>JALJVW010000206.1:74919948-76171376 GCA_024865655.1 Emberiza elegans
TTATAGAAGACTTAGAGTTATGCCTAGAAACTGTTTTTTGTTTAGATTCTAACCAAGGTATGCCACTGTTACAGTAATGAATAATGCAGATAGCATGGCGCCCTCAGTGAACTATGCAGCAGAAAAAGCAGCTGACTATCAGAAATAGCTCATTAGGAAAAAAAAAAAAATAAATGTGAGCAAAGCACATTACCTTGATGGAGAAACAGAAAAGACAGATTCTAGTCCACAACTAATTTGTAAAAACAAGCCTGAAAAATTTCTGGTTCCTAAAGCCTTTGGGCAAACTCAGAACTAATTAAATAAAAAATGTGCTCTGTTTCATACGTTTCAGATGAAATGGTAAGATATTTCATCATGAAAGTTTATGTAATGCAAATGTGGGCCAACAGCAGTATAGGACTTCTAAAAATGAAACCATGGATGAGAAAGACACAATGAGTCTGACTCATTATAGCATCGCTATTTGCAACTCCAGGATGTAGTTAAGATGGTGTCAGCACTTTTATTATAGAACCTATTTTCAGTTGTTTATTACTTAGCTATAAAAATTTACTTCAGGCTAAATCTGAGTGCACAAGGTTTCAGGTATTGTGTTGGTTTTTGTTGTTGTTGTTTTGGGCTTTTTAAATAAGTTTTAAATAAATTCTAAACTTTGACTAATGTATTTACAATTGGAGAAATCTCTTTTCTGTGAAAGGTGTGGAATTTACACACTTCTTTTACTGAATTTATAAACTACTTTTAATTTCCAGAGCATTTAAAGCATTATTGGAAAACTCATTCTGCACCATTATATTTTTTCAGCTTGTATATTTCCAAATATTTTAAAATCAATCATCAAACCAATTTAATCCCTGTCAAAAAGGAGAGATGGGATGGCTGAAATTAATATACAAATAATGGAACCAAAAACCTTACTGCAAAAATATAGTGTAGCATAGAGCTGCAAGTTAAAACTAAGTAGCAAATTCACAGAATAAACCCACATATCTACCACTTTTTTGTCTGTTTCCTAATCTTCTGTATCTGGTACTGCACAGCCTTAATTTTTCTGTATATCTACAACGTACGAAAATCTATGAAACATTTCATCAGTGCACCATCTGAGTAAGCCCCAAAAAGAGTGTAAAAATGTAATTCAGAAGTAGCAGATCATCTTCCATCCAATCCAACAACAGGGAAAACCTTCATGTTAGATACACAAAGTGCTTGCGTCGGAGGCACCTGTTTGGTGTTTTCAGAGGTGGCTTTGAGCACTGCCAGGCAAAGGCACTTTATCAGTGCCCCAGCCAGGTGAGTAATGCCCTGCTGAAAATGGGGTGATGCCCCACTTCTGGCACATTCATCAGACTGCCAGGAAAGCAGCAGTAATGCCCTGCTGAAAATGGGGTGATGTCCCACTTCTGGCACATTCATCAGACTGCCAGGAAAGCAGCAGTAATGCCCTGCTGAAAATGGGGTGATGTCCCACTTCTGGCACATTCATCAGACTGCCAGGAAAGCAGCAGTAATGCCCTGCTGAAAATGGGGTGATGTCCCACTTCTGGCACATTCATCAGACAGCGCTGACTCAGCTTCTGGCACACTCTGTCTGCACCCTGAAGAGAAGCCATGTGCACATAAATTCTGGGGACCACTCAAAACACTTGTACCAATTTAAAAGAGGTGTCCCAGGCATGATCCTGTAAAAGACTAAAGGCAGTCTTGTCAATTCTACCAACATCATTTGAGTGTGTATCTTCTGAAATTGAAGGACAGATATTTATCTTATGCTTGGTTTCCACTTAGCTTTGCAAAAAATTGATTTAAAGGTTGATTCATAATCTGCACAGTACAGGAATGATAGCCATTAAATATGCAGTAATAGGTCACATACACAGCCTTCAGCACTACAATCAGTTTAGCTAGGTGAATGAATGATGAATAAGATATCACATCCTTCTCAAAAAAAGTATATTTAGGTCACTGACTTATCTGATATAGCATTAGTTAATGTGTGCTTAGAAAGCCTTTTTAAGAGCCAGCACAGAGAAATCACTGGGGTTTTGTACAGGTTAAAGGTAGTCTTAACTTTAGATTTTGCTCCCAATTAATATATAATATTAATACAGACATTCTAAAATAAGCTACTATTTGTCCCCATCTATGCACAGACAGTGATTAACTGGTCAATTCAAATTTTATCAAATTCATACACATTGTAAGTCAAAACTAAAGGAAATGCAGTGGAATACTTTATTTGCTGCTTTAAGGCAAGTTCATTCGTTTCACTTTCATTTATAAATCTTCAGGTAATTTTTTTCCCTTCCCTTTCCTTATGTTGAAAAGAAGGAAAAAACAAACAGAAGCTCACACCAAAAACATTATTGCCAGGATCCACTATTCTTGTGAGTCACTTTCCTTCTTCAGCTGACTCTGAGTAGTTTGGTCATCTGGCTGAAGACTGAAGCATCCCAGGTAAGTTACTTTCAGTTGCTCGCAGTGTTTGAGGAGTAATTTCATAGTTGGTTTATTTTCTTATTTGGGAATATATGTCGCTTTTCCTTAATCTTCTTGTAGTTACTTTCCCTTCTTTCTCTCTTTTCCCAGATTTTTTCTGTTCCTGCACAATTGCACTTAAACATATTCTCTATCTTAGCCTCTGAACTACAAGTGTATGAACTTCAAAGCAGCTAATGTGTTTGAGTGAAGAGATGACTATGTATACATCTATTTCTTGAAGTAGGACTGCTCCTCTTGAGCTGGGACTGTGAGGCATTGCAGGAAGGAAGAGTTTCTTGTGCAGAAGTCAGTGCACAAACTTCCACTGTCAGCTCTCAACACTCTGACAGGACCCCAAAGACTGGAGGGTCTCTTTTCTGCTCTTCCTATTACTAAATCTGCTGTCGGATGGAAGGGTGCAGGAAGCAGAGGAATTCTGAATGAAAGGTTGTTGACTTGTTTAAGCAAAGAGGATCTCCATGTATCATTTTTGTATAGAATCCTTCTAATTATTTTCAATCTTCTCTTTGGAGAAGCAATCTTCCATCTCCTTCTCAGAAAAAGATAAAGGTTTTTAGAAACCCCTTTGTGTCATTAGAATCTAAACAGACTGCTGCTTTTTTATTTACACAATGACCATTACACTGAGGATCATCCCACCAAAGGTATAATTTTATTAATTTTTCACTTCTGCAACATTTTAATTGAATCTTTATTTTATTATTTTATTTTATTTTAAATCAAAGACTAGCTTTTAGCCTGCAGTCTACACATTTAGCAAAGAAATTCAACTGCACATAGAACAACCTATTAACAGGTTAAAAATGGAATTGTCCTGAAGGAGAACCAGCCCTCCTTGCAATAGTTTGATGCTACTGTAATAACAGGGAGTTCACAAAATTAGATGACTAAGAATTCAGAAAGTCATTTTACAAAAGAAGACACATAATTGGAATTTAGTCCCAAGACTTTGATGTCTGTATCTTGGCTGTATCTTGCCTGTGCTGCATCTTTGAATTTTCTAGCTTTTGTCATTGTAATACTTTGGATCACAACTCATAGAGAAGGTTTCTTCTTTTTGTTGTTATTATTTTTGCCTATACTATATAATTGACCCATTTCCATGTAATTTACTCAGGAAAACTTGATGTGCCTTTTTTTCTGCATTACAAATATTTCTGATTTGCAAATCATTAAATATTTTCCTTAGCAGTTATATCCTTAAAGTG
The DNA here is from genome assembly GCA_024865655.1 of Emberiza elegans. NCBI lineage: Eukaryota > Metazoa > Chordata > Aves > Passeriformes > Fringillidae > Emberiza > Emberiza elegans. Next base: position 74,923,662 of record JALJVW010000206.1, read on the forward strand.
TGGGTGAATTCCAGGGAAGGTTGAGCAAAAAACCTCAAATTCAGCATATTTAAAATCTTTGTAAAAGGAGTTGAAAAAATATTAGCAGGTTTTCTTGATCAATATATTATGTGGCATTGAAAATGTTATAAAATTCTTGAAAGATCCAAACAGGAAGACAGTGTAAGGACAAATTTATACATATAGAACCAAGCCTGAAATAGCTCTATTTCTCTCCTTCAGGATGCTCCTTTTTTAAGCCTTGTAAGAAAACTAAGATGTATCTCTGGCTAATTCTAAATGCAAAAGTACTCCTGTCTATGCTATTTTCCTATTCTCATTAACTTTCCAAACTGTACAGTGAGTACAAAAGTGCTCTCTAACGTACCTGTATAAATGAAACACACAGAAATTATACATATTTCACATGGATGTTAGAAGAAATGTAACCAGAAAGAAGAGATCATCCCCCTGTATTCAGCCCCAAATCCTGCATTCATTTTGGGGCCGGTCACCACAGGAAAAGCACTGAGGTGCTGGGGCACGTCCAGAGAGCAGCAGCAGAACCAGGAAAGGTCTGGAGCACCTGAGGGAGCTGGGGGTGCTCAGCCTGGAGAAGAGGAGGCTCAGGGGGGACCTCATCACTCCCTACAGCTGCCTGGAAGGAGGCTGCAGCCAGGTGGGGGTCAGGCTCTTCCCTCAAGTAACAAGAGACAGGAAAGAGGAAATGGCAACAAGTTCTCCCTGGGGAGTTTTGATTGGATATTAGGTAAAATTTCTTCACCAAAAGGGTTGTTGAGCACTGCAAGGGTGTGCCTGGGGAAGTGGTTGCACAGCCTAAAATCATACAATGAACGTGAGAGGTGTGTAATGTTTAGATGCAGTATTCTCTGGAATTTATTTCAGAGCATAATTCTTGACATCATAATGCCATCTCTAAGTAAACTTTGTTCCAGTAGAGCTGCGCATTTAAATCACATTGCACACATGACTTGTTCTTATAACTGTAATTGTTACACTTACTCCAAATGTTAATGGATTGAGGTAAGCCTGATTTCTCAAGCAAAGTAGAGATTGTAAGTACAATCCAGCACCAAAGCTTTTACAGCAAATAACAAATAGCATTTTTATCATGCTGACAGTCACAAAAATAGCATGGGATAAAATAGCTGTTAAAACCTTTTCTCCTTCCTTAGAGAGCTATGTAAGTCACCTATAGCCTAAGATTCATAATATTTTTTATCCTTACCAGGCAAGGAGCAAGATAATTGGTCTGTCTGACTGTGTATCTGTTTCAAAAGCATCAAAACAATATATGCAATAGAATCTGAGGGGGGATAAAATCACATTGTAAAATGATAAATGATAATATGCCCAACAGGTAAACTTTTTATAGGACAGGGTTAGGGATCAAGGTTACAGCTAATAATGTATTGCAGAAGACTGGAATATTTTCTGATTATGTTCTTATTTCTAAAATGGTATTTTGATGTACTGCCGCTCTTCTTAAGCTCTGATAGTTATTAATAGATACATGTCCTTTAGTATAAGTAATCTTTTCCACATAGGAAGAATATATTGTTCAAAATAAGAAGGCATGTTTCATTTTATAATTGGTTGAAAACTCTTGAGAAATAGTTGTTCATTCTGGAAAGTACTGTAGAGAATAAATTGCCTCTTCTGCTTCAAAAATCTATGAAGTCTTATCTTTTTTGATTCAAGGTTTTCCTCAAAAAGTAAATTTAGATACTAGGAGAGCAGAAAATTCTGCTTTTATGTAGTAAGTAAAATATTAAAGGAAATGACATCAAAGATCTAATACTGTGGATTTTGTTTTGGTTTATTTTGGCAGCGAACCTATTAAAATCTATTCTTTTAGACTCACACTTTTTTTTTTTTTTTTTTCCTTTTCTAAAGTTTAATAAAAATAAATTCCCTCTGAACTAAATCCTAGCAAATCTAATCAAAGGCAGCCACTTCACTAAGGGGAAGCAGGGGGTGGGGAAGAACTAAATTACAACTTTCTACAAGATCCTAAAAAGCAAAATGGAAAAAAGCCATGGTCAATATAATAAATCATAACATCATAGAGAGCTTATTTGGAGGGAGTTAGGGAGTGTTGATTAAGGAGGTGTTGGTGTTGAGGTTGTAATCAGGCAGCCATTTCAAGCCTCACCTTCACAGCCTGCTGGCATGAAGGAATAACATTTATTTTGTGAACAGTTACGTGACTGAAGTCAGAGACAGATGAGAAAGGGATTTTCCCCTCCTCTTATTTCAGCTGCAGAATAAAAACATGTAAAGGCTTTATGAGTTACAAAATGAGATGTGTTTGAGGATTTTTCTCCCCACTTCTCCAGGATGAAAGCTACCTTTTCCAAATATGCAAATTAACATCTGTATAAGCAGAACCTGGAAAAAGTAAAACGGACTCTTCACATGCTCATATCAATATCTATGTGTGTACATATGCATGTGAATATGAGAGCCTGATAAACTGCTGGATGGGAAATCTGCAAGTAAAGGCCTTGGTCTCCCCTCACATTGTGTAAATTGAAAATAATTCTGCTGAATTCAGTAGACACAGGTTTGCTGTCAAAGTGGTTTCTCAGGGAAAATGACTAAAAGGCACTGATACTTCAGACAGTTGAGTCTGAAGTAGTGTTTTAGGCTGTTGAGAAAGATCAGATTTTCATCCCATTTTACTACTTTGCAGAGTTTGAATAGTGTGCATTAACAAGCTACAGGATAAACAGAATGACACCTATGTGTGGGTAAGAATATAATGGTGCAACAAAGTCTCATTTTTCCTCTTGTGTGTATATGTGCAAATTCAAGTTCAGTGTATTGCAATTCATTGCTTGAATTATGTACATGCCAAATATGCTCTGTCAATGGAGCTCTCTAATTTCTAATTTTTCCTGGAGCTAATGAGACTATACAAGTAGGGGCACCACTGATATTATCTTAAAGGTCTAAGGATATGTGAGATAATTCACAGGGGAAAGGTAGTAGCTTTCATTAGATCAACTAATATAGCTATGGAAAAAAGGATACACTTTCAGGCAGACAAATTATATGTAAGATGTATAAAATGACCGAACATGATGATATCATATTGATAACATTAAACTTATTGTATACTAAAACACTTTGCACTGAATTAAATATTGAATTAGAAGGGTTCCAACTCACATAACTTTCAGCTAAGCTGCTTTACTGGAGAAGATGGCTATTTGCTCTATCTTGCCTTCAAAATACTTGTGCTACCGATATGATTAGGTATAAAATATCCAAAAATTATTCATGGTCATAGTTAAATTTTGCTCTAAATAAAACACTCAAGAAAGTTGTAGAAGGATAAAAAATAACACTCCAAATATGACTGAAGAAGAGTAAGCAGATCTAGGAAAGAGGCTGAAGGAACATCTAAAGGTGTCCTTGGAAGTGCTCATGCAGTGCATTCTCGTATAGCCCTGCTTCCATCTTATGGAAGATGAAAATGGAGAGATGGAGATGGAAAAATAGAAAGAAGAAAATTCACTTTCCAGTCTAATCTTATTGCAACTAAGCCTACTATAGATTTTTGCTTAATAAAATATTAGATTAAAAAAAGAACGATTCTTCAATAGCATATATCCATTCTAAATTAGGGAAGTAAAAAATTAAAAGAATCATGATCAACAATGATCTAGAAAGAGGAAATGTAAGCAAACACACAATGAGAAATCAGATACTCTTCAACTTATAACTGAAAGACATAGTGAATTAATAAGTAACCCTAGCATATGTGAAAGCTTTGATTAAAAAATATGGATTTAAAAACCACTTAAAAAGGCAATACCACACTTCCAAAGAACAACTGGAATACGAAAAAGAAAAATGCTGAAAAATTGTCCAGTTGAAGCGTAACTGGACCTTAGACATATCTAGCTGTGATTGTGACATAGCCTAATGAAGATTTGGCATCATTTACTAATGGAAAAAACTGACAGGTGATTCAAAGTGTCTACATGCTCACACACATGGCAAACATTTAAGAAGAAGGGATAATAGATTTTTTCCTATTTTGTGGGTTTGTTTTTATTTCATGTAACAAATGAGTAACAGCAGATTAGAGAAGCACAAGATTATAAAGGGAAATTTGCTCTTAGTTTCTGAAAATACTTTTGAATTCATGGGTACCTGTAAATTGGCAGTATAAATCAAAAACAATTAAAAAAATTATATGTGCGAAACTTAAATTTTGATGCCTACAAATTCAAGAGGATCATATATGTTTAGGGGAAAAAAAAAAGGTCTTATCTTCTAAACCCTTCCATACTTATTTCATGTAAAAGGCCATTTATAAATAATTCCTAGGGAAAGGAATTACTGCAAAGCACAGAAAACATTTTCTTTTCAGAGATACCTTCCAAATTGGCTCAGATCACCCAGGCAATTGATGCAGCATGATCAGAACAGAAAACCTGGTTACACTACTACTGTAACTCCCCAAGTCAAGGCCACTTCTTAGCAAATTGCTTTCTACATAACCATACAATGATTTCAAATTTCCTCATTCCTTAAACCAAATTGCAGCAATGTTTACCTAACACACACTAATGAATCTTGGCATCTTTATATGTAGTCTATCTGGGAAAAAAGTACTTTGGTCTCTACTTTGGTCTCTCCAGGGGAAGTTCATGTCTAAGTGGAAAACTTCTTGAGGACCTCATAAAGCACAGAAGTTTTATAGGCCTATTATGGGAAAGTGGAAGTAGATCTCAGCTCATGAAAATGAGAGCTCAGGTTGTGCAGTTCCATCATTGAAAACGTGACTGTCTTGCCTGCAAACATCCAGGCTGGAACTTCACTGCAGGACCTGCACTGAGGGGATAATTGAATCATAAGGACTAACATGGTGATGAAATAATGTGTATTAAAATTGGATTACACATTCACTGCCTTGTTGCACAGCAGATGTTGAAACATTCTGACAGTTCTGAAAGTATGAAGACTACAGTAGAGGTGAACAGAATAATATAACTCTTCTTCTTCTAAATTTATCCCATAGAGTAGGAGAGTAGAGACTAGAATTTCTAGACTCTAGGACACTGCCCCAGGGGTTTTAAAGATGGTTTTTGTTGCACTATTGAGCAGCAGGGTAATGAGGTAGCATTAACTGCAATGGCTTGACTGAAGATCTATTAGCTATTACCTTTCTGTGTGTTGAAAAGCATGAATTCGTACCTACATAATTCCTGAAGTTGAGTAATCAATAACGAATTTAATAATACTTAATTTCTTTTCATTTGTTTTCCATTCATCATTCAAATTTTCAACTTTTATTCCCCACAATGATAAAGGCTAGAACTTTTTCCTTGATATAATTGATGGCACTACAATCAAAGTGCTGATAATTGTATGTAATTGCATGTTGGAGCCAAACTGCGAAGAGAAGGTTAAGCACTTCAAGAGGAGACGAAGGGATGTGAGACTGGCAATTTCTCTACAAGCACCCTGGAGAAGGGTCATCCCACTCTTTGTGCTGTTACATGGCCAGAAAATGCCCTTTTGATGTGTTCCAAAACCAGGAGAGAAGGCTGTTCCAAAAGACTGGACATGAAGATTCCAAATCATGGCCTGCTCTGCAAAGACAGATGCATTTAAGAGAAAGCCTCCAGTTTGTGAGGCAGAGATCTTGTGCTACTGTTTAAATCAGAGTATTTAATATGTGGACATGTGTTCAGCACTGCTCAATTACAGTAGCTCCACATATTTTCACGGTTTGATGCCTCAGAATAGAGTATCTTTTAAAGGACTTCCTGAGCATGGCTAATTCCTTGCTGAATCAGCTGGAATGGTGGAGACTCAATTTTTACAGCTGTCTCAGCCTTTCATTCTAGAAAAGCTTCAAAATACTTAGCAGTGAATCAAACTCTATGGTAACTTCTTGGTAGGATTTTGCTGAAATGATAGAGTCGCTACAGCAGTAATTCCCATTTCCATAGCAAAATTGTGGTTTACTTATCCAGCTATTTCAAAAGTGTTATTGGAGAAGATTCATTTTTCAATTTATATTTTTATCCATTAGACCTTCTATTTTTTTAACCTATTTTAAAAGACAATTACAATATTAAAATGCTTAGTTTTTATTTTTCAACAATATCAAACAAAAAAATAATAATTTTGTCATTTATTCTGATTGAAACTGTAATCAATTTCAGCTTTTGTTCTTTCCTTACTTCAGCCCTAAGCACAGGCTAAAAATTCCACATGTCAGTTTGAAAGTAGAGAGCCTTACAATTAAGAAAAAAAAAGATCAGTGACTTACTGTGTAATGGGAAGTTCAGATTTGTACTTTCACATACCATGCTTCTTAGTAGGAGAGTCAATTTCTGAGCTGCTCATACTGTACAGCTCTAATTCACAGGATCTCTTCACAGGAATAATTGCATAAATAAGTACATATGGTCTTTATACCTTTCATCCTGAGAAAGCATTGCAAAAGCAGAAGCAAAGCAAATATTACTCTCTGAAGTATGTGGGAGAATTCCATCCTAAATTCTCAGCCACATTTATTTTTCACATAATTAAAAAAAAATAAATATTCAGAACCATCCACCCAAGAAATAATGGACTTCTGAAGGTACTTGAAACCTGAAATTTCTATTCCTTTATTATTATTTCTATTCATTTATTATTATTTCTATTCATTCTATTTTCATCTTAAGCCTCCTGAAAGAGGTTGTTGTTCTTCATTATTTTGGGACAAATTTTTGAATAGGTAAACTTGGTAATTTCATTTGACTATATGATCACTTTTCTGTCTCTTCTAATGTATCTTCTTTATCATAATATTTACTTTTATTTATTCTGTGGTAAAAGTAATTAGATAAATAGCAAAATGGGACATTATCTCCCAGCTCCTTATCTTTATCTGTGTGTTGTTATCCCAAGGCATTCTCTCAGAAACACACCAAAGTAAACTGAAACCCTTAATCCTTTAAGCTCCAGAAGGATGACTGGGATGCTGTTCTGTACTGTGAATTTACTCTGTCATTTACTAAGAGTTTTGGACATGAAGTATCATGTAGAAATTGGGCTGAATGTGTGAGGATTCAAGTTAATAGTAGGAAGAATTTCCTGAATTGTGAGAAAACTAATTTTTTTTGGAACATATACTTTGGGGAACAATATTGAAAACACAAGTTTCCATTTCTATCCTTGTAATTTCAACACTTTTATGGCAGCTATCACCTCTAATTATCAGGGAACTCCCATTAGTCATGCACTTAGATATCAGAGTGACTCCAGTGGCAGCAGCTCAAACTCAATTAGGAACTTGACTAAAAGTACTATAAACCCAACTGGTTTTTTACTGGTAAGACAAAAGGCAAGGATATAAATGAGAGCAACCCCCAAAATGCTTCTAAACAGTAATCTTGTATCACTGTGCATGTTGCTGTTTTCTTCCTAAAATACAATTTTTGATTGTGAGAATATGTGTTTATTATTAAGGCAATGGTTTTGTAAGTTTCTGTTGGCCTTTTCTTGCTTTCCCGGGAGTCTGTAAACATGTGCACAGCTCTGAACAATTAACAATTTGATATTCATATCCCAGGTTTATCTCCTCTCACTATTTCTAGAAAGTGCATTAGATATTTTTTGTTGCCAGCCCTGTAATGACCCTCAGCTGTTTCCAGACTCTCTCAGGGTGTTAATATTTCATTTGCAATCACGCTCTGTGAGCTGTAAAAATGTTTACAAATGTGTATAAGGCAACAGAACATTTTTCACATTTGAATCTATAGTGACAGCCCTAAACACAAAACACACAATGTGAATGAATATTTCTTCTACCTTCCAGATTCTTGATTCAGAGCCCAAAAGCTCAAATCAGGAGTGGCTTCCAGCACGTCAGTGCTCTCATGTCCATACGCTTCAGGTGCTTTTGTAGCACATCTATGTTTTTTGTTTATTAGTTCCCGGTGTTGGTGACCACTTATGTGATTATGTATTTTATTGAACTGGGACTGCTGAGATCAAAGTTAGAAATAAACGAGTACTGCTGAATATGGGTAAGTGCATATATCTGCTCAACTGTTTAAATAATTTAGATTAATCTTTCAAAAAGCAGGAATCACATGTGGGAAAGACACTTGTGGATTTAAAAATCAGGTCGGGTGGCTGATTACAGTATTTTAAAGAATAGCTTGTTCGACAGCTTTATGCCTAGGAGGTGTGCAAAGCAGCAAATTATTTCTACTGAATGGGATAGTAAGAGCTTTATACTGTGGAAGTTAAATATCTCTCAGAAACAAAAGTATTCATAACTTCCATTTTAGCCTGCTGTAGAATAGCTCATGAAACTGAGAGATCAGCAAGAAGTTTCAGATAATTTTGTCTGTTTTTATTTGCTTGCTGTATGCGAGAGCATTAAAATATTCTTTTATCTAAAGTATAATTAGGAGACAACTACACTGTGAACAGCTAAATCATTTGACTGCTTCAGAAGAAAAAAAGGTAATCTTGAATTTCATTCAGAAAGCTTTTGAATGAAGAAATTGAGGGCTACAATTTTATTCTTAAAAGAAAGCTTTTCTTTCTAGGATAAGCTACAGAAAACTAGTTTGACTCACACAATTGTGTTGAACAAAAATGTATTCAATAAGAAGTAGATCAATATTGTGCATAGACATTTTCACATTTAAATTTTCTTTTTTCTCTCTGAACACTTTGGGCCAGCTTTCTTCCTTTCATAATTCTTTTCTCTGATACCTTTAAGTCTCAATTAGTGATATTCTTAACATTCCTGCATCTGGCTCACAAAATAAATGCCTTCCTACAAAAGCACTCCACTTATTACTTCACAAAGAAATTCTGATAATTCTACATTATTAAGACTCATAAGTAGATCAATAAAGAGAAAGTAATAAATTCAAGTGCATTATGTCATAAGAAGAACACACTATGCCTCTGACAACTGCTGACTTATGGTGGCGGAAAAAATGAAGTGAACTGGTATTAAGTTTAAAAAAATTCTGGTCAAATCCACTCATTTTACTGAAAAATCAATTTAATATGAGATTATTTTAACAATCAGAATACGATGATCTGAATCTTATCTTTCCTGTTGAATTTCTAATACTGCTTATACATTCTTCATTGATAATATTATTTATTCTGAGGATTAAGCTATTTGAAAACAGTGGGAAGTAATCATGATGTACCTATTTTATTAGCATATAAATAGGCATAGCATTAAGAAATATATGAGATAAAATATATTTTGTTCATAAGCATATAAAAAAATAAGATGACTCTTAATTGTTTCTTCTTGTTTAGTTCCATGTCATTGTTTAACTCCTTTGACCTTTGTAAAATTGTCCGAGTTCTCAATGCACTGGAAAGTGTAGCAGTGGCTACATATGAGCTCACAGGCCTAATTACAAATTCTCCTTGAAAAAATAATCTTGCTTTCTGTCCCCATTCAAATCTAAGACCATTTCTAATTATTCACTTTTTATCTCAAATACTTAGAAATATGACTGTTCTCTAGACTTTCTGAGCACATGGAAAAATTGTTAATCAGTCCTATTTTTTTCTTTTTCAATGTGATTTTAAGAACTGTGTCTAACAAGCACATATTCTGTTTTACAGTACTTTTCAAGTGACATGATTAAGCTTCTGGCATGTACATAATTACCAGGTGAATCAGCACCTTCTCCCTGCAGGTGTGGGGCTCAGGGCAATCACTGCTATCATAACACTCAGGCAACCCAAACTCTTAGTGATTCAGATTTCTTTTAGCCAAAATATGTCCCATGAACTTAGATATTCTGAATCAGAATTTAAGTAGACTGTAGCTGGGAACTTTCACAAGTTTTGAAGTAATAAGTGTTACCATCAATTGGAATAATCACCTTTTAATTTTTTTTTTTTAAGACAAAATACAATATGAATACCAATTATGTGATTTGCATATGACTGGGGAATATTCCTTGTCCCTCTGACCCAGGGACAATTTTGTTCCAATGGTGTGAAAGAGACTGGCCATTACTTTGATAGAATCTACCCCTCCTAGATTTGTGCAAAAGCATACTTGTAACTCAGAAAACATCCCTGCTCAAATACACTGACTTTAATAAACTTGGGAAGCATTTCTGTTGTATTAGCAGAAATCAGTATTATTGTTTTTTCTGTGACATGAATAGAATCGGAAAAAAAAATTACTTAAGAGCTGCTATAAAACACAGTCAATTTTGAGCAAACAAATATGAGATGTGGTTCCTTGTCACCTTCTGTTCTTCACCTCTGTTTGGAAAAAGGTTTTTATTGCTCTCTTCGTTGTTAGACTTGTTCATACAAGTCACATTTTTCTTTGTAGAACAAGAACATTTCTATTGAATTTTTTATTTATTTTTTTTTTTCAGAGATGATCTAGAGGAGCTGAGGAAACAAGATGTACCCCTATGTCTCCTACATGCAATATATCTTCCAATAAAGAAAGAGAAAGAGAGTACATAAATAAGAAAACAATCCTACATTCTTTCTGGTTTCATCACATCTGACCATGAGCATACAGCCACATTTGCCTTAGAAAGTAGAGATTAGTGCCATGACATTTTTATTAATTCTATAGAGCAGTTCTCCTTTGTGTTTGAATGGTGTGCATGATCATGTGACAGAACATTCAACATTTCTTCATGTGCTCAATCCAAGAAAACTCTAATTAGATGCATACTTACCAACCACGTAACACTATCCACACACATATCCCAATTTTGCCTACATCTTTTCAATCTTGCTTTTTTTAGGAACACGTTTGATTAATCTGAAATTCTGTACAGCTTTTTTTTTTGTTTACATCTGTATCCTCAAGTACTGAGACAATCTAGTCTTACTTGCCTTTTCAATACTGCAATAAAAATTCTGCTAGATACACAATTCTGCCAGCAACAAATGAACCATAAGATGTTGGTATAAGAATAATGCAGATTTAGAAAAGCAAAAAATCCATGCACGAATTTAATGTTTTTAAATTCACTTATGGATTCAACATATACATTTGTGTGAGGAACATTTTATCACAGCAGGTTTTTTTATGAGATAAATTATTGAAGGAAATATTTGTTGTTTTATGGCTCCAATATATTCCCATTAAGTAAATGAAAATTCACGTCAACTCATAAAAAATTAATTGAACTTTTGAGTCAAATCTGTTATTTAAAAACACATATAGAGATCATTAAGATTAATAATGTCTGTATGAGCTGAAAACAAAACAAAAGGAAGACTTTTCTCCAGAAACAGGGGAAAGTTCAATGTATCTTTCTTTTTTTTCTGTCCAGTTTTTACTGCAGACCTTAAAAATTTTGTTTGGAACTTCTATAGCTCACTCTTAAACACAGATGTGTGATTATAGCAAATTCATAGGCACTGCTTACCATGGCTGTATCCATCACAAGAAAGCATCTGATCGCAAAGCCAGGGTAGGTATCTCATTTCAAATGTCTGACCATTTGGAACTACAAAAAGAACTGCTGAGGGGTGGGTTTTGGGGTTATTTCTTAAATAATTTCAGCATTGTATAGAACTATCAAATACCTCTCCCTTCTGCACTGCAAAGAGTAATCTCAGTGGTGGTTATTTTAGAAGTTCAGATTTCTTTTGAGCACTGAAGCTCTTAACGTCTATAAAAAGTGCTGTCAACCAAAAAAAGCCCATTCAGGAAAACCCAAAATTGCTCCTACACAAAACAAAGTTGCTGTCTTCTACAAGGGTTTTCATCAACTGTGTCCCTATATTTTAACAGGAGAATATAACTTGAAGATGCTTTCCTGGTTGGAACTTTTCCGGCCACACTTTCAACAGAGATTAAACTCCATTCTCAGGAAAACATCAGTCCTGGGTTACAATATAGTTCCACATAAACTGATTTTTTATGAATCCCTGAATATTCTTTAAAGTACACCCAAAGTTCAATCTAATCTAGATGGCATCATCAAATTTTTATACCATTACTATAATTACATTTGCACACACAACTCAATTACCAAAGATATGGATCGTTACCTGCACAATTTGATTATGAAATTTAAATCAATATATTTGATATAATTACAGTTAAGGTTACAGTACATTTTGTCACAAACCACATTATACATTACTGTCTTGTTTTATGCATTTTAATAATTCACTTTAATCTGGTATACTTCAATAAAAAGGGATATTTTTCTTCTGGAGTAATTTCACTAAATGGGAGGAGATGGGAAAATATATTGTACATTAGCATCTAAGACTAAGCAAATTATCTATCCTGCATTTTGTTTTAAGAATCTACAAGCATATAGTTGTATTTTGGAAACAGAGAAATATCATTGCCTTTCTGTATTGTTGTGTGTTCATGGAATCTGATCCATAGGAGAAAATTTATAGAAGGAGACATATGCAAAGTTAAAGCCAAATTGGGTGCTAACTCACCACGTGTGCTTTAATATGCTTGTCCAGGTGCCAATGAGCGTCAGATTTGACTCAAAGCTTGAATCTGGACAGTTCTGAACAAACAAATGTTTGATATGAGTAATTCATATGTGCACACTAATTCATGCATGCACATAAACTCTCTGAAATGCATTCAGCTGGGGGAGATGCAGCAGGGAATCTGTTTAGAAAATACAAACATCCACTCCTAAAACAGAATAGAACCAGAAGCAATTTAATTATATCCATATTTCATAGTGATGAAAATTTTCAGTTAAGTTATTCCTACACAATTTCAATAAAATTAGGGTGTGATTTGTCTCAAAGTGTTTCCATGCCTTTGCTTACACAAAGTTCACTATACTACAAGACTTTTGTATTTTCACTTTTACTTTGAGCCTCTGGCATAGTTTCACTCAAAGTGAAATGATTATTCACTTGCTTCAAAAGAGAATATTAAGAATTTGTTTAATCTTAAAATTCACCTTAAATACCAAAGCAATTTCTGGAGCAAGAACTTTTTTTCTTTAAAAATCAAATTATTAATAGTAATTTACAGTAATTAACAGTAATTTTAACATTTTAAACAAAGACAATAGTAGCATATATGCTATGTTAGTAAATGTAATATACCTTCTAAGATTCAAAATCATGACAAATATTTTATTGAAACCTCTTGATATTTCCTGAAAACTGTCCTTTAAATATTCCCTTTATTTGGCTGACCTGTTCTTTATTGTTACCAACACAGAGAAGTGACAGAGTGATCCATAAAAGGCCAGATTTCTAAACAAAGGTGTCTAGTAAAGCCCACTTGAAAGGCATATTTGAACTTGAACATTAAAAATAAAGTGTGATCTCTGTAAAAAACAAAACAAAACAAATTAATTTTAGCAACATTTCAATATTGGTTCAAAATTTTTTTAGATTTTAACAATTAAACTATGAGCCCAGAATTACCTCTTTATTTATAGTTCTATTTCCTTTTTTTTTTGAGATCTTAATAATCTGATATTTTTTCCTTATGGTTTTGGCAGTTGAAACTAAGCAAAGGAAATAAATATGTGTATACATCCCAGTGATATTTGTGCAAAGAAACAGGTAGTGTCTGTCTGTACAGGAGAAACAATTCTTGCTTTGCTTTTTGGCCTCATTAGCTTGCTGTATAAAAGTAAAAAGAGAGAGAATGGGTACATTTTAGGTTTTTATCTTGGGCAGAGACTAGGCTCCACAATTTATTATTTAAATCACATTTCAGATTTCACAGCGCAAGTTAATAAGCTACTCTACAGGAAGAAAAAGTATAATTTTCCTCAGATTTATTAACGTTCTTTCAAATTGAGACTGCAAAAATGTTCTCTACATTTGTGATTGTGATATCTGATATCTAAGTAGGGATAAAATATCGTATTATTCATGGGAATGGATTTTCTTGTCTTTATTGAAAGATGATTTTACAATAGAAATTAATTGAATTTAAAAGACTTGTCATAATTCCATTTCTTATATATCTTTTTAGTAAACATAAAATAAAAAAAAATTACTGAAACCAATCTGAAGTCTTTTAAATGAGAATATTGGAGAAAGGAAAAAAATAATTTTTTTCAAGCTTATCAGCTCATGTCCGTGTATTAATTCTTTGGGTTTTATGCTTTAATGTGTGATCTATTTCACATTAGCATCAGAGATCATGGTAGACCAAAGGATGTTTCTGTTTTTATCTCAGGTTGTATCTCAGTAAGTCTTAAGCTGTTCAGTGATGACTTAAGCCCTCAAGGTCTTTTTATGAAAAAGCACACATTTCTAGAGTTACAGCTACCTGTGGCTCAAATTGGATTGCTCTGCTCTATCCAAGCCTACCTCCTATTTGAGCCATATAAATTGTGACGAGAATTTTTCTAGTTGAAGACTCACTGCCTTCATTGGGAGCACTGATGGCATGTGCTGCATGAAAGGTATGAGGAGACTTCCATTGGGGTGAAAATCATCTTGGTCACCAGAGGTCAAGAGATAGTTTAATTTCTTTCTTTTTTCTCTTTAAGATGTTATCTAGCTTTTTACTTTGGTAAGAAAAGGAATTTTCTCCCTTCCCTAAGCAGTGGCCTTGAAACAGTTTCCTGAGTTGAATGAATAAGTTACTCACTGCGATATGAATGAAGCAGCAACAGAGAGGATGTGCCAGCTTTGTTCTGTCCAGGTTAAAGGTGGTGCTGCCATGCTGTCCAGTCTGGGGGCCTCTAGAGGTGGAGACTGTAAAAGAGGCTCTGCTGCCTTAATAAAAATCAGTTATCAACTTAAACACAAAACCGGATTCCACAGATTACAATTATGTCTTTGTGCATCAGGCAAAGCAGGGAACAAGTGAAATAAATTAAGCAACAGAATATAGAAATAATTCTTCTGAAGAGATTATGAAAGAAGACCACAGCATTTAGGAAAGCCTTTGAGCTGACATTCTTCTGGGCACACCCCAATTAACCTTTAGTAAAAGCTGACCTGGGCTTTCCTACAGACACTATCCAGATTTTTCCTACATTAAAATAGTGTATCCATTGCTTCAAAAAACATATTAATAGACTGGTTCTAATTACAGACATTTTAATGAGAAACAAAACCAGGAGACCAAATTGTATTTTCAGTCTTTCCAGTCTTTCCAGTGCAATCACCTCAGCATGCATAGCACAAGTCTATATTCTTAGGTATCTGTCCTGAACAACTCAGAACAAAATTGAGTTTGTGTCTCTGTGCATTGAAAAAAAAAACAAAAATAGTCCAGTTTGTTAATTTGTTCAGGCAGTCCACAGGCCTCAGGCACATTGCAGCCACTGAGCTAAGGAAAAGTTCAGCTTCATTGAAAATTTCCTCTGCATGTACTAAATGATAATATTTTTTATCATTCAGGGACATGTTTTTCTTATATTATGGTCTCTCCATATATTGATGAATGCTAATCTATTTTTATTAAGATCAGTTTGAACTCAGTTGATTAAAATAGGGTAGGTAAGAGCTATGCAATAAGACAGAAAGCCTGGTAGTAGTCCTTGTTTTATATCTTGGAATCAACTCTAATTAAAGAAGTAAGGTCCTGAACCTCAGCTGGTGTCTAGTGACATTATTTTTAATGGAACTCGGACAAATTTCATCCATTTCACGTCTGAACTTTTTGACTTGTTTGTTTTTCACTAGATTTTTTTCCTTCACTGTTAATGAAATGTTTCCTGCTTCATTTCCTGAACAAGAATGTCAGCTGGCTGAAAAAGATATTCTTCAACTATCCATTTATTAGCAACCAGATTTTCCCCAATGCCCATTGACATTGACTGCCATAGACATTCATTACTTTAAAAGGGTTGAGAAGCTGGTCATGAGGCCTTCTAATTTTTGACATTCTTTTGAATAAATACCTAAACTGGGACTTAGAGTTAATGAATCATACAATTTTTGTAAGGTTTACATATTAAATTGTAAAATATAAATTAACAACTATTTATGCATTGGCAAGCAGAAAAAAAACCCCAGGGTTTAGCATTCTACAAAATGGCTTAAGGATTTTCTCAGTAAAACTAAATAAATGTTAATTTTTTCAAGTTTTCCATGGATTTATGCTTTATGTTTCAATAACTACATGATTAATTGAAAGTTTGATTATAGGAAAGTACACATTCCTTTAGCTGCATGCCCAATCATTATGAAAACTTCAGAACTCCTGACAGAATTTCACTATTCCACTTATTACAAATCTTCATTTCATAGAAGTTAATATTTTGATATCAGAAAGCTGAGCAGTTATGGGAATCAAACTTTTACCAGGTTTTATCTGTTTATCAAAGCTGATGATGGTTTTTGTGGAATGAACGCTCTTAATGATAAGCATTCCTCTCTGCATTCTCTGTGCATATCTGGCTATTAAAATAACAGCTTTTCAAAGTGTATGAAGGATTAACTTCAATAAGAAACAGTGCATACTAAATTAAATATAAGTTCTGGTAGGATTATTTGATTATGGATCTGAGCAAGCTAGTACTGTCAAGTTTATGGTCATACAGTAATTAAATTCAAAATCTTTAGCAATGATAGAATGATCAAATTCTGGAGAAAACAAAAGTTTTCAAATTAAGTGTTTACCTCCAAAATGTAGATGGGACAGTTTCCAAGGGAATAAAACATCTGTATGGTCCAGCCTGCTGTCTTAGTGAAAACCCCATCTTAAAGAATTGTGCATGTAATGTATTATCATGATCAATCCCACTGATTTCCCCTTTGAATTTGACAGGACAAGACTTTTATCTTTAATGTACTCAGTTTATTTTAAAACCACATAATAGAACCTTTTTGCTCATCAAGGATGACTAACCTTGTGATGTCTACACATCACAGATGTCTAGCTAGATATTTTCTAAAACTACCTCTCCAATTTAATAAAAATACTTGCCTGACATCCAAGTGCACTTTGTCTACAAGATTACACAAGCCCTCTTCACAAATTTTGCTGTGATATACAGAAAATTCCATTTTATTCCCCATTTCTATGTTGAGAGAAAAAGAACATGTTTAAATAGAGAAGAAAATATTTTCTTAATGTCTAGATATACAAGTGAATCTTGGACTGAAAATTTACTTTTTTGAAAAACAGTAGATATTCTGAGTTAAGAACACTGATTTGTCTGTAAATAAATGTGGGAGTGTTCACTGGAACAATTCCATCACCACACAGCTTAATTTCATTATCTGACTCTTACTGACTTCACTGAAGTTTTAGGAACTAGCAAAGGCAAAATGGGGGTGTGTGTATATATAGATCTGTATCTATATATGTATGTATGTATGTATGTATGTATTTACTTATTTATTTATTGTATTTTATAAAGAAAACCAAAAAAGGAAAGTCCCAAGATGTCTGTTTCAATTTAAGGTAAACACTAAAACTCTTACTTGCTTGAAGGATTTTACAATAGTTTTAATAAAAGAGATTTCTCTAATCTGAAATTCCGTTGTGACATAAATAGGACACTCAGTTTAGCTGAACATTTCCTATTTCTAGAATTTTGTTTTATAAATTAATAGAAACCTTTTCATCATTGCTGTTGCTGTTACTATTACTATTGCTATTCAATTCAAGAAAAACTAGATCTGTAAAAATCTATATAGAATGCAAAAACCACTAATTGAATGCAGTGATCTCATAGTAACATATTTTTATTTAATTCTAGATTAACTAAGTTTACAATCAGCTTTTACTGTTAGAGAATGCTTAATTTTGAGGTTCCAGTATTCTTTAGACCTGTTGTTCACTCTGTGACAATGGATGTATATAATTTGTGGTCTGAAATAAATAATTTGTTATTGGACTGTGATTCTACAAATTAATTCACACAGAAAGATGCTCCACACCTATCTCAAGCCTCTTTACTTGTTAATGAGCATATACATGTGTTCTAGTGTAAAAACAGGCTGATGACTTAAGCTGCTTTTTTTGATAATTACTCTGAAGTGCCTTTATACTACCTTTATTCCATATTTTCAGCTTCACATATGCCTCAGCTCAAAAATGCCTTCCTTCAGAGGAAATAAGCATTTTATTTTACTGCTTTTCAAGCTTTCTAGTACATTTCAGGAAAGAAAAGATTTAGTGTATGGATCACATATCTGGATTTAAAAGCAGCATGTGTTTATAACCTGTAACACAAATCAGAGCTTTCCTATCTGATATTTTGACTGACCCACTCACAACAAATGCTACAAAAGGGATTGAATTTCTTCCTTATGTCCTCTAAGATTATTATCTTAAATACAATAACAAAAATATGGTTTAAAAAAAATCACATCTAGAAGTGTATAATGTTGTCATGATGAGTACTCTGATAAACATTCTCTTACAGTTCCAACACATTTACAGTTTGCCTTCTTGTTTTAAGTATTTAGGGAAAGCATTAAATCTGTGATGAAATTGGTTCTATAAAGTTTATTCAGACTATGAAAATTAAGACAAACAATGAAAATAAAATCTACCTGTACAAAAAGAAGACTATGTTACAAGAATCCTTGACCCTGAAAAATGATCCCTCTGGTCAGGCCTCCTGGTCTGAGTTTGACCCTGCTTATTCAGGGCAAATCTTCAGATAAGTGGCAGAAGCTATCCCCAAGCAACACTTTCTTTGGAATAAAGTCTAGAACTGCACCTTCATTCTTCACTGTGTCATTTACATACTGCAACTTTCCTCTGTTTGTCCTTGCGTGATATTTTTACAGTGCACATTGTATTTGATATAATAACTTGTTGGATGAACAAGTGCTGACAAGAAGTTTGAAACATTTATTACATTTAAGCAAAAGGCTCTTATAGGGTTTTTGTTTGTTTTAAAATAGGCTGATTATCTCTTCCACTGATATGAATGATGGAACTTCTGTTCATTCCAATGTGGCTTTCTAGAATCTTAGTTCCTTTTCTTACAGGGCACATAGGCCTTGAAAATGTGGAGCACATTCCTTTACATGGCATAAGAAATTTGGGCTTCTTATACCACTTATTTTATGTGCCAGGGGCTGGAAAAGTGAATCTAGTCCTTGCCTCCAGTATGAGCATCCTGGGAAGATGGTGTGAACTACACCATCAATGTCTGGCTCCTAAAGAAAACTATAGCTGATAAATTTGTCCCCTTTAGGAAAAGAAACCTCTAAAAGCGCTTGGGACTGCAGCTAGAGAGTACTTTAGAAAGTTTACCATAAATATATATTCACTCTTGTACACTGTTCTATGTAGTTGCTTCCTTTGCTAGTTGTATAAGTTATGAAGGCAAAAAATTCCTTTCAAAAGTGACACCAAAATTGTAATTATGCTTTCAAAGTAAATCTTAGAAGTATTTTTTCAGCAATTTTCATGGAAATATAGTTAAAAGCTACATTACTTCTCCTAGGGGTGTATTAAGACAAAAAGAATTGAAGACACTATTTAAAGAGCAAGTTCATATTAGCTGAAACATAAATCTAAAAATTATATATCAGGTATAACCTATAATTCTATATACTGATTATATATCAGGGTTTTACTCCAGCCCCATTTTCTGGGTGTCAAATAAGGAACTATGAAGTTCAGAACACAATTCTGAGAGAGCTAAAAACACAAAATGGGTGACTTCTATGTAATGTACTCCAAAAAGGTTCAGCAATGGCATTAAATGAGAAACATTTTGTCAGCTTCTTGAAAGTAACAATCTGCACCTACTATATTGTGCTCAATTTTCAGAGTTATGAGTTCTAAATGCCACTACCCTATTTTCTGTGATTGTTAGCAATATGTATATTATATTCTGGACAGATTTATTTTGGACCCTTATATGAAAGCAAATTAATAGTGCTCTCACACTTTGAGTTATATACTGTATTTCTTGAAACATCTTTGGGCATGCAGTTTACCAATATAAGTAAAACTGATATGTTTGGAAATTCCTTAGAAGAAACTTTAGATTTCTGTCTCTTTGCCAGTCAACAAATTATTTCTTAATTAATCCCCATCACTTTTTTTTTTTCACCAGACTTTTTATATTCTACTTACTCTCCATGGAACAATGGCAATTGACTCCTTTTCTGTTCTGGTGTAGCTTTGAAGATAGCTAGGTCCTTTCAGAGTAATAAAAATTCCTACAAAAATTCAGTTTTGTCCAATTTTATTTTCTGGATAAACAGGCACTTCTTCAAGATCTGTTGATCTTTTGTTCCACTTCAACTACAGCCTCAATGCCCCCTTTTAGCTCACAGAACTGAGGGTGAAAATAGCAAGGAGTTCAGCTCCTCATTCTTTCACAGCTTTCATCTCCAAGGAAAAAGGTGGGAAACAAGTATGACCAGGAATGCCTTCTTGGTTTTCTTTCCCCTTAAGGCTCTTTTAAAATTTTTTGTCTTCTCTCAATACCTGCCTGAAATCAAGCTTCTTCTGGAAACCTTGCTGACAATTTTAATGGATTTTTTTTTCTTTTTGTGCAAACAAAACAGTTCTTTTGCTTTTTTGAACATTTTTAGCATTTTCTCTGTCACCGAAGAAAACAGACCTGCTCATACCATTATTCACACAAAGCACCCAGAGAAGGTAGGGCAAACACAAAATGGATGGACTCATTCACAGAAGAGCACAGCAAATTGCTGGTAGCCAGTGGTGGCTACTTTGGAAAGTGAGGACCATGGCACTTGCAGCTCATGATGGTTGTGCCAGAACTTGCACAGTTCTACTGTCCAGCCCTTCGTAGTGCATCAGTCCTCATTAGGGCAATTTGCTCATGTCAGTTCCTGTTACAGAAATGGTAGGCACAGGGATGGAGCACTACCACAGTAATAGCAGCTGTCTCAGAGGCTGTGCTGAACTGCTCTGAGATGTGCCTTGGATTTTATAAATAATTGAAAACAGTAAGTGGCAAGAGAGCTAGCAGCAGGAAGCACACAACTCACTGTAGTCTGTGTGCGAGCAGCTCCCCTGGACTAAATAAAATCAATAATCACCAACCAGCCTTTCTTGGGTACTGTAAAAGCTAAAGATCCCATATTGCCTTTTATAAATGAAAACCAAGTAATTGACAGCAGTGACAGCTGCTGAGAGCATACCACTCACTGCCAGTACTCAGTGCCTCTTTCCTCTCCCTCCACCAACAGAAACAACAAATATATTGCAAAAACGAATGACTGGCATTGCTGTCGTACACAAAGAAAAAACTCACTTGTTGCCTTATAATTGGAAATGAAAAAAAAAAGGAAGCACTGCCAGCAAAATGTTGTTAATGAGGCACTCTATGGGCTCTGATTTCAAAAGCTAAAATTTGCTTAAATCAAAATAATAAGGAAGAATTCTCTCGGATACTACTGAGAATTCAGACAGCTCTTGATGTATCCCCTCCATCCCCATCTAGTTCTATACATTTCGTAGCACCACCCACTGGGAATAATAATAGGAAGGAAATGTACTACCTGACTCGGTGTATTGCTGTGAGATTATTAATCAGTCAATGTTTGTGAAGTACAAGGAAAATGAAATGCTACCCACAAGTGTTAAATATTATCTTTCCACAGACTCATTCTCCCCCTCCAGCCTTTCAGCCTACTCTTATTCCCTTCTCTTGTAGTACTACTATATACTTTGGAGTGTATATTTCCAGCATACCAAAATAGCACACCAGGATTCCAAGCCTGCAGAGTGGGCTTGCTATCAGGAGGCAAGGTCTGTTCTGTGAAATGTGTGTCTGAAAAACTTTTTACAGTTATTTGCTGTAGAGAGCCTTGAATAAGCTATTCCTTTACCAAGTTTTCCTTCCCACTAGCCTAAAATTGCTCTATACAATATTTGTAACAGCTGCTAAACTACTTTATACTGAAGCATTGACTCTCGACTACCTAAGTGCCTGGCTTTGTACCTGCATGCATCCTGTGCTGGTGGACTGCTTTTCTGTTCCTGAATAAGGAAGACAAGAACTACATTCAATGTGGAACCTTCCTGAGGCTTACTGGTGTCCTAGGGTGCACATAGGAAATCTTTGCTTTTTACAGGGCATCCACACTCCTTTCATGATGAGGACAGCCTACAATCCCTTCTCTTGAAAAGAGGCAGCCTAAGGTCTCCACTGCTCTGATAGCAAGAGTAGCTTGAAATACCTATTTTAAAAGAGATTCTGAGACACTGTGTCTCCCTACTCCCACCTATCCCCCCGATTTTCCTGCTCAGATCCTTCTCCTGCGGCTGGAGGATGAAGAGGACTGTGGGATTGAGAGCAGCATGCTCAGCCACCTCCCGGAGCACCCAGGAGAGCACATCCTGCCAAGCACTGGCAGGGAGTGAGTGCGGGAAAGAGCACCCGCAGCGCAGAGCTGGAGCAGGGCACAGCAGACAAAGGGCACCTCGGCAAGAAAGGCTTGAGGGCTCATGCAGCCTCCAGCCAGCAAATTCAAGGGTCAAGATAAGTCTGGGTAAAACAGCATTGATTTGGATCATGTATGTTGATAATTCTCAGTTACGGGGGATGCCTTATGCTGAAAATACATCATAAAGATTGAAGTAAATTTGGGAGCAGTTCATTTCTCCCAGATGTCAGCTTCTAATTAAAAGTATAAGAAGATTTCTCCCCAGAGGTTTTGCAAATAAGTGGTTCATTGCAATAAGAGCCATAAGAAAGTCCCTAAGAGAACTCCTAAAATGTGATTTTTCCATACTGTACTATTTTAATTTTGAAACAGGATAAAACTTTAAAATTGTCAGCTATTGGAAAATATGTTGGTTTTGATAGGGAAGAGGTGGGCTAATGTCTTTACAAACAATTTGATGGGTGAAGGTGTGGGTGTTTAGGTCTTTGGGATGGGTCTGAATGTCTGTGCTGACTTTGGGCAGCAGGCTTGCGGCAGAGCCCAGGCAGGTGGGCTCCTGAAAAAGGGTCTGCACAGGCCTGAACCTCTGAACTTTGGGTAAAATGACAGGTTCAAGGGGGAATATGGGGTGGGTGATTTGGGAAGGCTGAACCTTCCCAGTACCTCAGCAGTGGGGAAAGGAAGAGGGCACCAGGGCCAGGAGTTCAGGACAAGAACTCCCTCTGGAACCTGGAGAGAGGAAAGCCCGCGGGTGTGCCCTGGTGGGCTCTCCCTGACTCAAATAAAGGGGCAGGACTCCTCTGTCTCCTGCATGAGCACTGGGTTTTCATTGTGTGATTTTCCATAAAATTATACAAATCAATGTATTCTCTATCTAATTTTAAATGTATTAACTATCTAATTTTGAAAGTCCCCGTTTCGCCTCTTTTCAAATTGCATATCCCAAACAGTACAATCTGTTAATCTGAAATGTGTGTGCTTTACTAGGTATTTGTAATAGCGAAACAAAACATTTCTAGGAAAGTGCAGTTTAATATGTAACAAATGCTTCTTTTGTCATCATCTGTATTACTGGTATGAGAATATGTTTTTACATCAAATGAATAGACTTCACATTTTCACAGCCATCTGTGCTGCAAGTGACACGGGGCCTTATGTTAGCTCTCTATTAGAAAAAATTAAATTTCCTACATAATTGAGGATAGATTAAAAGGACTTCATTGGTCATTGTCCAATTTGTCCTTTCTCATTTCTCTAAGGCATTATGTTCTAAAATATTCAGAACTTTTTGGGTTTTTTTTTCTTTTTTTCCCTTAAATCAGTCTCCAAAGTCAGCCCAAACTAGCGTTTTATTTGATGGATCTTCTGTACTTTGGGAAGAGCAGGATATCAGGACTGTTACACCCTTGTGTGATGGACAATGCCAAGATCTGAAAATCTCTCAATGATTGACAAGGATTGAACTTTTAAAGTTCTCAGACCTCAATTGAACGATGACCTTTTTTGTCAGACTTTTATCTCAGAATGGCAATTTTGGTGTGTGAGGTGTTGAGTAAAAAAAGAGCTGAGCTGATAGTGCCCTTTCAAAGGTATCATGTCCAAAGACTAAGCTGATTCTACTTTAGCCCAACGTCCTAAATTTATTCCATGTCCAGTGATTTCACCTCCAAATAAATATTTGCATGTATTTAAAGAAGACAAAGTACACATATGCCTAGGAAAAATTAATTAGTTACAACTGAACTTTTCATTCTCCTTTTAGGATTTATTTTTTCATGTAATACATACAGCCTGCAGCAGGACTTCATGATCATCACTGTAGTTTTATCCTGCCTGCTCCAAAACTTTGTAGATATTACAGGGATAAAGTATTGATTTGTTTACTCCAGCTAAGAGACAGTTTTCTATAGTTCCAATAGAGAATCTTTATTCCCTATATATTAATATTGGGTGCAAGTTTATTCAATTTTTACATCTTTCTCTTTTTTTTCCCATTCTAACTCTGTAAAGCCACTAATATAAAAGCAGTCTTGGAATGCAAAGAGCTTTGGCATGAGTTTCCCTCAGATGGCACAAACAGTCTACTGGCTTTTATGAAATCTACATATACAGGTAAGGATTAAGCCTTCTGTACTCATCGATTTTCTATATTCCTCCCTGAACATCTGCAATTGGTTACTGCTTAGGCTAGAATATTCAGTAAGGCGGAACCTTTGGTCTGACTCAGTGTGGTTCTTCCCACATTTTCATGTGCTTGATAACAGCATGCTCTGTCACTGTGGAGTTACATAAAACTGCTCTGTGGATTTATGTTCATTTAACAGAGAACTGGGGGGGAAAATTGAGGAAAAATCTTTCACTCTCTCTTGCTCTCTTTTCAGAGCACAAGCTCTGAAAAGCTACGAAACAGCGAGGCAGCTTCTTCCTCAGAAGAGTTGTGTGCAGCCTCATTTCAGCACAGCTTCCAGCAGCTGCAGACTTGCTGGTTCCAAAAGCCAGCTTGGAGGGAGTGAAGCAGTGGCAGTGCTGCAGCCTGAGCGACAAAGATAAATGAACATATGCAGTGGTGACACAAGGATTTTACCCAGCAATGTGGAATCACGGGGGAGCATGGTCACCAAAACAGGCAGCTGAACCAGGAGGTAATTAAAGCATTGATCAAGGGACACAGTTTAGTTAAGCTTAGCTGAATTGTGTGAGCTTACTGAGCCCATGTGTTTTCTGCCTTACAAAAAAATCAGACCTATCAGCAGAATGCTGAATTTTGAGCGTTTTCAGACACCTCCCCACACCACAATTACAGGCAGCCAATACCACATCCAGCTCCTACTTTAAAGTAATGCTAACTCTGAGAAAGAGTGAGTTGTGCTTTAAAACACACTATAATTCTTTAATAGTTAAACCTGAATTTGAAAACATCTCATTTAGAAATTACTTGTCTAAATAATTATGATTTGATCTTTAATGTAAAGGCACTTCAGCCAGTTCCTCAATTTAAAGAAAATACTGGGAAACATTCTATAAAAAGCAAAGTTATCAGTTGTGTAAATTAAAATACTCTGGTTTAGAATTACTACCAGAGAGCAGGAAAACACCATAAAGACCATGTGTCCATTCTAATAAGCTCAGATTTCAAATGTGAGAATACTGACAATGAACTGCTTGCAAACAATCTAAAGAATTATTTGCAGATATTATTTGGCAAATTCACTGAATAAATTATTCACTATGAATTATTCACCCAAGTCTATTACTTAGCCTCATCAGACACTAAAGCCATC
The DNA here is from genome assembly GCA_024865655.1 of Emberiza elegans. Classification (NCBI taxonomy): domain Eukaryota; kingdom Metazoa; phylum Chordata; class Aves; order Passeriformes; family Fringillidae; genus Emberiza; species Emberiza elegans. The sequence continues at coordinate 74,949,230 of JALJVW010000206.1, forward strand.
GAAACTCGAGCTTTATTGTTAACCATTATAATTGTGAATTATAATTAATTCTTAACAATGTTGTCAAGAGACTGCAACATGACTGAAATGTGCACAACATTCCAGAGGTATCAATGACACAAATAATTCCCTCAATGCAGAACATGGCATTAAAATAGCCTGAAAATAAATCACCACCAATGAGCAAGCAATATAATAATTTACTGCTAAGACAATTAACATTTCACATGTTAATTCTTCTATTCTCTGTAGCCCAGATAACAATGAGCCACTGAGCAGGAGAAAGCTGCAAGCAAATCTAACTGGACAACACAAGGGGGAAAAATTCCTTTGGAGAATTACCTCCTACTCTTTGTAGAAGTTGTTATGCAATTTTTAAAGCATTATTTGTCTCATAGCTTAGTGCTACTGAGACTTATGCTAACTAAATATTTCTCTAAGTCTTTTTTAAATAATAAAAAAGGCAGAAAATGAAAGAGGCAATAGCCCCTACACCTGTTCACTGTGTTCATCCTACCTAGAAGACAAGCATGGATTAAATGTTCATTTGAAATGCACTCCACCATCCTCTAAATATTCATAAATAAAACTGAATATATGTTATGTGTCTTTGCTTCTTTGAAACATATTTCTGCAGGAGTTGTACCCAAATTTTACTTTTCTTAGATTTTTTTCTTTCTTTCTTCTTTCAAATTGTAATATTAACAAATATTGTCATTTCCTAGCTGTATGAGTGTTTGATCTAGAGTTTGGAGCCCATTAAAAACTTTTCTCTGCAGTGTGATGTCCTCACTACTATATTTTCAGTTGAGATAATCTTGTCATAGTAATTGCTGCTGTCATCATCGGTATCAAGGTTCATTTTGATTTCTTTTTGAGCCTACATGTTTGCCGAGCTCTTTTGGCAGCATGACTAATCAGGATATGGGAGATAGGAGGCTCAAGATTTCCGGTATTTGTGTGGTCACTTGAAATGTGGAGGCCAGCTGACGCTTCATTCATTGTCTGAAGAGTCCTCAGGAACATCGCTGTCATTGCATTTAATATTGCAACAAACTCCTGGTGATGGTTGCAGCCATTTTGTTCTGAGCAAACACAGTGCATTTCACCCTGGCTGTTTGAACAGTTGTGACACAGAGGTTTTTGAACCACATCACCATCACTAAGTATTCTGCAAGATCAAAAAAAAAAATCATGAAACATTTAATTTTTACCCTTTATTCCTATTAGTATAGAAAGACAAATCTGTGAAGGCAGTACTGCATTTGAACCTAATTACCTTAAAAAAACACCACTGCATATCCAAATATTCTTAAATAATTGGAATAGTACTGCTCCAGATAGCTAAGACATGAATATCTAAGGGTATCAAAGTGGTTTTGAAGCTTTCTTATTTTTAATAGACAAGAAGGTATCAATAAGTATTACAGCTTCCATGAATACATAGCAAGATATTAATAAAATATCAGTCATGAAAATCTGACTTGTTCATAATTAATTAGAATATATCTGATACTTTTCTTAGCTAGAAACCATATTTAAAATAAATGACCTGTCAAGTAGCATTTTGAATACAAACTGAAGGTTAAAATAATTCTAATATGGGCAAAACTTTTTTTATTCCTATGAACTAGTGTGACAGTATGAATGTGAAAAATATCATCTGTCACTACCATAACATTGTTTTTCTGGGGGGGGAAACGAGGACGGGCTGAGTAAATAACTGCATCTTAAAAGTTCATGGCTATGCATGTTGCTTGAATGCAGTGGCAAACTAATTTAGTTCCACTTGTGATCTTGCAATAATTTCTGTCAATCAGGATGGCATTAATAAAAAACCTCAATCTAAACAGAAGTGCTGTGCAGCGTGTATAATGTATACACTCATTGAAAGAGGCTGAAAAGATTGCAGTCGCACAATTAGGGTAACATTTGACAGCTTTAATCACTTTGAATCTCTTCACATCACTTTTAAATGTCAAAACCACCTCCAGAGATCTCATCAGAACAAAGCATTACTTAAATTGCAAATGAAACTATCCAAATTCAGCACACTATTATTAAAAATATTAAAAATGCCCCACATTATTTTATGAAAAACATTCATAAAACATTCCATGATGCAACATTGAAATGAGCAAAACAGGAAACAACTGTGGTTCCTAAAAAAAATGCTACATTTACTCTCCATTAGTATGTCATGTTATTATTCACACTGTGAATGTGCTGTCTTCCCCAAGCAACCAGGACTACCTTTTCATATTAAAAAAAATAAATAAATAAATAAGAGCATTTAAACTATGAGATCCTTGTAATTTGGTGAGGAAAGATATATAGAGAGACAGAGAAACCTGTAAACAGTTTTTGTACTTATATCATACAGCAACAGGCTGCTTATCCTGTTCATTTACAGGTTTTTGGTCCTTTTTCCACTACAGTTGTAGCTGCTACCTCCATGGAATATTGCCATATATTTATTGTGTGACTTATTTGTATACACAAATGATGCAGTGATCCTATTTACATATAGGATACATATATTTACATATACACAGTTTTAAATGCATCCTATCCTTTAGTCATTTTTTTCTCTGTATTCACAGAAACATACTTTTGAATAGAAAAATGCAGCAATATGAAATCTATTTCTAAGCATGTTTTTAGGTGGCTACAATATCCAAGTTATCCAGTTATTTACTATGGCATTAATATTTTTAAATTGATAGTTTTTTTCACATCTATGCCACCATTCTAACTGAAAGGAAAATAATCAGAAAAAAATCCCTTTCTGTGGATATTTTGTCTGGCTATCACTCAGCAGATATTCCTGTAGTGAAGCTAACAGCACTTTACACATACATCATAGTACTTTTTGATAGCCTTTCAGACCAGCAAGAAAACCAGCCACTAGAAAGTTGAGGTCCTAATAACAGATGTGTAGGTGGATATTTCTTGCCATTTTCAGAAATTCTCTTGAATGATTTCAGGGTGTGTGCCCAAGTAAAGCACTAATCCCACTTTTTTTTTTTTTAATCCAGAGGTTCATGATTTCTAGTTTTTTGAAGATGTCAAGAAAATATAGTCCTTCAGTATCTAACCTAAGTGGAAATTCATATTTTCCCATCATTTTCAAAAATCAGGGCTTCTAAAGAGATTCAAAAGTAATGCATAGCTAACAAACATTAGATACCAACATTTAAAAATAGTTTTAAGTATATGTTTTAATTTTTTTATTCATAGTATTAGATTTAAAACCCAGCTTTGATAGAGTGCTATATTTGATTTAATTAACAGGCAATCTATGTTCAGTTTGAAGAATGAGAAGAGGGAACTGAGCAGGCGAAAGTTGTTGCTGTTGAAAAACATTTATAAACTGCTCGTCTCCCAGACTCCAAACCATTGCAACAATCAGTAAAATTTAAGCACTGTCTAGTTTGAAAAGGATACAGCCGATCACTGATAGAGGGACTCAGGGCCAGGAGGGACCGCACACAGCATGCCTATTAGCAGGTCACTGGGTTTCTCTCTCTCCTCAGTACACCTCGGTGCACGGCAGCCAGTTCTCTCACACAGCCACACACAGCATGTGCAGCCTTGAACAATTCTACACTGCAGGGAATATTTTGCAGAAGCTACATGATAAGATTACCAAATGGCTTACTCCTTGCTCCCTTTGTCCTTGAGTTTAGTCCCTCCAATCATGGGGCAAATGTGGTGCATGGTACAAAGGAAAGGTTACTGCCTGAGTGTCACATTCCCCACTTTGTGCTCTGATATAAGTAGCTGTAAGCCTTCATATTTCTAACAAGCATTCATTTTGCCTTGGTAGATCTTGTGCAATTACATTACCTAATTTTTGTAACAGGCCTCATACCTTTAGCATATTGCAAATGTTTTGTGACCTGCTGGGCCTGACCTGAAACCATGGAACTCAGTAAAATCTTTGTGTTGTTGACTTCCCTGGAATTTCACCTGTTAGTATGGGGTTACTTGTAGATACCAACACAAAAAACAAGTTGGGTTTCTTGTTCTACTGTTTTCTTGTGTGACCTTGTATGAGTCATTTTACCTCTAAGGACCTCACTTTCTTAATGCGTAAAATGTTCAGAGAACATTAATAATCCTCATTTCATTGTTCTACAAATCCCTTAAATCACAAGAAGTAAAGTAATTTCAAGATACTTCTCCAATTATCAAATATATGGTGCTGACCAGAAAGGTTCTTTATTCTGTTTGTGCATTTGTAGATCTGGGCTGTGGCACCCTTCAAACTGCAATCCGGTTGTTTACTTACTTTATCTCATAGTGTCACATACAGTAGCATGTTTGAAAAAAGCACTGAGGTGACTGGAACGTCCTCCCACAGGGCCAAACACTCTAATGTGAGCATATATTATTCACTAGGTTGTATGCAAGGGAAGGCAATTACAGCAGAAAAAAAGAAATGCTGCAGCAGGGGCAGCATCCAGTGTGTTGTAGTGAAAAACAGAGTATTGAAAGTCAGGAATTGGATAAATTTGTCATCTGTTACTATCACAGTATTGACCAAAGGCCAAACAAGTTTCAAGGCCTTATTAAAGTTGATCTGTACACACAGTTAGTAGAAAGCCAATACTTGACTTTAAGAGCTTGCAATCTAATCAAAGGCTTATTATGAGAAAGTCTTTCTGCGGGAGGATGAAAAACCACAAATGGATATGTAGGGGCAAATAGAGACAGCTTGTCTGCTCAATTAGATGTTGATTCAACATCCTCAAAACAGCCCTGAGTGAGACAAACAGCGCTGGCATGGGGCCACTCTTGCTTGTGGCCTAGAAAAAGGCCAGAATGGTGAAACACAGTTTCTGAAAATGAGGTCAAAAAGGGAATGGACTTAGCAAATTTGTTGTAAGAGTTGGACAAGTGGTTGGTGGTTTTGGCCAGATGTTTTCAATGTGAAATATCACCCAGGATCCAGTAAGCGGGTTGCTTGCGGGTACAGTGGTGTTACAGAGAGTGATGATTTCCTCTGTTGAGGACTACTGTGTCATTTAGCTCCATGACAGATTTAGAATCTCGCATAAAAAAGACTCTGGCCTTCCTATTTTGATACCTGTGTAGTTTAGTTTCACAAATGAACTACTGTGGCCTTGAGCAACAGCTTGTCAGATTTATTCCATGATAGCGATCTCTGATTTGCATTGTAGAAACTTCTGATCAGTACCTGAAGCAGTGGAAGCAATGCTATGAAAATAAAAACATTATAGATTTTTCTGCACTGTGATAAAAGCTGTAGCACAATTAAAGTCAATATTCTCTCTAAAAATTGTTGGAAAATATAGCTGTTATCAGTTTATGAACAATATTCCTTTCTTCTCTTTTTTACTAATGAAAGACTACTCTTACTTTTCTTGCAATGAAACAAAATCTGATTTAAATGAATTCACTTTAATGTAAATTGCCAGGAGGTTGACATGATAATGAAAGAAATCTGAAAATTCAGTTGGCTACTTAGTGAAATTCCAAGAATTTCTAATTTTTCTATGTGAAATATATATTTTGCAACTCATTTTTTTAAAAGGTAAAGGTTTTTTCAAACATATACTTGTCTACTGACATATTTTTCATAGTCACTCAAACATGTATTTCCAACTCTTTTGTGTATGCTAAATGCCTAATGCTCTATTTAATGGTAGCTGTTGTTTTCTTCCTCTATTAGCATATTATTTTAAGCATTTGTGTATATATATACAAAATTAAGCTTTTTGCTAGTCAATTATAATTCAGAACTCATCTAAGGGTTGAAAAGACAAAATTATTAGCAAAAGAACTGGGCATGCCCAAGGCTGATGTCCTGGTGAGGAGGGAATTATTTTAATAAGTGTGAGAAAGAGGTTTAAGAATCTTGCTTTCCCACTGGGAAAAGAACTGAGCACAGTATGAATCAAAATTCTAAAGTAAACTAAGCAAGATAGACTGTTACACCATTTAGCAGGCCAGCTCTTTAAGTTATATTATCCAAGCTTTCAGAATGTAAACGACCTTTCTTCAGGGATGAATTATGGATATCATGTTAAATTTATAACCCACTTCCATTACAAAGACCTATTTTAGCCTCTTGTCTAATTATGATTTAGAAAATTGGTTTGGCCTGAAAATTGTCTGATTTACTCTAAAGGCAAAGGAGAATGTTTCCACAGAGTGTAAAGATAATTTATGGCATAGTTTTTCAGGCAGAGGTCATTCAATTATTTCCCTGATTTAAAATTTTGTCTTTTGTCTAAAATTTCTTTGGCTCCACCTAGGTCAAAAATAGCCCATTGTTATCTCTTCAAATACCCTTTTTTTTTTTTTTTAATTTGGCAGGGGGTAGGGTTGGCCTTTTTTAAAAAATTTGAAGCAATTGAACACTCATGAATTATAGTTCATAAGATGATAATAAATATTCATCATTGCTTTTTGTATACCTCCTGTTTTCTTTCACAGTTCCATGGATCAGGGATAAAAAGCTCTAAGGAGAAGGGTTAGACTGAGGCATTTGAAAAGGGCAGTGTATACATGTATGTTCTTCTGTTATCTTATTGGAAATCAGGGGAACATATGAGACAGAAATTATTTTAGTTCATGCGCATCGTGAAATGCCGACACTTGCCTACTTGTAGCTTTAGTAAATTCAGTCACATTTTAATGCTGTGGTAGACATTATTCTTCTGACAAACTTGTGATAAAATAATTATTTTAATGTAAGGAAACTAAGCTCAGTCCTGTCTGAGGACATTGGAAATGCGTTCATAGCAGGAGAAAATACGTGGGAGGCTTTTCAGTGCCTGCTGTTAAACGAGTTCCTCATTTGAGGAACCTTTTTTTTTTTCATCCAATCAGGAAGAAATGTAACCAGCAGAATGAGAAGTCTTTCAGCAGAGGAGGGAACACTCAGAGAAAGGAGACTAAGTTAAATTTCCTACTCTAGTAAATTGTAAATAAAAAATAAATAAATGCCATACATCTAGAAAAAATAAACTTTTATTTCAAGCTCAGTGGCTTAACAAGATTAAAATCTCATTAATTATATATAAATATTACATTTCATTGACAGATGGAGTAAATTCTGCAAATGCAATGGAAAGAAACATCTGAGGATACCATTGAGAGTAGATTATAAAAAAGTTTAAGAATATTTTCTTGTTTGTTTAGGGTTTTTTCCAATCACATCCAAAATAAAAGGGCAACATCATCTTTGAAAATTTTGGAAGTATCCAACTTCTTTTTGACTGAAGATTTTTATATCATAAAACTAAATACCTTGTATAGTGGGAGGAGTATGCTAGTACTATACACTTAATACAAGAACTTGGAACAAATTCTACCATATAAAGCTGACCTTCTGCAGGTGTTTCCTACACCAGTCCTAGTGTCTGACTCCAGACATCCAGCATGAGTTTCTTCCCCATTTCCAAGTCTTCCAAATTTGGACCGCATCTTAATAATTTCCCCAACCACAAGCAAAGTCTTTCACAAGCAAAGTTTGTCTGGAACCTCAATACTCCACTGACCATGCCGAGACAAATATTGTCAGGGAGGCTCCCACAGAGCAATCCAGACTCTCTTAAAAGGTAAATTACAAACTGAAGACAACCACAAACTAATCAAAATGTAATAGGAAAATAATTTCACTCTGGTCTGTGTTTGTCAATGCAGTTAATCCAAGATTGATTCAATAATGCTGCTTTCTGTTTCTTATGAACTGTCTTTGTCAACTTCCTCAAATTATTATTTGAAGATATTTTGTTGGGTGAACAGTGTAAAAATTAACAGAAAAATAGTTTAAAAAAAGTGAAAAGGAAAAAGGTCTCTACATCTCTGAAATGTACTCTACATAGCAACTTAAAGTGTGAGGTGAAGAAGCCATACCATTTAACACTTATTTCTTCAAAGATGTTCATGATGTTAACTAGAAAGTGAATTTACAGTATAATCTTTTAAAGCTACTCCCATTAAAAATCTCACATCAAATTTCTGCTTGCAACCTCTTAGTCTGCTCTGCCTTTGACTGATATATTAGAACATAAAGGCATAAAAATCTCTCATAAAAATTGCCCAGTGTCTGTAATAGGATGTGTTGAATAAAAGCTGAGACCTGCATTTACATCTTTCCCATGTTTCCCCCTAGAAGCCTAGCCTTTCAACATTCCTCAGTAAAAGAATTTCTTTTTCAGCAATCATTGCCATTATTCACACAGCTGCTAAGTGGCAAATCGTAAATGTTGGATACAAGTGAGTTTATTCAAGGTGTAAGTGAGGCTGAACTTGGGGAAGAGGATCATGGATTGAATTCATACATTATAAACATTATAAAAATTAAAAGATATTTACAGAAAAAATAAACTGGAATTAAAAACAAGCTTGGCCATGTCATGTAGAGGAAGAGTTTTTAATTATTATTTTTCCCTTGGTTTCCTTGCCTGTGGTGTCTCTGTGATAGATATGATAAAAGTTTCTTCTAAAATGTAAAGTGTGAATGCTAAACACTTTGTAGACTAAAAAGGACTGCTATGGTTCCCTTTTGCAGCACAGCTGCCATCCCTTTGCTCTCGTTCTTTCTTCCTTTTCTCTTAACCCTGTGCAGCATTACTTAGTGTAGGGTCTGCCAAACAGGAGGTGAGAGATGATGGACCCCCTGAGGAATGAGAAAATGGAGAGGTTGACTGCACACATTGCACATGAATAGCAGGAGGAGATGCTATTCTACTCTGGTTACTTTCTGCCATCTAAAGGTATCCTCTAAAGTAACTTAGCATTACATAGTGCTTTGAGCAATGAACTGTGAGCCAGGAAACCTGGGTTCTATCCCTCACTGCATAATTTTGAATAAATCAGTTGCCTGGACTCAGTTTCTCAATCTGTAAAACACTCATTATGACTATCTTTGAAAACTGCTTTATGATGTGTTGCTGGAAAGCAAACCAGAAGTGCAAAATTTCTTTAAATCAACTCTTCGCTAATGTACCCATGAAAAGCCAAGATAACCAATGCAGTGGAAAAATACAAATATTTCTAATCCTTGAAGACTAGCACTGCTCCATGTAAAAATTGCACTGGACATGTTTCTACCACACATAGTTGTGCACAAACTGGCTATCTCCTCATTATAAATGATGGTTGATTATAATCTGCTATGATTATTACAAAATAAGGGTAATGGCAAAGAATAGATTATTGGATCAAGTAAGACCGTCTATAGAGCAGAAACTTCCTATTTTCTCCAAGGTGAAAAAAGGCAAATTGAAACTCAATAGGCTGATGGAGGACAAATAATGACTGTAAAGAAGGTAAATTAATCCTTAATCTCCAAAGTGCCCTGATACAGGTGGTGCCTGTATTATTATTGATACACCATACTGGTATTGATTATCACTGATTTTAGTGTTCAATACAGCTCTGCACAATGGTGACAACTGCAGATGGAAGTCTTTCAGACACAAACCAAATTATAAGGTGCTCTATTCAGAGCTAGTTTTCATTAACCTCAGGAAGGTCCATTGCCATTTGTATTGTTACTAATTAAACCAACTAACCAGCAGCCACTCATAAAGCAAAAATCCTACATTTGTTTCCTGCTGAGCGATATAACCTTTTACATGATTACTTTATTGTAATTCAAAACTTTTAAGTGTATTTTTCTTGTGCGTGCCAAAGTGGAACTGACTGTCTCAAAGTTTATCAATGAGAAACAGCTTGTTTAGCAAATGGAGCATCCTCACATAGATTATTTTAGTGTTGTACTGTGATTTGTGCTGTGACATCCTTTAATTCTTATTTCATGCCTGAAATTTAAAATTAGATATGCTGAGGAAGTTGGGAAGAGTTTTTCATTTTTAATGTTCTCTGGATTTCCCTCTGATAAGCATAGTAAAGTTGCAGTTGGGACTGCATCTCAAATGGTTGGAGGGCACACTTTCAACATTTGACTGAATTTGCAGCTAGGATAAGGAAAAGCCCAGCAGCAATAATGAAAGCCTTATTTCAGTATCCCAGGGAAAATGAGTGTCTGGTCATCTCCATTTTTGTTGCAAATAGTGAAAGTGGAACTATTTTCATCAGCTGGCTTGTACAGAATAGATTTATCTTCTGCAACCATAATACAACGTACAGAGAACATCTAATAGATGTTTAAAACTTCATTTGTCTCCAAATAAGTAAAATATTTTTATAGTAACGTCTAATGAAGTTCATTTTCTAAATTTATTCTCTACAAAGGACTTTCAATTAAATTAGTCAGTTAATGCCACTGAGGTACAAAGTGATGTTTAATTTATAAACACATGTTTTTTTCTCATTGCATAGATACTTAAGTGGGTAAACAAAATTTTAAAATTGCCTTTTGTTCACTATTGTAATCTGTGTCTAAAGAAGAAAGGATTCATTAGTCCTGATTCTTGTGACAATGTTGGAATAGATTGAAACACAGATGAAGCCTTTTTGTTAACTATAAGTACTGATTTTTCAGTTTATGTCTACAGGAAAAGAACTTTTCTTGAAATAAAATTTTTACTCTACAGATTTAAAAACATTACATTTCCCTGAAAGATAACTTTTATCTTTGGTGTATTTTGAGAACTGAAGAAATATTAATATCCAGGGAACTACATAGCCACACTAACCTAATTATTATTAGTCTTATTCATCCGTTACCGAAGTTTAATTTTTTAAGACTCATAACACAGCATTTGTCTTGGAAACCAAACATCATTTCTGCCTGTGGTAGCGAAGCCTTTGCTCACATCTCCTTGTATCCCTTCTGCACAGAAGTGCTCCATTCCCATCTGTGCCGCACAGTGGGAGTGAGGTGCTGGCATTTCTGGTGTTACAGCACAACACCGCACCAGAGCTGATCAACCCTTTTAAAAGATGAGTGGCTGTACAGACCTGAATTCTTTGCCACACTGATATAGGAAAATAATTTTTGTCAAAAATGGCAGCTGAGTAGCTTTGAGGGCATCCATGCAGAGCTCTCACGTCAATATCTACAGAGATATTTGGGGAAAAGGTGGAACTCCAAACACACAGTACGTTGTTGGAGAAAATAAAGCCATCACAGACTAAGTCAGTTCTCTCTGCTCCCATGCTGGAAACATTAGGAAAAATCATTTAGTGCTGTCTCAGTGCATATATAGTCTTGGCCTTTAGGAGTCAAGACTTAAGAAAAGCAGTGAAATTCTGTCTGTGCACAGAAGCAGAACTTTAGGTTCCAGAAACATGTGATTTCACTCTCAGTGGCACGGACAGTTAATCAGCTCCTGCCCACAGCCTTTCTCCCACTCAAATGCCCTTTCTCCTATGCCAGCATGGCTGTGCACACCACATGGAAATGCAAAGTAAGGAAATGGCATGAATAAAAGAAATATTCTATCCCTTTACTATTTCCTTTTTGGCTTTACCCTCACTTCTCCAGTGCAGTTCACTGTGCAGCCTCCTCACCTCTGCTCACACAGACAGAGGATGGGAGCAAGACAAGGACAACAGCTTCCCAGGCTAATTCTGCTCCTTGTGCAGGAGCAAAACAATAATTCCTTTCATTTTATTTGAAAACATTTGATGAATATCTTACCAGAAATTAGTTAGGAGTCAGAAATAATTGTTAACTCTTGTGGAACTTGCTCCCACAGTGCAGCAGAGAGAGGAAGTGAATAAACTTGTTTTGGAACATAAATCTCCTTTCTGTGCTTCCCAGCTGCTCACAGCAGGGTTTTCTGTTCCTTGAAAATAGTTGGTAATGTCTGACTTTAGAGGCTAGTGGATCACATCACCTTTGTCTCATGGATATGAAGAGTTTGTGAGCCAAGTGAATTAATTTTCTTTCAAAGCAACTGAAAATCCTGCAGATCTCTGGTGGTCCACTATGCCTGGTACATCTGTCATTGACCATTTTTTTTTAATGGCCAAAGATTCATGCTCATTATTTTAATGAAATAATTCATTTTGTAATTAAAGTAAGTGTTTACAAATATATTATCACAATTGTTATACTTTTTAACAAAATTGAAGTCATCACTTTACCTTGCATTGATGTTTAATTTATCTCATTTAAATTGAGAACTTGTAAATCAAATCTTATGTGGCAACACTATATTTTTTTTTCTATTTGCATTTCTACATCTGTTTGCCCTAGAAGGAGGTTGGTTTTGGTTTTGATTTTGGTTTTGGTTTTTTTTCCATTTCTGGAAATAACAAAAAAATAAACTAAAATCACACACAAACAACAGAAGGAGACAATCCAAGGACTTACAGAAAACTTCTCCTAAACACATTATTCTAGTAATATTTAGAGCCTTCTTTTCTCTTCACTTGTGCTGTATGTCACCTCTTGAAACATTCTCCCCTGAGTATTGAATGCACTTTAATGTTTTCATATGGCAAAACCAACTAACCAGCAGCCACTCATAAAGCAAAAAACCTACATTTGTTTCCTGCTGAGCGATATAACCTTTTACATGATTACTTTATTGTAATTCAAAACTTTTAAGTGTATTTTTTCTTGTGCGTGCCAAAGTGGAACTGACTGTCTCAAAGTTTATCAATGAGAAACAGCTTGTTTAGCAAATGGAGCATCCTCACATAGATTATTTTTGTGTTGTACTGTGATTTGTGCTGTGACATCCTTTAATTCTTATTTCATGCCTGAAATTTAAAATTAGATATGCTGAGGAAGTTGGGAAGAGTTTTTCATTTTAATGTTCTCTGGATTTCCCTCTGATAAGCATAGTAAAGTTGCAGTTGGGACTGCATCTCAAATGGTTGGAGGGCACACTTTCAACATTTGACTGAATTTGCAGCTAGGATAAGGAAAAGCCCAGCAGCAATAATGAAAGCCTTATTTCAGTATCCCAGGGAAAATGAGTGTCTGGTCATCTCCATTTTTGTTGCAAATAGTGAAAGTGGAACTATTTTCATCAGCTGGCTTGTACAGAATAGATTTATCTTCTGCAACCATAATACAAAGTACAGAGAACATCTAATAGATGTTTAAATCTTCATTTGTCTCCAAATAAGTAAAATATTTTTATAGTAACATCTAATGAAGTTCATTTTCTAAATTTAGTCTCTACAAAGGACTTTCAATTAAATTAGTCAGTTAATGCCACTGAGGTACAAAGTGATGTTTAATTTATAAACACATGTTTTTTTCTCATTGCATAGACACTTAAGTGGGTAAACAAAATTTTAAAATTGCCTTTTGTTCACTGTTGTAAACTGTGTCTAAAGAAGAAAGGATTCATTAGTCCTGATTCTTGTGACAATGTTAGAATAGATTGAAACACAGATGAAGCATTTTGTTAACTATAAGTACTGATTTTTCAGTTTATGTCTACAGGAAAAGAACTTTTCTTGAAATAAAATTTTTACTCTACAGATTTAAAAACATTACATTTCCCTGAAAGATAACTTTTATCTTTGGTGTATTTTGAGAACTGAAGAAATATTAATATCCAGGGAACTACATAGCCACAGTAACCTAATTATTATTAGTCTTATTCATCCGTTACCGAAGTTTAATTTTTTAAGACTCATAACACAGCATTTGTCTTGGAAACCAAACATCATTGCTGCCTGTGGTAGCCAAGCCTTTGCTCACATCTCCTTGTATCCCTTCTCCACAGAAGTGCTCCATTCCCATCTATGCTGCACAGTGGGAGTGAGGTGCTGACATTTCTGTTACAGCACAACACCGCACCAGAGCTGATCAACCCTTTTAAAAGATGAGTGGCTGTACAGACCTGAATTCTTTGCCACACTGATATATAGGAAAATAATTTTTGTCAAAAATGGGAGCTGAGTAGCTTTGAGGGCATCCATGCAGAGCTCTCACGTCAATATCTACAGAGATATTTGGGGAAAAGGTGGAACTCCAAACACACAGTACGTTGTTGGAGAAAATAAAGCCATCACAGACTAAGTCAGTTCTCTCTGCTCCCATGCTGGAAACATTAGGAAAAATCATTTAGTGCTGTCTCAGTGCATATATAGTCTTGACCTTTAGGAGTCAAGACTTAAGAAAAGCAGTGAAATTCTGTCTGTGCACAGAAGCAGAACTTTAGGTTCCAGAAACATGTGATTTCACTCTCAGTGGCACGGACAGTTAATCAGCTCCTGCCCACAGCCTTTCTCCCACTCAAATGCCCTTTCTCCTATGCCAGCATGGCTGTGCGCACACCACATGGAAATGCAAAGTAAGGAAATGGCATGAATAAAAGAAATATTCTATCCCTTTACTATTTCCTTTTTGGCTTTACCCCTCACTTCTCCAGTGCAGTTCACTGTGCAGCCTCCTCACCTCTGCTCACACAGACAGAGGATGGGAGCAAGACAAGGACAACAGCTTCCCAGGCTAATTCTGCTCCTTGTGCAGGAGCAAAACAATAATTCCTTTCATTTTATTTGAAAACATTTGATGAATATCTTACCAGAAATTAGTTAGGAGTCAGAAATAATTGTTAACTCTTGTGGAACTTGCTCCCACAGTGCAGCAGAGAGAGGAAGTGAATAAACTTGTTTTGGAACATAAATCTCCTTTCTGTGCTTCCCAGCTGCTCACAGCAGGGTTTTCTGTTCCTTGAAAATAGTTGGTAATGTCTGACTTTAGAGGCTAGTGGATCACATCACCTTTGTCTCATGGATATGAAGAGTTTGTGAGCCAAGTGAATTAATTTTCTTTCAAAGCAACTGAAAATCCTGCAGATCTCTGGTGGTCCACTATGCCTGGTACATCTGTCATTGACCATTTTTTTTAATGGCCAAAGATTCATGCTCATTATTTTAATGAAATAATTCATTTTGTAATTAAAGTAAGTGTTTACAAATATATTATCACAATTGTTATACTTTTTTAACAAAATTGAAGTCATCACTTTACCTTTGCATTGATGTTTAATTTATCTCATTTAAATTGAGAACTTGTAAATCAAATCTTATGTGGCAACACTATATTTTTTTTTTTCTATTTGCATTTCTACATCTGTTTGCCCTAGAAGGAGGTTGGTTTTGGTTTTGATTTTGGTTTTGGTTTTTTTTCCATTTCTGGAAATAACAAAAAAATAAACTAAAATCACACACAAACAACAGAAGGAGACAATCCAAGGACTTACAGAAAACTTCTCCTAAACACATTATTCTAGTAATATTTAGAGCCTTCTTTTCTCTTCACTTGTGCTGTATGTCACCTCTTGAAACATTCTCCCCTGAGTATTGAATGCACTTTAATGTTTTCATATGGCAATCAATAATTATCAATTATACACTTAGTCATATAGTGCCAAACCCTTTCATTTAATACTTGGTTCATCAATTGTTCATATATACGTTCTGTCAAGCAGCTTAATGGTATGATTGAATTGTGTGCTATTGATTTTCTATCTGTCAAGTTTATGCAGTGATTTGGAAATACTGGGCCTATACACTGATGTAATTTCCTTGCCTTCAACTGAGTCATTATTCTCTTGGTGTAAGGGACCTGATAATCAGAGAGCCAAACATCTGGAGTGAAAGACCTTTTTTGGTGAGGGTATAACACTGCCCTCTACAGTTTTTTGCCAAGCAAGTTAGCTTGTAGTTCCTTTCAAAATGTAAGGGATTACTCAGTTTGGATATACTTGACTACATATATTCTTATTGTACCTAACAATAACTAACTGTAACTAACTTTCAGCTAATCTACATGATCCTTCATTGTTTAGAATATATAAGCTAATCATGACGAGATGGACGTGTCAGAATTCTGTTAAAAAGATGCTATAATCTCTAAAAAAGTCAAAATAAATCAAGACCTAGACCAGCAATTGAAAATGTGCAGAGCACTGTGCTTACACATAATAGCTGTAGTGGACCTGGGATACACTGAAGCAAAGCCAGTCAGTTCACTGATTTGATACCTATCATAATGAAATTACCTATGTCAGTTAGACATTAGTTAGTCAAGAAATATAAGACTAATGAGAATTTGGAATAGTCAACACCTCTGACAGCAGAGTATTTCTTGTTATATTTCCTTTTCTGAATGCTCTGAAATAGTCAGTTTCCAGAATAAGACAATGCTTCCTTCCCTCCTACAACTTGAATTTCCTTAGGACAAAGTCTGGTAAGGATAAAATTAAATAACTGAAAAAGTAATTTAAACACTAAAAACAACAAATGAAAAATGCTTAGCATCACAGCTATTCAGTCATGTCTTGCACCCATACATATTCTAGGAAACTTGAAAATAATTTCTCTACTTTATTTCCTGATGTGTTAACCTTTCTGCTTCCTCCTGCCAGGAAGAAAACCACCAGAACAAAGAGAAAAAAAACAAAACAACAAACCCTCATACAAAAATGAAAAGGACCCTTCAACCTCCATATAACTGACAACAACTTTGAATGACAGCATGTGGAGCAAAGGATATATATTCAAACACCTCACTCTTATTCATATTGCTTTTCATATTCAAATAAATGCCCGCTAATAAATACCAGAATCATAACTACATCCCACAAGGAAATCTCATTAAAACTTATTCTTTCCATCCTTCTATGTCCTCTGCAAATGTTAGAGATAAAATCCTCTTTTTAGTACTCCTGGAAGATTTACACATATAAAATTTTTTTTGAAGCAGTTGAACAAGTAAATCTTCGTAAAGAGACTTTTCTGACAAGATCTTCCTCATATTTAAATTATAGAAACCAGAACTTCACTAACAGCTTAAGTATTCCCATCTTCACAGTGTGGTGTATTTAGAAATGGAATCATTCATCCTGATAACAATCTATATAGGGTTGCTATACAGTTTTCAGTTGATTATATTTTACAATGGAAAGACAGGGGAAGTTACTCCTGACACTGACTAGAAGAAGAAACATGTAGAAGAATCTCAGAGGATTGTGCATGGCAGGGAGACCAGTTTAAAGATTAAGGGCAATATTCTGACCTTATAACCTTTTAAACAGCTGAAGGGGAAGCTTTAAGAAATAAGTGCAGTTCCATTGGCATCAACAAATATAACATCAGCCAGTATGTATCTGAAGGCAGAATTTCTCTATGAGACAAAGTTGTGTGAATTTTACCAGATTCTCGAAGCTCTTGGGTTTTTTTTCTCTTGTCAGATTAGAAAGCAGCATCCAAACTGGTTTTAAAAACTAGTAACACTAACACTGTATTTATTTTAATTTATCTTGTATACCATATCTGCATGAGATAGGGATATTGGGGGGGATGTGGAACTAAAGATGGACTCCCAAAGGTCAGATGCTAAGTTTTCCTTGAGCTATCAAAACACAAGATATATCTCTAAAGACAGACAGTTTAAACAGGTTGTACAATACAGAAGAATTGTCAATAAGGATTGAAGGGATTTTAATAGTGAAGATTTTCATTGACCTATGTAAATGTATTATCGAATCAAATTTTTTTTTTCTATAATCAGCAAATTTATGTCACTGGTGTTTTACTTGTCACTGCCAATGGTAAACATCCACACCCAGGAAAAAGGGCATTCCTAAATTGTTGTCAGCATTATACTGATATTTTAGCAGTAAACTAAGTTATATAATTTACCCTGAAATTCAGTAAACATAACTGTAATATGTAACTAAAAATGGGTCTACATCCAACTGTCAGCTGAGCCCACAGCTATTAAGGTTATTCTGAAATCTGTGTCTCTTTGGGATTAGACTGCAAATCTCCAAACAAAAGTCTATCCTACTGTTAGGAGTATCTCCTAACAGAAGTTGGATCACAAGAAAAACTTTCCCACTAATTTTTTCTCCTGTCTCTGTCCTAAAGCAAGATTTTTAGTCATGGGAAAAAGATTTTTAAAAATATGCTTTTCAGAAAAGCAGAATAACAGTTATGAAAGGCATTGACATGACAGATCTAAAACTTGATATGCTTTACTTTTGTAAAACAGATCACTGTGCCTTTTAAGATTCTAAATCAATTGTAAATAGGTATCAGATCACTTTATGAATTCAGGCCTATCTGTTTGGGAGTTAATCCATGCAGCTAAGCAGTTTTTTACCTTAATTCTGAATCAGAAAGGGCCACATCCAGGGCAAGTCTGCTTCACTGTGATAGGAATTCTGTAATAGAGACTCACAGTACTGTGGCATCTCTGAGTTGATGCTACAATAAACAGCAGAATATTTTGCTCTCTAGCTGTTCAGTAACAATTTAATATCAAAGATCTTCTAATCCCATATAATCTCCATGCTATCACTTGACTCCTTGTTGTATAATGTAGAATCATTTAATTCCTTCTAGAAATGGCATGTCCTGTTGCGAGAAATACAGAAAAACTGCATCAATTTCAATCCTGGTCTTTCCCTAAACTTTCTGATACTTTCAATAAAGTTTTGCTTGGTTTCCTCCTTTCTCCCTCACATCCAAAATCTCTTACTACAGGGTATCATCTAAATTGCAAATCTCTAAGGTCGGTCTAGTCAGTGGTTACTCATAATTAGGTGCCAACAGAACCTGTATCATCTTAGAATAAGTGAACAAACCATGTCAAAGGTACAGAACTCCTAGAAACTTCAATTAAAATTTAATATTGTGTCATATTACTGGAAATATTTACAGCAAATATGTATATATGTCCACTGAAATGCATGTTAACATCTCTAATTTCTTCTATGATACTGCAAACATGAAACAGGCTGCTAATCATGCTTAGAGGGTGAATATATATAAAAGCTGATGACTGCGCTTGTGATAGGCATCTCAATTTTTAATGTCTCTGAGAATTCAGCAGGGATTTTGAAATAGTATCTGAAAAATATGTGTGGAAATGCAAAAAAAATTCCCCATCTAGATTGCCCACACTGTAGGTAACTTGAATGCATCTCATCATTACCATACACATGATGTATATCCACTAGTGTCCTCCTTTTATGTGTCTGGACAACATCTCACATATTAAAAACTCCAAAAGTTTTAATTTAATAGCTTCATAAAAACAGCTTCCCTCTGTCTCAAAGTAAGAGTGTAAATTTCAGCCAATTTTAGTGAGAATGCTGAAATGCTTAAAAACTTCAGTCTGTGAAGAACATAGCTCTGAGTAAATGAAAAGACTAGCCTTTGCTAGTATACTCTCACTTAAAATATTTGAAGTGATGACTAGCAGGAATTTGAATATTTGGGAATGTTTTGTACTGAAAATTCTATTTGTATCCCTTTCAAAGTGATATATAAACAGTGAAATACAAGGTAGATATTTTTGTCAGTTCATTTACTGTCTCTGTTGCTGCAATACAATATTTGTCTCTGGTACTACTGCATTTAATCCATCTATGAGTCTATCTATTTTGCAATTATTCATTAAGGAATTTCTAGTAACATAGGCATGAGGCATATAAATTTGAGGCAGTTTCCTGCAGATGTGGGACTTGTATTTTGTTCCAAGTGCTCTGCAAGAACCAGTGAAAACTGCATGGATTTCTTATTCATGAGAACACGAACAACAAATTCAAAAATTACTAACAATGTAGACAAAGTAACTCCACATGGTTTAGGGATTTTTTTAAAGCTTTTTTATTTTATTCTAATAGTCTTGTAGCTCAATTGTAAAAAGCAATTTGTAGAGTTCTGTTGTCTTCAAAGTACTTGTAGTAATGATGATGGTGAGAATTTAAACAAAAGGAGGAATTGATCCATTGCTCTAAGGTTACATAATGGCACATACATAATAGCATTACAGTATTCCATCCATTTACTGCAGAACATCTTTAGATGAGTTTGCCATGCGCTGAGCCATGCTTTGAGATTTACCTGGAGCTGTATAAGTACAGATCCAGTCCCACAGCTTCTTTTTTGATCCTGGCTATTGAAATGAAAATAGTATGGTAAGAGATGTCCTTGGAGTACTCGCATAGAGAATAGGTTGTTCTTTATTTTGAAACAAAAGGTAACATTTCCATGGGCTGGTGTACTTGGATCAGACAGTTACAATAGTTAATGCAAGTTGATGGAACAGCTGCTCTCCACTTTGCCTTGACTTAGCTGCTGCCTATAGAGGAAGTGAGGACTGGAGTCCTCTCTACCTGCAACTTTTCCAGGTCTTACTCTGCTACTCTGTGGTTTCTCTTATTTTAATTTGTGACCACGACATCATTTTATCCCAATCTTATTTACTCACCTCATGCCTGTTACACCAGTTCAAGGTTACTCTCAGGACATATCCCTCCACAGAAGATGGTAGGTTGTCCTATCAAGGCTGATCCCATTTCCGCTTCCACTCACTACCAAACTTCTTTGAAAATCAGCATATTTCCTTTTTTTAGGGAATTGGGTGTATGTAATTTCATACACAGAACAGACAGGGCAACAAAAAACAAACTGCAAACTTTTTTTTTTTTTTTGGTTGTGGTTTTGATTTGCTTATTTCTTTAGCCAATTGCAGATTATTTACCAGCATCTAGGTACAATATCAATTGCAACTTGATAATTGGACTTTTTTTCCCTAGTACTGGCTCCATGATTCAGCACGGAAGTGATAATTCTTAAATGACAGAACCTTCTTTTCTCTCACTCAGATCCCTCAGTGTCATTGAAGTGTCATGGTGATAATAATTTTCCTGTTGCTGTTTTAAGACATAATCAAACCATTTTATTTAATGCTTTAAGTTATTTTATTTCCTGTTATATTAAATAAAGGTTGCCTACATAACAGTGTAACATAAAAGTTACTTTCATAAATGTGAGAACCCTTGGTGATTTTTCTCTGGATTAATACCTGCTCAACCTAGAACTTTGAGTTGCAAATTAGGTTTTATCCAGACCTGTCTCTAGTACCAGTGAATACACTATATTTTCCTCAGATTTCAAGTTTAAAAAAAAAAAATGTAACCAAAGTACCAGAAAAGCTGTAAGCAAAATATAGCATAATAATATAATTACAACCATTTTCAATAAGTCAGCACTTCTTTTCGTTTTTGTTTCCCTTCTGAAAAGCAATGTAGGCAATTATTTTAAATTAGGTTACATGAGAATATTATTTGTGTAACAGAAATAGGTTTCTTATTTTAATTAAGTTTAATGGATCTCGCTCTCGAGATGAACAGAATCAGCCTTGGAAATACTGGGTATCTCCAACTGTGGGGACATAGTAGAGCTCTCTAAAATGCATTTCTTGAGGTACAATGTATACAAATCTTTCAGAAGTTGGCTTTATTTTTCTCAACTGCACGCTGTCACTTGGCTTTTGGTTCTTTTTTGTGATAAGTTTCAGCATACTACCTGTTGCTGAATCAATGAATATTAACTGAAAAATAGCCACCCTGACAAGGAACAATGGGGTCTGTGTAAGAATCAGATCAACAATGTGTGGTGAGTCACGGGAAGCTGTAACAGTACCTGCATTGAAAATCTAAGAGGAAATGGGCATTTTTAAAATAATTGCAATAAACTGTAAAAGTCTACAACAAACTATAACCTGGACACAGGAAATGCAATTCCCTTTATAGAAAGTGTCAGTAAAGTTTAGGGACCAGGACTAAGACTCAAAAATACGATGCAGATTTGATAGCTTACTATTTTTACTGTGATAATTCTGATATCTGATACTCTTCTTTCAATTCAGTCTCCTTTTACTGTGGAGCACTTGGCATGTGTCTTGACACTAAGCAAAAATAAATATAAATAACTAAAACAGAAAAAACCCTTTTAACCCAAAAGATTAAACAATCCCAGATACACTGATTTTAAAAATTCTTTTCTCTTCAAATAAACTTATAATAGGAATGCCTGTGGCTTTTTGAAATTTGCATTTGGTAGCCCCACTATAAGTAAAATAGAAAATATGAAGCTCATGCTAAAAGAAATATTAAGACAAGGTGCAGGGGATGGTGTACAAGCCAAAATAACAAAGCTGGAAATGCTTCAGAAAGGGAGAAATCCATTCACCAAGACAGTGTGAGTTTTGCTATGAGATAGTTGAAAATGGTTACCATGCTTCTTAAAAGGAAGAGAGAGATAGAGAAACTATAAAATTACATGCACAGGAAAAAATAGATAATTTTAAGTAAATGTGGTTTGGGTTAAGGAAGAGAACAAAGAATTAAACAGCTTTTCTGGCAATGTTCTCCTTTCCCTTTGCAAAATGTATTGTGGGGTGAAAGACACACAAATAAAAAACAGCTCAAAATTTCAGCAGGCATGCAGGAGAAAACCCACAAAGTTTCATACCAGGTATAACCAGTACAGCTGAATAATCTAAACAGCATGTCAATTTGCTCCAGCCTGAGCACATAAAGAGGGAAAATAATATTGACGTGAAGGTAACTATAAAGTTATGCAGAAGTTAAAAGAATTGTGTTTAGAAAGTGACTTTGGGAGATATTGCTGAAATTTTCTTTCTTATTACTAAGCATTATTTTGTTTCTGTGCATAGATATGCCCACCTCTCTTTCACCTGAGAGATTTAGGCTAAATCTTCAAGATAACAATCAGCACCAGCGGCAGAGAAACGGAGATATTCATTGTAAGTGATCAGGTTGGCGAAGCAGAAGCGGAGTCACAGTATGACAGGAGCTTTAGTCACAGTGCATTAGTCTGGAAGGAGCTGTGTTTCATTCCTGGTAGCAGGTCCAAAGTGCAGCTAAAGCCAAGGCGTGCATGACCTGCCTGTGCCCCAGCTGTGAGCATCTGCTCTCGCAGAGCCCCTCCCAGCACCCTCCAGCCCGCTGCCATTAATCGCGCTTGTCACCGATTCCACGTCAATGATGAAGCATCTCGCAGGACACTTCAGCAACACTTGCAAGGGTCATAATTTTTCTCATTCTGACCAAACTTTATTGATCCTCTCCTGAGAGGAACAGCACCCCCTTGAATCTTTATGGGACCATTGGAAGAATCTAAGAATGATTTATATTACCCTTAAGGAAAAAGACATCAAGACTTGTTACTCGCTTGCTGAGATTCCTCTGAGATCTCAAGTCATGGAAATACTAAACCCAAGTCAGAATACACTTGAGCAGTGGAAAGCACTGCAAAACTTTATAACATTATTAGGCTTCATGTTATAATTGGGTGATGCTTCCACTTAACACGCAATTTATTTTATTCAATATTGATAAGATTTAATGGATGATGTATTTGATTCAAGGCTTTGATACAAATGTAGAGTCTTAATTAACAAGTGATACATTTGATGCAGTGAATAATGCATCTGATTTAATAGAGGATGCACTCTATCTGCAGCTGAAGGTGATTGGTCTTTTTAGTGAGAGATTAATTCATTTCAGAAGATGATGTATCACTTTCAATATGAACTAAATCAAATTTTTAATACACATTTTTTTCCAGTGTGCAAAGTAGCACAAGGAACAAGTTTGCCCTCAAGTGGACTTCAAAGGCAGATCATACCTCCAAGGCAGTAGGCAGGTTGAATCAGTGGTTAATTCATTTGTATTATCATATGGGTGGAACCAAGCTCTAAGAAGCTACTGCCTTCTTCATCAACCTTTATTTATAACTAAAACTTTATTAAATTTATTAAATTAAAGTTAAAATAATTAAATTATACAAAAGTTTAATAATCTATTAAAAAGGATTGAAAATAATAATTGAAATATTCAAGATGCAAAATGTATTTGTGTTTGAGACATTGAAGAGATAAAACCTATTATTATTACCTATTGTAGCATGCATTTTTCGTAGGTCTCAAAAGCCCTGGTAGATTTGACAATATGTACTTTAACTTTATAAATTCATCTCATCAATGCCAGTTCTTTTACATCTTTTAATTTTGAGAAATTGTTACTTGTTTCCGAAATCATCAGGAAGAGTCAATGGAAGAGCTTCAGTTCATACCACTGGACTTTTCAGCGCCTGTAAATAGAAAAACTAGCCAGGTTTATCACATTGAAAACAGAGGAAGGCTACATGGACCCAATATTTCATTTATACTTTCTGTGATGTGAAACCTCTGTGTTCACTCATTATTCTATCAAGCCTTTATTTTTCTGTTCAGAGCTCCATAAATTCTATATTCTATGCTTTTAATCTAATTTGTTGACAAGTGAAAATGACCTAGGTTCAAGGCAGCTCCGGCTAGTTTGTGGTTTTTTATTACATATTTAGAACTACAGGAGTGTTAGGACATGCATATATAACCTAATGAGTTTATAATGGCTGTCATGCTAGTACACAATATTCCTAGGAATTTAATTATAAGCATCTGACTCTTTGGTATTTAAGCAGGAAAATGACTGTTTAAGTGCAATGCAGTTAAAGAATAATAAACCTTCTGGCATATTCTTCATTCAGATGTTGCACTCAAAAATGAAATCAAAAGAGATTCATCAGGAATGAAAGCTATTCTGAGGTAAAATGATTTTATCTTTCTAAACATATGATGGATCTTACCATTATCTTGGATGCATACATTCAGTTCAGTGTGTACCAAAATTACAAGCTAGAAGTAAACAAACAAACAAATTATTTTTAATCCTATTTTCCATTTTTCATCCAAAAATAAAGTCTTCTCATTTAACCACAGCACAAAATGTAGTATTGGAAAAATATTTTGATAACATTAAAAAACCCCACATAATTTAAAAACAAAAACTTAGATCATATAGAATTAAGTATTTCACAACATAAAAAAAATAATATGCATATCTTAATGATGTTAGGTAATAATGGAGAGTGTATGGAGTAGGACAAGACTTACAGGTCACAGTTTTTGACAGATCATGACATCTATTTCTGCAACCCAGACAGTTACTATTTGAGATTAATAATTGAGAAATAATTATACAATTGCCTCTCTGTGACCCATATTTACCCTTAATGGGTGATTTCAGCTCCATAACTTACTCACCTATAAATATAGACTCAAGCCGTTATCCTTTTCAGTGACTGAAAAATGTTAACCACAAAATTCTGGAGATAATAATATTATGCAAAGGCAAGTGTATATATTATTTATATTATATTTGGCAAATGATTCAAGCTGCTAAAAAGTTACTCATGCAACCTGGTCTAGTGGAAGATGTCCCTTTCAGGGCAGGGGTTTTGGATCTAGATGGTCTAACTAGAACTTAAGGTTCCTTCCAACCCAAAGCATTCTATGATCTCTAGCTCAGGGAAGAAAAATACCACTGAAAAATGAGAAAGGATGGAACAGTATTTATTTTCCACTTTCTGCTGCATGAGATACAGAATAGGAAACACTAACTAAAGGTAAGAATGTTTTCATGGAATGTAAATTGCTCTTTCAATTTTGCACTAAGTACTCTTGATCTGGCTATGGAGGCAAGGGTAGACAAGTAATCTTATGAGATAAGATTGCAGAGGATGTAGCCTAGTTTTGTTGATCTACATATGCCACCTACATAAGTGCTCTTCCTGTGGTTCTGAATTACAGTGTTTTACTTTGGTGTTGTATTGGAAAAGGTTAAAAAAGAAAAGGGGGGGGGGAAATAAATGAAACCAAAAAACCCAATCCCAAAAATCAACCAACCAAAAAAAGACAGTGGCAAAAAATTAAAAAAAAAATCACAACACTAAAACTGTTAGGAAAATTATATAACATGGTAAAATATATTTTTTTCAGTGAGGATGAAATATAAAGAAATGTGAAGAAATGTGCATAATTATAAAGAATGAGGATGCTGATTTTAGTTCCAAAATCACAGGAACAGGAAAATTAGTTAGGAAGTTGGGACAAAGAAGAAGACCACCAGTTGGGAAGACAGTAAAGAAAGAAGATTCGTATTTGCCAGAAAGGAAATGGGCTGTGGCAAGGAAACTTGGCAGTAAAACACTTCGAGTGCTTTTGTTGTTTTTCCAACCTTTACAATTCTTGTCCTAAGAACTAAGCAGTGTTGGAATTTTTGAAGAGTAACTGATTTCTCTGACAGTTTTTTGAGGAGAAAAATAAAAAATGGCCTCAGGTCAGAGCTTTAAAAGAGATATGCTTAAGTTACTGAGGTGTCTCAAGAAGTCATCACTTGTGATGTTGAAGACATAGGCCAGCTGCAAACTGAGCTAGGTTCTACCCTCCTGAATGTGTAAAAACCAAAAAAGACTAGAAAATAAATGGTACCAGAGAAGATGCAGCCAAAGGTCTTGGATGCATCTCACTGACCTCCATCAAAACTTCCCAATTACAGGATAGGGTGTGCTGGATCTGCAGAAAACTAGCAGCCTCAAAAACACCCAGCAGTGGAAGTTCCACATAGTTGTGTGTGTTTTGGTTTTTTTCCTTAAACTGCTAACTCAGACTATAAATATTAAAACCAAACCAAACCAACTCCAAAACCAAACTAAAACAATATTTCATCTTCCTGTAGATCTCCTTTTATTAACATTTTTAATTCCTTAAAAAGTAGTCAAAGTTTTTGTTATGTTCATATTCACCAGGGATGTACTTCTTCACAGAAATAATTTTTCAATTAATGTATTATAGTAAGTACTATAATGAGGTAAAGAAAATTCATTAAATCAATGACATAGTAAAAAGGCTTGAAACATACAGAGGTGTAAAGACATGTACACTCACTTCAATATGAATTAAATGCTTTTCCTGAGTGCCTGGATAGGCTCCATTCAGTAGAATTCTGTTGTTTTGGAAAGGCAGATGGAGGCTCCCCTCAGCTTTCCAACAGCTGCTTCTCCATTATGTTACTCAACACCTCGAATGTAGTCTGATGAGAGGGAAGATGATCTGTAACATCTACAAGTTGATTGTTGGAGGAAATTTCCAATGATTTTATGTACTATTTAAAACTGATTTTAAATGAATCAGATCTTATATTCATTATAAAACAATGAATTATAATTTTATGAATAATTTAATAACATTTTCTGATTTTTGTTGAATTAAAGTAGAAACAGAAAAAACCATGCCACCGTGAGGAAACACCTAAATAGTTCCATGTTCATTTTACTGAAAATCAGATAAGAAAATTGCCTGTGCCATGGAAATTAGGAAAATAGATAAAAAGAGATTTTTGAGTAGTGGTACAAACTTTTTGACTTTGTGTGTCTTCAATGGAGTCATTAGCGGAGGCTTGCAGACATTTGGGAATTCTGTTTCATAGAAGGGAGTTGAAGTTATGTTGGGTGAAGTGTTTTTAGAACAGGATTGATAATGGGCATAAGAGAGTCTAAGCTACCAGAAAATAGCAAAAATAATTGTTAAATCTTTCAAAAGTTAGTCTTGAGGAGAATTAGAGTGGAAAGGATGGTCAGAATGACCTGATATTAAACAGGAAGGAAGAATAAGATTTACTTTAATTAATGTCATGCCTTCTTTAAGATAAAGGTTGTACAGTGCCATTAACCACTAACCCATAATCGTTGAATATAAATGTTAAGAAAACTGTTTTACTACAATTTCTGTGGAGTTCATTTGGTGTATTTTGTTCTGACCTCAGGTGTTCTCACTTAACTCCAAAGTAAAATTACAAAAGCTGACACATTCCTCTAAGTTAGTCATTCTTGTCCATTTAAATAGGTGAAGTATTACATTTAGTTCCCAAACCAAATGGGAGAAATGTGTTTCTGTACTTAGTCATGATTTCTTGGCAATCAGCAAAGCTGATCCCCTCTCTGCAATTGTTTTTTACTTGTTGAATAAACATAAATAAGACATTTTTTTTGTTTTGCTGTCAAAATTCTTTAAAATTTGTCTAATCACTAAAGTTCTCTCTCTCCAGAAATTTTACTGTTTTCAGTATAATATCGTTCATGTCCCAAGGATTGTGAGTCTAACATATTTGAAATTCTAATCAAACAGCAAAATCAAAGGAATATTTTTTTCCACATGAACCATCTTGGATATTATAGTCTAGTCAGAATAAATATTAAATATGTGCCCTTTTTCCACATTTTCTAAAAAATTACTGTCCAGTCTAAATATTTTCAAAATATTTTCATTTTTTTAAATTCATGGATGCTAGATTGCCATACATGCATGGTATGAAATACTCAATTCTAAATGTCATTTGGGACAATTTAAGGATTGCACTTCAATCTTGAGTGAAAGAAAAAACTTTTCTCTTTTGACATTGTAAGGATCTTTTTCCCCCTCCAGATAAAATTGCAATATTTCATTTGGTTTCCAGTTTATGGTGTGAGAAGGGTATGATGAGTTAGGTTTTATCACTGTTTAATTATGCTAGAGTAGGCCAAAGATGCTTCAGGCTTCCAGGTTTTAGCATGTGCTCAATATTACAACTAATTTAATCTCACAAGAATTTATTCAATTATAAATTCTTTAGTAATATTATTTAAAATCTAATGTTTATTATCCTGCTACTTACAGTTATCTTAATAAAATAGGATAATGAATTTTTTACTTAAAAATTGTACCAATGTTTTTCTTATGATAGAAATGAGAGATTTTATAAGGAATGACTTTTCATTGTTAATGGTTTCATAGCTACAAAGGATAAAGCTGTGTACTTCTTCTATTAGCTTTTTTTATTCAATTTCCCTAAACTTTTTGTCTACACTAGTGACCTAAACTAAGACAGGTTATTTACAATAAAATTATCAATTCTCTTGAAATTTAAAAATTCAGATCTCAGAAAATGGCAGTCTTATGAGCTCATGATACATTTTATACAGTATGCTTTACTGGATGCTATAGAATTTCCTGACACAAAGATTGAAGCTGAAGTTAAGACTTTGACTTATATCAAGAATCAGAGGAAAAGCTATTAAAATGTTCCAGTTTGAAGACAGAAAAACATCCTTTTAGTGTGAAATGGGCTACTGGATTTCTGCTCCCAAGTGTCTCTCTGATTTCTTGCACAAACCAGATGGATCATCACTTTTTTAGGGAGAATAATCAATGGAATAAGGCATTAGGCTAAGATTCTTGCATTATTATCATGATTTGTTGTCATGGGTATTCGTAGGGAAATTTGGGAACTTTTCATATTTCCTCCTTTATTTTAGGGGAATAATTCTGACAGACAACTTATGCAATCAATTTTTATTTTAAAGGTAAATACATAATTTATATAATCAAACTTTATAATTGTTTTTTGATTCTGTTTCCAAGGCCCTGGGCATCTTCTTCTTATGTGAAATTATTTGTGGGTATTTGAAAACCTGCCAGGCTCTGACATCTTCCAGTCTGTCCAACATCTTGTTCTTGCATCTCCATAACAGTAATTTAACCAGGTTTTTGCATTTCTGGTCAGCTGGGATGGCATTGTTAAGTGACCCAGTGGCTTCCCAGCTGTGAGGAAGGAGGATCTCTTGTTGGCAGTTTCCAAAGGTGCAGTCACCTAACAGGCTAATGCTGGACAAAGGCAGCAAACCACTAAAAATACTGGGCATTACAAATGAAAACCCAGATAATTCCAGAGGCAAACAGTCTCCTATAGAAAGCCCTCATTTTCTGACCAGGAAATGAGGAGTAATAACTCATAGGGTATAGATTATTCTTTACAAACAGTTGAAGATTCCTCTCCAGAGACAAAGTGAGTCTCATGTTACAATAAGAGATCTCTTTTTTTGCTCTTGGTCATGAATAAATCATATTACACTGTTCTCTTTAAGAAGATTCAATTAACTGACCAGGTCAGAGGCTGGAAGTTAGCAGAGATGCTTCATGACACAGTATGTTTTGTTACCGCATCTGAGAGAATTTATTTCCTAGTGATCCACATAAAGTTCATGAGATGCTTTTCATGTTCTCCACATGGAGAACAAATGTCTCTCATTCATTTTAATTAATCTATATTCTACAGAGAAAAAGAGGGTAAGAGTTATATCAATTCAAGATCACATTTTATGAAGACAGCAGAAGAATCAATATGTTTTATAGCCCAGTTTATCATCTATGACTTTGACTATTGCCTTCTTTGAAATTTAGGTTCATAGTGTAATAATAAATTATTTCAAGCACGTCTGGATGAGCATGAATGCTTCACACCATTGCTGAAAAACACCCAATGAGAGATGAGCAAAGTAGCAGGTTTTCAAGTTCCAGTTCTCAATACCTGTTCCCTGATAAAACTTCCTGAAATAATCACTTGTTCAAAAATGAATCCTTATTAGAGATGGTAGCAAGAAACAGAAATTGACAGTACAATATAGAGGTCATCACTCATGGTATCACTGTGGTTTGGCAGGTGTCTTCAGCTGCTGGGCCAAGTAATGCTTTGAAAGGGTTTGTAAATCCTGTGCTCAGTATGGCACCTTTGTATCAACTACAAATTAAATGAAGTAAAAATATCTGATTTACTCAGGGTTAAGAATAGTCTTGATAGTTTCAGTGACTGGGCAAATCACTGAAAATATTTTCATGCTATATTCAGATTGAAATATTAGAATACTAATTTTTTTCTTATCATAAGCTCACATGGTATATATCCAAATGTGCCTTCCAGACAAAGTCTGCTGGCTTGGTTTTGAGCTAAGATTAATATTTTCTCCTCATTGTCTTCCAGCAATATCTCTATCTGGCCTTTATGCTCCTTCATACATAAAAAGACCCCAAAGTATTCCCCAGACATCTTATACTTTAAGACCTGGAAGGTCCTGCTGAACAGAGGAAAGGATTCCTACTTGACTGGCAGCACTGGGTATTATTTCCCACTCTCTGAATTTTAATGCAAGCATGTCCAGGTGGAATGAGAAGGTTCAGAGTTACAAAGTCTGATAATTGACAAGTGTGGATAATGTTTGCTGGATGTGATGAATGAAAAAGAAAAGGGTCTTATTTTGTTAAATAAAAGGTCATTTTAGTGTAACCATAATCACAACAATTTTAAGTGTCCCTTGATGCCAACCAAGCGAAGTCAGTAACAAAACTCATATTTTACAAAATTTTCATCACCTTTGGGCAAAAGTGTAAATTTTGAAAAAAAAAACACTCTAGATTTTGTATAATTTTTGCTTATCCTTGGAAATTCCATTCACTAAAGAACTTATGAACTCCTAATATTTACTAAATTTATGCAATTTTAAAAATGAATAGCCAGTGAATTGATGCTACAAAATTTATCTCTCTGCCCTGAACTAAATGTTATCAACATATCCAGTTGTTCTTTACTGCTGCTAATGATATTTCAAATCAATAGTGACCTGTGTTACTATTTAAAACAAACAAATCTCTGAACAAGCAAATGCAAATATCTATTTAGATGCAGCATATTTAGGTCTAGAGGTTTTCCCCACTCGATTGTACTCATTTATGAAAATTTTCTTCTGTGTATCACAACAAAATATTGGAGAAGAAAGGGGAGGGGGTTTGTGGTGTTCAGCCAGATATATTGAGTAGAAAATCTAAACCAAGCCCTGAAGAATTACAAGCTATGTAAGATAGTGAAAAACCAAGTGTAACCTCAGTTTCTTTCCAGTTTTCCAAAAATTTTACTAGAGCCAGAGGAAGCCTAATTTTTTTTCTTTTTTTTTTAAATATAAGCTGTTCAGTTACAACTATTTGCCATCTACTATTACATGAAACCAACTAAAAACATCTAACTGCTTTGGAAAAAAATGTCCAAAGTATCCTGGAAAACATATGCAAACCCAGTAATAAATCTTGTTCAATCTAACAGACAAACAGTAGTAAATTATTTGGATAACAAATTCCCTTCTCAGTCGCTACTGACTTTCAATACCAGGCAACTCTACTTTTTGTTTCTTGAACCTCTGTTTGCTTTGACAATTTTTCCTTACTCCTTTTCTCGCTCTCTGTTTCTCAGAGTCAGAGGCTGCATCCTGGGCTGGGCTGTCCTGGGGCTGAGGGCTCTGGGCCCGGCTGGACAGGGCCAGGCGAGCCCTGGGACCCATCCAGCACTGCTGCCCCTGGGCACAGCAGGGTTCTCTTCCAGGACAGAGGATTGCTCTTGTTTTGCTTCTCCCCAGAATACAGTCTTGGCCACACAGGCCCCCATGCAGCACCACCCTTGGGATGTTAGCTCCTTGACCTATCCAGCTCTTTCCCTGGTGCAGTGAAGGAGAGAGGTTTCTTAGTAAAGTTCCTTCACCTATGAACAATTCTAACATCAGTGCTTGAAATCAGCGTGCCCAAAAGCTACCCCCATTCCCAAATCTCATGGGGGTGCTGGTTTGGATTTCTCCTCTCCTGTTTTCACCCAGAAATGGGATCGTGCTTCCCCGGGTGTATGCAGGCGGAGCTGCCCGGGATAACTGCTGGGTTGGGGTCTCACAGTGCCCCCACCCACGCCCCCCTCTCATCAGCATGCCTGTGGCAGTGGGGAGCCCCTGCTGTGTTCAGTGCCTCTAACCCAACAATCCAAGGCAGGCTTTTCCATGGCTGTGACAATGCTTTGAGAGTTCCCTTTGAGTCACTCATCTCTGAGCTCAGGGATTTGCACAGAGTAACTTCCCTTGAGTGACTTCAGTGACTCTGGTTATGAAAAGTGAGCAGTGGGGCTCTGTCTGAATGTGGGCTTGGACTGTCATGAAGCAATACTTTAAGTAGCATTACTTTAATAAGTCCTTTTTCTGCCTGCACTGTTCTTATGGAGACTAAATTTTGTATCCTTGCATGAAAGCATCGTTTGTATCTATTAAATAGATCAAAGTCTTTACAAATGCTTTATTTCATTTATTAAGGCAGTAGAGTTTATTGCTATAAAATTATGTTTTCATGGCTACCAGACTGTGTTTTCTTATGATGTGCCCTGCTGTGTAGTCAGAGGATTAGGTCAATGTTTCTCCAGACATCTCTCATCACTCCAGGAGCTTAGTTAAAATCCTACAGAGTCATAAGATTGTGTTCTTTGTATGCTTTTTAATGTTTGATAATTTCTTGGAAGATAATTTTCTGGGACTATCACTGTAGTGAATATTATTTGTGAATACAGAAATCGTAGATTCATTCCTTCAAGTTTCTGGTTTACCTTCATGTTGCAAATTAAAGTTGCAGGATCCTGAAATCACTATCTGAGCAATGAGATAAGTTTCTCTTTGTTTAGATGCTAAGCATTTTATTAATATATTATTTACATACTGGTCAAGTGCTTACTCTTGATCAGATTGGTTGGGGGGCCAGTTGGAGAGAGAGAGTTATGTTTCTGGGTTGTACAGCACTGATAATTTCATTGCAGCTGTGATGCCACAGGCACCTGCCAAACGCCCAACACTTTGCCAGTAGTGACAATGATGATTTTAATTTCTCTGATGCTTTGATATCTTTTAACAGCATTAATCAGCAGCTGGTATTAATGTTGATGTCCCATGTTCTTCATTTGGATTTCTGTTGTAACTGAAGATTAATTCCTTTAGCAAGACATTTGTGCTAAAGTCTTGCCCATTGTGGATGCATATAGGAGCAACACAAATAATGAGGAATAGAATACTGTCATGTAGAAGTAAAACAATTTTTGCTTTAGAAGTTAGGCTTTATCAATAAGGACATAATAACTCAAGAAATGAACTCTCAGAAAATATACTCTCATGTGAGCATATAGCAAATATCTAACCCTGTCTCTTGTCACTATGCTGGCACCAATGTCAAGTTATTAATTCCTTACATTTAGATAACACACTGACAGAAGAACTATATATTCATTATATATTTTCAATTATATTACTGTTGTTGAATATTTTACCTATCATGTGCCACAGGGGAGCACCTAATGATAAAATCTGTAGTTAGAATTCCAGAATGCTGGGTACTATATTCGAATAGCTTCAGTATATCTTAAAAAAACTAACTTTGTAAACAGTCTAGTCCTTGTTATAATTGCAAGGTGTCATTTGGAGTGATCAATTAAGTCGCCATTCTTGATCAGTTTTTCCTACACTTCATCATTCAACTTTAAACTTGATTTAATTCCTTGCTATCATTTTTCTCCTAGATGTTTCAGTTCATGCTTCTATCTGATCATGTTTTTTTCTTCCATTATATTATTCAATTTACTTTTATTTTTCTGAATAAATACTTTTCCTTCTTTGCGTGATGCTTCATAAGCTCAAATTCTAAAAATTTTGGTGTTTGGCTATTTCTTACATATTAGTAATTTCAAATATTTTTTCATGGACAGAAAAATTTATTAGCTCAAGCTAGTCTTAACTTCCAGAAATTCAACTCTTGCAGCTTTTGAAATGTGGACAATTGGATGTGTGTGGGGGAAAATAAAGGAAGAAGTTTTATGAGAAATAGCAAATGAGAAGACACACAAAAATCCAGAACTTACAATTAAGGCACTTTGAAAGCTTTATTGAATTTGGCTCATATGTTGTAATTGCCTTCTCCTAAGTGCTCTTGCTGGTTGAATTGATTCCTTACTTTGGAAAAGCCACTTTCCTTTTGATATTAGAATATGGTTAGACCATCACAAACACTTTAAAGTAAAGTAAATACCTTCACTGATTTAGTTTGTCAATGTTCATACTTTTTTTTTCTTTTTTTTGTGTTCCCTACCAATACATATTGAGTACAAGAATTTTTGGTAAAAAAGTTCTAGAAAATTAGCAATTTTCATGGACTTGTGGAAGATATTCAAGGTGATCAAATTCTGAGCTTGTAAATGTAAATATTCATCCTGAAAACCTGATTTTTAAGGGCTCCAATCAGTGAACAAACATCCTGTGTAATTCATGTATCTAATCAAAGCTAACCAACACAGCCTGAATTTCAAATGTCAAATGTTTGCAGTAGGCAAACAAAACACATATTTCTTCATCTGTGCATATTCAAAGAATCTCTGTGTGAATCAAACAGAAGTTACAAAAAGAAGTTGTATTTATCAAAGTATTTACTCAGCTCTTGTGAGCAACACAGACAGCTGTAATATCTGGTTTTTTATGGAGTTTTCACAATGGATCATATATTGATCATATATTAACCATTTTTCTTAATATTTTTATTGCTTTCTTATAAAGAACATTGATCTCATGGACCCAAGTATATGAAAAGGGAAATCTTTCTCTTGAAAAAAGTTTTGTCAGTTCTCCATGATTTATTTAATCACATATTCCAACCATCTTTTCAAACATATTTTGGTTTTCATCTGATAAATTAAAACTTGCATATTTTTGATGTTTTTAGGCGTTTTTTCCCACCTCATTAAATTTTAGCTTAGTTTGCTTGTGTTATTTCTACAGGGCTTTTTATCCATTTATGGTCTAATTTTGATGTCAATTTATATCCTTATTACACCACCCCATAAATCTTTCTATTGGTTCTTCTTAAAACATCCCATTGATTTAAAGATCTCGTTACCTACCAAAGTATGTTCTGATTCTCTGGACCTCTTCAGACTCCTTCATGGTGACTTCAGTTAATTGCTAGATTATCAGATGATAATGTGCTAGTATTAAAATGAATTAGCATGTAATTAGTGTTGCTCCCAAGGGAGATAGTGTACTTAAAATAAAACAGTGCATGTTATATCAAGAAAAGCACAAAGCAATCTATTTCTTCTGTTGTACTCAGATATCCACAACTCTTGCTTTATACAGTGTTTTCATGGTACAAAATCCTAGAGGAGAACTGGAGACAGCTGGTCAACTTCTTATTTTGCATCTTGGGTTACTCTCATCAGTTTCAAAGTCTTTCATTTTTACAAGTACACGACAAAGTGGTTTGCTATGATCTCATTTGGGTTGCCTCATTCTTATTGCCATTTGTTTACTACAAATATTATCAAGATTATACAGTACAGCCCACAATAATGAGTTGCCAGAAGATTTTCTTAACTAATTAAAATTAATTAATTCAATTTAAATATGAAACAGTATTTTAAAACACTAATGTGTCAATAGAACTTGAGATATGAATACAAAGCTTTT
Organism: Emberiza elegans; assembly: GCA_024865655.1. Classification (NCBI taxonomy): domain Eukaryota; kingdom Metazoa; phylum Chordata; class Aves; order Passeriformes; family Fringillidae; genus Emberiza; species Emberiza elegans. The sequence continues at coordinate 74,984,969 of JALJVW010000206.1, forward strand.
ACAAGCAGAAAAAGTGCTTGGGTTATGGGATGCATTATTAATTACATCTAGATTGTTAATCTGAAGAATTTGTCTTTTAGGAGTCCCGGCGTCAAGGTGCTCTTATGCAGGACTAGATAAACAGAATTCATTCTGACTCCAGTGTATTGACCTCTGTTGCACTGGAGTGTCTGGACACCAAAGGAAACTAAATGGAAAAGCAGTTTTTGTTTTAGTATTGATTCATTTTCTAAATATGACATTTTCCTGCTCTGGCTGTATTCTCAGGAATATTTCTGTCTCTCAGTTGATGACAGTAGGACTTAAAATGTACATAGATTGGGAAATTACACAATTGATACGGAGAGGTCTAACCCTCATTACCTTCTTTTTGAGATCATGGCAGTAGGTTCTACAAGTGGCAAAGTATAGAAGGAAAATGAGAAACAAAAGTGTGTTCACTTGCACTATGGTGTTGTGCAATGCTTCACTGGAAAAGCACCAAAGATTGGGCTCCCAAATCCCATGGCTTCAGTGCTGACTGCTTGAGGAAGGGATGTTACTAACACTGACACATCTAAGGCACATCCCTTAAAGCATAAAAAGTTAAATGTTTTCAGTACCTAATTTGAAATAGTTACTATCCAGAAAATCTGAGCCCTTAGATTTCTGAAGTACTTTGTGGATATTATAGGAAGATATAAATTCTAAACTGTGAACCCCATTGTGTGCTGTTACAGATAATGTATGTGAAATGTAGAGTGCTAAACTGTTAGTGATAATGGAACAATCTTCTATCTGACATGCTTTTAGTTACAGTGCAATTGTTTTTTTGTTATGCTAAACCATTTTTTAAAATTTGTACTAACATAACCAAATGGAAGGTTTCTTTAGGAGGTTATTATGTGGTGGTTTGGGGTTTTTTCCCCCTGTACTTACACAAATATGGTCAAGGAGGGGGAATAATAAAAATAGCAGAATGCATTCCATTTCATTTCATAAAACAAAATCCATTGAAAATGCTGACATTACATGCTTGAAGGAGAAATTAAACTTAATCATAGCAAAAAACAAAATCCCTGACCAGCCAACACTTGTTGGCAGGAGAAAAACAAGAGGAAATAACAATTGTATCTTATCTACATGTGTTGCTTACATCTTTAACTGAATTACAGATCAGATTGATGAAATTGCTTTGGCAGTGAATGCAGAAACAATTACATAGGCATCTGCACATACCTGTTCAGGATTTCATTGCTCAATATTTATATAAAAAACCCACAAATGCTTTCTGAAGAATTAAGAAGTATAATAATTTTCTATTCTTTTGTTTCTGCCTTTCCATAAAAAGATGGATTGATGACTTTTAGAGACTTGGCATTCCAAGATAACAGATTGCTTCTTCTAGGGTTCATTAATTCACCCGATGACGACTTGAACTATTTAGAATCTATGGTTTTACAAAAAAAGCCACAACTCTGTTTCTGCTGATGATCTGAGGTTTTTTCTGTATCTCTTTTCCTGCTCTTTGAAAGAATTTTTTCTAAGTGTTTCTGCTTTTATGCCTCATTTTTTATTTCACAGTGTTCCTCATATTCTTTCTCTTTCCTACCTTGCCTGTGTTCATGAGTTTTCTTCCTTTTTCTTCTCTCTTGTATATAACTATAAACACTCATTTGTGAAATATTGCAGATTTTACTTTTCACAAAGTATATTATTGTTTACTTTGTGTCCACAGCATAAGATCATGCCTTTACCCTCTCCTAACAAATAGTGTGCAAGGTACACTCTACTTTAAAATGTATAGGCTTTCTGAATGCCAGTGTTTGTTGCATATCAGAAGCAATATTTATGAGGAAAAGACTGGGGGAGAAGTTAATGTTTTTCCTTGTCTGTATCCAAGAGCAGAGAAGTTTACTTTAGTAAACTTCAGTAGTTTTATAAAGTTCAGTCAATTCAGTAGTTTTATCAAGTTACCGCTGGAGCCTCGTCCATTGCTTCATTGAAAATGGGTTTATGGAATATTTCAGTCCTTCATCCCCACTGGGCCCCAGGTCATGACTCTCACCAGCACCACCTGTGCAGGGAATTGTACTCATCTGATTTTTCCTTACTCTTGGCTGCAGAGCTGGGTGACATTAGTTCTCCTTGATATTGACCAGATATTTTAATTTAAAGCTTTTCAGAATGTTTTCCAGTATATATTTCCTGACACTTTGTAAATTTTACAACCCCAAAATTATAACAATTTGCATTTAATTTAAACATTCTGTTTGCTTTATATCTTCAAATTTAAAGAAACTGTGCCTTGTTTCATTTTTATGCCCTTGTATGTGTATGTATGTTATATGCATTCGTGTTTGTACACCCTAGATGACTTCATCTGACCTTAAGAAGTTAAGTTTGTAAGAGTGCCATGCAATTTTCATAATTATCAGAGCAGTGAAGCTTGTAAGAATAAGTTTTATAATAAACAGAGTCTTTTTGGTTCTTATCACAAACAGTGCAGCTGATGCTGACATAGTGTATGTATGCCAGACTGATGTATCATTTTTATCAGTCTAAATACATCAAGAGACAGAGTTTGAATGTATTTTAGGAGCAGCACAGATGGGAATTAGCAAACAAGTGTTTAGAGTAATATCATACTGTTTTCTAGGTATAGATTCTTCTATCATGTCAGACTCTCCGTGGTCTGGTTTCCTCTCCCCACAGCATAATGATCAGAACAGTCATGCAGACTGAAAGGGCTTTGAAACTAGAAAAGAACAGAGTGGTGTGTTCAGAAGTTGCATCTCTAGCCTCCAGATCTGTCACTGAACCCACCTGGGATGAACTGGATACCAAACACTGAAAGCTTTGTTAACTACACAGAGCTCAATAGTTGTGCCGGTACCTTAAGGAAGCTACGAATGAGCTATCAAAGGACAATCCTGAGGAGAGAATCAATGGAAAGTGTCCTGCTTGCCAAGTGTTTATTCCTAGCAAACAAGATTGCTTTGATGACAGGGCTGTTTATGTAGCCACTTTTAAAAACAGTATGTGTGATTTTGCCTTTATGTCTTTGCTGGACACTTAGATGCCCAAAATGAAATGTGAGCTGAGACATCACTGCTATTCTGAGACTATTTGGGTCTGGCAATAAATAAGTTTGCCAGTGAATTCTAAAACTCTAACAGAGGGAGCAAAGGGCGTTTTTTGTTAGATGAAATTCACATGCATGTCTGTGTACAGCACTCAGCTGTTATAGAGGACCTAAAGGAAATCTGGATGATGCTTTCCCATGTGCACTTTTTTCCTTCACCTTCTTGCCTTGCCACAGAAAAAAGTGTCTATCTCAATTTAGATTATAGTCTTAAAATCTCACAATAAATATTATTCAAGCACACGGAAGGTGTGTGCTGTCAGGACATTCCATGAGGAACAGAGCTGTCCAGTTTAACAGAACTGATAATTTTCTAAAAATATTCAATACCTCCTTCAGGTTTTGCAAGAAAGGTCACTGTTGCTATAAAGTTTCTTTAAGTACACATACCAGGAATATAATTCTTTACTAAAAATTTTGGCACAAACTTGAAAACTGATATCTACTTTTAATTTTTCTAATTTTTCATTTGTGCTCCCCTAAAAATTATGGTTCTATTTTTTTTTTTTTCTTCTTTCTTCCCTAGCTATACTAACAGTAAGAGACCTTTTCCTTTCTTGTTTTTTTTAAATCTTGTTATATTATGTTAGACTACTACCAGCCATCCAATGCTGGTTTAAATTCACCAGAGGCTTTACAAGTAAAGAATGATTTGCATGTTCCTAAAGTTTGCGTCTCCCAACAGAGGGGAGAAGCCAACTTAGTTTAAAGTCCTGGTTTGTCTAACTGAGCACCCCTGCCTCGTGTGCCATCCTCTAAGCATCAGGATGGGGATAACTGTGCAACTGGGACCTCTGTTCCAATCTTGGTCCTGAACTGCACTTTAAGTAGGTTGGGTCAAAAAACCCCTGCAACAGAGCACCTTGTACCTGTGCACTATTAATCAAGAGTACCTAGCTTGAAAACCTCTGGTGTAATTTTTTTCTCTGAAATTTGAGAACCTGCTCTATCTAGGGCTTTGATTGCAAACTGGAGATTACTTGGAATCAGGAATTTTTTGTTAGCTTCCCTGATTTTGTAAGTTTTCCTGATTTTTCACCTCCATCCTGGCATTTTGCAGCTCAAGATTGTTGAATTTTAATTGTTCTTCCATCTTTTGTCTTTCCTTCAGATAGTTGTTGAGTTATTAAAAGGGTACATCAAAATGTTTTCTGTGAAACTCATTTCATTCTGAGTTGTTTTTCCATGGGCCAAATACAGAGATATTAAAGGAATTTTAATGAGATTATAAAATCCTTAGATATTCTGTACTCTTTCAGAATGCCTGGATCTACTTTGAACTTTACATAATGACAAAATTTACTTTTTTATTATTTCTTTCTTTTTATTCCTTTTATCTGGTATAAGGATTACATTTTATATATCTGCTATTATATAAAAAAAGAATATGAAGGAGATAGAAACAAGTAAAACTTTAATAAAAAAAATTGTATCAAGTTGTTTTCCCTTGGTTTATATCAGATCTCAAACCGTACTTTTTAATTTTTCTAGGCTGGCACATGAATAAAACTGACAATTTCTTTGTCTGTATACCTAGAAAAGACAGGGCTCAGTCCCCTGAGGCAAAGCCAGGATGAAGATGATTGCTTATATTCAAGTTCTCAATTTTTTTTTTAAGCTTGCTTTTCTCATTACAGTCTCCTAGCAGTTTCCTTATTCCAATCAGTAGTCAAGCTTAAAACCACCAGATTTCATGATGTTTGTGCTGGGTTTAGTATCCATTGCTGGGGAAAAGCTGATAATATAACTGAGGACTGAACCCACTGCTGTAATGGCTATTTTTCAGCAAATGCTTAATGCTTCCTGAAGCATCTGCTTTATTATGACTTACTGGCAACAACTATTGCCATTTATGTAAGCCATGCTCCGCTATTAAAATAAATTTATCCATGAGGAAGGATGTGCATGTGAGATATACTAGAGGACCATGGAAGGATTTATAGCCATGAAAGACTGATAGGTGTGTTGTCCATCAAAATGAAAGTGACTTGGATACAGTCCTGGAAGCATTTTTTGCTGATAGGCTGCATTTCGTTCCTAAATTAATAATCCTGAAGCCTGTAGATCTTCTGATCACCTATGTTCTGTCAAGCATTGGACTCTTTGAGAAATTATTTCTCTCTGTCTATTAAATAAACCTCTCAAGTTCCACTGTCACTCTCAGATCTGTGAGAAATATTATAAATATCATTATTGCGTGTGTCATCTGAACTTGGAGATATGGAAACCACAACAAAAGGATCTTTCTGTCCTTTAAGGATGTTTGTCCTAGAAACAGAGAAGGGAACTGTAATAGCAAGACATGAGTTTCCACTGAAAACTGAACTGATAAAGGAGTTCTCTAGCAAGGTCTAGTGCTGTATGTACCTGATTGCCATGAAATTTAAATGAAATTAAAATTCTCGATGAGAAGCTCTTGGGAGAAGATTCTTAAGTAAAAGCATTGTCTCATTAGATAGAGACCAAAACTATTTGGGTCACTAGTTACTGCTAAAAATGCCAAAATCCTTTCTATAAGGGAAATGTAGCCTGGCTTGTGACTCCTTCACGAAGTGGCCAGGCAAGGGATGCTTAGAAACATTTGAGATGTGATGAATGAGTCCCAGACTAGGAGAGCAGTGAACACAGGCAACAAATAATCATTCAGGACCAGCAACGTTCTCTTCTGAAAGGCTTTTGATAAAATACATTACAATGCAATAAATATATTTGGAGTTTGCTTTTTTTCAAAACTATGGTATAATCCAGAAGAACACATTTTGGTTTCAGTAGTTGAATAACATTGGTTTCAGAAACCTAGGAGATTTTCAATCACTGCCAAAGGCTACTTTTTGAAAAGTTCAAGAAAAATCTTCTGTTCAAAGTAGTATTGAGAAGTTTGTGTAGGACCAAGCTTTCAGAGCTTTACCTCAACCATTGCTAAGAGTTATAGGCGAGCTCTGCCACTCCCAACAACAATCCCAAAGGATTTTATTTTTCTGCTAGGAATTCCTCACCAGCAGAACTAGAAAGAGGTAATCACGGATACAACCCTACCATTTGAGCCATCAAAAATAACTGTCTCTGCAAACATCATCAAAGAGGTTTCTGTTTGTTCAACAGTTTTCTTTTTTTACTTCTCCTCTTATCAGTAAGCCCTGAGAAGTGAAAATCATGTTGCAAGTATGAAATACGTAGCAAAACTGTAATTTTAGCAGGAAAAATGTTGATGTTGAATACAAATAAATTAGGTAAAGCATTCACTTTAAACATATTTAATCTAATTAAAATAATTGCAGACAGAATTTGTGGTAGCTTGGTGTTGTTTTCTTTCTCTTCCATTCTTTTAAAACAGGAAATACTGTTCCATGATTTTTGCTTCTAGCTAATTTATTATGACAATCTGGTTTGCCACAGTATTCTGCCTTTCATTCTTGGTATATCTCCATTATTAATATGCTGCAGTGAAATTTTACAAAAAATAGTAATCTGTCTGTTCCATAGCACCTGTCACTTGGACTATAATATAAATTCCACAGATTCTGATAGAAACTAAAGAGAATAAAAATTTGCCAATGTATCAGGCATCTTTAATAATTTGTAGGTCGTGTAGCTTTTCAATGTTACCAAAATGCCTTTCAGCCTTTTAGCAGAGAAGAAACTTTCTGAAAAAAAATCAGTAGAAGGTTGCAATTCAAATATTTCTCTGAAATGTAGCCCCCCATAATAAAATACTTTAGGCCTTTATTCGCCAAATAGTCTTGACTTTTACCATTTATTCTAGTGTTAAATATCTCTAAAATTCAAGTTTCTTTTCATTATATCAGTATGACTATGATTTAATTCCATTTTGACCACTGTGGCTCCTAAATCATGAAGTAATTAACTGTGCCTCCTGTAAAACGAACTGAGGAAAGTTTGCCATTTTATAAGCTCACTACAGATGCAAGACATCTCATTTAGAACACTTAGGAAACTCCTCTCTAATGAAATTCAGCATTTGAAGCCTGGACTGGCTGTTAATGGTCTCAAAATAGACCAGTCCATTCTGGAGGATATTTGCCTACAAAATGCTATCTATTGAAATTTTCTTGAAGCAACTGCTTGTCTTTGTCTATCAAGAATATCAGACGTCAGTTTGTGACGATTAATTATAAGAAAGCTTGCATTTAGTGTTAACCCCCTAAATTAACTGTCAATGTATACATTCTAAACCTGCGTCAAATAAGCCTTAATAGGATATATGCAAATTCTCAGAATGCAAATCTAAAACTGTCAGATTGCTGATATTATTTCAAACCTTCTTCCTTTTCTTTTATAATTTTGAGTCAAGGGGAAACAGTTCTTTGCAAATTGAGGCAATCTCAAGGGGCATATGGGGGGATAAAACACAGCTGGCATTTACATGGTACCACAGTGAAGCCTCTTTTCTCTGCCAGTGTATTACATAAGTGATGTTTAAAAATAAGGAAGCAGAGAGAAGGTGACATTAAAGGGGAAACCATGTCCTGCAGGCTTATGAAATACAGATAATACTGCAGAAAGGGAGTAGGGACTGCTTATACCCTAATATGGCTAACCAAGTAGGATTCAAAAAAATGCTGTTTGTTATGAAAGGTTTCTTAAGGTGCAAAACATGCATAGTAGTGAGACAACTTTTATAGTCAAGCAATTTAGAATTTTTTATTGAATATAAACATCTTCAACTCATCCTGAGAAGGACTCATTTTTTTCTCTCGATGAATGGCTGAGATTTTAAATATAATAGGCCAACTGGTAAACTGGTTGAAGCCTCAGAAAACTGTGTAGAAAATGAGAAGGTTTTGGAGCATGTTTGCAAGTATAAAACTAGAGTGGAAGGAAAGACTGTACAGTAAGATATAGCCTCAGAGTCAGCCCTAAACTGTGTGAATTAGAACCAAAATGGGAATTTCATAGTTCAATTCTTGGCAGAGATAATATATCTAAAATGTCCCAGATAATCATCATCTGGCATAAAACCTTGACCAGGATATCTGCAGACTAGTTCTTCATCAATACAATGTTTTTATGATCATCCATGTCTCTAAATTCTTGTTCTCAAAGGCCTTTTAAGTTAGTAGAGCATACCAAGCTGGAGAATGTCTTCTTGGATTATTACAACATAATATTTTTTAATCTTTTGAAATCTTACATACTTGGAGAAGAATTCTTATTCTTGTCCTGGTACCTACCTGGCATCTCATCAGCTTGTAAATAGTAATAGCAATATATGGTTGAACTAATGCTGTATGGATACCAAATTTACCAAATTACTTAATTACAGTTATAAAAAAAGAGACCAGTCTGAGCAGTCTGCAACTTTCTCTAAAAAAACACGTTAAACATTCCACTATTAAACTCTCTTATAAACTTCTTATAGGGTCATGTATTGAAGGAGCTGTTTCATTACTAAAATGTCCAGTAAAAATTAAGCCTGAGAAAACTGACAGCAATTTTTCTTGAAAAATGTAAGAATGTTTCTCATAATGGTTCTTCAGTCAAACTTAAAATAATAACAATAAATTGAAATTTACCCCTTGAGATTTAAACTTGGATTTCAAGTTTCTTGAACAGCTCAGGTTTACTGGTATACCTTAAATATTTAAGACAACCTACATTAATTTGAACCCTTCTAGTTCCATTTTGCAGTGACCATTAGTGGAATTTTTATGTGTTATTCAAGTGCGGGAGCTTTAAAACTCCTATTTTAAATTAACATGATTCATAAAATTAAAATATGCAAAGCTCAAGGTGCAATCATTTGTGTAGTCTATTGGTTTGCAAAAGCTAAAAGTGAGACCTGCGAGTCACTGGATTTAATCTTCACAATAGAGGCATTCAATTGCTTTGAATGGAAAAAGCAAGGAGGTTGGCATATTGTATATACTGGTATGAAAAGAGAAAGAAATGTATGCTCACTAAAGGCTTAATTCTCTTTTGCTTGAAATGTAGATCAGATTTGACCCTATACTCTTCTGATGTATGATTTCATATTAAGTGAAATCTTTTTCATAGTTCTATTAAAAAAAAACAATTTTGGAGAAAATATGAGTGTTTATCAGTGCCAATTACATGCCAATTAACATTTTTGTCTTCAGATGAATCCACCTTTAAAGGTTCTTGCTGCTTGTTATGTTTTGAAAAGCTATTGTTTGTTTGTAAGAATGTACAAATAAGCATTTATTTGCATGTATAAATATTCCTGCTTTCAACAAGCACTTAAATCCCTGTTATGTTAATATTACCATTTATTTTGCATGAAGTTGCATATTTTGAGTGCTTTTAAAATATAACTTCTATTTAAAACTGTCCACTGAAAAAGAAGTTCCATGTTATAATTCAGAATGTTGGTGAGTTAACATCCTGAAATGCCCTATATTTATAAAAATATAATTATTACTTTTCTCTTTTGAAATCTTATTTGTTGACATTTAGACATGCTGCTCTTAACATTGAAGTTTCTGATATATTTGAAATACAGGGAATGAATCTCAGTGACATTTAAAATAACATCAAGCCAATCCTATTCCTCTCTCAAAAGGCTTTTCAAAATATGAATGTTCCAATATTTGATTGGAAACATCTGGACTTTGTACATAGATTTAAAAATTAGCAGATCCCATCCCAGTCCTAACTGTACAATTTTTGTCTCCTTTTTCTTTGTTCCCAGTGCTCCTCAGACTGCTGGAATTGCCCAGTTTCATTGAGGTTTAGACTTTACAAAGAGAAAAGTACCAAAATGTGCAAAAGAAAGCAAGGCAGATAGAGGACTACAATAGCCAACAGGACTGAAAAAGTCTGTGATTTGAGGAAGATCATCACCTGCACAAGAGCAGGAGTGTGGTTAAAGAAGAAGGTTCTCTGTACCATGCGAAGCACAATCAAAGCAACATTGGAATATTCATCTGCACTTCACATGTTTCACATAGCCCTTATATCTTTCTTCAAATATCTTTTAAATTATTTATGCAAACTAGTTTTGGTGTCTGTTGACTAAGTAGTCGTGTGGGGCTCCCACATAAGATCTCATAAATTTACAGAGTAATCCCACTCTTGAACGTTCTTGTTCTGGGATGAGAAACGGAGCACACCGTCAGGAAAATTCAAATTCTTAACTTTGAACTGTACGGAATGATTCTTTTATATAGGTGTAAATCCTCACTCTGAGCCACAAAAATATGTGCTATTCTTAAACTTCAAGCTAATTTAACTGTAACTGCAATTGAACTGTAGTTGCATTTTAAATGCAACTGCATTCTTAACATGCTCTTGAAAATCTTAAACCAGCTCAAAGCCACTCGACCTGATGAACTTTTTATACATGGATTTGTCCTTTGCAAGCCCTAAGAATACTTGCAAGAATGATGTTTAAAGAGCAGTTAAGTGCCACTCACTACTTGTGGTTCTCTGCACCATTGTGCACACTCTTAGACACATAATGTATCTTTTTTCACATCAAACATAAATAGTAAGCAATTGTGCTCTCTGTCTTATACATAATAGGATGTAGTACCCAGAAGACTACATGGGCTTCTGTACATCTCACTGTTCTGCTGTTGTTGTAAGCTATTCTTCTTGGGAACAATATGAACCATTTCATATCAATACATGGCATTCCTTATGTTAAACAGGTACTGCATTTCCATTGTCCAGGAACTGACACCTGCTGAAAGGTTCAATTTACAGGCACCAGACACATCAGTTTTTACTGTTGCTACCAACCTTAGCTTGGACACATGCAAGAAATATCTACCAAGAAACATGTCAAAACAAAGTTTCTCACAAGATGGTTTCTCCAAACATGTGTGAATGTTGCCTTAAGTTTTAGCTTTCATATTTTCCAGACTCTGCACTGCATTGATATATAACTCTGAACTTCATATGAAGGGTTAGAAAGTTTTCCTCACAGTTTGGTTGGACAAAACAATTCTTTTCCAGCCCAAGAACCAAGGACACCATTACAGCTTCAGGCCCAAAAAGTGTAAACAGGGAATTGAGGAGAGAAATCTGGGAGGATGGGACTTCATAAACTGGAGCTCTAATTGTAAAATTAACCCCAATATGTAAGTGGGCCAAAACTTACAAAAGTGAAAACTCGTGATCCATTGTCCCTCTTGGGTGTAGCCTTGGCCAGGCTCTTGTACTGCCCAAGGTGTATCCTTTGAATGCCTTTTTAACAAATACCTCCCTTATTCCTTTAGCACTGTCTAGCCTCTGTTCTAGGTAGCCTCTCAAGGCATCACTAAAAGAATGGATGTTTTCTCCAGATCAGCCCTGTGTTCTGTGCAATACTAGCTTATATATATCATTAATTCAAAATATGTTATCCAGCTGTTTCCTGTAATGGTTCTAGATGCTTGGTTTTGGAAAAGTGCTAACTATTCTAGCAGCTTGATAACATACAAATATAAGTGTAATCCCAGACTGAAGGTACTTCAGGTACTTGATTGTGATCAAATAACTTCAAATTTGTCAAGTAATCAGTGGCAGAGACAGAAATAAAATGAGGGATTCTGTGATCCTAACTCCCTACTGCAACTTCTGAAATGCATTCTTGAAAATTAAACCTTGCTGGCAGGATATTTTCTTGGATAAGTTCATAAAGTAAATAGTTTCACCATCTTTAAAAACACAGTTTATATGTCAGGTGTTTGCTGCTTGTCTTTCCACAGATCATTAAGATGTGGATTGAAAGAAGTCCTCCTTTCCTCATATTTGGTTTTTTTTTTTTCTCTATTCCAACTCCCCTTCTTTGATGATTAACTTTTGAGATTGTCTCTGGAGGGATCATGTGGAATATAGTTTTTGTAAAGTTCCTAGAAAATTAATGGATGCATTCTGCAATCTGCAGAAATCTCGATATACTTTGAAATGTTTTCATAACTTGTTTTTCTTTTGAATACTCATGACTTTGACTGTTGGCACTGACACGTAGAAATACACTTTATAGGTCTCTAGATCCCGTGTCTCTAAATTGCACTTTCTGAAAAACTGGCAATTTCTGCACACAGCACAAAGATTGAATGCAGGGCTGTAATTCAGCTTTGGTTTTCTGCAGATGATATAAACCACAAAAGCTTGTTGGTTTATTGAACTGCAGCAACAACAATACAGAGAGACTGTATTATTGCCTGTGTATTCAATTAGATATAAAGAAGTATTGCCCACAATGCAAAAATAATACATATTTGCAATTTCCAATTTAATTGTAAATAGATAAATGGAGACTACTTAAAGTTTAAGAAATGAATGGAAATGGCTGACTAGTCTGTGACATGTTGCCTAAAACAAATACGTGGTTAGTTTAGACCAAAAAAAATTCAAATTATATTTAATAAATTTCTGCTGGCACCTTCTTTCCTTCTGCTCTGTCTTCTGCTAGAAGAGACATTTCCAAACCAGGAATTCCATTCTAACTGACTAGCACTGTATAGGGCTGGTGCCAAAATATCCTTCCTCTAAATATCTTTGAGACAATTGGTGACATCACAGCAGCACTAGCTAAAATTGGAGCCGTCTCTGTAGCTGCATGAAGTTATATAATATAGCACCTCCTTGGGAATATTCTTTTCCATGTCCTTCATGCTCCTGCACAAACTTCTAAACCAGTGGGTAGGAAATAAGTGACATTTGCCAAATATGATCAAATTCTTAACCAAGTTTCCTTTTTTACATCCTGGCAGCAGTGAGGGGGAAAAATGCAACCCCTTTTTTGATTGAATCTTATTATCTTCTACTTAGGTGACAAGTCCCCAATAAGCTTAGCAGAGTAGTCATAGCAGAAAATCATCTTGCAATACAATTCTGGTGGAAAAATATTTTTATGTGATTAATGCAGCTTATCCATTAATTCTCTCAGTATGTAACTGTATAGTCACTATTTGGCCCTGAAAGTCTCTTCTTTCATCATTATTTGCATGACAACACAGTAAAAAAAGCCTTTGAATATTCTTTCATAACAATGAAATTTATATTTTATGTATGACAGTGCCCATTTGCCACGAGTCCCTATGATATTAGCTACTAAACAGGCAGTGGAATTTGTCTGAGAACCTTTCAGCACCCCATATCTATGCTGAAGGAACTGGGCACCTCAGTCACCAGAGCACAGGTTCACCACATGCTTGATTAGTACGGCCAGGGGTTTATCTGATTGTACTGAACAGCACCTCCAGTCAAATAAATACATGGAAATAATTTTTAATATATAGAATATACCATATGCTTAGAAAAAGTAATGAAAGACAATTGAAGTTTAAAAAAGCCCCAAACACACAAAACAAAGCATGCTGTTATCACTTAAGCATGCTGTTAGGACTCTCTTTACTCCTTTTCTCAAGCTGACTTTTCTGCAGAATCCAGACACATGATCCCAAATTCTGTATTTTTTCCTGCCTACTTTGCATTCTTTAGAGAAGAGTATCTTCTGGAGAAACATTTTGGCTTTTGTAACTAATTATCTTCTGGGACTCTTCCAGGAAGTCTGGATTTCTTCCCTCAAAAGTTATTTATTGCTTTATTACTCAGGTAGCATTCTGGAAACTCAAATAAGCATTCTTTTCACTGCTTGGGTGCTGCAAACTGCATTTTGCTAGAAAAGCTGTCATGTCATGAGTCTGACCATTCATAATTTTCCTCAAGGGGCAGCAGTACTCTGCCTGCATGCCCTGATGAGTCATGATAAAGTGTTTAACTCGGTTTTAGTTTTGATATCAACTGTTACATTAGCAGACAGAGCTGAAAGGAATATTTAAATGGAATAACGCATATAGTTCACTCTTCACTGAAACTAGACATGACAGTAATCAACAACTTCTGAGGCAGCCACCAGCTTTAAGTGCTTTGCCCTCAGAGACCTTTCTTCTAGTCATTGTAACACCTGCAAGCCATGAAGGAGATGGTGTGTGAGAAGCAAACATCAGCAAAGAAGGACAGCAATCTAAATAGGAATTATTATCTTCTTGGATACTGACAGGAAGATGTGCTCAGTGAAACAGGGCTATAGCTCTTCAGGATTGGAAGTGCTACAGTTAATAAAAGCTACTGACAGTGTTTGATGACTCAGAATCAAAGAGGTTTAGAGATTTCAATGAGGTACTTTGGTTTGGTAGCTTTTTGGGGTTTTACAGAAAGTGAGGAGCAGCAAAGTAGACAGGTAGTGAGGTAGAAAGGTTGAAAGAAAAGAAAAAAAAAAAAAACTGGTGATAGAGGCAAGTGTGTGTTGTAATGAGGGCAGGAAGGTGAGCAGAGGAAGGGAGGTAGTGGAAGTATGGAAAAGAGCTGACATGGTCAGGTGGCAAAAACATTAAAATTATCTTGTACTATATGAATGGGACAAGATTGTCTTTTTCAAGTGTCCAGGGAAAAGGATAATGCTGTAATTGAGATGAAAACTGTTGAACACCTGGATGGGAGTACTGCCTGTTTAAATTGAAAGGCCATACCTTAAATGTATGATGCACAAAACATAGCCTAGATATGCCAGTGGCAGACAGTATTGTGCTGTTATAATTGAAAAGGGAGGGCGTGGGGAAGGGAAGTGAGCCTGAGTGGCAGAAAGATGTACAGAGGGATTAAAAGTTTTTGTTCATGCACAAGGATGCAGCCCAATGAAGGTGGGGGAAAATGTGAGTTATTGTAACAGCACAACATAACAGGGGAAAGCACTATGCTTGATGAAGTCCCTTCATTTCCAGGCTGGCTCTTCTTCATTAAATTTATATGGGAGAGAAACAGGTGTGCTAAAATGTGCTTTTCAGCATTATATAAACTAATGGTGAGGGCAAGTTTGTAGACCAAGCAAAAATATTACATGAAGACCATAACAGATAAATATGAATGTATCTATGTAGGAGAGAGAGGGGTACATCTGCCCTGTCATCTGCTGGCTGAATATGTACCTTGGAGTAAAAAAAGGTGCTTCATTCTTTCTGAGATTTCAGGTAATAATCATGAAATGTTTATTTAAGGTCATGATTGCCAAAAGAATAAAAATTTATTGGATTGGAGAAGATTTTTCTCCTCTTTTCTTTCTTTGTAACAGTTGCATTATTTTAATGTATTTGGAACACCAGTCTCTACCCAGCAAGCAGTGAAATATTTTCTCCTTCTGTTAATGTCATATTGAAGAAATAGGAACCAGAATTTATTACAGGGATGCTTAGAAATATTGTGGTTGTCATTCACAAGTCACACTTTCCCCAACACTCACCATTAAATGTAACTTTCTGGAACAGACTCGAATGAAATTACTGAAAAGAATTTTAAAACTTGAGAAAACATTATCTGATTATGAGTGATTTACATCACTGTCTAACAAAAAAACTGCAATACATAAGAGATGTAATTTACAGAAGGGGAAAGGGCTAGGAGTTGGTGCCTGAAATCTGAGAGAACAGCAAGCCTCATTCTTATTTGAAAACTTTCTTATAGACTTTGTCATGTCACTCATACTAATTTCACTAACTGCAGAGTTTGGTACATTATATTGCTGATTTTTTTGAACAAACGGATGAAAACAGATAATTGTGAGACCAACATGATTTTCAATATATTTTAATGAGAATGGGTGTTAGCTCTCCATCTCAGATTATTAATTACTCCAATTCACAGCTAATTAATAATATTTCCACAATGTATAGAGAATCCAAAACCAGTTTTGTTTTGGTTTGTTGTTTGCTTGGTTTGTTTTATTTTTAGTGTGGAACCTTTAGAAAATGCTGGATTCATGTGAAAAAGCTTTTATTATTTGTTTTTAAGAAATCTGTAATTTTGGCATTGATCTCTTTAGTGTTTAACAAGGCAGCTTATTTACAGGGCCTGTAAATTACACTTTTTGGAAATGCCAAAATACACTTGCAAAGCAACCAGATTGGTTCCTGCTGGAAACAGTGAGAATAATCAAGAAACACTGAGATATAACTTTTTTGTAAGAAAATGGTTTGAATTCATTCTAAGAAAAAGGCTGTGATTTCCTAGTGCAGCACTTATTTGTAAGGTAAATCCTGCCTTTGCAGAGCTTGCTAATGCTTAGCTTACCTTTTTATGTAAAGGCATTTTGGTGAGCCTGCAGTTTTCCCTGAGATTCCTGTAAGCACTCAAGAGGCAGCTGCTCAATCTTCTCATCCATCAATAGCCAGTCATAGAAGAGTATTTCAGACATAAACACAAATAACAGAAAGAACAATATTAAATCTCAGTGGGTATTATTGGACTGTAATTCCTTCTAAGACACATGTAAAGTCCTATGTTATAGGAGACAGCTTAAGAAGTTTGGTCACAAGAATTCTGACTTGAAATGATGAAATGATGAAATGACAGGCCTTATAATCTGAAAGGATTTTCTTTTTGTATTGTAGGGATATAAAAATTCAGCCATTTCCTTCCTTTTATCCCACATCAGGAAATCTCAGTGCTGTTAGAAAACTGAAAAACATTATGCAAGTGTTTGGAAAATGAATGAGAAGTAGGGAAGGAAAATACATTATATTATACCAAAGCCATTTTAGCATCAACCAGGCAAGGTACTTTTGATCAAGTCTGGACTTCAAGCAAATGCTTTCATAATCTGAATCATAACATAGCTTTTTGGAAGAGTGAATAAAAAGCTTCTAAAATATAGATTAGTAGAATCTAGTAATCATCCCCTTATGTATGTGGTAGACCTTTCTAACAAGATGTATAAGATATATTTCTTGTATTAAATGTCACAGTAGCTAAACAAGCTAATGCAACTGAATAACAGAGAATAAAAGTAAATGTCAGGGGATACTGTAAAACTGCTATTTATTTTTTCCCAGAGCTTCTGTAATGTCATAATTGTAAAAGTAAACTAGAGAAGGTTAGTTGATAAAAAACCTAAGGAAAAATAAGAGCTCTTACAATATTCTTTGGTGTGTGTGAATTATATATAACTTACTATTGTCCTTTAGCCTAAAACAACTTGAAATAACCTATTAATCATTAAGATATTGAAAACTGCCACAGGATTTTGGTTTTATTTTTCCTCCTAAAAATCTATTTTATATTAATTGTACATATTATATTGTTACACATTGGCATTTATAGTAATGTTCTGTATCAGGTGACTTTGGCTGGAAGACATCTTTAGTGGATATTTTTTAGTTGTTTAGAAGGGTAGTCTTCACAACAGACTCTTAAAACAATTCTTAGATTAATATTTGCAAGAAATAGCATTTTTAAAAGCGATTTTCATCTTCCACGCATTCTGAAAACATTAATTGATAAAGATGAAGATTTTATGTATTCATATATTTATGATGAATGCTGTTGAGTGTGATTCATTGTTTTCTAGCTGCAGAAGAGATTTCTTATCCTTGGAGTTGCCACAGTTGAACAAAAATTCTCTTCAAAGGCAACCTAATTGGACTTAAATATGTATTTAAAGACCTCGAGATTTGATCTTTTAGAAGTAGCAGTTGTTGGAAACATCTTTCACCTTAAATTTTTATTGACATTTACTCCATGTTTTTAGTTTTCTGCATTTAATTAATAGTTGACCCAATGGCCACTAAGTCCACTGGAGAGATATTTAGAATCCATCTGTTTCAGTGCAATCAGAAATCTTGAATCTTTAATATCAAAAAGATGGTGTACATAGTGCATCCTCAAATTGCTGAGTGCAAGACATAGGTTTGTGGAACAGAGAGATATACCTGCAACGAACATAACTGTGAAAGGAAGAAATTGGACAAAAAGCTATTCTAGGTGTTAAAACCAGTTTTTCATTTTGGAAGACCAGATTTTTTTTTTTGAGAGAAATAGGATGGATCATAGAAAAAACAGTTGTTCTTCCTACAATGATGTTAGATTTAAATACTTTCCCATGTGTTATATTGCTAGGCAATTTTTCATTGAACAGTTTTCTTTCAAATGAAAGAAAGCTCTTTCCTTTGAAAGGTTGGCAATTGTTTTAATAAATCTGTTTTGAATCGTTTATTTAGGGTTTGACACAGTGTCATTATGTCACTAATGCTATATGAAGTGTTCACTGAAGAAAGATGGAGATGTTTTTCTGGTAAAGATTTTAAGGTATTGAAGGTAATTAGCTGACAACATTATGATATACTATAATGGAAACTCAGTTGCCCTTTCTGAGGCAGATCTATTATAAAGTTCATGCTGAACTAATGTTTCTATTTGTCTTCGTGGCCATTACTCACTGCACCAGCATAGCAAATATGTTGTAGATCTGCCACTCATTGCTCCAATAGTAAAAAACGAAGAAATTACTAATAATCTGCAGGTCAGCTAAAGGATAATCATTATCCAAAAAGTGTCCAGTAGTAAACTTCCTTCTTCTTAAAGAAGAACAAGCATAATTAAAACACAATTAAAAAGGTATAATTGTCTCTATATATAATTGATATATAAAGTTTTTAATTTACCCCGTGCTAAAAAAAAAAAAAGCCATCTCCAAGCTGCTTAGACAAAGGAATTATTACATCACTGCTTTAATTTTCACTGGATATTTTTAACCAGAAATCAATATTTTCACTGCAGCTTCAAAAGGTATTAAGTAAACAGTGATTGAATCTCTACTTGCCAGTTTGCTGTAAGGACTCCAGCAGTACAAATCAAAATCTGTTGGGCCAGAAATCATAATACAAGATCAGAGCATTTCTAAAATCATTTGAGAGGACTGATAAGGGGGGAACACAGAAAGGAATTTCTTTTTGTACAAGCCCTATATGAAATGCATATAGTTCAATATTTTGAATCCAGCAAGTTGCTTAAGCACACGAATAACTTCTGCTACAGACATACTGATTTAACAAATTAATATGCTTCCTTCAGCTGGTTTATTTAGCTGACCACCTCCTATGAAATAAAAGTTTTAAAGGAAGTTGAAATATTCTGGAAATGCACAATCTGCTCTTATACTTATGAAAGATCATATTGATTTATTAATAATGTGACACTAGTACATCTAGTTCATTGGGATTTATTTCTTATTGTCTGTAAATGATAGATTTAATATAGCAATTTTGGTTTTCTCTATTGGAAAATCTGGTTTTCTGTTGGTGTTAATTTTCAAACAGCTAATTTTCTTAGCAGTTTAGAGACTAGAGGAAAACAATAAGACAAATGCTGAAATGAAAGTATTCATTGGCTTATACTGCAATACTAACAACTTCATTTATTTATAGTTCATAAAGGTTTCATCTTCTATGATACACAGAAGTTTGAGCAGTAGACAAAGAAATAGTATGTCCAACAAAATGCAGGGAAATTACAGGGAGTAACTGACTCAAAAATGGTTATAACTGATTAACAGTGACATAGAAGAAATTGCATAAGTAAAATTAAGAAAGGTATATTTTGTTTAGTAGGAAGAATTTTACTCAAATGATCAATTGAATGATGCAGGGTTAAATTCTCTTAATTACTACAGTGGTCACATATATCTAATATTATCTACTCCATAACCTTAATTTATGAATCCTTTTCAAAGACAAAAATATATTCTTTTTTCCTCTCTGAATAAGTGAATGTTAGATGCTTTCAGACTGGGAATACTACTTCACTGCATTCATTTCTGTCCTTGTATACCCTTCAGGTTCCAGACAGATTATTGCTTCCATCAGAAAAGGGATTTGATTAATCACCAGATCATATGTTTTATTCAAAACCAGTGCCCTCCATTCTTCATTCAGAGTAAATTAATGAAAAATTCACATAATTTGTGCAGAATATTTTATTAACTGCTAGGTTTGGGTTTTTTTGTTTTTTTTTTTTTTTTTTTTAGTTTTGTTTGCAGCCTCAGAAGAATATCTAAAAATCAGGAAAGAAGAGAACTACATTTAGGATCTTGATTTTAAAGAGTAAGTTGAAATGAAGTTATATTTCATCAGTCTCTTATATAATTACTGACTACATAAATTACCCTTCACTAGCAAAGCATTGGGGATTTGAAACACCCCTTACTTGATTTTTCCATCCCATGTACAACTATGTGTTTTACTGAATAGTCTGTCTTTTGGGGTGCAAAGATTACACACTAACAAGCTGGTGAAGCACAGCATTGAGATTTCAGGTCTCAATGTTATGGATGTTCCTGTCTTACAGGTGCAAAAAAGAATGAATTTGGAGTCCTCAGCAGGTTATATGTTGAATATTAGGACAAATATAGCAAAAGGCAAAAATACTCCTTTGGAGCTATGTGCTACTGCTCAGTTTATGTAACATACTCACTTTTTAATTTAGAAATGACAAGAGATGTCTCCTACCATAGAGAAAAAATAATATTACTGTAAATATCCAAGATAAAAAATGCTTTTAAATAGCGACTCTCATCTTAATTTCTCATAATTTTTCATTTTGATAAATTATTGAGACAGATATTTAGTCTGTCCATGTTCAATTTATCTGTATACTGAAGGGAAGGAATGCAACTGTATTGTGACATCTGAATCAGCCAGCAGCCTGTCCTTACAGGGGTAGAAGGGTTTAATGTGTAATGTGTCACTGCTCTTGATATCCACTCTAAATCTGCATCTATCCAACACAATGAACAGTGAATATCTGTTTAGGAGAAACTTCAGGTTGTGCCTTATTGGGCCAAATTATTTTGATTTGCTCCTAGATAGTCAAATAAACAATAGTTTTTGAGATCATACGCAATTTGCTAAGGTGTGTACATGCTAAATGCCCAGGATACAAGGCCAGCAAAAGAAGATAAAGTGCCCAAAGTTACCAGGCTCTTCAAAAATCTGTTAAAGAAATATGTTCTTGAGTTTACAGTTTACTGTAAAATCAGATACAGTTTACTAGAGAAAAAAGAAAGGTGATTCTTGCACTATGACTGAGACTGAATATTGTTTGAAATAAACTAGTGTATAAAGTACTGTTCACAGATGACTTTGAACAAAAGGGCTTCCTTGGGCTACATCACAGTTTTGTCTATCATTGAATTAGAAAATAATTGTTCATATATAAAATGTTGCCATTCATGAGCTACAAGAATTTATATGAAAAGTAGGTATTCTTTGTAAATCAATGTTTAGCATCTTGAATTTCTAAATACTGCCTCCCTAACTCGACTTTATTCAGTCTTTTGTCTTGAAATATATCTTTTGTGAATAGAATAATTGCTTAGAGTTGTAACTTAAGGTAATGAAGAAAATTTATGTCCAACCCACAGGAGAGGAACAGTGACCTCAGGAAGTGGTTTGTTCACATTTGCAACTCTTGGTCAGTTGCACCAAGTGTCATAAAATCCTGGAATATCCTGAGTCAGAAGAGACCCACAGGGATCATCCAATCGTCACCATGCTTGGTCTTCAAATGAGTACCACCTTGTGTCTACCTTTCAAATAATAATTTTTGGAAAGTGGAAAAATATGAGCAAATCTTTGGAATTTGATCAGCTAATACAGGTTGCTAGTGGTACTGAATGTGTAATAATGATATTTTTTGAATGCTTTATGAAAAACTTTAAGTTATTATCCTACCTCTATTGGACTGGAGCTACTTCTTTGAGTGAAATATTGAATGGTTAATAAGAGTTACTAACAAAGTTTTTCTTCACATTGCACAGTTGTCTTGAGACTGAGAAGGAAAAAAATGTCACTGAATGTAGTTGTGGGTTTCCCCACCAAGAGTTGTGGATTGAAGGGAGTGTTTGATATTATAAGCCAGAAGAACTGGAAAGACACCTTGGTGGGGAAGTGTGATATGACAGGCATATCAAAAGAGCTGATTTCTGGTTTGGGCTTGAAAGACAGGGCCTAGGGGAAGGAGAAAAAGAGAGAGAAGAGTCAGAAGGGAGAAGCCATCTCTAGATGTGCTGACAAAAGAGGGTCAAAAATTGATTGATTGCAGAAGACAGATGTTTTCCATTACATTTTAATGTAATTAAATATTATCTGTTATTGATTATATTGTTTGAATTGACAAATTTACCCAAGTGGTTTTAAAGACTTTGATATGTGCGCTTTTGAAGAGTGTGTAGAAAGAAAGAAAGACATTTCTGTGTCCTGAGAACCCATGAAAAAAGTTATGTTTTAATACAAAATCTCAGCTTACAAAGTTGAAGGCAATCAGAGAAGTAATTTAAAAACAGGAGAGTAAAGGATGATGTTCAATCTGAGGAATATTAGGGCACATTTTCCTTAAATATTTGTAGGTGAATAGTAGAAGATAAAAGCTTATTGAACTAAAATTCTGTTTAGGTAGCTACCATTCCTTGGTAAAGGTGTTTTTTGAATATCTTTTTGAAATAGCACAATAAGATGCAAACTAAACTGTGTATAGTAACACACCTATGCTTAATATGAAGTTCTCTTTGGAAAAAAATTTAAAATAGATTGGTATCCAAACTGAAAGAAAAGATTTTTTAAAGATACAGATGAGGTCTGTACATTTGAGGGTTTGAATGACCATATATAAAGATATTAAGATTTTTTAAAATTAAATTTAAAGATCATATTAAAATTTAAACTAAAAAATTAAATATTATATTTGGTAAGTGTCTGAAATCAATGTGTCGACATTATCATTATTTGGAGTCCTTTTTGAAAGGAATATATCAGAAAATGCACTGATTTTGTTGTGGAGTTTCATTTAAATATAATTTAGTAATGTTAGATATGGTGGCAATTTCACTTATAGCCATTTACTCACTTTAGTTGCATGGATTTGGAGGTTCTTAAGCATTTCCAAAACTGATCTAAGGGAATTTCTGACAGTTTTGCCTTGAGTAAATAGCAGCAAAAAGAATGGCAGGCTTTAGGGAGCCAGCACCAAGATGCAGGTTTATCCCTGAATTCAGCATCCTTCTTGGGAGAGGGATGGGGCATGCAGAGCCAGCCCCGCAGTATTTCTGTGGAGGGATCCTGGGAATGTCACCCAGCAGCCACAGTCCAGACTCTCAGCTGGCCTTTCCACCCTTGGGGGAAGTCACTCTTCCCTCCTGTCACTGCACATTAATAAGGCAGGAAGAAAAAACAGTAATTGGAACGAACACAGCACGGACCAATTAGTAACTTCAGGATAAAATTATAACGTGACGCAAGTTCACTCCATCAGTTCTGCCAAATCATTTCTATCCTGGTTGCCACAAATGATATGACCACAAGTCTCCTTTGATTACTAAAAGTCAGAAGTGGGAGCAGCCAGAGGCATGGTCTGTTTTGACTCGGTACCAAAGAAATAGCTCGTCTCTCTAAAGCTTGATATAATTAGTACCCCAATGATAGAGACCAATGAAATCAATTAGCAGAGATGTCCTCCAGAATCTACAAAAGATGTTTTCCTGCAAGTATATCAACACTTTTTCTAAAAAACAACCCCAAATTTGAAATCTCTTTAATAAAATTAATAAATATTTAGTGATTACCCTTCATAAAGGAAGAAGTAAATTGTTCTGTTTCTTCTGTTCCTGGGGCTGTCAGTTTTGCCTGAGGCTTTAGGAACTCATCAGTAAAGTCTGACCACATATGGATTTGCATATCTTTTCTCAAGGACTTAAAAACTACAGCTGTAAATGAGAGGCTGAGAGTTCTTCTGTTTTTGTTGTTGTCATTGTGTTGTGGCTTTGTGGTGGTTGTGTGTAGATGTGCATAGTTTCTTGTTTTTCTTTGAAGAAAAGTCCTATTCATGTGATGAAAAATAATTATCTACCAAATAAATATGCTTTTTACTTTTCATTAGTTATGTTTGCATCTTCAACCTTTAAAAAAGTCATTTAGCTAAGAAAAGAAACAATTTCAGACAAGAAGAGAAACTGTTGTTCTTGCCAAATTAGCAATAAGGTTCTATTTGGTTTCATTAATGCACAGGTAGAACCATGTTTATCCAGCTGATCAGCCAAAAACCAACCAGCACCCACACAGAAGACAGATCAGATGGAGAGCAAGCTGTCTTCTGCTAGCAAACCATAGAAAAGCTTCATGGCATCAGTCTTTGCTCTCTATCCTGTGTACTTCTGTAATCAAATATCTGAGTACAACCACCTATTCTGCCCTCCTAGCCCTTCACACCAAATCACAAGTCACTCTGCTTGATAGTGAGAAATGAAGCAATACTATTGCTAGTTAAAAATTAAGCTAAAAAGCCCTTAGCAATTCAAATCAGTAGAAGCTGGAAAATTTTTCATCAGTAGTACTTTTATAACTCTTTAAATTCAAAAAAGATGAAGGAAAAAGAATTCAAATATTTCACATTTTAAAAAAGCAATAATAATACTCAAATCCATTCTTTAGAGTGGTAGAATGAATATTTCAATCAAAAAAGACACCAATGGTAACAGAACACACATGGGAATCATTTCAGTGCTGCCAAGTCTTGAGCAGTGTGTTGAAAACTTTGCCCTGCTATATTCTGAGATCCTCTCTGCAAATATTCCCATATTCCCTCACTCTTATGATACTTTTACTCAAATTCTTACCATCTTTCACTTTGAATAGTTTTCCTGGACTGATCTTCATATTCTCACCCATTAATGAAAAGTTGGGAAAGCTACATCTTTGAGAAGCTAAAAGAAGAGAGAAGCTTAGTATTTTCTACAGCTCTAAAAGAAAAAAGATAGAATCTAGGGCTTAGTCTTTGTCTATCTGCAAAGGAGTGCAGAAATAGGGGTTTGCAGGACAGCTTTCTCCCTTTTGCATCCCTCCTCTCCCAGGGGAAACTTTGTGCAATTTATCCAGGCAGGAAAAAAACAAGGCTCTTGGTGGCTGTGAATCACTTTGGCCTGAAGTACTTTTGATGAATTCTGTCTGTACTCAACCAGAATGAATTCTAAATATGCCAGCTTGTTATTGAGGTTCTGCTGAGCACAACTCTGTGTCAGATAGGAAATATCATTTGGAGTTCAACAATATTTTATGTCTTCTATTTATGTATATAGTCTAACAGAGGTTTTTCTATTTTTAAAGGAGCATTTCAGAATGCAGCTATAAAACCTCTTCTTTATGGAAGTTAGGATGGTCTGCCTTAATAAATTTTCATTTTTAGTTCTCATCTAGTGTTTCACAGAACTTATCCCAATTAAATGATATTTCCAAACTAGTAATTCAGTCATTTATGAGGAGTTACTCTGTTACTTTTCTGAAGCAAAAGTATTCTTGACTTCTCTTGTTTTGTATCTTTTCATTTTTTCCAGACTTCTCCACATGTCTGTCATTAAGATAATGTCAAAAATATTAACCTGTTGGAAAGGAAGAATCATATTCACAGCAGAGGTAAGATGCATCCCACAGCATGGAAGTTTTCTTCTGTTCAAGTTAGCATTGTCCCATTGCACTTGAATCCAGAGCTGGAAGTGTTCTGTCTGCACAGCATGAGCTGTTCAAGATCCTTCCCAGGCAAATCCTTGCAGTTTGCCACCCTGGTGACCTGATGGCTGCATGTCAGCCTCAGTACCTGGTTAAACATGTGGCTCGTGAGCCTTCCTTTCCAGAAAGGGAAACTTGAGTACATTTCTGCACTTTTCCCCAGCATGCAAAAACATTTTAAGCAACTTGCTCAAAACTTGGATGAATCATGACAAAAAACATCTGCATGTAAATCTACTTTGATTATCCTGCTAGACCCCAGCTCTACCTTCCTAAGTTAGAAATTTTTGCATAATGTTTGTGGGCTTTTTTTTAATAAGTAGTGAAACCAAATTTTACTCCTAATCTACTCTTCCAGTTCCTTTGTTTCCCTGGTTTGGTTCTTTGTCTTGATTTTCACTGCTGGTTCTTCAAGCCTGCTATCTCCTTGTTTGGAACCATGCTGGTTTTTCTCATGGCAGTGCTCCTTTGATGTGTACAGTGGAAGTTAGTGAGCTCTCCCAGTACATGCTGGTCTTCTGTGAAATCTTTGTGGAGTATGAGGAAGCTGATTTTACTTAAAAGTCCAGCCACATGTAGAGTGAGAATCTTCTGAAGACATAAAACAAACATTATGTATATGTCTTCCTTTTTCTATTCGTAACCTTGGAAACTGTTAATACAGCATTATCTTTTGAAAGTGACATTTCTACACAAGCAGTTCTGTACAGTAGTTTCTTCTCTGTCACTATCTGAGGCTGGCAGAATACATACCTTTGGTTCATGCCAAAGAACTGAAGTTTTTTCCTCACAGAAAATGAGTTTTTCTTTGATTTCACCATGATCTTCCTTATCTTCTTACAGCTGTTGTTTTTCCTGGCTTACTTTAGTATAAATGCTCGTTTTCATTGTCTAAAATCTTTTACTGGTTAACTTCCCTCAGTTCCCTTTTCCCTTTCTTATTCTTGTTTTACTACTGTTTTGCTGCTATGTTTCCTGCTGCTTAGCTTTCCTAGCAGTTGCTTTTCTAGCTTTTCTTGTCTCACTGATATTTGTGACGTTTCTTAAAAGTCTCCTACTGTTTAACTTTTCCCAGCAGTTTTTCCTAGGTTTGTTTTTCCACTTCTTGAATTTGTTTTAAAAGCCACCTGCTATTTTTTATCTTCTAAGTGTTGGTTCTGTAGAGCATTCTCTTCTCCCAAATGTTCAGTACATTCTATTTCCACAGCAAATTCGTGTGTGAATTCAGAGAGATTCTATATAGCCAGGTTGATCTGAGCATGAAGAAGAGAGAGATCATTTATAGCCTTTATGTGTTTTCTTGCAAGTATGTTTTTAAATGTACTACAAATAACTTCAAGTTAGATCCCTGCAATGGAAAGTAGCCTGTCTTCAGCTTCAAGGTTAAGTCTACAGAATAATTTTCCATTAATAGGCTTTTCATCCTTAATAAAGTGGCATGCTTACTCTTTCTAAAATATCTTAGGTTCAATTTTTCAAGGTAGGAATGACAAGCCTTACAAATTTCAAATCACAACTGATGTTTTGTTTCTGAGACCTAAAATTATTCTGAACTTTCACTGATACTTAACAGAATAACATTAATCCGGGGTCAGATGTGCCCTCATCACTTTACCAGAGCACTGGAGAGAGACAGTGAGAGTGAGACTTTATTAACAACTCTTTCTGGAGCTCTTCCATCTTTAGTGACTTACTCACTTGGCCAAAGACAGCAGCAATATTCAACAGACAATATTCAGGGCACTCACTTGGAAAGAGGCAGTCAGTGGTTCATGTCTTTGCTCCAATAAACTTTTAATTATTGATATGAAGTGGAACAGTTCCAGATGGAAATGCTGAGAAATATCCATCTCAGAAGACCTTGTAACCTACTACCTTATGAAGTGTAGCTGGAAATTCACACAGAGTTTCCATATCTGAAGAGATTAACAATTTAGTTATTCTGAACTGGACTTTATTGTTGTCATTTATTTTGCAAAGTATTTGAAAAAGTCCTGATTAAATCTCACTGGGTAATGAGACATGAAAGATATCCAGATTTTCATAGAATATTTCATATTCATTCCTGTTGGCTTTATTACAGATTCTACTCTCTTCTTCACCTAGCTGGCTTACAGTTAGTTTGTTATATGGCTTGTAAAAAGCTAATTTCTCAATGAGTAGTTGACTAGTTTGACACTCTACTAAATTAAGGACCATTTGAAATGTCTTATATTCCAAGGATCTTTATGGATCTTTAATAAAAGGAAGTGCTTTATGTCACAGACAGTATTTCTTTCTTGCATCTTTCTAGTATGAATGAAAATCTCTTGCCTAACACATTATAAAGTCCTTATTCTAAGAAAGATTCCAAAACTTATTTGGATTACAGTCACAGACACTAAAAAATAGCGGAAGAAGTTGCTAAATACTTCTGGAAATCAATGTAACTGCATCATTATAACATAAAAGTGAAAAAATTATTAAATTATACTCTGACAGTAATGTAAGAAAATATAACATTCTCCTTGTATACACTTTTCATTATTAAAACATTCTCTCCACAGCTCTAAAATCATTTATCATCACTAGAACTTCACCAAAATCATGAATTTCAATTTATTTGGATGCTTACACACTTATCATATTCATTCATACAGACCTTTTAGGTCATTCCAGTAATGTTTACTGTGACCATAGGAGGAACACACTGAACTGAGTGAAGTGGTACCTCCTGCTTGCTTTCTGTGCAGTACCTGACACCATCTCAATTTTAAGCTGCGGTAGCTGAGCAAAGCTATTTTCACCCCCATCTCTTTGCAGTTTATGCTCCTCTTGTTTGGCTTTGAGGTGAAAACCTGGCCTCAGCAAAGTAACTGCTGCTTTTGCAAATGACCAATTTTTTCAGTCCTGAACCTTTAACCTCTCCGTCTCTCACAGCATAGATTCTGAATTCCACTGAGTAGCTCCCTGCCTTCAAGTTTGTTGAGATACAGTTTGCTTTTTTTGCAGGGAAATTTAGTGTTCATTAATCTTTTTTTCTCTAAGGTGTATCTCACTTTCATTTGTTCAAGCTTTCATTTGCTCTCCTAAAGAAACCATCTTTAGACTCTAACATTTCTGGAAGACAAGTAATAAAGCAAGAAAAGTTCTATAGCAGAAGCAATAGCTCAGACCATCATCATCATGAGTGTTCACCAGAAGTGGCTTTTTTTCATGTCTTTTTATTTATTTATTTTCCCCACATTCACCTCCAAATACTCTGACATTTCTTTCTTCATCAAAATAGAAAACTGAGGTAGTGTTGGGGTAGAAAGGAGCAGAAACAGAGGGGTCTTCAGGACAACTACCTTTTTATTTTTAATTCAATCTTTTTCAACAGTCAGTTTTGTTATGTTTTTGCTTGTTTGTTTTTAATTAAAACAAGTATTTTCTCCCATAGGGAAGAACAGTTTTTAAATTAAAAAATGTCATCTCACAGTATGAACACTGCTAACATGCCTCTCCTGTGAAGAAAATCTGTCTTTAAGAGATCTTGAGACAGTTGTGCCTTGTAGAAGGAGAAAGGGAACAGATTTCACAGAATCAGAGTGGTATAGAAGGATTTTGGTTAGAAGGGACCTTAAATATCACCTAGTTCCAGCTCCCCTGCCTTGGGCAGCAACACCTTCCAGCGGACCAGGATGCTCAGAGCTCCCCAGCCTGGCCTTGAACCCATCAGGGACAGGGCAGCCACAGCTCTGAGAAACCTGATCCATTTTCTCCCATCCTCACAGCAAAGAATTCCTTCCAGATATCTAGTCTAAATCTATCCTCTTTCAGTTTAAAGACATTACTCCTTGTTCTATCACTACATGACCTTGTAAAAAGTCCCTCTCCAGTTTTCCTGTACCCCTTTTTGGGTGCAGGAACGCCTTTGTGAGGTCTCATCAGGGAGTTTTGTCAGTAGCTTATTTCCCAGTAGATTATAATTTACTAATGCCAGAATATAAGAACAACTCATTGGTTTCAAAATTCAGGCCTGCCTTCTGAGATACTTGCCTTGCAATTCCAGCAATGTATGCCTGAGGCATTCACAAAGGCTATTTGCATAATCGATGTGGCACTGGATCCAGCCTATAAAAGGGAGGCTTTTACTCACTTGCAACTAACAGCAGAAATGAATCTACACTTCCAAAGATGAATTCTTTAGCTGTCAAGATTTTAGACAGCATCACAAACAAAATGTGTATATATTTTCTTGACAAAGGCAGAACCACACATCCTGATACAGTTATGGCTTGAAAGCATATTCTTAACTATTGAAAAGGTCTTTGAATGAGAAAATTGTGGAGCTTTCAGTTTTAATAATGCCCTAGTAAGGAATGAAGCAAGAAACTAAAATAACTCAAAAAACCTCATTTCTTATAGCCCTAAGTGTCAAGGGCATTCATTGTGTTCTTGATAACCACAAACATTGCCATCGCTGGTATTCCAGATCAACAGCAGTATATTTACTTGCTATACTATTTCCTCTCACATGAGTGAAAGCAGAGTGAAAAGGTCATATAAAGTAAGCTGCAGCAGATGTTGACTATTTTTTTGTTTCAGAAAACTAGAAAAAGTTTCCCTTTTTTATTCCCATTTCCTCAAATGTGTTTTTCTTTTCCATTCCTGATTCTTTTTTATCTATTTCAAGGAAAAAAAAAATTGTCCAAAGGAAATGAAGCTTAGTGTTATGGGAAGAGGGAATGAAATGACATTAAAAAGGTCAAGGACCCAAATTCTATGGATTTTGAATAGTAACTGGGTACTCAGTTGTCCTTACTTCCCTTGAAATTCTCTCAGCTCACTTGTAATATTTCTGTGATTTTAATCAGTAAGGAATAATGGGAGTGTCATCATCTTGAACAGAAGGAGAAATTAGAATGGGGGCAGAATATGTAAAGATGAATAGGATGGGGCTTAAAAGTTGTCTTGGAGTGGGAAGAAAGTATTGCAACTGTCTTTATGTGCTGGGTCCAAAATGTCATCCAGATTATTTCTTGTAACTTCAGATTCCTTATTTCTAGGTATCAGCATCCATTTAGCATTTTTGCTCTGGTTCTGAATGTTCTTGACACCTTTTAACTGCCCCAAGTAATTTGCAAGAAAAAGGAGCTGGCTCAAATTTAAAGAAACTTCATCTAAACACCAGTTGTAAGCCCTGACCTCAAAACCTGAGCCTTTCTGATGCTCAGCAGACCACAACTCAAAACTACAATGAATTTTTTTTTTAAATCAAACCAAAAAGCTGCATCAACAGGAACAGCTTTAAAATACAGCTGAATTCTGCATTTTTAAGTCTGCTTTGGTGGATTTAGCTGAGCAGCTACTGGGCCACCTGGTTGTTTTTTCCCCTTCTGCAGCAACACCTTACTCACAGCATGGGATTGTCAAGTCTGGAAGTCCTGTCACTTTTTCCTGCTGGGTGGCAAGGTGCAATTCCAGCTGCCACTGATCTTGTAAAATCAGCTGCTTCCTCATTTCACTAGCCAGTCATTACTCTGCTTCATTAGAACACTTTTTTAAAAGCTTTGGTAATGTTAGCTTTTATGATTAGTTCGTGGAGAAAACTGATACAGTTGTGAGATTCTTAAGCTACTTCCTCATCCCTCCATGTCATGGAATCCTCTTAAAGTATTATTTCCCTTCAATTTCTAAGTCTTACTTTTGCAGTGTGAATTTGAGTCTTTTGGATAAAACAAGCATTCAGCCTAGGTATAGACTTACTACTTACTACATGTTTTTGCTGTTTTAGTCATGCCTCTTGCCTTCATTTGAAATGCTCCCACAAAATAATTGGTTACCAATGTCAAAACAGGAGAAACTTCCAGGTTCCATATTTTTGAAGAATTTTGATAAAATCCTTACAACACCTAGCAACCATAAAAAGCCCAACAGTAGGTGTGACTCCTCAGATCACATTCTCTTGATTTTCACCACATTGATAATGACTTTTGGGATCACTTCCTTATGAGTGGTTATAGGTTTTATGAAGCCTACATTCTAAATTCTGTAAAGTCTCAGCAATTCAAACACATCTCTTATTTTTGGAATAAAGGCGTAACTATTAGCCAATAATAAAAGAATTATAAGTGAATATATCTTTGGAGGCTCCTTTATAAAGTTAACAAACGCTATAACTGAGCATAAAATGTTGCACCACCCAGGGAAGAAAGTCAAATTGTCTAACCTAAATGCTAAATTATTCATCCAGAAAAGTTTTATTTCTGGCTGCTTAGTGAACTACTTATTCATCTGCCATTAGATATATATAAATATTTTCCAAGTTATTTTTACCAAATTTCTTCTTAAAAATCATACTTTAAGCAGCAGAAATTTCAAATCTAATGGGCAAACAATCAAATAATAAACATTAAATAAATATAAATGGAATATCATTTCTATCTGGCAGTTTATTAAATGGCATTAGTCTGTAACTGAAATACATATATATCTGAGATCCATGCTTCTGTACAACACTTTTTTTTTTAGACTATCATTTCTGCAAGAAAACATTAAGTAGTTAAACAGTTTTAAATGGCTTAAAAAGAAGACCTGCCTCAGAAAATGTCTGTTAGAGTGGAGATACAACCATAAGTTAAGGTTCATCAGGTATGCAAAGTTTTTGCTAGTGCACAGAAAAAGAAAAAATGGGCAGTGTTAGGTTTTGTTTAGGTTTTTTTGTTGCTTGTGAGTTTTTTTTTTAGTTTTGTGGGTTTTTTTTATTCAGGAGTGAAAATGTAGTTTAAAGTGCTCGAGAAGAGCTATGCTTGAGATGTATTTCCTTTTGGTTTTTACTATTGCAATGCTACTATGAAGTTCAGTTGATGTATTTAAGCCATCCTTCTAGGAAAGGATCTATGAAAAAATAATCACCTCTCAGGAGAAAAACCATCTGCACTTTGATTGGCATTTCTATTTTGTCTTAAAAGAGCTTGCAACTCTGCCCTTGAGGGTTATCCTTCACCTTGTCTTCTGAAAAAGATGCTACTCCTAAATGTGTTCACACTGCAGACAGCACACATAAACTTCAAAATTCTTTCTGCTTACATGTACCCAAAGTCAACTAGCTTATAACTGACATTTATTTTTTTTAATGAACTTAATTTCTTTTTTTTTTTTTTTTTTTTCCTACTCATCTACTGAAGAATCTGGTTCTTAATCAGGAAATTATTTGCATAAGCCTGGATGTTATTTTAGTTTGATTAGTCCTTACTTAGACAGATCTCATAATAGTCAGAGAACTCACTAATGCTGCTTTGGTTGTGGTGTGTTCCAAGTGAACTATTAACAGCAAATTCCCATTATAGTCTAAATACCAGATGATGCTGGCTACTGACCCCTTAAACCCACAAGATTTTCAGAGATGATGCTTAAATCTGACCCTGAGAGGTGTGAGGTTGTTGAAGCCGCCCCGGTTCTCCTCGGCTGGTGACTTTGGGAAGCAGCTCAGTTGCTTTGCCACATGAATGAGCCCTCAGGGACAGCACAAGAGCTTCAGGCAGCCTCATGTCTTGGTGGAGGCAGCAGCGATGAGGGGAGTTCCAGTACAGCAAAGATGGGAGGGGGCCCAGCAGGACTGGGGGCTGGCAGGCAAATTCCTCTGAATCCACGCAGCCATTCTGCCCAAAGAATCTTGGGCCTTGTCCTCATTTATTAGCACGATAGGTCCTTAGGCCCAAGAGCATAAACTGGTTTATAAGGCAGGTCATTTTGTTGCGTGGCCACAATAAGATGATTTTAGCTCTTTGAAAAGTTTTTGAAGCAATGAACATGCCAATAAAAAATCCTTGATATTGCTGCCAGGTAAAATAAGAACTTCTAGGCTTTAAAGTGAATTCAAAAAGGAAGGTCATGTTTTTAGTTTTTACCAAAATAGATCTCAGAGCAAACTTCCTTGTAAGTTAATTTGTAACATATATATTAGGGTAGTTGCATAAATATATCTAACAGTTACTGCAGAAAATATAAGAAAATTGTCAGAATTTTCAAATTTCAGCATAGAAGTAACTTTTTTATTCTTGTTATTTCTACTGTAAAGATAGGCACAATCAGCATAGCCAGTTCTGTGTGATTCCTCTAGCATGCCTTTTAAAAGACAATTGATTTGTGCATGTGCACATCCCTAATCTGATTAGTGAACACCCTAGCCAAATTAATGCAGATTGATTATCCATAAAAAGTGGGTTAATTGAATAATAGACATTGATATAAATGGCTAGTGGATATTTTTCTACATGTATGTGTGAAGTTGACATATTTTTCTGTTAAATAAAATATAGTGAAAACAAGTATATTGATTCACAATAAAGTTGATTAATCTATTCATTAGTGTAATTTAATTGTCTGTAAAATTAGTTGCTAAACAGTAGGGGAAAAGTCTATTATCATAATTGTTTGTGTTACAGTAAAGGAATGATTTTATTGAGTGTTACAGAAATAAATCCAAATTTCCCAACTATATGTATTAGAACAAAGGATGGTGTCATTTGCAATTATGGGAAATACTATGAAATTATAACAAACAGCTATTCACATTATCAGCTTAGTTACTTGTCAGACTCACGGTATTGAGCAGTCCATGGTATGGAGCAGCTTAAAGTGAAAGCCACATAAAAGAATTCATTATCAATAGGAAAAAAGAGGACCTAATTGAGAAATGTCAGCCACTGTTTGCATCCTCAATAGAAGAAAAATGGACTCTATCACAAAATGCCAACTGTGGCCATGTTCTCCAATTTTCTTTTCGAGGACACGCAGCAGTAGATTGGATTAAAAAGGAACTGCCAAAGCCATTATCTTTAACTTTCAATAAAAGTGCACTGTGTCCAAATGAAAAATGCCAGACATCATCCTTCCTTTCTTGGGGAAAATAGTAGAACCAATTAAAAAAATCCTGGTCTATAAATCTTTTGCATTTTAGGCTTTCAAGGAAAGAGCAACAGAACACTAAGTCATTAAAAAACTGCAATAGCAAAGAAAATTCTCATGAACTGCAAATGAGAAATGAGATGGGAGAAGAGGACATCAAAACAAAATTAAAGATTGGAAATATGGCCACCCTTTAGGTCTGATGTACATATTCAACTAGGTTTGTCATTATTTACAGGTATAGGTTTATCATACATTTAAATGCTATTTTAGTTCTGGAAGAGAGGATCTTTAAGAAATATCTGCATCAAAACCTAAAACCATTAGCTTGTTTCATTGAATTCCAAAATAGGAATAGCCATATCCTAAAATTTCAGAGGAAAATGTTTAGTCCTACCATGTGTGGATTATTTGCACTCTCTCAGCTTAAGGAAAAATGACATGTTAAGGGTGTTTATACTCTTATTCAGAAAAATCCAGAAGCCTTTGCTAACCATGAGTTATAGATGTGACAGTACTCAAGTAGGGATGTTTTATCAACAGTGCTCATGACAGATACTTTCCTTTCGAAGAGATTCTTAAAACCAAGTGCTAATATTCTGTTGTGAGGTTAAAAAATTGTGCCTACTTTACTTCTGATTGTAATTCCTGCTGAATAAAAGAAACTCCCATTTTCTGGACATAATTTGTGAGAAGAATGAGCAAACTGCATATTTTGTGATGCATTGATTCAAGCAGTTTTCATTTTGCATTGGGATTTCAAGCAGGAAGAGGAACATCATGATGTTACAGGCCCTGTATGATCCTGCAGCTCCAGGATAGCTGGAGCCAGGATCATTCACAGTCAGCTGCTGACCTCAGGGTGTGTGTGTGTTCTGCACGAATTTCATTTTCCACCTCAGGTTAGATACATCTATATGGAGACTTCCCTTTATCACTTTGCAATCTCACTGCTGAGGTGGAAGTTGTAAAACCAGAATTCATCTCTGAAGGAAATGCTGCAAGTTCATTGGTTCCATGTCATAAAATGAAGGCCCCACTCTTCTCTGTGTTCCTCCAAGATCGGCTGGGAAGCAGGTCATTTGTAGAAAATGTGAAAAGGTGAGTGGAAAAATCTGAAAAGGTGAGAGGACTGTATCTGAGAAGTTATTCACTAGATGCTGTGTTTAAAAAAATCCCTTTTGTGATCTCAGCAATCTGCCACTCCCTCTTTCTGTGAAAACAAAATCTAAATAAGCATGCCTGCAGCTATTCTCTGTCATTCTGCAGCAGAGCAGACAAGGAGAGAATTACAGATTACTTTTGACCACATTAAGTCTCATAATGACCTTGATTCCTTGGCTCTGTCCTTTGCTTAAGTAATTATATATGCACAAATCCACAAAGGATCTGAGAAATACTCACTGAAAGGGAAGGTTTGTGCTGGTATGAATTCCTCTAAAGCAATGTCATACCTTAGCTAAACAGATACTTTCTCCTTTTCTGAGCCCTCAAAATAGCAATTTGGTAATGAAGATTTTGAAGTACCAACCCTGAGACACCCATTCATGCCACCGCTAACTCAACATTATCTCTCCCCTGGTGTCAACAAGTCACAGTAACAGCACAGGTCTGACTAGTGGCAGAAAGCCATGCATTGCTTACACTCCAGCACTCATGACTCTCAGAACAGCTGCTCCTCACTCTTAAGAGGATAAATAAATAAATAAATAAACAAACAGACACATAAATAAAATCTTTCCGTCAGTGATAAATAACAGAATGTCAATTTTCTGTGCAACTGTTATAATATTTTCTTGATAGTGAGGTTTTTTTTTTTTATGCTAATAATTCATTTAGTAATGTTCAGGTATTTACCAGCCAGGTACCAAGCTTGTCAGAGTTCAAGAGCAATTGGACAATGCTCTGAGGCACATGGTGTGACTCTTGGGGATGTCCTGTGCAGGGCTGGGAGTTGGACTCAATGATTCTTGTTGGTCCCTTCCATCCTGGGATGTTCTATGACAATGTAAATCCTCTTCAAGCAGTTATTGTTGCTGTGGATAATGTGAAATGATAACTTTATAAAATAAACAAAGCAGAAAACAGGTACTTTTCTGAATTGCACAAACATTTCTCACACGTGCTATTTTTCTCCTCTTAACATATTTATCTCAATATCTATTTTTAAAACTTAGATTCTCTACAGAAAAACTGCTGGATATAAAGGTCGAATATCCTTCTATTAATCTTTTCATAGCTGTCTAATGTTGGGTGGGTGGCTTGTGTGTAAGAGAGGATTCATGCTGACTTACTCAAAGACTGCTTGTTCCCAGACAGTTCTTTTTTTGATCCACATACACAATAAACACAGAAGAAAGGAATTTTTGAAGTTCAAATTTCTCTCGGAACTGACAGATTCATAAGGAACTGTGGTTCTCAGTTACCTCCCAATTATAATTTATACAATACAAGTCTTTGAAAGGAGGACTGAAAAGCACAGGTATGCTTCATACTAAGAGGCTATCATCTTCATTTAATCAATAGTACAAAGACAAAAGCTGACAAAAACTGTATTCTGCAAACACCCCTATATAATGCTGTAATAATTTTCATCAGTGGAGGTCATTACACATGCATGTTTGTTTGGATAACTGATAATAAGATGGGTTAGTATGTATTACGGGGAATTTCTTGTTGCTGGGGGAAGGTAGCAGTATTTTGCTTTCCACAGAATTTCACTTGGTTACCCAAATAATAATTGATTCATTGACCATCTATTAGATTTCACTTTTGTACTTTACTTTCTAGCAAATTAAATAATCCAGTTCTTAGATTGTTGCTAGTGGCAGTGATGGTTCAGTCTGTTTCAGAAACATTGTCATCTGAGAAGAGCTATAAATAGTGCCAGGTTATTTTTTATGAACCTTTACAATGAGTATCATAAATATCTGATGATTTTAATTGAATCTTATGAAGGTATTTAATCTCTCCTGATTGCATGACAAATAATAAAATTGTATCTATTTAACACCTGTGAAAGTCATAGTAGGTAATTTATTACATAGATTTTAACATTAAATAAGTACATGCAGTAACACCTTGGAGGTTATGTATTTAAACACAGTTATTGCATTTTTTATGCTTTTCACCAGCTCAAAAACCTTAAAACAGATATTTCAAAGAGCCATATGGTACAGTATTGGTTAACAACCAACTGAATACTCAAAATATATTAAATGAGATTTTGAACCCATCACATTGATATGTGTCTGTTATATAGCCACTTATCATCAGTAAGTAATTTATTTAAATATTGCTAATCACTTAGTATTCAATATAAGGTGCTGTGTCAATGAAAAATTAACTTCTTTGAGAGACTGTATTCTGCACAAAGAATTACAACAACTTTCTTATAAGTTTATAAACATCTGTGTTAATATAGAAGAGAAGCCAGTATTGCAAATAACCTGTTATCTTCACCTTGAGCCTTCTTAAATTCACACCAGGAAAATACTGGTGATTTTAGATAACTATCCATAAAAATAAAAGCTCGGTAAATCTAAGTTTGTGTAAACCTCAGTCAAGCAAAAATGCTGAATGCAATTTACTGGATGGAACTCTCGTACTCCTTGCAAATGTGGGGAGAGTCAACATAGCAGATTGGCCCCAGAATTTTTCAGGTCCATCCTCTGAAACGTTTTTCTTTCTCATGCCATCTCTTCCCTACAACCCAGGTATCCATTCTTTTTTCTGGAGCACAAAGTCCATTTCTTTTTGGGAAGGCTTAGTTTTCATTTGGCAGTACTAAAAGGAAAGCTCATTAGCTCCTTTCTGGAGAGGAGCGCTGACCTGTGTGTGCCAGAGGGCAGCCCCCCAGCTCTCCAGGGGCTGCCTCAGCAGTGAGAGAGGCTTGGCCCCTCTGGTGGCAGCCCCAGGGCCGACAATGGGGTCTCTCCCACCTCGGGAGGAGGAGCACCCACGTGGAATTCCTGCAGGATTAGGCGCTCACAGGGCTGGGGGCTAAGAGTGCAGTCTGCCCTCATTGAAGCTTGTTAGGGATTCAAAGTAACATTTTAATGGAGTGCTTCATGGCACAGGGATTTAGGGAGTGCTTCCAGTTAACTAGCACTTATTTCTTATTCTCTTCTCTAAAATATTCTCTTGGCTCAAGGGGGACATCTCTCTTTGATCACCTGTGCTAGGTGGCTTATATATCAAGTACAGCATAGGTTAATAAATATGATTTCTGAAATGATTGCAAAGTTTCCTGGTGTTTGAAGCCAGAAGGGATCCTCAGATCATCTATACCAGGTCATTAAGGTTTACCAAGGCTTTATTCTATACATAAAGGTGTTCATTAGAACAAAGAATTTTAGACCTCATGAGATTTAACTATGCTATAGGCAAAGACTGGAACTAATCCCCAGTGCCCTTGCAATGGTAGGAAATTAATTAGATGAAATATGCCTGGATGAGCCTAGAAAATAATCTTGATAATAGGTGGTAAGGAAGGCAAAACAAAAAATAAGGTCCAGTTTCAACCTCTAATCTTTGGATTTTTTTACATCTTGATCATTAAAGATAGATAGCTCTCAATTACTGGAAATCTTCTTCTGTTACTACACATAAAAAGTAATCCCATTGCCTTTTTATTTATTTTTTTAACCAACTAAATACATCAAAATTGGTCTTGCATAAAAAACTTTATTTTCTAGTGTCAGGATCATTTTGGTAAGTCCTTTTAAAATTCTTTCTAGGATTTCTACCTGCCTTGTGAACCAGATTTTTGATGAGATCTTAGAAGGGCCAGTTCCAGTACCTTGCCTACAAAGGAAACAAATCTTTGCTACTTTTACCTTATGTATGACTTTTGGATCACATTAGTTATGTGACAACACTGCACCAATGGTATCATTCATTATCTTGGATGATTCCTAAATACCCATTGAAGGCACAAACAGGAATAAGCATTTATCTAGGGAAACTTCCCAATAATACCTTTAAATTCTATAATGAAGGAAAAAATATAATCTTCATTGCCAAGACAACTGTACTAGTGACAAATGCAACAGCACTAAGCAGCTGACATTTGTAGACACTTTAGAAATCTGCTCAGTTTAATACATTTTACCTCCACATTTGTCAGTGGCTTTCTCATTTGATATATTTTGAGTTTGCATTACAGTTTTTAAGTTCAGATAGCTTTTCCTGGTGCCTGAATCTTTGATGTCAACCACACACTGATTGACGTCAATATTTGTTAAAAATGTTTCTTATTTACTTGATTTTCCTCATATTATTCACAACTATAAACAATATTTCATAGGCTTTGGTATTTTTTGTGAGTTTAACTTTAATTGTGGGGTTTCTCTCAATGTCATAAGGATTTTGTCCTTTAATGTAAGGTGTTTTGTTGCCCCTTTCTTTTAATGGTAATTGCGTGGTTCATTGTCACTGTTTAAATGGATGCACTCCTTTCTGTTTCCCACTAAAGGCTGGGGTCAGAATGTATTTCTAAAGATTCAGTCTGTATTTTGAGATCCTGTGAAAGGGAAAAGTAGAGAGGAGCTGCTGGTGCTGCTACTGAATTAAAAGTTCAGAAGAAATTCTGAATAAACCTGAAATGAAGCCAAGGCTGAAACACATTCTAAACACATTCATATGCATGTACCAGGCTCCAAGTATTCTGCAGCAGTCTCAGTCTAAGGTCTGATGCCTTTGTTTTTTTTCCTTTGTTTACTACATGTTTACTTGGAGATATAACACCAGGAGCAGAATCTCATTTGATGCCCTGAGAAAATCAGTACCTAGTTAGGCTGGTGTGTGAAAAGATGGTGTCCCTGGGAAACCTCAACTGTTTGTGGAAAGTGGCATATTTCAGTATGTGCCATTCTTGCTGAAAATTGAACTTGGCTTTGGTCATATATTTTAAAAAACTGATCTGAATTTGAATTGCTGGAGGGGTCTTTTTGTCCAGGTGAGTCTCATGGGAATGGGAATTTTGAGATGCTTAGTTCTGTGCTCAGTAGGGCAACATCCTAGTGTTAGTTCAGGGAGTATCAGCATCAGTCACACTCTGATTGATGCTGGCATTGGATAACTGCATGTGTACCCAATTTTGATTAGCTTTGAAGCAGAATTAGACAGCATACTGCATTTGATAATCCTTCTAATCCACTCAGACTTCATGTGACTGACAAGGCAGCTGTTAAGAGTGTGAGAAGCAAACCTTAAATGGTGATAGAAACTTTCTCCTGCATCTCAGCCTTTGTTCATTCCAGTTTGGATCCTCACCACTGCTGT
Organism: Emberiza elegans; assembly: GCA_024865655.1. Lineage (NCBI taxonomy): Eukaryota > Metazoa > Chordata > Aves > Passeriformes > Fringillidae > Emberiza > Emberiza elegans. Next base: position 75,025,547 of record JALJVW010000206.1, read on the forward strand.
TCTAATTGCATCCTTAGTATTTCTCAGCTGCAGCCCTTTGCAAATGCCACTTGAAGGAGATATTTGGTCTAAGAGCCTGTTTGTACAAACTGGAACTCTTCCCTAAATGTACTTCAGCCTATTCATTTCCACAAGCAACAAAGTATTTCTTAATATAAAAAGATTCAATTCCCTCCATTTGATTTTTAGAAAAGACAGTATCTCTCTATAAAGAAATAAATATATTTGGCCATAGGATGGTTCAGTGAGGGTCAGATTTCACAGCCTTCACTCAGTTTTCATAAGAGTGTGTAAACTTAATACCACATAGCAAGGTAAACAGACAAACAAGACAGTCTGATTCTGCTTCTTTTTATCAGAAAAGTGTATGGTTTACCAATTTTAAATAAAATTAAATTAAATTTTAAATTAAAAATGTTTGATTAACATAGGGACCTACAGGGAGCTGTCCCAAAATAGGATTTTCATCTTGGTTTTTCATTCGTTCTTCACTTTTTTAAGAAATAATGTGCTAGACAAGGTGTTACTCCTATTAGTGAAACATCATTTAGGTATCAAGGGTAAAACAATTTTTAAGCCAATAAGTGAAAAGGAAGAGGTTTACATCAGGTATACTTTTCATTGTTGAAAGTAGGAATGAAAAAATAGTAGGTGAGACACTTATAATTTAAAGTGTTTGCAAACCACGCAAACCCAATATGACAATAAATAAGGACAAGAAATCTAGTTCCAATTTTACATATCTTCACTATCTTCTTAAACCAGGTTTCTGAATCTGCAGTTTCACATTCATGGCTGTAGGAATAAAATTCAGTATGGAAGTGTTTTTGTCTCAGGTGGGTGATTTTTCTGTATCAATTGAAATAATAGTATAGAATTTCAAGCCATTGACTAGGCAAGGGCTTAACCTACTAACTTAATTGTCAATGAAGAAAAATTTATAAGTCATTGTTAATGCTGAGGTAATGCTTTGAGTATATTGCTGGTCCTTAGACTTTATAAAATACAAGCTGTCTATTTAGAAGTTCAGAAAACAGTTAATTATTCTTATTTATTTACTTGTTGAGTAGGCTTCCAGATTACACTGTCCAGTTTGAAAAATTATCATGAGTATTAACTTGTTAAATACCTCCCTTTCTGCACAATTATTCCATATTTCATTCAAGTAATGGTAGAGAATCTTTTCTCCATCATTAATTAATAAACTTGTTGGAGTTCCCTCTTCAAAGCCACTTCTCCCTTCATTACCTAACCATGATGGGAATGTAGAAAAATGTCTTGCATTTCACAGAGCCTTACAAACCCGCTCCCATCTTAAGGATTACAACATGGAAATGAGCTATCCATAAATATTAAAAATTATCTGCCTCTCACAGATGTTCCCTCTGCCTATTATCTGCAAAATTTCTGGATCAAGTGTTTAATATGAATATGTTAGTATCCACTAAAGATTGCTTTTGGCAGCATATGTGTTGATATCAGCAGGAAATAAATAGGAAAACATTAAAAGGTATAAAACTTTAAAACAATAGCTTAGAGGTGTTTTATAAACTACAGATGGCTTATATCGTTCAAGTGGATGTCTGGTGTAGAATTAGAAACAGAGAAGACTGGAAGAAAACTTGAAAATGACTGGAAATAATGGGTCCCATGCAATATGTTGTATTTAAAGTAGAGATAAGCAAAATGAAAATTGCTGCTCTTTTCTTGTACCAGTAGTGAGACCATGCTAGCATTTGTCAATAGGACTGGTCCCCCATTTTTTAATATCATGTTCTGTAGAATGATACTTGTCACTCTGGATCCTCTCCAAAAAGATGATGCTTTCAACACTAGATCGATCATTTTTTCTGTGCTCACTCACAAGTCACAGCCATTGAATTTACATAAAGCATTCATCCCATGTGGAAGAACTGTCAATATGTATAAATGAAATGGGAGCTAGATGAAACAAACTTCCTTTTGTCAAATTATTAGGACTGTCTGTATCACCAGTGCCACTCTCTATCTCTAAGCTGAACGAAATCAGTGAAGTCTCTTTGTGGAAGAGCCATTTGGAAGTGTTCATGGTTGAACTTGGACCAAGCTCACAGGTTCCATTCCTCTCCTGATCACCCCAGCACCGTGAACTCATCACTCTGCAGGCAGTGAGAATGAGGAGGGAATTGACTCAGACAGAGACAAGGAATATCCCTGAAAGAGCAAGGGCAAGCAAACTAGAGGTGTTTTAGCAGGCTGGTGTGAGCAGGATGGGAGGGCTGAGCAAGCACAGTGTGGATAAATGACAGCCGAATTTACAAAACAAAACATACAGAGCAGGCACTGTTATTAAGACACTATACATTTAAGAAAATATCACATGATAGTGAGGTATTTCACTCTGACAAAACCTAACTGGTGTTCCAACATAAGAAAGAAAAAGTTCGTTTTGGTTGGATTTTTTTGTTAATGATTAAAAAAATATATTCAGGTGTTTGTTCATTGAAACTCTGCCACCTATCTAGAAAATGAAGAGCTTCTTTCTCATGATAAAATTGCAGCAGTGACAATTAGTTCTTGTTGCTCTTCCTTTTCTTATTTTAATTTTCTTTCTGTAAACTGTCATGCTGCTATGACAGCTGCTTTGTTTTGCTGTTTTAGTACGTGATGTGATGGGCAGTGTGTGGTCTGCAGTTTGTGTACAATCAGGCTGATCAAAAGGCCCTGCAGAGAGGTGTGATGATCAATAGCATGGATGTTGATCCTCACTGAACTTCACAGATCACAGAATAACCTGAGTTGGAAGGGATCCACAAGGATCACAGAGTCCAGCTCCTGGCCCTGCACAGGATCATTCCCAAGATCTACACCATCTACCTGAAAATATTGTCCAAATGCTTCTTGAACTCTGCCAGGCAGTTTGTGCTAGGATTTAATGTGAACTCTGCACCCTAGACATAGATTTTTTCTGCTTTTAGAAGGTCAAATACCATTTCTATGGAAGGTCTAAATGAAGTCTGTATACAGAATGCAGTAGCAATTTTTTTCCCTGCTGCCCTCAAGGACCTGGCACTTGTATAAAAGTTGTGGAGACCGCACTTGTCTGCTGAGTGCTCCTCCAGTGCAAACAAAAGACTAGAATCTGAGCTGTGGATTTTGATATTTTATAACCACTTGCCTGAGACTTCTGAGCAAGGTTTTTCCATTTATTCAGCATTCTTTGAATCCAACCTTACAAGCAGAGGCAGCTGAGGTGTCTCAGTGGTGGCTACGTTAGCAGTACTGATTGCATTTCCCTCACTAGAAAATCCTCTAGCAGCTGCACTGAGGGAAAATTTCCTTTAATGGCTGACACAATAAGTCATGTCTCCTGATCACCAGTTCCTACAGAGAGACAGGAATTTACTTTCCTCCCTTTACCAAAATATTCTGCTCTAACTAAATATGACATTTAGTCAGCCTTTTATATGTCCCAGGGAAGAGAGTTTTGATCCAGAGCATATTGTCAGAGTAAGCCCATGGCCAGTGTCAGTCATTCATATGCCACTAAAGTCTCACTGTGCCAAAAAAATATCACTTACCTGTGTCTAAGAGTTACTGCCTGCTGGAAATCAGACTCACCATAAGCCCTCTTTTCAAACACTGTGCTATCTAGCCAACTTCCTACATCAATGGTTTCACCAGCTTTTATTCACTTGAAAAAAAAACCGAAAAGAAGTCTACACTTATTGCATATATGATATAATACAGAGTCCTCACACTGTTGGGACAGTGTTTTCAGATTGAAGCATCTTACTCCAAGGCTTCATCACAGAAATGCCAGGCAGTAACCAAGCTGTACATACAGCACAAGAGCAATTGCTATTAAGACATTAACAACCACAAAAGCCCAGTTCCAATCTAAATGCTCAAATAAATGTCCCTAAATTAGGAATTGTGCTGTAGGTGTCGAAGAGAGACACACTGAGATATACACAGTGGCACATAGGATACTAATCTTCTTCTAGAAGATCAAAATTACAGCTTCAAAGAAACAAAAGCACCCAAAGCATTTTATCTTCAGTTATGCTTTGGACAGGTAATATAATTTCAAAGGTGAAGTTTTTACTTACAAGAGCCTGTGTCCAAATGATAGGTTTGCAAAATTTCACAGGTAGAAACAATACAAGCACAAAAGTGTTTGTCAATTTAAGGCTTTTGAAAATGCTCTCCAGAGAAAGGCTTTTGGGTCAGGTTAGTCAGACAAAGCAGTCAGTGGATTTGATAGAAAAGTTCTAAATTCCATATTTTACCATTGTGAAAAAAATCCCCTAACAACCACACAGTATTTGAGGATAAGACAAAGGTGCAAATGGAAGACAAAGAAAAGGAGTTTAATTTTTAAAATATTGTAAAAATATTGTTAATACTGTCTTGAAAATTACTTTAGGTGGAAATGCCCCACACTTGCTTTTAAAAATTCTAGATTATTTCACTGTGACAATTTACTGCAAGTGAGGTGTTTTCTAGTAATTCCCTATCCCTGTGTCCCAACAGCCCAGACAAATAAACCTACTGAAGAGAGCCATGATTACTTGATGGTTTTTATTTCTGCATTCCCTGTTGAAGGAAAACCATGGTGTGGTAGACAGACAATGGTCTATGTCTCAGTCCCCTTTGCAGTTACAACACAGCTGGAATGGGATATCTGGACCCAGAAATTTATGAGCTCTCTCTGCACCACAGTTTAGGCTGACTGAGTCAAAACACTTAAAGTTAATTTTTGTACATTAGCTTTTATATTTTCCATGAGTGACAGAAGTCACAGAATACTACACCTAAAGTTGTACAATATGTTTTGTTTTCTCATGCTACTCAAAAATCAGAATTCTCTACACCTAATTGAACTATAAGTATATGGCAAATACACAGCATGGAAAATATTCAGTTCCTTGTCAAAGGAAAGATATGCAATAGGCTGGTTAAAACCTGTGACCTTTGGAACAATGTTCATTTTATATTACTTACGTTTTCAAAATGCTGAATAAAAAGACAAGTTAACAAAAAATAATGTACAAGTTACATCATTTCATTCTCTTAGCAATGCAATGTTTTCGGCCAATTCAAAACATCATAGTAAATTCACTGAGAGTTTTTCCATGGAATTCACTCTAAAGGCTTATGGAGGTACTGTTTTAATGGAAATTAATGCTGTATCATGTGTGGCTTTTCTCTTTTATCATCTGTGTTCCTGTTTTCTAACTGCAGTTTCTACAAGCACAGAACTGTGGCTCCTTAAACATTAGAGAATAATAAAAATAAAGAAGTAAAAGGCTTTCATTTAAGTAGAAGGAAGGTTAGAGGGATCTATTTCTGTGACAAGAAGTGGAGGATGCAGACAATGCAGACTGACCTTGCTTATTCAATATGTAGATAAAGCATAGACCTGTAGACAAAGAGCTAGAGTGTCTTATGGTAAATGCCTCTGTTCTGGGATTGTTTTTACTGTCAGTCATTACTTTTCTATTTTTAGCTTCAAGGCACCTTCTGCCTCCAGGCACTTAAGGGAGAATCTTGATGTCCCAGAATCTGTGACCATCATTGACTTCACTATCCCACAAAGCAAAACTTAAAACGTAACATTTACACTTCCTCGTACAGCTTTTGATTCATACTTTAAAACAAAACTCCCTCTTATTTATTGATTGTTAGGACTTTTGGAGACAGATTATCAACCTTTTGCCTGCCTGCAGCACTGCTTTAGCAGAATAAAGGACAAGAAAATCTCTCCCTATTAAACTGTAGGGCAAAGACCCATCAGAGCTGTGTTTAGCCTCTGAACTGAGCTTGTTTTCAGCGTCATTACCTTCCCTGCAGCCAGTGAGGAGATATGGACGCCTCCACAGACCCAGAGAATGCAATCTGAAGCCCTTGATAACATCTCTATCTACTCACTGTGATTTTAGTGGCACACTGTGGCAAATTGCTAATTTAGGAGCCTGAAGTTTAAGCTATACCTACCTATGTTTAGTATGATGAGACATGAGGGAGAAAACATCATAATGCATTAACTTCAAAAGTTGTTTCAGAGCAATTGTCATCACTACCATTTGAAACAGCCCAGGATGCCTCCTACACTAAAGCATTTCATCCTTCAGCCAGATTCAGGAGAACATTTTAAAATTTCAATATCCTGGAGCACAAATGCAGAATTTATCACATGATTCTAATTTGATCCTATCTCAGTTGTAAAGAGGGTAGCATTTCTTTTGAAAATATCACAAAACTTTCATGCAAAGTTTTCTTAAAGTTTCCAATTGAGTTCATTCACTTTTAGTCATATTAAAACCTTGCCAAAAATAGTTCAGTGCACGTCATAGTGCCATGAAATCTGATAAATCTCATTGTCATGATATTTTAACAGTGCTATGAAGACAGAGTAGGACCATTTATGATTATTAAATTGTGTTATTTTTGAAGGCGTTCTGGATAACATTTACGAATGTTACAGAACTGCACCAAATCAAAACACCCTTGAGCTGAAAAATTGATTTCCTTGGAGCTACTGCACGGAAACATGAGACTATAGCATATTAAATGTTGACTTTCATGTATTAGACTGTTTTGTAGATCCTCAGAGCATTCTGATAATAGCTGATGTTCCTTACAAATACATTCATATTTTTAAACTAGAATATTTTAAATGTGATTTTTCATCTGTGTTGTAATCAAAATTTCTTGTGTTCTCCGAAAAAAGGCACCCAAAGAGCATTTCACTGTCAAAACACAAATTATAACATCCCATGTCTCACGTACAACAAACCCATCAATTTCACAGTTTTTTATTGATGCACAGTTCAGAAAACATAGACAGTAACAGGCATTTCAGTAGCTTCAGAGCCAATTTGAAATCCATATTAATTAGATAAATACTTTACATCCCTTTTCTGTAAGTGATACATTTTTCTGGATAGAGAATTATGTGTCTTAAAATACTCTGATTAGATCTAAACTCAAGAGTTGAGCTAATTTCTATCTCCTGATCCAGAATATTCCATGCTAAAGCAGAGTTAAAATAAGCAGCCCATTTTAGTGCTGCTTTTGCAGATTGAAGCAGAATATGAGTTTGCTGAACTGTGAGCTTGTTTAGGAGCCTGGTAATTTGAACTGCTAATTCAGTGGGAAGGTGGTCTCCTAAATTTTGGAATTCCAGGTGAAAATAATAGGGTTTGAAAATGGAGATTACAATATGATAGAAATTGACATCACCTCAGTCAAAATACTTTGGATAGCTTGATAAGTGCATTTCACCTTCAACATTTCTGATTTTCCATTTTTGTTTTTATGCAAATATTTACATTAAACAAAATTTTAAAACTGAGCTATTGCTTAAACTTCTAATAGAAATAAATCTTTCAAATAATTCTCTTGCTTCAGTTTTCCCCTGAGTAAATTTATGTATATTTGTGTAAGGACAGCAAAAAAGTTTGATTTTTAAAATTGTAGGCAAAACCATCATAGAGCTCTACTGACAGCCTTGGGTAATTTTTTTCTAATCCTATAATAAATTGTCAAATGTTCTTTTTCACTTCTGTAGAAATGGTGATATAAAAGATGACTACATTTCATCAGAAGGAGGAAGATGGTGCTGAACATTCAGTCTGAAGAGCACTCAGTAGATTAAGATATATCCTTTGTGATGAATGCATTTGTAAAAATAATATTACATTATCTCTGTTTTTCCTGTGTTGTTTGGAGAGCAACCTGATATTTTTAAACAGTGATCTTCAGCAAGGCCATTCTGCTCACTTTCTGAAAACATAATTTCTGATAGCAGAATGCCCGAGTTGCATTAATAACCAAATGGAAAGAAAATAATTGCTGGTTCTCCTTCCATAGTAAAGAAAAATTCACATTTAGTGCATTTGGTGAATTTAACAGTACGGTCTTTAAATTATGTCCTTAAAAGTAATCTAAACTCATAGACATCCAAAATTATTCTTTAATTAAATTCAGAGAAAGGAGAGACATTACTTACCAGTTTCTATTCCATCTCCATCTGGATTCATCCCAAGACATTGTGATATATAGCTGCAGTCCCAGTCACATTTTCGAAACCAGGCTTTTTACAACAACTCAAACCTACACACCTGTTCATCAGCCAGTATGGAACAGTGGCCTTGACACGCTTTTGTGTTTTGTGATGAACAAATGCATTGGGGTGGCCTGAATGCATTGCAGAGACAAGCAGAAACCTTTTCTTTGGTCCTTTCACAGAAGCGTTGACAAAACTTTTTGTGCAATGTAGAGATCAAGAACAGCTGAAACACACAGCAGAGAACGTAATTCCCTCTCACCTTACATCATTTCCTCCTGTGAAACAAGGTACCTGTTGTGCCTGAACTCCTCTTGCCTCACTGAATTTTGATATATTTCAGCAGGCTAATAAGGCAGCATATTTGGCTAGAAAGACAAACACACTTGCAAATTTGTGGCTCTGTTGAACTGATACAATTCTATAAATCCTGAGGCAGAAGAGTTTGGCTGTTTTCTTCTGACATTCCTCAACAGAGAACCTTGGATGTTTCTGGTAAATAAGAACTGTATTGGCTCACCTAATTAGCAAATAGTGCTGACTTTCATCCTGAGACACTGGAATATCTTTTTCTTTCAAAATGTGAAGACAGGACATATGATGATGTATGTAGATGAGTGTAAAGGGTAATAACAGTCATATTACATGGTGGTGAAATTAATAATGTAAGAAATTATATAGCATGACATAAAATGTCACAAATATTTTTTTTTATTCATCCTAGCCTACTGATCTGGCCCCTGGGTTAATCCTGTTCCCTTGGAACTTATTGTAAGGTTGCAACTTCTTAGCACTTTCAAGCTACTTTTAAAAATAACTCAGTCAGTGTTGGTGTCCGCCTTTTCCATAAATTTGAAATCTAGAAAAATGGGTCCATATTCAAGGCCAGAAGCAGATTATGCTGTGGGATGAGCTAAAGTCTCTTTATCTTTAAACCCTGTAGGTTTAAAATGGCACCTTTCCACCTCTGAAAAGGATCATTACCAGGATTTCGCTGGGTATATTGCACTCTGAAAATGCATTTTTGATGCACAGAAGTTATTTTAGATCTCATTTAGTGTCTTTTTTTGTGACTTTCTTACCCTGCATAAAAGTAGAACAATTAGGACTTTGATATTAGGGGTCAGGATCTTTAAAAATATGTTTCAATTTAAATTAAAGAAGCAAGTTCCTTCTTCCTAAAACAGTAGAGAGAAACTGTTATCATTGTATTTTATAGGGTTTTATTGCAATTATTAGGTACAGTGTTAATTTCTCTCCTTCAGAAGAGGTACACACCAAAAAACAATTTGTCACTTTAAGACTCCATATTACCCTAAAAATTATAGCTTTTGTACTATTGATATTCTTATGGTAAATTGTGAAGTGATTAATTTGGTTACTACTGTCCCATTCTCTTTATTTAATACTTATACTCTGTTCAATGTTACTTTCTGAACTAGAGCTCAGAAATGGGTGGTGGTTTAGTGGTATTTCATGACTTTCCATCACTCATTTTGGGTATTTGAAGATTATGATGAGAAAGAATTACACAGTCCATCAAAAAGAATTAGTCCAAATGGAGAGTGTTGCTGGAGAAATAGATGAGGCTGCCTTCATGCAGATTCTTAAGGAGCTGCTGATAACTAACATAAAGTTTATTATTGAAGGATTCTATGGCAGCACATCCTGAAGACAAAAACTATTATCCCTATATTAGCTTTAAAATCACTTTAAAAACATTTCAGTTGGAAAAGTTCCCCATGATCACCAAGCCTAATCCTTAATCTGGGACAACTGCTGCCTCCAGGGATGGTGACTCAGCCACTTCCCAAAGCAGCCTGTTCCAGTGCTTGCCAGCCTTTAGGTGAAGAAATTGCACCTAATATCCCATCTAAACCTTCTGTGGTGCATCTTGAGGCCATTTCCTCTTTCTTATCACTGGTTACCTGGAAGAGGCCAACACCCACCTGGCTGCAGCCTGCTTCCACGCTGCTGCAGAGAGAGATAAGGTCCCTCCTGAACCCCTCTTTCTCCAGGCTGAGCATCCCCAGCTCCCCAGGCTGTTCCTCGTGGGAATTGTGCTCCAGAGCCGTCACCAGCTCTGTTGTCCTTCTCTGGACTTGCTCCAGCTCCTCAAAGCCTGTCTTGCAGTGAGGGCCCAGAACTGATGACAGGATTCGAGGTGTGGCCTCAGCAGTGGCAAGTACAATCATTTCTGTTGGGAAATATCTGTCCCTTTGCAGTGGAGTTGGTACTTAATGTAAGAATTGCTTAAAACATGATGTCTGATAGAATAGCTGCGGGTGGAGATATTAACATTCTTAGTATCAAGGTTTCCATATTAAATATGACATTTAAGAAAAAATTCATTTCTGTGTTACAATGAAATCGAGACAAGGCAGGAGAAACAGAGAAGTAGGAGAGACAAAATTATTAAGGACCACAAAATGGCAGTTACTCAAAATAGTTAGAAAATTCCCGTGGGACATAATGATTCAATGTCTTTATCTGTTTAAATCAGGAACTATACTTCAATTTCTCAGTCTCACATGAGTCATGTCACTGCTGTATATCATATATTCTGGTCCCACTATAGGTCCAGAAAAAGAAAGTCTTTTTTCTATTTATGGCTGATACATTTAAATTCATCTAACTTCACACTTTGTGTCAATGTAGGGATGTTTCCTACTGAAGAATTTCAAGCAAGGTCTATGCAGGCTTATACTCAATAAAAATATAACTCAGCAGTTTATCTTATAAATGGGTGACCTGACCTTTATATTGGTGGTCATATGTCTAAAAATTGCACAACAACTGAACAACTTGGATTTAAAATCTGTAGCCAGTGGTGCAAGATGCACAGAAGCAAAGAGATTGTGGAATGCTATGATAGGACAATATCAGCCTAGAAAAAAGGCTAAAATTGAAACAGTAAAAGTAAGCTTAAAGCCTATCCGCAAGCCCAATTATGAGAGAAAGGGAAAAATTTGAAAAAGGAAGTGAAAAAAATTTTAAAGAGACAGATGGAATTGTGGAGTTCAGTTGGCTAATTTTCTACCTGACTGCCTGGATGAAAAACAGAGATGTACTGACCTTGTCCATCTGCATTTCTGAGAAATTCAAATTGTCAATCTGCTTCAGTTAACCAAAAAGCCTAGGTTGAATAGTTACTAACTGAACCCTAATCACTCATAAAATGTTTCTTAGCATTACAAAAAGTCAGAATTGTTCCTTGCAGGTGTGTTCTGCCATTCATCCTGAAAACATGACCTGCTAATATCAGATGGTTGAATGGCTTTAGCTAAAATAAGGCCAGAATCTAAATTGCCACTAAAAGCTTACAGCAAATCTTTTTTCCCCCCCTAATTTCCCCACAAATTTCAAAAGATCTTTGTACCTCATTGACTTATTTTTCATTTTCCCACTTTGCGTCTTATTTCTGGTCAGGGCCATGGTACAAATATGAACATCTTGACATCAAAGGTTGCTTTTTAGAACATAACAATTCAAATAAACGAAGCCCTCAGCTCCTCTCAACTATGACTTTCTAACCTAAGTAGAAAAGAGCATTACTAAAAATATTAAGCTCTTAGAGGCATCCAAGGGAAGGACACAAGGATGTTGAAGGGTCTGGAAAGAGAAGCCATATGAGGAGCAGCTGAGGCCAGCCTGGAGGAGACTGAGGGGAGACCTCACTGCAGTCACAGCTTCCTCATGAGGTGAAGAGGAGGCACAAGCATCAGGCTCTTTCCTCCTGTGACCTCCGACCTGAGGGAATGGCCTGAAGTTGTGTCAGGGAAGGTTTAGTTGAGATATCAGAAAAACATTGCTCACCCGGAGGGAGGCTGGGCACTGGAACAGGCTCCCCAGGGCAGGGGTCACAGCACCAGCCTGGCAGAGCTCAAGAACCATTTGAACAATGCTCTCAGGCACGTGGTGTGATTCTTGGAGCGTCCTGTGCATGGGAATTGTGATCAGTGATCCTGATGGGCCCTTTCCACCTCAACATATTCTATGATTCTATTATATTTGCAGTTCATCTTTCTCTATTTTACCACAATTAAATAAAAATTACTTAGTTGTTATGAATATATTAAATAATTTTAAGTTATTCCATCCTTTAAAAGTGCTAATAATGGTTTATGTAATGTTAAGCTTAATATTCTCTCTTCTTCCAATAAAAACAGTGTTTGAATTTCAGTGGGATGACAGACTGATGAAATGCAAATGAAAATTACTATAGGTGGACTCTGCACCTGACAGTCTACACAAAGTTATCTCATGCTTCTCCATTTCTCTTTTTCTAAACATCATTACAGGCATCTGGAAACATCCATTTATGACACTGAGCAAGTTCCCAAAAATGTAATGTCCCAGAGTTGCTAGTTTATGAAGCAGTGATAGAGGATGAATACATAGACTCCATTTCACATTGGATCCCATATATTTCCAGGTTCATTTGTGGACTTTTTCCTTTTAACATATAGTTGCAAGAATATATTTTCCCTGTGAAGTAATTTCTTTCTAATGCTGAAGTAAAGTTTACAAGCCCCTTGTTAAGTATTTGCAAAGAGTTTTAATGTCATTTGTCGAGAAATCAAACATCTATCAAGAGCTTACCTTTGCATCAGTTGATACAGGTGACCCTAATTTTGGTCACAAGATCAGTGGTTTTAGAACAGGTGCCAAAGAGGATTTTCTGAATCTCAGGCTGGTTTGGGACTGGCAGTAAGAGTCAAATCTTCATCATTGCTGCTTCTTCCCAAACTCTGCGGGAGTGGAACCTCCTAATTTATCATGAGGAAAGGTACTGGGAATGCGCTGTGGCACTTCACACCTTCATAAGACAGAGCTTAAATTGTGAGTCATTTATGGTAGACATAAACCCATTCTATTATTCTGTAGCAAATATTTACATATGCAAAATTCTTTAACTCAAACAGCTTTTGAAAGCATAGACCTTTCTTCTTTAAAAAAATAAAATATTGTGGGTTTTTTCCAATTTATTTGAGACAAATTTAAGCAAAAAAATAAAAAATATTCCATGAATATCAAAAAACACTCAATCCCAGTAAGTCTCCATGACTTCCAGTAAGGAAAAGAGTATTTCTTATCAATTGGCTGGTGTTTTCCTACTGCTTACTGCTCACGTTCACAAGCTGTTTATTTTCTACTGTGCGTTCCTGTTTAGGATTCTTGGCCATTTGTTGGACTGGAGGACAGGTTGGTGACCCATGGAGCTGTTTCCTGTTTTTTCACTTGAATAGAATTGGTCAGACTAAAACGTTGCCATCGGTTTCTATTTCTTGCAGAGGAAACCTATTTTTGGTTTTGGGTTTTTTTCTTAATTAGATGCTTCCCAAAATATATATACACACACACACACACACACACACACACACACATATATATATATATATAAAGTTCTCTTAACTTTCAACTGTAACCTTCTGTCTTTTTTATGTTCTACTTTGCATAAGTAATTTTTTATTAAATTTCACCAGCTTCGTGCATGTTCTGTGGCATTTCAAAAGGAGCTAATGTACCTAAAGAGTAGAAATGTCACCTTCCTCCAAAAGTAAATGACTGATCCTGTTGTTGCTGCTCTGTGTGACATTTTTGGCAGTGAGATAGTTAACATTACTGATAAAAAGGGATTTGGATGGTCATGGCCATGTTATACCTTATCATGTGTTCTTAATACAGAAGTGATGAGGTCCACACTGCCTAAACCTAGGAAATGGACTTCTGAGAAATGTAGTCTTGCATATAATGTTGTGCTCCCAACTGAGAAAATGTAACTGCTCTGTGCTGAAAAGTGGGCAACCTACTGTGTGTCTGAGACAGGCAGTGCAGCAGCAGTAAATTCCATCATGCTTAGTGTATGACCACATTTATAGATGGTCCCAATTTCTCCTATATTATAAACCAATATTTGCCTTGTCTCTGAGGAAAGACTTCAAAGGAAAAAAAAAAAAATAAAAAACTAGTCAGAATATTTAAGATTTAACAAGTTTTTCTTCCTTTATTTTTCCCCTTTTTTCCTTTTGGTCTATCTCTACTTGTGGCAAGCATGACTGATCTGTTTTAATAAAGGCAGTAGTATTTTGCTCAGTATAGGCAGATGATTTAAACTCAGACCATTTGGGAATTCTGAGTTCTAAAATGACTGTGGATCATCACAGGTTACTGTATTGTAGAAGGAAAGAAAGTCCTAATCAGCATTGCTGTTAATTCTTGTGGTAGTGAATTGTGAGTTCCTTCAGCATCTTATCCTACAGAATTGAAACTGGCTGATGGCCATTTCTGGAAAACACTTTGAATTTAACTTCCCAAGGAGGGATTTTGTTTTAAAGAGATGCTCTGAATACAGAAAATAAAACATCACTGGAAAATGTGAGATGTCTGTAAGGAAAGGGACATCATTGGTCCTATTGCTTATTGAATAACTCTATCCCTTCCTTTTCTTCCTTTTTTTTTCCCAATACTGAAAACCATGTTTGCATAAGTCCAATTATTTGTTTTGGCTTTAGTTAACCACCAAACGTACTCGGTAAGTACACCTCAACCATTCTAGACAAAAACAATTTGTGACCCCTTTTAGATGTTCTTTCAAATCCATCTACTAAGTGGAAAACCTGAACAATCAATAGTGATAGACACCATGATCAAGTAAAAGTTACTGTGGTGACCCATGGAAAGATTTCCTAATAACAGGGTCTGTAATGAGCCATGTGTGTCTAGGAGGGTACACAAAGTGCAAAAGGGACTTAAAGACTTAAATACTGTGTGTGGGGTTTGGAACTGTGATAGATGACAGTTCTTAAAGATCATAGCTAAATTTATGCACTGAAGCTTTTTAAAGCATTATGTAAAAATAAATTAAACAGTTGTCTAGCTCCCATGAAAGCAAATGTTAATTGACCATTCAAATTCCCTGAGCAATTTTTGAAAACATTAAAGCCATTTCTATTTATAAAAATACGTTCAATGATATCTACAAAGTAAAACTGTTTGAGTTCTAATAGCAGATGGGCCTAAACTAAGCAGAATTTGGTTAAGTACAGGACAAGTATGATTTTTTTTTTATATAAAGCAGAAGGAATTTTTATTTCATTTAAATGACAGAGGAAAAATAGTTCTGAAGTATATTGATGCTGTCATAAATTAAGATCAGGAACCAGGCAAATAATTCACTATATATTTACATTTTCATCCTAATTCAAACTACAAGAATCATATATATAGTGACAAAAAAACCAACCAGAAGCCAGTTGCTGTTTTCATTAAAAGCCTAGTCATGTTATCTGGCTTAATATAGATTTCCTGTAGCTATTTCTCACTGGTTTCACATACAGTTTTCCTTGAGTCATCTGCCAAGATGCCAAGGGCTCTGGAGTCAGTTTTGCAGTAAATTCTAATCAGAACCATGTCAAGGACTAAATCTATTGCACTTCCCTTTCCTTGCATTAATGGGGGAAAAGAAGTGGTTCGTGGTTAGTCTGTGAAAGGTACAAGATTCCACAGGCTAATTTCATGACAATCTGTATCAGCCTGGTGCCACTTTCCCTTCAGAGTTTTCCTCTGACTACTAAATTTAAATGAGGTAAAGATTACTTCTTTTTTCCTTTCCCTTTTCCATATTTCAGCCTTCACTCTTCTCTCTCATGGGGGAGATGCTTATGAAATTAAGGAAAATATATTTTCTTTTTCATATACAGAATGTCTGGCATCCAGAATTTTAGTTGATCTGGGACAGTGAAAGAAAACTAAAATTAGAGGTTAAAAAAATATCTTGGGAGATGTTTTAAGGTAAACAGAAAAGGAGTGTGAAATGGGGAAATATGGCAGTGAAGTGTAAGAACTGAAAATAGAAAATGAAAGGTTGAAGACACAAAGAGACATGAAACAGAATTTAAATGCGAGAGAAGAAAGGAATAGGAAGAAAAGGTAAGATCTGGAGGAAGAGACAAAGAGGTTTAATGGACCATGTTACTTAATCAAACAAATCATTCCAAACCTTCTTGGAAGCTGCTGAAGAATACAGCATTTGTTCCATAATGCTGCACAGGCCTGAGCCCCAGTGAAATGTCAGATATTCAAGTGGCTGCTAGGGTTTGACATGCAACAATGAAATAAATAAGAGAAGGCATTATAACCATTCTGAACTGGTTTTGGTCAATCAACTTTGTAGAAGGAACAAGTAAAATGTTTAAAGAATTTAATTTCCACTTATTGGAAAATTCTTGTAGATAGTTCCTCTCTCTGAAAATCCCAGATGAAACTCAGGCAAATATGTTGCATCTTATCAAAAAGAAAAAAAGAATTAACAGTGGGTTGAAGGACTTGAAGTAGAATTCAGGTATAATGAGAAAAATTGATTGTGGGAGGAGAAAAGAAAAAAAGAAAATAACGCATTTTTAATAAGAAAAATGAAAGATTAGAAAAATTCAGTGGTTTATTTTAACACATAATATATATGAAAGTGGATTGAACCATCAAAGCTTAGTATCTTGAAGAACTAATTCAAAAATGGCCTTGGAGAATTTGAAATTTTATAAACAGCTAGCTATTCAGCATTACTGGAAACTTAGAAAAGTCTCTAAAACCACAAACAGCTGAAAGGAGGAGCCATGCACAGGCTAGAGATTAGCACAGATATAACAGTAGAAATGAGGGAACAGTATAAGCTCATATTTGGCTTCTTGCATGTAAGATTTTGTGCCAAATAGTTACAATAAAATGCAGAATGTTTAAATGCAGCATGTAAACTTGAGAAGTTGAGAATGTGAGGCAACATTTACTATGTTCTTTTTTGTATGTAGTAAGTTACAATTCTGCAGTCCTAGCAGAGCACATGCAGTCACTTCTAAAACTATTTTAGCACTTTTGTGTGCTCAGGATTATGCGTAATTGCCCCAGTGAAAAGAATTACACATATATTTGCTAATAAAGCCAAGGCCACTCCTACTCCAAGGCGTATAAAAGCAATGCTACCAACCTGACACCCATGCCACAGTCCCATCTAGGGGTCTGTATCTGTCCCTGACAATGTACCAGCAGTGATTTCTATTAAATTGGTGTGTTTTGCCCCAAATCCTATTTTGTACTCTGCACTTGGTCAGTGCAAGCAGCAGAGCAGGACAGAGCAATTTTGATTTTTCAGTTTTCCTTCCACTCCGCTCTGCTTTGAGCCTGCTTTGCACCTGGCTCTGTGCTTACCTGTTTGAGAGGCACAGGAAAGGAGGAATCAGGATTTTGATGCTCGCTGTTCCACAAAAGGTCTTTCCTCCCAGTCCCTCTCCTTAAGAGTTTTCCGTAGGAATTTTGAGGAAGGTTGTAAAGCAGTGTAGGACAGACAGAGAGGATCATCTAAAATTATCCTCAGTTGTGTTGCAATTATTTTGAAAAGTATGCCAACAGTCATTCCACTGAACACTTTTATCAGAATTGGCAAGTGGAAAAGTAAAACCAAGCAATGTGAACTTACTCTGGTGACTTTAAAAGTGAGTTCTTAGGATTCTACTTACTCAGGGTGGCCTGCTAAGTACTGAAAATTCAAATATGTTGAAAACAAAGTACAGTTCAGAAACAAAATGGGAAAGCTTGCATAACATTTATTTTTTTCCTGTTTAGGATCCAGCAGAAGGGCAAACAAAAGCATCTCAAATGTAATCAGCTTTGGTTTCCCTTCTTTTTTTTCCATTATTTTCTCCACGTGTATTAAAAAAAAATAAAAGGAACTTCACATCCGTCCAGAAAAATACACAGAATTAGAGACATCAGAGTTTTCTAGCAGCACTCAGGTTTTAGCTAAATTGATGACAATAACTCCTTTTGCTTGAGGAGTAAGAACACAATACTAAGAACATAATTCTGTGGGTAGCAGCACAAGGACCCAGAAGCCATAGGATGTCAAGTGCTTATAATGCCCTTCTACAAGGTATAAAGAACTAGAAATATAATGGTTGAAGTGAAGGGAAGGAGTTGGTACCATTTCAATGAGTTTTTCCATAAATAGAAAAATGAATTTGCACACAGATCAACCAGTTTCCTGAATTTCATATTGTTGTTTCTGTTTTGACCAGATGTAAATGGGCCTTTTAAAAATCTTTTATACATGAATATTCTGATTTTTCCCAGCCTTTCAAGGAAAAGTCATATTAAGAAATACCTGAAAATATTAGCTGAGATGCAAGAGAAGAATTTAGCCAGAGGGAAATAAATTCAAAGAGGATGTCTGGAGCATCATAAAGTTAATCAAACTTTCACCCAGAAGATTTCAAAGCTTTTAACTTTATCTACTGTGGCAACCACATTTGCCATGGCTTTTAGAGTTTTGACCTCACTTTCCCTTTTTCTGTATCTTTTCTAGGTTTTGGGTAATGGTGGGGTTTGTCTCCTTTGCAACACATTCCTAAGTCCCTCTTGGAAATAATATTCCATATACCCGATGTGTACAATTTCATCTGACAAAATCAATTCTCTGTAATTCTTGCAGAAAACACTGCAGCTATAACTTGCAGATTGTGCCTGCTGCTCTCACCTGCCAAGCCACATTACACTGGTGCCTGTTGCCACTCCAGCCAAAAGAACCCAAGGGAAAAGTTTTTGGAGCCTTGTCAACAAAGCTGTGTGAGTAAACACGGGTGAGGATTGAACGTGGTGTTTAAATACTCAAGAGAAGATGCTGCTTTCATAACGTTGGCTTGATCTCCATTGCACGTAGGATTAAAATTTTGGGTTGACCTGTGGCTTTTATTACTTTTAAGGGTTTTTCTGAGGTTATTAACATAATTTTAGAACCATGTAAATTACAGAAAAAGTGTAATACGCCATATACTATGTAATTAGTTCTCCACATTCACAATAAAGCACATTTGAACATATGGCAGACATGGTTAACTGTACTTTATGCTAATCTCTGCACACTATTTAGCTCACCTAATTAACTATACCTGGTGTACTACACACTGTCCTGCGGTAGAAAATCAGGAAGAAATCCTCTGGATGAAATACTAGATGCCTAAGAGAAGAGGAAAATCAATATTATAATTTATTATGACTTCCCTTCCTTCCACCTAATTGTTTGTTTCCTTTTTCTAAATACCTATTCTTTCTTCAGTGGCTGAGACAAAGAAAATTTCAACTAGACCTGGCCTTTTTTTATCAGTAGAATACTGTCAAGTACTCTAATAAACATATTATTGGGGAATGCTCAGAAAAAAATGTTGAAGTACTTAAACATTTTTATCAGAATGTTAATTTCTAGTAAGGGAACCACAATCAATTCCAACTGACTTATACTTGTAATCAGACCAAATAACTGAATTTTTCTAATGGCAAGTCTGGGTTTGAACTAGATTCAAATCTTAACTTGTAAAATTATTATAGGAAAACATCAAATTCAAAATATATGGTCATTGAAAATTTCTGCTTGCTTAGCTGTCAGAGATTATTAAGAAGCAAAAATTTGGTGAAAGAATATACCTCATTCATTTTAATACAGATAAAGGTCAAGTTAAAAAAAAATTTTCACAGTCTAAAAATTCTTTGTATAGTTATGAATATACAAATAGCATGTAGTACCCAACTGTCCTCAAAATGCAGGGTAAAATCTGTTGCAAGGAACATAGCAGACCCCATGGGTAACTATATACCTACTGACCAATTTCGAAAGTGTTGCAGAAAAAGCTTTTTAGAAATGATGGACCAAGCTGAGGAAGAGGTGTCCTGGCTAACAGAGGTGGAAAAGTAACTTCAAAACCAGGGGGACCTAAGACAGTGTGGCCTACTCCCATGTACACAATTCTTCTTAGCTTGAGCTGCCCCCTGAATCCTGTTCTATAGCGTGGTTAGGGGAAAAGCCCTCTTTTTGGTAGCCTCCTTCACAAGCTGGTGGTTTCATCAAGTATATGATGTTTTTCTCAATAATTTTATTTTCTCAAGTCTCCAAGCTCAATCTTTATCTAGAGATTGTTGCAGAAGCACTATTTTTGAAGTAGCAAGGATGTTAGCCAGAGAGAGCAATCACAGACCTCCATCTCTTGACAAAATACATCTGTGGAGTTGCTTGTTGCTGCTATCTGACCTTCTGCTGTAACACTCACAGCCCTCAGGGCACTCTTGACAAGCCAATGATCAATATACCCATGCAATTAAAGGAGTAAGTATTGCTTTTACCATTTCCTCCAGCCAACCTCTATTGCTTCAGTCTTGTCCAGGGGATGACTTTCCATCTCGTACTAAAAAACACACCAGTGCTGGACCCTTTGGCTGGCTCACCAACACAATCTCTTTGAGAAACCTTGGATAAAATACCAAGCATTATAGAAACCAGACTGGCAAAACATTTTGAGGGGGGAAAAACAACAAAACAAGCAAGAAAAGCCTTTATTTCTTTTCTTGTTCAGTTTTTTGTTTGGGTTTGGGTTTGGTTTTTCTATTGGTAGTGCTTACAATTCAGATTTCTGCCATGGAGTTCCAAGCAGCCTTCCCAACAGTGTGATTGGCTACAGAAACCCTTGGACTAACACAGGGTGTGCGTGCTGCTGTATAACAGCAACAGCCTCATGGAAACCTCACACTACCAAGACACAGCACTGTTTGATTTAACAAACACCTTTTCTTCTCCTTGTTGTCTGTGTTCTGAATGTGCTTGCTTCTTCATGTACTGTGTGCAGCTGCTCTAGAGGGTTATGACTTAATTAAATGTCTCCTCGTTTTTTGTTAAGGTTTTATTTCAGGATTTTTAAAAGAAAAAATAAAATAAATAAAGAAAGTCAACTGCTTGCTTCTGATTCACTTTTATCCCTCTCATTTACAATCTGAGGAAAAATGAGCACACTGGATACCTCCTAGTGAGTGGCTGACAACTAAAGATGAGCAAAAACTAATACTTTGTTATTATCTAGCCTAGAGGAAAGTTTACAGGATAACCAGCTATTGACCTTTTCAAGTAAACATATTTAAGAATTCAGTGGTTGTGGGGAGCTTAGACAAGACACAGCATGAGCCCTTCAGAAAAAATGTCCAAATGCTTGTACTTGAAGTTTAAGTGTACCACTGAAACAATTCTTCTTTTTTACAGTTTGTCCAACATTTCAGACAAAAGCAATGAAGCTGAGATTCCATTTTCACATTATATATATTATAAACCATGTGTACAGTTTGAACATTTCTCAGATGCCAAACTTTAAACATTACCCTTCACTTCCTAAACTTGCAGAAATGCTGCTGCAGTGCTATCTGAAAATATACACCAGTGAGGAAATTATGATCACTTTGAAGTATAACACTAATAGACCTCACCAGTCTCCTTCCTTCCATTCACTCTGTATCTTTCTTTTCTTTTCTTTATTTCTTTCTCCACCTAAATCTTATTTTTATTTTTAAATTTTCTTTGTCATCAACTTTTCCTTTCTTTTATCTCCCTTTCCCTCATTTATTTTATTTCTTTTGTAAAGGGAAGAGCATTTCCAAATCAAATCATTTAAATTAAGTTTCCATTAAATTGACTATAGACAGGACTAAAGTATGTTGGGTTTTTTTAACAAGTGAAAAAAAAGAAAAAAGAAGAGTGTATTTGTTGATTGCTGTGGTGAGTTGTTTGGTTCATGTTGATTTAGAGTGAGCCAGAGATTGTTTTCTGCCATGAGTAATCAGAGCAGATGAGCTTTTCAAGGTTGCTGCTTCCCTTAACTCTTCAAGGAAAAAATATGGTTGAAAATTCATACAAATCTCATTAACTATGAATAACTTTGTTTTACATAAACTTCCATCAGTTGCTTTGAAGTTTTTTCATACCTTTCTATTCAAGTTGTAAATGTATAAGCAAATTGAGGATATCTACATTTTTTTTCTTTCTCTCTAGAATGTTGCACTTTAATTGTTCTCTTGACTTCCTGACAAGAGAACAGCAGCACAAAATGAGATGGTTTATGTCTGATTGCACTACTTGACATGTTCTGGTACTCCTTATTTCTTCAAGTTGGGGTTTGGTTATTTGGGTGTCTTTTGTTTTAAAAATAAACAAGCTACCTTGTTTATTTTTATGCTAGCTACCCTGTAGTGTATCATTCCTAGTTAATGTTTGCAAGCTGAAGCATACATGTGTCACAAATCCTGACAGTAAATAATTAAAGTATTTAAATAAACGTGTGTTTGTGTGGTAGTTTTGTGGTTGTACAAATTTCTAGAGCAAGATCTTATACTGATCTATAATTATAACTGCCACTGACTAGCATGATCTTTACTGAGTCAGATTAATTTACACATTAAGCAGCCATCTGTAGAAATTTTCATAGTACCTTGCAATGCCAGGGCTCACATGGGGATTTAAAAACTAACTTGGCCTCTAGGGATTTTTTAGCACTGCTATTGGATACATTTGCTGTGAACACATTTTTCTAGGCACTGACACCTTGTACCCTTTGTCACTGTTTTATATCAGCAGAGGCTTTTTAATATTTTGCATACATAATAACATAGAAATTGGTAATCTAAGAAGAGTATTTTATATATACATATATGTATATTTATATATTTTTTTTAAATCTTGACTCTGTGTTAAAAATCTTTGCAATACTTCTGAACCAGAACAGATTTGCCATCATCTGTAGTCATAAAAGATAAAAACACAACATATTTTGGCTACAGTAAAAAACATATTGCAAGCATGTTGATGGTAATTCTCTAAAAAAAGGATAATAACTGCAATGTGCTGTGTAAAAGTCTTCTTGTGCATGGGTGTTTTGTAAGTAAGCACAACTTGTGTGCTATAAAGGGCTATAGCAAAACTTATTTTACCTGTTACAAAAATAAATTGTAAGAAGTATAAATAGAGTATGTAAACCTAGTCTGGAAAGATGAACACTGCATTCTTCAATTATATTCAATCAAATGGGTACATTAAAAAGAGCTGCTGGAGTTAGAAAATCATAGAAGCACAGAATATGCTGAGTGGGAAGGGATTCGTCGGGGCCATGGAGCCCAGCTCCCCGGCTGGCACAGGACAGCCCCAGGGTCACACCCGGTGCCTGAGAGCATTGTCCAAAGGCTGCTTGAGCCAGGCTGGGGCTGTGACCGCTGCCCCTGGGAGCTGCTCGCTGCCCAAACACCCTCTGGGGGAAGAACTCTTTTCTAATATCCAACCTAAACCTGCCCTGACTCAGCTTCAGGCCATTCCCTCGGGTCCTGTCACTGTCACTGAGCAGAGATCAGTGCCTGCTGCTCCTCTTCCCCTCCCGAGGAAGTTGTGACTGCAGTGAGGTGTCCCCTCAGTCTCCTCCAGGCTGAACAGACCCAGTGCCCTCTGCTGCTCCTCACAGCTTCCCCTCGAGGCCCTTCACCATCTTTGTTGCCCTCCTCTGGACACTCTAATAGTTCAGTGTCCTTCTTACATCGTGGTGCCCAAAGCTGCCCCCAGCGCTCAAGGTGAGGCCGCCCCAGAGCAGAGCAGAGGGACAATCCCCTCCCCTGCCCAGCTGGTGATGCTGTGCCCAATGTCCCCAGGACATGGTTGTCCCTGCTGGCTGCCAGGGCTCTGCTGGCTCGACTTGCCATCAACCAGGAGCCCAAGATTCCTTTCCACAGCTGCTCTCCAGCCTCTCATTCCCATGTGTATACACAGTTGCTCAGGTGCTGAATCTGGCACTCACCCTCGTTAAAATTCATATAGTTGGTGATTTCCCACCTCCAATTTGTTGAGGTGCCTCTGCAGAGCCTCCCTTCCATTGGGAGGGTCAACAGCTCTTCCCAATTCAGTGTCATAGGCAAACTTACTTATTATTCCTTTGAGTCCTGTGTCCAAATCATTAATGAAGATGCTGCCATGGTTATTCTGCTGTGTACTGGGTGTGTTGTCCAGAAAGATACTGTGAGAGATGGTGTCCAAAACTTTCCTGAAGTCAAAAATGATTACAACTACTGTAATTTCTATCATCACCATGCCCTGTAATGGTGAGCAAGTCAATTCATTGCTCTGCTGTGCTTTTCCTTTCTCACTTTAGTCAGTTTTACCTGTTTGGACCACCAGTGTTTTCAGGCAGCAAAGAGTCTTCCAGTTCTGCTAAAGCATCTACCACCAAGGGGGGGTTCAGCCCACAGGGGGGCTCTGAGCATTGTTGTAACACTGTTAAAAATAACCGTAAGGAAACAGCAAAAGCACAATCTTCTGCCAAATTCAATCACAAAAATGGGCGCCCTAATATGCAGAGAGTGTTCTACTATGCAATAAAATATTCATGATACTGAGACCAAGAAAGTCATGGATATTCATGGCACAGATCCAACAATAATAGATTAAGTCATTTTCCATGACTTAGAACACAGCTTTTAAATAGAGGTAGACTGATTTAGGGTAAACCTATAATATTTAAGACGTTCTACTCATGGCCAAACAGAATCCACTATGCCCACTTTCTGACTCAACAGTATGTGAAAAATGGTAGCAGGAGTCCATCCAAGCTAATTAAATCTGATTTACAAATAAACTGGAAGAAATCAAGGAATTCATAGGCACGCACAGAAGAGTTTAATGCCGGTGAATAATTGCCTAGCTCTTGTTAGTGTTTCCAAAAAATATCAGCTAATCACAGGCCCAAGTATAGTAACAGAGGTCTCAGTTGCAACCGTGAGGAGGAGGATCCAACCAAATCAACCAGAAACTTTTTCCCAGCCACTGGTGGTCAGATGCAGATTTTTAGGAAAAAGAACAGGGCAAATGGACTACCCCTCCACTAAGGCTTTCTGGGTTGTAATTCATTGGTTTTGGTCTTCCTGAGTCTCCCAACACACTTAAGGAAATCAGCAGGGATTGTCTTTAAAATAATAATCCCTTTCTGAATTAATTTTAATCTTGCTGTCTCCAGCAGCCTGTCTTAGTGAGATCCACAATTGCAAGCCATGTGAAAAAGTACTCTTTGTTTATTTATTTTGTTTGTTTAAAATCTATCATCTAATCATTTAATTAAAATATTTGAATTCTTATTTCATTAGAAACATTGAACAATACTATTACCTACCCATACTGTCACCATCTATGGTTGTAAGGGCATCTCATTCATATTTTACAGAGCAAGTTCTAAAAATATTTTTTCTAATTTTCTTCTCATATTGAGACCAACCCAGCTCTTCAACAGTAATTTTCTTTAACCAAGCAATCCTCCATTCCACACGTGTTCTTTATGCAAACATCATTGCCAAAATGGGACACAGTATTTGAGAGGAATAAGACCTGTAAAATGCCATGACCACCTTTTCTGGTTTGTAGCCTTCCAGTTCCTAACCTTCCAATAATTCTTAACATAATGTTTTTCTTTCAGAATGCTCATTGGTACAGCTTTTGAAATTTCTGAAGGACCATCCACAATGTTGCCCACTTCAGGGCTTTTATTCCTACATGAATTCAACATTTTCCTAGTAGTCAGTTTTCAGTACATTTTCTGAATTGTATTATCAGGAAAACATTTTTGCATCACTATTCATGCACCTTTCCAGATCATGTAAAAATTTGTTGAATAACTCATGTTCCAGTATCAGTCCCTAGAGGATCCGCTTAGAAAAGTCTCTCTGTTATTACAAACACTCCTGCACCTCACTTCTCCCCTTTGAACCAGTATATGAAAACATTCCTTTCTATTCCATAGCACCTTATTTTCTTTGGGAAGCTCTTGTGAGAGAACTGTTGTGAAGAGAATAAGCAGGCCATTCCTTTTCTTACTGATTCTCAATTAATTCTGCCTGGTTACAGAAAGCAGGACTTTTTCTACTGGTCTTTCTAGATCTACTAACTGTGTTATTTGCTTTGGCACAAAAAAATCAGATATAGCTAACAAATCTGCAGTTGTACAAGTCACACCTGGAACCTGGATACTGACAAGAGCACTGATTTAAGCAGCAGGTTAGGCACCACAGTTTACTGAGCAGCTATTTCTTATTTGTAGCCCTTAAAAGTCAGAAAGAACATCTGGAAATGTGCTATCATTTGCTTCAATGGCTGGTTCTTAAAATTCTTCTTCACAGGCTTCTCTCTGAGGCTCAACCTCTCCTTACTGTTCTTTATTGCCCATTTTCCTTGGGTTCCTTGGGTTTTTTTCCAAATTTATACAAAGTCTGATAGACATTCCATAAAATTTTATTTGTATTAATATTAATCGTGACAATATTTAGCTTTTGTTACTTATTGCCTTCCTCATCTGGTAATTGCTTTCACTTTTGATTTCTAAGAATTTCTACTATGAAGAAATTCCTTTACTCTAGTTTTAGCAGGTTAATTTTATCAAAATTTATTTCAAGCTTTTTTTTTTCTTTTTAGTGATGTGTACTTTATTTTCAGCCCCTTCACACTGAAAACTATGAAATAAAAAATATTTGGTGAATAAAGAAATGTCTTGCAATACAACTTATGTTGATAATTATAACCTGTTAACATCATGAAACCTTCAGAACTCTGCCGATAATTATAAATTGATACCACAGAAGCACTTTACCAGGGAGCACTGTGATGGGCAATGCACTCATATCTGTGTTTTCTATATTCTGGTCATTACAGACTCTCTGCCTCCCCTACAGCTCCCTCCATGCCATAGCATTCTGGCTGTACTGGCTGTAGCCAATTTTAATTCCTCACAAATTTTTGAGGAAAAATCTCACTGTTAGATGCAACAGGATGTTTGTGGAATTTTCTTCTCATCAAGGCTGATATCAAGACTTACAGTGGATGTGCTAGGATCACATAAAACTTTTTTCAGTATTCAATTTATTCCAAGGCATTTGGCCACTTTACACTTTTTTTTTGATAAGAAGATGACTATGCATGAAAATATGGAGCTACTTTAGAAACAGACTGGGTCTAAGCAAAGAAACTACAGTTCATAAAGATAAAATATACTAGATATTAATAATAAAATTGATTAGACTATTAGGAAAATAGTATAGTATAGTATAGTATAGTATAGTATAGTATAGTATAGTATAGTATAGTATAGTATAGTATAGTATAGTATAGTATAGTATAGTATAGTATAGTATAGTATAGTATAGTATAGTATAGTATGGTATAGTATGGTATAGTATGGTATAGTATGGTATAGTATGGTATAGTATAGTATAATATGTCTTCCCTGAAAATTAATTTATGAGAAAATATCTCTTTTGGAAATAAAAATCTAATATGACAATTTAAGCTGGCCATAGGCAATGGTAAATAGGAAAAAGATAAGAAATGCAGTATTGAAGACTAGAATAGCACTGTGAATAGGAAGCATAGGAAACCTCAACACAGTGACCTGACAAGACCATTTTTTTTCAACAGTCAGTATGGTATCCCAGAATATGTAATTCTAAATAAATGGGGAAGGGGAAACCCTCTTATGATATGTGCACAAATAAGTTTACACACAAAACTGTACTTTGTCATACAAGACTGACAATTACCATCACACTTTGAACACAATTTCCAAAACTTCTACACTAATTCCAGCTACAGGAATAACATCACCACAGGGTATTCCTTCTTTAGGGTCATTCTGCATTCCTGGTGTGCTATCCATCTATTATGATTTCAAAATATTTGTGTACGTGCTCTAATCATGTATTTCTACACTTGAACAAGAGAATGTTAATAAAAATGTGCATAGTAATATGAAAACCTTAATAGCTGCCTGGAGAGTTAAGGAACACATTTCCAAATGTACATTACCCTTTGCTTAGGCTGCTTTCCTAAAATACAACTTGTCACACAGGATTCAGAGGAGCCATAATTTCCAAGACCTTCTTCTAGCATAAGGAATAACTATCTACACAGTTACCAGTCCAAAGATACCTTTGGTGTAGTCCCAGATTTCTGAGAAGAAATAGATTGTGGCAGGATCAAGCAATTGACCCAGGAACTAAAGAGGATTTAAGTTCATCTAAAATTACAGCCCCCAAGGCCTGTACTCCAGCTCACCTTACCTAAGAAACGCCTAAAATGTGCTCTGTGCTTGCTTAGGGCATTGCATCAAAGCCTGCCTTCCAGATGTAGCTGCTGTGCATCAGGAGTGACAGTCACTTTGGTGCCTCTCTGCAGGAGCAGGGGAGGCAGCACCTGAGCAGAGGCAGAGCTGCAGACAGCACAGGAGCCTGCAGGGCAAAGCCATCATTCGTGATGCTCGTGAGCGAGTTCAAGTGCTGCTTGACATTTTCCTCAGGTTTTTGCATTTTGCAATTTTGCTATTTTGCACCCGACATCTTGGTTTTGCTGAGAGCACCCTTTCTTTCAATCTGATCTAAAGCCAGTCCCTGCTCACTGAAATCCTGCAAAACTCAGAATCGAGGGTGCACAAGTATGACCCCAAAAAAAACTACTTAAATACAGAACAGGATTTTTAGTGCTGCCTATATTGAGCATGGCCAAGAGCAAGGAAATATTGCAGATGTAGGTGAGTTATCCTCTATCTGGTGGAAAATTAGCAAGATCAGAATGGTCACTTCTGGGCTCCTTTGCCTGGCAAATATCCTTCTTGTGATAATATCTGAAACCATGATTTCAGGATTATTAACCACCTCATGTGCCAGTAACCAATACTTTTACTGGAAAGGGAATGTAGGGAATGTTTGAAGAGTAAAACTAGAAAAGGTGGTCCTAATCTCGGTCAATTGGGAAGACAAACCAAAATTTAAAAATCTATACAATCTGTAAACCAGATGGCTCAGAGGGGGATTTAATTGTAATATATAAAATCTAATATGCTGCAGACACAGTCAATCCAGGTTACTGTTTTTCCCCTAAAACAAATATTGCAGTAAGAGGACATACTGTAAATTGAAATTACAGAAGAACTCTAAGACACAGGGAAGCAATTTTTCCTTAACTAAAAAATATTCTGCAAGACAAATACACAAAAAAACTCAACTCCAGACTTCTAGAAATAATCAAATGTTATTATACAGGAAAGCTGAGTTAGAAAAGTACGCCTAAATTTGTCAGCTGTTTTGCATTAAATCCAAGTTTTTAAGCCATTATATTTTTTCATACTGTGCACACACATAAACAGAGAAGTTCAATTGTGTGACAGTTTGAAGATTCTATAAAGAATTGCAATAAAAAGGAAAAATATAAAACATTGTGTGAGCGAGATGATATTTATTTATTTTCTGCAATAAAATTTATTTGAGGAACCTAAGAATATGGTTACATGGAAATGTGCAGACAGCCACAACCTCACTCAGCCTGTTCTCTGAGCTATCTGGGAATGTGCCAGATATGGTCCAGCACTGTATAACCATCCAGTGTGCCTGAGGTAATAAGTTCTGCTGCAAAATCTGTCTACATCCATCTTTGAAGATATGCCCTAAGTGAAAAAATAATAAAAATATTCCAGTTTGCATATACTCTGAAAAATTCCTGGAGCTTGGCAGCTAAACTCTCCAAGGACCCTTCAGCCCCAAACAAGAGTTATTCTTGGGATGAGCAGGATCCACTACAATTTTCTCTGCACCCATAGCAGTAAAAAGCACCTTTGGGGAGCACCTATGGTCTGATCCTAAAGCTAGTCCTAAGCAGTGAGCTGGGCTCAGCACAGGGCAGTTGATAACATCAGCACCAAGACGATAGGCACTACAGCCACAGAGTTTCACCCAGCCTACAGCCAGCATTGCAGTGAAGACACAGAGCCATTGCTGCAGAGCTTAACCTTTTTTCTGCTTACACTGTATAAAGAAACATTATTAGAAAATAAATATCTCATTTTCAAGTATTTATCTCTATTAATGTAATTTCTAAAAATCACAGTCATTACCAGAAAGGAAAGAAAAAGAAGACCAAACATTAAAGATTGTAAATCCTTTGTAACATCATCCATCCGCTACTGTTATGAAGACGAGGCTCCATTGAAATAATAAACTTATTTGAAGAAGAGATCAGACAGTTATTTCTTCTTCAAAACTTTATAGAAAGGAAATGTTTTTCCAACTACTTAATTGATGTCAATTTGTTATTAACAAATGGTAAGTAGAATTTAACAGAAGTTTCCATTTAATTATTTGTCCTAAATTTCTCACGGAGTGTTGCCTGAGAAACAACATGCACAGAAAAGCATTAAAGAAGAACCTGGAAGAAATGCACAAAAACCTAAGATTTTACTCATGCTTCAGGCAGAAGGGATTGAGAAACACTGTTTTCAAGTCCATTTGTGGACACCAGCCAAAATTTTAAAATCCTATTCAAGAAATTATCTGCAATAATAATAGTGATACTTTCTAAAGAGTTACAAACTAAAATGTGGATGCATCTGAGGAGTAAAGGGATTCAAATCAATCCTGTCAGACCTTTAGCAAAAGTACTTCTTTTCCCAGTCCAATTGAATGTTTTAGCAATGAAAAATGTCAAGCACTGTTTGCCATTAGCAGAAAGGGAATTTGAGTGATTCCATATGGACAGGTGTTTAACTTTTTGTTTAGGTGACTACATGACTGCCCTCCTGTCCATCAGTGGGAGGAGTCTATGGGTACAGGTCTTGGCCGTCCTACTTGTGCACATGGACATGCGCAACAATCCAAATTTAGCTAGCCTGGATTCCTCTGCCTATGCTCCCTACTAGCTGCTTCAAGGCCTTCAGGGGCACCTAGCCAGTGGGAAATATCAGATTAAGGAGTTTATGTGGAATTGAAGCCATCCAAATCCAAACCAAAGTCTCATCATTACAACTGTAGAAGTGTAGCTCAGGAAATCCACTCTAGCTATTCATTTTATTCAGCAATTTTCATCATTTCTGTGCACTGTTT
Source organism: Emberiza elegans (assembly GCA_024865655.1). Lineage (NCBI taxonomy): Eukaryota > Metazoa > Chordata > Aves > Passeriformes > Fringillidae > Emberiza > Emberiza elegans. The sequence continues at coordinate 75,056,349 of JALJVW010000206.1, forward strand.
CATTCTCCAAATTGCCAATAATGCGTATCAATCACAAAGGCAGCACGGTAAATCACAGCAATGTAGCACAGAACAAGCCTTCAAACTCCAGCACATTCATTAGAAATCTTGAGAGAATGTTATGCTGGTAAAGCCAGTAAGGTGGTGCTACTTGCAGCAACGTGGCTAATCAATGCACACACATCTTTTCCTGCAAGGTTGTTCAAAGTAATTAACAACAGTGACGCAGGGAACTAGAAAGCAGAACCGAAAAATGGTGGGTATCAGCTACTAACCAGTCAAACATAAGGACAGCGGGGTACAGAAAATTCTTGGCTAGAAGATGCTTTCTTCATGGGGGATTTTAGCTGCTCATAAATCTGTTGGGAAAGAGATACATCCAAGCATGCTGTGTCAAAGAGACAATTTCATCATTTGCAAAAAAAGACAAAACTGCCCTAGATCTAATTCTTACTGTGAGGATGGATTTGCCTGAGGATATGAAAATAAAGGAATGTGCTGGAGCCAAATTCCATAAGCTTTTTAAATTAACTATGGCAAATGATGGATCCATTGTAGAATACAAAGACAAATGGGAAAATTTATATTCAGACATCTAACCTATGTTCTTGGTAATTTCAAAATTTATATCAATGTTGTCATTGACTCTGGAGGATCCAGAATTTGATTTCTGATTAATAAAATGCATTGAGGATGCAGATGAGGGATAATAAAATCTCCCTCTTTTCTACAGCTCTTAATCATAGAATCAGCCAATGTGTCTTCACAAGAAAGAACTTGAAGTTTGGTGCAACATAAAATTTCTACTGAAATTAAAAGTTAACTAGATTAGATGACTCCGTAACAACAGAGCAAAACTTGTGAAAATAAAGAATAAAAAAGAAATGTTTAGGGGCTGTGAGAACAAAAAAGATTTAAAGCGTTCCTAAAAATTCTGATGAGAAAGAGTCCTTTCAATAGAAAAGGAAGATTATGTTAATAACAATTCAGAATTATAACAATGATGAACTATTATTTAAAAATATACCCTTAACAATAATAAAAATGAAAAAGAATGGAAGACAGTAAAGATAAATGTGAACAATTAACAAAAAAAGGTCTTCGAATTAATTGACTTTTACAAAAGAGCAGATAAGAGCAGGTTTCACAGATATGAACACAGCTGAGTCAGCCCTCCTTAATCTTATTGTCCGCTGATATTAAGAGATTCTACAAACATGTTTTGTATCATTGACAAATATTTGCTGAAAAGCTACTGGAAGAAAGGAGGAAGTTTGCCTACAAGAAAATTGCAGGAAGCCAAGCAATTACCTTCTACTTGGATTAATCACTGAAGTTTTTGTCCTGGAAGTCATGGCTCATTTTGTTATTCAGAGGCAGCTATGTGTCCTTCTGAGGCCAAGCCTACCAAAAAAACCAAACCAAACCAAACCAAACCAAACCAAACCAATGAAAACAACAAAATTAAACAGTAAATAAATAAATAAACCTCTTATCCAGGCACAAACATTTAAGAGAACGACTGGAAAGAATCAAACTTGCCAGAGTATTTGATGTATGTTAGAATTGCTAAGTATCTCAGTGTGTTAAATTTAGGCTCAAGTAGATGATCAGAAAGATTCAGTTGTAAAAGAGAGCAAAATCAGGAAGAAAAGCAGCCAGTTAAACAGAGTTCAATAAAAAATGTGTCATTTCACCATTTACACAACAATGATGCTGAAATCTCTCTGCTGTCTTTATGTCTGTAAAAAAAATTGGTCTCAGACTTTTGGTCCCAGGAACTACTGCTCTCCTTTGTTTTCTAACAGCCTCTCTTTTCTTATCACTTTAGGTGTTACCAGCCAGGAATCTATTAATCTACAGAGCCGTGATTTCACTTGATCAACATTAACAATGTCACTTCTTTACTGGTTGAGTTTCTGACAAGGGAAATTTAATGACTCCTCACCTGGCTTTGTTATGCACCTTTTGTCTCAGTTTAAAATGTAATGAAAAGTGCACAAAATGTTCTTTCACTTTTACAAATGAGGAGGTTCTGCAGCTCAGCAGGATCAGATGTCCCTGTCACAGGAATGAAGTAGAACTGGAATGGCAGCAGCTCCCAGCCTTTAGGAAAGCCACCACAGGCTCCAAAGGGAAGCTCTGTGCTTCCTGTACCCTGCTCAACCTTCTCCCTGAGGCCATTCCAGGAATATGAGTGTGTGACTTGGGAAGAGACAGGTATTCATGTATTTATTAATATGTTTTATGGACACCTGCTCTCTTGGTTTTACAATCCTCCAGCCCAGTCTCTTTCAGTGGCACCAATAATATCACATTTGGGAGCACCTGCTATAATTTCACTGCAGACTGAGCAAAAAGAAGCACCCTTTCAGCTTGAACTTTTGGAACCCTGAGGTCTGCAAACACAGTAACAATTCTGACAAACTCACAGTCCTCTTCAAAGTCCATACAATACAAATTGTAATTACGTGTGGCCTGTACGTGTATTCACTTGGACTGATCTTGCAAAATAGGTGTCACAGAAACAAAATGCTCAGCATGTATGTTGATATGATGATGCACAGAAAGAATTCTGATAAATAGCACTGGGACACAAGTAGGACTTTTCCAGAAATAATCTACAATATGACAAAATGATGGCTAAAGAGTTGTTGTGATAATAAATATGAAATACCTTTCTGATTTACTTACAGCATCCAGTATAAGGAATTTATTAGCAGTTCCTAACTTTATGGTAAATGATGCATAAATGATGGCAAAGGTGTACAAGAGAACTGTATAAAGACTCTTGCAGAGTGAGTAAATTGGTTGAGTGCCAGCTTTTCTAAGGGTGAATGGTTCCACTGACTTGTTTAGGGCACATCATCCAATGATGGATGCAAAATTACAACATTTTAGAATGGCAACAGTTCAAGGGAAGATTCCAAATTTATGAGGAACAACACTCTTGCTCTAATAAACCACATGCGTGGCCTCAGCCTCTCCCTGAAAGAGAATAATTTTCTGTTCCAAGGCAGGAGAGGTATGCACAAGAACTTGATTTTACTGCACAAAGCTGAAGCTCAGCTGAAGACCAGACAGACTTACTTTCTGGGGTTTTTCCATAGCTATGCCTGTGCACCTTTAAGGCAATCATGTCCACATGTAATAATGTCCTTTTGAAATGAGACCAGCATTCAGTAAGCTTTCTGCAAAACTCATGGGGGTTTTTTGCACCATAGTCCATTGCCACTTCCACAGGGCACTTATAATATACGTAAGGAAAGTGTCATTTCAAATTCAAAGACAGAGAATACCTTTTTTGATGAAGCATCCTGTATATCATGTACTAGCTGGAGGTGTTCTCTGCTGCCTGACAGGGACAATGACATGACGAGCAGGGAGAGAAGGAGCTTTTAACCAGTTTAATGTGCAGAGAGTCAGCACTCACTGAAAAGTCATTTGCCTGTTTGCTATTTTTTTTTAAGCATGTCTCTTTCCTTTGACTTGTCATTACTCCTGTAATATACAATTTTCTTTTCTGTTTGTAATTTTCTGCAGCGGTGATTTCAAAGGCTCAAAATAATCTTTTTCTATCTTACGAGAAAAAAAGATAAGGAAATATGTATCTTAATAGTTTGCTTATTTCAAAACCCGGATGAGGTCCCATTTAGTATACCTTTCATTGCTAGAATTTTTTTACTGTTACTGCAGAGGCCTTGCAAGTGTGTTACAGTGCTTGTGCTCTAGGCTTTTCATACTTCCTGGAAGTCATTTGGGCAAAAGGTGTTTTTCATAAAAGAAAATAGTCTAGATTTGTTCTAAATGGCATTCTGTTAAGCACTGTTCTGTGGACAATAAAGAAAAATAAAAGTCAGAAAGTCATTGCCCTTTTCTTCTGGGAGAGAAAATTAGTCTATTAAATGTGAGGCAACACAGAATTCTGCTTGCAGCTAAATAACATATTTTGAACTGTTATCAGGCACATTAAGTGGAGTTAAAGATAAAATTTAAGAATCGGTGAGTTTCTACCATGCAGTTTACTTTTCAAGTTAAGCTTTCAAATGTTGAAAGTTCACATTCAGTGCCTTGATCAAAAACGATAAATGAACTACTGAATTAGAAGAAGATGCTGCTATTATTTTAACCAGTAAACTAACTCAGGGTTAATCTGGGTGCTATTTAGCCTATTGAAAGTGTTTTGAGTGAACATATGGTTTCTATTGTGAAATCAAGGCACAGTTTTAGCTATGAATATAGATAATTACCCTTTGGACTTTAAACATTTATATGTGTCACGTTATGTTGGAGCATTTTTCATGGTCAATAGGTTGAAAGGTTACAGAGTCGAAAATGTAAATTGAGTGTGTTTGAGTAAAGCTATCCAGTGTAATGATAGTACAATTCACTACTGCTCTCTCTTGGAAAGAGGTAGCAATAGCACTCAGTGAGCACGAGCAATGTTACAGGCTATTTATTTAAATACAGATTGTTATGGTAAAAGATTTTAATACGAGAATTACAGGAATTCAACTGTAGTATATATTGCTAGGAAAATCCCTGGTTACTGGAGCTTAATTTAATACATACACAGGGGATGTTCGGGGGCCTAATTACAAAGCTAACAATAAAACTTTTAAATAAACTCTGCGTGCACGTACAAACGTGTGTGTGAGTGCACATGCCTCAGAGCCAGGGGCATTGCTACAACCCACTCTTGAAAATATGTTTAGTTTTACTCCCTGAGTGTAGCCCTTGGCAACATCCCTCGCAAGGAGCCAGATGCTCTGTCTGCGCTGAGGATGTTGGAATCACCCAGTGAGTGCGTGCAAGGAGCCCTGGAGTGCAGCCTGGGCCACGGCTGAACTGCAGCCCCCCGCCTCCACCACGCACCCCCCCAGCCCAGGACACCAACCCAGCAGGGCTCCAACCCCTCCTGCTGAATCCTTCACCCTGAGGCAGAGTCACAGTGCTCCTGGTCTGGGCTGAGGAGGCTCAGCTCCACCCTGCCTGAACAGCTGGAGGTGTTTGGGGTGAGGGGAGCAGCTCCTGGCTTTGTCCCCATGGGTCACCAGGCTCCTGAGCACCACGGTGACATTTCTCAGCAAGCCACTCCTGAACAGGAGCTTTCTTCTTCAGGACTAGCAGGCACTTATCTGCACGCCAGTGCTATCTGCCTGGATTACCGCTCTGGAGCTTCCAGCCATGGACTGCGGGAACATTAGTTTGTCTGAGTGATCCCGAGAATGGTTGGAAAGTCTCTGTTCCCAGCCCGGTGCTTAAAGAAGGAGTCTGAGCTCTTCATTTCGCAGTCTCAAGGTCGTTTAATGTTTCTTATCTACAAAATTCTTTCTCCTGCCCTGACGAGGTCAGCTTAGCAGGATCGTCTGAGGCATTCTGCCCGCCCACGGGGCAGCCGTGCCTTCTTATACCACAAACTACGTATAACATATTTACAATTATCTCCCAATGCCCATCACCTATGTTAGACAGTGATCTTCTACTCTAAACCAATCCCCAAGTGCCAACATCACACAGAAAATGGATGACAAGAAGAAGGAGAAAGACCACGAGGTCACGGCCTGAATCCTCCATCTTGTCTCCCAAACCCCCCTGTACCAAAATCCTAAAATCTACATTTTTCACCCTGTGAACAAACCATTCAAACCCAAGTGATTCCCATGTCCCCACAAACAGGTGGCAGATCCCTAAAAGGGTCAAAGTCAAGCCACCAGGCACTTTTGGCAACATCCCAGAGGGATGTGCTGAATTCCCACAATGGACAACACAAAAAATGCATCACTTCAACCAGATCAATCAAAATTATTTACTCTCTTCTTAATAATTAAGATTTTTAGAGTATTTCATGTGCGTTATCAAACACAGAATGAGGCATTAGGAGACAAAGAGTTGTTATAAAGACTTCAAAGAACCCCACAAATAACATGTTCATTTGTTGTGATTTCTCTCATATATATGTTAATTTTTAATATATATTTTAAGTATAAATTTCTATGAATGGTATTAGATTTGAAAAAAGAATACAGCCTTTCTCCAGGCACACTAAAGAAAAATTAAATTCCTTTTTTCCCTGCCCACATATGCTTTAAGGAGCCATTTATTCAGCCATTTTAATTACAGCACAGTTCTATTCCTGCTACTTACCATTTCCAGAAACACACACACAAAGAAACTTTTTTTTAGTCATTTCTAGAAGTGTTCAAAATATCCTTTGCTTATTCCATTCAACTGCACCAAAATATGCTTCACCTATTCCTTTCATTTGCAGCCTGTTTTGTAGTACTTTCCAACATTTTTTTCTAGCTTCTGAAGAATTGCTTCTTTCCTTTCTTCCCTACCAGGGTAGGTGGTCACTCCTTGTCTCTTTTAGTGTGGGAACCACAAAATGAGGTTATTGCTACTATGTAATAGTGGTTCCTCAGAAATGGCAATTAGCAAAAATTAATTACTCTGTGAAAAATTCCTTATACTTACATTAGGTTGCTATCTAGTAGCAAAATAAAATGTTGCCATCTAAAAACAAAATTTTAATGTTCTTTTTTTTTTCATAGATTTTGAAGGGTAAGGATTTTTTTCCATTGGATAAGATCGAGTATAAAGTCAGCTCAATCCTAAACTGTGTGGTCCTATAATAGTTGCTGTTTTGGTGTCTTACAGTCTAGCTGGACTTCAAATAAGCCAAAGCTGCTGAATGGCAAATGGATTATGCTATTTAAAAGATGAATTCCTGTGAATCCATGTGCAAGCTATGAAATGCAGTTTCTGAAGTCTTTTGGATCAGTTCAGGTAGCAAGGATTTTTATTTTGGATGAATTGGGATTTAACATGGTATTCTCTTCCAGTGTTTCTGACAGCAAAATTGAATATCATTGGCCTAGTTGGACTGTGTCAGTGTCACAGAACTGCCATTTGCTGTTAAAATTGTTAAGGTGAAAAATTATTGAGCGGCTTTGCCAACTATTACCATTACTGCTCTTCACTGTTTGTGCCACAGTAATATAAAGAGGCACAAGCTGAGAGAAAGGCTCTATTTTGTCAGACATTGCAAAAATATATAATAGGAGATCTTTCCCAAGAGAGTTGAGAGTATCTGTAGAGAAGGTAAGATTGACGAGGGGGAGCAGAAGAAACCGAAAGGTGGAGCAGACAAGTGGCAGTGCAAAAAATGGAAACTTTGATTTTATTTTGCTTTATTTTAAAACCTCAATTTGTTATTCCCTCAAAATCAGCCCTTTTGCTACTTTTAAAAATGCATTTTGTTTATTGTCTGTCTGTATGTCACTTTGCTCTCCCTTCTCAATTGCATCATTTGAAAATGATTTTCCTAAAACATTTAGTTGTATCATCACATTTAATCTATTCTCCTTAGGTTTTTATATCAACTCTTGGACCAGTATATATACCTCCTCTCTAAGGAAGTCTGTCTTTGTTGTTCCACTCATATATAAAGTTTTTCGTTTTGCCTGCTGGTTTTAATCTTAATTATTTTTGTGCTGACGGGACTTTAGGATTCCTTGATTAGAGATGTGCAAACTCTTAGGAAAAAAGAAAAAAAAAGGCCCTGAAGATTTTATGACCTAATGGTACAGAAAACAAATTACTACACTTTTCTTTTAATGGGATGTGCTGGTTTTCCCAATCACATGGGGAAAAGAAGGAAAGGAGCTAGGAGTGCTCTCCCAGAGTCATGCCTTCCCATTAGTTGTCATTGGAGATGAGCCTGGAAAGAGATGACAATTGCATTTTGTCTCTGCACTTTGAATGGATTTCTGGTGAATACTGCAATTACACAGAAACAACTGCTGCATGGAAATATACTTTCAAATACATGGGAAACTTTCTGGTTGTGAATTTTAAAGATGTTGAAATGACCGGTCTATTTTAGATAACATCAGAATAAAAAATCTCCCAGAACTTGGCCCTGGCCTGTCTGCCACTGTTTGTGTCTATCTCTGACACCTTGAGCTGCAGCTGAAAAAATACTGAAAATGGGGCCACTACATTTTTTAATCCCCCCTTCTTCCTCCCACTGGAAAGATCTATTTTTTTGCCATGCAAATACTCATTCCTATTTCTCTCCTAAAAAGCTTATCTTCCTGATAGTTTGACTAAGCTCATGTTGTATTCAAAACTCACAGTTTCCTAATAAAAGTCCAATTCCAGTATTCCTCCTTAGATATTCAGTGCTTCTGCATACTGTGAAGAAAGATATTTTTAGAAAATATGGGCCACTTAATTCCCGTTAAGTTTTCTGTAACAGATGGTATAGTTATTTGATTTATGCATTCACCTTCACGTGGCCCTGCTGACTGCCAGGTTTTTTTAAACCTCCAAAATTCTTTTTTGTTATGCACTGAAACTTCACCCTTTCCCCTGCATGAAATATTAGTTTTACTTAGAAAATCTAACTGCGTGCAATTTTCATGTTACTGAAATTGTGCACGGTCTGGTGATTAATTGTATTGTCTTGATCACAGCCTCAGCCTGATGTTCAGGGCTCATTACAGCAGGAGGAATTCAGCAGAACAAGAATCTTAACCAGGTGTGGCTTATTAAAGTGGCAGTGCCCAATTTAAAGACCATAAAGGATTTGTATCAAAATTGATGCCTTTAGCTCCATTCCCCTCTCAGGATCCTAGAGCTGTAATACAAAAAGGACACTGTAGCTTGCTCATGAAAATCACTCACATCCATCATGTGAAAAGGCAGCTCAGATCTGTTCCTCCCTTGAGTGGGAAGAGTTGCACTATACTTTTAGTACAGCACACTCATACCAAACATCTTCAAAACTTTTCCTTAGATTAAAGTTCTGAATGTACAGTTTGCATTATGTAGTTAATTGTGGATTTCTCATCTGTCAACAAAATGTTTTCCTTTCCTCTGAAGATGCCCTTGGCATGAAGACAAGCACTGAGGGCAGGTCAGCCTTGTAGGAAGTGATCAACAGCATTTATCTGGAATTCAACACACACTTCATAATTTTGCTGTGTATTTCAGGCAGTCTAATCCAATCTGGGGGAAAACAGTGAGGGGACAGGACAAGGGAGAGGGAGAGGACAGAAAAGAAAACTTTTTGGTTACTGGGTGAGCCTATCTTTACCCCAGATGTGGGTGCTGGTCCCCCATAGCTGACATGAGTAAGCTGGTGGTAAGCTGCCAGGTGGCCAGCAAGGCTCATTACCTACCAGAGAAGCCATACAGCTTGCTGGTTTTTCCCATATTGGGAAACTTTCAGGACAGAGATTTAAGTGGGATTGTTGCCTTTCTCTTGAGCATCAGATGAGCAATGTGAATTGGGTGTGCTCCTGCTGCTACTGTTGTGAGCCTGATGCTACCTCAGAAATGAGTTAAACTTTACACTTCCTCACAGATAAAAAAAAAAATCTGCATAAATTTGAAAATTTAGTTTGTTTCTGTTTCAGTGTGCTCGGTTGATGTCAGGTGAATGTATCAAACGCAGCCATGCATTCATCAGTTATAGTGTTTAAAGCAGCTGCTCCTCCCAGGGCAGTGCTGGTTTTGCTTCTTTAAACCTAACAGGTATTTTCCCACCTAAAAGAATGGGACTGGGCCTGTTGCAAGTGTTGTAAAAGAAAAAGTCTTCTGAGGTGTTGTTTATGACTATCAGTTATTTCAACTGGTGACTTTGCATGCATTTTCTCATAGAATGTGCCTCTGAAGAGCTTACAAGCAGAAAATAGTCTGGTACCTCCAAAGCTTTTGTGTATATATTTTGTGTTTAAAGGCAGTGACTAAAAAATGACTTGTTTGCTTGTTACTAGGGAAAGCCAAGTGTGCTGGTTTGGGGTGGGACAAAGTAAACTTCCTCCATAGTATCTAGTGTGGGGCTCTGTTTGAGATTTGTGTTGGAAACAGTGCTGATAACACAGGGATGTTTCAGCAACTGCTGAGCAGGTCTCACACAGTGTCGAGGCCTTTTGTGCTCCTCACACCACCTCACCAGCAAAGGTCTGGGGGTGCATGAGGGATTGGAGAAGATATAGCCAGGACCCCAGCTGAAAGTGAGGATACTCCATAATTATTCCAATATATTCAGCATATAAAGATGGGGAAATAGGAGGAGGGATGGCACATTCAGACTGGTGGCATTTTTGTGTTTTCAAGTAACCTTGCGTGATGAGGCCCTGCTTTCTTGGGTATGGCTGTATCCCTGCCTCCGTGGGAAGTGCTGAATGAATACGTTTGTTTTGCTGATGTATATGGTTTTTGCTTTCCCTATTAAATTGCTTTCATATCATCCCACCGATTTTCTCTTTTACCCTTCTGGTTCTCCCCCACCTCAGCTAGGGGCAGGGGGTGGTGAGCAAGGTGCTCCATGGTGCTTAGTCACCAGCTGAGGTTAAACCATGACACAAGGAAAGAAGCAAAACATCTTTGAAATGTGATTGAGGCTTAATCCTCAACAAATCCAGAACTTTACACAAGGTGATGCATTCCTTTTTTGTATTCTGTGTGCTTCAGCACTAGCCCTAAATGAGCTGCAGACAAGCAAAGAGGACTACTTTGTTCCATGGCCATATCAGTGATCTGATATGCATTCACTAGTCAGTGAAAGGGGGGAAATTATTAAGAGAAGCAACTAGTTGCATAAAAGCTATTGAAAATGTAGGTTATCACCTCAATGTTTTCTTTACTTTCAGAAGGATTGCATTGAAATTCTCCTTAATGCTTAAAAGTTATGGATGCAAAACATACTTTTTTTTTTTTAGGTGGTTCATTCCTCAGGTCGTGTATGTGACAAATGCTTTGATCCATTAATTACTCGTCTGACCAAGAATTTTGGCAACCAATACTGCTCCTCTGAAAAGGAGTAAGCTGTCGAGTGGAAAATCAGCTTGCCAATAGCTGTTGTCATGGGAAGCTCAAATAAGGAAGAGGGAGAAGGACAACGCCTGTTGAGAGCAGTGAGATCTGGCGTGGGCTGCTGAGAAAGGGAATTCCCAGACAGCAAACACTGAAACAAAGGGAAGGTGCATGTCCTGGCAGGCTTTGATCCAGGAGAGTACAATTGAAAGCTTACCCAGCTTCAGTGGAAGCAGGCCCTAAGGAATGAGTCAGCCAGTCCAAAGCAGATCCCAGAGGAAAAGCAGCACTGTTTCAAAGCATAAGAGCATTATCTCAGTGGGCAAGAAGGGAAATGCTGGCAAGATTGTATGGTGAGCTACGCTAAGTTGCAGCAATGCACTGCACACATGCATTACACTCCTGGCTCACATATGGAGTTGGTAACAGTACAGTAAGAATACCCATCTTTCTCTTGAGCCTATAATTCCAAAATTTTGTATTGGCTGTTCTTTTTACTGCCTCTTAGTGAGTGTGGAAATCTATGCTATGGCTGGTGCTGGGGTATATGTTTCTTTAAGGAGGTGCTCTATAGAGATATCTTAGAATTAGCACGTGTATTGTGAGACATAGAGGTTGCCATGGTAAGTACACATTTTTTAATTGAATAGCAGACTAATAGGCACATAAAACCTCCATAACTTCTTGGCACATAAATTGTGTCTCCTGGGGCTGTAGGCAATTAAACATACCTCTTTGCTGAAATTCTTTCCAAGTCTTTTTCTCTGTTTTTGTTTAGATTGAAGCCTCTTATTTCTTTCCTTGTTTCCCTCAACAGTGTTTCTTGTTTTTCTTTTGTCCCTTTTAGATTACTCTATCTGTCTCTCTGCAGCCTTCTCTTGAATGTCATATGCTTCATGGAGCAGGGAAATAAAGAGGGTATCGAGCTATAAAAGTGGGCTGGTTGGTTGGGGTTTTTAAATTATTCTTATTTTTAAAAGCATAATTTGATAGATTTCATATTTGTGGAATTCTCAGAGTGCTTTCTAAGTAGTTGTTTTAATAATCTTCTTTATGCAAATTTTCTAAAGGCACATGCTCTCCTCAGAACAGAAGTTTTAGACAATTTCTAACTTTAGAAAAATGTAACTCTTGTTTGTTTCTTTTGTATTTAAACTATTCTGACTTAGACTTGCCAGCTCAGAGATCTTTTGATCTTGTTCTCTTTCCTGACAATACTTTCCTCATTGGGCATGGTTTATTTGGCTCTTGCAGTGGTGTAATAAATACATCATTTGCCTATGTGCATTGTTTCAAAAGTGGGCATTGTCTCTAATCTCTTCAGCAATACAATAAATCACAAGGTGAGGCACTGCCTTCTCACTCCAGTTTTTAAAGATTTTTTTTCTTTTTTCCGGTTACACTGTTGTTATAGAGAAGTAAATCGAGAGCAGGTTATTTGTACTTGCTCATACCTCAGTTATTTTTAGAACCCATATTGACAAGTTTTCAAGCAGCATTGTATTTCATAAAGAGCACTGCCCTGAAATCACTGTGGCTTGAACAATAAGAAAATCCAGGGCTCCAGGAGGCCAACGCAACAGGATATCCATAAGCAACAACGCCTACTTATCAACCAGGGGTGAGCTTAACAGACTTGTTCCTGGCTGTGACAAACAGTGAGCAGAATTCCTAGTGAGCCAGGGAGCAGCAAATAAAGGCACAAGACAACTCCCAAGAAAGATTAGGCAAAGCTGACTTGGTCTGTTCCTTTGCACAAATCAAGAGCAATTTAAAACAATAATGACTGATGGTTTTCCACAAACATCCTAACTTTTATCCTATTGCAATACAGAGTTTGTCCACCTTTGTTTTTTTGCTTTCATTTTGGTGTTCATTTTTTATGATGTTCATTTTTTATGATGAAAGTGGTCTTGTCTTGAAGGAATAGATGAGTAGTCTTTGTTTTTTGGTTGCTTTTTGTCTGTCTTTCCCCTGAGTATTTCAAAGATACCTCTAACGGCTTGGAACAAAAGCAAATTACTGTACGGATCAAGGGATTACCGAGCAATGTTTTTACAGATTTAAAATAAAATATAAACAGATGTTGAGAGATGAATGGCACAGAGACAGTTGTTGCCAATTCATTAATAATACCAACACAAATCCACTCTGTTTATTATGTTTTTAACCCATATTTGTCAATAGGGAAGACAGTCATAGTATGTACTTGTAAAAATAATGAATGTATACCAGACAAGCTCAGTGTGGGGACTTGAGGATACCAGCATGACTAGTATTTGCCATCTGTGTATGTGTAATCAATATTTTCTTACACTGTGATGAGAAATAGCTCATTTATAGCCTTGCCCCTTTGGCCCAAACAATTAGTCACTGTTTGTGGCCACATAGGTTTGTCTGCATTTGGAAGGGAACAGGGAATCTCTCAGTCACACATACAAGTGCAGCCTGTCTCTAGCTGGAAGGAATTTCCACGACGTCTGCTTCCTCAAATGTGACAGAAACAAAGACATCACTAGCCCTCCCAGGGCACGGGAAGCTTTGAGGCAGAGCTCAGACACTCTGCTCTCTGAACTGTTCGCTCAACTTTTCTCCTTGCTGCTTTCTCTTGTAGCTGTTTACAGGGTGCCCAAGTGTCCCTCCCATTTCAGCGTGGAGCTCCCTGCGTGCCTCAGTGCCCCCTTTGGCTGCAGGAGGGCAGTGAAGTGCTCCTCTGGCCGTCTGAAGGAGGGATGCTGAGCAATCTTGGGAGTGTCAGAGCTGTTCTGTTCAATGGGAACTTGGGTTGCTGCTACTAAAACTTCACCATGGCAGAGTTTCTTTGATGTGGTCTCTCCACCAAGCTACAAATACTGCTATTTTTGGGAAAGCATGGCAGTGTGATCCAGCTTGAGTTCTGTGAGGCTTGAAGAGCAAAGAGAAGGGACCTAAGTCACAGAGAAACTGCTTCCTCATCTCTTCCTATGGGCATCATCATGGTGTAATAACTTGTAGCTAAACAAGTTCCTGTAGGACTCTGAATATGGAGTGCAGATTTTGTAATGGAATGATAAATTACATCAGGCCCTAATCTCACAGCTCTGTAACAGCTCTCTCACGTAGAAAACACTTAATTTCAGTGTATGTTTATAGCATTTTTCAGGACATAAGCTGAAGGAATTAGGTTCTCAAATAGATGAGAATTTGATTTTTTTGGCCATGAAGGTCTTGCTATGTCTCTGTATCTGTAAGGTATGTGACAAAAAGATAAACTACAATCTCAGAGTGATAAGTACAGTAGATAACAGTCCACACTGCAGGGTTTTCTCTTTTTGAAAAATAGCTTTCTATAATTGAATAGACTTATATGAAGCTGTCTGTAATATTTCTAAATTGTCCTTCTCTGTGCACTAGAGAATTGTAGCTTTTAGTTTCAGGCAATCAATTCTGAAGATTTTTTGGATTTTATCAGCTAAAGTTCAAATCATACAGGTCTTAAGGTTTTAGTAAGCAAAGGTTTGGGCTGATGTTAATTGTCTGCTGCTCTTTTCCTGGAGTGCTAGTAAATCAGTTCACATACTTTCTAAACAATCTCCCACGTGTCAGTGTTCTTGTTTCTTGAAGTGACACTTACCAGACAAATGGTATTTAAGGGTTCCAACAATATGTGAAAGGTAGATAGGATGCATTGGGGTTTTTGCTTGTTTTGAACATCTTGTTAATATTAAGACCATCTTCCTGAGGAAGCCTTCCTGAGTTTTTAATATTTCTCACTGGCTATCAGATCCCTCCTCTGTTGGCAGCAAGCAGCACAAGGGTGGTACGTGGTGCTCATGCAGGTTTCCTTGGTGGAGAGTAGCAATGAAAATTGCATATATTCAGCTTGAGCTCCTCTGTTCAGAACTGCTGATAGGGTGCTGTACACTTATGGATGATGTACACACACAAGGCACTCAGTGCAGATTACCATCAAGCAAACTGATGTCCATGCTGAGCCTCCCAAAGTGCTGTGAAAAGGAAAGTTAATGGCTTAAACATGAACAAAATCTTTCTACAATAATTAGGACTTAAGATATTTGCATCCACCAAAGGATGCAATATCTAGAAACCAAAGTACAATGGTCATCTCTGTTTAGAATGAGACAATACAGATGGGAAGTGTAGAAAGAGGTAGTTAATTCTTGGCAAGCTGGATGATGCTTTTATTTTATTTATTTACAAAGTATTCCAGATTTTATACTGCTACTACTCATGCTCTTAGCAGTTCCTTTTCTCTAAGTAATTCTGTTATCCCCAGTGCAAGAGAGGACAGTAAACAGAGCTTGAGCACTTCATCAAAATTCTCTTTCTATCACCACTCAGCACTTCACTTAAATAAGCCACATTAATGTGCCATGGGAGACTTAAAAAGCAGTTTTCTCCCCTTGCCCCCAGGTGTTTCTTCTGCTATAAAATAATTTAGCCATGTTTTATCAGCAACATTAATAGTAAATGCTTACTCAGTAATCCTTCCTGGAAGCATATATTTAGTATATCTACTAGCATGCAATTATGACTCTGATGGAAAGGGATCTTACCCTGATAAGATATCTGGAAATGTTGTTCTTTCTCTTACAGTGGCCTAAATCCCTATATGTCCACTACAATGGATAAATTTACAGTAAATATGTTCTTGGAAACATGTATTTGGTATAACCCCTTCCATTTACAATACCCATATATAAAAGTACCTTGGTTTTGCAATATTTACTTAAGACCTATTAATGGAGCTGATTGATGGAAAATACAGAACATATCCAGAAACCTACAGCCCCTGTAAATGGTTTATCTTGGATACCAATACAGCCTCTTCAAACTTCTCTTTTGGAAGCCTAAGCTGCTCAGAGTTTAATGAATGCTGCATAGACCAAAGTTGTGTGACTGTTCTGCTGTGCCAGTAGTGAAATTTGTAAGCAAGTACCTGAAGAACACATCTGAACAGCATGGATACCTCTAGTTTTCCATTTTAATGCAAATGCAAAGACTAGTTTCATTTGGCTGCTATCTATATGTTTTTTCTGCCTCATTTAATGAACTTTTGCTTCAGATACTGAAGCATATGCACTAAAACAACAGCAACAAAAATAATATATATCTGCTCTCAATTTTCTGTGTTTTCTCATACTCAGTACTTAAATGTTGGTTTTTATGCTGGATTTCCCTAGGCAGTTTTTGGAACTTTATCTCTTTAGAATAATTAATTGTGAAATGTTTCTGTTGCATAACTACACCAAAGGACATGTTTGTGCCGTCGCCTGCACTTGCCACTGATTCATTCTGAAGTGTGTGAATAAAAGTTGCTGCTCAGGAGTGCAGGAGTTCCTAACACTGGATATAAAATGGTGTCAGTATGAACAAATCTGGGGGGATTTTTCCCTAGTGACTGTACCCCACATGTGGTTTCTATGTACCCTGATCTCTTCTGGACCCAGACCTGTTGCTGTGCCAAAGGAGGCAGTTAGCAGATTTCCATCATGGAAAAGTGGTGGTGATCATCCTACCCAAAGAACCTCTTGCAGCAAGTTTGGGGCATGAATGGCTCTCAGGCAGCAGAACAGCCCTGTTGGGTGGTGTGCATCGAGGTTGTGCTAGGCTGGCTTTTGAGCAGCTATTTACCAGTTGCCCAAACAGCTACAAACCTCTTATTTTCCTCATAGCTTGTATTTCCAGGCACCTTAAACCCCTTTAAACTCATCTCCCTTTGTTTGTCAAATTATCTAGGGAAAGTCATGGAGGAGGATTTGGTTTCACTTTTCTGGCCCTCTTGATGCATTGGGTTTTTACAAAGACTGAAAATATCTTGTTCACCACCATCATAATGAATGTCTTTATGTAATACGACTTCTAGTCTGTCAGTTTCTCATAAAGTGACAAATATGACAAATACATGCTCTAAATATTTTAATATAATTAATTTAAACACAGTAAGATAATGCAGTTTCATAACAGATTATGTTTATTGATAGAGAGTGAAAATTTGTAGCATTTAATGCAAAATGACAAGTCTTGTCACATAGTCACTGATTAATATTTTTAACAAGGTTTATTTTTTTTGAAATATTCACTGCTCAAATAGAACACACAATCTATTTTAAAGCAACTTTTATTCCAAACTAATAAACACATAGATTTTTGATGTATTTTACAGAGCTGTGTCCTGCTCTCTAATGAGCTCTTTGCCATCATTTTAAGAGCTCAGTTCACTGAACTATGGCAGTGCAATACAGTGGCCATATTCCTTCTCAGGGGCATAGGTTTTGTGTTGTCCTTCTCTGCAGAGATGGACAGCACCTAATACAAGAAAAGTATTAGCACAGGGGAATGTAAAGTGCAATGTATGTGCCAAGAGCAGGTGTAAGGCTGCCCAGAGGAAGGTGTGGGTGGCAGCCACACATGTTGAGGCGATCCCAGGCATCCACTCCAAAAATAGAAAGGAAGCCACCATCTTCTCTCCCCTGAAGGATTACATTATACCTCTGCTACATTACAAGAGAAAGTAATTAACTGCCAGTACCTGGGAGGGTAACTTCCTTGAGGCTACTTAACCAATTTGACTGTTCTGATTCTGTATTATCCAAGCAAATTTAAGACTCACTATGCAACACCAAGCATGCGATTTGTTCACACAGTGCCGCAGTCTGAGAAGTGTGAGGCTGGGTACAAATTGTGACATGTCAGACAACTTAAATTGCACAAATTAGTCAACAGCTGCTCTAAGGAGTCTTGATTGTACACCTGGGTCTGTGCATTTCCACTTCTCCGAAACTTCCAGGATTAAGACAGATCTGCAGTGACACCTTTAATGGCACAGTTATAGGCGATGGCTCTGACTACGGTTCTTGTGCATTTGGTGCATGACCCTCTCAGGCTCCAATCCCTCTTAAGCACAAGATAATCTTTTTCCTTGTGACAGGTTTCTCATTTCAGTTGCTTTCAGCATAAAACCCAGAGTTTCTTCCTTGCCATCTTCTGAATCAATAACTTTAAAATAATATTGCTATTCCCATCTAAACACAGGTCTGAATCTGTGATCCAATGCAAGATGCATATTGAGGACAAAAAAGGGGTAAAGAGAGGTGTAGTTTTCATCTAAAATTCACATTAATTCACTGAAATTGTAACCTGGACTTCTCATGCTATAGTTTAAAAATGCAGACAAATGTATAGTGTGACCTTTACTATACAAGAGATATTAAAAAAGGTAAAGAAGAAGGAAAACTTTTTCTCTGAAGATTTATGGGAGCCTATTTCTTGATCTCCTTTTCAACCTTCTCTTTTTGGTGTGATTTCTTCATTCTGGGACATTTTACAGATTCACTTTAAAATAATTTTTTAAAAAACAATCCAGAAAGATTGTCTAACCTCCTAGCCAGCTTTTACCACCATGCCCACAAGATGCTGTGCACTTTAAAATGGCAAACTGATGTCCTCACATTTAAAAGCAGTTTCAGAGGTAACATTCTCATGGCAAAGGTCATCTGCTCTTTTGCAAAAGAGGTTAGTACACTGGGAATTTTTTGTGAGATTGTAAAACAGAGCACATCAGCAAAGCTCTCTAAAGCACATCAAGGAATATTAACTTTTCAGTCAAGCAAGAAGGATAACAGGTTTCCATGTTCTGGCACAGCTGATGAGAGTCAGTGTCCATCAGCAGTGATGCTGTGCATAAACATTTGCCCTCCACAGCAGAAAGCTTTCCCTAGGGAATATTCCCCAAAAGAGCACCATATTTCACAATTTGCTTGATTTCATGCCTCGTTCAAAGCAAAACATGCTATTGCAGTGAGTTATAACTTCAGTACCTAAATTTTTATCATGAACTAGGGATTACTATTAGTGGGATCTGGAGAGTAAGACACTCAATATGGATCAAATGCACTTCCCTATGATAATGCACCACTTGTGTTTATAATGTGTGTACACAGTATATATATATTTATATATATATATGTATGTATATTTTTATATATATATATGTATGTATGTATATTTATATATATATAAATATATGCTCTGTTTTCTGTTGTCTATAGAAGAACCCTACTCACTGCTTGTTGACCCTGAGCAATCAACTCCTTCCCAGTCAGGCAGCATTAAAGTGGGATGAGGAATGTGAGGAATGACAGACAGGAGCAGGTTCTTTTGGAATTATGGATAGTGCTGCTAAGCACATCTCAATCTGAAATACAAAATTCTGTAATCCTCTCCTTACTCTTTTTTCTTACTCAAAAAGTGGATGTAAACCCACTTTTTATTTTACAGCTTTACATGTCTCTATTATGATTTTTCTCTGTCGTGGTAATTTTAATTTTTCCACTAGACTTTTTCCATTTTTGCAATTCATGCAAATTCAGCTGTCATACAAATGCCATCATAGTTTAATGCATTCCTCATGTCAGCATTGCCCATGACTCTGGTATTTGGAAAGTAGTGGCGAGTAAGTACTGCCATATCAGAGAATGTTTGGGAGGAAAGAATGTTTTAATTAAAACAAAAATAGATTTCCTTTTTTAAAGGTTTTAGGACAGAAAAGAAAATTTTTTTTTTCCACCTCAAAAATGCTTTAGTTTATTGAATATTTTGTTACATGCTCTTGGGGCTTACCCTTCAAGTTTTAATTGAGAAAATATTTTAAGCAATAAAAATAAGATTTTGAAAGGAATCTTTCCAGTAAACATACTTGTAAACAGTGTCCTCTTGAAAAATTGTCCAGCATGTGGATTTAGGGATTTTTGGATAGGGATGAGGGAAAAAACTAGAAAGGAACAGATTCTTCTCTGTAATATGAGTGTCTTTCAACTAAATAATAGAATCATAAATGGGCTGGAAAAGACACTAAATATCACCTAGTTTCAACCCTCTGCCATAGGCAGGGACACCCTTCCCTAGACTGGTTCCTCCAAACCCCATCTAGCCTGGCCTTGAACACTTCCAAGAATGGAGCATCCACAGCTTCTCTGGGCAACATGTTCCAGTGCCTCACCACCCTCCCAGCAAAGAATTGCCTCCTAGGATCTAACCCAAACCAACTCTCAGCGTGGAGCCATTCTCACTTGTCCTGGCACTACGGGCCCTTTTGCAAGGTCCTTCTCCAGCTTTCATTTTGGCCCAGTTTAGGTACTGAAAGGTTGCTATAAGGGCTCCCCAGAGCCTTCTTGAGACTGAACAGTCACCCTTTCCTTGGAAGAATCCCTCTAATCATCTTCATGGTCTTCTCTGGACTCACTCCAACAGGTCCATGTCCTTCCTGCTCTGGGGACCCCAGGGTGGGATGCAGCACTCCTGGTGTGATCCCACGAGGGGAGCAGAGGGAGTGGGGTTTGGTTACACTGACTGAGCCATCAGCCCTCGTCCTGTACCCGTGAGGTTTATCTGTGACCTCTGTAGGGCTCTCATCTCACGGATCTGTTGATGAGAGACACTGAGACAGACAGCGTGGTAAAAGCCTGTGTTATGTGACCGTGCCTTTATTGAGACATCTGGGAGAAAGCTGTCCAGGGATGAGAGATGGAGTTAGCCACAGCAATGAATCAAAATGTGTTAAATCATGGTGTCTAACCCTCATTTCTTCAATGTCTGTGTCCTGCACTGCCCTACCTGACAGCTCTCTGTTCCTATCACAGGGATAGGGTGTAAAGCTGAATGCTAAAAAAACAAAAAAACAAACCAAAAAACAAACCTCTGTAAGTGACTACAAACCAGACAAAAATTCAGCCAGTGGGACTGTCATTCAGCATGGAAAAAAGGCCCAAATTATTTGTACAGTCCAATGAATCACAGACAAAGTATGATTCCTTCTGGGGTGTTCCCTATCTTTTTAACACACAGGTTGAGAAAAGCTGGTTCTGTTGGCAGTGCCTGGGGAAGCAGGGCTGTACCCATTGCTGCTGTACCCATCACTGCTGCACTGCCTGTCCCTGAGGCTGCCCAGGGCTGGGTGCTTGGGAGGGTAGCTGACAGCAGCCAAAGTGCAGGAATGTTTCAGACACATCTTTACTCCAGTAGTGATTCTGTGTAAGATGTACCTGCGGGCAGAAGGGTGGCATGCAGCCAGGTATGTCAGCATTAATCCCATTAGGGATTTCTCTGTATCAAAGTTCCTCAGGTGTGACAGGTTTACATGTACTCTGCATCACCAAAGAGATCAGTATCTGTCCTAAAACGCACATTGCTGCTAGAAAAGCCAAATACGTTACTGCAAAGTGATGTTGCATTAATTAAAAGCTATAATTGCCTGTTCCTAAAACGTATCTTTCAGTTTTAGCTTATTTTAGATTAACTGGTTTAGCTCAGTACTCTTCAGACCATTAGAGGAAAGAAGCAAATTACAGCAATAGAGTGTAACCAAATGTAATTCTCCAAATTACTCTTATTACATGCAGTTGGTCCACAGGTTAGTGGAGAGAGAGAGATGAGTTTACAATTGGCAAAGTTTACAGAAATGTGAAATCCCTCATGTGCACAAGAAAGAAAAAAAATAGTGAAGCATATGGTTTTAATTACAAGTCTTCCAGATAGTAAATTACAGTAAGATGTGACATTCAGGGGAAAAGTCTGACTGCTACTACAGCTGAAATGCAGGCCATGCCCGTGCACCGCATCTTGTTACAGGAGATATAACTTGATATATCCATAGCCCAGAATCCTGTAACTGATTTTATTTGGTCCTGTTTTCTCATAAATGGAGCGGGGTCAAGATTAGTGATGGTTGGACCTCCGATAGTTTAGAAATTTGGATCAGCAAAGCTTAATCCTAAAGTTTCGTACTGCTAACTTGAACCCTTTGATGTATTTTTCCTTCTTTCCATTTCTGTGCTGTGCCTCCACAAAGCTGAGGCTTTGTCTTTTCTTTCTACTCATACAGCCTAATCCTCCCATCCACCAGTTTTATTGTTTCCAGGTTCTTACAGAAAGCATTATGTGCCCACCTGCATTCCCAAATCAGGGTGTGAGTCCCATTTGCTTCTCCCACCTGCACTGCTTTTCTTTCTTTCTTTTTTTCTGTTGTATGGTGGTTTCAAGCCCTCTGGTCTGGACTTCCCAGCTGTCCCCTGGCAACTCCTGAGCAAAGCAAGGGCTACAGTTGATCAAGGGTATGGTGCATGGAAAGGAACTACCACTAGAACCCATTCTTTTGGAAGGAAAATATTAGCCAAGTGGATAAAGTTGGAAAACTGAAGAGGAAACTCAGAGCAGAGGCAGAAAGTAATGCATATGTAGGGGAATGAGAAGGGAAAATGTCTGAGGCACAGACAATGAAATGGCAGCCAAGAAAAGGGGATTTTATTATATGATCTAGAAAGTGATTAATTGTCCTGTGTATCATCAAAGTCATGTTGAACAAACACCTTTGTGAGCTTGATTTGAAAATACTTTTGTTTAAAGTGATATAAATATTAGCAGCTCTGGTAAAAAATCAGCAATCTGCGTAGCAGACCCTGAAGGAAAAATTGTATTTTGTCAGAGTATAGGGGATAGATCTGAGGTTCTCAAGCAACAAGATTCCTATCTACACTGTGACCACAATTCTGTACACAAATGCAGATGGTATATTATCAGCTTAATAGTATAAAGTTTACCTCAGCCACTGCCCAGGACAAAGGCAGTCTGTCTGTAATGCTGGCACAAGTGCAATGGGCCTCTGTACCACAATGTGGTACAACCACACTGAGATCTTGGGAAGGGTTCACTTGAGCTTAGGAGTTTTGCTTGCTTGTTTGCCTTTTCTTTTGCTGTTATACCAGAGAAGCTGAAACTTTGACCAATGTGGTATGACAAGTGTTTGTTATCACATTTCATTGCCCTGCAATGATATTTCAAATAAAACCCAGATTTGGCATGCTCAGCCCATCCAGGCTGAACATTTCCATCGGTGACATGTTTCCACCACAGCCAGTGTGGTGCATTAGGAGAGTTGGTGTCCATATGAAGAGTCAGACTTTTGCAAGGGAGTCTTATATTTTCAGTTAAGGGTGCCTGTCATTCCCCAAATGACCAGCCTATGTCCACAACCACACCACAGCAACCCACTGCTCAAAGCCTAACCCAAACACGAGCAAACTTCATTCAGTCCAAACATCTGAGGTGAGCATCCAAGTTCTTTCATTTTTATTTTTATTTCTCATCACAAACAAAGAATGATTGCTACATGACAGGTATTCTCAACAGCAGAAACACAATAAGAAATATTAAAGAAAAGTTTTAGTTGTCTGTCAGTATGTCCCCTTAGGAAAAACTGACATGTAATAGCTGACACTGGTCCTGGCTCCACACACTTATGCCATTTGATTTGATGCGAAGGATGTGAGGTTGCAGCTGGCAGATGTTATTGCAATATTGAAGTATTTCATAGAGTAAAGGCATATACAGGCAGCATGGCATATTCCTAAGAGTTTCTGTGTACTTTCAATTCAGCCATATGGTTGTGAATACAGGAATACAAATTCAGTATAAGTGCTCTCTGCATTTAATTGACAAGACCTGTGCAGTGACACATACAGCATGTTATTTTCCTTAACACTGCTCAGGTAAGCTGACAGTGGAAGTATAATAAGTATAAATTAGTTGTAGACCATATAGGTATCAAAACCTGCAGAAGTATGTGGAGCAAGCCTGAAATTTCATGAGAGAATGCTTGTGGTTTTGGAGCAGGCTGTGGAGGTGTTGTGCATGCAGACAGTTGCTCAGTATTTCAGTTTTGGAGAAAAGCAGATACTATGAAGCCAAACAATGAAGTTTAACAAACCCTGAGTTTATTTAACCTGTGGTTCTTAGCATACCTTACTTGAACTAAAATCACTTTTGTCACTCAGAGCCAGCTGCGTCATGTACCAGCAAAGAGGCCTAGCTACAGAGAAAGTTTTATCTCAAGATAAGTCAAGTATTGTGGCTTTCAAAGGTCAGCTTTTAATGCAGATTATTCTGTTCTGCTGTTTAAAAATAGAAATGAAATAGGATTACAATTAACATCGAGCATTTAATCAGATGCGGTTCTCTCAGCATTCATGCAGTGTTTGTTTTGGTAAGCTGCTTGCCAAATCTGAAAGCCAGAAAACCTGTGAGAGAAAAGAGAGGAACAAAGAATCTAGAGAATTTGTCCTACAGAAAGGTCAATAATACTTTTTTCTTTAAGAGACTACAGGGCATGGGCACTATCAGTGCTTGTGGATAAATGCATGAGAAGGAATTAAAAGGTACCAACCTATTTGCAACATTCTGAAGTCTCAAAGTTTTGAATTTTTCCCCAACTTGGAGGTATGTGGAGCAACAGAATAGCTCAAGTGGGTTTTTCTGGCTTAGGCAAGATCAAAAGAATATCCAAGCTTCAGAGTGTTCCACAGTGTGTGCACACACACACATACACAGTGCCCCCTGATTTGGTACAAAGTGAATAGTTGGAAGCACTGGAGAAGGGCTGAGAGCTGCTGAGGAAACTCCCTGTTGGCCTCAGCAGATTGCAAGAGCACCAGGAGGCCTCAAGGCAGGGGGAAATGGTCCTTCCACACGAGCTGCTGACACAATAAAAAGTTTTCTTTCACCCTCAGAAAGAAGGGATGTTGAAATTTTAATGTTTAGGTTCCTTACAAAACTTCAAGAAATAAAAATTTGAAACACTTGGTATCAACTCTTGTTACATTAAAACAAGTGGAAATACTAGCTCAGCAAGTTGTCTCAATCATGATCCATCTGGAATTTACAAGAAATCGATGTACAGCTGTGAATAGTTTCAAATGTATCAAATTATCATTTTCTGGTGGAAAAACTGTTTCACTGGAAAAACTTCAGCAAGCTTCAGTACAGAAATCCCTGGACAATTATACAGTCCAATAGCTCAGCAAGAGTATCTCTCCTGCCATTTTATATTCTTTTGATGAATGCTTCTACCTCCTATGGTTTTTGCAATGCACTCTTTCTACTTTTTCAGTGTATCTAGTCAATAGAAGTGTTCTTTCCTAACACAAGAGAATACTCCAAAATAAGAAAGCTATGGGTATCTGTTTCAGTTGTGCATGAAGTTGCTTTGGGCTAATGCCTTTCTTTGCGTTATCCCACGGGAGGGCAAGTTTTAAGGCCAAATGTTTATGTATTGCATGGGAAGGTGCTCACAGGGAGAGTACAGATTCATTCCCTGCCTCACTGCACAGAACAGGCTCCCCTCATACAGCTGAGTGACCACAAATAACCAGTGCCATTGAGATTCAATATATATTATCATATTTTTGAGTCGTTTGCTATTAGACTGTAAAAAGGGGGAAAATAACTTGAATAAATCGAGGGAAACGGACTGTCTAAAAATGTAGGAGGGGAGAAAAACCCACCAAATTGAATGGAGAAATAGATCGTTGTTAAATACTACCTAACATTTGGAGTTTTTATACACGTGAAGCATTTATTGATGTTCAGAATTTATAGTGAACTAATAGCTTAATCACAATGTTACTTGGAGATGTTTGTCTATTGGTTTGCCAAGTGCCTGCTTGCTACCTTTGTTTTTGACTTTTAGTAAGGAACAAAAGTAGTTAACAACCTTAGTGGTTAATTGCCATTGATTTTTCTATATGTCTGTAGAGGAATGGTAGGTTTTTAAATGCAGCAGTTTTGTTGAATTTTCTTCTCCAAATACTCTTTAAGTATGCATTAATTTATATGACCTTTTTTTCAGAAAAAGTGGCTATCCCACTGAACATGAAAATTCATTTTAGAAATGGCTCTTTCCTTCTGGGGAAAAAACCAAAACAAAAAACTGGTAGAAGTAGAGAAAAGTTCAAATATCAGAAGCTCCTTCCATGGGCTGACAGAAAAAAACACCATCAAAGGGGGTGGTACATTTATCCTGTGGATGTCATAAGCTCTAGGTTTATGTCTGGATATTCCTGGAGAGGGGCTTTAATTTCATTCTTTACCTCTGATTTTTTTCTTTGTTACGCATCAGTTTCTGTAGATAAGCAGCTGAAATTCAGGGAGAGAGGGCCTCTGCAGCCCCTCTGTGATGTGGAAGACCTTGCCCAAAGCAATTATGTGCAGGAGAGATTCATACAGAGCAGAGCTTCCTCCCAGCAAGGAAGGAGGCTCACTTGCAAGGTCCAGCTGCTTTGGGAGAGGTCAAGGGTCAGGCCCAAAAAAGCTGATCTGGAAAGCCAGGGTGCCTCAGGGCTCTTATTCAGAGCTGGCACCATTTCATTGTCTCAAAGAACTGGGAGCAACTGGAAAGCACTGAGACCAGGGGGCAGTGTGCCATGAAAGTCTCACCAACCTCTGAGGAGGCTGAAAAGGAAAAACTTAAATCCCTACCAGTAAATACAGCCCTGCTGTAAAGAAGATCAGTCTGGCTTTGGGTTATGGGGTGTACTGCAGGGAAATAGAGACAACATGGATTTCTCAGGGGTTCCGTCCTCGCTGTAATGTAGGATGGAAGAAGCTCTTCAGTGTATATCAGTTGACAGTGTGTCAGGATAATTTTTTCATGTAATAGTGCTATTTATCAAGAGGAAAGATGGCAAGTAGTCTGAGACTGGGGATGAATTAAGGGGGGTGATGTTTCTAAGATGCCAAGTCCTGTGAAGCTATGGATCAGCAGTTAGACCAGGACCAAAAACCTCAAGGCTGTTACTGCAAGTAGTGGAAAGCATTAAAAAAAATGGCCTGAAGGATAAGCACCAGTCCCAAATCAAGCTCCAGGACAAAGTCTTTCAAATGGTAGCAACTGCAAAGAAATACCTCCTGGAGGTCAGGCACTGTCTGTGAGAACTCTCTGATGTCCCCAGGAGTAAGTTGCAATGTAGTTGAAGAGGGAACTATATTTTCTCGAATTAATTGCCTTTTTAAAGATATGTGAGCTCCTAATTGTCTGCTCAGAAGGCATCAAAAGGTTTCAATAGGCATGAGAAATTTAAAATGTTGTCTTCACTCTTCACAAAAGATATACATTTGGTTCCCCAAGATACAGATGAACAAAGCACTTGCTATGTACACATATTATGATTTGCTATTTGGTATGATAACCTTCACACTGAACACTTTTATGCCAGTCTTGATGTGCTGCTAGACATCATAAAATTGTAAGAACCATATCCACTTAGTACACTTGAAGTGAAAAATGTGGTAAATAATACAATATGTGGTGTCTTACATTTTCAGTGGAGAATTATAACAAAAACCTAATTTTTATGCTTGGATTCATGGCATGTATACATATATGCACTGTTGGCTCCACAAATACTAACCTAGGTTGTGCTTCAAGATGGACTATAAAACAAACTACAGTTTCATTGACAGTCATGCAAGACACGCTGTAGAATGAGTTAAAGGGCACTTGACCATCACAGGTGATTCCACATATTCACTTCCCATCCCTCAATCTTTCCCAAATGCCACCTAATTGGTTTTGAATTTTCATATTTGACCTGCACAAGATGCCAGTGTTGATTGTTCAGGTTCACTGCGCTGCTCAGTGCTGCTCAGTTCAGGAGGCTGCAGAGAGGGTTGGGGGGGTGGGGGCGGGCAGAGAAAAAATAAAGCAAAACCAATGAGAAACCCAAATTAAAAGACCTTTGCCATATAAAGTGAGGATTTGTGTTTCTTGTAAAGGGTTCTTTTGACAATAGTTATAATAAACTCTGAGAGAAATAAATCTTCCTGATGAGAGAAACCACTATGACTTGATATAAATACTCAGTACATGTGTAATATGCTGCTGGGTTATCCTGTAGGTTTTAGTTCAGTTTCTTTTGGATGTACTCTTGTAGTAATGTCTTGCAACAGAAATCTGTGTATGAAGCCCCAGGAAGGCTCCTGCTGTGTCTCCTGTCTTGGAGCCTGTGTGCTGGGATAGATTCTCCAAATGATCTGCGGGGCAGAAATTTCTGTCAGCTTACTTCCTACATCTAGTGAAAAGATCATGAGAAGAAAGAAACCATTTCAGACCTTATCATTTTCACACCACTCTCTGACCACTAATCTTCACCTCCACATTTCTTATGGTATGCTATTCCTCCACACGTTCTGACCTGTGGACAGAGGAAGCCAAAATGTATTTTAAATCAGATAGCCAAAGCCATATGCTTAATAGACTATTAAGGAGAAGTCAGTATGAATCTGCCATTCCAACACCTTTATGTTTTCACTCCCACTGCATACCTGTCCCCTGTGTTTATTGCACTGTAGGTATTTTGAGTGCTCTCTGGAAGGCCCTGGTTGTCCCTCCTCTCCTTTTCAAAACACCTTGTCAAACTACCTTGGTTTTGCTACATCTGTGGCTGGAGAAATCCTCTTCAGAAGATATCACGTTGCCTAATTTTCAGTTCTGGAATGATATCTCTGAGTTAGCTAGCCCAACTCCACTCAAAACTATAAAGAATAAATGAGTATTTCTAAGATAAAAATTAGCTTCTCTTGAGGGTAAGTTAGGTCAAATTTAAGACAGTTGTTGAACTTCTAATTTCTGTGCTTTGACTACAGTGAGCTCTAGGTAAATATTTCAGACATAGAAGGTTATGTTTTACAGTGAGATACCATTTAACCACTGTACTAATTTTTACCTGTCGGGGAAGGACTCTTATTTGTGCACTTTCAAGATGTTTGTAAGCTTTATTTTAGATCCTTTGTATGAACAAAGTTTACAGTCTTACAATCCCTGCAAAAAGCTCAGCCAGTTCCCATCCAGTTTACTTCCTGTGTTTTTTTCTGTTAGCCACTTCTTTTTCACCTTTCTTATGCTTTTTAACATATTCATAAGTGTCAGCAAAGAAAAAAAAACATGAAAAAGTGTGTGTGTGAAATAAAATAGTCAAAAGGAAAGTCAAGAGGGGAATATTTGTAAATATACAGCGGCCTGGCAGCTCTGGAGTCAAGAGCTTCACCGTGAAGGACAAGAAGGGTCATGTCCATGAGTATAGAAAGTAGGGATCTGAAAGAGAAGAGAGGGGTGCTGTCATGACAGCAAATAAAAGAACCAAGTGATAGAGTTACTTTAGTTTTTATTTCTCCCTTATACATTTACAAAACTTGTCTTGAGCTAGGAAATGCAATTTCTTTCTTAGCATTTCTGTCCTTCATTCAGTAAATATTTTTCCTGGCTGCCTTTTGTTTGCTTCTCTCTTGAGCAATCAGAAGCTCTGCCATCACCTCTGGAAACAGTATCAGACACTTTCCTAACCCATCAGGTGAGATTTAGGTCACAAATTTTGAGGATCTTAAATTCAGAGAGTGGTCATCTTTCAGTCCACTCTGACTTTACATCTACTTTTGTAGGTAGTCATTTAAAATTTTCCTTTGTGCAGAGAGAGGGATTTTCATTATGAAACCAAATGATGAAAATATGCCCATTTAACCTGAGCAATCTGACACTTACCTTTGCATGTCATCTGGGCTCTGTTGAGGGTGTGATATTGATGTCTGTAACAACACAGTAAGAAAAAATATCATCAGAGTGACGTGCTGGGTTTGGTTGTTGAAATAGATACACTTGATTTATCATATGGTTGTCTAAACCATGTGTGATGCTGCTGCCAAGTGCAAATCCCTCTTGGGAACTCCTCTGCTGTGAAAGGCAGTGTGTTCTGAGCAGCCTGAGTGTCACACACCCAGGCTCACTCTGCAGGAACTGGTCCGTCCTCTGTACAGGGAGCCAAGTGAGAAACCTTCTCTAGGAAAGAGATGCAAAATGTCATCAAATGTTTAAGGAAACATAGGAGTGATCCCAGGAGAAGCAGCATCTCAAATGTAAATTCAGTATGTAGATGTGAAGCTAATCCAGGTATCACCGAGCAGTTTTGCCTCCATATCGAGCAGAATTGGGGCTGAACCACACAATTTCGGTGCTAGCATGCCAAGGCAAATACAGTCAAGGAGAATTGGGACTGAAGTGCAGTGAATGCAAAGAAGTCACCAAGGAGTTTTTTTAATTGAATTTATTTTCCTCTGAAATTCAGGCAAACTACATTTTTTAGTTTATTAGTAGAAAAATTGATACATCGTTTCAAACTAATTAGTCCAATAGATCAAAACTTAGGGGGAAAAAGGAACCAAAACCCAGTAACATTTGGTTCTCATCAAGCTGACACAGCTGTCAGTTTGAGCTACCACAATATCTTACATAAGCTAAATTGCAATATTTTAATGCTACCATTTTTTGTATATTGGTTTTTGGTGTTTCATCCTGAAAAAGGAAAATGGAATAATAAACCATTTGTGTGTTAATGATGTGCATAGCACTTCAGTGACACAGATTCATACTGAAACAACCCCATTTTGCTTAGCTTAATTGATTCCTAACATTTTGATGCTGGAATGTGATACTTGGTTTTTGAAAAAAAAAAAAAAAAAAAAACCAAAACCATTATTTCTGAATTTCTTTTTTCCATTTTAAGTATAAATATGCTTTAAGAAGGAAAACAACTTTTCATCATCATTGAGGGAGAAATGTCAGAAATTTCCCATGAGCCTGAAATTCAGATCTTTATTAATATTTGTCTTTGAGCAGCATGAGTCAAGATCCCCTTCTTGCCAGATAACACAGTGGATAAATATTGGCATTGCTTTTACTTCATGGAGTCAGTGTTAAGTTATTGGATATTTTGCTCAGTTTGGTTTTTCTCGGTTTTGTGTGTTGGGGAAGGTACTCTGGCATGAAATAAGGATATTTGACATTTCTAACCCTTTTAACTGTGCAGGACTGAGTCAAATTTTGAAGGGTTGTTACTCTGGAGGAGATAATATTGTAGTATGCTCTTTTTTTGGGCCACCCAGACTCTGTCCTATAGGGTGTGCATTATAGAATATACTTCTTATCCCTCTGCCTCTAGGCTGACTGCAACATCCAGCCTGAAATCCTTTTATACTGTTCAAAGAAAAAGAGCCAGAAAGTTTGAAGAAGAGGAGCTGATAACCATCTCAAATGTTGCTAAAAGTGAACATTTATTAATACTTTAAATAATTTAATATATTTCAGGTTCTGAAGAATTAAAATTAGTTTTAAAGGTTCTATAGAGCAAATTAATTTCTTGACTAGAACTAGAAATGTCCCTTTCAGGATAAGAAGTCACTGGAAAATCTCCTTGGTACTTTTCTATTCTTCTCAGTACTTTTCTTATTCATCTCTTTTACTAAAAAAGATTTATCTCTTGTTTAAATAGCACTAGATACATTTAATATAGAAAACCAACTTCAAAAGTGTGGAGTTTTCTTCTTACCAGCATTTATTAAAGCACTCCAAACATTTAGTCTTTTACAAAATTACTGAGAACTACTTGGGTTTATGACAGATTCAGGGGTCTTGTTTAACCAATAAATTCACCTTTAACTTCAAAACACCTATCTGCCCAGGGCAAGGTGATTTTTGGTTTAACTGTCCTCCTTCCCTGAGGTTTATAATCCCTATATATTTGTGTATATTAGGAATCTTTTATGTTTCTGTAAATACCTAAATGAGGATCATTGAGTTATTTTCATGAAATTATGTAATGACATAAAGCTCTTCCAAGTGGAAAACGTAAGGATTTTCCTAATGATCATTAAAGGGCAAAGGAGGTAGGATTTGGTGCCCTCATTGCTGCCAGACTCCAGGAACTGCTGGCACTCACTGCTCACCACAGACAAACCCTAGGGGGACAAGCACAGGTGAGGGCTTGGAGCCCTGCTGCACACATGACACCTCTGAACGTCAATTCACACTTGTGCTGTCTTCTCTTCTCTCTCTTTCTGAGATTTATTTCAGCTGAATGGTTGCCAGGCTCTCAGTATTACTGCTCTTGGAGCCTGCAGTTCCTTTAGCAAACCCACTCTGTCTGACTCTGTCTTCAGTGTGGTTTGAAGTTGTTTTGGCTGAAGGAGGAACCAGTGATGGCAGAAAAAGCGCCTTTCTCTCCAAGCCATTGCTGGGCTTTACATTTTCTAATGCTGGAAACAGATCAGAAAAGAGGAGGGGAGGCAAGCTCCCCCGAAGCTTTCCTGTAAGACTGCTCTGCTCCCACCCTCAGGACAGGCTATCTGTGAGGATCAGCTCACATCTGAGAGGAGCAGCAGCTTCTCAACACGTGCCAGCAGAATCTGCAGAGTCCTGGCAGGAGCATGCTGATGTCTTTGGGGAGTTACTTTATGTTCATTTAAAATGCAATTAAACAGAACAAATACTGTGAGGAAATGGACAAGATTTTACATTTACATACAAAAATTAGGGGGAAGATCTTTTCATCACATTATAAATTTTATATAAACATTTTGGAAGAGAAATAATAAGTGGTGATGATATAGACTGATATAATGAAATAACTAGAATTATGGTATTGTCGTCCATGGGGTCAAAAATTGTTTGTAGGAAAGAATTAATAATTTATGGAAGTGTTTATCCCTGTAATTAAATGCTGGGATTGTGAGCTACATCCTGCCTGGTTGTTTCAAGTTCTGCAAAAATTAATCCTAAACTCTAGAAATAGAAACTTGTATGAAAAAACTTTAGAAGGTTATTGTATTTTTGTCTAAAAAGGCTCCTTTTCTCTGATTTATAATGGGATGAGACTTATTTTCAGACAAAATGCAAGATGCAGGCAAGGGGAACCATGGGATTTGTCTTGGAAAGGGAATTGGAAATGAGCAACCAATCTATGATATTGTACATGTAGTCCAGCTGTACTAAATGGTAGTAAGATATTTCAACATATTTCTTAAGAAGTTTATGGTCTCTAGTGCTAGACACTGTCAGCTGGAGCATACCTGCCCACCCACTGAAAAGCATGACAAAGTTCCTGCTTAGGTGTTCTTGAGCTTGAACAAAGAATTTTCTGTAAAATGTCACAGAACTAAAATTGTAATAAAGCAGTTATGTTGAATACTACTTTTCTACAAGCATCGTCTGTGCCAGTATGGCTTGTACAGCTCTTTGAATACACCAGGAGTTCAATTCTAATCCAGAGTAAAGGGATGAATTCCCATTTCAATGAACTTTACTTGAATGAATGCAAAAGTGAAGGCTTAGCTTTTGGCAGGCTACCTCCTGTATTTTTTCTGACTAATGTTAATGAGTTTGATATTATCATAATGTAACAACTGCATTCCATTTTTAATCTGAATAATTAAAAAAAAAAAACAAGCTGGAGTCAGGGGGAGAATGGGGGCAGGGGAAATTACTTGAAATGCAATCTGCCCTGGTTTCAACTCTTAGGTGTACTAATCTTTCTTGGCAAGGAGAATGCACTGAATTTATTTTGCTGCTGAATGTAAGTGGGAGAGAGGTAAGTGAGAGAAAAACACGAATTCCTACTTGCCCTTGAACAACTGGCCAAGAAGTTCAGCCCTATCATTCCTTATGCCCCATAAATCCACACAAACGTAGGCACAGGGGAAAGCTCTTTCTCTAAACAGCCGAAGAAACACCTCTAGCAAGAGGGTTTGGAAACACTGTGTGCCTGTGGGTGCGATGAGGAAACGCTAAAGGACCAAATCCCTCTTGCTGCCTCTGGGTTTGGAAGGCCACGAGGTTGGATATGATACCTGGGAGTCACAATAGCCAGATAAAATCCGCCCAGATCCCAATGTGCTTGAGCCCTCAGTGAGCTGGTAAAAGTCCCATCCTTCCTCATTACCACCACAGAAACACACAATTACAAGTGCTACAACTGGGCAGTATTAAAAAAATTCCTTTTTGTCCAGTGATCACTGACTGATCCAGCTATGGGGTCATCATACAAAAGCAATCCATTATTTTGATTAGTGTAGCACTAAAAGGCCAGCTTGCACATTAACTATTTTAATTGTCAACTACAACAGCACTGTGGTGTAACATTAAAGGTGCTCTAAAGTTTGCTGCTTGCTGACAGTGCATGACAGTTCTGCAGACCATAACACTTTCCCAAATGCTCTGAGGCAGGCAATATATATTTTATTTTTTTGCCTGGGTAGTTTGAATTAACATGAGTTTGTCTGAGAGAAGTCCAGATGGCTGGATTGTTATTAGTCACCCACACACACTGTTCTCTTGTAGAATGAAAATTTAAGCTCTGAAAAAATGAGGGTGAGGTTTGTTTGTGTTCTTTTATTGATGTGTTTTTTAAAATAAAACTACATCAATTCCTTGATGAAAATGTTATCTTTCTCTAATTTGAATGAAATATCTGGGAAGCTGCTCTAGATTTATTCAGTAGAGGACCAGTCTCCTTCCTCATAAATGGTCATATGTCTGCTCTCCTCAGCTGCCTTTAGATGTTTTTTGAATAAGTTCTATATTTTGATATTCCCTTAACCCTTAAAGGTTAGAGGGAATTTGCCAAGGAGCCTCTTGCTTGTTTTCCTGCCCTCAGGCAATGGTCTGCCTCTGACACCTTTATCATCTTCCTGCATCACCACTGGGACAACATGAAGTGGCCTTGTTTCCTTAAAGCATGGAATAAATACCAATGATGGATTTTTCTCTCTGAATCCCACCAGTGTCCTCTGAGTCTGCCTTCTTCCCTCTCTTCCCTCAGGTCTATTTCATCCCTTTTTTTCCTCTTTTTCAAGTCTATAGTCAGATTATTTTTTTAGGGTGTTTTTAGGTGTTTTTTTGAGTTTTAAACATTATTATGAGGTCAAACAGGCCAGTCAGCTGCAGCTGCTGGCTGCCCCTGCAGTCAAATCAAGTCTTCTGCCATCACATATTCTATAAATTCTTTTTTCTTTGATGCCAGTGTTTGAATTCAGAGGGTTTTTTTGTAGTTTTTTGGTGTTGATGAGATTATGGAAGAGATTTTTCAAAGGCATAAGCAAGACTTCTGTGCCCAAGCCCCTTTGGCTTTCAGCAGGACTGGCTGGTGCCAGAAGCATTTTCTGTCCTTGACAATCTTTCCCTGTTTCTCAAACGAAGATGGTACAAATAAAAGGTTCTGTCATTTGAAAGGCATTTGTAGAGATCATAAACTGAGGCTTAGATGGATAAACAGTTTAAATCCAGAATGCTTTGGGGTGCAGCTGTGCCCCAAAGACCCAGGGGCCTTTGCTGGGTGCATGCCAGAGGTGCCAGCCCCACGAGGATCTCCAAATGCAGGGAGAGGGGTGAGAGAGGAGCTCACTGGGGTGGGACAGGGGGAACCAGTGCGGGGCTGGGAGGAGGGAGGTGTCCAGGGTGAGGAAATGGAATCTTTATGGAGAAACCAGATGGAGTAAGGATCTCTATTCCTATCTTGCTTCTCTCTCAATCTGGGGAGGTCTCTCGCTGCAATACCACGTGACACGAAATTTGACATTTGTGGTGACTAATAATATCAAGCTTCCATCAGATGAAAAAGCAACTGGATATGAGCTGCTTTCTCCACCTCCACGGATTGAAGTTCTTAACTGTATACTATTCATTAAGTAAAATCCCACTGCTGAATTCTGTTTACCTGGTAAAGAGACTTTTTTGTCACTGTTCCAATTAATCAGTGCTTCCTGCGCACATGGAAAGAGTCTCTAAGATCTGATTCATCTAGTGAGTCCCCTGCTGTTGCAGATAATAGCAGTGTGTGGGTGGGCATGGCTGAATAATATGCCTTAAAATTCCTTTCGGGTTATAAACTCTTGAGGCATAATGACTTTTTAGGTACTCTGTCATATGTCACAATGTCACATCATATAATGTAAATATGACTCATGTAATCCAGTTTGATACATTGCCATTAGAATATGCTGAAGGGGTTTCATGCAGTGAAATAATCCACACAAAGTGTTTTCCCCTTGCATTTTACTGTTTCAGGTGGCAATGTTTGCAGGAATCCAAGCAATCCTTCCTGTTTACCCTAAGACAGAGGAATCTCAAGAGCCTTTTCAGAGTCTCTTGACATGGCAGAGCATGGCACAGTGAAAAAACCTACTGAAAACGGTGAGAAGTGGCAAGTTTTGACCCTCAGGAAGAGAAAAATATGGCTATTTTAAGAGACAGAAACTCTTAAATCCCTCTGGTAAACAGCAGGAGATGCAGTCTGTCAGTGTCTCAAAGTCTCTGAAATCTGCTGAACCATTTGGCACTGCCTTATAGTTGAAAATGTTTTTTTCTTCTTCTGATAGTAGGAAAAGGAGATATTTTATTGGGTTTCTTTTTGTTTTATGTTTGCTTTTATTTGTTTTGTATGTAACATCAAGGACACACCTCAGAGTAGTAAAAACTGTCCCAAACAGATTTTTTTTTCTACATTTACTCGAAAGGTAATCGCAGCAGTGATTTGGCATTCTAGCTAACGAGACGTAAACACAGAAATAAGGAAGCATTTCAGCAAGCAGCTCACTGCTATCTCTTAAAAGAAGTGGCTAAAATAAATTTTAAAAAATAATAATCTTCCATAAACCCCTAGAACAATAGATCATTATTTTCTCTCGTGTTTCAGTGGGGGTGGAGCTGCTGAGATGGAGCTGATTACCCCAGCTGCAGGGCAGTGTGGCATTGCACAAACAGCAGAGCACAGGCTGTGCTTTCCAAGGAGAGCCTTTGGATTGTTTGGAGTCCACCAGGAAGTCAACTCTGCCCTGGTTTCCGATGCGATTCAATAGGTTATTTTCCAAAGATGTCTGGAGCCAGAATAAAACCCGTCTAACAGGGCCATCAAGAATATTCCCATGATTATAAAACCACAGGGGGACAACTTGTTTTGGGAGGTGCACTGACAACGAACAACAAAACAGAGCATGCATTATCAAGCAGGTATTGTGTTCTTGAATAAAAGACTGATAATGCCTGGGCACACAGGGCTGCTTTCTGCTCACAGCTATAAACAGACTACTCCTACTGACTTCAGACAGCTGCGTGTAACTTGGAGGAGAAGCTCCAAGTTTTTCCTCTGAGGTGTACTTTATTTATTATTAATTCTGTCTGGGTCCTCCACATTTCAAAACTCCCTTCTGCAATGCACTCGCTTCTTTGATCTGGGCTGTGGCCTCACGCACCTCCAAGAAGTGGGGTACAGCGTGAGGAGCTTTGGCTTCCGAGCTGCTAATTGACCTAGTCACAGGACAGACAGTGCTACTGTGCTTTTGGCACCAGTTTTCCCCTTCCTGCATACTTCCCCTAAAGTGGTGACACAACTTAGTGAGGCACCACGGCCCTCTGCCCCGCCCCTTCTCACAGATGCCTGTGTCACACAGGCTGGTCACAGTCTCTCTTCTCACTTGCTGTCCTGCCCTGTAAATTCATACTAACATCTGGGATGCTTGTGACTGTGCTTTTCTTCCTCTCTCTGGTGTTTATTTCTTTTGCTTAGGAAGCTTCCTGCCAGGTCCGTGCTATTGCAGTGAAAAGGGCTGTGCAGATATGAGCATGTAGCCCTTGTCTGGGGTCAACTTTTGCTACAGTCACTGTCACAGAGGCACCTGTGACAGATGTGCACAGATCCATCTGACTCAAGTGTAGCAGTCGTTGTCCCTTTTACTTTGTTTGCCTCCTTAACACTCAGTGATGCCTTTTAAGGGCTCTTCCCTTGGGCTGAGGCTGAGTCCAAATATGTAACACGCTTCCCTTGTGGAGGTATTAATGTATCCTGAAATCCTTATCCTTCCCCTTTGGGCACAAAAGGATTTAACAACTGCAGATTCTTCTGTGTATAGTGGCCAAGAGACACAATGATACAAGAACACTTAGGACCAGTATTCAGTGTCACTTTGTAATGGTGCTGAATGGGAAGAACAAGGGTGTTCAGTTCATCTGGTAATTTGGAGACAGAATTCCTTGCAGTTGGATGGATTAGGATTGCTTAAGTAGCTGCAATATTAATTAGTGCTCATGAAATAACTTGGGAAAATAATGGTAACAAGTGAAACTATTCTAAATTTCAAGACTTGCCAAGGACATGTACACAACTCCCAGTTTGAATAGTGGTTACAGAAAAAAATAAGGATCTAGAACACTCACGTCCTTTATTGTGCACGATGCTGAACACAGAGCAAAGTAAAAATCCTGCACTAGCTAAAGGCGAATGATGCAATTCTAATGGACTTGCTGGAGATACTGTACTCGCTGTTTAATATTTCCTCATCTAATATCCTTTTTTTACCAAATACCTTCACAGCAAAATGTTGGACTTTTTCACTCTGTCAGTTTTTAATTGGGAGAATGTGATCTGCACTAGTATCAGTTCCAAGAAGCGCAGATTAAGAACTTGTCTGCTGCTTCTGCCAAGTACTTCTTTCAGAGAGGAGAGAGAAGACGTTTTGTCTCTCACTGAAAGCAGTGGGAATCAGAGCAGCTCTCCTGAAATCACCTTCCTGCCTGTTGCAATGATCAGCAGAAGAGCAAGAGTGGCTTTTAAAAAGACTGCTGGCATATGGGCAACACAAAGGAAGCTGCACATTGTGACACTCCTAAAGAGGCAAGAGATTCAATGGTTGCTTTATGAATCTCACAGCTGGATCACTAAGGTAGGAAACATAAGCAAGCTATCATGTCACTCTTGTAGGAGTGGAGAAAAGATGTTCCTCTCACTGCCTAGAGAGGCTGAGATGCTGCAGTACTTTTTCTAATCAGTGCAGGTCATATACAGTATTTCTGAGCTTCAGCTTTTAAAAATGAAACCACAACAATGCAGTGTGCTGCAGCATGTGTGAGTTTGTGTTTGGATTACTAAAGAATTTTGGATGAGTTTTTTTCTGCTAGCACACAACTTTGCTGCTGTGCATTTAGACTGACTTGGGAGTATTTATGGGAAAAAAAAAAAAAACTGCTTAAGGGTTTAAAGATTAAGAAGTGTGGCAGAACTTTCCATAACTAGGCAACAGTT
The DNA here is from genome assembly GCA_024865655.1 of Emberiza elegans. Classification (NCBI taxonomy): domain Eukaryota; kingdom Metazoa; phylum Chordata; class Aves; order Passeriformes; family Fringillidae; genus Emberiza; species Emberiza elegans. The sequence continues at coordinate 75,094,904 of JALJVW010000206.1, forward strand.
TCAGGTCTTGGTTCTCACATGTCTTTTCCAATTTTATTTCTAATCCTATTTCACTGCAGATGGATGTGGGGTGGAACAACAGTATATGATGTCAGGACAGAAATTATCAGTAGAATTTAGTTAAACTTTCAGTGTTCTCACAGAGCAAATTCTCCAAACTTTCCATTCTACCAGCTGCACAACTCCCAGTTTTTCAGGAGTTTGTGTTTGGATTGGATAATGAGTTTTTCTGCTAAGCACTTTTGCTGTGCATTTAGACTTTTATGGGAAAAAAAAAAAAAAAACTGCTTAAGGGTTTGGAGAATAAACTTTCCATAAAGCAACAGTTTCAGGTCTTGGTTCTCACATGTCTTTTCCAATTTTATTTCTAATCCTATTTCACTGCAGATGGATGTGGGTGGAACAACAGTATATGATGTCAGGACAGAAATTATCAGTAGAATTTAGTTAAACTTTCAGTGTTCTCACAGAGCAACCCTTTCCATTCTCCAAGACTCCCTTGCTGTTTTTCCCAAGGCAGGATAATGAGCATTACCAGCTGCACAGCTCTAAGCGATGGAGATAAACTCTAGAAGAGATATATCACTATATTTTCTCAGGAGATTTCAGAATAAGCAGTGTTTTCCAAGTAATATGTCTCACTAAAGCCTTTGGATTTTGTGTTACTTGAGAACAGAAAAGACTCCTCTTTTCCTCTATGACTTGTATGTATGGGCTTGCACACAAACACGCTTCTCTCTCTTACACTTGTCAACCAGTAATATACTCAACAATTAAAATGTTTCACTCTCAAATTACTAGACAACGCTTCAATAGTCTTCCAATATCTGTCTGTTTTCATTCAGAAGAGCAGTGATGCCTTAGAATGTGCAAAGAAACAAAGAAAAAAGTTGGCACTTTTGATTTTTTTGTTATGAAGAAGAGACGGTTTTACTAAAATTCAGATGTGCTTTTTCCCCCCCACGAAAATACAAAACTTGTAAAGTTGAAAAATTATTTTAAACATTGTCCTAAACCATTCCTCATGACATGATTCAGAGTTTTGTATCTAATAGCTTTGCTTTTATTTTAAAAAGTGCAAAAAGCCCCATTGAAGAGTCATAATACCAGTGCTCAGCTTGTGTCTCTGAATGCTGTAATTAATTCTGTTCAGGATTTAGCAAATATCCACCTTCAAAGAAATCTGTCTGTTTGAACTCAATTTAGACTACAGTAAATGCACAGGGCTAATGCATATGGAAGAAAAGGCTATGCTTCTCCACATCTAAAATTTTATAAGATGTAAAGGCCCAGAGGCTTTTATGTTGGCCAGTATTTCTGAAATATTCAATAGCCAATCAAGAATGTCAAAGAAATCATGTTCTAAAGAGATGTAAATATCTGTAGCCAGTTAAACTCAAGATACTGAATGGGAGGCAGAGTTTCTGGATCTGGTCAGAGTTAGGTATATATTCATGTTTGGAATATGTACACTAAAGTGCTCATACAGAGAAATAAGTGTAAAAATACAGCTTGAAGGGTATTAACGATGGTGTTAACTCCTCTGACTGACCCTAAAATTCTCTGAGAAGGATGTAAAAAGTCTCCTAATGCAGGGAATGGTTGGACAGGGAGATGAGAAGGAGGTTAATAGTGATGTGGAAGGGTCAATGAGTTCAACAGATGCCAAACAGTGATTTTTAAGTGTATTTATAATTCTACAGAACATGATTTTTAGAATTCCTGAGGATTAATGAATTTGCAACATTGATGAAAACTTAGTCTGTTCAACCAAAATGATAATACTGAGGTAGTTTCTGTTGGGCTTTTTCTTGTTTGGTTTTTTTTATTCAGGGTGGTTAAGGCAGATCCTAAGACTGACTCATTCAGAGTAGTCCTGGGTGGATTGGTAGAAAAATGTATTGGCATATAAATTATGATGACATTTTTTGTGTTGGGCAGCCTGTGTGGCATAGCCACTGAAAATCTCATGCAGGAGAGAGAAAACGGATATGATTTCCTGAAGGTGGGATGAAAGTAATGTTTTCTGCAGAAGGTATGGAAACTAATCTTATGTGGGAATGGTGCCCAGGAGAAGGTGGGGTAGGGAGAAGGGCTGCAGGCAGGGGCAGGATGTTCTGCAGTCAGTGCCCAACTTCCCAAAGGCCCCATGGCAGTGCAAGGGGATTCCAGAGAAGCCTGGGCAATTTTTGCAACCTCTTCCACAAGCTGCCCATTTAACAAAAGATTATTTTACATAGGGATTTTTACCAGCTCTTTTCATGCAACTTATATACCTATTAGATTAGGTTCAAGTTTCACTTGCATTCATGCTGTATCCAGACAACATGGATAAAGTGTCCAGGCCTACATGCTGTTCTGCACATTAATTAACATCCCTAGCAGCCTAACAGAGCATGCTGTTGCCTGGCTCCTACTTCCTACCACTTTCTCAGATCACCATGTAGCCATAAAGGGGAATGAGTCTGTAAAAGGCACCTTTTTCTAATTGAGGGTGAAGTGTCCTGGCCACAAAGGAAGGATGCTACTGTGCAGAGGCTCTGTCTCCAGAGCCAGATTATTCAGTAGAGTATTGGTCCCTGGATTCTTATTTTTTAATAAACTTTGAAATCCTGCACTCATTCAAGAAATTCAAAGTGTTAGGAACATGTTTCAGCAAATGTACAAGAGGTGCAGGGAACCGGCTGCCACATTAAATAGTTACCCTGTGGCCTGCACTGTAAATGAAGAGGAATAACAGAGGTTATTGAAAGTTGTTCTACTTTGTCACAGAACTACTGGAGCTGCCTGAGAAACATTGCTTGCTTTTTGGAAACCCTAGAGGAGAATATGACCTAGGAACAATCACACCTTTGTAGTCCAATTGTTCCCATGCTTTAAAAAAGAAAAAAAAAAAGGAAAAGTGAAAGGAAAAAGTGATCAGGGTAGCAATATTGTACAATGTGGCTATGTTTTAACGTTACTCAGAAAGTCTATATATTGTTACATTGCTTTCAGACACAATAAAAGGCCAGTTATTAACCCTGCAATTATCCAGCCTTATCACTGTTATCCACACAGGCTGACTGAGGCTGGAGTTCTAGATGATATTGTTTTCATTACAGTGACCAAAGTAAAATTTAATTAGAGACCCATCTCTCAAATGGACAATTGAAAAATTTAAGGATTAGGAAATTAATCCTAATGCTTAATTACAATAAACTATTCTGCCATTCTGGATAGGGGTTTTTTTATATCAAAAATCTTCTATCAATTCACTCTTTAGTGGCTGTAAAACATGATTATGGGCATGGGGGGAAATGGTGTTCATGACATTAAAAAGCATATCCTTCCTGTCAGCTCTGAGCATGGAACAGGAATATCTAATCAAAAGGGTTTGCACTGGATCATATCAGTTTCTGACTGCAAACTCTAAATCCACATTGTAGGAGCAAGACAAAATGATCTACAGGTAACAGAAATGGAAAAAATGAATTGATAGGGAGATCAGACTGTGACTAAATGGAAGCAGGGAGGCTGAAAGGCAGCATTTTAATAAGGAAGGCTTTTGTACGGTTTTCAGGTACAGTTGGGCAGATTTGTATGAAACAAAATTTCATCCTGGAGACCATTTAAATTTCATTGATAAGAATGCACTTCATTGCTTCATTTAGAAACTTCCACTGTGGCTTTTCCCCCCCTTATTTCTTTGTATAAAAATAAGAACCATCTGTAGGAAGAAAAAATAAAAACCCACACAACTTGTTTGTGTGAGTGCTTTGCTGTTGTTGTTTAGATTTCTAGGAAACAGATGCATGTTTCTCATTTGGGGAAAGCATACATCTGTTCTGCCAAATTCTCTCCAGAAATTCTTAATTTTCCAGTAAGAGCTCATTCAACTACATTTGAAAACAAGAAACTTTTCCTCCATCATCTGTGTACACATAAATATGTTACAAGGAAAGATGGTCATTTTGATACAGTAAGGAATTGTTTTCTCAGCAAATCCATAAGTGTTTGCAAAATGCTAAATAATAATTTAGGTGAGAAGGAAAAAAGAGAAGGTAGCAACAAATTTGCTTCTGTAATAGTGAAAAAATATTTGCACAGTTGGAGCTCTTATTGAAGAGTGGCATACAATTTAACAAGGCTGAAACCAATAAGTTTGTATAGAAATTTATGTGTAAGGTTTAATAAAAATGTAATTCTGTCTACAAATTATTTAAACCATTGAGTGGAATTCTATAGTAGCAGTATTATTCTCTTTCATAGTTTAAACATTTTGTAGGGAGGTTATCATTATGTTACATTTACAGGTCATCTCCAGAAGGGGAGCAGGGGAAATAACTTCATGAGTTCTAAATGTTAGTCTGCTTTTGGATCTACTTCAAAACATTGCTTTGTATATTTTTCCATTTCTTCTTGTTTTGAAAAGAAACAACTACAACATAACTGTAATAGCACATGACTCATGTTCATATGTGCCCATTTCAGGGTTTGGATTATAGTAACTTGCATTAAGGTATCTTCATTTGCCTAGGGGATTTTTATCTTAGAGCTTAGAAATAGAGGATGAAAAAATGCATAATCAGTAGTCAAATCCCAGTGCAGAAGGAATCTATGAGTACATCAAGTAGAGCAAACCTATTAACTTGTTCACCTTCAGGGAGAAGATCCTACAGTAGCAATGCATTTTGGAAATAAATTCTAAGCAGGTGGACAGAGCAGCAGGAGGGCAGTATCAGGCTAATACAGCAGGAAGGCAACAGCAGCCAGTTAGAAAAAAGTGAATCCTATGGACTGTGGGGAGCTGCATATTAGAATTGCCAAACTGACTATTTCCTACTGCAGGTCTTAAATAAATTAGACCTGCACAGAAATGTGGGCACTGATACCTCCCCACATGGCACAAATAACAGTGGAAATGAAAGCTGACCGTGTGTGCCCCAGTGAAGCTGTGAATGCTCAGGTGAGGTGTTGCTTCACTCCTATTTAAGCTTGTCACTGTAAATGAAGCCTGTGGCCAGATGTAAATGGGACCCACAGGTATTTCTTAATGCTGCTGGTATTGTCTACATAGCAGTGAATTTCTTTCAGTGCAACAAATACAGCTCCTTCTGTATATTCCTCCTAGATCCAGTGCTGATGGTGGTGTGGGACTGGTAGGAGATGAGAGCTCAGCAGGGAGGCCACAGCTTCCTGAAGGAATGACAGGAAGGGAGAGACATCCCTGAATACACTGGAGAATGGGAAAGCTGTGCTAAGCTCCTGCTGCAGCCTGTCCAGTCGGGGCACCCTGCAGCCTCAAGACATCCTTTTCCAGGTCACAACAGGGACTCTGTTTTCCTTTGAGCAGCAGATATAAACAGCTGCCTTGAGTTAAAAGTGAGCCCCCAGTGCCAATACAGGGGTGGAGGCTTCTGTGCGGTGCCAGCCTAACCACTAACATTTCAGAAAGGGCTGGAAGGGGTGGCTTTGCTCAGACACTCTGCTAATGGACTGAAAATGGGCCTTGAGTGTACTGCCTGGGTTGCTGCTTGAAGCAGGAGTGATCCACTCATCCTCAGCCTGCATCTGTCCAGAAGAGTCCCCGACTCCCTTGATTTGTCACACTAGCTAATGTGTGGCTGCTTGCACTGAAGTGCATCAGTTTGCTCATGTACCCACACCTCTGCTGCTCTGCTTCTGGAGGTCTGGGCTGTTGGCTGAGGCTCTGCTCTGCCACTGGCAGAGGCTCTGCCTGGGTGTTGCCACCTGCTCGTCTGTCCAGAGATGGCTGATATTCGCCTGCTGTCACTCTGGCTGTAGCTTCTATTTTTTTTGTCTGTGGCAGCTGGCCTGGTTGTGGGTTGATTTGTTGCATGCAGTGTTTTTTCTCCCCTGACTGCATACCTTAGGCTACAAATTATACTCTGAATTTTCCGTCCCACAAGGGTGCAATGGAAAGCCAGTTGAATGCAGAGGAAATCTCCTGCTGACTTCAATGGGACACTAATCATATTCCAAATCACTGATGCTACAGGGTTCATCATGAAGTTTAGCTCTTTGCTCAAAATACTGCACATCTGAGAATAGTTTCCAGCAAATTATATTCTTTTGGAAATGTCCCTGCTCCCTTATTGAGGCTTCTTAGCATTTGTGCTTCTAGGCCTCACCTCTTCTTAAGAGCCACTCTTGAGAATGCATCTTTAGTAATTTCAGTCTGCAGAAAATTCCCCCTCCTAAAGTGCCCTGGTCTGCATTTCATTCCATTTAACCAGTGAAAAAGGTTTCTCCCTGCTGAAGAAATTGTTCTTTCAAGGCAGACATTCTCCCTTTAGTATCTTGAGAATGGAGCTGAATTTTTGAAAGAGCAAATCTCTCTGCTGCACCTTTTGAGAGTCGCTGGAGTTTCCCTGGGGTTCCTCTCTGTCCTCCCAGTAGATTACACATATTAGTGAGACACTCAGCATCTATAACTCCATCCTCTTTATTTCACTACTTCACAGAGAAGCTTGAGATACTGGGAGGGTCTGCCCATGGCCGAGTCCCCAGCAAGCTGAGGTCCCTTAACAGTATTTCATACTGATGGGATGTGGTTATGCAATGTTGTACCATGGGCGCATTTGCAATTACCTTCTTGTGAAATTCTTTCCACTCTAATTAGAGGAGCATCAATATTTGTCTTCTAACATGGATTTAGTAGAGGTTTAACAATCACAAATCATCATCTGAAAACTGACAAGTATTTTAGTACAGTGACATGTTTCTAAAACTTTGGTGTGATGAGTTTGTTGTGATTAGGTTAGAGGAGGATGGCAATAGAGAAATCAAACACATTTAGGTGGGGATTTTTTCTATTTTGATAAAGAATAGAATTTACAATCCCATTTAATTCATAATGCTAACCTTGGATCTTTAAAAAGGGAAGAAAAAGGAAGATCTTTGCAAATAATTGTAATGAGGTTTGAGACTTTCAGTTGTTACAAGTAAAAAAAATATATAGCAATTGAACATAACAAAGGTGATATATGTTAAATCAATTTTATGTTCATAAAAGCACTTAATGGATGCTCATTGTTAAACTTCCAGCAAAAAATGGCATGGGCTTTTGGCTCCTGCTTTATTTCTTGGGGTATGCACCATGTCTCAAGGTGATGAGTTTGAAAAGCTTTCAAGGGGCTTGTGCTGATTGTCCTTCACAAGGTCTGGTTGCAAAAATGTACTGACTGTGTCAGCATTCATTTATTTCCTATCATGCTAAGGTTTAGTTTGGGGCTTTTTTGCTTGAGAGTTGGGTTGCTGATTTTTTGCACTGCAAGGTTTAGCTGACACATTTACTAATTTAAATAACATGTAGTAGTGATTATGGTGTCAGGTAAAAGTCCCAACTTACATCCATTTTTTAAGATAGGAAGCACATTAAGAAATTAAACTTCTACGACCGGTCTATTGTGAAGCTGATCTAGAGAGTGAAGTTACCCATGGAATTGACCCACAGATGTCTGTAATTACTGCAGGTTCTGCAGAGCGTGTGACTTCTTTGGCAGTTACACAGTTTGAATGTGCTACCTCAGGAGAAAAGGGTCAGTTCTGCCAGTTCTCTGAGAGATACTGGCTGGGAATCCCGTGCACACAAGCTCTAGTTCATTCATGCCAGTCAAAAGAAAAATTTGGTGGTACGCTCCTCAGACTAGACTAAGGAAATAGGAAGAAGATGAAGAAATTAAAAACAGAATTTATTGAGGTGAAAAAACCAAAACCCCAAAACAGTTTGTTGAACCTATTCTGTTTCATAAAGCTCCTAAAATGTAATGAGTGACAGAAGGATAGAAAATCAAAGTCCCTTTATTCAACAATAAGTTGACTTTATCACTTGAAAAATACATGAAGTTCAGTGTAATCAGAGTCGGGTTTAGAACAGTTAGTTTGGGTGTGCTAATATAAAACCAAACTTTCTGAAATTGTTCTTTTTCAAAAGCAAACTGCCTCCAAAATATTGATTCAATACTTAAGGAAAAATAAGGAATTCTGAAAAGCTGAACATGTTCACAGGCCAGTTTTAACCAAAGGGGTTAGGTATTCCCCTTATTTTCAAGATATTCCCACAGTGAAAAGAGTAGAAAACAGAAGTGCACTACCATCATTGATGAATGAGAAAGAAAATCAAAAGTAGGGCAAGAAGTCTCATACACAATTGATAAAAATGTACCTGCTTCACCCAACACTTCACTGTTGACTTTACATAATGTGGAAAACAATCATAACAGAAATAGTAATATACACTAGCAGTAACAGAAAGCAGCACAAATTGAGTGCAAACAACATGAAAAAAGAAAGTCACCAGTCCAGTAAGTCAATAAAGATCAGAATTTTCAAGGACCATGCTTGAATCCCTGTTATTAATCAGGCTCCCAATTTACAACAGATGATATTGTGCAGCTGGTGATTGATAATCCTTCCAGGCATAATGTCACTTCTTCCTTGAACCATGAAGACACAGCTTGTGTGTGTTTGAGATCTCATAGATTGGTGAGCTCCACAGTTCACCAGCTGCCCAAATTACTTTCTATTGAAAAAAATGCTTTTATTTGGGGGGGGGGGAACAAATTTGCAATATTCCTCTGCTCTTTTTTTTTTTTTTCTTTGCAGATGTGGAGGTAAATTTTCAACACGTGGAACATAAAAGTGAAAGCTATTAGAAGCAATAATGTTGCTAGAACACAAACATCTGTCACTCATGCAGACATCATCCTGTAAACCCATCTAACTATATCTTCTTTCCCTTCTGATTGTATCGGGGTGGCTTGTGGCAAGAGAGTGATTTGAGTGACAGACGTCCAACCTGGAACAGACCTATGCATATTCATATTTGTTTACAGGACCTCATCACTCCTAAAAGATGTAAATTTTTAAATTTGCTTTTATTGAGAAAAGAAATTATGAGGAAAAGTTTGTTACCTTGGAACAGAGAGTCAAAGTTATTGTGGGGCTCTGGCTTTCATAAAAATTTTACCAAGTTTTTAAATTGTCTAATGAAAAAAGAGCATGAATAATTTAAATGGAGAACGCATTTTCTATATTAGAACCATACTATACCAATACAACAGAAGAGACAACACTTGAGACAGCTTAACTTAATCCTCTTCCTCCCAGACTTTGATTACAATCTTCAAAACTGGTACAGAACCTCTATATTAAAGGCAGATTTCCCCCTATCTTCCTATTAAATTATTGTTAGATTCTTGGAATGCAACCTTAATAATGTTAATCAATGAGATTTTAACTTCTGTATGTGACCTCACTAATATTATGAAAATTGGGTAATTATTTTAACTTTTAGATATAGACCACAAGAGGACCAAGATATTAAACCTTGTCTATGTAGTTTTTTAAATTTTTTTTCATCAATTATAGCAAATTAATTCCCAATTCTGACAGGTCTGTGAAGAATCAGAAAGTTTGGTTTGTGGTAGGGGCATGACAATCCAAATACTTACACTTTTAGTCCTATTTGACCATATCTATATTTTCTTTAGAATGCACAGATGTAACAGGTCACACATCCCTATAAACAAAGCTTTCTGCCCAGAGATCTGCAACATAGGCAAAATATGGTCCTCTGCCAATGAAACCATGCTCTCTCTTGAATGATACCAATCTGTAAGTTGGCATTTTGCATTACGTGCTTATTTGTCAAGCAGTAAATTGATTTGTTCAAGAGAAAAAGAGAATAATGTGCAACCTAATAATCCTGAACTACTGTAGGATATTACAGAAAGGTTTAGGTGCTTATTTTCCAAAGGCCATGCTCTCATTTTAAATCAGTGCTCTTTGATCTGAAATAAAAAAGAAGGGGAAAGAAAGGCAATTTCTGTCTGATCAGTGTTTCCCTATCCTGGGCCCTCTAATCTGGTGTCCATCATGTAATGCATGTCCATCAGCCTGATCAGATGATTTCTTTCAAAACTTCATCCATTTTCTCTTTCTTGCTTGTGGGTTTTTGCCACGAGCTACCAGAGGTAGCCTCTGAAGAGCAGAGAGAAAAAGGTGAAGTGCAGGTGAATATCTTGGAAGGATCTCTGGATAGTTTTTTACAAAGCAGGAGAGAAAGAGGAAAAAAATTTACTGAATAAAAGTAATGCTTAATCATTTTTAATTAGCATTAAATTAGAGATGTAATCTTTATACAGTGAACTAGAATATATCATCTTTAGTATTTGCCCAAGAAACTGGACCAACAAATATTCGTAACTAGAGCGTGCTACACTTTTTGTGATAACCACTGATTCTGTGATAACAATGCTTGTTTTCATAGAAATTGAAAGCTTCTGTCTTGAAGAGTTTTTCATTTTGAAGCCTGTGTTACCTTAAATCAGGTACTAAATGACTAGTGTCTGATTTTCCCATAGTAATAATAAAGCAGCCTCCCCCAGTGGCCTCCTTCTCCCCAGACCTCACTGATTTATGGCCAGTTCTGGAGCACCAGTTTCTGTCATGTCTATTGCTTATTTTATTTCTTTTAAATTATTGTTCCTGTTGTGATAGAGCACAGAGTATCTTGTTGCAAACCCTATGGGCACTAGTTGAAAAAATAGAAGAGTTCCCTTTCCTTATCAAGTTTAAAATTACTCCGTCTGAAGATAGAAACTGTGTGAGAAAAACTAAAGCTATTGCAAGAAATAACAGCATAATAGTGAAATGATTATGCTTCCCATCAGAGAGGTGGTCCAAAATGTGAAAATGTCATCAAGTATCTTGGGAAAGACATTTTTTGAAATTACAGCCAAATCTACACTTCAGCCAACAGAACAGGCAAAATGAGATGCACTCTGATTCTTTATACAGAGAAAAATGGAGGCCTCTTAAATATCTGCTAGTCTGAGGTAGAAATTTTGGAACTGCAATTTTGTGATTGAATTAAACTGTTCCCATTCCTAATTTTATTACAGGCTTTGTTGGAGGATTGGCTAAATGTCTGCTCATTAGTCCTGATCTCAATCTTTATCTCAGGAGACTTTTATCATCATTAGTGTTAATTCTATTAAATTAATTGAGAGGTTGTTATTTTCATCTATGAATGGTGTGTATTTTTGATTGACTAGTCAATGACAAGTCTCTTTTCATTTTCTACTATAAGTAAGGCTATGAAAAAGAAAAGAAGTGGAATAGTTGGCCAATTAAGTTACACAATAATGACAAGGTCAGGGCAGAGTACATTGTGGTAGTTTACAAGTTACTAAGGCATTTGAGTTTTCATGTTCCTTACAGAAATTGTAATGAAAATAAAAAGTGACACATGAATCCATTAACATGACAGCACAATAAAAGGAAGGAGAAATAATTTTAAGCATACAAGTATAGATCAAAATAGTTTGAAGGGATCAGAGACAAACCACAAGAGAATTCTAGCTCTTTCCAAAATTAGACAATACACGACAGAATATATACATTTGCCATTCCCTCCTAAACCCATGTCGTTCCCAGTTGGTTTCCTGTATTTCAGGAATGTTTTTCCTTGCTTTATCTCTTCGATCTGCCCTACCTCTGAGTAAGACCTCTGAGTCATGCAAAGATGGTTCTATTCATTGAAGTCTTGATGTTGGTGTAATGAATGTGTTGCTTTGCCAAGAAAAGAGCAGCTCTCATAAAAAATGTGTGAAGCTGTGCCAGTAAAAAGTGACACATTTATAAATATGGAACAATGTAGTCGTATTAAACCTATGCCTGCAAACATCCTGCATATTGCATCACTCTGGTTGAACTGCTTTACCCAATAGACTTATGGAATTCATTTGCTGAAAAAGAAAGAGCTGGGTTCCTGTCTTAAAGTTTAACAGAGACAAAAAAGTTTGGAGGAGGAGAGTTGTACCACTAGCTGTTTGCAGCATTTTTTGTGGCTAAGGTGGCAAGCAAAGGTGTTACAAAACAATCATTTGTTCTGTTTCACCTTTATAAAATAAGACAAAAATATTGCTTCACCTGAATATGTCATCAAATTGTGTAAAGGATCTCTTCAAACACCTGGGGTACTCTAGGCTTTCTAACAAAAAAAATTAGCATTGTCATCATTTATCTTGCACAGTACCTGAACAGGAAGCTCATGAGAATGGATGACAAAGATCTTGCCTTAATGTATTAAGAGCATGGTCAAAAAAGATAAAAGGTGGGCTTCATGCTGACTTTCCCTGAGAACTTTGCTTCGAATGAAGGTGATCCCTAAAATACATAGGGAAGTTAAGAACTCTTTTAAAGTCTGCTGAATGGCAGAGATCCTTGTGAGTCTGCTGTGCTCTACCAGCACAGCTCACTGTGCACCTGGCCAGAACCTTTCTTTTGGGCCCAGCCTGCAATGTTCCCAGTGACCGTGGGTGGCACAGCACTGCCTACATCAAAGAAATCTCCAGCTGTCCTGTTAAAATAGCTCTTCACTCTCTTGGCGCTTATGGCAGAGTACAAAGGAGACAGTAGGGTCAAACCTCAACACTTCACTGCAGAATATTCTCACAGTGAGGCTCAGTTTATGCAGGTACAGCAGATTCACCTGGGGACCTTAGATTATTTTGCAAATCTAGAGCAGAACAAACTGTTCTATTTGCAGATCTTGACTCCATCTGATGCAGATAGGTTCTGCTCCAGCTCAAGCACCCACAGGGATCTTATGTCTGCTTTTGCCAGGGAACCTGTGTTCTTGCACATGGTGACTGCTCCAAACAACCATTGTTTTGCAATACTCTGGACTAATATAATCATTTTCCCAACACCATTACTCTTTGGATGCCTTATGTAAATGTAAAAAATTAGCCTTGCTGCTACCATTGCAATTCTAATTTAACAGAACACGCAGCTTTCTGCAAGCTGAGTCTGCAACACATCCCATCCAAGCTGACACATTAGGGTGTCAGGTTTCAGACTCTTCAGTTATCTCCTGTTCTTGTGATAGCAAATTTTGCAGGATTTTGACACCTTGTCTTTCAGTCTTTCTCTCACTCATGCTTTCTTGCCTTTTGGGAATGAAGAAGAAACTTTCCATCCTGTGTCTCTTCGCAGATCAGAGTGGATCTCTGAGTGATTCCCTCAAGACAGCTCATGAGTTCTCTGACAAAGAATGAATTCATGTGGAATTTTTTTTTTCCTGGTCTAATATTAAAAGGAGAAAATATATCTCTTTATGAATCATCAGCAAAATTCATTGATTTCATCCAGACTTTGTGTGTCTTTTCACTGAACACAGCTGCTATTTCCAAATAGTATTTGATAAGTCTGTTCTTTTAGTAGATGGCATTATCTCTTAGAAAAGGATATTAATGTGCTGTCTTTGTCACTCATTATGAAGCTGAGAACCTGATAAGGGTAAAGATCATCAAACATCAGAGCTGCAATAAATATTTTCCTTTTTTTGTCACCTAAGAAATTTCTGTGAGGTTTTTAAACTGCATGGTAAGCTCTGGCTCCTTGCTCACAGAATAGCTGAGGTGGGCAGAGATGCCCCTCTAGAGATCATCTACTGCACATACCTGCCCAAAGCAGGGTCAGGGAGAGCATGTCGCTCTGGGCACGGTCAGGTGGATTTTAAATATCTGCACAGATAGAGCCTCTTAACCTTCTCTGTTTGACCTGCTCCTACTTTTGATCATCTGCACAGGAAAAAATAATATTTTTTCTTATATTTGAAAGGAATTTCCAGTACTTTAGCTCATTTGTCCTGTGAGCACAGTGAAGAAGACTCTGACTGCACCTCCTTTACTCTCTCCCATCAGGTATTTTTACACACTGGTGAGATCCCCTTGAGCCATTTGTTCTCCAGGCTGAAGATTTCAAGTGTCTCTTTACATACTGGATGCTCCATTTCATCTGTCATCTTCATGGCTCCTTGCTAATATTTATTAATGTTAGGGATCTATATGTCACCAAATTAGATACCAGCTAAGATCACATCCCAGACAAGCTCATGTCTTCTCTGGAGAGAAAGGGGCATCCCTGGAACTTTTTAGATTGCAGAGGATGGAATTTCTAAATTGGACTAGGTAAGTTTTTTCTCCTAACAACTTCCATGTAAATGCTATTCGTAGAAAACTATGATCTATAACCTGATAAATGAATTTACCTGTGTTTTCCTCAGAATAAGCCTGGACCTCTTTAGGTAGTATTTTTAAGAGTACCTTATTTGATTGTGCTTTAGAAAAGCATAAATAGTTTTTCCTCCAAACACTATAAGAATAAGAGATGGATGGTAAAGTCAGCTTGCTGGGTTAAAATATGATTCAGCTGACAAAAGAGTTGGTTTGCAGTGTTCCTATCTAAATCATATACTGATGGCAATAACGATCTGTCAAAACATATATCCTCACAGTCATTTTCCCCCTACTCATTCAGATGTCAGAACCTAACTCAGAAAGAGAAGGTATGAGTGGAACAGGAGGTGACAGAATCACTTACACAGCCCAAGTTTTCTGACCCTTAGTCTTCCAGATGGACACTGTCCTCTTGTAAACATTCTTTGAGTTATTTTTTCGTAAATAATGTTAGGTAGATGCTAACTGAATACTCAAGTGTGTTTCCACAGCTACTGGACTGCAGGAAAGAATATTCTTTCTCCCAGGCAAGGAAGATAAAGAATGCAAAAAGGCAGCGCATCTCAATTCTCTGTCACTGCTGGCTTCTTGAGCATGAGCTGACACACACCATGGACTTTGAAGATACAATGATTGAATCTGTGCAGAGTGGAGGGAAAAGACATTTGAATTCTATAACCTAACATTCTCTTTAGCAGGGTCTAATATAGGACATTAAAATTCACCATGGATGAGAATGCACAGTTGAATGTGTTGAAGCTTTTTTCTCAAAAATAGCTTTTATAGGATTTTTTTCCATAAATAATAACAGAATAGAGCATAAAACAATGTTGCAAGGCAATGTCACTGTATGGTGTGAAGTATAATTGATGCATTGTGACAGAGAAGGCAAAAAGTATGCCCAAGGATAAATTTCTCACTAAATTGACTAAAGGACAGCAAAAGCCATGGGAAAAAGAAGCTGGAAACATTGTTTATGAGAAATATTTTATTTATATTCAAATATGCAACCACTTTTGTACTCTCACTAAGCCTACCATGCACAATATTTGCAAAAACATCTGTTTCTCCCATACTTTAGCTCAATATTCTTTATAGTTATTTTCTTGTCCCCCATCCAATCAGTAATTTTAATTATTTCCATTATCATGTACTCAGCTAAGAATTTAGCTTCAGTAAATTAGACTGAATCAGTTTGCTTTCATTATTTTCTATTTGTTCCACTTACTGCAAATTGTTCTCTTTGGCTGTTATTATTTTTCATTAAGTTCTTTGAATTCTTCAAATCCTTTCTTGAAACACTCAGCAATGCACATATTTAAACTAAATCTGTTTTCAGAAGTTATTTTATGCTTTTAGTTTTCACTGCAAAAAATCCAGAAACCAAATCACAACACGGTCTGTCGCAGACATCTTTTGTGAAAAATCCTTTCTTAGGATTTTTCCTTCTGAGAGCTGCAGTTTCAGCAACAAATGTAAACAATGATTATCTGCTGCTGTGGAATGCAACAGGTCCACCTGTGATTGGGCCATCTTGAATGTTTATGGTTAATGGCCAATGGATGACCGAGCTATCTCGGACAGAGTCCGAGAGCTGCCTTTGTTTTCTTTCTTTCTATTCTATTCTTAGCTTAGCCTTCTGAGAACTTCTCTTTCCTTTTCTTTTTAGTATAGTTATAACATAATATATATATATATATCATAAAATGATAAATCAAGCCTTCTGATCATGGAGTCAACATTCTCATCTGTCTCTTCACCTCAAAACCCTTGTGACCACTGTCACACATGGTCTAATTCCTCTATTCTAAAATCTAACACCTGGTATCCCTGGGGGCAGAGTCACTTTCCTTCCTCGTGGAACTGTTCCACCATAATTATTTTTTTTTCTTCTCCTCTGCTACAACATGATTTCTTAGTATTGGAGATGATGTCTTCCCTTTTAACCTCCTGATGCAAAGTTTATGTATGTATTACCTACCTCCTTCTTACAATGTGGAGTGACCCTCAAGATACTTATTCGGTTTTCTCAGCAGGGAAAAGTACATGTGAGGCTCAGCCAAAGGCAACAGAAAGGGAACAGAGGATCCTCCAGCAAAGCAATACTCCTTCTGAGCACACCAGATGGCATGTCCAACAAAAAATGTAAAAAAGCCACGTATATTCCACCTTTTCCCAGGTGTGTGAGATACACAAACCTCCGTGGCTGTGGTGACTGTCCTCCTCCTGCAGTGACTGCTCCTGAGCTCTGGCAGCCCAGTGTCTCTGCCTCTGCAGCCTCCAGCTGCTCCTGGAGTACAGGGGGCCTCTGCAAAGGTCTCTGTCCCAGCAAACTTGGATTTCCAGAGCCTGATGTCCCACCTTGTTGAACTATTTCAGGACAAGGGTGCTGAATCCCCTGCATTGTGGGATGCGGCTGTAACTCACAGCCCAAGGAGTCCCTCCAGACCAGGCTGCATTCACATGAGAATCAGTTCCTGACATTAAATATCTGTACACAAATTACTCTGCTAACTCTGTGCAACTCCCTCGCATATCTTATAAAAGATCAAGATTCCTAGCTTAGCTGGCAGGGTTTTTTCTTAGCACAACCAATTTGTTTCAGTCTGTTTTATCACAAGTTTTATGTCTACTATTTACAAGAGAATTTAAATTACATAGGTTATTTGCTTATAAAATACATTTTGCAAAGATGGATCCAGTAAGGTTTTGGAGATAAATACTGATTCATTGCTTATTCTCATTCTCCAAGCATTGAAATTTTCTGTAAAGTACAAAACTCACTGCCACAGTTGTCATGGATTTCTGGTATCCCATACAATAGTAATTTAATATCTGTAACAAGAAATAAGAGGCAAAGATGCACTGAATGAACATGTAGTCAAAAACACCTCAGAAATAATTGATTGAAGTGATTAAAAAAGTTGAATGTGTACAATAGAAGTGCATAGATTTACCTGGCTTTAGAGCAGAGGCAATGTTGACTGGCTGGGCTTAGCACAGCACAAGTCATCTCAAGTATATAAATAATGAATGTCACTGTTAAAAAATTATTTTCTGTGGCAGTCAACAAAGTATGGAAGAAAAGAGAGAAGAGAGCAGATTCAGCAGCAGAAAGGCATTTAGAGGCAGAAATTACTAATGTTTTGATGTGAGGTAATATCAAGCAACAGGTCTTGGATATGCTTGCAATGATTCAATCCAGTCTTTTTCCTATCACAGTGAAAAAAATGCAACAAGGAATGAGCAAATGACAGAACTTCCCTGCAAACACCAGTGAATCTCGATTGCACTTTCATCTGACAGCACAGCTGAACCTGTGCATGGAGCAAGTGCTTGTAGCAGACACATGCAGAACTAACTGCCCAGGAGCTTCTGTGGGGTGGATGAGGGGGAGGACTAAATTCCACACATCTTGGCATTCTATTAATGTAAAAATTTTTATACTGATTTGAGATATCTTAACATTTCATTGATATTCCGTACTTAATATTAAGGAGAATCTAAAATTTGGGAACAGGGTGCTTTTTCAAACACTATTTCTTTTTCTTAAGCACATGGCTGTTTTCTCTGATCCCATTCTTCCTCCCTGAAGGTCTGCTGTTACTTTTTCATTACCTTTTTAATTGTCTTCATTTATTGAGTCAAAAGCTGAGCCCGTAAAACACTGGGTTTTAAGTGTACAATACCTAACATGAAAATTCATAGTAAGTGCAACAGAAAAATAACATAATCATATCATAGCAAGAACTAGCAAATTTGCAACAATCAAATCAGGTCAGTTCTGCATAGCTGCACACAACACTGTCTCACAAACTTGCATCTCCTCTCCCAGGAATCACTACTTTGTTTGCAGCAACTTGCATACAAGAAAACCTGATGGTTGTGTGCTTGTTTTAGGCAGGTGTGCCATCATGCTTCAACAGTGTGCTGCTGAGGAGAATTGGACGGGTCAGTACTGTCTTGAAGGACCAGGCATAGAAATTAACCCACACATTTCCTAAGTGAGGAAAAATAGCTTGTGATGTGCTAATTTACAAATGTGAGTTTTTGACAAGGTATTCAATGTCTGTCCCATAAGCTGTGCCATTAGGCAAGAAGAGAAACAGATGAGAAAGGGCAGGAGGGAGTGTTTGAGTTTCCATGACTCCATAAAGGGGAGGAAAGGGCAATTTAACTTTGAGAGCGTGCTAAGAGGGTTAATTCAGGAGAAGTTCTGCAATTTATTCTCCTTCTCCATAACGTTGGACCTTAGGGCTTAATGTAATGGAATGTGATTTAGAGTTCTGAATGTGCTAATTTTGTAATTCAGGTGTCCTGTGGAGAGGCTGTGTTCATGCCAGCTGTCTGGGGAATTACATGCAGCTGATTTGTGTTGGGGAAAATGTGAGGTTTGCTTCAGGCCAAAATTGTTGTAAAATTTAAACCAGTGTATTTTTCTCTCTCCTTAATTTAAAGTATGGGATACGGTTGGGCCTGAGGGGAATTACCAAGGGCTTCCACATACTTCCTGATGTTTAGTATAGAAAATTCTCATATTGTTAAATTACATCACTTGATAACCAACATAAACCAGTTTTATTTATAACACTGCTCTTCTGTTTTCCTTGTGCCCTGCTTTGGCTGTTCCATCTTCATCAAACCCTAATTAAAGTAGGATTTTGAGTCTCATGCTCTCTGCAAGGATGAGATGTCTATCTATGGCCAATTTCTTCAGAAGAAACTCTTGTGCTAAATAGCAATTTGATATTCCTTCATGACAGAGATCTGGGGTGGGAAAGTGGTTTCCATAATATTTTTGAGTCAAACTGGGTATTTGTGGATATTGCTGTGAAACTGTGAGCTAATGGTGCCTGTCAGCCATAAGGGCTGTGCTCCAGTCTTGGCTCAGCACAGCAAGTCAAGCTTGCCAGGTGGATAACACAGCCCTGAATTATTTATTTATTTCAAAACATATCCCCAGGATATTGCAAAATGTAGTTCTTGAAACAGAGGACCATGTTTTTGGTTTATGTAAATCAGAGCCACTCCATTTAGTTCAGTGCAACTGTGCTGATTTATGGCAGCTAAAGAGCTGGGCCACTGTTCCTTGGGCTATGAAAATGCTTGTTACTCTAGAAATGACTCTGCATCTAAATGGCATTATCACACCACAACACCTGACCTGAGAGGTGAAACTGGTTTCTTTTATTGAAATCAAAACAATTATATGTGTATCTTTACTGCTTTCCTTGAGCTGCCTCAGGAAAACATTTTAGAAAAGCAGAAGGATGAAGTTGTCTCTCTATGTTTTTGCAAGTGTACTGCTTTTTGGAAACACAGCAAAGACCTCTCACATAGAAATGTTGGTGAGCAGAAAATAAAAGGTTTCTGCTTTGTTTTTTTTCTCTACCTCCATCTTAGTCCCTTTGCAACACCTTTGTGCAGACAAGCATGAGTACAATCTCTTAAAATTAAAAGCAAAATGCTTGGAAAACAGAAAACTCAAAGATGCTAATAGCAAAGCACAGTGAATGAAAAGATCTACCCAAACCAGCATCTGGAAGTATGGCAATTCAGACATTCAGCACATGATACTTATGTCCATCAGACACATTTTATGATGTGCTTTTAAGCAGCAATATTTTATATTTGTTGATTTTGCTAGAGGGGAGATGGAGTTTGCAGAAAATACAAAAGAAGCAATGTGCAGAAGTGATGTATGTGCTTCAAAGTAATATTAAAATCAATTTCTGTTATACAGGGAATATATATGAGCTGATTTCATTTTGTTCTGTTTAAGCATGACTTAAAATATCTTCTTCACAAAATCATTTTAAGATGCCAGTGTGTGAGAATGTGGGCACATACTAATATTCCACTAATATGTGACAGACAAAATTTCATTTCTAAAAGGGCAAGGCCTGACACCATGGTACGAGCACCTTATTTCAGAGTGGATAAAATAGAAGATTAAAGTTGCCCTTAATGGAAATCAAAATTGCTTAAAATAGCAAAATGATTGCACTCTGATTTGACCATGTATCAAAGTTTTGCATGTTGATACATTTAGTCCCTGCCTTTATTCAAAGTTCAAGAATTTTGTGATAATTTATCCACTTCCTCTTATATTGCCAATGACTGTTGAACTTAGTATTGGTTTTGTGTAACCTGGATGTAATTCTCTTGTTGTCACTTCCTGGTTAAATTATCCAGTCAATAGCTAATAGGTTTTTTCCTGTGTCACTTTTGTAATGAACACCTTTTCTGGTTTTCACATTGTCAATGAAACCATTCCCCAGAAGTGAAAATCAGCCACTATTGAATAAAACCTTATCTGCATCACTACCAGAAAATTAATCTGAATTGGCCATTTAAA
This sequence comes from Emberiza elegans, assembly GCA_024865655.1. NCBI lineage: Eukaryota > Metazoa > Chordata > Aves > Passeriformes > Fringillidae > Emberiza > Emberiza elegans. Next base: position 75,115,295 of record JALJVW010000206.1, read on the forward strand.
TAGTGGAGCTAAATCACTTTAAGACCTTATTGTGGACACTTGTATTCAAAATTAAATTAGTATTAATTTGATTTTATTTCCTTCACTTCACAATATGATAACACTTTGTTGCACCACTTTCTACTGTAAGCCTATCAGACTTTTTAAATGGGCAGAACAATAGGCTGTAGGAAGGGGCACCAGTTATTCAATGCACATCATTTCAGCATCCAGTTGTAATTAAATTAAAGATGAAGAAAAGTATATGGGGTAATAAGCTACTGAATGTGAAAATGCAAAATGTGAAATTGAGGTCTTGACCACTTTGCATAAACGTCCATACTGCATCTCTGACACGCTATTGCTGCTTCCAGGGGAGAATAGTCTTCCCACCTGATTAAACTTTTGTGGATTGTTTTTGAGTTTCACACCAGGGCTGTTTTATTTCAGTTTGTAATTATCCATTCTCCACTGTTTGCATAAGTGAAGTGATCCTTGTAAGTCATTCTGGCTTCTTCAGAAAAAGCAGCTACAGAAGTACAAACTCTTACTTACCTCATCCAAGACAGACACTGGGCATCATGACAAAATATTCTGGCCTGTTTCTGACATGTGAGTTTATCAGAATATAATTGTGTTAGATGCTTCATCTGTAAATCATAAATTTAATCCAAGCCTTTTTTATTAGAGCTAACTTATTCCGCCTTCAGTCAGAAATTTGCTGTTTCTACCACTGGTTATGCCCAAGGATTATTAATATCTGGTGTCAAGTTCAATTTTATTTGGTGACTGCAACAGAGATCAACCTTGTTTGATCCCTTGTTTTTTCTTTAGGGAAATTAATTCCAAATGATGCAGCTGAATTGAAGAACTGAGAATTTAAATTTCTCTTCTCTGCTGGGTGAAGGATGCATATTTATAACAGGAATAGCAAACTCTAAGTCTTGGCTTCCCATATTTTATTACTTGCCACTGGTAGCAAAACTTCAATGCTCTCAGCAACAGCATTTCTAGTAGCTTCTTTGGGGGTTTTCTAAACTCTCATATGTAAGAATTAATAGTTCCATCCCAGAATTTGATAAAGGAATATTCTTCTGCTTTTATTAATTAATTTAATCTTTGTCTTAAATTTTGTCATAGATGAGTGAAAAAGAAATGTGACTTCTGTTCCCCATTATTTCTATCTGTTCTCCCTGCCTGGCTCTTCAAGTGTAGTTCACGTACTGTTTCTTTGCAATATATGTATGTCAGATATTGACACAGAATTCATTTGTAAATCTCTTTGAAGGCTACTAATGGAAAAAAGACAACACTAAAAATTAGTTGACAGTATTAATACTGCCTTAATTGGCCTGAGACATATATGAAGGATTTTTTTACAGTCTCCCCCACGAAAGAGCATTGTCTTCTTGTGAGCTGCAACCCAGTTCCCTTTGGGTTAGAGACTGATGAGCTCTTCCACTCATTGCCTTCTTCAGCCCCAGAGAGCCACCACCTTCTCTCTTGCCAGTCGGACTGGGTGATACAGAGCAGACATATGGTCTCACTTTCCAACATCAAGTTAATTAACTGTTTTACTTGGGCATTTTGCATCTCCTTCATAACTTTATCCTTTCATCCCCTCAGCCATGGTAAGGTGTATAGTAAACATCACAGTTTTACCTTCCTGGCACTTCTAGAAACACAGCTTCAGTAGAAGTCCTGGAAATGTGTCTAGTGAGAAAAATGGGCCTAGTCAGAAAATACCTTCCTTCTAGTCCATCTAGACTTGTGTTTTCTTTCCCACAAATGACTCCCATCTTGAAAGCAGGATTAGCCACAGAGGTTGGAGGCAGAGTTCTCGAGCACAGCAAGGCAGAGGTGCCTTGAGCATCTCCTGGGTCTGATGGTTCTGCACAAATCCCCTGCCCACAGGTGATCAGAGGTGTAGCTGGTAGAGATGGTGCATGACCCCACAGAAAAGTTCATCCGTGCAAGAGGAAGAGGAGACGCAGCACCCTGGTGTGTGCTACATGTTGGTGAAGGAACTTTGTTTAATGCCTTAGCACACTCCTTTTCTTAATTTTAAATTCAGTAAATGCAACAATCTGACCCGTCCTGACTCACCATAATTAGCTGGGCCAGCAATGAATTTAGGGACAAAGTTGTTACTAATGATTAGAATACTTTCTGCCACCTCCCCTCTCTTGGCAGCATCATAGGGAGAAATGCATGGTTATTTCAAGGCCTTTTGACATGGGACTTCTGTATGACATGCAAGCATTCTGAGCAACTGACCCCCATCATGCTTTTTTTTCCACTTACTGAGACAGTTTTGGTCATAACTACAAAACATTTTAAATGGGTATAAAATTGATAGGACATTAAAATTACATGTTTCCAAGGTGTCTTTTTATTATTGCACTGTGTAGGCCATGGCCATGCCCACTATGTTATTGAACTATTCAGCAGATCTGCTCAGATGATGATGATGCTTTTTCAAAAAGCACTTTGGATTTGGAATAATAACCACAATCTGCTACAAGACAAATGTTGATGAAAAGAGGATGCCAGCAACAGAAAATGTGACAGAGCTGGAATTTCTGTTAGCAAAGCTGTGTGTGCAGCAGTGTTATTCACATTTAGAAATGCAATCTCCTTCATATAGCATTGCCTTCTAATATGCGGCGTGGGCCTGATCTAAAGCCTGTTTAATTCAGTGGACTGATTCCCAATGACTTTAATGGGCTTTGGATTATGCTCTAATTGTACTGATGTTCCTTTTAGTAAAGCTCTTAGTTATAATGAATCTCAACAATGTTGTTTGTTTTTCCCTCATTTCCAGGTGTTAATATTTTCACTCCCACCATCTAAGCAAAGCCTCAATTATCAGGGAGGAGAAGGAAAAACCCACTTTTTTCTCCAGCTGCAGTGATCTGCTGCAAATAGATCACTAATGCTCAGTGCTGAGTCACAGCAAGCAAGGTGATGATTATCATGTAAAGGTGGTTAATAAAAGCAAAAGCGCAGTGGCATTTCAAGCCTGATTTGACAAGAAATGTCTCCATGCGTGAATGGCCCACTCCAGTGAGAGAACCCCGAGTACCTGTGAAATAGGAAATGACCGAGTATGAAATGGGACCAGAGGTCAGGGGCAGGAAAGATCTTAAGAGAATCAATGAGGGAATTTCTTCTTTGCCTGTAAAAACATAAAGAAAACAGCTCATAGTTCAGAGGGGCACTGACAGTTTCTAGAACTTTCCTCTAAAATGTATAAACAACCAAAATCCTGCCCTGGTATGCCTGTTTTGAGCTGGTCCTGTAAATGCTGGGGTAAATTGTCCTTCCCTCCCCGGTGGGCAGCTCCCATGGGGACAGGGCTGTAACCTTTCACTATAAACAAAAGGTACATGAGATGTCATGTGTCTATTCCCGTGATGGAAAGCAGGATTTTTGACAAAATACCAACATTTACCTCATTAAATTCTCATCTGACAACTAAAATAATCTTCCCACTAGTGAGATTGGATACTCCTGTGGCAGCTACTTGCTAACTAAACATATTGACACAAGTTGCCTATAAATTAATTAACTGTTTAAGCAAATTAAACAGATGGAAAATGGGGAATCAGCTGTGAGAGGGGGAGGGAGGAATGGACAGGGACACACATAGGCACACTGCTGATGACAGCAGTCCCTTTCTCTTCCTGTGGTCTTCTCCTTTCTAAATGGAGAATATAAAATTTTGTTCATTTAATAAACACTGTGATCCAGCTGAAGTCAAGGGTTAGAGACCAATGAAAGTGGATGAACCAAATTATTTGTTATAGGTTCTGACTATAAGCAGCAGATTAAAACAAACTAAAAATTAGAGGAAAAATATAGCTCCACAAATAATGAAAACAGGAAAATGTTCCTTTTATGTGTTTTCTTTAAATAAGGATTTTTTTTTTTTTTTACCTTGAGCAGAGTAGTCTTCCACATTTAAAGCAGATTTCATTTTTTTGAGCCTGTTCCAGAAGAAAAATTAACTTCAAAATAAAAATTCAGAAATGTTCTCTTAGAAAATGTCAAAGTGAAAGATTTTGGTATTTCCATAAAGGAATATTTCAATTTCAAAAGATGTCAAAACAAAATGTTTCATTTTTTGAGTAAAAATATTTTCATAAGTCAGCCTGAATTTGGTAATAAGTCCTCTCCTCCCATTTTAAAAGGAAGGGGGGTTGTTTGTTTTGCTGAGTTTTTCAGCAAATTTGTTATTAATAATTTTCTTTTCAGCTCCACTCTTGATTCCATGTGTATAGTTTTTTGATATGTAGAATATCATTTTACTTAAGGAAAAGTAGACTATCACACTCTACACTAAGGTAGAAAGCTGGATGTGAAAAAGAAAATGAGTGAGATGGACCAACAGAATGATTTGATCATTAAAGTATGAGCAGAAAGCATCTTACATACTCTGGCAGGTAACAAACTCTTTGATGAGTTTGAATTTCCATATCTCAGTATTTCAAAGTTTGCTCAGAAAAGGGATGTGTATTCTGTACACTATTTCTGCTCACAGATTGTAAAGCATGCTATTATTTCTGTGTACAGGAAAAAAAAATAAATTCCAGAATCTGAAAAACCTTAAAAAATGAAAAAAAAATCCCCTAAATTACAAATTACTCAAAGATCCCCAAGAGTTAAAAAGTTTAATGAAGACTTAGATCTTCAAAATCTTTATGGGACCAAAATTACGAGTAAAGTATGTTTCAGCAGCTAAACATCTCTCTGCACGACTATGAATCATTGTTGTTATTGTTCTTATAGCAGGAACACACAGTATCTGATTATAAGACCTTTCTATTATTTTTTGTGTTCCAATTACCTGTTTTTAGCTTTGTGAAATGCCTGTATTAAGCTGTTATTCTGATTCAACTGAGGAATTGTATAATGTACTAACAGGTTGTTTAATACTAAGTTTTTGCGCTTATAGCATAGCACAGTTGTTCTCATAAAACAAATAAAAATTTATCAGTAATATTGTATAAAACTATAATTAACAATGTCTAAAAAGTTGTTAGAAAAGTCATTGACAATCCTGCTTTTCATAGGGAATTTTCTATTTCCTTCTGCTTTTTTGCTGTATATACTATGCAGTAGAAGCCATGCCCATCTCAGGGAAATGTACTTCAAACTTAAAATCCCACAGATAACACCTTGATATCTTAGATTCGTATTAGTTACCTACTTGTGTATGCCACACCCTTTATGCACCTAATCCTTCAAATATTAAGGCAACTATGCAATATTTATTCATTTTAGCTGTCTCTTTGGTATATGATGCTGGACAGGAATTAAATTGTGAGCCCTAGCCTTAATAAAGGCTTCAGGAGAAACCTATAGTTCAACTTCTGTTGCAGCCACAATAATTTTCAAGAGTTTTCACCAAAAAGTATTTTAAATTAAGTTACCATGGAAATCTTTGTTTTCAGTCCTGTATCTAAATATTCATCACTTCAGTTGTCTCCTACTTTGCCGATACTGCATCACCGGGCTTCTTTCTGACAGTCACTTGCTTTCCCTTCCACGACCTGCAGCACTTTATTGTCATTTGCACTTACTTAAAGTGCACCAGTGGTGTCTCTTTTGCAGCCAGTTAGGGCTTCTGAATAGATAATTTACGTGTTCCTTTGGTCTATGCTTGGCCTGGCAGCTTTTCTCTTTAAAAGCCTCTGTGTCAGCGGAAGCTGAAAGAAATAATCAAAGCCCTTCTATGTAAGGGATAACTGAAATCTTAAAATTTCCATTCACTTTTAAAAGCATGAAAATATTAAAGTTAGTAAACATTGATAAGCTATATTTCCAGTAACACTGAAATGAGTAAAGGACCCATAGTGAATCACACACTGTTAGTATGGGTTTTGTTTGATCTTGGTCATAGATGTATTATTTTCTTCTGAAGTCTGAGTGTAATTTACTTGTCAGGTTGAATGGTCAGAGAGAAAGTTGTTCATTGACCCAAAGAAATGTATGGTGTCTTCATGATGATGAAGAACATAAAAGAGTCTCCTTCTTGGGAAATATTAGAGTTGATAGGGAGTGTTTGAAGAATAATGTGTCAAAGAGACTGACAGCAACATGGACAAAAGGAGGAAGGGAAATAGAAGATGAGAGGCTGAATTTGTTCTCTTTGGGATTTCACATTTAGGAATTTTAACAAAGAAAGGGTCATTATCTGGGTAGCATAACTTCCTGGACCCATCTTTTATCTCTTCTTGTCCTTTTATGTAATTGAAAAAAAAGGGGTCTTTCACACAGACAAACAGCAGAGGAACTGGAGGAAACACGATGGACAGAGGAGAAAATCCCTGTGGCAGCTTTTCAGTGCTTCTCATGGGGCGGGATGTGGCAACCTCTCACTTGCACCCAAGGTTCACTGCTCTTTAGAGTCTCGCTGCCCTTCTGAAGCTGGGAACTTTTTGTTGCACTCTTTTAACATTTTTCTCTCTCTCTTTTTTCCTTTTTTGCTAGTTGCTAGGCTACTCAAGCACCGTGCTAATTCTTTCCACAAGCTGTTTGATCTGAGGCTATTCGTTTCCTAATCCAGCACTACTTAATCAAAGAGAAATTCAACCCATTATTCATAACCCAATTGTAATATTATACATTAAACCTGATATTTGCTACACTGTATGAAGTCCATACAGGTTTGTTGTTTGCTTTCTTTTCCATGGATGGGGTTACTGGATTTTACATCCCAGTAATACCAGCTATGAAAGGCAAATAAGCTCTGAAGTTACCTGATATTCTGCTGGCATTTGATTTATTATTTCTCTCCTTGGCCTCTTCCTTAACCCTACCCACCTTAAACTTAGGCTAATTCAAATCCTCACCTCTTGCCTGTCTTCAGTCTGGTGAATTTCTTCTGGCTTAGTACAAAAGAAACATCTCATATCCGAGTGGTGAAGCACCTTGGATTGAGGTTGTCCTGCAGAGGGGATTTTGGCTGTTGGAATAAAAAAGGTGCAGGAGTTATGGGGCTAACAGGAGGCTTGTAACTAAAAGATTCAAAGCAGGAGTGAAGAACTATATTATTCACTCAGATCCTATCCAATTTCATAACCCACTTTTCCAGTCCTTATTATTAGCTTTGGGTAAGTTCTCTAATTCTATCACCTTGTTATGCATCTCTGTAAAAAAAACAGTGTTATTTTCCCATTACAGTTATGATTGTGTCCTTTTTATGGATCAAAGTATACAATCATAAAGTTCCATGATTGCAACAAACATTAATACAGTAATGATGATATTATATATGTGATGAGCTGCCAAGCTCCACACAGGAAAGAAGGACGAATGAACTCAAGGAATTCAAAGACTTATTCAAAGACAAAAGACTTATTTTAAACAAAACAAGAGCCTGGATGAAGGGTCTCCTCTACATGCAGCTCCAATTGGCTGGTTGGCTCCTCTGGCAAAACAGCAGTTTGAGCTTCATTCAGAATTTCCAGTGTCTGTGTTGGCAGTAATTTACCAGGTAAAAAATACCTGAAGGACTGTAGGGTGTACACATACACATATATGCACTTAGGTGTTTGTAAAGTTTGAAGGACTTGAGGACTGTAAAATCCAAGAAAATGATACACAAAAAGAAATTTGTTTCCTTTGCAACTTTCATTTGCAAATATTTAAATAAAACTGTGTAGTAAATATTTACTAATGAAAGTAACTAGCAAAATTCTACTCTGAAGTTCACTGTGCCAAATTTAGAGACTATTCAACCATTAAAGTGTGAAATAAGACTATTTCAGCCTTGATTTAAATGCAAATCTCAAGCCAATCTTAACTAGGGAGTCATTAGTAATACACTGTTATAAAAGAAATCATTCAGTGTATTTACAGTGTTCAATTTCCATGTCATCCTCCCTCCCTCAGGGTACCATTCACCAGGAAGGAGAGTTTTCTACCTGATAAGACATTGAATAAGAGATGTTACTGGCCAAAATCCAACCCTCCTGTTTGTAAAGGTTTTACATTCAATTCTCCTGTTTCTTCCAGATATATTTGTAACTGATATATAGGACTGATAACATAATTTATGTTCAAAAGTGTGTACCATTTATACCACCTGTGTACCTTTGGAATGGCCGATATTCATGCAAAAAATAATTCACTTTTTTGAGTGTGTGTGAGAAATACACAACAGTTTTGCTACAACATGTTAATTCAGAAATGCTCATGACAGATGCTGAGCCCTTTCTTTTGTCTGAGGTTTTAGCTACAGTTTGTTTAGGCTACTATTTTGGTTTGCTGAACCTTTAAATTCAGCTCCACAGTATTGAAGATTCCAGGCATTTTAGTTTCTGGTCCAGGTAAATGACATGTGTTAGAACTCCCCTTACTTTCAGACTTGCACTTACAGATATTTTTTCTCATCTTAGCTGATCAATGAAGTGCAAACTCTTCTGACTGACTGCAAGTTTCCATTTATACAATGGTCCCTCATACAATTTCTGATGGTCTTGACTGTTTGCTATAGGTCAGTCCAGTTGTAAAGCCAGCTTGCATGAAGGCAAGGCTTTAAACATAGATTTTTCAGTTTAATGCCCAATCAATTTCATATGACACCTTAATTGGCTCTAGTATGGTTTTTTTAGCGGATAGAGGAGCTGTTTCAAGGACTGTTCATGAAATAAAAAAGAAATACTTTGATGTTATAAGAGAAAGGTCTTGATGAGCAATCTACAGATTCCAAGCCCTGCTCTGATGTACATTAATGCTCAAAGGTCTTCCATGAAAGTGGTTTTGGGGCTTAATTATCTCTTACAAGGAGATAAAAATGGTATCAAAGCAGGAGGGTCCCAGGCAAGACAGATGTAAGCACTTAACCTCTCTCTCAGTTTAATACCTGGGATTCAGCTCTTGTGAGCACAGAAATACCATTCATTGAAAACTCTGGGATGATGTAACTCAATCTCCCAGGCTGCAGGACTGAGGCCTTAATCCAAGTTAAATTTACAGAAGAAATACTAGTATCTATGTGTCATAACACACACATATACATATTTATATATGCACATATGTAAAGGAAAGAGAATGAAAGGTGTGCTACCCAGTGTTACTGGGAAGAGCTGTCAGTAGAGTTAAATAGAAACTTAAGGTAAACATGTTGTCATCCTCATACATTGCCTGCATTGGAATGTGGATTTAGGCTTTTTTTTATAGTCTTTCATTATTTGAACTTATTTATTCATTTTTAATCAGTGTGCTTCCTTTTAGAATAGCTTTGTACTTTTCCTCCATGCCAACACTTTATACTTTATTTAAAAGTGCCTGATAGAAGTGAATATCTGATTATGGAAACCCACTGCAAAACACTGCCTGCTTACTCATTGTAAAAACAAATCAAACATCCAAACATGATTTTTAATACAAGCTTGAGATCAAAGAACAAAGTGGCTATGTTCTTCAGAATACAGCAAAAAATCCTTATTTCAATGTATTTGAATAGGGCAGGTGGCACCAGCAAATTACATTACAGTCCCTGGGTAATGCAACAAGGAAAACAAGCAATAAAATTCACCTTATTCAAGCTCACAGTTACAGCGAGTAGTTGGCTTTGTTCTAAAAAGCTCTGTCCCTGTCAGTGTACTGTCATTAAAGACAAAACTTTCTTGGGACTTGCTCACATCTTACAACATTTTCTTTTCAAGTAAGGATCCTACAAAGTTGCATCTTTGCTAAATCTTATTTTAAAATTTATTAGCAAGGCTTTCAGGTAGCAAGTAGATTACTAGTAGTGGTTTCTTATGGGCCCCCCAATTTGTTTTGGGTGTGAATTTTGACACGTAGGTCTCCATGAGAGTTTGGAATAATTCCAATGGGATATATGATCCACAACAGCAATGGTCAGAGACTGCACAACCTGCACCCCAGAAATTTTGAGTCCACAAGAATGAACAGATTTCAGAGAAGGAGACAAGAAGGCAAAGCATCCACCAAGTCAAAAATAGCCTGAGTTGTTGGTCTTGACAGCATGAAAGTAGGAAATCTGGGGAAATGACAGAAGCTAGGGTAGTGTCTGCAAAGACATAAACTTACCTTGGTTTAGGTTCATTATAGGAAAGGAAATTATGTTCAATTGTTGTAGGAAGAGTTCTGCTGGGAGACTGAAATAAAGACTAAATTATATCTGATCATTGCTTTTGCCAGAACTCAAAATTCTTCATGCATTGGAGAGACAATGGGTCCAAATAACTGCTGGAAATTACTGTTGTTTGTGGAAGGGAGAAGTGGGGAGGGTAGGAAGGCGTGTCAGTTTCATAACATTTCTATAGCTTTTACTGAAATATCAATGTATGTTGCTTTATTCCTGATCTGATACTCATCCACGTATGCAAGATGTGCTATAAAAGACTGAGCCATTAAAAAAGAGAAATAAATAAATAAAAGGCATTGAAACTGCACTTGATAAAAATGAACTAAATCCAGAAAAATTTAACTTGACTCAGAGCCAAAACACTCTTTGTCTTTGGATTTGGCTCCTAATTGAAGATGAAAATTAAACAGATGCTAGAAATGTCAGTTAAACACATTTTTCAATCTGTTTTTATAGTTTTTAGCTCTTTCTACATGGACAGACTTCTGCTTTCAAATCATTACTTGTCTTTTTAATTTTATTTTTATTTTTTAAGTAAAGGAATTTTGATTCTCCCATGGAGCATGACTCAGTGTATATACAATTAGTATGCCCTCACAAGATTCTTTTGCATGTCATTTTCCAGCATTGAATAGTTTCTTTTTTTAATCATATGTGTCCATTAGAACCATCATTTTGTATTTCCACGATGGCTAGTGCAAATTACTTCTACCTCTACTGCTCCCTTGCTTGCTGCTGTATTATAAATATGAATTATAGAGCTAGACCCTGTAATAGTTGCTCTGAAGACTCATTGTAAGGTGAGAACCTGAAGAAATTACACATAAGAGACTTCAAAATTTTCATTCACTTTTCACTTCTTGTTCTATTTGTTTCCAGTTTTCTTGAACTAAGCAGTATGACCTGAGAAGTCTGGTTTACATCCACTTGTTACATGTGTCTTGTGAGGAAAATTTGCCAGATTTTTCTAAAGATTTAGAACAACAAAACCTTATAAAATATATGCAAATTTCTGTTTTGGTTTCTGGGGCTCGTTTTGTAGCAAAACTCTTGCGGAGTGTCAATCAGGGTCTGTATTTGATCTTTCTATTTTTCTGAAGGCAAGGTTTTCTTCTTTGGTAGAATGGTTTGAAAGGTTTGATGTTCAACGTGTTTACAGTCTGGCAGCTGGTTGTGTAAAGACACAGCTGAATTTGGTGCTGCATTTTGTGCATGGTCTGTAGTGCTATAGGAAGGGGAGGAGAGGCTGCACCTCCTTCCTTCCGCCACTCCTGTGGGCAAGAAGCACCGCAGTCACCCAGCAACCCACCACACTGCCCTGTCGCTCTGGCGAGAATGGGCCTGGAACCCCACGCTATTATTTACAACTTGCCTATTCACAGCTGGAATAGCTGGGGGTTTGTTATTTGTAAAACATCCATGAATTTCACCACAAGCCTTTCTGGGAGCCCTGGAGCACACGTGAATCCAGCTGTTCCCAGGTGTTGGTGGTGCACCGGCGGCCGCTCCGGCTCTGCACGGCCGAGGCTGGCGGTGGCACCGCGCTCCCGGAGCGCTCCCGCGCACGGCTCCGCTCCTTCCCAAGGGGAAGGATGGCCTTATTGCTCCCCTAAAAACTCCCTGCCCATGGTTGGGCTCCTTGCCAGCATCTGCAGGCAGATGTTGACGTTTCAGTGTCAGCCATTGTTTCAGTCTAGTCTTTGCAGGCCACTCTGAAGCACACAAGGTGATTTTCTACCTTAAAAAAAAAGAAGAAGGAAAAGAAAAAAAAATGTGTTTCCATTAGGAAGAGGGGAATGAACAAAGGCTGTGGAGAATTGAATGAATATCCAACAAATATTGTTCGAAGCTTATCTTCAAATGAACAAATCAGCTCCAAAGTCCTTAATAAACGGCCTTATCAATAAAACTCAGAAGTTACAATTTCTTTTCACAATGTGGATATATTTTAGGTTTTATTTAAAGCTTTTACTGATAACTAAATCATAGTAATCAGTTACTTATTTTTAAGAAACATATCACATTTACAGATTGGTAAAAACTGTTTGAAGCTTTATTTAGTTGGTTCATTGTTAGACAAGGGCAATGGAAAAAAGATCAGAGTTGAAAATGCGGGAGTGACTTCACACTCAGAGAGAATTCCTTGACTTTTCAAGAGTACCTATTGTTGTTTTAAATTACTAGCACAAGATATCTGAAGACTGTCATGTTCAGATAGGAATTCAGAGACTTAGGTGCTTTTCTAGGCTTCATTTGAGTCTGCCTAAGATCAGATCTGATCGTTAATTTTTTAGGGTCCCACAAGACACGGGGAGTATTTCTATTTAAGAAAATTTAAACAAAATTAATTAGTCTGTGGTGTTGATCAGAGAAATACATGGTCTTCCTCTGTGTGATGAAGAAGTTCTAGTATCTCCATGCATTGGAACAGAAACTTGTAATTTTATGATGAGAACTGCCAGGCCTGAAGTGTAATGGGTTCTTACTTCTTCTTTAAGGGATTTTGCATTTGGTGATGGTGAAGCAATAATTTTCTTTATTCCCAAGAGATCTGCAGATTTTTTCTAAGGGAGGAGGTCACACCCCAAATGTTAGTTCATTATTTGAGATGCCTTAAACTTCTCAGGTGGCAGTGGCAGTGTAAAAGCAATTATTAAATTAAAAGGTGGGATTTGGTTTTCATATTTTTAATCTCATTTTTCTCTGAGTAATTTTGTCATGGGAGGTAGCAAAATTCTCTTGTTATTTTTCTGTCTCCCTGGGCGGAGGGGAGAAGAATAAGACACATACATCTTGTCTGATACAGCCTTTGAAGAGAGCCATCAAACACTGGTGACATGCACCCTCTATAAGACACATATTCCTTGAAACTGAAGCAAAATGGGAATGATACTTGCCCAAACACTTAGCTAGGAAAGAGCTTTTTGCTCCATTGGACAGAGAAAATGTGCCACTGAAGTGAAGAGTTAGAATTTCCTATATTAATGTGTGTGACTTCTCTTTCCATATGTGACCAAATGTATTATTTTTTATTACTAGTAGTAGCAGCAGTATTATATCCTTATTTGTGCAGGACAAGTTTACAAAAATATTGTGCCATTCATTTCATTCTGGGCAGTGATCATCAAGCTCTTGTTGAGGGAACCATCAAACTGTCCTGATTACACTGAATGTATTGGTTCTTTACTGCTGAACATACATACCAAGTGTCTTCTCTGTCAATATTTGGTATCAGCAGGAAGCACTACTGCTTAAAAAATAAATCCACTGTGTCACGTTTTTGGAACTCTGCTCCTGATGTACATGACCCAAGAAGCGGCTTCAGCCCTGAAACTTCAGAGAGAAGAAAATGACCAGCTGAGTAAAACCTGCCATAAAAAAAAAATAAAAAAAAAACAAAACCACAAAAAAAAAGAAGAAAAACACACCAAAACAAAACAACAACAACAACAACAAAACAGAAACCCTCAGTCAGTGTTTACTGTTTTATTCTTGTTTTGCTGTAATTTATCTTTGATATCATCATACCTACATCCATTGGGTCATCTCTGATCATCTAACAGGGAAGGGAATCTATTTACTTATTTTGAAGTGGTCATTTATTTCCTTTTCTTTTCTATTCTTCAAGTTTATGTTCTGACCTTCCTCAGCTAATGGTGTTGGATGGTTTAGCTTAAGTACTCTGAGGAATTTTTTATATCAGTTTTTGTATCAAAGACAATGACAGAGAATTTAAATCACTTTTATTTTAAAGACTTTTAACCTAGCTAAAACAATACATTAGACATATAAGAAAATGTGGCACTTGTGTGTTTCTCCCTCCCCTCCACCCTCCCCAGGTAATATTTCTGTCATACTGATATAAATGAAAACACACTGTAAACATATAAAGGCATCTTTTTTGCACCGCTACCTTGCAGTGCGCTTTAGCGCATGGGTTCAGCAGAGAACATGGAGCAGAATTGCTGGGTGGTGCTCGTGTCTCTGCCGTGAGCAGAGTCCTTCTGAGCAGGTCGCACACTGCCTGACGCCCAGCTCAGCTCGGGGCTGCGGCCCCATGCCCACCGCAGCTCTGGGTGCTGCAGCAGCCCAAGCCCAGGGCAGAGCCCTCTCGGGCTCAGCCACCATTCACCGACCACCGTGCGCAGCTGCAGCACTGCAGCTCCTAAGACAATACCTGGGAGAAGATTCTCATTTTTCTCAATGAATTACTGAGCAGTTCTGTTCCGTCCATTTAGAAGATGAGGATTAAGGGGAACATCATACCACAGGTATTATCAGACAAAACAATGGATATTAAGCCATTATTTGTGCATTAGCAAGTTTTCCCCAGGTAGGCTTTATCATTTCCAGACATTTTGTTTTGTGTTGTTCTTCTTTTTTTGCCTAATCACCTCTAAAATTATGAACACTCCAAGAATAAAGCATCCTGAATAGTAAAGCAGCTTGAAATATTCATAACTAAGAATGCAACTGGTAATGCTCATAAACAAAGTTGTTTGGAGACCCCTTTATTAATTTTTAATTTATTTTCAGTCAATTCCTTATTACTTCCAAATTCCTGTAGGGGATTCTGTTAATTAGTCATGTGTAAAATATTCATTAAAAACAGCTTCCTATTTTCTTCTTTTATTGCAAATTTACATTTCTAATCTTATAACCAAAATAAATGCCATTGGGTAGAGAGACCACATTAATTTTGATCAAACCCTTGAAATAGGAACCCAGAGAACAAAAGATATGGCAATAAAATCGTAGTTGCATTGTTCTTTCAACTCACTAGAAACAGGTATGCATATTTTAAACTATTGTCTTCTTCAGATATAAACAACAGATATTTTAGATTGTTTTAGGAATTCTTGTTAGGGGAGAAAAAAAAAACAACAAGCAAATGGGAAATCACAGTCTCCCACTGGCACTTTCTGTGGGCACTTACCCTTCTGAATTTGATAATGGTACTGTTTTTGAAATCTGGTCCCAAAATGGAGGCAAAAATGTTTCCAAACAAATTGAATTTTTTCTTCAACCTCACTTTTTATCTAATGATTAAATAGAGGAAATGTGCTCTTGTGATTTAGTTGGATCTCAGAGGTCTGAATTCAATTTTTCTTCTGATATATTGTCACTTCCTGGCAACTGCATCCCTCTGGACCTCAATTCTCTCCATGTAAACCCTGACTCATATTTCTGCCCCTGTGAGTTCTTAGGTCTTATACTCAACTTTAAATATGTGATGAGGCCAGTGGGAAGGTTTGATTACTATTAGTAGTAAAAATTGAACCTGTGCACAAATGTTTATGGGTCAGAATCTTTGAGCTCTCTATCCCAATGGGTAGGAAAAGGAGAAGATCCTCTTTAAACTGTATCAAGATGTGTGAACACCACTGTGTTCAGACCCCAATCTCGCAATACTGTGTTTATATTATTGCATTTATATTATGGTATGCTATGCTATAAGTCCCTTCTGTGGAAGTAAGGCTAAGCCAATATTTCTTCTTTTTCCCATCTACTTTGGTCTTGTCAGCATAAGCACAGAGGAACAATTCCAACAAACCTGTAAGCATCAATAAATGTTGTGTGTGCAGACAAGAAGCCAAGCCCACAACCTGGCATAGATCTCCATAAAATCAGGGGTGATTATTTCCTCTCAGTGGGGCACATCTCCCACTGATATAAGGCATATGGTTAATTTGCTAAAATAAAGCCAACCTGGTTTCTTTGTCTTTTTTTGTCAGGATGGCTGACACCCCCAAAAAATATTATTTTCCTTCATTTTCCCAGAGAATAGACACTAAAAAAGCAGGGGAACTACTCTGGAAATAGTACCTACTGTTGAGAAGAAAATTCTGTGAAATAAATAATGGCAAAATATTGTCCAAAGTCACCGCCTTGATCTTTTATCTCTTTTTACACTAAATACAGAGAGGCTGATCCAGTTTCCTGCCAGGAAGAGGAGCCAGGAAAAAGTAAAAACACATCCTGTCAGAGGTATGGGAATACAAAATTTTGTATGTAGAAAGGAAAAATCAAGAAAACATTGAACAACAAAGACTGTTATTCCAATCCCAGCAGATCTGAACTGGAACAGAGTGACTGAATTTCTGAATGAACATACTTAGGCAAATCAGCATAGTTTTGCTACTGCCAGCATTTCTGGGTTTGAAATCTTCCTTCCCCATCAAACCAATCCAGTTGTAAGAAAGTAGGGCTGGTACAGAGCATTCATAAGGTGATCAGTTCTCTTATGAACTGTTATCTGTCCTTCTACCAGTATCCTGAACACCAGAATGGTGGCCAGCATTGGGAAATAGTAAGACAAAGAGTCCAGTGGCTGTTCACTACTTGAGGAGAAGCAGCTGAGGCTCAGAGCAGAAGTAAAAACATCAGGGCTGTTGAATGTTCCCCCTACCCAAGTGCAAATTAATTATTTCAATCTCCAAAGTAATGTACTTTGCTTTTCTCTAAATACCAGCCAGGGCATTAAAGTGGAGGACAAAGAATAGGGCTATGTGGAATGGTGCTGCTGGCAGGGGAAGTAGAGCCTTTGTAAGACTGTTGTGGAGATGGAGGCTCAATGGCATCTTGACTAGGCAAATCTGCATTTCATGCTAAATTTCCATGTCAGGAACCACTTTTCCCTTTGTGATGTCATTTACAAAAAATCCACTGGACATAAAATGCATATTTTGTCGTATTCTAGATGTAATTTGGGCCATTTAGAATTGCTTTGAAGCTTCTCTCTGAACTGAGAATGCTGCTGACCTCAATTCTCCACTCAGTGCCACACACATCCTGTCACACTCCTGGAAGCAGTGAGAAACTGCAAGTGCTTCTGCTTGGTGGTCCTTTGTACTCAGCTCAAGCTGAATACACATTGCTATGCAATAAGCATAGCTTATGTCCCCCTGTATTCATCCCAGGAGAAAACTGCCTTTTCAATGGCCATTTTATGTGTATTCTTCCCCTTCTTTACTCACTACTTTTCCCCTATCACTATATTTGTAATCATTTTCTAAGTAACACTTAAAAATTGTTTTATAAATCGTGACTCACTATCTCTGCCATTCCTTGACATAAGAGCTCATAACTGCTGCTCCATCAATACCCAGAGTCCCCCTCAGATGCTTTTAATGTATATAACAGTAACTCTAAAAAAATATTTATTGCTGCTCCAAATTCCAACAATAGATCTGGCCAAGACCAAATTAATCACTGCCTTAAAATCACTAGAGATTATGTAGTACAGTGCTGGCTGAGCTGAACCATGACTCAGCCTGATAATACTCTATCTGAAAACTAATCACCACCCACCATATCATCATCTTGAGCCAGCAATTCATCTCCATTATCTCAGTGGCTCTTCTGATTGCAGCTAGATCAAAACATCTTGCTGCAGTCCAGATTAATTTTACCTCATCCTTTTTTGCCCAGTTCAGTATGTGGAAAAAGTCGATCGGTGATGTTAGCCTGAGTTCAGCAAATGCAAGCTGACTCTGCTGAGATGCTTTCCACTCCATCAGTTCTCATAAATTAATTCCTCTGTGATTCTTTCGGGTTCTTCACCTGGAACAAAAGCCAGGTTAAAAGTTTACATATCCTGGTCACTCATTCTTTCCTCTCTGTTTAAACTCAATCACTACATTTTGTTTAATATTGGGTGGTGGAGAGTGATCTGCAAAATTAGTCAGATGCCCCCTGCTAGTTCCTTGTCTGCTAGTTCCTTGTCCCCAAGTAGCAAAACCCTTCAGATCCTGAAGTATTCTTTGTTAACTTAAGTACATGTTTACATTCCCTTCACTGAAGATCAGTTTAACATCTTCCCTTTGTTTTTTCTTGGATTTTGCATCCAATACATTTTTGCTACTGATTAATTCCTACTGTAAGTATGAAGAGAAGTGTTTACACAGTAGTTTTGCCATGCCTAAGTCCTTGGTGATTGTTTCTCCTTCTCTTTTGTTCAAAAACTTTACCCAGTCTTTTGTTTTTCTTTCCCCTGGACATTTTTGAAAATTCTGTTCTTTTTTCTTTAATAACAGCACAGAAGTTGATAATATTTTAAAGAATTTCATTTTCCTCTTTCAGTTCTTGACTCCTAGGAGGTATTTTAGATGTTGTAGGGGCATTTTTAATCACACTCTCTCTCTTAAGAAGCCTTATGCAAATCTGTTCTGTACTTAATATGCTTTTGTTCTGAAGAAGGTTTTTAGTGTTCCAGTTAAAATTCTTCAAATACAAAACTCACAATACAAAAATGTTAAATAATAAGAAGTGTGACTTTGCATCACAGCAAAAGTTTTAACAAGGGACTTCCATAGGTCTCAATGAAATAATTAAGGAGCCATGGAATATGTTATTCCTATGGCAAAATTGCAAAGTACAGATCTTTGGAGACATTGTGTAGGTATTTGCACAGAAACTGAGACAAGTTAGGCAATTGTGTTGATTCCTTTGCCCTTTTAATCTGGTCAGCCAGTACAGGGACAAGTAAGGGTTGAGGTAAGAATATCTGCTTCAGCTCTTTGTTTGGGGTTTGGTGGACATGTTCCATATTTTCCATTTCTCAGTGTTTTCTGTGTATTGCTGTTTTCGTTTACCTACCTCTTTACTCTTGATTTCATACTAGTGTGGTAGGGTGATAATTGTGCTGGGAATTTTATACAAAACACATGCAAATTTTTTTCAATGATATTGTGCATATGCTGTAGGCTATAATTGTTTTGGAAGATTGCACTGAATTAGAAAGAGTACTTCGATTCAAAATGAGACAATATTGTGCCCTCTAGGACTCTCAAGATATATATTTAGATCCTGCCTTGACAAAGACTTTGTACATAACCTTGGCATGTCCCCTCATCTCTCTGTTCTTCGTGTTTCCAGCTACCCAGCCAAGACAGAAATACTCCCCATCTCTCATCTCTTTGGGGTAGACTGTAGCATGCTTTGGTGTTTGGTACAATTTTCCCCAGAACAATCACTTCGATTTTAGTGGGATGTCTTTGATATATGGAAACTTTGCCAAAGGCAATTTTTTTTCTAGCACTGGACCTCATTAGATGCTTAAGAGGTTTACAAAGCTTTAGCCAAAATAATTTTAGTGCAATATGACATATGTTGTCTCCAAGAAAACATTATATAAATTTGCAACTAGTGTGTCCTAATTAAAAGCTGTAATTGAATGATGTTATGCTCTGAAATGAAAACTATCCAATAATTTTCTTATGAAAAGGCATAAATTTTGAGTTTTTCCCCTGTAAGCTTGGATCCTTTCCTTTAGCTCATGAGATCACTGTCCAGTTGTTTTCTTTCACAAGTGTATATCCCTGTTATGAGAAGACATGTTATTTCTATCCAAAGTGCTTAATATACCATATTGTAAATACTTTCCCAAAAGAATCAATCTTCAGCCTTAAAGGTTATTTCACTTTAGTGTGCAATATACCACAATTTCTGCTGTTTGATCCGTTTGAGCCAGGGAGTAGCTAAGATTATACATGGTTTATACTGCATGGATTTTTAATGTTTCACACATTAGCTTTTAAAAATTGCCTTCATATTCCCTATATTGATTTTTGTGGCTCCCAACATACAGCACCCGCTGAGTGGCTTTGCCAAACTCTCCTGATGAAAAGATGATATAGGAATCCTCAGCAGGGGCAAAGACAATCATAGATTAAAAAATCCACCATCCAGTTGACCATTTTTCTTAAGCCTCATTGTAAGATTTCTTCTTTTTTTTCTTCTTTTTATGATGACATGCACAGTATAACTGCCTAAGGGCATGCTTATTATAGACTGTATTTTAAAGCTGATTAAAAATAAATTCTCCATGCCTGTCTGAAACTTATTCCACAGAGAATCTTGTTTCATATCGGACGAGTAAAAGGATCTGTTGCTTATGTTCACCTTTTACCTCAGCCCACATTTAAAAACTCATATCAAATTTCCATTACACTTCATTTATTATCCAGTCCTTCTACTTTCATCAGAGGAAGCATTATAATGACTGTGACTTTGAAAACTTTTATAATTAATGTGTGCATGTGTACATATATATTTATATATTATTATATTTTATTTATACTCCATATAAAAATTAGGCTATCAAGTCTGACAGAATGATCTTGGTACCATAATAAACAGACTCTTCACAATCATTCTGCAGCACACAGGACTTGGCAAATTGTCAGATGGCAGGATGAAGAGGTAAAGAGCAGAATCTGCAAATTCTGGCTGTGCACATGGGAATAGGTTCTGGGCTTTCCAAGAACTTGTGGAGAAAATGAAACTTGGCAGGATCCATTCGGAAATTCATTTCATCTGTTTTCATTTTGCACTGTCTGTCATCTAGTTTTTGATCACTAAATGAAAAAGAAAAATGAAGTTCTGCCATATGCATTCTATAAATTTCAATTTAGCTATCAGGTGTCACACCTGCCACAATTTTGCTTTTTGCTGCATTTCAGACAACAGACATAATCATTTGTTTGTGTTACCGATGTTGGTTCAGGAAAGTTTATTTATGGTGGTATTTGCAGTAAATCTGCTCATTTCCAACCATTCCTGTATAAACCTACCACTTGAAATATAGGCAGTTATGTCAGCCTGTATAGGAAACACATTGTGCAGTGTTAATTAAAGGGCACTGTTTGTGATCTCTGCTCCCCCACTGAAATGCCCTGAACCCTGAAACTGGCTGCTAGGACATCCTGACCAAAGCCACACTCTGCAGGTCTCAGGCCCAGCTCCTCGGCGTGGGAGGAGAGGTTTGCACACCCTGTGCCTGCTCTGCTGCACTGCAGGGACAGGTGACAGCCCTGCTCACTGCCCTCCACCTCCCCAGGTGACTCCCCTGACCCCGCAGGGTTTGTTTGGGTGTGTGGCCGTTCCAAATTTCCCTTGCTGCTGTTGCTCTGGCCATGAAACCTTGGCTGGAGCCTCCCCACATCCCCAGCCCCAGGTGCCACAGCCCCACCACGGCTTTGGGCTTTGCTCCTGCGCTGCTGCCACAGCCGGCCCATGCCCAGCCAGCCCCAATGCACCCTGACAAGTCACTCAATTCTCATTTAATGCCTCCCAACTGGAGCGCTCGTACCTCAGAAGGAGGACTCTGTGCAGGGTATATTTATGTTGTTATTAGCCAGCAGGATTAAAAGCAGCAAGTTATCTCTCCATGAGCTGTCAAATATATTTATGCTGGAACCTCTTCCCCAGTTGTGTTTATTTTTTTCTATAGAAAAGCATAAAAAGTAAAGTTGAAAAATTCATAAATAATCTCCTTGCCAAGTATCAGGAGAAAGTAGGGGTAGGTCAGATTTGTTGGAAAACACTGATTGGGTGGTGGCAATGAATTTTTCCTTGGCTCCATTTCAATTTTTCTGAATTATTTGGGTCAAGAAGAGATTGATGGAAATTTAATAAAAACTGAAATAGAAGTCAAAGTGCTTTGCTCTGATTCAATATCTTGATATTCCAGTATTCCAAATTGAAAGGATTTTTCTACTTGAAGGTCTTTTTTCTTTACTATTTTAATTTTTAAACTGCTATCTTATGTTTTCAGGTAGTTCATGCTTTCTCATTCTTACTCAGGTGGTTTGGAACAGTTTCAGACTTTTTGGAATTGCTGGAAAATCTAAAAAGCTTCATGTGGTTCTACACAGAGTAGAAATATAAACCTATTGAATTATTTTTTTTATTTCCTTTTTTCATATTCTCTTCTTTAAAGACTAAATATTTGAGCCACAATGTGATACCAGGTATGCAAGGCAAAGTGCAAGAACTATTTATTAAATACTGTTGCAGTAATAAAATACAAGCCATATATAGCAGTCTTATTAATGAAACAGCATGATACTATGTGCCATGCTGTATGAATGGGTATTGTTATTTTGGGTCATAGGAATATGAAGTCTTTTTTATTTTTTAAAGTTTGGGGGCAGGACAAAACATCAACAAAAGCATTCTAGTTTGGCTTTAATTTATAATTTCATAATTTTTAGTGGTATTTCATTTTAGGGTTTTATCCTTGCCCTTGGATAGGTAAGGAATTCACAGACTCTCAATTAATTACAGTAATTTAAAAAGTTCTGATATATGTTCTGATAAATGTTGGTTTGAGAAAAATATAATTCATATTGAGGGAATAAGACAGAGGATTCATAGGGTGACAGTGAACATCTGTAGAGTGACTTTCTGGATATATAATTCTGAAACTAACCTACTTGAGTTATAATGAGAAAGCAGCTGTGGGGGAAGTTGTCACGTTAAGCATTAAGCTTGAGCATACCGATAAGCAGAGGGGCTGATACTCTCCTCACACACATACACCCATGCACTCTGTCACACTTATCTAAAGGGGAGCACATCTCTCACTGGAGGATTCATAAATTTGTTAGCTTCTTAGAGCAGAAATTTGGAAAAATAACAGTTAAATTTAAACAGCAATTAGCCAGACTTCGGTTTTTTTCCTCTTATTCTTTCTCTTTGATTTCCTGGTGTTTTACAGCCTGTGTTTGTTAGAGTGTATTGTAATTTCTTTCATGGAGCAATGGCAAACCTGTGCCTGGTGTTCAGTGACTGTCAGCCCCACTCCTGCTGCTGCAGAGTTCTGCGGCCTCGGCAGTTGAGCTGTGCCAGCAGAGCCAGCCCCCACTGACAGGCACGCTCCTGCTCACCTTGTGAGTCACACTCTGCTGTGTGCCTTCCATAGGAAATCTGCTTACGTGTAAAAATATACAGTGTTTTACACCTGCATCTCTATGGAAGCTGAAGCACCATATAGCTATTAATAAAACTGTTGGGAGTCAAGTACATCAGAACGTGTATCTCTGGCTTTTTTACAAACTGACAGATTTAATCAATTAAACTCCAATGCTCTATTCATAGCTCAAGTTTTTTATGGTACAAAGATTCGCATTCCAATTAGTGCTTGCAAAAATTTTCATGTTAACCTGATCAGTAGTATTTGCCCCTCCTTGGTGTCTGTCTTATTCCATTGAGACTGCAGCGATGTGTCAGGAAGAGCATCTCTGTTACCTTCTGATTGAACAAAACTCTCTTAGGCTTCCTTTGAAATCTTGAGGGCTTGTCACTTGAGGCATTATTTTTTAAGCATGAACAAATCTTGTCAGCCTAAGCTGAGAAATCAGCTGTATTTTATCAGCACTTTGGGAGCAAACTTCGTGTTCAGTATTCAGCACTGGGTGCTATGTGTGAGACAAAACTAGAGGTTACACCATGCTTTAGAAAGACCACCTCTGGTGACAGGGGGATCAGTTTATTACTGTCTCCAGAATACTTTTACAAAAAAAACCCCACCTCATATAGTTTTGCTAGTGTGCTATATAAAGTGCTTAATATCTTTCAACACTTGCTTATTTATGTAGGCATATTCTGTTGAATTAAGTACAGATTCTTTGACTTAAAGTGCCTTGAATCCACACACAACTTTTTAAAGAGAATTAATTGGCATCATAGGTCTTTTGTAATTAATCCTCCTTAAGGCTGAGGTAATGCTGCTTTGCAGCAGGTCTATCACTTACCCAATTACTCACTGATTGCTGTGCACTCTAGTCTTCCATCTGGACATCTGTAGAGCTCTGGGACTCAAATAGCTGCATGCTCAGTCCCATCTGGAAGGGTGTCACAAAAGCAAATGTCTACAAGATGTTGTTGGAATAAATAAAACTGAGATGGTAATTCCTGCTCCTACTCCCTGTGCCAAGTCAGAGGAAAAAATATTCTGTGGTAGTGGCTGAAGACAACAGAGGACCAAGGCTCAGTCAGTGCTCCCAATACTTTCCTGTTTTCTTGGAAAACAGAGAGCACTTTGGCGAGATGTTCTATCACTGCGCACTTCCAATGCGCTTACCAACATGCTGGAAAGTTTCTTAAAAATTGTTGAAGCCAAACAGGAACCCAAGAAAAGGTGAAAAATTCCCATGATACCATAATGAGAGAAAAACAACCTTTCTACATAAATGCTGAAATCTTACCAGGAGGAGACTTTTAACAGTGCTCATAAACTATATTACCTTGCAGACAATGAGAGCTCTTCATGCACATCATTTCTGTGCACAGCATTTCTGCGTATGTGGTGTGGAATTTGTAAAAGTCAGGGCTGGAATTTCACTCCCAAGACTGAACTGTGCATCTGTGCTACAGTGCAGGCAGAGAGCAATGGATCTGAAATGCTGCATTGATGGGCTAATGTTCAAAGTAGGATCACTTCTTAAGAAATTTTAATAATTTTAAAACATTCTTGATACTGTGGGTGCAAAGTGAGATATGTGGGAGTGGGTGTGATAAAGGAGAGCTCATGGCAAAACAGACAGTCTGTTTTAGCATGCTGATTTCAAGACAGGCTTTATCTTGTGAATTGTCCAGGTCTTCTTCCATTTCTGAGGCAGTCATTTCTCACCCAGGGGCAGCACAGTACCTAGCCAAACGTCCTTAATGTCTGTAGGGGACATCCATAATACCCAGTACATTCCCCACTTGTTGCTGCTGCTTTTCAAGCTTTTACTTCTTCAGTATTTTAGGCATGAAGGGTATTAAATTATAGGGAGAAAAAGGTTTTAATATGGATATTCTGTACCTTCAAATGACCACCAAAAAGCTTAGTAGGATCATCACCTTCTCTGGCACAAAATTCTTCAGCAGTGTTTTTCCTCTCAGGAATTCCTCCTAACAGACATTGACAGCTTGCCAAGGAAAGCAGCAATATTGCACTTTCTGAATGCACTTGCAGAGAGAGGCCTTCAAAGAAAAACAAAACAAACAAACAAACACAAAAAAACCACAAAATCAAAACTACCAAAAACACTACAAACCACACACTGCTTTTTACCTTATCCTCCAGATTTCTTTCTTCTGAAATCATAATGTTGCTCCTCCAAAGCTACGTGGGTAAATCCATCTGACTGCATGAGTGCCAATGCAAGGCATTATCCTGTTTATTTTCAAGACTGCTGGAAGTGAGCAGTGTGTCTTCCAGGCTGCTCTCATGGCAGTTTAGAAATGGAGCTGGCAAAACACAGCTGAGTTATGGGAAAAGCATCGTGGCAGTTTAACACAGCCAGTCTCAGGCCTACTGCCAGTTGTAGGAGGCATCTCATGAAGCACGGTGAGAAAAATCACAAAGCTGACACGGAAAAGTTTGCACTGGGCTCCTTGCCAAAACTGCCAACTATGAAGTATAAAAACCAGAATCTGTAAATGAAATGGTTAACATAGGAATTTCTGTAAACCAGCCCTAGGTAGTGGAGCGGAAGCTCCTGCTTCCATTTAACATAATCTAGGATCGACTTCTTTGCCTCATTCTAAAATTCCCATGTAGACAAACCTAATATGCTAAAAAAAATAAGAAGATAGCTCAAAGTTTAGAAGTATTATTTTTATGTAGAGTAGCTTAAGTCAATTTCTTTTGGCCTTTCATACCTAACATCAGAGGGAAAAATAATAAAAAACTGTGATTTCATCTAGTATCTTGAGCACACAGATAAATACATATTTTAAAGAACTGCTTAAAACATTTTTTCTTGGAATGTAGGCCAATGTGAGAACCCTGAGAAAAGAATAATTTACAAGCATGTATAACAACCACATGTCAGTTTAAAAACCATGCAATAGCCAAGCATGAAGGAGGGAGTTAAAGGATTATATGTGGAAGAAATAACTCTAAAATTTGTATTATTTTATGTTTAAGTCCCACCATTGTAATTGTTTTTAGTGGTGTTTTTATATGCTGTTGAGTAATAGTTTGTCCACACCCTGGCTTTTATCGAAGGAACTGCTTGCACAGAGATTGTGCTGACAATAACTTCTAATAGAGCTATGGTCACTTAATTAAACTATTTGGAAGCTTAATTTAGGTGACATTTAAAATTGAAATTTCAAGTAGGTTATTCTGTCATGTTCTCTCTTGCTATTGTTCAGTAAAATACTGTATTCAAGGAAATCCATGAAATTACAATTCAAAGACTGTGATAAGAATGGATTATTTTTGTACCATTTTTAGCTCTCATTACAATTTTTGTTGCAAGACTAAGTCTTCAGATTGAATATAAAGTATATCAAGCTTTAAATTCGGTGATAAGTCATTGTTAGGACAGAGAATTTTGTGATAACACAGGCAGTAGATTAATCCACTCTGATGACAGCCCTGCAAGTCTATGAGGAACAGAACACAGAGCAAGATTTATCCGTTGCATTGACAAGGACGGTGAGGGGAATGGGAAATGGAACAAAATTAGTCCATTTGCATGACAGCCTAAGACTATAATCATATGGTTCCACTCAAATCCTACAGTAATGGAACATAAAGAAAAAAGCATGAATAAGACACATCATTTAAAACTATATTGTACTCATCAACCTTTCCAGTGTCTGTAGAAAACATAATCAGAGAGGAAAAATTAATTTCAGCCTGCTAAATTGCACTGTAAATACAGAGGGGATACAACAGAATTGTTCAAACAAACTTATTCATGTGGCTTTCTTAAGTTTGGATAAACTCAATCTTCTCTGTATTCACTAAGATGAGACTATCAGACTAAATCCCCAGCTTGCATAAAGCAGCATAGTTCCCTTGACTTCAGTGAACTCAGAATCACAAAATCTCCAAGGAAACCCTCTTCTTTATAGGGAGGCTTCAAAAATATTGAAATAAAAGATAATTCAAGATACCTGGGGAGAGTTTTTAAAAATGAAGATTGACAAACAGTGTGAAATACAGCATACCAGATATATACATTCATCTTCTGCATCTCTGTAGCTCCCTGAAACACACTGGAATTTCTCACGAGCATCCATTTGTGCACCCAGATCTTTCTAGGATCATGACAATGAGGCTGTATGGAAGGGCTTTGTGAGCTGAAATCCAGCATATCATCATTTGAATTAATTAAAGCAACTGTGATGAGTGTAAGAGTTATAACATATCTACTATATAATGCATATACTATAAATCTGTACTTGGTTTATTCTTTAAGTAATTAAACTGTAAAGTAAGGCATGGGCACCAAGTAAATATGATGTCATTATTGGAAAGCTCTTAAATGCTTTGTCCAAAGGTCAAAGTCAGAATTACATTAATTTAGTCATGAACCTTTGCACTTTTTCATCTAAACAATGGAATCTCATTTTAATTTCCTTTCTTTTTCCACTTTAAATACAGGCATTTCTGTGAAGGAAGTCACATATGACTATCTGCACGTCTCCTTTCCTGCAATCTTATGAAAAAAGCTGTATCATATGGTATAATCAGCACTCACTGGGCCACATAAATACGGCAGCAGTGTGTTTTGAAAACGTTTTAAATATTTAATCTGAAAATATCTGATTTAGTGAAGGGAAGACTTCAGTGTACTAGTGAAAGCAGTTCATGAACAGACTTATTGTATGCCAGTTCTTTTAAAGAACAAGTCCTATAGCTATGCATGAGCAAAATTTCCACTAAATTTAGTTTGCAGGCAGGAGTTTCTTCAGGAAATGCCTGCCACACCTGGGTGTTCACAGACAGAACTACCTACGACTGAGGCAAGCACATATTTCTTGCTGCTTTGTAAGTTCTGCAAACCATTCTGTCCTGTTTTTGTCATTATACTAATGCATGGAGCAGACCTTAAAACAATTTTGGCTAATCACCCAAAAGGCCAAATTGTCCACTCTGAGTATGTGTGTGTGACATTGTGTTCACGTGGAGCTAAATGTGGAGCACAGATCTGAATTTGCTGAAGCAACTGAAGGGGTTCTTTTCCTTATATGCACACTTAACAGAGTATTGATACCATTTCAAAAAATAAGGAATAAAGTATGGGGGCAATCATATTAAACTGCTAACCAGCCACCTCCATTCAACCTCTTCTTGCCATTTGGAAGACAAATCAATTTAGTCACCTGGCTACAATGATGTTTCTCATTCACAGTGTCACAGTATTGCAGATTGCCTGCCTCATTCACAAGCCCTGCTTCTCTTTCTCTCTTCTCAGCATCTTCATAGATTCCAAAGATAACCTTCATCTAGGTTAGCACTGCTGTGCAACTCATAACACAATTGCTAACAGACTGGATGGGTTCTTAACTGCCATTATAAAAACAGCTCATTCTTTTATGGTCTTCATTTATGACACATCTCATTACGTTGTTTCAGAAATGCACAGGGTGACGTTTAAAAAGGAGCTGTGCTTGGTGTAACCAAGCAGTCCAACCTCTGCTGTACGTGTGAGGGAGGCTTCTGGGGGTGGTGAAGGTGGCCAGGGACCCATGAGGTGCAGTGAGCTGCCCAAAGCTTGGTCTGGGTGCAGCTGCAGAGCAGAGCAGGGCCAGGGCCAGCAGCCTGTGAATGGCTCAGCTGACCACGGCCAGGCAGCACCAACGCTGGCAGGGAGCCCGCGATGCCAGTCAGGCCTGGACCAGAGTGCCAGGATGCACGGAATAGCCAATCCATAAGCCAGACCAGCTGGAAATATGGTCAGGAGCCCACGCAGATGGCAGCAGAAGGCTGCAGGTGTCTGCTTGGCGTTGGGCGATCGCAGGTGCAGATGTTGAATGGGGTGTGTCAGAAATGCAGTTCTCTCCTCACTTGTCTTGTGTCAGATTGTCTCTGCATGAGAAAGGAATAGGTCTTTCAAATATACACTTAGCTTCTGGGATTCTGTCCCCTTTCTAGACATATCTCCTCTACTCACAAAATGTGAATTTTGGCTAGGAACATGCAGGAGGAAATTTTTGGAGGGATCATTTGTATAGGGGAATAAAATGTGAATCTTCTGCATGCATTCACATGAGTAAATCTTTAGCACTCAGTTGTTTGCAGAAAGTGAACAAGGGCTGGTCACGAATGCTATGAAAATGGAATTTGCTTTTAACTTTAAATGAATATTCATGAATAATTTCCTTCGCTATTTGCTCACCACTCATATTTAATGATATGGGAAATGGAATGAATAACAAGGTGCTGAAATTTGCTGACAATACACAATTATTTAAGTTAATATAAACCAAGGAGCAAAGTAAGAAATTTCAGGAGGAGCTAATAAAACCTGAGTGACTGACTAACAAGATACAAGATGAAGCTCACTGCAGACAGGTACAAGATAATGAACACTGTAAGAAATCATTTAAATTTCTTGTGCCTATTGATGGGGTGTGAATTAGCCCTGACCTCTGGGTTAGGATGGATGTACTACCCAGCAGCAGAGGAAGGAAAAGTGCTGTAAGCCAGGGGGGAGGGTGAGTCCAGAGCAGAAATATCTCTTCAGTCCTACTCCAGCCATGAGCAGGGCTAAAGTAGAATAGAAATAGTGACCCCTAGACCCATAAGAAGTAGTCCAAGCTGGGAAACAGTAATACCTAGGTTTATTTATTTATTTATTTATAATTAATTTCTCTTTTGGAGGATAAAATTACAATAATTTAAGCTAAAAGGCAACTCAGAAAGGACAGAGTCAAACAATTACAGGTTAAATGGCCAGTACATGTGAGAAGGCATCTGAAGCATGCAAGTTTAACTTGCAAGTTTACTTTAAAAAGCAAGAGATCATCAAGAGCACCAGCACCATACGAAATATGCAACTCTGTGAGGGGCATATTTTGAGTTTTTTCAAGACACACCACAATCCAACGCCTAGCATGAGAGAACAGATAGAAAGTTTTAGAAAGGAGTTTATAGGCTTGTATAAGGATGCTAACCATTTCAGCACACTTCAGGTTTTCATTTTAAACTGCTCCAACAGAACTTGCCAGCACTAGTGCCCCAACACCAGAGAAACACTACCCTGTAGCGTGAGTGAAGGAGAGTATGGCTCTAAGTCACTGGCCCAAACAAAAAACTGAACTTTTCTGAAGTTTCTATGAACTCTCTGCTTTGTAGTACTGGGGTCCAGAGAAAGCCCTTTCTGGAGTCAGTGCACATAAAGAACATGCTTTACCAAGTGACTGGTGTGGTAGAAAAGCAATTGGATAATAGCAGGGCTGCCTGAGGGCCTGTCCCTCCTGCCCATGCTCTCTCTCAGAGCATTATCCATCTGTCATTGAATGGAGAGGCTTCACTTACACTCTGTGTGCTACAGCCAGCTTTTCTCCAAACACTTCAACTTCCCAGCAAACTCTCATGTTCCTGAAATCTTCAAGGAAGGAGATGATATCACAGAGAAGGAATATTACAGAATAATTGTTTGTTGGCTCATGCACCACAGAGTACTCTCTGCCTGAGAAGGGATAATGCAAGAAGTCAGTGATTATATGATTGTTGTTTGTAACGCAGATGTTTGGGTTTGACTTAAAGCACTCTTGGCAGTTCAGACGATGAACTTTCCACTCTCAGTCCTAAATGATCATTCATTATTTTCCTCCTCTGAGTATTATTTTGTTTCCTGTCATGGTCCTCAAGTTTTTTTTTCCTTCTGCTAGAGTTCTCAGATAGGAAATGCATAAATTCTTGAGGAGTCACTGGGAGAAAGGATGAAGGGGTAAGGAAGGAAAGAGGGCAGGGGGAAGAGGGCTCTGGCCTTGGCAGGACTGTGAGAAGTGAGGCAGAACATGGCAGCAGCAGAGAACCAGAACTTTTACGAACTGTTATCCAGAGCATCTGGAATTGTGAGAGACTGAGAGGATGGAAAAGAGCACCTTCTTTTCCAGTATTGTGCATACCTCATTCTGACCACAGTTCTGTCCATTCCTGTGGCCATATCTAGCTGGTCACACCTCCTCCTCTGTTCCCTTTGACCTTCATTTCTGCAAGATACACCCCCATGGCACATCAAAGTTCCTGGGAATGCAGGCCCAAATCCCAATATCCTTGCTTAGGATCATGTCATTCTTCAATAGATATTGAAGTTAATTGGTAAGACCCCAAACCTATGTCATAATTTAACCTGTCTTCAGAGTGTTACCTGAAGACAAAAAATTCAAGATGGCTTTTGTGGGGAATATCTCTGCTGAGAGATTGACTGCAGCACCTGGACAGGCCAGGACAGGGACTGCCACTCTGGGACTCTGTGGAAGGCAAATGAGAAGTGTCAGAACTCTTCTCCCATGTGAAAACCACAAAGATGGAATCTTGGGCCTGTAGGACCCAGTCTGGTCATCTGGTTGTTCAGATGTAAGAGCCTTTCGCTTCTGCTGCTCTGGGATAAAATGAGTGTATTAAAAGAAACTGGTAGTCTGGCATTTCATTAGTGTAATTATTCATGGAGTTCACGCTATTTCTCCTGCAGAAATGAGACTTGTTGTTACAATTTCACTGTAGCATGACCAGGAGAACACAAACAGACATGGAAACTGAATTACTTTATCACTTATAGCTGTGGGGAACTTTATACTCAATCTGTACATCTCTGCTGTGTTATAGCAGATGCAGAAACAGAGCCCAATTTCAGGGCAGTTAATCTGGCTTTCAGAAGCATTGCATTCACTTTAAATTCCCTTATTTCATGACTTCATCCAAGGTAAAACAAAGAGAAGAAAGGAACTGGCTCTGAGCAGTGAAATGCGCCATTTCCTTCAGATGGACATAGCTACGCAGATTTAGGAGGATGTGTGCATGCATATGTTTATGTGAGTTTGTGTGTTTATTGCTGCAGAATTGCCTAGAGTTATATCATCCCAAGAGATCTATTCAGCCCTGTATGCTCAGATGGAATATGATGTTTGCACATAAAATGATAAGGATTTGTAAAGCACTCAGACAGGAAGGTGAGGTGAGACAGTTATAAAGCAGATGCTGACACTACTTTTGAGCTAGAGCCCTCTGAGATAGGCTGCCCTGTGATTGAGTGGCCTGTGTCTGAAAAATACTTTCCATGGATTTTTTATTTGAAAATAATTTTAACCAATAATGGAAATTCATTATTTTGATCTGACATTTAAGTACATTTTCAATTGTATCCAGATTTCTGTGACAAGAAGAAAAAACCCTATAATTGTCCTAGTGACAAGGATAAATTAAACATTTCTGAAGTATTATAAAGACCATCTAAATTTTTGAAGTTATAGGACTTGATTTAAAACCAATAAATAAATTTGATGCTAAAAAACCACAGCAAGCATCAGAGAAAAAGCTTTATACAGTGCATTTGTACATCCTCTGTCTGTTTGACATCATATTTTTTTTAGTAGGAAACCAGGTGACTCAGCAGTCATTAGTCAAAAAAATAAAAAGCAAAGCATGAAAGATCATGACCATAATTATCATAATTATTTGCATTAAATATTTATTATCCCAATTCAGTAACTGATACATGTATGCACTTATGTGATAGACATAAATGGTTGTGTTGCATGCACATACCTTTGGCTGTTCTGCACATTCAGGGTGGATAATGCTGGAGCACACTGTGATGGGTTAGATACTGGCATTTGAGGCTGCTGAAAATACACAGATCTCAATTCCAAGGAGGGTGAAGATTTATAAACCATACCTGGGGCATTCAGGATCTCTCAGTCTGATGCACCCTTTCACCATCTCCTTTGAGCATGACCTGTTGAGGTCTGAAAGTGGGGACTGCAACCCATGGCAAACTGCAAGTTTAGTGAGGTTCTTTCTTGTATATTCATCTATTAGTCCAAATTTGATCACACCAAAAAATATCTTTAATACAGCAGATCATGCTTCTGCTCATTTTAAAAACCACACCTAATGCTAGCTCTGTTACCAGTTTTTGCTCCTTTGTTGGCACTATAGGCAGTTTCTGGAATGAAAGTAGTCCTCTGTATTTATCTATATTTATCTTTTGAAAGCTACATACGATTGAGCTCTAGAAAGCCGTCAGCTGTGCATGTTATTTTCACAGCATTGTCTGCACAATCAGCATTCCAATTACCTTTAAAACAAGGATAAGAATAAATGGGTTTTTTCATGATACAAATCTTGGAAAGCACCCAATAATTTACAAAAGCAGGCTGATGTCTTCCCATCAGTTCACCAGCAAAAAACAACAGCTTGAGAATTCTACAGTCATGTGTAGGATGTTATAATCACAGTGATCAGTAATCAGAAATGTGTGGTTTGAAGTCAGGCATGTTAACCTGTGTATATTCATTTACTTATGCCTTCCTAACTCAGCCTTGCAAAGATAAATGAGCCCATTTGTAAAATGAGCAACACAGTTAAGTATAGAACTGGGGCTTTGCTCTCCATGGATAAGAATGGAAAGACTGACTTGTGAAATATTTCCACAAAACATCCACCATTATTTCTAATGTCTCTTAATGATGGATTCTGCAGTAACTGGCATTCCACATCCTTCTGCCCACTTTATTTAGCTTAGACCTATTCTCCACTCTTTCAGGAATATGCACGTTTGTGCATGTCCCTCTTCCCTGCCTATAAAGACAGGTACCCATCAATACTTTGGATTTGTGACACCTCAGTATTTTTTTCTCAGCATTTTTTGAAATTTTTGACAGCACAAATTTGAAAGTGTCTCCTTTTCATGTGTTCACTTGCTCATCTCCACTTGTTTAACTCCTGTCCCTGTATGCCAATAGATATTATCAGTAAATCCTTCTGGTTTAATCTCCAAAATGTCTCAGAAATCTCTTCTTTCCTCCTCATTCTCCCCATAAAATCTTTGTCAAGTCCATCCTTCTCCACATCCATTCCTATTGTGACCTTGCTGTCTTCAGCCTCTAAATGACACTCACATTAGCCAGTTTTTAAAGCAGTGTAATGCAAAAGTAATCCACTGCTCCCAGTTTTGAGATCTCATTAAGATATTCCTAAATCCCTCTTCTTCACTGTCTCCCTATTGCCTTCTAAATCTGATCGAAGCTCCTTTTATCACCGAGTTGCTCTTGACCTAGCCTACCTTCTCCTGTCCTTGCTCTGTTCTTCCTCATCTTTCTTCTTTACGTGCTGCCTGCTCACCCAGCGGCAGCCACAGTGTCAGCCTGGCCAGCTGGACCTGTGCCCTGCCTTCCAGGTCACCCAGGGCCCTGTGAGTACCAGCAGTGAGGTGCTCAGCAGCCCCATTGCAGATGGGAGCATCCTCACCTGCTTGCCACAGTCCCCCTTGCAGCTCTGAATCACTGACTAGGGGAAAGGTGCCATCACGTGCCTTTTCAGCAAAAAGAAAAGGAGGCATCCATCTCCCAGTAGTAAGATTATGGGGTATTTTTCTGAGTCATCCACAATTTCTCCTGTATCCTTAGACCTTTAATTGGAAAAGGAGTTAAAGTTTTTTGCTATAAATTTGCTATCACCAGGGTTATGAAATTGTTCTCCAAGTCTATCTGGACACCCCTTGCAGAATGCTGGTGTCTAGACAAAATTGAAATGTACATCCCTGAGTGGTAAAAATGTGTTTCCAGCTCTTAAGGCCTGAATCTTAGGTTGTAACTTCTTGTTCTCTTGCTTCCTGTCAAAATCTTTTCACTCGATTTTGAGGAGTAATAAGACACAGAACAATAACATTTATTTTCTTCATTATAGATTTCCATCCCCTATTATTCCACTAAAGTTTAGCAGCAGGATTTGTAAGTTAGTACAGACCAGCTGAGCTTACAGTACATGCCAGCACAAGGGACAGGACAGGATGTGCAGATCAAAGCTGTCCTCAGGTCATCTGATTTTGTGTTCCTCTCTGGCTCCATGCATTAGATTATGGGAAAACTTAAGAAAACAAACAAATTCCTAGTCCCTTCCTCTCATGCCCTTTAAGTCCTCCCCCCATCACAAAGTCAAACAGGAGGGAAAAAGTCTTCCTACACCTGGACCCTTTGTTCACTATTCTGCAGTTCATCAGAAATTAACATCCGGTTCCTGGAGCTTCCTCTCTGTTTACCAAGGTGCTCCAGAAGTATTTTGTGCCAACCAGACACCTACGTGCTATTCCTACATGCCTCACACCTCCCTGGCCTGAGTAGAGCTTTACTCACTGAACTCCAGCCAGCAGTGATCATGAGGCTGGAAAATGGTGGTGAGCAAACAGTTCCCAAAATTTTAGAAAAAATGTTGCCAGATGTAGAGATAATTCCCAAGAGCAGACAGATGCTCTCCCATCAGGTACCTACCAAAGTCCCAGCCTCTAGTCAGACATGATATATTTTGTCACAGTGACCTTCCACAGCCTCTTGTGTTTTATTTACCTTAGAGAGACTCTCCATTCTCCCAGCAGCATGGCTGTTGGTGCACGTCCCCAGCTTGCATCTATAAGGACAGGCACACGTCATTGCTTCAGTTTTACAGTGCTTCAACATGAGAGCCATCATCTCCAGAAAGCTGGGAAATGACTGTAGGCACATTGTCCCTGGCAAGATTAGAGAAAATATTGGCATTTCAATGCACGATACAAGTACATGCTGAAGTCTCTTCAGGATCCTATAATGAGAATAGAGCTGCTCTCGAGTTAAACACAAAGACATGCCAAATGCTGTATTGAACATATCTTATTACACAACCCATGAACTCTTAGAAATTTGGTCTCCTTTAGTTCCTGAGTTTCCTGCCTCTTTCCTCCTTGCCTATGTCTTTGTTTTCCTCACAAAGCGGAGTTCACTGGTTTCCTGTACCTCCCTTACATCCCATTACCCTTAAAGCAACATTGCTTGACTGCAGTAAAGATCCACCTCAAAACTGAAGAAAGCAGTAAGAGCCACAGCAGTCAGCCAAGACTGATTCCAAACAAGAGTCCCGGGGCTCCCATGTACTCATGTCAGCAGGAAAAGGTGGAAGGAAGCATGTAGACCGTTACCTCTGAGCTCGTAAACACCGAGCGAGTCACTGTTCTCCCCCACCTCTTCCTCACCCTCCCTCATCTGCTCCACCTGCTGCTCCTGCACTGCCAGCAGGCTGCAGCCACCCCTTCCAGCTGCCCCTTCCCCCTGCCCCTGCCACTCTCCCAAACAGCTCCATGCTCCTCTAACCTCCTCACCCTGGAATCCTCTCTGATATCCTCTGCCCGACACAGCCTCTTGCTTCCCTTTTGCTTTCTCACTGCTTTCCTACTTGCCAGAAGAGCAGCTCCTCAGCCCCTCCTGACCCTTCCTGTCCTGCCTGAGAGCCTCTGGAACTTTTGGAAGCGTGAGGCTTGGGACAGAGGGCAGAGTCAGGGCTGTGCCTGTACCGGGACATCACTCTCCCCGCAGTCCTATGTGCGCATTTCGCACATGGTCGTATATTTTAAAGCAGGGAGTGTTTTTCTCTGACACAGAGGCTCTGCACCAGGCACTGCACAGCAACAGCATCACCAATGAAACTGCTTCCATTCCTAGGTAGGTGAAACCTCTGTCTCTGGGGAGTGTGTGGCAGGTGAGAAGGGAGTGGGGTCTGACAAGGAGAAGTTATTATATTGGGGGAGGTTGAAAGCTGCTGGGTAACAGGACTGGAAGTCCCTGTAGCTTTGATCAGTGCTGCTGCTGGATTTGGTAATTGCATGGTTAGTCCCACAACCAAACCCCCAAACACCATCTTTATCTCACTGTGGCTTCTGTACTGGAAAAAAAAAAAGAAACATTGTGAGTTTCTGTGCATTTTTTGTATGGTTTTTTCCTTCTCAATCTCTCCATCTGCTTGGGAACTTTTTAGATTTCACATGCTGAAAACAGTAAAATGACAACAGAATCAACAGGTTTTTTTAATCCCTGTGGAAGAAAGTCTCTCAGAAACACAGAGAAAATGTGAAATTTTTTGATATCTAAATTGATTTGGATTATATATAATTATTTAAAAATTGTGTGTAATTTTAAGTCTTTTGAATTTTTTGTGAAGTCTTAATTTTTCCAAGAAAAAAACCTCTGTGAGATTTCATGCGGTGATGAAACTGTAACACTAGGCTAGCAAATATCCAGAATGACATTTAGGTAGGAAAAAGCAGAACTGCAAGGAAACACAGCACACAGAAGGATCTTTGTGTTCTGCAACTTTCACTATGTCCTGTTAACAATTTGTAAACTACAAAGTAAAAAAACTCACTTTCCTTTCTGAGCTAAATGCCTTATATCTACATATTGCAGGATATGTGTGATAGTACAGTGATCTGTAAGTTTTCTCAAAAGAAGAGATTCCTTTTTTTCTTTGTGTTGAAAACCATATGCATTCATACAATGGAAAAGTAGTTATGGGGTTTTGAGAGATTAAATTTAAATAATTTGCCACACTGTAAATAACTTTTAAACCCTGCTATCATAATGATGTAAATATGTGATGTTTCATCTTAATCTACCAAACCATGCCTATCTGTTAGCTTCAGAAGTATAGGAGTGCTTGTAAGAATAAAAGGTGTGATCAGGGGAACCCTCCTTGGTATTTTTCCCT
The DNA here is from genome assembly GCA_024865655.1 of Emberiza elegans. Classification (NCBI taxonomy): domain Eukaryota; kingdom Metazoa; phylum Chordata; class Aves; order Passeriformes; family Fringillidae; genus Emberiza; species Emberiza elegans. The sequence continues at coordinate 75,152,650 of JALJVW010000206.1, forward strand.
GGGACATGTAGGGCAGTTGGGATTTCGCTCCATACATAATTCAGAGTGCAAATAAATGCCTGGCCTTTACTGGAAACTTCTAGAGAGCTTTGAAAGCCATCCAAATCTTTCCCCCCAATCATTGAGTGACTTCTATGCTGTTTACCAATTTTATGCTGGTTGAGACCACATTTAAGTTATCTCTGGTGTCTGCTCTTTTACCAAAGACACCCCTGCAGCTGCTGGCCCTTGTCCTATCCTGCAGTGCAACAGTCTGCAGTGATGATGTTTACTGGAATACACCCATTTTGTGGAAACCTTTCACCCAGATCTCATTTTAGCGCTCAGAGTAAAGTTTTTAAATAATGAAACAAGTCTGATTTTCCTTTGTTCCAGTTTTGATTTCCAGTCTGCTGGACTATGGCTGCACTTCTCCAAGCTGCAACATGACATGCCACAAAGATGCCAGGTGTGAAGTTCAGGGTGGGACAACAGGCTGCTACTGCTCCCAGGGATACACAGGAAATGGCATAACAGTCTGTAAAGGTAAACAGATTTTGCCTATACTTTTCTTTATGTGCTCACTTGAAAAATTTACCCAAAAGTCCACTAGCTCAAGGATTAAACTTTATGTCTCAGCAGTATCCTACACTAACGTCTTCAAAGCCAAAAACTTTAATATTTTCTGAGAAATTGTACAAATTATGCTCAGCTTGGTCTTTTGATACAGCTTGCCATGTATCTCAGTTGAGTATGACCTGTTTTCCAGTTTTTCTTTTCCATGGGAGCTGCTAACTAATCTTTCCTGATTTACCTTCGGTAATTACCCTTGTGACTCAGGATTTCTGGAGTTAGGGCTGGTGTGGTGGCTACTGCACAGCCCTCAGCTCCCTGCCTCGCACACGCAGCTCTTGGCCACTCTTCCCAGCAGCTGATCACCACCAAGTAACAGCTCCTGGGCTGCTCTAGGAAAACAAGGAGGTGTGTATGCCAGAGATTTGCCAGTGGTGATTTCTCTACTACAGCTTCTTGCCAGAAAAATATGCCAGAAATCCTATTAAGCAATCTACTTCAAGATGACTCTGTCTTTCAACTAAAGAAAAGGATATTTTCCCCACCTTCATATATGAGTTGTCTTCCACTACGAATAGCTCTAATATTTATTTTCACGGTTAGGTATGGCTATGTCCAGCTGCAGACAGGCTGAAATGAAGCTTGTCAGTTTTCAGAATCCTGAGAAGTAGTTAGGAGAAGTAACAATTTACCAGGTCAGTTTTTGTGTTTCAAGCATCTTGGGAAATTCAGCAGTTACTACTTAGCAGTAACCCTTTGGTTTGGTATGAGTGTAGGAAAGCAGCCCAATTGTAGCTTATTTGCCATGCTGTGCTTGGAAGTATGTTTGTTTAAGAAGATTTAGAATGCAAAAGCCTTTTTTCTAAGGCCTTCTTTTTTTTGTTTATAAGGTGGGAATCTTTAAAGAGAAGCATAGATGTATAAAATAACAAAAAATGAGGAATGACAAAATCATAGAATAATTTTGTTTGGAAGAGACTTCCGTAGGTCATCTGGTCCAGCTCCCCACTCAGAGGAGGTTCAACTTAGAGCAGGCAGTTTAGGGCTTTGGCCAGCTGAGTTTTGAGTATCTCCAAGGATGAAACCTGCACCCCTCTGAGCCCTTGATTCAGTGTCTGAACAATTGTGGAAATGTTTTTCCTGATATCTGGTTGAGGTTTCTCTGGTTGCAGCTTGTAACTTTTCCTTCCCATGTGCACTTACCACTGTACATGTCTAATAATAGTTTAGCTTCATCTCCTCCATAAGCCCTCATGACCTCCCATTAAGTGGAGTAGGCAGCATTATTATTTGCCCTTTGCCTTCCCTCCTAAAGTCTGAACAAACACTGTTCTGTCAGTCTCTTCTTTGCATCAAGTTTCATGTAGTTTCTAAATAAATTGCTTGAATTTATGCTAACCTTGCTGTGATAGGTTAATCATTATTTGTCTATCAAACTGGAAAAAAGAAAGTAAGAAATGGCCTTCACAACACTGGTTTTGTTCTTGCACTGGTTCAATTGTAGCACCATGAAAGTCAGCTGGTTTGAATAATAAGTGCACATCATGTTTGCAGAGTCAAGGGCCTACACTTGTGAATAATGCAGAAAAAGAAGAAAAACAAGTCAACTTTAACAATACTGCCTGGTATAAATCAAACTAGCATTTACTTACCTGGCATCATCTGGTACCCACTGCATTGTCTGTACTGGTCTAGAAAGTCTGCAATTATGAATAATCAATTTGCAGTAAGGATACCTGTTGTTCTCACTGCCATGATTGATGTTCTTAAACCCATCCATTATATATGCACCTATTATAATGTTATTAAATCTGAATTTGTGAGGACAGATTTATCTTGCCTTCCATGCTCTTTTTTTTTTCTCATACAATACCTTTGTCTTACTTTCCGTTTTACCTGTATTTTCTTAGAGAAATTTACATTCAAATTTCATAAAAACATTCATTGAGCACCTAAAGAAAATTCAGTGCAGTGAAATATGCATTCACGAATCTTGTTAATCCATTAATTGTTTATTAAGAATTATACTCAGTGTTTGAAAACTCAGTGTTTTAAATACAATTTCCAAAGTCAGTCCAGGCAAACAATATATTAGATGTACTTGTGGTGCATTGAAGTCAAGTGGCAATGGTTTGAAGCAAGTCTCATGTCTGGAGACCAACATTTTCTCTGGTAAAATACCTCAACAGCCACCAAAGTCACTTACCCTCCAGCAAAGCTTATATCAGAAGTGTGGCTGCTGGCCCTAAAAGAGAGACAATGTTTCTCTAGGGCAGTATGAAACACAGTGCATTACTAATATTGTGCAGTAGTCCTCTAATAGCATAAAAAATTAACCAGAATTTTAATTGGGTAGGTTCTATAAAGGATTAGAAATGTAGGCTACACCCTATCATGAATAGTTTAAAGCTGTGCAGACGTAAAGCAAAGCCTCAGTTGTTAAATGATGTATGAGATCTTGCTGTTCTGTGTGGCAAAAGCAGCAGGTGTGTGTGCTGTTCTAGAGATAGCTGCCCATTTTTATTCAGTTAATAATCTTAGGCTTTTACAATGATACTGCAGTCACCTTCAAAGGAGATCATCAATTATGTGCTAATACAGGTATTTTCGAAAGAGCCTATGTAGTCCATTATGTTTACATTTTTGCCCTTTTTGTTATTTAGATAGGCTGTGAGAGTCATAATTACTGTCAACAACATCAGTAATTTTGCATAATGTAGAACCAACTTCTTCATTGTGGTTATCCTGGTAGACAATTAAACCAGAACAGTCATTGTTTTGAGACTTTATTCTGAAACAAGCAATTCAAATTCTTCCTCCTTATAAACATGTTGTGCTGAAAATCTTAGTTTTCAGGTTAGTCCTCTTAAGCTTTCATGGCTGAGAAACTCTTCATTTTTATTTATAGGTACATTCTTACAGTGAAAGGTTTACATTTCTTTCTCTACTTTCACTTGCTTGTAACACCTCTTAAATACTTGTAAAAGTTATTTCTTTGCTAGCCCTGTCTTTTCACTGTGACACACTTAGACATTTTCCCTCGAGTTTCCTGTGCTGCAAAAGGCAATAATGTCCTCTTACATTTATTTCCTAGCACCATTATTGAAGAATCATGAATCACTGATGTCAACATACCTTAGGAATGGGGTTTGTTAGTTTTGACTTTGCTCCCTTTGCCAGCTGGCTAAGTGACTGCAGAGAGCTCAAGATTATTGGATTTGCTGTGTATAGATAAAGACACATAGATATGAATTTAATTTCCTGGTGTCAAAGTCATGGCTTTTAAAATAATTATCCTTTTACAATCTTTCCCACAAGGTTTCAACCACTTTAAATTAGGTCATGTTTTGGACTTTCTGAAGGCATACTTTGGCCACTCTAACAAAAAGCTAATCCTCTTCATAATCTCATTGTCTTCAGCAAGGATATATGCAGGAATGCACATAGTCAGGAGAATAACTGATTGTGGTATCTGGCCTCTTTTATATATTGGAATTATAACTTACAGAGCTATAAATTCCCTCTGTACAGTATCTTCCAGAAAGCCATAAATGAGTCACCTTGTCAAGTTTTACACCTCTGAGGTACAAAATACTATCCCAGTCTCCTTACCTTTTCTTTTGTATTTATATTCCTTGCTTTATGTAGTATTAAATACGAGAGAATGACCTCTGATAGTACATCTATTTGCTTTTTAGGACTGTTCTTGGGCAGATGTGTATTCTGCTTGTAACGTACAAGGCTTTAGCTTCACAATATCATACACATAATTGAAGTAACATGGGCTAAAGCTCTTGGCATAAAAAATAAAGATATACCCAGAAACAACTGATTTATAGACAAGTTAACTTCCTCTCATGCAAAAATGCCATGGATTTTTTACAGATAAATAGTATATATTTGCCATTTATGTAAGAAGAGTTGGGTATATTTATTAGGTGTTGTTCATAATTCCAGCTTTCTTCTCAAAGAAAATTAAAGGAAATGAACAAAAATTTTGATCCTTTAAAAGAGATAAGGGTAGAAGTAAAACTTCATAGAAGCCAATATTTTACTTTTAAAACAAAGGGGAAAATGAGTTGGCATCAGTGATGCTTTCCTAAGCAGCTCTGCTGTTTCAAATGCTGGCTGCTTCTTGATTGCTGACTGCCAATTTGCTGCTTTGCTGGCACACTGCAGGAAATTAAAGTAAACAGTGTGATCACAGTGTTTACTTTAACTTTGTAAAATACGGAAGGAAAATGAAGCAGTGCTGTTTGTTCCAGGAGGGTAGGCAGGCAAGCAGGAAAAGCCTGAACACAATATCCCTCCCAGATATCCCTACACAATATTCCCTTGTAAATGTCACTTGCAAATTATACTGCAAGATTAATCAGTGTTACTTGCAAAATACTTACAGCTCTTCCAGAAATATTGAGCAAGGACTTAGGCTGTCGGAGAAACCTTCTATTGGGGTAAGGCAGTAACTCTGTTTCTGAAGTGCACTGCAGGAGGATTTATCCTTTTACAGAGGTAAAAAGTACATCAGTGCAAAGTGGTATTTTGTATCAAAATACAGAACCCCTGTTAGAACAGAGGGCAATTTGTGTAAATCCAACTGAATCAAATTGAAAGCATGCTCAATATCTGAACACAAACATATTCTTGCTTTATGGAGGGTCAAAATACCAACTCTCTGGCTTTTGCTATCTATAAAAAGAAGTTTTCCTGTGAGACCTCAGTTCCTTGTTCTAACATGATGCTGCTGAGTCCCACCATTGACTTTTATTGCAATAGTTGAATTTGTTTGGATTCACTGGTGTCATTGTTGCCATTCTGCAGCGCCCAATTTGTGTATAGTTTTTATGGAGGGAATTTTTGCTTTCAAACTAAAATGACCCTGTAAAACCATTGTGTATAATCATTTTATTCTATCCAAAATTGTTGTTCAATAGAAAATTATTTAATTCAAATGTTGATTCACCAAAGGAGATTTTTTTTTTTTTAAACAGCAGGCATACATCACTGGATGTCACTTCTGTGTTTACCAAATAGTCTGAAATCACTGATATGGAAGATCCAATCCACACATTTCCTAAATTCATTTCACTGCTATCAGTTACCACAAGCTATAAAAAGGCAAATTGCAGCTGCTCTAACATAGCACAGCAGGAGAAAGATATGTCTTAGCCAAACACTAACAGGGCTCAACTCAGCATGTGACAGCTTGGAAAACTTGGGATGTGCTATACAGGGGGCCAAAGAAGATCACTAATTCCCAGCCCTTTTTACATCCTCCTTGCCCTTTTTCCTTTCCCCTTCTCTTCTTGCACCTCCTAATCTCTTCTTCTTTGCCTCTATATTCTGCTGGAGCTTTTACATGGTTTCAGGGAAGAAGCAAGAGTCACCTTCTAATTCAGAATTCCTACTGCAGATTTAGGTGTTGGGCATTTTGGTGATCCCAAGATCTGTTGGGGGGCACCATTCTGTTTGTTACATATTTAGGTATAATATTTAACTTAGCCCGCGGCTTCAGGGTTCCTCTGCAGGGGACAGAATGTTTTCTTCCCTTGTGTCTTCTTTGGTAATGATGCAGCTGAATGGTTTTTTACTTTTCATGAAGTGCAGAGATTGACTGCTGAGCTGTGAGATGTTACCCAGCTGAGGTATCGTGATTTCACATTCCAGATTAAACCTGTAGGCAGATCATGGAATTGAAAAGTCTGGATAAATTAACTGGGAGGATTTGATTTTCTGGTGCATAACAGTCCACTTGCCTAGGAAAGTGCTGGTGTTATTTGACATAGCAGGCTCCTGGCCATTTGGGGACCTATGGCTTTATGTGTGTCTTTTGCCTTTTCATGTGCAAGATGTCACACTTTCTGTGAATTTGGGAAGGGTTTCATGGCTGTGATGTCCATAGGCTGCTGGGGACTAACCAGCTGTTGTATGGTTGCCTTCCAGCCACAAAGGATGGAGTTATGTTTATGCTCCTGAAAATAGCCATACCCTTGGCTAACAGTATTAGTCAAAACAGCTTCTGTAGCCTTGAATGTATTTTTTATAGCTATATTCAAATTATGTTTTAGTTGAATTTTTTAAGAGTAGGTCAGGAATTTGAAAGGGGAGCATGTGTTACATCAGTGCCTGATGGTGCATGAGAACGTGAGTCAGGAAGAAAGCAGTGCAGGATGTCTGGAGTAACAATAAGGCTGCTGAATAAGGCATGGAGGAGGCTGTCTTACTCCAATTGTCTTGTAAATGGCTGAGTGCAGAATCACAGAGAGAGACATGGTTCTCCTAGGAAAATCCTGGGAAGCTGTGTAGAAGCTGTGGGAAACTTAGAGGAAAGAATTCAAACAATTATTATCTGTCTTTCTGTAACCATTGTTTATAGCTATGGTTCTCCAGAGTGTGCTATTCGTAGTTCACTAATAGTGTGAGAGAATATTCCTAAAGGCCAATCAGGTCTTAGGTCCACCATTGTTTCTGTAAGAACTGTAGAATTCTAATAATAAAGTGTCTTTTCATGCCTTCTGATGATGGAGTCTCTGTATCAGCTTTGGCTCTCCCTGATACCCCTTTGGTGATGGCTGAGTCCATAAAATTTTGACTCAAAGTGTTTTATGCGTCCAAAATGTCAAATCCAAAAATGAAGAAATCCCTCCCAGTTTCCCACTCAAATGAGAGACAGAGGATCTTCAGAGAGTCAGCTCTTCTTCCTACTGCCAGAAAGCACAGTTCACCTGGGCCAAAGACACAGCCCACAGCAACTGTTTTTAAGATTGACCCTAACTTTTAGAAGCCTTGGACAAAGTCCATTTTAGGGACTTTTTAGATAGATTCATTACATTCTCAAATTTGAGCCAAAAAAAAAAAAGACCTCTCTATTTTTTTCGTGTGTTTTGTTTACATTTTCTTGAAATGGTACTTTGAGCATGACTAAAATACAGTAATGCATTTTTGAAAGAACCAGAAAGAAACAAAACTTCCTCTTGTAATATATCTTTAATCATAACCAGACTCTCTTTTAAATTAGTCCTGTTTGCATCTAAAAGAAGTTTTTAAAATGTGTGTAGATGATGAGGTAGAAAAGAGCTATTTGTCTCTCTCAAAAATTTACCCAAACTTTTAGGCTGATTATCTGCACTTGGATGGTTTCTTACTTGTTTAATTCAAAATCTGTTTTAACCCTTGCCAAATAACGCTAATCTCCTTTCTTGAGAAAAATACTCCTTTCATCCTGCTTTATGGTACTAAGAATCAATATGTTACATGTTCAGAGGATGTGGGAAAATTCATTTAAGGAGCTATAAACTTGTTATTTCAGAGTTTACTTACTTTGTGTTTACCAGAGATATGATTCCTTTCCTGTGTCTCTAAGATCTGAAGTGGTCCCAGGAGGTCCAATGGTAACAATATGTTCTTCTCACTTGCTGTTTTGAAGTAAAAGGATGAAAAGTATTTCCTGAACATATATACTCATACATGTATATTAAATGCACACAACCATGTACACAGGGACCTGTGTATAAGTAGGCATGTGAATAAAAGCAGAATTTTCTATGGAAAAAAAGTAAGGTAATCTCAAAATTGTCAGTTTTACTTATTCTGTGACTTTGTAGTCAAAAATAGTTTTTGTTAAGGAAAGAACAGGATTATTGTAAAGAAATTTCTTCCATAAATTCCACTTCCTTGAGACTTCTCCACCTAGACTTGCCCTTGGTAGAGGCTGCTGCAGCCATCGGACTGTGCAGCTGCCTTTGGGCTGTGAAGTCAGTGCCACCCACAGAACAAGGGATGCATCCTCAGGAATTACACACATGAGGTGATGTCAGTTCTGCACAGCTCCACTGATTTACATACAATAATAGCCCACTAATCTCCTATACTCATTTTACTTTTTTCTCTGTAGCTCTATACTGAACTCATAGAGTTCAATTGCAGAAAAGTGTTTTCTTTGGGATTTTTTTTTTTGCCTTTTCTTTAATTGTTGTTTTTTATTTTCTCCTGCCAAAACATGCTGGCCAGGAGTGGTGAAGTTGTATGTTACCACATTTGAAATGTGTAATTTATCTAGGATGATATGCTGGTGCACAATTTTTCTGTGTACGACTGTGAAAAATTGCCGACTGAGCTGTTGGCAGAGCGAATATCAAACCCAGCTCAGCCCTGTGTGTATGAAAGAGTTTAAGAAGGTAATTGACACTTTGGACCTCTATTTGCCAAAGAAAGAGATAATGACGTTCTCCAAGAAGATTAGAATCTAACCAAACATTGTGCTCTAAATATAGAGCACAAAGCCAGGTGATGTTTGTGAAAATGCTGCTGGGCTGCAGGAGAGGGAGGGGGCTAAAGGACTGCAATTTTGCACTGTATATTTTTTAGGTACACAGATTTAATTTAGAGATTATGGCTTGAAAATGAAATTTACAGTATGTGTGTTTTTCGGCGATAAGAAATTGATTTTGTGACCTTGGTGCACACTAATTGAAATATCTGGCACGGTGTTTTGCTGAGGTTAAAGGAAGCCATACATGCCTGGAGCCGCATTCTCCTTTCACCTTGAACTGCGTGGTTAATCACAGCCCCAATCAGGGGCAGGAAGGAAGCTGCTGTTTCACTGGGGTACAAGGAAGCTGAATAATCTCTGCTCATTGTCTAAGGGATAGCTGCTTCTGTGATTACTTCTGGCTGGGCTCAGGAGATTCACGATTACTTTAAAATGGAGAATTCTGGTGCAATTAACGTTCAGGGAGAGCCAGAGGCCAGAGCCCCAGCAGCTGTGGTGCCACAGCTGGAGCAGACACGGTGAGGTGCAGGGGGGTGTCCTTCCCCCTGCCCACCACAAACCTGGCTGCTCCTTTGGACTGAGACAGCTCTGTCCTGTGCTCTGTGGGACTGTGCCGGGACAGGAAACAGGGGAAAGGTTCTCTGGCTGTGTTCTGTGTGTGCTGCTCCAGTGGCATGGAGCCCTCTGCCCCTGGATGGTTCCTCCTGTGCATCCTCCTGCTCTAAAGGCTGCTTGCAGCGCTGAGGAACAGCAGCCATGTCCCAAAGGACTCAGCTGGTGGGGTTTTGGTTGAATATGCTTCACTTAACTGGGTTCTGCCTTAGCTTGGACATGTACAACTGTGGCACCCTGAGATTGTCTAAATAATGGTGTGGTAGGGTGTCCCATTATTTCGCTTATTATTTAATGTTACACATTTGCTAGGGTGGCACAGGATCTTGTTTTTCAAAAAGGAAAATGAAAGCTCCCGAAAAGCCTTGACAATAAATGGTTATTTGTTCAAAACAGCCAAGTCTAATCTTTGTTTATGTTACTAGGCTTCATGTAATGGTGTTGCAATAAAGAAAAACAGTTCTTCAGGATATGCACTGGCTTTTATGTTTTATTTGTAATGAAAGCTAGGCACATAGGCAGCAATCTACATAAGTTACAGTGAGGGAGAACATAAGCTTGGATGGTGACTTGCATGTTTATATATTTACTTTTTATTTGTTGCAAAGTGCCCGAATCTCAATCTTAAAAAATGTGAAATTAGCCTGAGATATTGCAGATTTCATCCCCAGAATTTTACCGGTGGGAGACGAGGATAAAAGGTGAATTCATTCTACGCTGGGAGACCACTGCTTCTCTCTGCCCCATCTGTGCACATGAGCTGTGGGTCTGTTCCTGCATCCATTGTCCTGTCCTGTCATGCTCAGTCCCCAGCTGGGACAGAGCACAGCCATCTTCACTGCCCTCCTAATGTTCTAGGGAGTTTTGGGTACCCCCAAAGCTCAAAAGGGCTGAGGGTAACCCAGCCTTGGCTCACAGTTTGCATCAGAGTGCCATGGCAGGCAGGGAGATACTGCAGCAATAATCTCTGCATCCCATGACAGTCTTCATCACTGATCCCTGTAACACCAGAGGCCCTAAAGAAACTCCAGAGAAGCTTCAGGGTGTTGTCATGGGCTGAAAAAGAAATTCAGTTAAGCTCTGCAGGCCTGAATAGGAGCTCTGAGTCCTGCATTTTTTCCTTGTGGTGATGAGAAAGGAGTAGGTGGAAAATTGTATTACAATGAAGGCTTTGCCTTACTTTTTCTCTTGAATAAATCATTTTCATGGGGAACATTGATCCTGAGGAAGCTCTACCTTTCCAAAATCAGCCTGTAAGGAGTTCAGAAGGGAGAGGAAACTGGAGGTACTCAGACAGACAGTTTCAGGCCCTTTGTTCCTATCCAAAATGTTCCATTATTTAGAGCTATGATGAAGCATGCATCAATTCATAAATATGACCCACTGTGCAATATAAAAAATATCAATATTTCTCTCCCATTGTGTCAGGGATATCTAGTGCATACAGAAAGACTTTCATCTCCTTAGCTACCACAGAGAAAATGGGAAAGGCAAACAGCCTTCAAAAGTGACTCAAAAGCAGAGATGGGGAGAAGTTTCTAAAACTTAACACAGCTTTTCATCTGAGCAGATCAAAATAGAAACTGCGCAGGGCAGCAGTTGTAAACTATGCAGAACTACAATTTGGCTTCTTTTTCAGTGTTGTCATGCAAATCTTGGTATGGTGACTCCACAGCTCTTTCATCATACTCAACTTTATGGTTAAAACCTAGGAAACTCATAGTAAAGCTGCCTTTAGAAAATGAGGTCACTTCAGGGATGATCATACAGCATCACTGGTCTCACAGAAGTCACATCCTCAGTCCTAGCTATGTTGGGACACAGCAGTGGGTTACACAAGTTTTGAGCTCCATTTATATCACTTTGCACCCAAGGTCTGGGGTTTAGGTGGATGTCAAAGGAGAGGCTGGAATAATATTTACACAGCTGTAGACTGAAGAAAAAAAGAACTGTTAACTGGACTTTTTGTATTTCCTACTGAATGAACAGGTAGTATTTTAATACCACCAAATGCTTCTTGTTTGAGCAGAGGGATGTGCTATAAAACCTCTGAGCTTTATTCTCTGTTCTTAGAGAAAGCTACTGCAGTTTTCGTTAGCTGTAAACAGCTCTTGAAGTATTATTCAAGTTTTGGCCTTAGACTGATCACCCTGCAGGAAACTTTCAACCTGGCAATGGCACATTACCCTCAAGGAATGCCATGCAGACAGCCACATCTCATTTTAGCTTGATATTCAAGCCAGTAAGGAGTCTGTGCTGCAGCGTGGACACCTGGTTGGAGAGCTGAGAGGGAAATCCAAGAGCAGGGCTATTGCTGCCTTCACTGGCAGTGTGGTAAAAATAGAGCTGCTGCCTCTGTTCCTGCAGCAGCAAGCAGTGGCAGGAGCCCAGATGAGTGCAGTCAGGTGTTTTATCAGGGTTTCCTGCAGAAGGGGTGATGCTGGTGACATTGCTCCAGCAGGGAGGTAGGTGACTTACGATTGAGTCTCGCTAGCCACAATGGCTCTTGGACACAAAGCCACAGTTTGGGATGGATTTTCCAAAGAAATATATGTTGAGGATTTTTGAACTGTCTGGCTCTATCTGAGGTCCCTAAAGGAGGACTGAGTTGTTTCAAAAGAATACTCCCAATTGTGGATGCCAAGCAATTGAAAATCTGTCCCTGAAGTGCCTTTTATTTTCCTACCATCTGATGGCAGTTTGGGGTTTTGATTGATTTATTTCTTTATTTTTAACTGTAAAGACCTTTTAATTAGGGAGAGGAACTAATGTGAATGAGCTGGAGCTGCTGGTGGTAGCAGCTCCTTGCCATTAGAGATTGGGTCATTAAATAAGTAGATAATATCCTCCTTATTGAGGAGATTTAGAAAATCATAAGGACTTTGCATTATTACAGTGTTTAGCATTCACAAATGGAGTAAAAAACCCCATAATGGCAATTTTCATTAGCTGCAATGCATGTGGAGGGCTCTTTTCTTTCTTTGAACAGCCAAACACTAAACAATTCCTAAATCCCTCCTTGTTACTTATGTTTTCTTCTTGGTGGTTAAAAACCCCATAAAGCAGAAATTGAAGACTTGCTATTAGAATACTTACTGACAGCTCCATTCAAAACATCCTTTCAAATAGTGCTATATCACATTGTGATTCATCTGCTATTCTGATAGAGTTGCTTTAACAAGTACCTTCCTTCTTGGTTAGGGCCAATCTCTTTTTACTGGAAAATTCTTCCTTTAAACACTTTACTGAACCTCTGCTGTAAACAAGCCTTTCTTTCTCTGGTGCTGTACTGTTTGTGCTGCAGAACACATGTAGCCCCTAAAAAGCATGGTGACGGGCTTTTTGGCATGAAAAGGAGAAAACAGCGAGATAAAGAAACCCTGGCTTTTTTCCCCCTCCTCACCTGTGTTGTGCGGGTGCAAGCACCGTGTGAAATCAGCCCAGGGCAGGGTTTCTGGCTTAGCATCGTGTCCCAGGGAGGGGACACTGCCCTGCAGGGCTGCCACAGCTCCTGGCACTGCTGGGCTCTGGCTCTGCCCTGGCCAGACCCTGCAGAGCAGCACCAGGGTGCAGCCTCCACCAGCTGGAGACCAAACCCAGGAACATCCTGGGCAGTAAGTGGTCCCCAGTGCATTTCACTGTTGAAGCTCGAAGTTAGAATTATTTACAGTCACTTTAACAGGACAACAGCTGCTCTTTACCTAGAGATGAGCCAAGAGCACTGAAAGAATTTGGATCTGAATTGCAGATGGATGGATTTCAATTTGATTCAAGTAGCTGGACTGCATGATTCTGTACTGTAAGCTCTCAAAGTCAGAGCTTGAGAGAAAAATCATTAATTTGGAAGCTGATACCCTGAAAGACTTTTATGAAGCAATATATTTTCATAGCAGACACAGATCAATTTAAAAGTAGTAATCAAGAGCCATGTGCTACGTGTTCACAGACAAAAAATGTAGGGAATCCAGCCAGAGCCAGACACTTAACATTCAGAGCATTCAGACTAGCACTGAAGATATTGCCTCTATGGAAAATAGTAGGGTTCAGAATTAAAGTATTGTGAATTTGTGAGATAATCACAATGTTGTGCAGACATAAAGATGCTGCCAGATTGCTGCCAGAAACTAGCTCAACATAACTTTTCTAGGCAAATTTGTGTTTAACTTCTGTAGAAACTTTGGAGAAAGGAAGAGTCTCTGCAAATATTAGACTGAAAAGATGTGTTAAATTCTTGAGAAAAGAGAGAAAATTATAAGATAACCCATTAAAAACATTTTTTGTCATATTCAAAAGGCATTCTCTAAATTTAAAGTCACTATACAAATTTTCATCAAATGAGATTCAGGTCCTAGTCCTTACCAGTCCTAAGAATTTTTAGGTGTAGCATTTGCTTCAAAAATAAAGCATCTACACATTAGTGTTTTATGTCATGCAAATCATTGCATTGTGTAAAAGCAAAATTTATATTTACTTGGAAAGTACTACAACTCAACTCCTCCTGGAAATTTTTAACTTTGCTCCCTAAGTAGTCTCTTTGGCAATACTTACAGGAGAAAAAAAATAGAAGCCACTAGCAGTGATAGGTATTTCAAAAGGTGGATTAAAATCATCTCTTATCAGCTCCTCAAACATTTGGGATTTGTGCTTGGAGCCAGGCATGGTTTTCATTCCTCTGCTGAAGTCGTCCTCTGCCATGACTTAAAGCAGCCTGAAGAGGCTTTTGTGTGTGTTACATGCACTTTATTAGGTTGATTTTGCTCTAGTTTTCCATATCAGTGTTTACCGGTCAGGAAGGAAAGTAAGGAATAGTATAATCTTTGATGGATACCTTTGTTTTAGCTGACATGTTCAGGTTTTTGGTGTGTCATGGTCTAACTCCAGCCAGTGACTCAGCCCCACACAGCAGCTGCTTTGCTTTCCCCAGTGGGGCAGGGGAGAGAATCAGAAAAATAAAACTGAGAAAACTTGTGGGTAGAAAAAAAGACAGTTTTACAAGTACAGCGAGAGCCATGCACACAAGAAAAGCAAAAGAGGGCTTTGATTTACCACTTCCATGAGCAGGCAGGTGTTCAGTCATTCCAGGACAGCAGGGCTCCTTCATCTGTAACTTAGAAAAACAAAAGCCATCCCTCTGAATGTGCCCCCCTTCCACCTTCTTCCTCCAGCTATACATGCTGAGCATGACACAATCTGTTAAGGAATGGTGTCATACAGTTAAGCACTCTGCACATATTGTCACTAAGATAGATAAGGACAGTGGCATATTTTCATGGGTGATTCCATAGAACACTGAGCACAGTGCTTGGAAAAAATCTTATTTTTCATGAGGACTCTGGTCTAGTGAAAGCCTGCTCATAGCTGAGGGGTTAGAACTAGATCTTTATGGTCCCTTCCAAAACAAACCATTCTCTGGTGATTCTATGATTCTGTAACATAGGACCTATGGGGCACATGCAGAATTAATTTTTGCTTTTACACCTCTTGGCAGATTCCATTTGGGTGCATTGTTTTCTTGTGGAGAGTGAAATTCCTAAAAAGACCTCTGTGTCAATTTTTACTACTTCTGTTCTCATCATGTTGATAGTATATGCAAAGTCATACAAGGAAAATGGTAAGATTTTTACCCCTGGTTTCTCATCAGAAAAGAGATGTTAAATTTTATAAATATATGTTAGATGTTACATGAAGACACATTGCTACATGCTACTCTGTAGCATGAAACCACACAAAATCTTATAAAACTGCAAACATTGAAATTTATTGAGACTAGAAAATGAGAACTCATATCAGGCATCTTTGGGAGTAATGTTATAACTAATAATTGCCTCCCAGCTGATTTAGTTGTTATTTCTCTGCTCCTGCCTTTGACAGACCAGATGTAAGCTGCTTTTGGCTGGACTTCCAGTGGCCTCCCATTATTATCTGCTGGGACATAAAACCCTTCCTCACATATTTGTACAGTTGAGTGTGGTCACAAACTCTTCCCATTCCCATCCTCTCTGCTTTCCCTCTATAGAATAACTCCGTCCTGATTGATATTAAAAGTATCTAGTAATTTAATATCATCCATGAATTTCATTCTCAGGATGTTCCTCACTTTTTCCAGAGCATTAAGCAATATGTGAAATGAGACTGGGCTTGACACCAGCTCCTGGGGAAGCCCACTGGGCACCCCTTCACAGCTCAGTGCAGAGCTGTTTGTCATCACCCATTGTCCTTTGTTTACATTCCTGCAGCCAGTTTGCAATCCCCATGACAGCACTCTACTCAAGACATCATAAGATATTTTTCTAATAAGATTTTGTGAGCCACTGTATAAAATGCTGTGCTACATCCCAGATAGGTTGTACTTTCAGCCATTGCTGAGATTCACACCTAAGGTTTTCAGGAAAAGGGAGTAGGAAATCCCAGCTCAGACACTTCAGCAATGGGAACCTCATGTGAGAAGTGCCACCAGAAAGCGAGGAATGGCAGAGAGGTGGGAATAGCTGCCCTTAGGACATACAGCCAGAAGGGAAGGACGGAAAGGCACAGCTGACAGCAGGGGAGGGCTGCCATGGCGGTCTGAACAGAAGGAAGGAGAAGGGCAAGGCAAAGAGTCTCAAAACTGAGGATGAACTTGATGGGGGAATACTGGAGCTGTCAGCTCTAAGAGAGGATATCTAAGCTGTCATTCATTCGGTGATTTTGTTTGATTCTCTTCAAACCAGGAGCAATGCCTTAGTCTCCTTCATAGTAATTTTGCTGCTGTTTGCATCACATGCTACTTGGAGGTTTAGGAAACAATTTCAAAAATATCCAGCAATTCTCTGGATGAATTCAGATGGAGGCATCTTGTGTGTGTACTGTCCTGTTTGTATCCATAGGACATCTCTTCTCATGCCATCAGGGCCATGTGGATTGCTGGGGACAGGAGCTTTGGCTCTCATGTTTGGGACTTGTTCCTTACTCAAAACAGAAATACATGGACAGACCTTGCCCTGGCTTTACCAAGAGCTATTCCTGCCTGAGAATGGCAAGATCACACTGAGGATCAAATCCTCTTTCTGAAGGGATTACATTTCCTGCCAAATATGTGACATGGTTCAGTTTCAAGCAAATACAAAATAAATCTCCGTCAAGACAGACATTTAACAGTGGCTTAGTATCCAGGACTGTCGTGGGAGACAGCTCTCAACATCCAATCTAGCAGGATCTTCTGGCCAATGTCTTCAAGACCTTGGGATCTACCTCTCTTAAATAATTTATAGGGATAATATCTAATGAAGCTTTTGTATTAATTTATATGTATTGCACAAGTGTGGATAGGAAGAGTTACAGTTTTGAGGGAGATGACTTCTGAGAAGCCACTTATAAACATACTAGTTTTCCTTCCTGTCAACTCTTGTCACTGCTTGCAAATCTTCACTCTCTTCTTTGTGTCACTTACCCGTGTTCTTCCTTGGACTTTAAAATGCATTCATCAAAGAGATAACAGATTTAGTTTTGAACATCACCAAGGATTATCCTGTGAAAACAACACTGCTGAAGATATGTGATGGCTGATTTGTAAGTTACGTGTGGGCACTTAATGCATATTACAAAATTTCAGTCCAGCTCCTGGGGAAAAACAAGAAGCAATATAATCTCACTCAAGAGCAAGAAGCTCTTCCTCTTGCAAGAAGCAATATAATCTTTCTCTGTTTCTGGCAGTGGTGGGTGCCTGTTCTGAGAGCTCCCAAGAGTCATACTTCCTGTGCTGGGACAATCAGAGGCAAATGCTGTCATTTCCACCCTGGAAACCAACTGGTAATATAGTTAACACCCTGCTCAGAATACTCACATAGGAAAGTATGGGTAATAGTGTAACGAGATTTTTTTCCCTTATGAAAATATGCAAAAAAAAAGAAGAAAGAAAAGAAAATATATGGATGTTTTAAACCAGATATGCCAGCCTTAAATATTTTGTACCACCTTCCTCCTCCGGAAATTAAGAATGTTTAAAGCAGACTAACTTAGGGATGTGTTGGCATGGCTATGTAAACCCAAGATCCAATCCATACTTCAGGATTGCACCGATTGGAAAATGTTCTCATGAATAAAATAATATGGAATAAAGTGTTGTTTATGATTTCTTTTCTCAGCAGATTAGCTACGTACATCTTGTAACACAGGCTGACTTTGTGGAATATCAAGCACTTCTAAAACTTGTTTGAAAATGAATTACATTATCCAGCCAAAGCAATATCAGAAATGTCCCAGAGTCTACACTATCTTAATGTTGATTTAAAATCATATATTCATATTACCATTTTATGTCTAGTAAAGCAATGTGATGGAGCCTTTCTTTTGCCAAAGTTGTATTATCTCATTTCTCTGAGTTAGGTAAACTGTAATGTGTCTGCTTTACAGATGGGTAAACTTAGCATAAAGAGAGGAAAGCCACTGCTTTGAGTTAAGAAAGCCTAAATGTGAGCACTTTCATCTATATTGGTCAGTCACAGTGGCAGTGGCTCCTAAAATGAGCCTCTTTCCACTCATTTATATGACAGATTATTTTACTTTAAACAATTCTTGGATAAAATATATTAGGTGTCCCTAGGGCAGGAACTTGAAATCAAGACTGGCACATGAGGCATTACCTGCCCAGCTGCAGAGATGTGCTCCTGGGCTCGGGGAGACTGAGCTGCCCTTGCCTCCTGAAGCAGCCTCTGTGGGAGGGATGGGGTGAAGCTGTGCTCAGGCACTGCCTGCAGCTGGGTGATTTTAGTGTGCTTTTCAGGACCAGGGGAGAGCAGGTTCCTTTGGGACCGCCTCTAAACTCCTTCCCGCTAAAACACTGCTAATGAAGAGGAAATTGCCATTGCCTCCATGTCTTTCTCCTTTTCTTCTTCTTGTGTTTGAATAAAAGTGACTGCTACTGCGCTGATCATAGCACAAGCTCCCATAGGTGTTTATAGGAGCCCAACCCTTTGGAAATGAGTTTTCAGTGGAATTGAGGCATCTTTATAAAATAAAGACTGCCCCACTTATTGTTGACAGGGTCAAGACAGTCCTGACCATATCAAGAATCACAACATGGCATTTTTCAAAGTGCTTTTGGTGCCAAAATTCTTTTTTCAATTTGTGATTAAAGAAGGAAGTAATCACAGAGAAAGGAAATAGAGTACCCCAGTCAGTAGCCAGTCTTTTCCAGCCAGCATTTTGAGAAATGCTGTATAAATTACAGGCATGTAAATTACAGCTAGTATTATGAAACATTGGACCTGCGGGGGGTTTTAGCCCGCATATATGGAACAGCCAACATACTGTTTCCATCATTTTAATAACCTATATAGAGCAGGTGGCTGATGCAGTTAATGCTGGCATCATTTTTCTTTCCCTATGTGATTTGCTGTGATGACAGTTCTGTCATTTCATTTTGACTATTTAAGGCTATTAGGAAGCATTTTTGGATAATCATCTAGAACAGGTATTTTCAAGCATGCCTAAAGCATATAGGGTGTCATCACCTTTCACACTGCATATTTCTAAATAAGTATATGATATATTCTTTGTTAATCAATGAAAAAACTATGGACAAGATCACCAGCTGTGATAAACTGCCTAGATTCATTTAGTTAGATGGAGTTATACTCTTTTGTTCCAGATGGACATCAAGTCCAACATCATACAATTGCAAACATTTCAAAGAAGTGAAACATTTCTAAGATCATTGAAATACATATTTTGCATTTCAAAGATAAAATACCAATATGTCATCAAACCATTTAATTTTCTTCCAAGTTTGAAAGTAAATTGACGAGAGATCAGCAATTGGCAGGAGAACAAATGAAACATATTGAAAGAGCCAATTTGGTGGTGTCGAGGGAGGCAGATGTGTTAGTTTTACATCTGCTTCAGCAAAGTCCTTGTTTTTTTCCCTCCACCTTTCAAAAAATATTTCATTAGCTAAAGTTTCATTATTAGATAATTGAATAATCCTTGATAAATGGCCAAGTAGCACTCTATTCGTTGAAGAGCCCCTTTTATCTCCATGCTGTGATTCAGGCAGTTGCAGTTCATTTGTGGAAGTTTCTGACTTTTTTCCTCAGAACTCATCACACCTGACACACACAAGGTTTCAACTGCAGCTGAGTATTTTCCTGGGCCCCAATACTCCAGATGCCAATCTACCACCTCTCTCCTGAACTAGCTATTAAAAGGGAAGGAAGTGGAAACAGCACTGAGATTTCCACTGACAGTCTGTTTCAGGGTATAGGCAGACATGGCAGAGAGCAGCAGCAGCAGAAGGAAGAAAAAAAGAAGGAAGGGTAAATGCTCCCATGTTTTTAAATGCAGAAAGCAAGGTGGGATCCTTACACAGTTATTTTCTCTGTGAAGCAGGTAGACAGGTATGAGCTAAGTCTGTCAGCAGGTGTTAGAGCTGCAAGACTGAAGTGTGTCAGGAGCTGCTGTTTGAATATGAACAGGTAATGAAATGAGTGATTCCCTGCCGTTGACTTTACCTTGATTATTTGCTGCTCTCTGTCTTCTTTATTGTTAGTTTATCATCTGTCACATTCTTGTGAAGAGGTTTTCAGAAATGCATCAACAAAACAAGGCACAATTATTTAACTCAATGTTTTATAAATTTTCAAGAGATTTGATAGGCATTGTGCCCAGGGTGTGTCTGAAAAGTTGAAAAACCAAAGAATCTCATAAGATGAATAGTGGGACCACTGGCTTCGTAGAACCTTTTCACCAAGTTATGTAGCTGTAAATCAGATTTCATGTATGCATTGCCCTGCAAACCAGGAAAGTGGAACAGTGAAAATATTTTACTTTCTTTTATTTAAAATAGATTAAAATTTCTGTTGCTAGGAGCTGCTGATACTTGGGTTATGGGTGTTTTTGCTTAAGTTTTCAGTACTGGAGTTGTTAATGTGTTTTCAGAAGCTAAAGCTTTAAGTTGAAAAAAATATACCGAATGTTGTAGAAGTATTCAATTCATATACTGGGGGCATCTCTAAAGACTGAGCAGTTTAGCCTTTAGGTGCCCGTTGATGCATAAAAATAACAAGTAATAACAAGCAATTCTGCTCAAAATAGACTATCACAACCCTCTTTTTGTCTGCAATTTTGACCTTAGATTCTACGTTAGAACATTTTTTTTTCCAGTAGGAGAAGGAACTTTTCTTTAGAGGAAGGGTTTAGTCTGCTTGAGAAGGTTGCTGCAAGGAGGGCATCTGTTGACTGGGCTCACAGGGCTTAAAGACAAGCATGAGGAACATGTAACTTCTCTGTAATACCAAAAGGGTATTCAGGGTTAAACCTCCCAACCACTCAAACCCATGGCAGAATTTCCTTTTTAGCTCTGCTTTTTAATGGGGTAATAAGGTACCTTTCTAACTGTGCAACTTAATCTTGCACCGTCCTTCGCTCGAAGTAAAAACATTCTGGAGAGCAGTGTTTGAAAGGAAGTTTCAGTTTGCTTCGTTTCTTAAGATTCATTATGTGGTTTAAGCTTACCCAAACAAGATCAAGGTACCAAATGAGTTCATATTGCTATCAAAGCAAATGTGACCTTTAAGGGTTTGCGCTCATTTTGTTTAAATCAAAACAGACAAGGTAAATGAAAGGATTTGGTAGATGGGGAACTGAGACAAAGGCAGGCTAAGTGATTCCACAGGCTTCCACCCACAGTCTATAGGACAGTCAATAAAAGAAAATGAAATCTGTGAGTCTCTCAAGGTCATATAACCAAGGGTGCATCCAGCTCACAACCTTTGGTTGTGGAGGTGACTTCAGGAGCATGTGTGGAGGTGGAAAATCAGGAAAGGAGACTGCTGTGTAAAGGAAGCAACACACCTTCTGCATTTGGGATTTACTTAGGAGCTGGGGAGGTGGAGATGTGGCAGAGAGAAGTGTCATTATGTCAGGGCTGTTGGATAGAGCATCAATGGAAATGCCTGACTCTCTAGAGGCACATGGCATGTGTGCAACTGTGAAGGTCAACAGAGATGCTGGTATTTGTCAGAACAGTTTACACTTGCTTACTTTGCTCCTTGTTATCAGGGGCAACCCCTTGCTGAGTATCCACCAAAGATGAAATTTCCTGCTGGGTTAATGACTTTTAATTGTGCTGTTCCTGTTATCATTCCAACAGCACCCCTCACCACAAAGTGGTGTGCTATAACCCTGCTGTCATAAAAGATGTGGACAGTATTTGTCATGCAGCCCACTGGACAGTCCAGAGCACTTCCCTGTGCTTAGTATAGATGGGAAGTCTTCAGTAGCAGTAGGCAAATGTTGAATTATTAAATTATGTCTACAGCACTTCATATAATTATTGCCCAAGTGATGGTACAGTGAGATAAGCCTGGTGTCGACAAGCAGAATTTTCCACCTTTGGAGTTTGGTTAACAGGCTTGCTGTTTTGAAATTCAGGAAAAGTCCACTCTCTCAGGAAGAATTTAAATAGAAAATTAAATGGGTTTGCATATTGCTCTGCATGACAGATTTTTTGTTAGCCTTCAAAGTCTGCACAATCTAACCAAGCATGTGGAAGCAAGATACAAATTTCTGAGTGCTATAATTTTTGTTATTGTGGAAAATTGTTAAAGGTAAGTAGTTACCCCAAATGTTATTTTAATTCACTAAATATTATGTGGATTACTAATACTGTATGTGGAGACAGTGGAACAGGAATGGCTGAAATCATTTCTGTGTGGCTTCTCAGCTGGCTGCTTTCAGAGGGAATTCACTCTCTGGTGATTTTTTTCTCCCTCAAAGTAAAGTATTCAGACAAGAAATGACTCCACAATTATGTCTTGGCTAGAAATTACTGTGGCAGAAGCTCTGTCTGGTCTTCCCATTCCTTTCTGATAAAGTGCAATTGGTTCATCCCTTGACTCACTCGGTGAGGTGTTTTGGGCAAGGGTGTTGTGGGGGAACATAAGCTGCTACCACAGCCATTCTCTAAACATGCAGTTGGAAACGACAGCTCTGCTCTGCTGACAGAAAACATCAAAGCAACAAAACATGCTATTTTATCTGATGGGGGTAACAATATCTCAGCTAATAAAATGGCTGTCATCCCTGCCTATTGTATAGATAAGGAAGCTGAGGATGTTGGGATGCTCTTTGTTGGTACGCCAAGTTGCAATTATCCTATGACAGAGCCCTTCTGGGCTATGATTGATGAAACATTTTGAGGGGGAAAGTGCCTCAATAAGTGAATGTCGTTGGGTTTGATGAAGATATTGCTTGCACAATGGTTGGCAAAAACAAAAACATTTTGAGTGGAACTAGGAAAATGTGGCCTTATTTAATCTGCCTGAGATGTCCTTGCCACATTCATTTATTTGTGTTTTATGTTGGATGTAAACAAGTCTAATTCTGAAGTTCTTGTGTTGACCTTTTCTGGCATTGAGATCAAAGCACTGTCTGCAATAAAGATGAGAAGACTTTAAAGACTTTGGTGGCTTGTCAGAGTAGGGTACGTTTAAACATAAAATATCACAACACAGCAGCCTTTGGCTAGAACAGGCACCAAATGAAGTTCTAAAGAATTTCTTGCTCCTCAAAAAACCCATCATTATCTTGCAGTTTAATGGCCTAAAAGTAGAGCCTGCTTAGAAAACAATTTTTCCTTCTTGCCTGAGCCTTAAGTCCCAGGGTGACTCTGCCAGTTGTGTCTAGCAGCTGTAACATGGATGTCACCAGCTAAGAGGAAAGGCATGCCCTGTCTTTACTCAAATCCCTGTGTAGATTTTAGGACTGGTAAAACACTCTTCTGAACAACAGTCAGCCCTCTGTAAAATATCAGCCTTCCCAAAGCATGGCATGCTGTCCCATCCCCAACATGCCCCTTTCCCTGGCTCCAGCTGTTCTGTATCCCAGATCTTTCAGTGAGTCTCTGGAGGAGGTCCTGGAGGTTAACTTTACAGTGCCTGATCTGGAGCCAAGGCAGCTGGTGTAAGAATTTGAGCTCTAATGCATTATTTTCTTATATAACAGCTTGACGCTTTGAAAATAAATGTCTTTTTAAGCACTACTTTTTGTGTCCATAGTCTGAATTTAGATTTGAGGTGTAAACCTTCTCTAAGTGAAATGCTTAATGCTTAGAATAATGTAACATTTGCAATAATTTCAAGCACAGAGAACATTTCCCAACGAACTGAAACTGGGATTTTCAGTGTGTTGGTTGTCTTAGGATTTTTGGAGCAAAATGAGGCTGTCCAATAGAACTGCCTGTACTGATGCATTCACAGGCAGGCGCAGAGGACAAAAGGCAATGACTTCTTTTGATGAATAAAACATTTGATACCTGATATAATGGTTTTATGAGATTGAAAACAAAGTAACCATCTTTACTGCAACTTGCAGCACTTCCCCGCACTTCCAATTAAACAGCTGAACTTTCAGGGATACTTAATATGCTGCAGAAATATACCCAAGGCTTCTACAAGTATAGTTGATTCAGTAATCGTAATATTTATCTTGATTATTTTTGCTTGAACTTAGGTTTAGGCACTTACTTTGAGGGGTTTATTTCAATATGTGAAGGGAAGGTTCTTTTTAAATTTTTGAGTGATTTTTCTTGGGAAGCAAGTTTTTAGCCTTCCCAACTGAGAACTTTGAAGCTGAGTAATACTCAGGGAACGATACTGGTGAAAGTTTCTGCAGTGCCTCCCTCTCAGATGGAACCTCAGCATGGCAGTCTGTGGAAATCTGTTGTGTTTTACGAGCGTTTATTCAGCACCTTATGGCAATCCTCCTTTTCTGTCACCTCGGTGTGTAAATGTAACCAGTGCAGCAGTGTTTTCTCGGTGCTGTGTAACTGGAGCTTTCTCTCCAGGTGTCTGCTGAGCTGAGGGAGGGCAGTGCTGGCTGAGCCAGGTCAGGCACAGTGAGCAGGGCTGGGCTGTGCTGCCAGGGCCAGGCTAACAGAGACTGGGTTTTAAGGGCAAATTAACGTGGCCAGAGAGCAGCACTGCTGCAGCACCGCTGCGTGTGGTGGGACGCACCTCTGAGCTCGTGCAGCCCCGCAGTGTGGCACACATTGCCAAAAGATGCACAGCATTTTTACAGCACATCCACACCCTCCCACCTGTCAGTACTGCCAGGATAAAATGGACATCATAACACTTTGTGTGGCAGGTTGTATTATGGTGGACAAACTTGAAAGTGTTTTCATCTCTGACTCGTGCCGCATTTCAACTTTACTCCTTATGGCATTTCAACTTTAATACTTATGGTATGAGTATTACTTCTGTCCAAACAGATATGTTTTTAATGGAATTTTGGTTTTTGCCTACTAAGCATTTTGTATTGTTGGGATAATAGAGTCCTTAGCCCCTTTTTCTGAGATTAAAAACCTTCACTAGAAAATTACAAATTCATGTAGACAACAGTGATTATGAATAAACAGACTATTTCAACTTAGGATGTATTGACTAATGAAGAGTAGAGTTGTTAGTGTAGTCAGCAAGGGAAAACTCTCTTTAGATTGATTTAGGATGCCATGTACTCCCTTCACACTCAAAATTCATTAAGAGATCTGAGTGGGTTAACTCATTCTGCTGTTTGACATGAAGCTAAAATTTTCCAGATTTTACGCCTTAGAAAAAAGGTCCAGAAAGAGCTACTCAGACCATTTGGCATGAGGAGACCATGAGTTCCATCACTTCAAAGCTGTATGTTTCAGGAGGGAGAGATGAAAGAGGAAATTTGGCCTTTAGACCAGTCTGGCTTTTGGAAGAGGTTGCTACAGAAAGGAGGAGAGCTAGATGCTTTTCAAAGTAGCGAATTCCACTAAGATGATATTTGGCTATTATATGGGAAAACGATTATAATCATCCAAATACCTGCAACCTTTTAACTGAGCCAAACAGTGTCACAGACCTAACTCCTCCTAAGTTTTATAACCTCCTGTTCCACTTGTATCATCACATTTAGCTTTAATTCACATCAGAAGGAAAAAAACCAAACAGGAGAGGCTATGGGGTGTACACAACATCAAAACCTGTATGATTTTTTTTTATAGTGATTTTTTTTCCTGAAATCATCCACTGGGGTCAGTCTCTGAGAATATCACTGTCAGAGCAGTTAAGATGTTTTGACCATGGAGTTAAATACTTGCAGCATTGACAGTAGCTGGAAATACTTCAGTGGTTATTGTTGTAGTCATTAGTCCAGCTGAAATAATGCTGGCGTGTTTTCCCTCTGGGTAGAATTCCTCAGCCTAATTGTCTCCTCCTTGCCAGACCATATTTGATATCTTCAGGTTTGGAGACTGGATGTATTCCAGCAATTAATGGCCTTTCTCAGTCATAGATTGAAATTATTTCCTTTTGTGATTTAGTCTATTATCCAGAAGTGAAGCTATTGAATTCCAGAACATTTAAATGGGATAACTCACAAATAGGACTAATATAAAAAGGGCAGTCATCAAGCCACATGAAAGCTTTGTGGGCCACTGCAGAAGATGACTATTTCACATGTAATTTTTACTTTAAAAATAAAATAAATAAAACCATTATTCACTATTGTAAAATCTCCTTAAATTGGCCTAACCCTAATGTTAGCTTAGAGCAATATAGATCCAAGTGTTTCATAGAGCAGGGTTAGGTCACCTCATCTAACCTCCCAAAGAGTGGCAATCAAATTTGTCAAGATATTCGGGTCTTTAGTACTGCAAGTTGGGTTTGACAAAAGTAAATCGTGATGTCTGTGTCTCTCATGCCCAGACCAGACTCCTGAAGGTACTCCATCCACTCAGAGCATAATTAGCCTGTGGTTTCAGAAATCAATGAGCACTCTCCCACAATGGAAAAAAAATAGCTTTTGTAGTCACTGTTTTATGGCCTTCCATGTTATTTGAGTTACTACTTCTCTCAATGAAATTTTACCACATCTTTTATTGTATTCTGCTTTTTAAATCCAAAATGGAACATAGTACACATCTCAAAAGCAAGAAATGTTCTTAATTCTGTTTCAGATATGTTACAGGAAATCATTTGCAATAAATTTGTCCTTTGGAAAAAATTGTAACACAATGATACCTGGGCTTCACAACGTGCTGCCTGTTTTTAAGCAGCAGATTCAAAAGCTGAACACTGAGAAGCACAGTTGTTATTTCTATATGTTTAGCTGTCCTTGCTGCCCAAAGAAAGTCTTAATGCTATGGTTCTAAATTTAGGATTTAGCAAAAACCTCTAAGTAAAATTCAATTTCTCTTTTCTCTTGCAAAAATGCTGGTAAAATGGGAAGTGAAAACGGACAGAGTTTACCTCTCACGGACCAGGAAGGTAGTCTGGAAATGTGAGATGTAGGAATTCATCTTCACCATGACCTCTATTTTAGTGTTTCACTTGCTGTTCGATGGG
This sequence comes from Emberiza elegans, assembly GCA_024865655.1. NCBI lineage: Eukaryota > Metazoa > Chordata > Aves > Passeriformes > Fringillidae > Emberiza > Emberiza elegans. The sequence goes on from JALJVW010000206.1 coordinate 75,179,437, forward strand.
TCATTGTTGAGAGAGCCAGAGAGATCACTGCCTCTGAGTGATACCCTCAGGAACTGCCCGTAGGAAACATCCACCTAGTAGCTCTTGGGATTTTAAATGTTAACAGAGTAATCCTGATGCGGTTCTACTGTCTTTCTTTAGATGCATTTAACATCTGTTGCACGCAGATCAGATACATCACAAGATTTGGTGCATGGTAATGTACAACCTCTTTGCAGCTACTGGAGAATTATGTCCTCTGCAAGAGTGGTTTTGGTTCTGATGTAACATGCAAAAAAATTCTGTCAAACTGAGTTTATGTGTTCCAGAAAGTTCTGCAAGCAGAGTTTTCAGAAATTAGTGGCGGAAATAAAAGAACCAGGTGCATTGATAATTGAACACCTTTGAGTCTTATTTTCCTTAATACTATTGTACAGTGGCTATTGGAATATTGGACAGATATGCGTACACAGAATAAGTAAATACTCAGGAAAAAGATTTGATGTAATCAAGACTTCACTCTCACATTCTGATAAATCTACTTTCATGGATGGTGCTGATTCTATTACCAGAATTATGAAAAATGCATTGGAAAATCTGCAAGAAATTAGAATGCCAATATTGTCTGGCTGTTGTTTGGTTTGGGTTTGGTTGGATTTCTGGTTTTCTTTGTTGTTGTTTTTTAATGCAGTTGTATTTGCAGTGCTGAAGCAGAACTTCTGCTTGGGCTCCCATTCAGTTCTGGAGGAGGGAGCATGGTTATCTACTGGCAAATCCCTTTCAGCAGGGGACTGCTGTGCTGCTTACTGTCCTTCAAGCAAAAATATCCTGATTGTGCATGTCCTGTTTTACTTTTCATTTAAAGGATGTTTTTCAGTGAAAACAAGCAAGTTAGCAACAAAAATGAAAGCTAAATGGGAAATTGTGTAATTTAATAACAGTGAGGCTTCTAAAACACTTCTGCTGGTAGCATTCAGAAAAACATTGATACCTGCACACCGCCAGCAGTTCAAATCCAGCATATCCTCATTCAGCTGCACTTCACTTTGTGTTAATTCCTTGTTTTTGAAGGAGGCGAACCAAGAAACTAATGATGTGTCTCAATTACATTCTGTCTAATCCTGAAGTAGCAAGCTTGACACGGGGTGTCTGCCAGGATGTTGAGGTTGGGTTTTGTAATTAAATCAGTGTGGGTGAGGAAGAGCAATGTGATCTTGATTCTTGACTTCTGCTCTTGGCAGGTTTTGCCCCTTTGCTCCTGTAATAGCAATGGTGTAGGTTAATGGGAGCCACTCCTCAGGCATTTGTGTGTTTGAGGTCAGGCTCTTTTATGGAAACAGACTTTTCACACACTTAAACCAAACATGAGCATATTCACTTGGAAAGAAATGCAGAAACGGTCCTGGTATTTCTGAGCCTGCCACAAGGAGCAATGGAGCAAGTCAGCTAGGGGAAAGCATGCTTCAGAATTAGATATGAACCTGAGCTTGTCTTTAGCTCAAACACACCTGTCTGCCCACTCCGGGGAGGAGCTCAGCAGCCTGGCCTTAACTTCTGGCTCCCAAATGTGTAATATGAACCACCCCAAACAAATGGATCCCATCAACTCCAATTAAAACTACCTTTACCAGCTAGCTCTGTGCCTGAGCAGTTATTTTATGAATCATTGCAGAGCCCCATGTATTTGCTCATTTGTGCCCATCACTGTGTGCCACCTGTGCCACGAGCTCACACTCCTCACAGTGTCACTGATGTTAAATATTTGATACTGCCCTTTGTGCTTTGCAGAGGCTCCCAGAACAGCGCAGGTGCTTTTGTGTGCTCCCAGCCCCAGCTGCCTGGCACAGTGGGAACACAGTGCTGCAGTTGCCATGTGACATTCCAGACCCCAGGATGCAGTCCTGAGTGACTAAAGGATAAAGCCATGTCCGGACACAGAACAGCACTGTTTCTTCTCGTAGCCTTTGCTGCATGTTTGTAGCAAGTCTGATAAAGCTCATCAGATAATGCTCAATGTTCCATTGCCTCAGTCAAGCTGTGTTTTCTCTCAGTTACACCTTCTTCACATCTTGCTCACCCACACCATGATGGACTCACTCTGGATTTCATCTACAAGCTGTAAAGTGCTGATGCATTTCCTGGCTGTGTTTTCTGACTAAATATACTTTTTTGTTTTGAAATTTAGGACAGTGTTGCCTGGAAGTTTTTATTCCCCCTTAATCAGACTGTTTCCTAAGCTGCTTTCCTTCTGTCTAATCTCTTGCGTGGGACCAAAATGTTTAGATTTGAGTGACATCTCACTTATTCACATCCTGTCAGATGGGAGCATTGTGTTTGTTTGAGTTCAGAATATAACCAACCAGGAGCTGCATGTGACTGGAACTGAACTTGGAATTATTTTTTATCCATTCCTATTCAGCATCTATTAACCAGTTTTCCAAATAATTCACCTAGTCACAACTTCTCACCTCAAAAACCAGCCTTGGAACTCCAGCAGACAATTTTCAGCCTGTTCAGGGGCTTTTTCCCACTGCACTGTCTCTGACATTACTCTGCTACAGCCTCTCTCCTTCTTTAGCATTGCATTTTAACAGCTCATCAGAGCAGCTCCTCAGCTGGTAAATTAATGCTGTGTTCTTGGGAGAAAGACACAAGGGGATCCTGGAGTACTCCAGATACAAGGAGGTCGTGCTCTGCTACCCTGAAGAGTGAGTGGCAGCTCCTTGTCCCTTGTGCCTGAGCTGCCTCTTGGTCTGGGCTCAACACCCACACCCCTGACAGCTCCTGAGAGCCGGCTCTCCACCAGCAGGGGATGCCTGACCAGCTCCAAGTTTTGCCTGCAGGAGAAAAATCTTCATAGCACTCCCAGGTCTTACCCTCACGACCCAGTCAGGGAAGGGGTGTCAGTCAGACAATAAATAACTAATCTGTGGTTTGGACACCCAAAGCGATACTCTGCGCTTGCAGCTCTGAATTTTCTTGCTGAATCTCTGTTGGTCAGTACAGCAATGAGTTCTCTTCTAGGAGAGTGATGGGAGGGTGTTGATACACTCCATGTGCGCCTCCGCTCTCCAGAGGTGCAGGGGAGGAACTGATGGGGGAAAACTATGACATTTATTTAGCATTTATTTATTTTGTATTTATTTAGTATTTATTCCCTCCTTCAATTATTTAATCCCCCTTTTACTTCTGTTTCCCTAATTTAAGCCCATTGTTCCTTTTTGTTCTCAAATTCTTGCAGATGCCTCTCTGGGTAAATGGTTTGTTTCCAGTCAAGGACTAGTACCTTTAATGATATATATCCCACCACAACCCCATTCTTCACATAGGAGTGATCACAAATTATTTCCTTTTTCTGGTATTTCACAAGTGTTGAAAAGGCAGGACATTCTGTGGGGCTAAACAAAATGACAATTTCATCACTGGCACTTACCTGATAATAAATGCTGTTCATGTTCAATCTCTGGAAATATCAGCAAGAGATGAGGGAAACAGTTTGGATAATATATTAACCCCTCCAAACCTTGTCCATTCTCTTAAACTCAACCTGAGTGTGACTTTAATATGTAGGAAACTTTCCTTTCCTCCTTCTTTTAGACTGTTCTGTCCTGTTCTTTAAACTGGGACTAAGGGAATTTTCTGTTGTGAGGACCTTTAGTTCATCCAGACATGAAAGAACTGCTGATCTGAAATCATCCTTTCATATACACGTAGCCTGTGTGAGAGAAAATATTTGTTTGCTGCACTAAGACCTTATAGGAGACCAGCTAGTTTTAGAGCCACCAAGTTAAAACTGGTTAAAAACTCCTGCCAAGCTACAAAAGCACCCCAAGAAGGCATTTTGAAAAGCTCTTGAAGGTGGCAGGGAAATGTGAAATCTTAAAAAGGCAGAGCTTGCAGCAGTAAGATTTCCTATGCAGCAACTGCATGGTTCCCTGCCCAGGTGTAGGACAAAGATGAATCAGGCCCATTATGAAAGCAATTCATATTTAAATGAGATTTCCAGCCCAGTTTCTACAGTCTCTAGTGGTTATTCTAAGCATCTGCTCTTTCACGCTGATTTAGACCAAGCTCGAATGCTGAATCTTTGGAGAATCATAAACAAATTGTGTTAAATTGCCATTAATGGAAACAAATCACAAGAAAGGAAAGGCAAGGTTGTTAATGGTATTGCTGTTCTTAACTCGGGCTTTGATGGCAGTAGATGCAGTCCTGCAGCACAGAAGTAATGTATGTAAAATCACCCACTGCTCTGAGACCTCCAGACAGGCTGAGCACAGCGGGGGGAGCAGCGCTGGAATTTGTTTTACAGGAAGCCTTTCATTTCCTTGCTTTTGAGGGGTTAAGTGAGGCACTTCAAGCCCTGTTCTCCCATGAGGGCTACACTGGGGAAGGGTGGTTTTCGTTTCCCCCAGGGGCTCCACAGCAGCTCTGGCAGCAGAGGCTACTGTCAGAAAGCAGCGGATGCAATGAATCAATGCATTCCCCAGCCAGCCTGGCTGCCTTTCCTTCCTCCCCGCTGCTGTCCAGCACTCAGGCTGCTGTGTCCCAGAGATGCTGGGTCCATCTTGATAGATGGGTGTGCCCCAGAGGCCTCCAGCCTTGCTTTTCACAGATAGGTTTGCATGGATTAGGGGAAAATTAATTGTTGATGTTTTCATTGCATTAACTTTATGTCACACGGGGAACGCACTAAATAGAACATGCACATCTTGTGGTGTAAGAGCTGCTTGTAGTCACAGTAACATCAGGCTTCACTAAACTCCTGAAAATCACAGCACTGGGCCTATGCTTGTTCCAGTGAGGCTCAGGTTAGCAAACAAAAGCTCTGGCCAGGTGTCTTTAATATTCTCTTTATTTCTACAAAAAAAATCTCATTTTGCATGGATTGGGGAGAACTGAAAATGCACAAATCATTCTGTTTAACTTTGGATTTCCACCTTGTTTGTTACTTGAAGGGAGGAACAATTTGTTTAGAAATTTATAAAAAGTAAAACAAGAAAAACTTCAGTGTGATTGTGAAGTCACTATGACAAGTTTCATCCCACAACTAACTCTTTATATTATATGTCATCATATCATCAAAAAGCCTGTCACAGACATGTGCCCAGTGCAATGAAAATCTTTCATAGCTGTTTGATAAATCCATTACCAAAAGATTTTTCCTCATGATATTTTTCATGTAAATACACAAGCACTATCACAAAAATCGTCTATCCAAAATTGATAATTCAAAGAATTTTCCAATGTTTGTCACAAAAAAAAGCAAATTATGTACTTTTGTAGCTGCTTTCCAATTGTAGGTTATAATTTCATAACCATGCATTATATTTACCATATATGACACAGTAAATTTTGAACTTTAAAAGGGACACGGAATACAACGAAGGAAATGTTCCAGGTTTGTTTTTCTCCTCCTAAAATCTTACCAGACTCCTCTAGCTTCCAAGTGCATCATGCCCCTAAAATCCACGAATCATTCTTCCTTTTTGTATTGGTAAATTTTAAAGTTTCTAAAATAATTTCATGCTCTCTATATAAAAATGCACTCATATTAATGAGCACAAGTATTTGATAATAGAATTACTAGCTCAAATCAAAATGGAGCTCTAGAGGGGTGTATCAGTTTTTCATGGTTTTTATCTTTTTTTTTTCTTCTAAAAATCTATAACACATTCCCAAGAGACTAGCAGAGGTATGATTACATTACATTGATTACTATAACAGTAGTTGATTCTATCTAACTATGACATTTATGTACAGTAAAATACATGCTTGCTGTAATTTTAAGGTAAAAATGGAAAATGGATTTTATTATACAACTCTACCATGTAAACATACTTCCAGTATTCAGGTACGCATTCCTATATCTCCCACATATCTTTGAGTTACTCAACACGAATTCCCTTGGAAATTATTTATAACCTTCCTTACATTTTGATTGGTAATGATGAGATTTTAGAGCAATCTAAATCATAGAACTGCCATGTAAAAAAATAACTAGCCAAAAATGGAAAGCAACCTAAAAAACCAACCAATCCCAAGAACCAGCTTCATGCCCCCACTGTCATTTCTCAAGACAGTGCAGCTATTCAGGAAATGCCTTCTGTATCAAACAGACTTGAATGTAACATTACCATTTAGCCACGATAATTAACCTTGTCATTTGGCTAGTCATGCCCCTAAAGTCTCCAAATTTTTCATAATGTACTGGAGACAAAAAATCTTTAAAGCAATGTATATTCCCGAAATACTGCCTGCAGTGTTCAGTGAGTAGCTGTGCAGCATTAAATGCACGTGCTGTAATTAAATTAGGTTGCAACAAAGCAGGTGGACTCTGAGTGCTGTCACTTAAAGTATCCTTTCTGCGTAGGCCGGAAATTTTGTTAGGAAAACATTTTTTCATCTATAAATCCCATTGTTCTTTCCTGACATCCTTTAAATCACAAATCCAATGACATTATAAATCATGTAAAATTTGGAATATTACTTTAAGCCCCTGGGCTCCTCATTGGAGTGCTGTCTGAATAAAAAATTCCGGTTGTTTACACAGAGAACTCGATATTATTTTTGCCATCATTTTTTATCTTGTAGAATATTTTGTGTAAAAAGAAATGTTTAGGTAGACTGTATATGAAAATCCTTTCTTTTTTCTTCAAACTTCTTCTCTTGCCTCCCTCATTAACCTAGTAGTTTTCCATAGCCTACTTCCATCAGTAACTTTTACGTCATTAATTTCAATGCAAGCAGGATGTGGTCCAGTAAATTATCCCCCTGCACAGTCTGCTCAGTATTACTTTAGACCATGGGAATAGGGAAATGAAAGCTCCATGTGAATTTAACTCTTTAAAATATTCATTCTTGTGTTTGTAATGTAAGTTACTGCTGTTCTTCAATGTTCAAAATGTTTCTGTAATGATTTGAAAGATCTGTCAATGAGAAAGCTTACCAAGACCATACAGTCACCATTAAATCCCTTGCAGACATCATAAATATTGAGGAAAAACACCAATAATCCAGTGAAGTTATTTAGGTATAATTCTAGAGAATTTGTTGATAACCACTGTATGAGTCATTTTAATATTGCTTATAAATCCTTTGGACCTCCAAACAAAGGAGTTTTGCAGGATATCAAGGACTACAGTTGAACTCCTAGAAAAAAAATCAAAAATAAATGTTCTTGCATGTAGCCTTTAGACTCCTCAGCTCTGTTATTCCTCTACTTTAAATCTAGTCCTGCCACTCTCAGTGAACTTCTACTTCTCATTTGCCAAGACTACAATCCCATGAGCTTTCCAAAGTCAACGCATACTCTTTTCTAGAATCTGTAATATTTTCCCAGACCAAATTAATTTTACAACTAACTGTAATAGGGTAGTCCACTCTTTTGTTGTTGTCACTAAACGCTAGGCAAATTTGGGTTGCAAAGGAGTCAGACACACACAAAATACATTAGAAGTGGACCCTGTAATTAAGGTTTGCAAAGTTTTCTGGGACCTGGTCTCTGCAATGCTACATGACAAACCAGATTTTTTCGTATTCTCGTGCCTTTTTTTTTTGAACTGAGATCAACATCACACTTTTTCCTCCCTATCATAATTCCACTTATACTAATTAGGTTTTATTTTGGCATTCTTTAAGATCCAAATGATACACATCCTCTGCTGTATTCTCATGAATACCAAGGCTGTGGAATAAATATTGTTGATGTGTGTTGGCACAGTGCTTTTATACTTGGATTCCTCATTAAATTACATTACATTTTAGTTTTAATGAGCATAATCCATTTGATACTGTTGACCCAAATTCCCCTGAGGAAAACTGCAGCTCTGAATTGATATTTGCATGTCTGAGTCAACTGAGTCACATTCAAAATCATGTCAGACTTCAAATCTCAAAATGTGTCCTGTTTGAGTTATGCTGGGGGTTGTGGCTAAGATTTATTCCAGAAATGTATTCCTGCAAGGCTTTGTGGCTCTTGCTGTACTTTAATCTTGTCACTGCCCCAGCTTGCATGCCACTTTCCTTATCTGCATCCTATCTCTGTAAACAGCTTATGAGAACACTGACCATCAGGAAGCAGGAGAACCTTTCTAAAGCTCATCCTTGGGTGTCTTTTCAGAAATCATATTTCTTCTCCCTGTCATGCTCCTAAATCATTTCTCTTCTGCAATAAATTGTTATTTCTCTCCCTGTTAGAATTCTTTCCTGTCATTCATCATGTTATGAGTACCTTTTGCTTGAGAGCAGGAACAAAATCCCAGCACATTTCAGGAAGTCTTTAACTCTTTTCCTTTCTCATGATGTAGAAAATAGAAAATTCCACTCAAGAGTGCTACCTTCTTTGGGAGACCTTCACTGATTTTTTGTTTCAAAGCTATGGGGTACTTCAAAAAAATGGGCTATTGGAAAGATGGATTTATCAGTATTGTGTTTTTCTCATTTTGATAAGCAGTGGGTCTGGATAAGAAAGCTTTTGAAATTTTTTCAAGTTTGGTCTGAAAATTATTCAATAGACAACAGAAACCTTAGAAGATTTTGGATTGGAAATGGTTTTATTGAGTCATTGCAGGAGATCAACTATGCAGTTCAAAGCATGTTTATGATTTTGTTTGGCCTTTGATTGAGATTGCTGGATCCCCATGCTCATAATGACAGTCTCCAACTTGTGTATATCACTCCTTTTCACTGTGTCATTGGAGGCCTGGGATTAGCCCTGTAAAATTGTTCACGTGAATTTTCAGGTACAAAAATTATGACTTGCAGAGCAATTGCTAAGAGGTAAGGCTCAAGACATGAATCTTGCTGATCTCTTTGTTAAGACTTTTGGGATAACTAAGAAAAAACAATATACTTGAAGACTCAGGCCAGTCAGCAGGATGAATTTGTAAGTCTGTTTTTACAGTAATGCTGAGAAATACCATAGAAGGTCTTTTAAAGCTGTCCATAAAAATGTGCATTTAGCTATACTGGTTTTGATTTGATGTCAGAGAATTAAGGGGTGATTTCTTTATAGTCTTTTGATGTCTGTTTTTTATAATTCAGAATTCCCAGACACATCCTCAGAGTGAGCTTCTACCTGTAGATTTTTGGATAGGACAAAAATGTGATCAATTACAACCATGGCAGAACACGCCCTTGTCTCAATCCTTTATTCCAAGTGTATATCCAGTTAAACCGTTCATTTCAGCATCCCACTGATCTCTCACTTGTTGATTCACACAGGGTGAGGGCAGATGAGTGCTGCTGAACACCTTATTACTTCCTTGGCAATGGGAAAACTCTATAGACAAATACCAAGGCTGCCAGCTCAGCATTCAAGAGTTATGCAAGTGAAATAGCAGCGCCAAATTAAGCTTATAGAAAACTGCTTTCTTCAATCATCAAACGTAAATATATTTTTCCATAATTTGTCTTGCAGATGATAATGAGTGTGAAAATGCTACTCAGCCTTGTGGAGAGCATGCCAATTGCACAAACACAGAGGGAAGTTATTACTGCACATGTATGTCTGGTTTCAAACCCAGCAATGGTCAACAAATTTTTGTTCCTAATGATGGAACCTCCTGTGTGGGTAAGTTGTTACTGTCTGCCATAGAGCTTTACACTGTCACTCTTCTCTTATTGCTTCTCTTAATTATAGAAATCTAGCAAAATGCTCTCATATTTGTGAAGTTTGGAGTTTGCGTATAAAATTCCTGTATTTTGGACTGGAACAGGCTTGCTTAATATTCCAGTTCAGGCCCACACTTCTCCCTGACAACAGAGCATCTGCCATTGCTTTCAGTGACACTTGCATCTTGACTCTGCTTGCAATATATTTAAATCCACATGTCACAGATTTACACAGTAAATACATAGTTCAGGCTACACAGAAATCACCAATTCACCCATTTATGCCACTGTTTCACTGATCCGTGAGCAACGTGGTCATATTCTCAGGAGAAAAAGTGACAAAATATTCTGCATTCAGATCTGGATCAACAAAATTCTCTATAAGTTTGAACTAGTGTACTTCAAATATCTTTTATTTGGAAACTTGGTTACAATACTTTTGTTATTTTTCAAGTCTAATCAAAAGCAACAAGCAAGATCAGTGGTTATCCTACCTCCTGTGCCATTCATTAGCCTCTGGTTCTGTAGCAGTTGAATGGAACATGTTCAAGATTACAGGGGAGGAAAAGTTCTCTGGAAAAATGTTATTTCTGAACAACCATGCAATCCTTTAGGATTTCCTCTGAATGGAAGAACTGCAACTATTTCTCTTTTTCAAACTCCTGGTAATTTTCTCTGTATGTTGCAAAAGTCCTCAGGGAATGGGAAAATGAGAAATAAATCTATTGCCCTTTACACCTTTATGCTGACTGTGTCTCATTCTAGGTATGTCTCCTGTGAGCTTGAGTGCTGACAACCTCTCTTCTCACTGCTCTTAATATCAGCAGAGTGGTTGCATATTAAGCCAGAAAGTGATCTAATCGACATTTCTTGCCCATTGCTCACATCCATCTAAAAGTGCTCTGCTTTATCCAGCTGCTATGAATCATTCTTAAATTAGCTGGGATGGAGACAGTTAGCACATTGAGCTGTAAATATTCTCACCATTTCTGCTCCAGGTTTTGATTTTTACATTATGATATTTCCTCAGCTTCGGGAGTTTGTCTTCAAACTTATTTCTCTGACTGTCTTTGTGTCACTTTAACTTCTTACCCTTAACTTGATAATTTCTTCTTTTTTCCCTCTTTACTGGGCAGATTGATTTTTTTTTTATCCTCTACTAGAGTACTTCTTCTTTTTGAATATCCACATGGAGGACCCAAGAGCTTTTAAAATGCACACTGAAATGGAAAAAAATTACCTGTGGGCACCTTTTTTCATTAAACAAGTGTACCAATTACTTTACCAGGATGTGAGTCCTAAACACAACCTTTTGATCCACAATTAATTTTTTTCCTTATCCATCAGGGAAACCATAATAGGATATTTTGTACCCAATGGTTCTGCTGCTACAGGTAGCAGATATGACTTGCACACAAGCAGCTGACGTTTGTGTATTCAGGGTGACAGCTGAAGTAAATATCAATATTTCATTTTAAATAGAATGCGAGTTATTTAGTACAAATCACAGAACAGAATTACCAGGTATCCATCCTACACAAGTTTCTGGAACCCCACAATACATTTTAGATTCTGCAAAGTCTTAAATCTTCTTTTTAATAAATGTTTATATGTACATGGCAGTAACTTTAAAACTAATGTTTGAATTTTGGAGAGTATGCCATTATGAATCCTATTTGTTTATGGCCTCAAACCGACCTGAGTTTCCAGTGGTGCAAGTGTGGCACATAACCTTGTGTGAGCAAGTCACTTTCAGAGTCCATGCACATACCTGTGTGTTCCCTCTTTGGAAACCACAATGAGCTCCCAAGTAAAAAGTGATAATGTTCCCCAAGGTAGTAGATCAAAAGAAATCTTGGGAAAATGGCTTTGAGAAGTGTTGGTTCACCCTTAATCCTGTCAGAATGCTGGGGTTTGAGTTGAAGGTCAAAAGTATTTCACCCATGTTATCGCTGAAGGTAGAATCGCTGAAGAGATGACAAAGAAAGATGCAGATAGAGGAAGAAATGGACAGTAGGAAGGGAAAGAGAGGAGAAGAAAAGGATAAAGGAAATGGAGAGGAAAAAATAAGAATGCAGAGATGTGACGTTTCTGAAGACATTTTTCTGCTGTTCTGAAAGTGAGCTATTAAAATCTATTTTTTGATTTGTGCAAAAGCCATACTTTTCCTTAGACTTCACAATTTATTGAATGTTCAGCTGCCGATAAAAAGTGAAATAGAAACCTACTTTTTTCACCCCAGTCAACAGAGTAAAAACATGAAAATGGCCATCTGTGAAAAGAAAGTGACATCCACACCACTCTGCTTTTCCTGGGAACATGCTATTAGCTCCCTTCAGGTATTTCTGAGAGCACTGGGAAGGCACCCATTCTCCATCTCATCGTTTGCTGTGACAAGGCAGCTGTGCAGTGGATGGAATCTGGCGTTGGGCCACGTTGCTAACTTTTCTTTTACCTTTGCCATTCATAGCCTTTTACATTTCTACTTTGTGTGTGCTGCTGCCTTCCACAGTGTGGAGACACGGGGAGGGAACATCTAGTCCTTTGCAATTGGAGTTTTCAATCACTTGCAAGCTACTAATAAGCAGAAGGTATAATGTAGACATCAAGCTGTCTTGACTGGCTGGTGAGGAATCAAAGCGATGTAGGTACAATCCTGTAATTGGCAAGACTGAACATAATAACTGTTCTCCGTACTTTTAATTTAATTGGAATTTCCTTGCCTGCTGCAATAGATGAGGAGTGACAAAGCAAAGAAATAAAATAGAAGGTTATAAATCTATTTTCACACTAGCCTAAGTGGTGTTGGTGATATTATTTTTCTGATCTCAGCTATTATAAAAGCTTCAAAGTTCAGCTGCAGGATTTGTTTTGAATATTTACTGAAAGGCCAGGGCTTTTTCACAGACCTATGGCAAATGCTCTTCTGTTTAAAAAGCTGTTGTTCTTCAACCTTTGCTCAGGAATGCTGTCTGTGAAGGCTGCTCATGCAGCCTTGGCAGCCCGCTCCTGCTCCCACAGCACATCAAGGAGAGTTTGGGATCCTCACCCCAAAGCCCCACTAAAATTGGATTGCTGAAAGCACTGACAAGCTGTTGTCCGTGTGTGGTCCGACAATTGCATATTTGGTTAAAAAGGCATAACTACAAACTGTAAAGAAACAAAAGCTACAGCTACTGAGCATAGCATTTCAAAGCAGGAACTTAAAAGCTGCATTCTTGCAACTGTCACAAACTGTTGGCTGCTCCTGACAATCTCATTGATTTAAAAGGGATACGAAGCTGATTAGTACCTTGCAAGTTCAGGCATATTGCCTTTTAATTTTGTCATCCAGGAGTTGTTTTTTCTTCTGAAAACAGTAAATTAAATAGGCATGATATGGACCCATTCCATATGGACAACTCAACTGCAGAAAGTCTATTTGCATATACTCAACAGGGTGTCTCTATCAGACTTTAAATAGCAGTCCTGTTGCCAGAGATGTTCCAAAATACTTGAATTTCTGCTTTTTTTTCCATAATCCTCTCTTCTCATTAAAATCTCCATTACATTTTATATCTTCTATAATTACAAAAAGAATTTGCATGACTGCCCAATAATAAGAAATCGCTTATTTACTGATCTAAAAGTTTATAAAAAGAAGTGTCATGACAATTTTAAAACATTTATATCAGTAAATCATATGGAAACCTGATCCTTAGTATTCTCAGCAGCATTCAAATATTACTTTTTTTATTGTAAGTTTTGGCAAAGATTGTTGTCAATTGCTGGTGTTTTAGCACTGTATTACATGATGAATGGCTTGTTCAGATGTACATGCCCTCCATGTAGCTGACAAGGCCAAGGAAATCTTTGGTTTGAGGGTGATGGTGTTTTCTAGGTAGACAAACTGGCTTTGTCATGATTTTCACCCCTGCCACTTCATTCAAAGTCTCTCTGTCTTACAGAGTCACACAACAAGGCACTGACAGACACTCACTTGTTTCAAGCAGAGCTTTATAATTTACTGATGTGAGAGGTTATTTAAATGCCAAGAGTCAGAACTTTAGCCTTGTGTCTTCAAATGACAGGATTTAATTATGAGGTATCCTGTGTGTAGCACTACATCATGCTATTTTCCTTCCCTTTTGCCAGATTGGTTCATGTATAATGTGGTTAGCTCCATAACTATGAATACTGAGGTCACAGAAACCATACAAATACACATAATGCAAAACTCATCTCCTTAAAGAGAAACATTAGCAGTTTGGGACATTAAATATGGAAATAAACTATTGCCCTAATGCAGAAAATCATAATTTAACTTCCTGCTTTAAACTTCCATGCTGGCTCCAAGCCATTTAAACACAGCTTTCTTGGTGGCTCTCCCTGCAGGGCAGTGGTGGCTGTGCTGGGGAGGGCAAATGCACCTCCAGTGCCACATCTCCTTCCTGTCTGTGCAGGAGTCTGAATGGCTTTTCCATGGCAGCTTCTGAGCTTCAGGCTTAAAACACAGCATATCAGGTTCAAATCAGAGCATTGGCTCGTTGGGAAAAAGAGATATATGAAAGTGAAGTGGGACTTCAGCCTTAAATCCCAGGGAGACCTCTGTCCAAATAAACAGATGGCCCTCAAGTATCCATCATGTATTTTTTTGCATTCCCTCTATATATCCATATGCATGCAGTATATCTTTCCATTTTTCAATAATAACCCTATTTCACATGTTGCTCCATTTTGTGCTCCTTTTTGACAACCACCAAGATTCTTGTATCAAAAGCAGAGCGTGAAACTGGTTCCTATATGCTAATAGTGTATTTCCCCATTATCTGCTTTCTGCTTGTCTGTTTTTAACATGCCCTCTGGCTCAGCAGACGCTATCAATTCAGATAGCTCTTCTCTTCCACTGATCAATTAACCACTCTTTTTTCACCAATTTCTTCCCAAAACTAAGCATCATACCACTTCTTGACTGAAGCTGCCATCCTCTCTCCTCCATTGCCTGCACTGCCTTCCCTTTCCTTCAGTTCAGTTCTCAGGCTGTTGCTCTAAACCCACTCATGTACCACTTCATTTTTCATATATACCTGTCCCAAAGCTCTTCATGTTTTTCTCCTTTCCAGCACAGCACTTCACAGTCCATTACTTCATTCTCCAGAATTATTTGGTATAGTTCCCAGTTTGCTTTCTCCATTGAGTTATTTGATCTTTATCCTTAGCCAGCCAAATAATGCAAAATAATCAGTACTCCAGCCAGGGATTTAGTACCCAGCTCCCCTGAACTGATCAATTCATGGATTCCCTTACTGGAATTCATTGGTTTTAGTCTTGGACTATGCCCCACCCAGTTACTGAACTTGTCTACCTAATGGCAATTTATTTAGAAGCAAAAAAGACATTTTAGGCAAATGTAATTTAAATGTGGATTAAAAAAATATAAAAAAAGAAAAGGATATGCCAAGCACTTTAAAGGGCACAGAGTTTAATTCTTAGATTAACAAGATGGACAGAGTGAGCTTTTGCAGTGTCTTTTTAAAACTGCAACTTAAAAGACAAGTCTGCAGGGTTTTTTTCTTTTTCTAACTGAGCAGAGAAAATCTATTTAGTCTAATCTCTGAAAAATGGATTTCAGATGATTTGCATCATGCCAACCATTTTGTTATGATAGAATTAATATGGTTTTAAAACATGAGCAGTATAGTATTATAGAGCAATAAAAGTGGTGGTATAAAAATATGATCAATTATGATTTATCCTTCTAATCCTTAAGTATTATAATTGGCAGGGGTTTTGCCATTGAGATTGTGGGTTTAGTTGTTGCTTTTTTTTATTACATGAAATTTTATTATGAAACTGCTTGTAGTGTGCAGGGCTATTATCAACAAAGCAGCAAGGTGTTATTCTGTACATGCTTAATAAAAATTCAATTTCTCACAATATTTGCAGATGTAGATGAGTGCAGCAATGAAGGAAATGTTGCCTGTGGAGATCATGCAAAATGTGAAAACGTGGATGGAGGGTTTAGCTGCTCCTGTAAGGAAGGTTATCAACCATCCACAGGAAAATTGCAGTTTAAGCCAAATGATGGCACTTCCTGCCAAGGTACATGATATTATAAAGGTTTATGTGTTATTATAGAGATACATCTTCTGAGAAACCCACCAGTGCCTATTTATCTTCAGTTAGATTAATCAGCAAGACATGAAAAAGAGGCAAGGCTGTGGCATCTACAATTCCTGAGAATAGAATAATTTTGTAAATGTATTTTTGCTAAACAGTGTGATGAGATCCATCTGAAATAATGGTTACCTCCTCACAGTTGTCAGATCTGTGCTCCTCTCTGTAAATTTGAGCTCTCTCTGCCCCAACTGTGGAAGTCCCATAAAAGGGACCAAATTCTCTACCTGAATAAAACAGCTCATTCCAATCCAATGCTATAATTTTGGCCAAGAGAAAGTCTTTGTAATCGTAGTTTGAGAATGGAATGCTGTGTTTTATGTGCACAAATTCAGAATGCTGGTGGCTTGGGGAATGACCTAGACAAGAGCTTTTGCAATTAGTATGTATTGAATATTGATTGAACTGCAATGTATAATTAGTTTCCCTTTTTGTTTTTACAGAAAATCCAAAGGCCAAGTGTGAGTTGTTCAAAGACTGTATAGCTGAACATATTAATAGAACTTTAGCCAGAGTAAGTAGCACTGGTTTGTAGATTAATTTTCAAATCCTTTAATTGTTTCTGTTTGAAACTGCTATTTCAATTATAATAGTTCTTAAACAGTTTTTAACAAAGGCTTGAAGCATAGAATTGAACTTAAGCATGTTGACAGAAGGCTTTTTAATAATTTCAAATTATTTGAACTGGGTTGTATGTTCTACTCATGATAATAACTTGCTGGGAATCTGCGTGTTCTCTTTCCAGCAAAGTGAGTCATGATGCATGAAAAATTCAGAAGTGTGGTAATCACTCAGCTGTTTCTGTAATTTCTGGAGTTACACACTGCTGCATTTACTGATGTGCAATTATTTGCTTGTTCAGAAGGAAGGCAAGATAGCTTACAAAAGTAATGTCAACAAGTGACTAAATAGAAAAGGGAGCCATAGCATCTTGGTATGCTGCTTTATTTACTCCTCAAAGGCGAGTGGGTAAAGTGATACAGGACTTATAGAAACAAATACCACATGGCCAGAGTATTTTTCACCAGAATTTTTTTTTTCACCAGAAACAGAGATTCCTGAAGCTAATTAAAAATATATTAATGAATGTACTATCCATTATTCTACAGCTACAGTATTGTCTAATTTTAAAGGATAAATGAAGCAAAGCATAAATAAATTAAAAACAATTGTATATGTTTGCATTTGATATTAAACAATTTGATTCGGTTATTGGATTCAAAAAGATATTATTTTAAAGGATTTTATTAACCTAGTATTACATATATGTAGTGTTAACATAGTTTTTATCTTTACCTGGAATGTAATGCATCATATCAAATATAATACCTGCTTATCGCACTTAGGTGCAACAGCATGGTAAATGTTACAGCAGAATCCTAGAGTGAGATTTTTTTTAAAAGATATACTCAAACTAAACTTAATAACTAAAAATACTTTCTTGTAAATAACTGTCAGTTTTTTGCTGTTTTTCTAGTTCTGTTCAGTTACAGTCAAAGACAAAGCAAGGCCCATAAAAGCTGTTCAACAACAGAGAGTAGAGATCATACAAAATCAGATGTTGGGTGTTTTATTAACTAGATTCCAGTATTGTGAAGTAAGAATTCTTCTCTTATTCAGCCATGAGACTGAAATGTGGAAGGTTGACCTTCATCTCACACTCTCACCTATATTTTAAACTAGCTGTTTTATGTAAGTGCATTTAGCAGTTTATAAGCTGAAGCACTGAAGGAGAACTAGGCAGTACAGTTCACTCAACTACATGCTTCATAATTTGCATTTGAGAAAAAACAACTAAAAAAATACAAATACTTCCCATCTGTTCCCACCTCTTCAGTTACATTTTAAAAGAAAAGTCAACAGATTAATACAGAAGCAGAATAATCTTATCATTGATATTTAATTTTTTTTTGCAGAACATTTACTAGTTCACTTTTGATCACCAGGATAAATAAAACTTATCTGCTGTAGGGAAAAAATGTGTAATGATAGCACACCATTTTTTTAATTGTGGCTGTTTTTGAGGGCTATACTAGACATGTAATATCAATAATTTATAGGTCAACCTGTTGATTGGGTAGGAGTGTTTATTCACAAGTGTCTTATAAACCAGTATGTTAATTAACAGAAATCAGTGTATTGGGTTCCTTTTCACGTGCAGAAATATGGCTTTCATTGTTTCATTAAGATATGAATTCTGGCATTTTTCAGATTAGTCATTTAAGAACACCTCTGGAGAAGCTGCAAGAAATTAATAAAAACACTCTGGGACCACTTTTACCTGTAGAAGTGATTTCATACGTTGAAGCACTGTCCTATTCACCGTGGAACACCATGAGTGACCCTGTCTCTGGCAATGAAGGCCTCCAGAACACTACCATTAACGTGAGTGGATCGAGCCTTGGAGCTGTGGGGTTTGTCCTCGTTCCAAAGATAGCTTGTGACTCTTCTCAAACACGTGCTTTAACTTACAGGTTTTGGTCAACACTGTGAACAATTTTTTACAAAAGGACAAAATTGCAGCCTGGGAAGCTCTGCCTGTAGATAACCAAAGGAGGAGCCTGACCAAGCTGCTGCACACGGCAGAGCAGGCAACACTTCTCGTGTCACAGAGCTTCAAAAAGACAGCCCAGCTGGATGCTAATGCAAGTGACATAGGTAAGATAATGATTCTAAGGTATACTTCAGATGTGGATTAAACTGAGGAGTTTTTCAGCACAATTATAAAGATTAGAAATGGTGTTATGCAAAAGAAACAGGTGTTAATTTGTATGATTTTTGTAACTAACACCTGACTTTCAGTGTAGGTATCATCATTTTCAAAGACTAAACCTTTGAGTCCAGAGCAAAAAAAATAAATTGAGAGTCTGTAGGAACTTTTCCTACATATTCTCTTTAAATCTCTCATTATGACCATATTCACACAGTCTAAATCCATTTTATAAGCACAAAATTATCCAATGCATCTTATGTGTATAAAAAATGTCAGTGGAACAAAATTTGGAATTTTTCACAGGTCTCATATGTGCCAGACACAACTATTTTAGGTAAGAGCTACAACATCACCCCTCTCTCTCCACTGCTTTTTTTGGTGCAAGCTCTTGAACTATGAGCTTTTCAAAACTCCAGCCAAAGAAAACAGTTTCTTATGCCCTTACAAACATTTTCTGACAGCTGGTCTATTGAATAGCTCATATTATTTTTGTGTGCTGTGCTATAAGCAGTGCAGATGGTCTAGCTTAGTGATATTCCTCCGTCAGTCAAGTTTTAGATTTGTTTTGTTTCATTTTGTTTTGCTTTGTTTTGTTTTGCTTTTATAAAAAGCCCTATTGACTTCTTTTTTTTTCCCATCCTGGGTGATTGAAACTCAGCACCGTAATGAAGCAAGTAAAGAGCTCAATAGTCTCTAATGTAGTTTTTGTCCTAAGGGGTGATGCTTGTTTGTTTGCTTTTTGACAAGACACATCATTAGTTCATGGTGCAATGTGTATTTGGTAGCGTGGATAGATAACCATAAAATATATACTTTTCAAAAGTTGGCTTTTATCAAATGTTATTATTCAGTGGAGAATTTTGTGCTTTCCTTTTTATAATTGTGATTTGTAGCCCCTTTCAGAAATACATTTTTAATAAAGCAATAGCTCTTCCTAAAGTAACCTACATTGTTTTTTCCAGTACCTAATTTAAGGCAAGGTAAATAAGAGACTATATTTTTCATGGAAAGAGTAAAAAGTATGAGAGCAAAATGTATGCATGAAAATAAAAAAAACATAGATGTTTAAACAAACATGTTATATTAATGACATTTTTCTTGAAATATTTTGCACAATGATAGAGTCTTAAAATTCACAGTAATTATGCAATCCACTAGCACACTTACTAACCCAACGTTAAATTATGGCAGGTCATAATGGAGTCGTGATTTGTACAGTATTTTTCTTGTTTTACAGCACTCAAGGTTTTTGCTTTTGATTCACACCGCATGAAACACATCCACCCTCATGTATACACAGGGGGAGATTACATAAAGATCTCTCCAAAGAAGAGAAAGGAACCTCATCCAAATGGTAAGAAACAAAGGTTGGAGAGTAGGTGGGTTAATAAACACCTTAGATAGACTTTTACCCACTAGAAACCAGCCAAATGTGCAGTTTACCAAGGCTGAACTTCCCCACTGCTAACTACAAAGAAGACAAGGTATTTTTATCACCCTTTCTCCTTGATTGTCTCAAGACTGATATTTCTAACATATCCAGTGGCACAGTGTCCAGTGAGTTTTCAGACTGGGCATTGGTACTACAGACCTGAGTTTTATCCATTTCTCAGCCATAGATCTGCTGTATCACTTTGGACTGGCCCCTTAACTCTCTGTGCTACTTCTCCTTCAAAATTTGATGCATTTTTCTATTCAGAGAGTAGCTCAGTGGGGCAAGAACATGTAATCTTTAGTACCAAGACCAGCAGGACCCAGATCTGGCTTGTACCTCAGAGTGCTACAGAAAGGGCTTACAACTGCTGTTGTCACTAAATATAAATACATACCACTAAATATAAATACATGTGTTTAAACAGCTCTGGACTTATACCACATAATTTAATAAACATGGAAAAGATTTTTTTAAACCTTCATCTTCCATCTAATCTGTATCTCAACTCATATCAGTATCTAAAAATCTGGTTTATTGCGGCACCAGGGAGAAAGTCTCCGCATTTTTTAAGATCAGCATTGAATCCTAAAATATCTTTTTCTTTTTCCCATCCTGGGTCCAATGTAATGGAAGTCAAAGCAAGCTAGGTATTTCAGAAAAGTTGAGTATTTACTTCAGGTCAGAGACATTTCAGTTTATAAGAGTTGACACCACATGTGTAACCCAGTTGCAGAACAGCAGCAAGCATACATTACTCTAGGAAAAATACATATTCATATATCTAATTAGTATTGCCAGTGTGAACACACATTTTTATTTCCAATGCCAGTTACATTGTTTTAAATAAAGCTATATTTCATTGTCTCTAAAACATTTTTATAAGTATTCCACAAACACTCCATCTGCTTTGCATATTTTATGCAATAGCAGCAATAATGTCTATTGTTTATTGTTTCCTTAATGCCTTCGATTTGGTTCTTCCATAAAACCCCACAAACTCCTAACCATGATGTGTTTGATTGATAGGCACTGTAGCAGTTGTCTTTCTGCGGTACAGCAACATCGGCTCGCTGCTTTCCTCACCCACAAACCTCTCCTCCAAAGACCCTTCCGAGCAGAGACAGACAGTAAGCTCTGCAGTTATAGCTGTTGCAATTAGCTCAAACCCACCCACACTCTATGAGCTCGAGAAAATAACATTTACCTTAAAGTATGCCAAGGTAAGGCAGTTTTTTATTATCAGCTTCAAGTAAAACAAAGCATTAGCTAATCATTTTATGTGATATAAGCATACCTGCAGCATATGATGAACTAAGACATAATGGTGTTGTTTGCTGATGTGAAGTTACAGTTTATTACTCTAATAAGATTAATCTCAAATGTGACATCCTAAGTGCAATACACTAAATATGGTACAGAGGAAAATTGCTATGGGACTTAAGCAAGGGCAATGATGCCATCTTTGCTGGGTTGTAGTATGGATAAAATGTAGATGTCTGAACCAGAGAATATTACAGGATCTTGATTGTTCTGTATTTAGGTGGGTTTTCTTTCTGAAAGTTTACAGACATTTAAGCATGTATACTAAAAAAAGGGAAGTAGTGCTTCAAGGTTAATGCAAAAAAGGTAACCTGGAATTAGGGGTAATAGCAGAACCTATCGTTTTGGAGCTTTGTTATTTCTGAAATCTGAACACATTTACTTAAAACTGAGATGTTTACTTCCAGCAAATACAGATTTTTGCTGGCTTGAATCATATGTGAAAAATCACCTTACACAGAACAAAGAATCATCAGAAACATAACAAGAAAGCAATTCTGTAGAGAGGTGAGCAATGGAACAAGGTGCTAACCTTGGTTACACAGCTTTTAAATTTGTTACTTCCCTTCTGAGTTAGAAATCACCTTTATATAAATTTGCATATATTTATAAAGCCTGTATTACAGTGGAGACTTAGTCTTTGACTAGATTTAGTAAGCACTCATTGTACTAAATAATACTAATGGTCTTACTCATCACTGTTGTGTAGCAGGTGATATAGCAGGTGTGATATGACCCTGGCTTTATCCCAGATTGCTTTGTAAAATGCATGGAATAAGTCTCAGTTTTTGAGCTGCTCATTTGGAATGGATAAGCGATGTGGCTGTAACCTTGGAGTCTACTCCATGTTCAGCAGGTGCAAGCATATATATAACAATGTTTTCAATAGGTAAAAAATTCCAACATCTTTCCAGGTGCCAGCAGGGTTCAGTAATCTGATTAGGCTACATGTTTGGTGGGGTTTTAGCTGTGTGAATAAATTGCTTCCATCCCCAGCCACATTTTAATTGCTTGGAATAGGCCTTGCAGAATGTGTTTTTTGTTTCCCAACCTTCCAATGATAACAAGCATTTTTTAATGAATTGTGCGGTCTAGCGTAAGAAAGGTCTCTTGATGGGAAATATCCTGCCTTTTGCCATCAGCAGAACATCTTGTTTCTGTTCCAGACTGCAGATAAAGACATTAAATGTGCATTTTGGAACTACTCAGACACAATGAATGGCAACTGGGCTACAGAAGGCTGTGAGCTGACACATTCCAACTCCACTCATATCTCATGCAAATGTAATCATCTGACTCATTTTGCTGTTTTGATGTCCTCAGGTGGCTCCGTTGTAAGTGCTATTTTAATTTAGTGTTTTACCCGATACTTTCTTTTGTTTTCATTCCTTATGTTTTTATTTTAGTGCAACCTGCATACTCACCCCCCTTTAGGTTGTCTCTCGGTTTTGTTCAGCAAACACACAATTTATTGTGCACAAAGCAAACAAATTCCTCCCATATGTGTTTGAATTTCCTTATGTCCTTTCTGCAGTATTACAGAGCAGTGATGCAGCAAAGTATCTTGTTCCAAAAACACAGTCTGTTGTGCTTATTTTTGGAGCATTGCATTTCATTTTACATCTCACTTTAATACTGCTGTGGGATTTATCTGCCATTCATTGGTGGTCAGTAACCATATGGCCCTGAATTTCTGTCTCTCAAAACTTTGCCACCCATTTGTCTAACCTTGGCATCTAAAAATCTGCTTTAAATTCTCTCTGGAGAGTTTGCAGCAGCATAATCATTCTGAAGTCTATGGCTATTAAACATGGGCACTCCCGACCAGCACAAAATTGGGAGGATGGCCATTCAATTTATGTCCTTCTTATATTAAGAAGCTCCATAGATTTCCAGGGTCTCAGTGGGGATCTGCAGGAGCTCAGGTCCTGCCTCAGGAGGCAGCTTTATAAGGTATCAGAACTGACAGCAAGCAGAATATTAGCATGAATATACTGCATTGAGACAGTTCTCTCACACTGTGAATTTCATGCTGATAGAGGCTGTTTCCTGGTTGCTAAATAGCATCCTAAGTCTTCAGTTGAAATTTAAAACCTTTGCAGGTACCTATATAGTTATTTTGAAAAGAAAGGCTGGGAGGTGAAGAATCTCTCATCCTTTATTTAGTAAAAAAATACTGGGATATATTTTATGGTCAGCTGAATACCATCCTTTTGCTGATGAACAGTCATGTATTTCAGAGTTGCTTTGTTCAAATAGCAAACAGCAAAAGAAATTGTATTCTTATACAGAAAACATTCACGACCGGTGTTGAAGTATCTTATGTTTCTCTGGAGAAAGTTGATGTTAAATATCTGGAATAGCATTTGCTTGATGTGATTGTTATTTCAGAGTCTTGTTTTGATCATGTTGCAAATTCAGTAAGACAGTTATTCAGTTTTGCTTATCTAAGTCACTGCTGTGATAAGTCCTTTTATACTAGAAAATATTTGTGTCATATTAATAGATGTCCTAGTGCCAGTGTATTTGTCATTCACTGAAATGATCTGATTTTGAAAATCTTATTAGGAGATACTGATGTTAATAAAAAGTTTTGTTAAGAAATATCAGAAAATGCAAGAGCAGGAATATATACAGTTTATTACTAATTTCCCCTAGAATTATATCTGTCTCACAAAAACCCAATACTTTTTAGATTATCCAAAGTGTACATTTCCAGTGAAACTCTACAAATATTTTTGATTAATATTTTGTAGAAAAGAAGAAAAGAGCTGTATTATAGAATGAGGTCTTTCTTGAGATGTTACAAAGCTGTTCTTTTAAATACTATATTATAATTTTCCCCCAGGGTGTTACAAATTATAGCATTCTTACAAGAATCACTCAGCTAGGAATAATTATTTCGTTGATTTGCCTCTCCATGTGCATTTTCACCTTCTGGTTCTTCAGTGAAATTCAAAGCACTAGAACAACAATTCACAAAAACCTCTGCTGCAGCCTTTTCCTGGCAGAACTTATTTTTCTGATTGGAATTAATATGAACAATAATAAGGTGGGTAGTTTTCACTTGTGCCTTCATTTTGTATTGCAAAATAAATATACAGTATAAGATATGATCTTCCTTCTACTCCCCACACTTCCTACCTACAATAGTGACCCTGCCCTCCCAGTACAGTGACAGGAAATACAAAATGGTCATTTAAAGAGGCAGGGCCTTCATCTGAGCTGGTGTGTATTGACCTTGCTCCATGGGTTTCATTTAAAATTTGTCACCTTTACTGAGACTGTGATCTCAATGTGTTTAGCATTTTCACTTCACTTAGGATGCTGTATAAAGCCACGCTGGTGGCCCCCAGGTTAACAGTGTTCTCTAAAACCAGGCCAGAGCTGCAATCCCAAGCTGACATCTCTTATATTGAGCTGTTGGCTGGAGAAACACATGTGAGGTCTTGACCTGTCCCTTTTGCTTTTCAGAAAGCTAGGGGGTTAATTTTTGCATCTCAGACTAGTTTTAGGAAATAAAATTATGCATAAATTATCAAAATATCCTACTATAAGTAGCTGAATAGGATTTAAAATCACTTGAAAAAATATGAGCTGCTATCCCTGAGGTAGCACACCAGTATTGATGGATTGAAAAAAATATCCTTTTATAAACACTTTATATAACAAAAGTTATTTCAGAAATAATTCCTTGTGATGCCTAATTGCAATTTTATCAAAATAATAAAAATTAACTTTCTTTAGAACAAGCCAATAGACTACTCAGCTATAACAATGGGATCAACATAGTAAAACCACTTATGGGAAGACAGACACTAATTTTAAAAGTGGAATTAGTCTATTTTACCATTTGCTACAGAAAACACTAATGAGCAAATGTACAAATGGGTGTAGGCCAAGTTCTTGTTAACCAGCACTACAGCTCGGCTGAATCCCCACTTTAAGGTCACTCAGTTGCTGTGCATGTACTGTTATATTATAATATATATTGACAAAAGCCTGTTAATAGGATTGTGACTCCTGCTTTCTCTGATTGAATTTCTAGCTCTTCTGTTCAATTACTGCTGGACTACTCCATTATTTCCTTCTAGCTGCTTTTGCATGGATGTGCATTGAAGGTATCCACCTCTACCTTATAGTTGTGGGAGTCATCTACAACAAGGGTTTCTTGCACAAGAATTTCTATGTCTTTGGCTATGTCAGCCCAGCCGTGGTTGTTGGAATCTCTGCTGCACTGGGATACAAGTACTATGGCACCACAGAAGTGTAAGTCACTGTTTCTGTGTCCCAACCATCGTACAGACGGAGACAATAATCAGAAAAGCACATTTCAAGGCATTTTCTGCTGTTTAATTTTCAGATGTTGGCTCAGCACTAAGAATAACTTTATATGGAGTTTTATAGGACCAGCATGTCTAATAATTCTTGTAAGTATAATTTTAATTTTTTATTGTAGTACATAAAGCCAATAATAAAAGGTGTTTAATAATCACCCACCCACTGCCAGCATAGCTGTGAGTGCTAATTATAGGGCAGAATTGACTAATTTAGACCTTTTTATAGTACCTCTAAATTATTTATATGCTGTACATCTAAATACTTTACTAGTCTGAAAAATGAATGTTTGACAAAAAAAGTTCAATATTATATCAGAGGAGTTTTTCTCACTCTCTTTCTTTTATGCCAACGGTTTGTGAAATTCTGTGAAGCACTTCTGGTTTTTACAGAGAAGCATCTTTGTATGTCACTGGCATCTCAGCATGGCTCAGCAGGAGGTGTTACACAGACACCATCCTAGCAGACAGATAATCTGGTTTTTCAACTGTTGTGTGACTTAATCTCTTATCAGTGATCGGTCATCTTTGTAAGATTAGACTGTCATCTTTGTGGTTTTATCATTCACATGTACCCTGTCATCATCAAAGCCATTTTAAACTAAATTGCGACGTCAGAGAAAAGAACCTGCTATTTCACATGGGCAGACAAGTCAAGTATTGATAGCCCTATTTCAGCTGTGAAGAGGGCCTTTTTAATTCCTATTGGAAGTGGTTTCAAACCTGCAAATTTGGCAGGTATTACATGTTCAATTCTGAATCGAGATGTTTTTGGTGTCTCAGGAGCATTCCTAAGTGCTATAAAGTTTAAGGAGCCATTCTGGCTGTAATGGGGCTTTATTCTGTATGACTGTGTTGACAGTGATAGCTGAGCTAAGAGAAGGAGAAGGTGCAATAGCGAGGCCTCTCAACACCTACGGTCAAGTCACTAACATCTGTGTTCCTTTTTAAGCTATTTGGTATAATGTGAGGATTTGTTAAAAAAAAGAAGTGGAAGATCCTAACACATATAACTTGGTAGTGAAACAGTTTTACTTCAAGGCATTATCCATTTCAAAGCTTAATAAAGTATCAGGTATAATTCTGGTCAGATTTCACACCAAATTCCCACTGCATATTGGATACAGCTGAAAACAACCTGCCAGATAAAGCTGCAAGGTTATGCCTCCCCATCTCACCCTTCTGGTGAGCACAGCAGATTTTGAGAGGCAAAGCACCGTGACCTCCCTTGGGTCAGTGCTGCTGGGTCAGACAGCCCTGGTGTCCAGCAGGTTACTAAGATGAATAAAATCACGGCAAGACATCATCCTTTACTAGGAAATTCTTAAAATTCTTAGGTTTATGTTTACAATTTCCTATTTCCTCTTTGGACCTTATCTTTTCTTCCATGGAGGCAGCAGGGGTTTTGTTGTTATTTCTCTCATTGCTGCTCCTCATCTGCCTTCAAGTAAAGATTTATGCACAGTGATGTATCTCTGTAGGGTTAGCACACGAAAATCGCATTATCAAAACATACAAAATGCCCCAAGTGCAGGCATCTGTAACCTTGTTTTCAGCTCCAGCTGAGCTGTGCCCAGTGGGGATCTCAGGTACACAGCACAGAGGCAGAGCAGGTCTGCAGTGGCTTTGCTGTAAACCTGCCTGGCTGCAGAAGCAAATCCTGCAAGCTGGACTCTGAGGTCTGTAGACATTCTTTGAGCACTCCAGATCTTCCAGCAATCCCTGCAAATTAAAAGGAAAAAGGGGGGTGTTAGAAGTTGATCCAGGCCTGTATGCCAGTGCAGCCCTCCTACAGATGAGGAGAGCAGCCAGACAGTCTCTTTTTCTCTCACTCCTTTGCCTAAGACCTGTACCTGAACAGCAAAGAGCCCTCTGGTTGTTCAGCTACTTTTTGTGTGTTGGAGAAGTATTTTGTGCTAATTTGTTTTCGCAGTATTTGCATACTTTCATTTAGTGTCTCTTCATAACAAGGCGCTCCCAGATCATGGGGGAAAAGGTGACCTGCTTTCAGCAAGGTGCTTCAGCAGCTCCAGGGTTTTTTTGAGGATTTTGACAGCTTGTTTTGATGGAGTGGTAACAAAATGAAGCCTGAACTTCAAGAGGGATATTTTCTAAGGGTGTAGGTACCTGGGTATTTTGCTCATGCTCTATCCAGGTAGTAAAGGAAAATATGGAAAACCCTATGAAAACAGGCACTGACATTGGAAGAAGAAGTTGGTGTCAGATGTCTTCTCCGTGGAAAGCACATTGTTGGTAGTAATTCTGTTTCCATTGTCCAGCCTTCCTGTTGAGAACACTGCATGGGCTCAACATGACAAAGATTACTCTTTCCAAAGTAGTGCCACTCAGGCAGTCTTTTTAATTACAGGAGCCAATCTTTTCCCAATATTTCCATTCTGCCCACAGCTAATTAAAGAGAAAGAATTTTAAAAATATTAATTAAGAACTTTGACAAGAAAATATCACTTTTGTTCTAGGATAACCAGATAGGGCACTACAACCATCATATTCAAAGCTGAAAAATCTGGCTTCATGTTTACCTTAAAATTCATCTACTAATAGCATTGAATTTGCAGGTTTTCCAGGACAGTTAGGAGACCATGGATACCAATTCTCTGGAGGGCTACCTACCACAAAATTCTTGCACAAAACCATTAAAATCATTGTCAGGACAAATGCCCATGTACCCAAATGGTGGTTTCCCTTTCTGTGAGTGGGACCCAGGAGATTTGTGGTTTGGATTATACTGTAATATGCTTCTGGGACAGCATGTAAATGATGAACAGAAGCCCTCCTGTACCAATGGTTAGCTGTCTCAGGGCACATTGTTTCAAATATGTCCTTGGGTGGTAAATCTGCAGTAACAATGAAGCATAGGGAGCTCAAGTGTTTATCAGGAGTACAAATTAAGTTCTCCTCTGATTGCCTAAGCAGAAACGTTACTTCTGAAGGTGTTTGCTTATTAATAGTAAGGTTCTATTAGAAGTCTTAAGTAATGGCCTTATTGATCCCATCTAAACATTATTATTATTATTAGATTGGTGACTGTACATGAAAAGAAGTGGGTCAGAAACTCTTTAGATGGACTTAGCAAAGAAAGAGCATTTTAAACCTTTAGAAAACAAGCTGCAAACTGAAGATAATTTCTACAATTTATTCCTTCCTCCTAATATTTGTAATCTTTAGAACCACAACCATTTTAACTAAAACTATGCAGTAGATTAGATCAAAGCATACAAGTATGGAGAAATTATTTATAACAAGTATTTAAACTTTTTAATAGGAACGTGAGTTTATCTCAAGCTTTAAGGGACAAACATTCACACACATGGCAGCCAAAGACTGATTGAGGCAAAGACAAATATAAACCCCAGAGATAAAATATATGAAAATGGGGGAGGAAAAAAAAACAGAGAATAAAAAGAAGTCCTAGAAGACTTTATTTTCTATTGTAATACATTCTTCCAGTAATAATCTCCCTGTAATAAGTGTGTAGAATGGAAATGAGTATTTATCGCCAGGGTGATGTGGCTGCAGTTTTGATTAGCATGTAATATCTGTCAGCAACAAACTCCTTCCCATTTTGGAGCATTTCAACATGGCTTTCCCCACCTCTGGCATCACAGCTTTTTGAGTGGGAGTAGACCTGTGTAAGGGCTTTATTCTGAACCCCTGGTGGTTTTGGAATCTTCATCTTTTAAACTCTATAGACACAGCATAAGTTCTTCCACTTGTACCTATTTTGAGGTTCAGTTATATATTAGTTATCCATTTGGGAGTAGAAATGATGTCTGGAAGGGTTGGCCAAGGGCTATTAACACTGCAGTTATGAAAGTCTACGAGACATTAAAAAGAAAATTTGGAAAAGAATCACTGCTATTCCAAGTGCAGCTCTAGCCAACCCTTCTAATATACCTGTCTCCCACAATGTTCTCCCATCAAATCTGTTCAGCTGAGCTTTGTGCAGCAAGTTCAAAGTCACCCATGAAAACATGATTTGTGCCTTTACAGTATCGACAGAGTCATGCAGACTTGACTGTTGTACCTACTGTCACTGTCACAATAAATTGGCACACCTCTGTGAGGAACCAGGACTCAGAAGTGTGACGTGTTGTAACATTAATAGGTACAATTTGCCATTTGACAGTATAAATCTATCACTATCATTTGTTGAGATCACCTCTGTAATAAAAAATACAGACTTGCTCTTTGAGGTTGGAACATTTCCAAAATTGAACATCATCCAAATTATCCTCTCTGTGGCTTTTATCCAAACATCCCAGTGCTGTGCAGTGAGGAGGTAGCTCCTGCACGCTATTCCTTGTTTTACCTTTCTAATGAGTGTTTTTAGGGACTTTGAAGGTGTCTGGCTTGGCTTCAAGTTCCAGTTTCTTGAAACAATTGGTAATTGTAGTGTTTACAACTATAAAAATGGCTTATACATGAACCCTGCAATTTTCAGAGCATTCTCGTGCACTTGACTTAGAACGTACAAGCCAAGAATAATACTTGGGAGTGGTGTCCCCAGAAAATTCAAGCTCTTTTTTAATAAATGTAATGAATAATCAACTGTAAAGCAAAAATATTCTAAGAACTTCAGTGATTGATTAACCATACTGGTTTGAACCTTTATTATATAAATGAATGGGTAAATGAATAAAATATACAGATTGCAGTTGCAAAATGCAAAAAAGTGACATATGAGTGATGAAAGCAGGCTAGCAGTAGAGTAATGCTTTTCATTAAGGAACTGCCTGCATATTCATTAGAGCTAGTCGATTACTTAAAAAATACATTCATCAGATAATTTATTTGATGAATTTTACCATTATTTGTCAAATAATTTATTCAACAAAAAAAAAGGTAAAATTAATGGATTAGTGCATTTATCAAATCTTAAAGGACAGCTCTAATACTTATTCAGTTCTGTACATTTAGGTTGATTCAGGATTAGTAATACTGCTGCAATCAATGCAGAAGAATTCCTGGCAAATCCATTACTGTGCTGTTTTCTCATATACTCACAAATTTCATGTACTTAATCTAGACTATTCAAACTGAACATATTTCTTATAAAAAATAAATATTCAAAGAATCTAAGATATTACATTTTCCCAAGCTTCAATAAAGAACATGGTCTGACAGACCATTTTTACCATTTAATAAAAAAAAAAAAAAAAAAAAAAAAAGCAGCCCCTCTGAGGTAAGTCACATCACAGTGATGTCATCAAGTCCACTGTCTCTTTGGTCTTCCTCACCTTATTATCCCTGTTCTTCAGTGAAAAACAATCAGTATTCCTGACATTTCTTGATATTCTAAGAATTATTATCAAAAATGTTGCTTGACCTCTGACTTACACCACAACAAAACACAGCACCATCTCACATTTTTCAGTGAATATTTATGCTCTGAAAAATTCAGTGGTTTTTTTTTTTTGTGATAAATGCTTAGTTATGTTTCTTAGATAGATGTGAAAGATATACTCTACCGTTAAATGTGTGTTTTTCAGAAAATAGCAGTTTTAAACATTTTTTTATATCTACTGTTATTTCTCAGTCTGCCTTTTTAAGTGGAAATAAATTCCTACTGGGACTAGCAATGCCTTTATTATTCTTTTTTAAAGAGTAATAGTCCCCTTTTCATTATCCTCTCAGTGGCTTCAGTTAAAGGTGTCTCCATGGCATTTCTTATGCCATTGTGGATAAAGTGGAGAGACTTAATTATATGGTGGCATTAAAGACCAAGTCTGCAACTTTGCTTGAAACAGATTAGTTTAAACCACAGCGCTGTTCAGCAACAATACCTGCTGTGCTAAATAATAACTGAGTCAGAAAATACTTGCCCTGTTCAGTGGACAGGATCAACAGATTCCATACTGGTGGATCCAAACCCAATGGACACAATTTCTCAGCAAGACCAGAGCTTTCACATGAATCAAGGTTTTATCTTCCTTCTCTCTGCCATTAAAGCCCCAATTCTATGGTCCCTGGAGATACTTAGAAAAAAGAGGGTATGTTCATTAGTCATATTAGTGTAATGTAATTAGAAAAATTACTTGATCCTATGTTATTGCATAGTAACAAATTCATTACATGAGGCTGAAGGGTCCTTGAAGGATGTTCCAAACAAAAGTGTGTGTTTTTTAAAGACTCAACTTAGTAGTTCTGTAAGAAAAAATTGTATTAAGTTCTCCCTTGCAGTCCCTGGAAGGACACTAGACTGAAACTCAAGCGTGTCCTCTGTCACCCAGAGTGAACGAAGCAGGCACAGCAGGGGAGGGAGCACAGGCGGATGTCAAGGGAAAGGAGAAGAGCACCTGCATGTGCCAGCTGGCTGCAGATTTCCTAAGATGTTCCACAGCTCAGAGCAGATTAATGTCGCACACATCCTCCTTCAGTTCTAGAAAGACATGCTGTGCCCACTATTCTAATGGATCCATGTATAATCAGCTTTTGTGGATGTTTTTTTTTTTTTTCAGGAAAGTCACACAACTGACTGAAATAGGTTGGTTTTGTTGTTTTGTATTTTTAGGGTTTTTAATTGTTTAATATCTTCTTGGTGGGTCTGTCACATGCCTTGTTCTAAGTACAATTACTATAAACATATATGCTTACCCTAAATTGTTCACTGAAAGGACACCATAGGTTTGCTTTAAATAGTTACCATAGACTGATGGTATCTTTTGGACTTTCTTAGCAATTACATAATGACTTCATCCACATGACATCTCACTTGAATCACATTTTCTTCCACTATCCTACTGGCCCTCGGACTCATCCCTGACAGGCATTTACAGAGGTGAACTTAAACTCACAACAGTAATTGCACAGGAATACTGTGCTTGGAAATCTCACTTGGACACTAAAAGAAGTTTTTGTGGTCTTGAAAAAATCACGCACAACAGAATCACTGATAGTTCTGAAAAAGCAAAAGGACAAATCCTCAAGTGGATTTGGCAAATTGTGGGAGGTATGGATAGCTTTCTGACAAAGCTCACACCTCCAAAATTGAAAATACAGCTTGTTCTCAGACTTCACATCTCAGTCATGCTCCTGATGCCTTCTCCTTCCTGGTAGCTCATCCAGTCACTGAAGCTAGTTGTACTAAAAGATGATGTACAACTATTTCACTACTCTTTGCTGTGTGAAACTCCACGAGGCTCCAGATGCAGCCTAAGAAAGGTTTCCATGCATGCAAGTAAACCATAGGGATAGGAGCAATGTGTAGTCTGAGCTTTTTGATGCACCTTAGATCAGTTCATTAAACAGCCTGATTTATGTCACTCCCAACTAACAAGACAATACATCTTCTCAAAAACTTGTTGGAAAAGAAGAGTAAACCTAGGAATTATTTACACTGTGAGCAAAATAGACCCCAGTCCTACCACTGGATCTAACTGGGGTAACATTTATGGCTGAGGTCAGGTACAGCTCTGTTGGTTCATCCCTCCTGCCATGGCTGCAGAGCTGACAGTAAATAATCTGTTTGGTTTTCCAATCCAATAAGAAATAACATTGAATCCACAAGTCTGCAAAGCTGTTTACCCTGATGAAAAGCATGGAAACTCGATTTATTTATTTATTTATTTATGTCTTCTTTTAAGTGTTCTAAAGATATAAAGGAAACACTTAATTGAGTCTAAATCTATAGCTTGAAGTATGTAAAAGAAAACTTTGAAGTATTCATAAATAAAAAGCAATGCTATGTGAACTTTTTATTTTTTTCCCCGAGTCAGGATTTGTAATAAACTCATTTGGTTATGTTTTAACTTTTAAAACAAGTGAAATCATTAAAATCTTAGAAGCATAAAATTCTACCCCTGAATAATTGAAAATATTTCCCAAAAATACAGCCTAAAGGGGGTTCATTAATGTTTTTGTTCCATTTCCTACTCCCAGATAAGACTGCTGTTGTGTACTTAAATCTTTCGAGAAGATATATTCACTGGGGACATGGTAATGAGATAAATCAGTCAGGAGACAAACCCTGACTGTTTGACTGCCAGCTTGTGTCCAATTTTATGCAATTAATACAGCATACATTTTCATTTTGAAGCTTAAACGGTTGTATTGTTAATAACTTAATTCCGTTCTCCCGGGCTGCAATAACGATGACCCACTGAATGCTGCCGCTTTAGCCAGCCATCAGCCATCCTGCCAGAAAGGCAGAAATGGATTGCTCTCCCTGGCAGAACCCAGACCATCACAAGCTCATTAATTCAAACCCTCGTAATGAGGGTCATTGTACAGACTGATACAGATACAGCTGCTCTGAACTTCAGACATTTTTTGAAAGAGCCAAATTCAATATGATATATGTAAAAAATTCAAGTATATGCCTAAGAGAGCAGCAGGAGAAATTTTCTCATTCTTTTTTGTGAGATCTGACATCAGCATATAGATGGTTTCATCAATTATTGAGACAGAGACTAAGAAAGGAAAAGGGAATGATTTGGGGGTTTCATGTTTGAAGTTTGAATGTAAAGTGCTCAGACTGAATCAGAACTAGTATGTCTGAGTCTTTAGAATTAGCTGCCTCTTTCTTATACCTTCTCTTCTTTGTAACACTAGAGAGCCTTTAAAGGCTGGTATTTGAAATGTTTTAATAACTTTTGAAAGGCTGGGGTGTATCTTTTTTACACAAAGATATCGTACATGAGATTACTAATTCATTTTTCATTCTATAAATAACATGCAATGGAAATACTCTCAAAACCTCAGCCTCATATTAAACAATTGCAGCAGTGTTTAAAAAACAAAACTGTCTTTAGATAATCCTGGACGAGGAGCTGGAGGGTGAGGGAAATCCAGGTCTTTCTGCTCCAGTGAATATTTAATTATTTATATGGCGTGGAATAGATCCAGCAGTAGCAGTGAATAACTATACAGAGCTGAAGAAACCAAGGGTCATAGCCAAGTCTGAATATTAAGTAAAACAGAAAATTGTGCCCCATGTCTCCAACATCCTGTATAAATGTGCTGTCCACAGGGATTTTCATTGTTCAGGAGTGTCCTTTCTGGTTTTATTCAGAAAAGCTGTCCTAGTCAGGAAGCGTTTCCTGGTGAAAACACAGTCTAAAACAGTAAATGTCTTTTAGTGCTAATGAACTGACATTTTTAAAGGAAAAAAGTATTGGATTAAATTTTTTTGAATGCCCTGTCCTGATCCATTTAATTTCACCACAAGTCCAGGTGCTAACTGAGCTACTGCCATGAAAGACAGACCATTCCCCTCTGAGCTTTCAAGTGCTCTTTGTCTTCCTTTAAAAAAGGAAGGGGGGGAAGAAGGAAAAAAGATGTCTTAGTTGTCAAATTTGACAGCTTTCAGCTACCTTGATGGGGCAAAATGATGATAGATCACTTCACTCAGTGTCTTACAATTTAATTGTAATTAATTATGAAAGAAATTACAGCTCTTCAACATGAGTGCAAATATTTTTATTTGCAAGTTTTATTAAATTTTGGTTAGCTCATCCTATTCAGTGTTCAACTAATAAATACCATTCTGTATCTACACAGGAGAGTCTCATGCAGTGTGAAGCACTAACATCATATTTACTTGAGGACAGAACACCACAATACTCTTCCAGTATGTAAAATAGGTGCACTTCAGAGTGGAATTAGGGACCTATTTTAAATATAGCTGTTGCTAGGCAATGTGTTATTAGCAGAACTCCGGCAGCCTGGAACATTTAGGATTTTAGGACCTACACGTTCATTCTTATATTATTATTTAGTTTCTAAAATACTAGCAATCCACTGAGAAGTTGGTAATTTGTTTAGATATAGATGAGATTGTTCCTCAGTGCTCTCTGCTGGGGCAGTCCCAGACCTGGAGTGGCAGCCAGGGCAGGAGCATCTTGCTCTGTCCATGCCCAGTTTTCCTTTCTTCCAGAAGAACCTGCTTGGGTAGCAGGGAGACAGAGGGAGGGATGCTAATCTGCAAGCAGACTTTCAGGGCTATCCTAGATGTAGGTGGAGGCAGGTTAACTCCATACACTGCTTGTCCCATCCTATTCTAAAGTACATATGACTGAACAGAGATCCCCAGGCTAATTCCTTTGGCAAGGCCTCCCTGTTGTTGACCAGATGATTAGGAGAGCCCCAGGAAATTTCTTTGAATTCTAAATTGCTTTTTCTCTCCTGCAAGAGGACATTATCCAGATCAGTGCTGTGGGTCAGATCTGAACTGATACCACTCCAGATTGCTCTGAACTCTTCCTTGAGTGCCTGCTGGACCAAACCCAGCAACATCACAGTTCTGAACACAGGAACTGTAGCATGGAGATCCCCAAAACAGCAGCAGGAAAATATCACTGTCCTGCTCTTTACCACAGTGTGTATCCATGACACATCTAAGTGCTAAAACCTGCAGCAGTGTCCACTATTGCCTGTGAATGTCTTGGGACTGCCATTCTCTGTGGTGTGTAGTGATAAAGCCTTGACAGTGCTGGTGGCAATAGGAGTTTTACTATTTAACTGGCATTCCACATATTAGCTTAATGGGGCCGGAATTCATTCCAAAACCCTAAATCCTTCTGACCCTTTTCATATGTGATGTCCCAGAGAGGGATATAACACTTTCTATCCTTCCTTTAAACTCTATCTCAGGTGTACAATACAACCCAGCTCCTTAGAGATTATCCAGGGTTATACAGCTACATAAATGTAGTTGCCTATACCTACAGAATCCTGATTTCATGGGCATCCTAATAATTGCTCTTGTTCATTGCCTATTTCTCACAAATATATTTTAAGTTTTTCATTTGTTCATAAATATACCACAACATTTCTAGAATTTAAGAATGCTAAAAATACTTTTACAAATATCTTTAGGGAGACTTGATTCCCTGAAGATGCTGTGAGTGGAGGCTTTTTCTGTATAAGTCCTTGACTTTGATTAACCACTTAAAAAAGAAAAAAAAATGAATAGATTAATTATTAAAATTAGTCCTGTAGTGCACCTGAGCAATGATGAGTGAAACATGATTCTCACTGAATTGCAGAGGAGGCAGAGCTGAGGATGCTCAGCACTTCAGAGAATTGCCCTGGTAGGGAGAAAGCCAGAGGTTTGGTTTTCTTTGTAAATTATAAGGACCGAGTGCACTGTTTGCCCAATAGCAGTCTGGGGTGGTTTGTTAAATAAATAAAATACAAAAAAAATTATTCAGTTCAGGGCTTGGAATCAATGCAATTCCCCTCTAGTCTATTAGACTTGCCGAGCAGCCCCTCTCAGGACACAGCAGTTTCTCTGCCTGCTCAGCCATGTAATAGCACTGAAAACAAAGGCACCAGAGCCCGCCGTGTCACGCTGTAACATCGTTATTCACTCGATAAAGCTGCGGCCGTGCCACGGCCCCTCACGCCCTGGGTTTGCCCCGAGCTGCAGACTGACTGTGCTCATTATTCCGGTGACTTGTCCCCAGGCTGGCCCTGCGCAGAGCCTGTCCTGAGCTCGGTGTCACAGCTGCCTGCACATCCTGCTCTGCTCCAGCCTCTCCCTCTCCGGGGACAGCAAGCCTTATGTTTGCCATTTCCCTCTCATTCACCTTGCCTGTCACCTTAAGGCAGTCTTAATTATAGTGCCATTGAAGGTTTATTCAACAGGATCTTAAGACTGTGGTTTAATTACAAAAATGAAAACACATGATTACAACCAAAGTAAGTATAAAACAACATTTGGCTGTAAGGAGCAATCAAAACTTTTTAGACGTCTCAGTGTTTCTCATCGAGAAGCCCCTCTCTCCCAGACAGAAAATTTGGGGATCCAGGACTTCTTGTGTACATCTGTATTTTAGATTACTTCTGCAGCCTACTACCTCAATTTCTGCTTGTTTGAAACTCAGTTTTGGATACAAATGCAAATGTCTTAAGTGCTTGTACCTTTGGCTAGGCATTTTAAGTGATTTGACTTCTCATTCCATTTGTTGGAACACATAAGGCTCTTTGGGGATATCAGTTCTATTTCCCCTTTAGTCCTAATAAGTTCAACTTATTAGTGTTCATACTCAGTCCTGCCATCCAATACGAACTTTTTACTTTACATTTCCCAGAAATAGAGGCCGTTGGTATGTTCATAGCAAAGAACATGCAGAGTATCAGGTTGAAGCAGGATGCATTAACTTTAGGATACCTTTTGGGATATCTGTTGGATTACAGTTTTCTCCAAAGGCCACACTTGACACATTATTTACATTAGGTAGGTTTTTTTCTCCTGGATTACCCACGAGTTCATGCTATTGTTTTCCCTCATGTTTTGCTTCATTTCTGTGTCACAGGGTAGTTACTACAACTTTGTTGTTATCCATTTCATCCCCCCTCAAAGAATAAAATGCAGTTGCAGAGGTTTCTAACTTGGGTTGAAGCATTGTGTACAGCCAGTCTATGTGCTTTCACTTTGCTATAGAAATTTTTTATTAATGGAGTGCTTAAAAATGGGGCAAAGACTGACTTAAGACTTTAATAAATCTTGGAAACGACCAAGTGTTTCAGAAGTTAAGTTCACCCTCATTACCCTGTAACACTACCTCCTGTGAGGCTACCTGAGACATATTGTACAATAATTGTGTTCTGGCAGCTGACTCCAAGAAGCTGGTGTTAACCTCTCCTGTTCCCCTGATACATACAGATTATTCCCATTCGAATGGGCTGGTGAATGAAAAGATCACAGTTAATGGGTATTACTTTAATGCAGGAGGCCAAATCCTATTATCCTGTGAAACGGACAGTGCAAATAGTGTTTGTGCAAAGGAGCCCCACTGGGACAAGGAGAAATGGAGCCTGCTGCCCACCCCATCCTTGCTCAGCAAAACCTTGCCAGTTCTGCAGCTGGTTTTGTGAGAAAGGGGGGTTGGCCCATGGAGCCTCTCACAGAACCTATTTCTGGCAGTTTTTAAAGAAGTTGCAGTGTGTTCTCCATACTTCTGGTACTTTGATCACATTTCCCGCTACCTTTTTCAAATTAATAAGTACATTAGGTGAGTTATGCAGATTACAGTGTATGCGTGAAGTTATCTGATATATTATTCACCAACAAATAGAAAATAAAAAAAGTCTGCATATAATTATCCACAACTGCTGACTGACTCATAATTAACTTTGAAAAATTGCTGGTTTAGGAGATATCATAGATTACAATTTTAAATATAAGGAGCTTCAGAATAGCTCTCACGATCAGCACTAGTACAAGGTATTCAATGAAGGATTAATTCCCAAAACTGCTCATCAACTCTATCTCCTGTCTTATCAAATTGTAAATATATTATGCTGCATTAAACTATGAGCATGCAGCTAATTAAAGCAGATACTGCTTTAATATTAGATACTCCCCCCTTGACACAAGAAAAATGTTCTAAGAACATAACTTATGAGTGTTAACAAATGAAAGTGATTCCGTTTCAAGCAGTGCTGTGCTCCAACAGCTTTTTGGTTTTATTCCAGAGACTTTTTTTTGTTTGGTTGGGTTTTTGTTTGGTTTGGGGTTTTTTTAATTAATAAGAAGCAGGGGAAAACCATACAGTCTTTCTGGAGAAACAGCTTGGGGAAGGCATTAATTCTATTCATTCTACAGCTGGAAGCCCACAGGAACTGACCAAAGGATTGCAACCAAAGACTTACAAATAGTACCTGAATGACACACAGCTAAAATTTGGTTCATTTACTAATATTTTAAACATATTCTGATGTTAAATGCTGCAAAGTAAGGAGGCAACCTTCCACCTTTTTAAAGGAATGCAGTATAAGTTTAACTGAAAGATCAGTGAAGCCTAGCCAGGGCAAGAAAGCATCAGAATCACAATTG
This sequence comes from Emberiza elegans, assembly GCA_024865655.1. Classification (NCBI taxonomy): domain Eukaryota; kingdom Metazoa; phylum Chordata; class Aves; order Passeriformes; family Fringillidae; genus Emberiza; species Emberiza elegans. The sequence continues at coordinate 75,218,793 of JALJVW010000206.1, forward strand.
AGCATCACTTGCAAAATTGCTTATTTTAGTTGCTTTTCTTTGTTTCAAACTCAAATCAAGCGATGCCATTGTAAAAAATCAAGGAAAAAATACCAAAACTATTCATCATTGAAAAAAACCATAAAAGAGAAGATATACAGCAAGAAGTCTTTCAGTAAAAGCTAGATTTTTTAAATTATTTGTGTAAGCCTCTAAGATTTTTCTGTCACTTGAAAGTTTTCACACCCCAAAGACCTCAAAATGTATGATGCTATTAATGTTATTTAGCAACAAAAGACACACATATTTTGACATCAATATGATACAGTACAATAGAAAACCCATAGGGTAGAGGATTTTTGGGAGTTTCTAAATTTCTCTTTCATTTTTTTAAATTCCTTTCCTTTCCTTTCCTTTCCTTTCCTTTCCTTTCCTTTCCTTTCCTTTCCTTTCCTTTCCTTTCCTTTCCTTTCCTTTCCTTTCCTTTCCTTTCCTTTCCTTTCCTTTCCTTTCCTTTCCTTTCCTTTCCTTTCCTTTCCTCTTTCCTTTCCTTCATCTCTACTCAGGAAAAATAATCTCAGCAGGAAATCGAAGAGATTTACCAATAAAATCAATAAACATTTGCAGGCTGTTGGTAGTGATACTGTTGAGATAAGGTAGGGTTGCATCCCTGCTTGATCAATATTTATTTCAGGGCTAATATTTTTTTAATAGAAGTAAATCAAAACAAGGTGGTTTTTTTTCCCCTCCTGGCATGGGATTCTGTAGATTTCAGACACACAGAAATTTTATCTGACTTGTTTCATTTAAATGTTTAACAGTTATTGGCATTCAAAGGTATCCTGGTTTGAACTAAAAGTTTTTCTCTTCTCTCCCCCCAGGTTAATTTGTTGGCTTTTGGAGTGATTATTTATAAAGTATTTCGACACACTGCAATGTTAAAGCCAGAAGTCAGTTGTTATGAAAATATAAGGTAAGTTTGCCATTCAGTAAAAATTCTACCTTTTTTCTGTAGGTTTAAATACAGACACAGATGATAATGAGTATTCAAAAGTAACAGTTTAATATCCTGAGATTTGTAGAAAAAGGAAGATTTTTTTTTTCTGTTATCACCATTATATATATTTGGACATAGATTTTGCAGTCATTATTCCCACTGAGCCATACCTTGTATGATAGGGTGTGTGTGAAAGACGCACAGAGAAAACAAGTGGCTCATATCAACCAGAGGGTAAAGGCTGATGGCAAAGTTAAAGTAATTGTCCTTTTTTGTTAAGTATTCACCACAGCCTCTATGCAAGGCAAAGCAGAATTCAAATCTATGCCTGAAATGGGACCAAAATATTTGCCTTGAAGTAGCAAGTGATAAGAGATTGGAGGCATTCACATTACTTGGGAAAAGTCTGCAGTAGGACATTGTGCTTCTGTGGCACTGCGGGGATGGAGCAGATTCTTTACTTTGCATGCTGCTATGATTTTTCCATCAACTCACTCTCTTTAAAACTGATTTATAGGGACCTTGAAAACCGTTTGTGCAGGAAAAGCTGAAGTGTACTACAGGGAACATTGAAAACAACTTACTGTTTGTGTTGCTTAGGAACACTCCCGCAGTTTCAATGCATTACACTAGATTTATAGTTAGGATTTAGCAATTGTTTGATTGATTACTTTCTCTTATTCCTCACCTTTCATAGCTTCATGTGGTGACCTGTTTCTAATGAAGCTGAAAATTATCAATTTTCAGGGGAGCAGTGCTAAAAGTGTCTGCTGTTCAAAGGAAGTCCTGCAATGACTGAGCTGAGAATGAATAAGAAAGTAATCACTGGCTTCATTTCCAAGACAACATGCTGTAATTTGTGCAAGTCTGTGAGCAGGGCTCTACAGCATCTTGGAAAAAAATAATTGTAGCCAATAAGTTCCTACAATTTTAAGGCATCAATATGCTGACCCAGGAACTCTTTAAGAGTACTTGTGTTCTAAAAACAATTTTTTTTTTTTTTTTTTGAGAGACAGAATTTTAAAAAGAGCCTGGTTTTATAGCTGGCACCGTCCTCTGCAGTGAACCTGAGAGGCAGCCTGGGAATCCTTTGATGTCATGCATATGCACTGACCTAAGAGCATACTGAACATTTTTCTGAGTTATTTTTTTGAGGAATAGGGGGGAGGAGGAAAAGTGGGGGAATGCTTCATAACAGACATATGTTTTTCCTTGGGGAATTACACTAACAGTAGATTTAAATCAAATCATATGGTGCTGCAGTACACCAGAGAAAACATAGCTGAAGATTAAAGAAGTCAGTGTTTTAAGGCCCTCCAGTTTTAGTCCTTTGCTCTTCCGAAGTGATTGTGTGACTTTGTTCATGCTACAGTGCTACAGCACACCCTGAAGAGCAGCCCCTGCACTTGCACTTCTCAGGCCTTGGCAGCTGTGAAAAAAATTTCCAAGGCAGCACTCACACCCCAAAGTGGAGGGAAAGGCAAGTAGCACTTGCCTGTGTGTTGCTCACAATGTTTTCTTCCTGTCCAGATCCTGTGCCCGTGGTGCCCTTGCTCTCCTGTTCCTCCTTGGGGCTACCTGGATTTTCGGGGTCCTCCACGTGGTCCAAGGGTCTGTGGTTACTGCGTATCTTTTTACAATCTTCAATGCATTCCAGGGGATGTTCATCTTCATATTTCTTTGTGTGCTGTCTAGGAAGGTAAGTATCCTATTCCTTGTGGGAAGTGACTCAGTCTCATGTCCCTGCACTGTCCAGGTGCCCAGCCCTGAAGTTGGAGGCAAAACCAGCTTCAGTGAAGGCAGAACCTCTGTCCAGTTTTTATGTTCTCACATATTTTCTCCAGTTTTAAAACTGAAGTATGAAACATGGGGAAATGGGGTTTTTTAACTGTAAAACTGGTTACAGTATTATTAACCTGATGAAATAATAATGTGTGCAATAAAACTTCCAGTATTTTCAATTAGCAGCAAGATTCACCCACACTAGCCTGGGATGATACTTTCTTCAGTGGTCTGTCCTAAAGTAAATGTCAGCCCCACCTTAAAATATCTGGTGACAGGAGCAGTACAAAATGAGTTCAAAGACATATAGACCTATTAATAAATCTATTTCATAATTGAATTCAATATTTTTATTTCAGATTCAGGAGGAGTATTATAGATTGTTCAAAAATGTTCCTTGCTGTTTCGGCTGTTTGAGATAAAGGGAAGGAAAACACCCAAAAGCATCTAAGCAGAAGAAAGAAGAAACTTACATGGTGTTGTTATGGATATTACTGCAAAATATGGTATTGTGAAAGTATGAAATGACCCAGTGAGCAGGCATATCTCTTAACTGAATTACTGGTTTTGTACATACATGTGCATTCATGCAGAACATCTGTATTATTCTGTATACCAACAGTATACAAAACAAATTGGATCATTGCAAAACAAACATTAACAAAGAAAAGGGAAAGAAATTTCTAAAGAATCTCAAGACCTCATGACTGAGGCTTTGTTTCTAATATTAAAAATATCTGCAGTTCTTGAAAGCAAGATACCAAAAACCAACTGGCACAGCAGATTTTTATGAAGTGCTTTGCTAGTGGAAACATGTTCACCATCCTTTTGTAGTAAAAAACTTCATACATTAAGTTGTATGTGACCATCTGCAGGGAATGGGTTCCATTAAACAGTCAATAGATAAAGATCTGCTTCAGCCTAGACTTTTGAAAACATTTCTTTTAATTTAAAGTAGATTAAAAAAGGAATTTGTTTAATATTATTCTCTTATCACTCTGAAATATATATTTGTATATTAATCAATCCTTTATTTTTATAACTTCTAAAGAACTGTTTAGATCTAAAGAGCTGAGGTCAGATCTGATACAAGTGTGGTGGGACAGTCATTTTATAACTGAAAGATTATTTTGTGAATACTTTGAAAAAGATCTGGTTCTCATTTTATTTAATTGCCAAAAAGACTGAGACCTGCTTAACTGGCACTATGATTTTGGAGGCTGTGGGAAGAAGATGCTTTCACAGGTTTGTCACTTCATAGATGTTTGGAATCCAGACTTTGTAGGATCAAATTAAAGTGGTAGGAATTGCCCATGCAGAAGAAGACAGATTTAAATTCAAGGTAGTGTGGATCTGTACCATGTAAAATTCCAATTACAGCAGTTTTCTCGCAGCATCTTTGAGTCAAGCAGTTGTATTCCTCTGAGGATCCTGGGTTTGAATCAACCCTGCACTTAATCTTAGGAGTATGAATAGAACCACTAAAATCAAAGGGAGCACCAAGGTGCAAGTTTGGCAGATCAGAGCATAAACACAATGCATCAACCATTCCACCATGGCATCTGACTTATTTGAAAAGTATGCTTTAATTTCACCCATTTAGCACCCAAATTATGTGAAGTGCTGAGCAATTTCCTGTCCACATTGCCTTCTCAGGAAGTGTCTAGGATCTCAGATGAAGCCCAGGATTTTTGCCAGTGAGGCACTGTAAATATGTAGTTGTTTATAAATCCCACTGTTGTGTTGTCTGTTAAAATAAAGCACTAGTCTGAATTTTATTTATATGAAAGGAAATCTTTTTTTAGTAGTGGTCAACTTTGGTTTTTTATCTTTTTTTCCTTATACACAAGGTTTTCATTGTATGCACTGCAATGATAGGCTTCATTAAGTATGTTCCATGCCTGTGTCAAGGTTTTTGAAAAAAGAGTAGTCTATTTTTCAAAAAAAAACTAAAGAAATCTCCTTGTCCTTTGAATGTAAAATATGTGAATAAACTGGAGTGCTTTGCTTTCACATTTTGACATTTCCATTCATTTAAATAAATACAGTGGTAAAAGTTCACATTGTTACATATCATTTGCCCTCAATTATTTGCTGTATTTCCTTTGCTGTTGTCTATGTTCTTCTAAGGTTGGGAAATGCAGATACATATTACTTAAAAGAGTATTTTTAGAAGGATATCTACCAGCCCATCGTTTTTAATCTCCTGCAGAACTGTAACCTATAGTAAGCTGATCTGGACAAAGCATCTCTAGTAACTATATAATGACTTCAGCATGCTCAGGGAGATTGAAAAAGTTCCTTGGAAAGAAAATATATCATAGATGTTTAGCTTACAATAGTCTTTGTAATAAAAGAACATCTTTTATAGGAAAACTGCTCTCCTGTCTCTGGGTCAGATCTTCATTGAAACTCTGTTTTCCTTACATACAAGGATGAGTTTTCATCTTTTAATACAGCCCATAAAGAGCAGATACATTTTTTTAGATTTCCGGCCTCAGACCCTGAAGGATATTGCAGCTGTCCTTCCTAGCACATGCAGATGTACTGACAATTAAAAGGTTTATTTGTCACAGCCCTTAGTTACATGAACCCAAATCCAGTAGAGAGAGAAGGGCTGACATTGGACATAAATTGAGAAAAAGGGAGATTTCAACAAGATATGAGAAAAATCCTTTTCACCATGAGGGCAGTCAAGTGTTGAAAAGGATTTCCCAGAGAGTTCTTACAATTGTGTTAAAATCTTTGGAGGTTTTTAAGACTGCATAAAGTTCCAGCAACCTGATCTCAACCTGACCCTGCTCTGAGCAGGAGGGTGGATGAGATGACCTTCTGAGATCCCTTCCAGCCTGGACTGTTCTATTAGTCCATGGTATCAAATCAGAAAAATAATAATCAGCCATTAGTTACAATTTTGTTATGCAAACTTGCACTCAAGTGCTAAGCAAGCCATTTTTCCAAAAGCCAATTCATGTAATTTCTTTATCAGATCAGCTAGCTGACTGGTTTGAAAACTAAGTATTTTGTTTAGCACTTTTTAAGATTACACACTATTTAGAGGTCTGTGACATGTCCAGTGGGGCCAACAGGAAAAATAAAAAAGTAAAAACAAATCAGTGATTGACCAGATATATAAAAAATAAAATGTTAATGTTTCACTCTGAAAGTAAAAGCTTAATGAAGAAATTTTTTCCATTAAACCAAACAGAAATTTGTGTTCAGTGTTGCATTTCAAGGTGTGTTTCAGAATACAATAAATAGGGTAAAGACTCATCTATTCTGAAATAAATATTCCCTCAAAGAATTAGAATAGTATTTCAAAGAAACTGCAATATTATCACCATAGCCATTGGGAGATTCAGTCTGCTGGAGCTGTGCTAGTAAACAGAACTTCTGTGCTCTTTACCTATTGGAATGAAGCAGGTACTCATTTAAAACAAGATAAATACAGTGTAAATTTATTTCAGACTTTTCTCCACTCCCCAGCTGTCACAGACCTTCAGCTCAGAACATGGGGGTGCTCTGAAGACAGGATTTGAGCCCTTTGTTGACCACACAGATAAAGCAATGCTGCACATGATTATGGGAAGCAAAACAAATATTTTCAGGGCTGATTCCTCCAGCTGCTACACTTCCAGCATCACTTTTCTCATCAAAAATTTCACTTTTTATATCTTTATCATCATAGTTTCTTAAAGGCCTGTTCACAATCACACCCTTGCCATGTGCCAATTAACCCCCGGAGAAGCCCTACCTCCTTCTTTGAAATCTGTATAGATTAGACAAAAAAGCCAAAACCCATGAAGCTAAAACTTTCTTTGCTCTGGGAAAAGATGGTGGGAGGAGGGCCACTGGCCAACAGCTTCCTCCAGCCTGTGTTACTCTTTTCCCTTGGTTCTCATACATGCAGTGCTGGGTGCTTTGCTGTGAGATTACAGAAGCAACTGTGCCACCTCACCAAAGGTGTCCCCCATGCAATTTTTATAAAAAATTAAGCCTTTAAGATGGATGCACACTTGAAAACAGCTGATCAGCAATGCACTGATAGTCCACTTAAAAACAAGCAAACTGTCAAGTGCAAATGTGCTAAAGCACTTTCACAAGTTGCCTGGCTCCCTGCCAGCTCAGCCCCCACGGCCGGCCGGCGCGGTGGGCAGCCTGTCCATGGAGCTGCAGTCACAGAAGGACAGGACTGCTGCTTCCAGACTCTGCATCGCCATGACAACGCTCCCGAACAAACCTCATGGAGAACCAAGAGCCTTTGACACATCCAGACTTTGCCAGGAGTCAGGTCCATGGCCAGGCACAGAACCTGGAGGCCCTGGAACTGCGGCTTCAAAACACGCTGCAAGATGTGAATAATATGAAATACAGTAATTCCACCAACTTCCCTGCTGCACTGCAATATTGACAGCAGCAGTCCTACTGGCTAAGAAGAACAGGAAGTATGAGAAAAATTCCATAACACACCAAAAAGTAACAATAAATCTGACTTTTGAGACTGTACTTTTTTTTTTCCAAGTGGAACAAAAAAATGCTTAAAAAGCACACTGAAATTATCCTGAAACATAAATTATTACTGATTCTATTTATGATAACAATTATGTTTTGTAGAGGCCTTATTTTACATCTTCCCAATGCAGGGTTGCATTTTTCCCAGAATTCCATCCCTTCTCCAGAACTATCCCTTTAAATTTGGCAGAAGCTTTACTTCTACAGCTGTTGTTTTGCAGGTCCTTGGGTTTTTTCTTGCATTGCTGGTAAATGCTCATATTTTATTGTATTTTCTCCTCTGGATTCACAAGGAAAAAGTGTATTTTCATCAAACATAGGGGAAGCTCCTCTGTTTCCCAAAGCATTGCTGACTATCCTAATTAAAACTAGCTCCAAGACTTACCATCAGCCTCCACTGCAGCGCAATAGGCACCTCCCTGCAATGTAAGCCTTTGTATTTATTGTAACTATTTATATAAATGCTGCGGTCAGCTCTGTATCCACATAAATCTAACACCATTTATATTAATTTTGTAAGACTTTTGTGAGACAGAGCTAATTTAGTCAAATCCAAGTTGATTATAAACTGTTCTTCTTTATAATAACTATGTTTGAAAACTATTGTTTTTAAGAGACAATCCCATTTACTTTGTTAAAATAAGTTATATTTTAATCTGGGCAGGGATGTTTTCCTCCTGTGTCTGGCCCACCATTATTTGGTCTAATGGATTGAGTTAAAGGCAACAATCTTCAAAATCCCATTCCTCTCTCTCTTTGAATGTTTCTGCACTATGCAGACTTCTTGGCATCACCTTGGCTTCTGCTGGGTTTCAGAAATAATTGTTGATGATACAGTAAATTTGTTTTCTCTCCCTTGTGTTTAAATCCCAATCTTACAAACACTCATGTATTTGCTCAGTTTTATGCACGACTAAGTCTTTGGCGTTAATGAGGCTGCTCATGTGCATAAAGTTAAGCATATGTGCAAGTGCTGTATGATCAGGGTCTTAGGATGCCAATTTGCAGTAATAACAGATTTGCATAAACTCATGATCCCAAGCACTGGGCTTCCTGCTCATTATCAGTAGTGGAATTAATTTAGCTGGTTTTCATTCCATGATGTTTATGAGCCTTTTTTTTTCTTTTGAGTGAACTTCAAGTTGTTTTGATTACCAGTCCTCAGCCATTTTTGATTTTGTCCCTGTCACTTAACATATGTGGGGTTTTTCCCTCCATCTACAAGTGCCCACCTTAGCCATGTTGTATGAGCTCATTTATGCTCCAGATCTAAGATCAGGTCACACTTCTTAAGCTGAAAATATGCTCCATGCTGTGTAAGAGATCTGCAGAACTACCAATTGCAAATACCCAGCTAGGACTCATCAAAATCCTGTGCACAAGTCATGGCTTCTGTCGTCAAGGGGTTAGGCCCTAAATGAAGTGAGTAGAAGCTGTAAGCATTTAGTAGAGATGCCAGCTAAGGGAGAGGCAGCCTGCACTCCTCTCTGGCAGGTGGGTCGCATTGAAGCAGAAAAAGTAAAGTATATCCTCACTGAAATTACAGTGCATGTCCTACTGAAGGATAATCTCCTTTCTGATGCTCAGCTCTGCTTTGTCTTCATTATGATTGACACTTAATACCTATGATACAACTCCTAAAGACTCTGGGGTTTGACTCCTCATTCTCAGAAGCAGTACTGCATTTACTCCCTCTCTCAGTGGATGGGGCAGGACCAGGTGTCCACCCTTCCCTGGCAGGTGCTACTGAGGACACACCTATCCAGAAACCTTCCCTCTGTGGTGCACCCAGCTCGCACAGCTGACCTGCAGTTCCCAGCACAGCTGAGAGTTGCTTTGAGATCTTCCAGCCACCAGTAAAGTGGAGAAGGCTAGAGTGCAACTTTTGGTTCTGAAGGGAGAAAGAGACAGCAGCGCTGCAATAGGGAAACAAAGGTAGAAACAGTGCTACTTGTTGAGTAGCAAAACAGAGGCATGAATGCCTCCTAACCCTAATATGTAACATTTCTAAAGAGGGGGGGGGGGGAAGATAAATGAATGAATTCTGCAACAAAAGAGATAGTTGAGAGCTATCATCTCAAGAACCTCTGAAAGCCAGCTGGAGGCACAGAGAGCAGTATCTCAGGAGGCCAGCCCAGGAGGAAGGTATTAACCCTCTTAGTGCTGGTGGAGAAGCAGGAAAGCCAGTTAATAGTACTCAATAAGTGAGTCTCTGTGTGTCTCAAAGCCTTAACTGCAATTCTTTTCAGTACAGCAGCTTTCTTTGCCAGCCCAGGCCCTTGAACACACAGTCCCGGGGGAGAGCACAAAGAGGCTTGGCTGTCTCTGCAGGTGCTGCAGAGTGGAGGGGCTGGAGCACAGGTCTGCAAGGGCAGAAAGGAGCATCCCATTGTGTCCCGCCTTCTGCAAGGCAGGAACTCCCCTTTCTTAAACAGCTCTGCTCCCCTAGCAGGGGCTGCTCTCTGAGCTGCATCTGATTGTGGTTTCTGAGCTCTGGCTTGGCTCTTGCAGACGCTATTCCTGTAACAGACAAGCCTGCTCCTCTGCCACGTATTTGTTTAAATGGGTTCAAAAGTTCTCAGCTTCCTGACGACTTTTTTTCCCCCTTTGTTTTATACCAATCAGTTAATTTGCTAACATCACCCCGCATATCTTCTGATCTTAGGCAAGCTGGCGGGGTTCACTGGTGCCTTTATCGCCGCATTACAGCCAGCAGTGAGGAATGCAGGTCAGAAGGGAAATAAGAAGGGACGGCTCTTTTGAAATGGGGAGGAACAAGGTCAGGGTTGTGGGGCAAACAGGAGAGGGTGGAAGTGCAGAAAAGGGATGTACTTTAAAAACAAACTCATGCTGCACTAATCCAACTGCTATTCAGCTTTATCCCCCTCTGCTTATACATTGCTAGAAATCTCCTTTTATCTTCCTTTGTCTCTTTTTCTTATTCTGTCTATTACAAAGTCTTGACGAAACCACCTATTTTGTAATACATTTTATAAAATGCTCTGAGTATTTCACAACACACTTTTATTAACTTCTGATCAAGAAGTCTGTTTCAAATGAAAACATTAGAACCGATCAGAAATGGGAACATTTTTCACAAAAGGTGATGGGTTTTGTTTTGAGAACACTTTACTTTTTAGTCAGAATTTTTGTCCTATCCAACAAAGAGCTTTTTTATCTCTTTCCCAGTTACTCCAGATTTACAAGAATGGGAATGAAAACAGACTGCAATTTTTGTCCTCATTATAAAAGGGACAGAGATTTAGAAGAAAAAGATTCATTGAGCAGTTATATTAGAATAAAATTGTGCTGTTTGGCTTTGGTAGCTTTGTGCTTGTTTATATCAGTGGATTGATCAGAGACCCACATATTTTGTTTTCTTCCACTGCTCTGCATGTCCTTGTTGAACAGGACAGTCCTGCTTTATCTCTCACAATGTTCTTCCAGGTCATGGTTGAGCACAGAGGCATGACCATGAGGAAACTTGCCTTTACTTCTGCCAATCACATGCCAGTCGATAAAGAGAAATCCATTTTCTTTCTACCTAGCACTAAAGTGGAAAAAGAAAGGTTCTCTTTTCTTTTCTTCTTTTTATTTTAATGTGTGTGTTTGTATGCAGCAAAGCAAACAAAAGTTTAAAGTAAACTTTTTCAAATATCTTTTTCCTGGCAGAACTTTCTCTGCCTTCTGCTGGCTGAAGGGCATTGTAATTCATGCAATAAAAGGGGAAAAGATCTGCTGGTAGAGATTGTTTACTTTAAACTTCTGTTTGTTTTGCCTTCACTCCAGGAAAGAATGTAATATTTTTATGAAGCTCTGTTAATTTTTTTTTTCTTCCTTTGACTGACTTGAGCACTGGAGAAAGCACCCGATCAACAAACAGGAAAACCAAAGTACTTTTCATCCCTGTAGGACAGAAGTAGCGCAAACTGCTGCGCTGCTTTTAACTGATCCTCCTTGTGAGTGAATGGATGTTACCTGGAAGTAACCCATACACTTGGGTCAACATTTTCAAACCAGTCTCCTAAGCCCAAGCACCCCACTGAAATCTATGATGGAGTCACTAAACCACTTCAGATAATAATTAAAAAAAAAAAAAAAAACACCAAACTGTGGGTAGTCGGTAGGCCACCATTTGTGGATGTACTGCCAGTTTGAAGAGTTGGGTTTCAGAATCGGTTTCCAGGCTGGCAGAGCAGATGTGCAGGTCTAGGAGCTGGTCCTTACATGGAGGCAGGGGTCCATCAGAGGTGAAAGTGCCACGCTGGTTGCAGACCACTGGCAGGGGTTTGAGGTGCCTCATCACTTTGTGGGCAGCAGCTCACAAGTTGCCCACCACAAAGCAACTGGAAACTGAGTTTCACTTTTCCCTCGTCAATTGCTGTGGGCTCTGTGTGTGTGTGTCTGCCTGTCTGTTTCCTCCTTACTCAGATGTTGAGGCTGAGAACATGGAAAGGGTCATATGGTCAAAATGCTCAGTCCAGAGTGACATTTTTAGGGTGGTGTAGTACCTGATATGTTGTATTTTTTTTTCTCATAAATATGAACTAGTTTAGAAAAAGAGGAGCACAGGAATAGTCAGTCCTTTTAAAAGAGATGTGATTAGGAAGGCAATTGCTATCAATGTGTGCTAGATTCAGCATTTCTGGGAGAGGTAACCTACATCCAGTAGCATAATAACAGAGCAAAGGTTGTTTTTTGCACTCCTGATTCATAGCACACTGCAATGGTGACACTGATCCACTTATCCTGAAGTGCCTCCTAACCCAGAGCAGTGGGTGCAGGTAGCATGTGCTCCAGCTCCTGTAAGGATTCAAATCCAAATCTCTGACTTTTTGGGAGTGTTTGCCAGAAACCTGCCCATGAGCTGCTACTCAGCACCGTAGGGGTGTGCCTTCCTGACAAATGTCAGCTGCTGAAGCAACAAATCATGGGCCCAAGAGATGCCCAAATGTCTCTCCCTTTGGAAGCGCCTGAGACAGTAGGTGGAAGCCTGTGCTCTGACAGCTCCTTCCAAAACTTCCCCCACCTCACCCCCACCTCCTCACTTATCACTGCTAGGGGCGAGCAGGAAAAGAGCAGGAAGAGCGACAGAACAAAAACAGCTCTGAGACTGGAGACCAGGAGTCAGGGCTGCTTCTTGCTGCTGTCTCAGCTGTGCAGCTTTACTGACAGCCAGGTGCTCCAGCTTTCTTAGCCACAAAGATGTGTCAGGGAAGGCACAAGCAATTCTTCTCCCTCCCTTTCTGCTAGAAGAGTAAAGTTGACACTATGATGTTTTTGAGGCACTCTGTGCTGATGGTCACCAGTGTTCACTGGCCTCCCCCTTCAAACTGTGCCAGGCAGGGGACTTGGGTGCCCCTCAGTAGCACATCCCCACCTACCTGCTCCTCTCTGAGCAAATGCACAGGCAGAGCTGAAGGTGCCTGCACAGCCTGGATTCAGGCAGGGAGACATCCGGTGTTGCAAGAAAGTGCTGAGAGCAGATTTGGGGGGCGTCCCAATATTAGGAACTGGTCTTTAAAAATCTTGATTTGCCTTAAGCTTCAGTAACATCTGACCCTAAAAATTGATCTAGAAAGTGTTAGATTTATTTCAGCAATATGGATGTTCAGGAACATAGATCTTCAGAGCCAGAAAGGATTAAAAATTTCCACTCCTATGTAATGAAAAACTAAGAACCTTATCCGAAAATGTCTGCCTCGAGCTCTCTGCTTGTGACAAAATATTGCAAGAGTCTTAAAATTCCAGGATCTTGAGAACTCTTGCCCATTCAGCTTCTTTCTCTTTCTCCAGTCTGCTGCAGTTCTTGAATAAAAAGCTCCAATAAATATGTATGTAAATGTGGGGCATTTTACAACATGCTTGCAAGGCAGCAAACGGGTCAGGCCTTTGAGGAAGCATGAATAGGTTAGGATTATAATTCATTGTAATGTCATGCCAAACTGCAGTTTCAAGGGCCTAAGTTCTCCAATTTTATCCAATAAAAAATTTAAAGAGACAAAAACCCAATTTGTTTTATAATCAATAAAATGTACAGCTTCTTTATCTTATTAGAAGAGGCTGTCAGTTGCAGTCAACCATTGTCAACAGGCTGCTTGATCTATCAGTATAACAAATCATTACAAGGAACACAGCACTCTGCTGTGGCTTTTGTGGTGTTTCTAATGAGGACTGGCAATACCTCTATTCCATTACAAGATTTGAAAGTGAATTTGTTGGAGACACACCCGGGCTTAAGGTAGGAGAGGAAGGTTTAAAAATAATTAACTGCGCTGTTCCAAATAACTCGATAGATTAAGGATTCATTCACAATAAAGCAACTCCTTGCCTCTGTGATTGGTATTTAAATCTAGGGTGGCATTAAGTGCTGGTCTGCTTCAGCCTAAGCTTGGGACTGCACAGGATTAGAGGGCACGCACGGCTGCTCTCGCATGGGGTAGCTGAGAGGAATGAAGTGTCTGAGCACTGAACAAAAAGAGACAGGAAGGAGGAGAAAATATGACCACATGGGAGGGGGTGAGGGGCAGTTTGGCAGTTGTTTTGCACTGTGGTTGTGGCCATCCCTGTATGCAGTGGCCCTGGAGCTCATGCTGGCACCCAGCACTGTTGCATCCCTGAGGCACATAAGCTGCACAGCCCTAGAAAGGGGACCCCACCCCGCCACACACGCACTGTCGCCTCAGGCCCCCCACACACGCACTGCTGCCTCAGGCCCTCCACACACACACACTGCTGCCTCAGGCCCCCCACACACGCACTGCTGCCTCAGGCCCCACACACACGCACTGCTGCCTCAGGCCCCCTGCCTCAGGCCCCACACACGCACTGCTGCCTCAGGCCCCCCACACACGCACTGCTGCCTCAGGCCCCCCCACACACTGCTGCCTCGCACTGCTGCCTCAGGCCCCCACACACGCACTGCTGCCTCAGGCCCCCCGCACACGCACTGCTGCCTCAGGCCCCCCGCACACGCACTGCTGCCTCAGGCCCCCACACGCACTGCTGCCTGCTGCCTCAGGCCCCACTGCTGCCTCAGGCCCCACAAAAATGCACTGCTGCCTCAGGCCCTCCCACACACGCCTCAGGCTGCCTCAGGCCCCCCACACACGCACTGCTGCCTCAGGCCCCCACAAAAATGCACTGCTGCCTCAGGCCCTCCACACACGCACTGCTGCCTCAGGCCCCCCACACACGCACTGCTGCCTCAGGCCCCCCACACATGCACTGCTGCCTCAGGCCCCCCACACTGCTGCCTCAGGCCCCCCGCACATGCACTGCTGCCTCAGGCCCTCCACAGCTGCCCTGTGTGTTTCCTTGTTTTCCTCTCTGTAGGTGCTGGACCATAAATAAGGTGATGAAGGTAAGACAGGGCAGGCTGAAGGACATGGCTTCTTTAGGCATGTTTCCCTATTAGGAACTCCCCCAATTCCATGGCATCCCTCCTGCAGCACCATGACTACTCACCAAATCCAGCTGCTGACACATGAGGGTCAGGACAGGATTTCCTTCCTTTCAGACCAGACAGAAAACGTGCAGCCTTGAGAGAAGGGATGCCTTGGGATTAAAAGAAATCTGAGGCTGAGATGATAAATGTGGGACAAAAGCTCCTGTGAAAGGCACCTTCCTAATTCAAAGGTAATGCCAATGGAAGTCATACCCTTAGGTCACATAATTCCTGAAATAATCTACAAAGTAGCCCAGTAAATCAAGGAGAACTGATTTGAAGCTCTTCCTCCACCTCAGACTGCTTTTTTAGGCACTTAGCTCATAAGAAAAAAATCTCATCCACCTGGCAAAATACAGGGGGCTGGAAACAGCAGCAGCACTTCCGAGTCTCACCTGCGGTCTTTGCTTTGAGGTGGGAGTGCACACAAAACATCACAGGTAACTGCCCCCAGGAAAGGGATGTCCTGGGAAGGGACTGTGGACAGTCAGCAATGCCCAGGCCACGTCTCACTGGGGAGCCAGGTTTGGGATCCCCCTCTGCAGCCTTCGGAGCTGCTTCAGAAGCTGCTTGATGCTGGATGGGACCCAGAATTGTCAACAAGCTGAGCAGCCTCTCACGGTCCTGCTGTGAGCTGATTATCACATCTAACAAAATAATGTGCTGGAACAAATAACACTTCAGGCTCTGTTGTTTCAGGTGAAACTTAGTCCTACTAAGTATAAATTTATAATAAGAGCCACAGCATTATGAGTTTCCCAACAGCCAGATTTAATTCAAATGCATAAATTCAGACCCTTACAGGGACACTCTCATCGTTGTGCGCTGGAATTTGGGGATTTACACACATAGTTCCCATTAACACGAGTAGGAGTTACAGTATGCATACATACTTTCCCCTCTCGATGCAGGCATTTCCCGCGGGGATGATAACTGCGCTTTAAATTCTCCTTCCACGATGGTTCGCAGGGACGCTCAGCGCTCCCCGCGAAGGGCGCACCGGCCGCGGGCAGTCCCGGCAGCGCGGAGCGACCTCCCCCGACACGGCCGCCTCACCCGCGGGAAATTGTGTCTCCGGAAAGCCGGGGGACACTCCCGACAGACGCTGCTGTCGCGATTTAAGGCCAGAAAGCGCCGCTCCGCTCCGCCCGGTGCCGCGCAGCCGAGCGCGGCCGCAGCCCCGAGGCGCGGAGCCCGAGTGCCACCTGCCGGGACCGCGCAGCTGGAACAGCACAGCTGGAACCGCACAGCTGGAACAGCTGGCACCGCCCGGCACAAAACAGCCCGAGAACGAGGGGCGTCAGGTTTAGGGCCGGAGCAAGGCAGGTGGGATAGCATCGGGAGGATGCTTGGCTGGGGAGGAAGAAGAAAACACGTATTCCCTCCAATTCCATGCAGAATTCATGTGTGTGGAAAAAATTAGGGATAGGTTTGTTGGAGTAGTTAGCGGAAAGAAAATGTGAACTGACCTTATTCTGACTCTTTTTTCCTTTTTTTTTCTTTTTTTTCTTTTTTCTTCTTTTTTTTTTTTTTTTTTTTTTTCTTTGTTTTTTCTTTTTTTTTTTTTTTTTTTTTTTTTTTTTTTTTTGCAGTCATTAAGAGCACTGCTGCAAAACCTCTATAAGGCACTTCACTTTAAAAGGATTTAACCAAGCTGCCCAATCAAGGCCAGGGGCACAGCAGAATATCCTCTCGTTATGTGTGTACTCATTATAGTTCGTTGCATTTGTAAAGTTTTGGAAACGCCTGCTTGTCTAACAAGATCTACTCAAATAAAATGTGACTGTAGCATAACTGTAGTGGGGAAGAAAGGCCCATAAATATTGTACTGTGCCTGACCAAAATATATCCATGGTGTTCTGTTCCCTTTTTAGCAAGTTTGAAGTCGACTCTGTTGAATTTAATAGGCTGATGCTTTTACAAAGCATGTGTGACAGATAAACTGGATTATGTAGAGGTTGACAGGGCAGTTGCTTTTGAGGGAGATTTTTAGGGGTTTTTTTTGATGCTGGAAGCCTTAGTGAAATTCAGTGCACTGGTAGCTGCAGTGCTCCTCTCACAGGCCTGCTTTGCTGTCAGAGTAGGCTGGTGCCAGCTTGCACAGCATAGAGGAGCTGCAGGCAGAGTCCCCCTGCTCCAGACAGCCCTGTCTGTGCCTGAAGCTGGAATGGTACTATAACCTTTGCAGCAGCAGCAGTCTGACTGCTGAGCTAGTCTTAACCACAGTTCTTTCACGAGTATAATTCTGTTGTGTATATGGATTACTAACAAGAATTTAACATCACTCTGTATGTAAAAGGAATTACCCAAATTATTTTTAGTAGTTGTGTTTTAACCTAAACTGGACTGTAAAGCTGCAACAATTTTGTCAAGTTTTTCTGGCTCCTTTGAAGATCTGTTCTCATAGAACTGCCAAGTGGTACATGGAAAAGGTGTGTCCCTTTTCCCATGGGGATACACACACCCCCCCAGAATTCACCCCTTCTTCACACTCTGGGCTTCATTTTTTTTCATGAAAGCTAAAAATTTGGCTTTCTGCATAATTCTCTATCTGGAAACAGAAAATCTTTGTTAATAAATCTCTTGTATATGCTGTGAAATGCTGGAGGATCTCACAGCTCATTGCAATTATGTGTATTCTAGATCAGAGAAGTGATGGCTTACGCTTAGGGGCTCTGCAGAGAGTGTTGCATGTTATGCTAGCGACACAGCTTTGGCTGCAGGCCCTGATCCAAAGCCAGCTGCAATCAAACAGTCAAAGGTCATGTCTCCACAACAGAAAGAAGTTGTAATTGTAGCTTGTCCCAGGATTACCCTTGGTGGTTTAAGCCTGCCAGCACGAGAAGCAATAACACAAGCAAATGTGGAGTGGAGAGCTACCAGGATACAAAGGCCTCCAGTGTGGGCTGGTGGTGCCTCCTGGAGCCCATGTCCCTGCACAGGCAGGAGCAGCCCGGGTCTGCCACCAGCCCTGGGCCACCACTGCACCCTGTCACCTCCACAGCCACGGGGCAGCCCTGCTCACAGGGCCACCAGGACCTCCAGTGCCCACCCTGCTGCCAGGACACCGTGGCCAGGACCTGCCTGTCCCCAGCTCCAGCTGTATCCCCCTGAGCCACTGCAGGCCACAGTGCCAGGACAGGTGTCCCAGCTGCCCTTTGTCCCCAGAGCAGGATAAGGCTGTCCACATCCTGCCAGGGTAGCTGCTGGAAAGTGATGACTGGTGCTAGCTGCCATTAGGGGGAGAAAAATCTAAGCTCCATAGCCTGGGGGATGGCTAAAGCTGGAGAACATGAATGAATTTTCAGAAAAAGACACAGGAGGTCCTTAAAAAGAGTTTTAAAATGTATAACTCACATAAAGATAGATGTGCAATATATATATAGATGTGTCTAGAAATATTTTGCAGAATTTGCAAGATTTTTTGAAGGTCCATAATTTAGGGTTCCAAATTATTATTTCAAACCCGATTTGTTTTAATTGGATGGGAAATCTTCTTCCAGCAGTGAGAAGTAGAAAGTTTCTGAGCTGTACCCTTTCCATTCCTGTTTCCAAACTTTTCCTCTTGAAAGAAAGTTTCTCATTACCATATCTCTAAGTAGTTAATGTTCAGAGTGTATTTTATTGCAATAGATTGAAAATGGCAATGGCTCTATATTATTATGCAAAAGCAAAGGGATCTCATAGTACTACTTTAAAAATGCAGAAAAGATCATGTATTTTTGCTGTGTCTGCCTTATAGTTTGCTGTGAACAAAGTCACAATCATTATCTATAAATGCTATTGGGTCACCCTGAAATTTAGGAGTGAGGGAAAGAAAGAAAACAAAGATAGAAGAAAAGAAAAGGAAAGAAGCTTTGTATTGCTGCCCTTTCTTGAAGGCAGACTTTCAGCAGATCACTTTGACCTGTCTCCTGTCTACCTGTCAAAATGATTATTTGTTCTTTCACAGTGCCTAGAACAATTGCAGGGTAGGGGTTTGTTTACTCTTTTGCATCATATTGAAATCATTTACTTTTATAATTGTGGACAGCTGGAAAAGGGGTTAGGGAATAAGAACAAAAATTAAGAGTACTGGCAAGAGGGTGAAGGATTTTAAGACAGGGCACCGACCAGTTTAAATGCTTGAGATGACAAAACACTTATTGAACACCAAAGACTAGCATATAACTTCTGTAGCTGTAAAGTAAATGACAGTTTTAATCAAATTTCTTTCTCTCACTAGAACAGTAATAAACACGAGCAGATATGTTTATCTCTTTCCTACACCTTTATCAGAATCAAAAACCCAGAGCAAGGAAAGTTACTATCATCTGTCCCTGATGTAAAACATGTATCTATTAAGTAGACTTCTGAAAAGCTCATTTAAATGCTCTGGTCTCTGCTCTTAGCCATTATGTGTGCTCAGTCCCATGTACAGCCTTGAAAAGCAAAACAAGAGCTCTTTTGCAAAACCGCCTCTCCATTTCCCAGAGTTGTTTTTTTCCAAAGCCATTGTTTTTTTCTCCCGAGTATAATACCATTGTTTTTATCTTGCTGCAGTTTCTTAGGGGAAGAATGTTTTAAGAACAATAACATAACATTTAGGAATAATAACCCCCTTGTCTCACGTTGGCTCTGCTGTTCTCACTCACAGAGCCACACGTACTGTCTGCAACCAAAAGACAATACCTAAGAATGAACTTCAGAAAATAACAAGTATTTATATTTTCTCAGTGCTGCCACCAGGGGCATTGAGTCTTTTTTGGTCCAAGTGGGATAGCTCTGTATGAGCCTTAGTAGCAATTTGTTTCAGAAGATTTCCAATTAGTCATGGATATTTTTCAAGAGCTGGGGCATGTTGCGCTTAGTGACACACTCAGAACAGAGGAATCTCCTTTTGTTCTGAAACTGCTATTTGCACTTTTGTTTGTTTTGTCCTAGTTTTCTTATTAGAATATGAAGTGAACCATTGTTTCCACTTCCTACCTAATCTTTCCATAATTACAAAATAATTAAGTTGGTTAATGTTTGGGGTTTTTTTCACCAGAAAAACAAAATTCCCCCATAATGTCCTTACAATTATCATGTCAAGAGCACTTTATTTTACAAATTTCTATGCAAATATAGATATAGATGGGATATGTGCTTGCATTTGAGCAGTTATCTATAATGCTTCTTTAGTTGCATCAGGATTACCTGCTCACAATGGTCCAACATCAGAAAGTTAGCAATACTAACTTATCCTAAATTCAGGATTTTTTATAAGTGTTCATCAATATTTGGTTTGATTTTCCTTTTCCTCCACCTAGAAGAGAGGATTTTGCAGTTCCTGTGCATACAATGCTGCTTGTCTGTAGCATTCTGACTGAGAGCTCCTGACATGTTCCAATTTCTGGTCAGGCCCTGTAAAAAGAATCACAAAAGTCTGTGCAAATATTTCATTTACTTTATTCACAGAGCAGGTATATGAGAACACTAAAGCTATGTGCCCTTATTGATTGGGTTTTAGTGAAATCAGAGGAGAAATTCATGTACCAGCTGATTTTCAGACAGCCACTAGCACAGAGCAATTCACTGATGGATGTCACCAAACAGAAGGTCACACCACAGCATATGCACTTGGTTGTGCTGTGCAGTGACTTCATTTGTATGCAGCAGGAACAGCGAAGCATGGGGCTGCCTCTGGAGGGAACAGTCAATTCTGCAAACATTTATGACACTGCAGACTAGTCCAGGGAAGTTTACCTTGCCCTTGTCTTTGTAAAATGTTTTGTCGATCAAGGTTATCTGGTCAGAGCTCTCCTGGAGTCTCAGCACAACCAGTTCAGGGAGTAAAGGGAGGGACATTAGAGAGGGTCTTTATAGTGTGTCTTGTGGAACATTTTTCAGAAAAATCACTGTACCAGGACCTGGAATTTCTGATCCCATTTTCCACAGATTGCTTCGGACAAACAAGAAAACTTTAACCTTTGTGTGTGTTGCCACAGTTTATGAACAGGATGCAGATCTTCTCTCTCCACCATGTGAGGTCACCTCATTAATTCTTCCTGGTTGAATTGGAACTTGGGTCTGTAGGTATAATTTTATATCATGTTGAATAATGAACACATGAATAAACTCTTATTGAATGTTTGTCTGAATGAATGGCATGAGCAGAGGAGAGGACAGGTGGATTCCTGTCTGCACTGCAGCTTTGGTGGAGGTGAAATCTAAGCCTCGGTTTTCCAGAACCCAGATTTTGTTTCTGCTCCATTTTGTGAAAAGAGCCATCATTACTTGTTCTTCTCTTTCTTCTATTTTAGCAGTGATCTCTATGAGTCAATCCCTTTATTTTCAAGTACTTATTTCATTTTCTAAATTCTCTGAGAAGACATCAAATCAAAGTTGAAAAAAAAACATCAGCTAAAATAAACATTTTTATTTAATCCCAGGAATATTTGTTTCAAATGTGGATAATTATAGGAAAAAAATTAGGTTCAGGTTGACATCAGATTTCTTGGGGACTTTCAAGAAATCTAAGTGGTGAATCAGAAAAATTAATTTTCACTGGTCTTTTCTTAAATCTTTATTCATACTACATACAGCAGGTCTGTCATTTCTTTCTCTGCCTCTTTTTTTTTTCTTTCCTGTACTTGTTCATCTTCTCCCAGGATCATCTGTAAGAAGAGTTATCTCAGATTTGCATTTTCAGGTGTACTGTTTGTTATCTTGCAATCTGCAAACAAATAATCTTTTCTGTCTCCTCTGTCTCACTGATGTCAAATGCTGAAGCAACTCGGCCAGAGGAACTTCTCTTAAATATAGTTTCAATGACAAAGGGGGATCTTCTTATTTGCATTTTAATTTATTGTTTTCCTGAGGAAATAAAGTAACTGCTAGGTTTTATTGGCTTTAGGTCACAAAAGATGGCTTTTGTCAATGTAGTTTGGTTGGTTGATTGGTTGGTTGGTTGGTTGGTTGGTTGGTTGGTTGGTTGGTTGGTTGGTTGGTTGGTTGGGTTTTTGTAAACCAGCAGTGGTTTTTTTGTTGTTGTTGTACAGATTGTTATAACCAGCCACACCAAGTACCATGATGAAACTGAGGTGGAACTAAGTGTGTCCAGGGAGCCCAAGGTGTTACTCCTGGGTGAAACCTGCTCTTGGCCAGCCTGGGGTGTGCAGAGCTGTGTGTGAGTACAGGTTGCTGCATAGAGACAGCAAATTTGGCTGGAGAGGAACTAAAACAGCAAAAGGCACATGCATACCCATGCTTATGTGGAGACTCTGAGCCAAATAAGGAGGAGTAAAGGAGGAAAATGTGCTTAAGAGCAGGTGTTTTTCAAGGGAGGAGTCAGCAGCAGTGAGGAGAGGGACACACAAGAGAGGTTTTATCAGTGACTGAAGGCCAGCCAGGACAGCAGACTTGGATGAGTTTTCCTGCAAAAGAGCTCCAGCTTTGCAAGTTAGGTAGAAGTCCACATTCACAGCTTCCATTTTCTCCAGATGAGTTTTGTGGGCACACAGCTACTCTGAGTCTGGGCATTTGGATGTCTGCCTGACCAGCCCTGGGTGTTTATTTCTCATTTGGGAATAGAAGCACAGGGTTTGCTCATAGAAAGAACTGAATGAACTCATTTGCAGGTGCAATCTTACTGTATTCTTAAACTGCTACCCTGTTTGCCTTTCCCAGCTCATTTTTATAGGGCTGGTTTGGGGGGTTATTTTCTGTCATTGTGTCATTAAAAAAAATAAGTAGTCCAAAATGATCCCTAACAGAAACCTCTTTAATCTCCCAGGATCTTTTTAACTGGACTGGCCCAATTCTTAACAAAGATAGTGAAAAGAGCAGGGCAGAGAAGAAAGGTGCACAGGATCATTTGACCATTGGCATTTGGTTCTGAACTTCAGAGTAAATGTCTGTATTCTTCCTGGTAACGTAACTTTCCAATCATGTAAAGTACAGCACACCAGAAAACTTTGTAGCAGTTAATTCATTTTTGTGGAGTTCCCTACTGCCAAAAGTCAAGGGAGCAAAGGAGAACATAGTGTAAGGCACAGTTCACATGGCTGTGCTGCGGACCACGGGGACAGCTGATTGATGCAGTGTGAGTTTACCCTCCAGGATACAGCTGAGGTTATTGGTGGGACAAGGAACTGAAGATTGTGTTGCAGCTATTGGCTTCATTCATGAATTGTTAATGTAGAAGAACAAAAGAACTCACTCAAGGCAATCAATTTCCTTTTAAAAATACAACAATTCACCCCAAAAGAGTGAAAGAAGGCTTAAGTGATAAATTGCAGGAATATTGCTTTCACATTTGACACACATTAGACCTGTTTTATATTGGGAAAGTAGTATCATTAAGCAAAGTAGACAGTGCTTTACAACTCTTAGCTTATGAAAAGATACAGCTACTACATAAAGATAACTGTTATTAAATAAGAACATTTGGCAAAGCCTTTAAAGAATAAGAAGCAGAGCTGTCTTTGGTAGTATAGGTCTTTCCTTACACACTTTCACAAAAACGAAGGCCCAATTTGGAGCTATTTGAGTTCAGAGGCACTTAATGGGAAGCTAGATTCCCTTAGCAATAAATGCAAGTATAGGTATAAACGGAAGGAAGTTTATACCTACACTTTAGTATAAACTTGCTATCCTCCTCCAAAAACACCAGAGTGAAGTAATCACTGTGTGCTGAAATCCCCCATGGAATGGTAGCAACTGCTGTTCCTCCCCAGGAGGAGCCTTGGACCAGATGTGGGATGGTTAGCATCCATTTCTCCAGGGTTCAGGGCCCTAAACTGTGCCTCCTTCATCCTTGCCAGCCTTTCAGAAATAAGCTGAAACCATTCACCAGCAACTTACATCCCATAGTCCTTTTCCAGCACAGATCATAAACACTCACTCAGTCTTATAATACACTATCTTGTAAGCTGTTAAACAAAAAATATGTGACCGAGTTTCAAAAACCCTGCCAAACAAACTTTCCTCCTAATGTCCAGAAACTGCTGTCCTTTCTGTCTCCATGTCTAATTTGAGGCAGATAAAACCAACTTCTCACCACGTTTTATCCATCTGTAACATGTCCATTTTCCACAGATTGCTTCGGACAAACAAAAAAAACTTTAACCTTTGTGTGTGTTGCCACAGTTTATGAACAGGATGCAGATCTTCTCTCTCCACCATGTGAGGTCACCTCATTAATTCTTCCTGGTTGAATTGGAACTTGGGTCTGTAGGTATAATTTTATATCATGTTGAATAATGAACACATGAATAAACTCTTATTGAATGTTTGTCTGAATGAATGGCATGAGCAGAGGAGAGGACAGGTGGATTCCTGTCTGCACTGCAGCTTTGGTGGAGGTGAAATCTAAGCCTCGGTTTTCCAGAACCCAGATTTTGTTTCTGCTCCATTTTGTGAAAAGAGCCATCATTACTTGTTCTTCTCTTTCTTCTATTTTAGCAGTGATCTCTATGAGTCAATCCCTTTATTTTCAAGTACTTATTTCATTTTCTAAATTCTCTGAGAAGACATCAAATCAAAGTTGAAAAAAAACATCAGCTAAAATAAACATTTTTATTTAATCCCAGGGAATATTTGTTTCAAATGTGGATAATTATAGGAAAAAATTAGGTTCAGGTTGACATCAGATTTCTTGGGGACTTTCAAGAAATCTAAGTGGTGAATCAGAAAAATTAATTTTCACTGGTCTTTTCTTAAATCTTTATTCATACTACATACAGCAGGTCTGTCATTTCTTTCTCTGCCTCTTTTTTTTTTCTTTCCTGTACTTGTTCATCTTCTCCCAGGATCATCTGTAAGAAGAGTTATCTCAGATTTGCATTTTCAGGTGTACTGTTTGTTATCTTGCAGTCTGCAAACAAATAATCTTTTCTGTCTCCTCTGTCTCACTGATGTCAAATGCTGAAGCAACTCGGCCAGAGGAACTTCTCTTAAATATAGTTTCAATGACAAAGGGGGATCTTCTTATTTGCATTTTAATTTATTGTTTTCCTGAGGAAATAAAGTAACTGCTAGGTTTTATTGGCTTTAGGTCACAAAAGATGGCTTTTGTCAATGTAGTTTGGTTGGTTGATTGGTTGGTTGGTTGGTTGGTTGGTTGGTTGGTTGGTTGGGTTTTTGTAAACCAGCAGTGGTTTTTTTGTTGTTGTTGTACAGATTGTTATAACCAGCCACACCAAGTACCATGATGAAACTGAGGTGGAACTAAGTGTGTCCAGGGAGCCCAAGGTGTTACTCCTGGGTGAAACCTGCTCTTGGCCAGTCTGGGGTGTGCAGAGCTGTGTGTGAGTACAGGTTGCTGCATAGAGACAGCAAATTTGGCTGGAGAGGAACTAAAACAGCAAAAGGCACATGCATACCCATGCTTATGTGGAGACTCTGAGCCAAATAAGGAGGAGTAAAGGAGGAAAATGTGCTTAAGAGCAGGTGTTTTTCAAGGGAGGAGTCAGCAGCAGTGAGGAGAGGGACACACAAGAGAGGTTTTATCAGTGACTGAAGGCCAGCCAGGACAGCAGACTTGGATGAGTTTTCCTGCAAAAGAGCTCCAGCTTTGCAAGTTAGGTAGAAGTCCACATTCACAGCTTCCATTTTCTCCAGATGAGTTTTGTGGGCACACAGCTACTCTGAGTCTGGGCATTTGGATGTCTGCCTGACCAGCCCTGGGTGTTTATTTCTCATTTGGGAATAGAAGCACAGGGTTTGCTCATAGAAAGAACTGAATGAACTCATTTGCAGGTGCAATCTTACTGTATTCTTAAACTGCTACCCTGTTTGCCTTTCCCAGCTCATTTTTATAGGGCTGGTTCGGGGTTATTTTTCTGTCATTGTGTCATTAAAAAAAATAAGTAGTCCAAAATGATCCCTAACAGAAACCTCTTTAATCTCCCAGGATCTTTTTAACTGGACTGGCCCAATTCTTAACAAAGATAGTGAAAAGAGCAGGGCAGAGAAGAAAGGTGCACAGGATCATTTGACCATTGGCATTTGGTTCTGAACTTCAGAGTAAATGTCTGTATTCTTCCTGGTAACGTAACTTTCCAATCATGTAAAGTACAGCACACCAGAAAACTTTGTAGCAGTTAATTCATTTTTGTGGAGTTCCCTACTGCCAAAAGTCAAGGGAGCAAAGGAGAACATAGTGTAAGGCACAGTTCACATGGCTGTGCTGCGGACCACGGGGACAGCTGATTGATGCAGTGTGAGTTTACCCTCCAGGATACAGCTGAGGTTATTGGTGGGACAAGGAACTGAAGATTGTGTTGCAGCTATTGGCTTCATTCATGAATTGTTAATGTAGAAGAACAAAAGAACTCACTCAAGGCAATCAATTTCCTTTTAAAAATACAACAATTCACCCCAAAAGAGTGAAAGAAGGCTTAAGTGATAAATTGCAGGAATATTGCTTTCACATTTGACACACATTAGACCTGTTTTATATTGGGAAAGTAGTATCATTAAGCAAAGTAGACAGTGCTTTACAACTATTAGCTTATGAAAAGATACAGCTACTACATAAAGATAACTGTTATTAAATAAGAACATTTGGCAAAGCCTTTAAAGAATAAGAAGCAGAGCTGTCTTTGGTAGCATAGGTCTTTCCTTACACACTTTCACAAAAACGAAGGCCCAATTTGGAGCTATTTGAGTTCAGAGGCACTTAATGGGAAGCTAGATTCCCTTAGCAATAAATGCAAGTGTAGGTATAAACTGAAGGAAGTTTATACCTACACTTTAGTATAAACTTGCTATCCTCCTCCAAAAACACCAGAGTGAAGTAATCACTGTGTGCTGAAATCCCCCATGGAATGGTAGCAACTGCTGTTCCTCCCCAGGAGGAGCCTTGGACCAGATGTGGGATGGTCAGTATCCATTTCTCCAGGGTTCAGGGCCCGAAACTGTGCCTCCTTCATCCTTGCCAGCCTTTCAGAAATAAGCTGAAACCATTCACCAGCAACTTACATCCCATAGTCCTTTTCCAGCACAGATCATAAACACTCACTCAGTCTTATAATACACTATCTTGTAAGCTGTTAAACAAAAAATATGTGACCGAGTTTCAAAAACCCTGCCAAACAAACTTTCCTCCTAATGTCCAGAAACTGCTGTCCTTTCTGTCTCCATGTCTAATTTGAGGCAGATAAAACCAACTTCTCACCACGTTTTATCCATCTGTAACATGTCTTCCCACCACATTATACCCCAAATGTCCCTTAGAGAAGCAAGAATATAACACTGATAGAAAGGGGGCAGTTCATTTTCTAACCTATGCCATCTCCCTTGAGAACAAAAAGCATATATATCTACTGAAACCATTAACCCTCATCCCACATGCCAGGTTATGGCCTAAAAGCAAATCACAGTGATATTGCAGATGCAGGGTTTTTTGAAAGGAAAGGATGAGAGAAGTAGGATGGTGAGGACTGCATGAAGCATCAAACACAGGAACAAGGTGAAGAGAATTCAGAGCAAGGGTTAGTTTTTGCCCTGAATGTTGGCTAGGGAAAAAAAATTAGGTTTAGAGGTTCTCATCCTCACTTGCTTATGCTTTCCCCCTGCTTTCTGAACTCTGAGTACTTGGCTACATAACCATTTTTTCCCCTTAATCATTAGCCCTATATTTGGGTTATTTTTTAGGTGAAAGCAACCTTTTCTAATTCTCTGAGAACGTTCTGTTCTAGCTAGTGCCAGATAGTGAAGTGGAAAGCACTTGGGATAAGTCCTTCACCATCTGCAAACCAGAATATCTCCGCCAGTATATTTCCCTCCATCAGGTCCTCCTTCTTTCTGTTTTCCCTCACAATTCTTGTTCATTTTCTTCTTTGCCAGCCTTCTTGATCTTTATCAGCAAGCAGGAACTGTCTGCCCCCAACAAAGCTAAGTGCACAAGAAAATCTGTGTACCCAATCTCACATCTGAGATAAGCTTCAGCAACCAGGGGAGGTTGGGAAAAAACAGCAATATTTGGTTTTGTTATTGATCAGTATTTCTAATATAGGAATACCTCATCCTCTCAGTCAAGATAGATATTTCTTTGGGGTAGATGCTGAGTCTTCACCTAGTGAGAGATTTTCCCTGCCTTAAAACGTTTATAGTGCAACAGGCATGACATACTATCCACATTTTGTATTAAGTGTGATTTGCTCCAAGACCAACACGGATCCATAAATTGAAACCAGTTCTCCTCAGGCTTTATCTACTGCCTGAACCACAAAACCAAGTTTTTTGACTCCTGAAGGCCATTTAGCAATTGGAACTCAGAAATATTTCATAGTTTCTTTTTCTTAGTAGCTGTAAATTGGGTCTTACTGAAGGCAAAAGTGTTCTAGTGATGTTTGCAGCTTGGCTGTGTTTTGCCATGTTTGAATTAAAACTTATACACCCTTCAGCTTTTCTGTGCTAAATAAGAATGTAATTTTTCATTAGTAATAAACTATTAAAAATGTTTAAAAAATTAGGTCCAGAAATGCACTCCTCTTTAAACTGTACTGCACCAAGTAAGTCCAACATAGTTGGAGTTCTCCCTCTTCAAAACTGCATCAGAAAAGTTTAGACTGGATATCAGGGAAAGGTTCCTCACCCAGAGGGTGGTTGGGCACTGGAACAGGCTCCCCAGGTAAATGGTCCCAGACAGAGTTCAAGAAGCTTTTCAACAATGCTCTCGGGCACACTTCCAACTCAGCTTATTCTGTGATTCTGTAATGTCACTCTTTTTTTATGAAGCTTTGCATTAGAGCTTCTGGGTAATCAGGAAAGGTGCTGCTTGGACTTTCAGATGTCTGTCACATGCATATCCAAGTGATCCAAACTGTGTCTCTGTGTACTACAATTACTCCATTCTACCCCATATATTTCATTCTGGTCTCCAGAGAATGAGCAGCACTTTTTCTCCCACCAAGCATTTGTATTGTTGTGCTGTAAATTTGAACTCATACCTACGTCATTTTCTTCTACATCTTGCCCAAGTGTTATTCAAGTTATGCCTCATTCTCTTCTCTCCACATCAAGGGCATATATTATACTTGCAGTTGCCATGTGATTGACAGCAAGGATGCTATTATGCACCAAGCAATCTGAAAAAGTAGGTCACATAAATTTGCAGAGTGTAGTTTGCTGAAAACCTGTGGAGATTTACATATAGCATATTGTATGGATTTGTTCTGAGCATCCTTTGCCCGTGTTGTGCTTTAGAAAGATGTGGTGAGTGGGAATGTTTTTCTAGCCAAACACCCTTTATACTTGCTATAGGATTGTCCTGATGCCAGAGCTAGCACACCTTGAAACTTGAACATGAGCTGGGAGGTGAGTATGA
This sequence comes from Emberiza elegans, assembly GCA_024865655.1. Lineage (NCBI taxonomy): Eukaryota > Metazoa > Chordata > Aves > Passeriformes > Fringillidae > Emberiza > Emberiza elegans. The sequence goes on from JALJVW010000206.1 coordinate 75,247,806, forward strand.
ATGGAATAAAGTGATTTATTTAAGGGCCAAAAATATAATAAAGATTTTGGAAACCGATACCAAAAAAGTACAGGAAAAGAAGAGATTTCTGACTTAATTTATGCTCTCTTTTTTTTTTTTTGTAATTAAACAGAAGTCAAGAGAAAACACTCTCATCTCATCCTCTAATACTTCTGTAGCTCTCACAGTGCATCAATGAGAGCAATAAAGAGGGCCAAACTGAGCCTCAGCCTAACACCACTGATGTAACTCTGAATTATCAAGTCAGATAGAGACAACATTGTGCAGAAATCTATAAGCCTGTGTTACTGAGGCCCCCAGTTAGGTACCATAATGGTTTCTTTTGGCCTGTGAACCTTTGAAATGATCATTCTGCTTTTTAAAGACTCTTAAGCATCTAGAGGTCATTGCATTGGGTTACAATTGCAGCAATAAAATGACCAGTAACAAACCAAACACATTTTTTTCCTCTTTTCTGAAACATGCTTCTTATGCTGCAGACACTGCTTCTCCAACTCATTATAGTGAGATCCCTTATTGCCCAGCATTGTACTAACTCTGTCTGGTCTATTGTATTGTGATGACACTCCTTTGCCCATTGTATTAGGTTAGCACCTCCTTGGCTATAATAAGTATGAAAAAAAAATTCAAGGTTTGACTTGTCAAATGGAACTTTTCAGTGACTTATTAAAAGAACCCCTGCGGTATTGCAAAATGCAGGTTTTCTGTCATCTAACCAAAAGATCCCTTTAGAAACCTTCATTTTTTATATGTGTAAAGACAATTTCTTCTAGTGAAACTCTTTGATTCTTCCCTGAATGAAATCAAGTGTTTTAAAACTTTTTGAGTTGCCCCAAAGGCTCACTCCTATACTATGGAACGTGAAAGACTGTGAAGCACTCACATAATCATCACACAGACACTGTGCAATGTGCTCCTGGCAGCAATCCTTCATTACATACTGCAGGCTTTCATTAAAAAAAAAAAAAAAAAAAAAAAAAAAGAAAAAAAAGAAAAACTGAAGAAAATCAGGGAAGAGAAAACTGTGTATTTCTTGATCATAAGAATTGAGAGAAAACAAAGCTGGAGATAACACAGCTGTCAGAGATTGCTAATGAGGTTATGATAAATTGTTGCTAGAGAGATCTTACCCGATGAAATAGAAGGAGAAACTGAAATGTGAGGAGAGATGGCATCCCTGTTAACCTCCTTCAAGCAGATACACCCCAAGCAGTGCTGTCTCTGGTACTTTACAGTCCAGCAGTAATGTATTTGTAGGAGTGGAGCTCATAAGTCAGCATTCTACTCTCTCTCTCTTCACATCCCTGCTTAGAGCACCTTCCTCCCACCACAGCACATGAATTAACCACCAGCATATAAATCAGGTCTTTGCACCCTCTTCTCATATATTTGTTATTACACACTTTCCATTTATCCCTTGTGCTATAATGCTGAGGTGAGGTTGGGCTTTTTTGCCTTTTGGCATCTCTGTGGCAGCTGTTTACATCCCTGGTAATCAACACAGCACGCACACGTGGAAGGCAACTCTGCTTTGGTCTTTCTGGGGTTCTTTGATTGGGTTTTTGGGTTTGGGGGTTTTTTGCTTATTCATTTGTTAGCAATGCCTGTGGTGAACACAAGACCAGTTTTCTGGGCAGTCTAGCAAGACAAAGCCTCCCACATCTTGTGCAAGGTCCCAAATGAGGGAGGGGAAGAACAAGGTCAGTGTCCAAATCTCTGTCACAGTGGAATAGTCAGAGCACCACAGGAGGAGGCAGCAGCACCTAAAGGATGACTGAAACCCCCAGAAAGTAATGTATATTAATGAAAGGTTTAGAGAACTGCAGGATGGGCTTTTTCAGAGAGTAAATAGCCATCTGAGGAATATTGTTGTCCTCATCTGACATTGAGACAGTCACTGTGTCTACAATGAGACAAAGCATGAGACAAGCTAGAGATCATGGGAGATGCTAAAATAAATTTTCTAGGTAAAAAAGAAAAGCTAACTGGAAAAAAACAGAATATATAAATTTCAGAGTTATTCCAGAAGTTCTTCAAGACTAAAAAAATAAAGTATCTGAAACTTTCTTCTATTCTGAAGGATCTGTGAAGGCATCAAAGAGAAAAATAAAAAGTTTTCCTTGGTTCTTTTTTTTCTGCATTGTACACTTGCTCCTGGCTTCAGATAAGAGACTGAAGTAGAAACCTTTTTCCAGCCTTCTAATCTGAAGTGTATTAAATGGACTTCAAAATGGAAAAGTAGAATTTTCTATATATCTCTATCTTTTTTATTGTGTAGCTTCAAATTATTCTCATTTATTTCCAGAGTAATTTTTGCCATTTATTTATCTAAACTGTTTAAAACCTCTCTATCGCCTTTCATATTCAAAGGCAAATCCAAACCATTTTTCCCCAAGCCAGAGAGACAAAAATAAACTACTTAATACTGAGGTAATAACATGGACAAAATGTCACTCGTGTCTTTCAGTTTAAATCCCTTTTTCCCTCATGTTATTTCGATCTGCCTATTGAGAAGACCTAAGAGTCTCCCTGTAAAAACAATAGGTTTCCAATTAAGTCTCATTAGTCGGACAAAACCACCTGTTTTGGGTTAAAGATCTTATAAGGCTCTAGAGCAAAATGAGTGACAGTGAGGGCAAAGTGCTCTGATGAGAAATCGAACAACTCCTTCCCTGAGAAGTCCATCATCCCTTCCCGCTCTCCGGATCAATCTGAAACTGTTGTCGGCATCTTGTGTGTCTCGTGCTTTTTAGCAAAATAGACTCCCCTGATCTCTGAGGGTCAGGGAATACCCTCATGGAAAACCTGGCTGCTTCTCTGAACCTGCCCTTCCATACAGTTGTCACAAATCTTCTCCTCACACCTTGTGCCACCATTTTATGGCAGGCAGCCCAAGCCTGATTCAGGGATATTTTTCCCACTGTTTCTGAGGAATCACACTCCTTGATTCACAATCCTCCTCTTGCCTTTGGTTGTGGTCCTTGCATCTTATTACTTATAGTTGGAGGTTCATCATCTCAGTCCAGGTCCATTTTAAATAACTGTCCACAGGTCTAACTGTTCCTGCATGAGGAATTCTACTATTAAATGGCAATGAAATCTTATTTGCTGTAACTTCAGGATGGAAAAGTAGACTCATTGCTAAACTGCTCCTAGGAGTCAGAGAAGGTACCTAGAAACTCCTGTCATGGTCCTCATTTCAATGTGCTTTGAACCTGCTGCTCCAGTAATCTTCAGTGACAAGGCTGGCTCACACACCTGTGGTTCCATGTGTGCTATAGGCAGTTCTATAATTTTAGAGCCCATTAACCACTAACTTACAAGTCTATGGCACTTATATTTTGTGAATGCTTCGTGAGGCTCAGGCTGATAGCCTATTTTCTTGGTTTGCCTTTTTTTCTTGTTTCCCAGGTGACTGGCCTGGCTTTTCAAACTTACTGTGAGATTGGTTTCTTTTCCATGCTTCATTAAGACAGAACATTTGTTACCCTCTCTTCAGACATTGCCTAAGTCTTTGTACATGCACTTTTATCTTTTTCTATACTTTTTCCAGCATGTTGAGTGAGTAGAAACTTACAGATGGAACTGCTGATGTGCTTTCATGTAGAGCATATTTTCTTTTACAGTTGTATGTCTCATATTTTAATTTTCCTTTGCTGATACTAGCAGTTACTTTTATGCCTGGAAGATGAGCTGTTCCCACACTCCTCATAGTTTTTCCTAGCAACATTTCTTTGTAGATGGTTGGTGAGGAGAGCTGAAAGGTTATAGGGCTTCTACTTTCCAGAAAGACACTGAATTATTTAGTATCACCACTTCTACCAAAAATTATAGCATCATTGAACTCCAAGTTCAACAGTGGCACTGCCATGATCTGCTCATGCACTCTGATGCTACAGAAAGCCCAGAAGCTGTCTGGAGAGGCTAAACATAGGCAGATTTGAAAAAAGTCTCTAATGATTATAAATAATAATTACACTAAGAAAGATAGTTGAGCTTTATAAATGTGAAAATCTTGTGTTAAGAGTCTTGGCTTTGTTAATAGGCCCTTCTGCTGTGACTCTGTGGGGTATGGCAGCCACTGGCACCTGCACTGAAGTGTAGATGCCTGTGATAGCTGGACCAAGAACACAAGTGGTATAAAATGTTTGTATAATTAATTAGGAGTTTAAAAATACATATGCCTAAATGCACATATTTATTACACCTGGTTTTGCTATATGCTACATATATTTAGAAGTGCACAAGAATGGAGTGGTAAAGTTAACATTCACTTCAGAAAACTCACAGATATATGAATCTAAGTATTTGCTGTAGAAAGATCTTAAATCAATCTTTAAATCAAGAGGAAGACAAATTTTCATTCACTTGTGTCACAGTGTCCAGAAATTCTGGGAAAATGAATAGGAGTTCTTGAATAATTTACTAGATTGTACTTATGGTTCTTTGTGGTTTGTAGTAGAAGTCCTCAGTTAGAGGGTTTACTAATAATCAGTTCAAGGGAACTTGTTTTTCTGGAGACTTTCTAACAGGCAACTAAGTTAGCATCAACCAACACCTTCCTAGGTTAAAAACCGTGAAATACTTAATACACAGCTGGAGTAAAGTGAGCCAATTCTATTTAATTTGAGCTACATCAGTTTATTCCAGAAGAGATTCAGCCAGTGAATGAATTACAAATAAATTTTCAGAGGGGAAAGGAAAGCCAACAAGACAAAACTGCAGAAAATATCCATGGAATCTCTCTGTCTTCACTCCATTGCCTTCTCTGAAGAATTAAAAAATGGTTAATTATGCCCAATTTAAGTTTCAAGATTGACATTCACTAAAAATTAAATTTAGAAATTTATTTTCCAGTTATTTGCCTTTGAAAACCAAGAAAATAACAATCCTGCTAGTGTTTTCTCCAAAGGTGAGCAAAAGTAAATTAATTTAGGTATTATTATTTTAAATATTTTAAAAAATGGATGGCTTCTGAAATAGTTCTCATATAGCATTTTTACTGTTCTGAGAAGTACCCATGCTAGAGCAGATTTTCAAACCCTATTCATACTGAGAACTGTTTTATTCCTTGAGTGTTTGCACTGAAGTTACAGTGAATTCTCAAAGAGCAAATTAGTGTCAGCATAACCTAGATATAGCTCCAGTTAAGCTCCATGAACAGATACTATTAACTTCAGTGCAGGGTACAGAGAGAAGAGAGCAGGGGCCTGCCTTTAACTTTTTCCTATATTTATATTTAAAAGTCTTGAAAATAGAATTTGAGCAGTTTCACATCAAGGCTACACATACTACACTGGAGAACAGAATTTTAGTGATATATGCTCTTCTTGCAGGAAAAGACAGTCTTTGTCATAAGTGTTAGAATTTCTCCCAGTCCAATGGTAAAGAGATTTTCTGCAAGGTGGGAGAAAATGCAGTTGTGTAAGTGGCAAGACAGTGGGCCTGGATCTGCATCCAGATCTGACTTCTCCTGGATATACAAATTTGTTCAGCCTTAATTCTTTATACTAGGGGGATTAAATTAAATCTTCATGGTCTTAGCCACAGGTGTGTTCAAGAGTTAGTTTACCCTCTGATTTTTATGGGAACACTGAACCCCAGTGCTGCAGTCCTTGATAACAGGTATGAATATCAGTGCTCCATTTATCTGTCTTATTCAGAAAATACTATGATGATTAATACATACTGTTGTGGGAATAACCATGTAGCAACTTTCCTTTAAACTGGTGAAACATGGTGCTCATTTTATTACTGAACTAACTTTCACACTGTGATAACAACACTAACTTAAAAACAAAGTGTCTTCTTATTTGTATATGATTAGGCCTTTTATACTTTGGAAGTCATAGTCATTCATTAAATACTGGTAGGTGATGTTGCCTTTTTTACCTGTTTTGTGAGGGTAAAGTCAATGCCTGTTGTTTGAACTGGCTGGGTATTATCTGCTCCTTCCTTAGGAATAATCCACAGCTTATCTTATCTGACCAATGACCCAATGTCACAGTGACCCAGTGCTGTGAAACTAAGGTATCACTCACCTCACATATTCTGTACTGAGAGCAAATTCATGGTGAGCTTCCTCCTGACACCATAAACTTGTCTGTTACTCTGGCACTAGAAAGGGATGATCCAGACCCATCCTGTTTTTGCAGTGGTACTGTGATGTAAAGGAATATGTTACTAAGATGAAGGTCCATGAAAAAAAAAAAAAAAAAATGAATCATCATTATACCTGAGAATATTGACTTCTAAAAAAAATCAGTGCTTTCTCCTTCATTCTTAAAAAAAATTGCACATTTTGGGTGGGACCACAGTAAAAGTAACAATATTGAGAAATCATTATATATTTTTACCGCTCCACACTTTGAAAATAAAAAAAAATAAACCCAATTCCTTTCTTAGGCGAAGATTTGCAGTGCAATAAACTTGGACTGTTGTAAAGAAAAATAAAGCCTTGAGAATTTCCTTCTTTTTAAAATTCTTCCACCACTGACTTGGGCATTGTCACTCCAGGGATAGAAAGGCATCCTCATGCAGTACAGCAGAGGGTCATGCGTTGTTTTCAGAAGTGGCAGCAGCTGCTTTGTGTGTTCACAGTGCCCCCTGAAAAAGGGTTGTGATGCTGAGTTGGCTAACCCTCGTTTTCTCCCTCTTCCTGCTTTCATCCTGAGGCACACAGGGTGGTGTGCACTCTCCTCACCTTCCCTGCAGCAGTGCCCACACTTTTTACAGCCATAGTTCACCACAATCAACCTTACACAAGTATCCTTCCCTCTGGATGAGTTACCAGCCGTGGCGCTTGGAGCCAGGCATGCAGTCCCAGGCAGCACCTCAGCCTGCTGAGCAGGGCAGCGCAGGGCACAGAGCTCTGTGTCCTGTCTGTGCCATCACCATTTCATCCCCAAAGGGACTGAGCTGGACTCCTGACACGGCTAAATTCCAGGGCTACCAGATTTCCTGTCAGCACCAACCCCACAGGAGCCAATCACCCTGTGACCATGAAGCCTAAGGGTTAAGATAAACTTATTAGTTATCTTCTAGTGCAATGGAATTACATAGCAAACACCAGTCCTCAAACATGATGTGACTCAAGCCTCAGATGCAAGTTGTCTAACATTTAACCTTACTGAATGACTTGGGAAATAGTATATCCTGAAAGGGGAGGGGAAACCCTGAAGGCATGGAATCTGTATGCTGGCTGATGAGCCAATGGTGGTAGTAGCCACAGTGGTGGACTGTCAGGCTTCAGAATGTGTTTTCCATATTTGAATACAAATAAACACCTTTGAGCTTCTTAGTAAAACTAAGTCGTATCAAAACAATCTGTTTTCAGATTGAGGATGTCAGAGTTTGATTCCCCACTCCTCTTTGTACTTTCATTCTTTCATCTGGAAATGACAGGCAATGCACACTTGGCCTTAGGAACAGTCCCAACAACTACTTCACAAAATGCACCAAAATGTGCCTTTATCTTAGCAGCATATATTAGCAAAAAGCAATTTTATCAAAATAAAATTCTACAGCTATTCTATTAATCTAGACCAACAGTATCTTTCAAACCATGCATACATCAGAAGCTAGACAACATATAAATAGCATTTCTACCTGTTTTTCTTTTTAAACTTTGTATCCAATTCCCACAGTTATCACTCCAGTGGTGGTGTGCCAGCGCCAAACTGGGAAAACAGTAAAAAAAAAAAAACTCTTTTTAAAGCAATCTAATGGAAAAAAATCCCTTTGTAAATGTACTAGAATAAGCATATGGCAATTTAGCCCAACCTTGAAACATCCTCATTCATTAGACGATGTCTCTGGAGAGAATATCAAACATTATCTTGGAGGCTGTGCCACTCTTACAAATGCTGAATGTTTTGAGCAAAAAATTCAAGGAGTGAATGTGAAATATGAAATAGGTGTGAAGCTTCCTTTTAAAAATCTTTTGAAATGAGGAGAACTGAAGGCTAAAAAATCTCTTCTCCTAGCCAACTGGTTATATCTATTTTAACCTGCTATGGTTGCTTGGGAGCTGTTTGGCTAATCTCTGCTTTGTCATTAGGCTATACATTAGCAGGATGGAAATGGCATCACTGCACCATAATTCAGCAATGTGAATACAGAGCAAGGAGAGTGCAGAGCTATCCATGGCAGTACAACAGCAGATAATAAGACTCTGTTACTCAAGCACAATGTGTTATGTAAAGACAATTGCTGTGTAGAAGCAATAGCTCTAATCAGGTTAATTAGGCTGTATTCATGTTTCATTTATGGTGCAAGTGCCCTGTAAAATCAAAGCATTCTACCTCCTATTACTGCACTCCTAATACAGCCATCACATTCTCTGTAACACTCAACACCATATCTTTTCTTCTTTAAAAAAAAAAAAAATCCCAAGATATTTCCTATTGCTTTTTAACAATCCTTTTTCTTCATTGTTTATGCCCAAAAGAAGAAAAAAAGGAAAAGATACAGGTTGTGTATAAAGCCTCTGCCCACATTAAATTTTCTTCCTCTGCAACTAAATTAGGCACTTGGATATTGTTTGTGGAGGACCTGTTTGATTGTGGATTATTTATTTTTCATGTGTTTTCTTGCTCACTAACATGACCTGTTGAATGTTTAAGAAAAATTGTATTGCCTTTAAAAAGTGTACCTCTTACCTTTCCTCCTTTTATCCATTTCCCTTAAGTGATGGATCTCCTGTTTATTCCCTCAGAACTAGCTGGAATGATGTGCCTACTTTGAAGAAAGGATTAGAGCTCAGTGGTGTGACCCTCAAACTCTAGCTGTGTCTCCTCTCTACTTACTGCATTTATTCTGTAGCTCCTTTAAAGTAATAATGGGTACAACAATTCTGAGATCACTTTCTCTTCTCCCCCAAGGAAACAAGCCTGGGTAGAGAGGAGTTATTAAAAAGAGAGAGTACATGCTGCAAATGAAGAGAAAATGGCAGCCTGCACCATCTTAATTATTATAGTTGTTATTTTAGCAATCAGGTATCCACATGGTGATTGTAAGCTTAGATTCAGTGTGCTTCATTAGAAAAAAGAAATGCAGTATATTCACTACCCATTTAGAACAAATTTATTCATGTTACACCTTAATTATAAAACCTTTTATTAAACTTGAAAAATGCTGTAGTTCTGTTTTAATATGTATGTGTCCCTCATACAGTATTTCAATGAGCTATTAATAACAACGTTTAAATAAATATTCTTTCTCACACAGTTCTGTACTTTATCTTATACATTCTGCCCCGTGGAATGGAGCTAGTTGAGCTCAATATGATAGCGCAATATTACTGCAGAGGTCAAGCTGTGGCAGTGATGAGCAGGGTGAGAGAAGCAGGAGTTTTGCATGTTATCACTTACAGTATTACTTTGCTGCTGTGCATTTACTTCCATGCTGGCTGCAAAACATGTAGCTGTTTGGAAGGATGTTTCTGAATACATCTCACAGCACCAAGGTGTGCTGTTGAATTTCACAGGGCTCACAAATATGGTCTATCTTGTCATAGCTCACAGGACTTAGCACCTTAGGAGAAAACATCAAGGAAAATCTGTGTGCACTTAATTTTTCACCACCTGAGCTCACACTGAACCAAAAATAATTATTAGTCTCTTTTAATGGTTCATATGTCTACTACATACTTAAACATTTTACTAGACAGATTTCACTTCAGGGAAGGTCTGACTACCCATACAATTCTGTATCACTCCCTTCATGAAGGAAAGCTGTGATACTAAAATCCTCAAGATTTCAGGAGGTCTTGGTAGTGAAGGAGCCCTCCTTTGACTCGTAGTGGTGCATTGATGGAGTAGAGGGACCATGAAACTGCATCCCTGACTGCAGTCCAGGTGCCCTGGCACCACAATACTGAACTTCACTATTCCTCAGTCAGGTGGCATCACTCCAAGTAAATGAAGCAATAATGTAAAGCACTGCTTGATGGGGCCTGCTGTAAATGTGTCTTCAGGCCTGCAGTTGAAGACCTCAGGACCTGGGTTTAGGTTTCACCCTTCTCCTCCCTGATGGACAGCACCAGCAGAGAAATCCTTGTTCCCCTCCTGGAGGATAAAGCCTGCCTGCCTGACTTAGTGCAGTGTTTGCTGTGTTGCACCTCCCACAGCCTCACAGAAATACCAGGTAGACATTCCTGAGCTCTCTTTCCTGCCCCCTCAGTAACCTTTGCATGCAAGTAGTTTTTTACATGATATTTAATTTATCATTTGAACAAAAGACAAGTTTAAATTCAAAGTAAATGTTAAACACTTGCGAAAAAATACATATAATTGAAGTTAGGGAGCAAAAACTCCCTCCTGACATGGTTTTACTAAGGATTGATCTAAATGTTATTGCTGCAAGTGGGAAATTCTGGATATATTTCCCCAAGTGGGACAGCAGAAAAAGCCCCATGAGAACCTAATGAGAAGTTCCCAATGGTCCCAACTCACTGAGGTCCTCTGGAAATTTAACTCACTTCTTATTAGATTCTTCTTATAAACAAAGAGATTCATTTCCCTCCTGTTTTCTTAGTATAAACGTTCACTGTTAACCACAGGCTAATGTGATGGTCACACTGACAAGTTTTGTCTTTCCAGGTGTGAGCAGCAAGATATGGTAAACACCACAGAAAGGCAGTTTCTCATTGCATGCTCATGAGCTGTAAGATATCTCAAGCCTAAATCTGTAAAATCAACCACAAATTCTCCTCTAAAATTAGAGTTTCAATGTGAGCATGGTTTGTTTCCAAAGCAGTGACCCTTGTGAAGAATAAAATATCAGGAGATTGAAAACATGACTGCAAGAAAGCTAAATTATTTCAGTTATGATGGAGAAACTATATTTGGATAATTTAAATTTTAGTGGGTTTTTTTTTTTTACTGTATAAATAAAATGTAGAGAAATGGAGGAAAATAGAAAGAAGGATATTTTTAAAATTAAATCTTTTCCAGCATATACCTGCCAAGGTGTTCTGCTGAATTTCAAAGGGCTCACAAACATGGTGAACAATATAGAAAGTCAGGTAGCTGAACTCATGAGGTGATTTGAAGTTGTCAGCATTCATGACCTCAGAAATGTTTATTTTTTGATTGATCAATATGCATTCTAGAATGCACTTATTTGTCAAACTAATGTGCCAAAAGAAACATGTGATATCACATGCCTTTATAAAAGAGAAACCCATCACATTCACCTTTAGTTTATCCCCATCATGAAGGGCTTGATATTAGCCCTGGTTTTAACCCTGGTGGGTAAGTATCTAACTTATGTGCTTTGATGAATTTAAAATTGTATGTTCAGGAAAAGGTTTCAGAAATTCACTGGCAGACGTGAACTTTAACATGTTGTAGAAAAAATATTTCATTACTTCTTTTGTTGTTTAAAGAAAAAAAGGGTATTTGGCTGGTGCTGAAATAGAAGTAAAGTTAATTAGAAAGGGTTATGCTATATGTGCAAGATGAGATAGCCTTTTATACTAAAGTACATTCACATTTTATGGTTGTTTTTTTTTCTTTGTCATTTTATTCCTCTATTTTTTCTTCTCTTTCAGGGAGCCAGCATCTTAATTACCGTAAGTAATTTTCTTATCAACTAATATAATTATAATGAGTGAAATTAAAAATAGAACCTGAAAAGTGTATCAATGTTTAATATAGCTTTACAACAGCTAATTTAGTTCAGGTGCAATGCAAAATGAACAAATTTGTCTTTTTTTGTTCCATACATTCTAATGCAGGTACTTTAATATGTTCTGTACATTGTTTATAATATTTTATGGAAACCATTTCTTTGCAGAACCCGATTTCAGTGAAAACAAGGTTTATACATTTGATTATGAAACCACGCTTCTCAGTGGGCTTCCAGAAAAAGGACTAGCAAGAGCTGGAATAAGAATAAAAAGTAAAGTGGAAATTAGTGGTATTGGGCCAAAACTCTGTCTTATTAGGGTAAGCAAATGTATTCAATTTTAAAGGTAAAATTCTCATCATACTTAGCTTCTTTTTTAAGCTTTTGTGAAGTTATTAGCTTTCCTCATGTGCTGTGCTTACTCAGGGATAATGTAACTAACACTGTTATTTTTTATACAGTGCCCTAAATTCTATTTGCACTTTGCAAGGTAATTCTCAGCTCAAGCCAACCTTGGGCTTGAAGGATTTCTTCTGCTTTGTGGTCAGGGAAACAATGGAATGTAATTTGAAATGCACAATTATTTATTACTAGATCAATCCAATTGTTTCAAACTGTACAACCTAGTATTATTTAATCAACTGATTTCATAACCAGCAGACAAAAGGCAATAAAACATGCAACAGTAGTTGCATGTGATTCAATATTTAGCATAATTAATGTCATCCTTCTTTTTCTGAAGGGTCCTGAGTGACATTCTTTGTCATCCTCAATTGTATGTTTTTACGGCTTGATGAGTAATTACTGAGGGTTTTGATTATGTGAAATACACTTTTGTCTTTAAGAGGAGCTTATATGTACTTATAATTGTAGAGAAATGCACACCTCAATTGCTTTACACAAACTTCACTTGGCCTTGTGTATGCAGGGAAGAAAAATGTTATTTTAAAAGCTTTAATTTGGCATATTGAAAACTTTAGGTTAAAAAGACTGGTGGCTGTCTGGTAAATGCTTGTAAATGTTGTAGCCTTCCAGCCTGAATTAGCCTGCTGTTATTAGGTATTTTTGTAAGTTCAAATTCTAATAGGTCTAGATGGGAAATATTGCTTTTCCATGACCTTTGTAAGGGAATGGATTTCAAAACAAAAAAAGCCAAGGAAATAAGAGTCACGCATCTGGAGTTGTGAGTAGAAAGCATCCCTGCCAAAAAAGAGGCAGAAGAAGTCTTGTCCTTATCCCAGATACTCCTTCATTCCTGCCTAAATGGCTCCTGGTGTGCCAGGGTGAGTCTTCACCAAAAATTGATTCCTGTTCTCTAAAACTTTCTAACATAATTTTACTGGTGTTACTGCATTTTTAAAAAGTCTCCATTTCAGAAATAATTTCAGGCAAGGAAAGGAGAAAAGGAAAAAAAACATAACTTTCTGGGCAAGTTCTAAGCTAAAGGTAATAGTACATTTATTCCCTTCTTCTCTGGGAAAAGTTTATTTTGCTGCTGTTATATTTAAATTAGACAGTTTGGAGGGATGGTTCAGGGAATTAAACTTTCATCTGCAGCCTACTAGTTCACATTCAGCCTAAACAAAAAGCTGTGCTCCCTGGGCAGTTTCCAGCTGACAATTTTTTCATCACAAACCAACAAGTAAGAATTGCCAGCTGTGTTCAAAACCAAGCAGACAGCCTAAGTCCTGCCCGGGCCCCAAGGGCTGGGGAAAACTACCTCGCCCTGACCCTGCAGAGTAGTCCCAAACCTGCCTGTGTGCAATATGCCAGAAGCATGTCCAAGAGGCAGCATGAGGGATTTACTCTCTAACAGCCTTCCCTGTAAGCTTCAGTTACTGGGGTTGGCAGTGATCTCCACCAACAATAACAAAAATAAATATGAAAGTGCAGTCTCCAGTGATTTTCTGTATGAGGATTTAGTTTGTGTGGCTTTTTGAGAAATTAATCCGTGTCTTGCACCACATCGCCAGCCTGAGGTGTCAGAGAAAAGTCTCTTTAAATTGTCAAAATATATAGAAGGGAAGGGTCCTCTGAGAAACTAAGCTAAACATGCCCGTTCTCTGGGGTAGGCATTTTTCAAGTTATGCATAGTTTAGCGCAAGTTTCTACTTGCTTGGATGTGCCCTGTGTTGAGGCTGGAGCGTGAAGTGCAGAATGGGGCTGGAGCCAGTGCCTCAGCCTTTGGTTCCACAGCAAAACGTGTAGGGAAGGACAATTTCTGTAACCTGCTGTCCACTGCTCAAACTAATTCTGCATGTCTGGCTGGCCTAGAGGCCATGTGTTTATTAGTTTCAGATTGCTGCCTGCACTCTGTGACCCCAGTGAGGGAAAGGACAGAGTTCACAACAGGAGTTAATGATGCTTTATGCAACATTAACTTTCTCCCGCAATTTCCTGCAGCTCTTCCACACTACTTTCGGGTAGCAACCTGCTGCATGTGGCCCTTCTCTGGCTCATTTCTTTGCACAAGTCAACCTTTGGCAATATGGATTGTCTGTGAAACAGAACAGAGTGCAGTGGCTGTGGAAATATCAGCCATTTGCAGTGCTCTCTGTCTTTTTATATACAGAAACACGTGTATCGACACCAGTTATGCTAAATGACAACTTCTAAGTTTCCCCTTTGAAGAAGCTTTGCGTTATTTAAAAGCTTATTTTTGATGTGATTGAAGCTCTAGATGCTTGTGTGTATTAAAAAAAAAAGTTAACTGGGGAGAAAAAAACTGAAAGAGGAGTTTTATTCCCCCTTTGTTCTAGATTCACTCGATTGAAGCCGCAGAGTACAACGGTGCCTGGCCCACGAGCTCGTTCTCACGATCCCTGAAACTGACCCAGGTCCTCACTGGGCAGCTCAGTAACCCCATCAAGTTTGAGTACAGCAATGGCCACGTCGGGAGCGTTATGGCTCCTGATTCTGTCTCAGATGATGGTCTGAACATCTACAGAGGGATCGTGAACGTGCTGGAGCTGAGCATAAAGAAGGCGCAGAATTCATACAGTCTGCAGGAGGTGAGTTTGGGTTTGGCCATTTTGGTGCCTTTGTAAATAAATAAACTTTCACTTCAGAGTCTTCTACTGCATTTTCGGTATTCATCCTTGACATAAACTTCACTTATAAGAAAGACCTAAGCTTGGAAGACCACGATTAAGTTTCATATGGGACAACATTTGGTGGAGATGTAAACAGGACAACAGAAGAGCATATTTTTAAACTGGTTGATGAAAGTATTTCAGAAAATACATTTGCAGAATTAAACTCTTCGAAAATCTGGCTTGTGATTCCAGAGAAAGTAAACTGTGAAAGATGAAGCCTACATAAAATGGGAACACTGTATAAAACATGCTTGAAAATACAGTCTAATATCAAAGTCAAAATAACAGTAATTTGACTTTTTCTACCAATCATATATACTTTAATCTCTTCTAGCTCCTCTTTTAGGAAGAAAATAGTATATATGTCATAACATTACCGTAACAGCTTTGACAGTTGCAGTTGATGCTCTGTTGAAATTTCCACTGTTTTTCAAGTTTTAATATATTAGTCAAGGTCAATCATCTGATATTACTATTCACCACAGAAATTGCAATGTGCTTAGTTTTTGTGAAACCATATTTACATTGATTAGACTACATTCAATTCAGAGATCCGCAAAAACCTTGAAATTATTATACTTTCATGTTATTTTTATTGGAACTATAGACTAGAGTAACTCTAACTTTTTTTAAATTTATTTTTACATAAGTTGTTTCTGGGAAAGGAGCTAGATGATTTAATTTTTTGCACACTGTTTGCTGTGCATAAAAATCCGTGTGGTGGTGTTGGATATTCTGCAACGCTATTTTCTCATATCTAGTTTCACATCTTAATTCTTTCTAATTCAGTTAGCAATAAGTTCTACTCTCACCACTAGGCAATAGATGTGACTTCACCTTCTGGAATAATTTCCAAGTTTTCTTTGCTTCCCTCAGACAGCAACTGATTAATGAGCTTTGGCACCCATGCTTGACAATCTTGAGTCACTCTGCAAAGGAAAATAAACACCATTAGTCCTAAAATCTGAGCTGCAGAGAGGTTTAAAGGACTAACCTGGGAAGGTATACGTCCCATCCTGTGGGTTCAGGGTGTCTGAGCTAGCCATAAACTGCACACAGCTGTGAAGTTCAGCTGGGCAGGAGTCTGCTCCTTCCCACTGAACTCTCTGGGCCAGACAGTCCCATTTAAACTCTGGATGTCTCTACCATACCCTGCAGTGAGCAGAGACCCACACCTGTATTTGCAGAGTGCAAGGCTTCCAGAAATCTTGGGCAATTCCTATTTCTAGCCTTTACCAAAGACACGGTGTCTCAGGGAATTCTGCTAGGCTGAAGATTAAGTGGGTACATCTTCCTTCCTGAACACCACGTGACCATTTCTCTGCTCTCACATAGCCCAGAGCTGGTCTCTGCTATGCTATAAATAACAATAATAAAAAAATCAGGAAAATAACTCTTCCTCCTAAAATGCAATCAAGCATTTTTCCTCTACAAAAATCTCACTGACTGTGGAGACTTAAAAGCTTTTATAAATGTATATGCTCAAAATATTATTGAAGAGCTCAGCTAAAACTGTGAACTCAAGAAGACCCACAATCAAAACTCTGTTATCCTGATTTTTTTTTAATTATTGCTGGTCATATTGTGACAGATCACCCGATACTGCAAGGCCTGTTCCATAGGCATTTGTAAGCTCTCTGTAAAAACAAGTTTTGAGGGCAGAATGTCATCTCCAACGTTGAAATACTTTGCTGTTAAGATTTCATTCTGACTGATCAAATTATTTTGACACTTTTTTTATTAATATTTTCTCAAAACATATTTCATAATCAACAGCTCTAACTGAAAATTATTACTCCCCTTTCCTGAGGCTCTGAGTGAAACTTTGGGGAGATTTGGTTCTCTCAGTGTAACTCTGATTTGGCTTACTGGAAATGGTACTTGTAAAAAAGAGAAGAAAGTAGTGATCATTGCAATTTTGCTTCTGAAGAATATAAGGAAAAATAAAGCATTCACTTCCATTAGTAATTTTGAAAACGCAGAATTAAACAGGAAATTTCATGAGGTGAAGTAAAGCTTTGCATAATAGTGACCTTCTCTGATCCTGTTCTCATTTTTGCTAGGCTGGGATTGGAGGTATTTGTAACACAACATATGCAATCCAGGAAAACAAGAGAGCAAATGTAGTCTATGTGGCCAAATCCAAGGACCTGGACAGCTGTGAAGAGAAAGTTCAAATTGTCACAGGATCAGCATACACTCATCCATGCAAGACCTGCCAGCAGGTAAATCAGCGTGGTATTGTGTATAAGTATTTTAAATTCCTATGCAGAACACCATTTGAATTTGATATCCACACAATCTCTTAATTTGAAATACTAAAAATGAGAGGAAAATCAGATCTGCTGTATCTAGTTGTCAATATTTTCTTTCTGTATGAAAATGATCCTGCAGAGAAGCAGAGGTCTGGGCCGCCCACTGTAATGTACTGCAAGCACACTTGAGTTAGCTCAAGCTAGCTGGCTTGGAAACCATTAATTATCAGCATGAGTTAGTTCACCTACTCTGTTGAGTAAAAAAAATAGCCATGATGTCCATTTTCTGCTATTCAAGACAGGTACTGCTGAATTTTATTATAATCCTGTCTTTGAAATAGAGTGGTTTATGCAGCTGCTCTCCTCAGAAAAATGTGTCTGCTTCTCAAGGGAATGACCAATTACTTAGATTTGGGAAAAGGAAAAAGCAGCTAACACTTCTTAGCAGTAAAAGTAATGGAGACAGGCAGCGTGCCTGACCTCTCCCATGGAAGTGAGTGCACAGAATTCACATGGATTGCTCTTATGGCCAATGAACAAAACAGCCCTGGAAAACAAATGAGTTGAAGTGGGTGATGTAATAGCTTCTACTCACAGAATTTCAAAGTTCAACGACTTTTTATTTTCTTTGTTCCATTTTTTTTTATATTATACAGAGGAACAAGAATTCTCGTGCAACTGCTACTTACAACTACAAAATTAAATATACACACAGTGAAGCTGTAATTACACAAGCTGATGTCGAGGAAATTCACCAGTTTTCACCCTTCAACGAGATAACAGGAGGAAATGCTATTGTAGAAGCAAGGTACTGTACATATTGCTTTAATTCAGCAACCCAGTAATCTGAGTGAAGGTCTGTAAGAGAAATAAATCCTTTACTTCCACAGCCTATTGTTTGCCAGTATTTAATTACATAAAATCCCAAACAGATCATAAAAACAACCGTCACTGTTAGTTGTAAATCTGAAACATGCACATCCCTATCCAAATTTTGTTAGCTAAACTTGGCAGGACTTGACTATTTTATTTCTCAGGGATATTTGATTTATGCCATAAAAGCCAAAACAAATGTAATTCCATCTAAGAAATTTTGAACTAATATATTTGAAGCAAAATACTTTGAAAGACAGTTACTCAGGAAAGAGAGTTCCCTGGAAAATAATAATGCAGTAAGAGATCCTTGGAGACTAGTTCACAAGAAACCTAGACAGGAATTTGGATTCCTTAATACCATGGGCAGCTTGCAAATCTCCCACCAAAACTGTTTCTTGATAGGAAATTGGGTTTTAATGCAAAACAATTGGGCACAAGACATGTTAAATGCATTTACTTTTTCACAGCAGATTTTGCATATTTCTTAAAGAAATTTAGGGCAAAACAAGAATACGTTTGTCTATGAAATTGTGTCCCTAGCTCAAGCACTTAAACTTTCAGTATTTGAATTTTTTTTCATCTATCAAATTCATTTATTGAAAAAATTTTCAGTTACTTGTTTAATTATGGCCTCTGTAAATAGGAGTGCCCTACTGAAGGGAGAGGCTTTTTGCATAAATGTCACAGTGCAGAAGGTGTTCTTTGATCCCACTCTGCAGCTGCTGTCATCTTCATTTCTCCATTAGCTTCTGCATGGATCTACTGGAAACAGCAACATGAGAAAGTTTGTGTCATTATGTGTCATACACATAATGAACCTATTCAATTTGGCTAACCAAACAAAACTAAACCAAAAAAAAAAAAGTGAAAGTGGCTTTAATATCCTACACAATCAAGGTGTAGATAGACACAACTGCAATGTTTTTATTAAATTTCAGGGTGTTGTAAGTCTGCATTAGTCTGGAGACAATGGACTTATGATGCATTACACTCTCCTTGTGCAGCCTGTAGAGCTTGTCTTCAGTAAGGTCTTTCTCCGCTCTCAGAAGGGTAGTACTTTTACTTTTTCCATTTTCTCTGCATTTTTATCATTACCCAGCTGAAGGGGACAAATATAAGATAGTTGGGAAGATGTGACTATCTCACTCAAGTCTTCAGAAGTTATTTCCACAATGCATTCTCTGTTTAAAAAAAGTAATCTATGAAGGCACTTGGAGCTGAGCTTTCAGACCTGCTCAGCATCATGCAGCACCTTTCAAGGCCAAGAGAGATTTCACTACTGTTTCACCACTTTAATCCTATCTTTAGCATTCATTTGCTCTTCTCTTCAGAATACAGCATTTTCTCATCTATTCTAGGCAGATATACCTCTTCCCAAAACAATGAAAATGAAGACATAATAGATTCATCAGGATTTGAAAGGGGGAGTTAAATCTGCCTGAGTGTACCTGATGTTATACTTTGTGACCCAAATGCCCTTTCAATAATATTGTATAAAATTTCAAGAGAGAAAAAATCTCTACTGATTCTGTAGCAGTTTCTATTCAAATTCCAGTGGCTTGTCTGTAAAGCAGTTATATGCTATTT
This sequence comes from Emberiza elegans, assembly GCA_024865655.1. Taxonomy (NCBI): domain Eukaryota; kingdom Metazoa; phylum Chordata; class Aves; order Passeriformes; family Fringillidae; genus Emberiza; species Emberiza elegans. The sequence continues at coordinate 75,267,271 of JALJVW010000206.1, forward strand.
TTCTGCAGCATTTCTCTGCAATCCATATGGAAGGAGTGAATAGAAATGATACAGAAGATCATAGAGATTCCAGAATAAACACACCAATTTTCTACAGAGATTTCGAGAGACTCTGTAGTACAGCAATATTGCTTTTGGAATGTTTTCAGTTGTTCAGTACAAATACCTAACTTTATTATAGTGTCCTAAATGACCCATTTTAAATATAATTGGTAGGATAGGCTGCATCTCTTTAGCTGAAAATGTAAAAAGATAGCAAATATTTACAAAGACAGTCTCTCATTGGAATTATTCTTAATAACAAATGATGAAGGTTTGTTGCTTCTTAAAAAGTTTTCAAAAGGTCGAGCACTTTTCCAAAGACTAATCCTGAATTTATGTAGCCCTTTTCTTATAAAATCCAATTTAAAGCTTCATGAGAACCTTCTTTTGTAGTCCCCAGGATATTCAGCTTACCAAACAAAATGGGGAGGGAATTGTAATAGTTCAAGTAAAAAGATTGTAGCATTTCTTATTGTATCTAAAAACTTTCAATTCCATTTGAAGCTTCCAGGAGAGACACAGACACATAACAGCTTTTATGAACTCCTTAAAATGTTTAAATTAAATTGTAATTTCTGAGCAAGTTTCCCATCTGTGTTTTTCTAGAGTCCATAGTTTACTCCATAAGACAGAGCAAGTACTTCTGTGATATTCTTCAGGCCACAACCTCTCACCTCCCTCTTCTTCCATAAATTCTCAAGCCCAGTTTTTCCCAAAGGAAGGCAAAGGCTGGCTCTGCTCTGAGCCCTGTTGGGCAAGTGCACACCTTCTCAGAGTATGGTTCTGAGCAGCATGTCCAAATGCATCTGGCTGTAAATACTCTCAATAACGAAACCTTTTGCAGCTGCATTGCAATATGGGGAAGCAGAATTACTGTTTGGCTTTTTTTGTACCCTGCATCTTGTGATGTTTTCTTCCTGGGGTTCTTCATTCCAGGCAGAAACTTGTTTTGACTGATGTGCAGAAGCAGAAAGCAGAGGTCCCATCAAAAGAGTACCAGAATCGTGGATCTCTTCAATATCAGTTTGGCAGTGAGCTGCTTCAGCTTCCTGTCCACTTATTCAAAATAAAAGATGTGGAAAATGAGGTAAAGCCCAGCAACTGGACAGATTCTTTGTTGGAGATTTAAATCCCTGCATGTAGGAAACAATGCATGTAAGCTTCCTGCATTTTTATCTTTCTGCAGATAGAGGAGAGCCTGCAAGAATTAGTAGAGGCCACCTCTGACCAGCTTCCCAATGATGCACCAGCAAAAGCTCTCAAGCTTCTACACCTCTTCCGTGCAGCAAACGAGGAGAATTACGAATCGGTGTGGAAGCGATTCTCCAGTCGGCCAGCCTACAGGTACAGGCAATAAGGGTGGTGCTGCTTCTGCTGGAGACCCTCTGGGATCCCTGTGTTCAGAGGCAGATTTGGAAAATGCTGCTTGCCTTTCCCATTGCAGGCGGCACATTTTGGATATAATTCCTGCAGTGGCCAGTCACCGAGCACTCAGGTTCCTGCGGCACAAAATGGAAAGGCAGGAGCTCACCAGCTGGGAAGTGACTCAAACAGTGCTTGTGGCTCTGCACTCCAGCACTCCAACTCAGGATGTGATGGAGGAAGCAACGGTGGGATTCTCTAAACACTCTCAAACCACTCTGCTGATTCTAGCATCTGTTGTATTTATTCCTTTGACAAGATAGCAAAAGCTTTGAAATGATAAAGGTTTTATATCCTCTAGCGAGGTTGAAAAGGCTTTGTTTCCTGAGTGTCTTAAGGGGAGGAGAATGCAAATGAAAAGGGCGAAAATGAGTCCGGAATGAAACAGGAAATAAAGACTAAAATACCCCTCAGGGATAGTGGTTATTGCTGCAAACAGTGGCTTCTAGTCTCTCTTTTTCCAAATGTACTTTATAGTTACGTCAGATTAGTTCTCTGACTGTCTACAAAGACAAGGAAGCAAGAAATACATATTTGTTATATCCACGTATTTGTCCTAATTGTCCTAGAAGGATGGCTATGAATTTGAGAAGATCTGTCAAAACCAAGGGAATTATATCAATGTGGAGGCCACGTAGGAGGAAGTCTAATTATTTTTGCATTTTTTTCTGTATACACAGGCTTTAATCCAGTCCCAGATGCAGGAATTTATCTCTGCCTACCCTAAGTAGAGATGATGAACCCCAGACTAGAGTTTTTCCCCCACTGAAAGCCCTGACAGCCCAACTGTTACTGTGCACTGGTGCTCTGCTTCCCCCATGAGAAACCAGTGGGCTGGTGCATCCTGTCAGCTCCTACATTTATAAAAGATGTTCCTGTCTGCCCAAGTAGTGAGGTCCATTCACAACATGTCTCAAATTCATTGTGCCTATAGCTGAGGCAATCACAAAACATGACAAACGTTTCTTCAATAATGTGCATTTTTCCATTCCATGACTGGGTGATTTCTTCCCTTTGGATTATAGGCTATGCCAAATTTAAATGCGAAACACTGTAAAAGAGACAGATCTGCCTTCCAGATGTTACTTGGTATTACTTTACAATTACACTGTCAAATACAGCACTATCCACAGATTAACTGAAAATCCATCAACAAAAAAAAAATATCAAAAACCTGGTTTTGTCTTTCATTGAACAGAAACGTATTTTTCAATAATGTTTCTGTTTATTAATGGTGGTAATGACCAGCTGTCTTCTCCCCAGCTCATAGTAAAGAAGCACTGCCCACGCTCGAGCTCCGCGCTTGGGAAGGTTTGTCACCTCAGCTACGCGTCCCTGTGCCACAAGCAGTGCTCCTCCTCAGACTCCTGCTCCGAGTGTCTCCAGGTAACCACAGGGTTATTTATCATTTAAAAGAAAAATTAAACCTTGAGTTCTTTCTTCATTATTCAGAAAGCTGTATTTCGCTTCACTACAGCGTTTCCTTTGGGGAAAGGAGCCCCAGTTGGTTAAATACAGCATTTTTATCTTTAGATTAGCACACGAAAGAGAGTGAGAGGAAGAAGCAAACAATTCGTAACACTTTCTATCTGAGTGTCTCTGAGTGCTTTGTTGCCGATTATTAATAAAGTCCCGTGACATTGCTCAAAAATACTTTAAATATAGGTATTATGTATATTTATAAATTAACTAAGTGATACAAAAGCCCAGATTTTTGTCAGAATTAATGTATCCTAGCCAGAAGCAGAGCCCAGTCATCAATATAGGCTATAAGGTTGTTATAGCAGCAGTAATACCCTCCCTGTTCTACACTGCTTTTAATCAGCAGGCCTCAAAGCAATTTGAGTAGTCATTAAATAGCATTTCCCAGTTCTAAAAATGCATGTCGAGTTTTGTGGAGCCAACCGCTCAGCCAGTAATAGCAAAGGAAAGAGAAATATGTGTTTAGTCTTTGGCACCCGTCAATCCACCATCCCCAGTGAGAGCAGGGTGCTCCAATTACACTGCGTGCCTGACATGATGTTTTTCCTGTAGTTCATAGGCATGGCCAACATTCCTACATTGGTCCCCCGTGTTACAATTGCCACCAATGCTCTTGAGCTAATTAAATCTGAGAAACCCTGTGTCAAAGAATGAAAATTCTTTCCCAAAGCAAATGATTGTTAGGCTTATTCAATGCATTTCCAGTGTCCCTTCATTTGATCGGTAATATCAAGTAGACTGTTTCTGCACCATCAAGATATCTCAAATGTGTTATTTTAAACTGCACAGTCTGTATCGAAATTATTCTCTAACATCTCAGTTGCTTTTTTAGAGCTATTTCTTATAATTTAAAACTGTTATCTATTAGGATTTAGTTATTTGCTTTTATTCAGCCTTCAGACAACTGCTTCTAATCTTGCCGTACTAAAGGAAGTGTGATCCAGTTGCTCACAATGAAGGCTGTAAAATTACCTAATTGTTGGCAGGGATCTCATTTTCCATCAATTAATCCACACTGAAAAGAGGCTGGCATAGCTGGTTAAGGGCACCACCACTATCCATACCTTCAGGAATCTTTATTAAGGGTCTGAAGGTTTAACTGTATCTGTATTTTTGCACCTGTCTTCAACCATGACAGAGAGATGCTCAAGCAGCATTATTTCAGGGCTCCCAACTTACCTTGAAAGGCAGTGGGCACTAGGTCCAAGCTGTTATTTTCTCATTTTTAAATCTTACTTGATAACTTTAAGGTATAGTGAGAAGAATCTGTTCATTGCAGCAACACTTGTTCTATGAATAAAATGTTCTATTCATGAGGAAAAATAAGAATTTGAAAATATTTAAAATAAATGAATTGAACAAACTGAAATTATGGAAGTCAAACCCCAGAACAGGCTGGTGGATGGAATATAGATAAGAGCTGGAATTGAACTCAACAAATTTGTTTTCATTTTTCAGCTTCTTCATGGCTTTGCAGGAGAGGCATTGAGCAAGTCTAGCACAGAAGAAATTTCCCTGGCTTTGAAAGCTCTTGGGAATGTAGGACATCCAGCTAGCATCAAGCACATCAAGAAGTTTTTGCCAGGATATGCAGCTGGTGCCTCAGATTTGCCACTCAGGGTCCATGTGACTGCTGTGATGGCCCTGAAAAACATAGGCCTGAAAGACCCCAAAATGGTAAGAAAACAAAGCTGCCTCCTTTGCCCTTCTGACTTCCACTTACAAAGCTGCTAACAGATAATGGGTGATGAGGAAAACACAGATCTTTTTTTTTAAAAAATAATATTATTTAAAAAAAGAATACTTAGCCATTCCTCGGTAGGCATGTCTTATTTCTTTTGACATTAACCTCCAGTATTTCAGACTGCAACAAAAAATCCCATTAAAAGGATACATTCATTGTTGTTGAAGACAAATTGGTATTTCCATTGCAAACATTTCATTTCCAAGGACATTAGACAGAAAACTAAATTATTGACCCAAATGTGTTTAGTACTACTTCACCTTTGGTATGTGAGAGAACCACAAAACAAGGTTTTCAGAGAATTGACATTTAATACTGAGTGTCACATCTAATCGTAATTCAAGACCAGATTTTATTGTAAATAGATACCAGGGGTTTGCATCCTAATTACAAATTTACAGACATTGTGTGGGCTTAAGTCATAAACAGAGCATTTACTAAATGTGACTTTTGTCCCTGACTGAGATAATTATTAGATCTCACATACAATGCCTACACCAGCACACTCTCGTGTACCACAGACATCACTTTACAATCGTTTTCATTTTGAAGCAATCTGCTTTTAAATGGAAATCTTTTCAAGCTTTTCAAGATCTTCCTCCTGATTTTGAATTTTCTTGTTTCATATAAATAAATTCTTAATATAAAAAGTAAAATAAAAGCTTTCATTAACTATTCACCTACTAATCAGTATCAGTGTTTCCATTATATTCACTTTTTGCATGCGCCTCCCGGTTTGAGTGCATATATTGATCCACAGACAATAGTGAGCCAGGGTATGCTTTTAACCAAAAGAATAAAGAAGCAATTTATTGGAGTGCAGGAGCTGGATGGGGAAATGCAGGGGAGGGAGGGGAGAGAATTGCAAGGGTAGAAGTTAAAGTGTTTTCTGGGGAAGAAAAAAAGTCAATTTGATGTTTGAGACCAACACTGCATCTCTGATTGCTCTTTGGCCTGGCTTTCCACATGTGCCCCAGACCACTCAGTTTCATTTTCTATGCATTTTGTTTGGGGAAAATTGATCTGGAACAAGTTAATGATTGTGGCCACTTTTTTTTTTGTTTAAAAAACAGTTCAATTCCTGACTTGCAGCTAGGTACACACCCATATTTGGATTAAACGTACATAATTCATGGCCTTTTTTATTGTTTAATTCAAAAATTTAGGCCTACTGCATCTTTGTCACCTCATATACATTGACATTTGATAATCAACATATTCAAATTCATAAAACCAGTCAGGGTTTTTCCAAAGTTTGCTGAAGTTTCCTGGGTCATTCTTCATCACAGCTCATGGATGTGCTTCTCCCAGGCAGGACACGGCTGTGCAGAAGGGCTGCCAGAACAGTGGGACATCATCCACATCCATTTTAAAGTTAGGGCCAAAGGCTCCTGTGCCCCCCTGGAAACTGCAAAGATTCCAGTACAAAATTGTTCTTGGTAGTGAATATTGCTGAGGGCAAACACACCAACCACAAGTACTACTAAGGAAATTACATTTATATCATTGAATTTTGGCTTAAGCTGCCTATATGGCATAGAGATTTCTGGTAATAAATTGGGTTTTATTTGTTTCATTTTTATTCTATCATTTAGCAGAAAGTACCCCAGAAGATCACATTATTAGAAATAAGTTGTACCTTTATGTATAGGGATAAGTGACTGCTGAAATAATTTCTCAGGTATGTAATGGATTCATGTAATCTCTTTTACCTAGAGTGGGATAGCTCAAAAAAGGGTGAAAGACTTGATGTAGAAGTTATCCAGTGAAGTTCCTTGGCTTTGATTGTTTTGGAAGTCAGACCACATTACCATAATGCCCCTTCCAGCCCTTGGACTATGAAACCACAGTGTTGCCATAATAATTCAATAATCCAAATTTTTACTGTGCTGTTGATGAAACAGAGCATTCACTGGTGTTGGGTGGTTATTAGCAAAATGTTCAAACATACAGTAAAACTGGATATATCTATTATTTTCAGGTCCAGGCTATTACCCTTGAGATTTTCCTGAATCAAAAAATTCACCCTCGAATCCGAATGTTGGCTGCAGCGATTTTACTTGAAACCAAGCCAGGTCTTCCAATCGTGATGACATTAGCTAATGCTGTGCTGAAGGAGCCTAGCATGCAAGTGGCAAGTTTCATCTACTCTCACTTGAGGGCCCTGGGCAGAAGCACAGATCCAGATCTTCAAGTGCTGTAAGGAAAATTCCCTTCCTAGGAGAAGCACTTGTTGCGAGCTAATTGAAATGTTAATGTGCTCACCGAACTTTTCCAGGGGTTCTGCCTGCAGAATGGCTGTCAGAGCTCTAGGTCCCAAGTTTGACAGGTCTGGATATCAGTACAGCAAGGTTTTCCGCTTCAGCATCTTTAAAGGTAAGATCCAGAAGGTTTTGTAGAAAATATACACTGGTGAATATGTGGGGAAAAAATTGTACCATATGAGAGCCCAATTCTCCTAGCCAGCTGTTAGGCTGCATGTTGTTCCTCCGTAGTTTCCTATCTTCAGTGAAAAAAATATGAGAATCTCAGGCTCTCCATTTGAAGAGTTTTTATGTCCCTATGTGTTTTGCATTGTACACTGCCAGCATGAAATTACCAGAGGGCTTGTGGGGCTCTAACCCTCCGTTTTCATTAGTCAGGGAGGCACATGCTCCTGTATCAAATGCTGTATTCTCAGTGGTGCTTAACAATTTCATACCATTGTTCAGCACCAAACAAACAGAAGGGACCTAAATTACTGCTGAAGTGGATTAATTTCTACCAGTGTTGAACACCTACAACTCCTGCTGCATCCAAATGTGGTGCTAAATACTCTTCACCCCAACAATTGTGCCCAGTGAAACAGAAAGCTCTGAATTCAGATGTGACAATTCATTGCACCCATGTGCAGCTACGTTAGGTTTATTGTTTAAAGATTTTTCTTGCATCTTCCTACCAGGATTCTTTACTAGTATGAGCAGATCCATGTATGGTATCTGGAGACTAGCCAGTTACATCAGAGTTACACGTGAAAATGCAGTTAAAATAGGGAAGGACCAGATTAGAAGAGAGGTTTTGCTGGGACACATTGTAGCTTTTGCTATTTTCCATGTATGTTATTTTTCTCAGTAGATTTTTTTAAGTAACTCCTCTATGTAAATGACCTTGACAGCCTGAGTGATTTGGCATATGTAGCTGGTAGATTTGGGAGATTATAGCTCCAAACACAATCTCCTTACACATGCTGTTTATCTATCAGGAGTTGGATGCGTTTAGAACTTTTGTTATTTATTGGTATGTGTTGAGATTCTTCTCAAAGTAATCAATATTAAGAGACTCTGAAACATCTGAAATCCACAGTGCTGAGTGTACAAGTACTGCTGCCTCCTTTTTGGAGACAGGGGTGTGGTTTGAAAGACTTTTGTAAATCTTATTGTTGTCCTGCCCCAGTTTTGTGGGTTTTATGTGATGATTTAATGTGTGCTATAATAGAAATAAATATGATACATTCTGTAAGAATCACAGTAATATATTTTTGTACATGTGCTTGCTGCCTCAATGATGGAAACAGCAAGTGCCCAAAGAAACACAGTCACTAATATACACCACATGAACATTTGTACTACTTAAAATACATTCAGGGATAGATCCATTTTCTGTTAATATGAAGATATGTGTTTCTTGGTTTAGACACTCATTTTGTTCTCTAATTTTTTGCTTTTAAAATTAAGCCATCTAAATTTTCACACAGTGAGAAAGAAGGGTGTGGAATATGTATGAGGGAGGCTATGTGAAATGGAATAGTTTATTTTGACTGTAGCCTGGAAATGAAGTACATCAGGGAATTGCTGTTACTTCCTGGTGAAGACCATTGTCAGTAATTTGGCTACCATGGATAGGTAGGTCCTCATCCTGAAAAATAAAAAACAAGACCTTTTTCTCACACATGCTAATCTTAGACTTGCATAACTCAGCTAAATTAAGTCAATCTCGTACTACACTAGCATGGGAAGAGGATTTCTAATTTGATTTGTCTCCACTAGCCACAGGTAAAATATTTTTCTGTGAGTCCATTCTGGAAGAGTTACCATAGTGACGGCTGTAATGCAGTACCTATTTCCTTGATAAAAACAAAAATCTGCCCCCAGCATCACAGATCTTTGTGGTGCTAGATGCTGAATTTTTAATGACAGGAAATAATGTCAGCTGAATCTATCTCTACTCTGGAATTTGTCACACATGACCACAACAAATAGTGCTTCATGCTCCACACATTGCTACTGTGAAATCAAAGGGGTGACTCAGGTTCTGCTCAGTGAGGACTGTGAGAATCTGACTCTTAATATGCACAGATTCATATAATTAATTGGGTACTGATGTCTGTATGTACCAAAGACTGCTTTCTTTGCTCACTAAGTTTTCTTTCCCCCATCTTTGGGGTAAGACATTAATCAAATATATGCAGGTGTCATCAAACTCTCATGGTGAAATGGCAAATATATTCATGGAGCATTAGCACTATGTAATGCCTGAGGTATGGAAAATATTCCTGCTCTCTTCAAGTCAATGAATTCTATATAATCACTTAATCATTTTTAAGCAATACCTCTTATTAAGTATCAGGAAGTACCATGGACTTTTTAACTTATGGATTTTGTGGTAAAAACATAAAAAATTTAACAAATTCACTTAAAGTACTGTGCCTCAGTTTTAGTGTCCTGTCCAGAAAACACCTGGCATTGCCTTGGCTAAGCTCGTGCAGAGAAAAACTAGTCTTCACATTTCTAAGTTTTCTGTCAACTCACTAATAGTCCCAGTGTGGCACCACTTAGTTGTTTTGGTTTGGTTTTTTTAAATAGGATCATCATTACTATCTGCTGAATGTTCTCCGCTTATTCCTCTGTGGAATGGCATAAATACCTGTGTCTTGATTGCAGGAGCTGTTTCTGAATCTCATATGCTGTAGGTAGATAGTGCCCAGCACTTTGGATAGCACAGTAGATTCATACAGCAAAACAATGAAGACAGTGTGGCAAAATTACAGTTAATACACATTTCCCTATTCTCCAGAAGGTGTAGGAACAGGAGAGGAGGGCTAGAAGGAAGCACAAAAAGGATGCCTACGAATCCTGTCAGCCTTGTTTCTCTTGAAAACTAAGGAAACTTAGAAAAGCAGAGGGATTACTTTAACTCATAAAACAGGACAGGATCTAACTGTGCCAGAACTGGGAAGAATTCCTGTCTGTGCTCTGCGCTGATTATCTGTACCTAAGAACATTATGGATGATATATCTAAATAGAGAAATAAATAGAAACAAATTGTTTCCCCAAAGTTCACTCAGTAGTTACCAATAATTTAACAACTGGTGCATTTCATGTGAGAGTTACAGCATTTGGGACTAGATTTATTAAATAGTTTTTGAGTCATTTGAGAGACAAATCTATAGCTCACCATCTGTCTTTACAGGACATCTGTATCACTTTCCCTGAACTATTAGCAAAGGATGGCAAATCTGTTTTCATTTCTCATCTCCTTAGTCAAGGTGCCCTAAATGACATCTCATAAAAGCATTTCATAAGCTGATTTTACAGAGTGTGACTGGATGTAAATGATATGGACAGGCATATTTTCCATACTTGGAGAAGTTCACAAGGTGGGCCCATAGGAATTTCAGGAGGTTTAACAAGACCAAGTGCCAGATGCTGCACATGGGTCAGGGCAACCCTTCATATCAATCCAGGCTGGGGAATGAACAGATCAAAAGAAGCCCTGCCAAGAAGGGCTCAGGGTGCTGGAGAAGGAGAGCCTAGACCTGAGCCAGCCATGTGCATTTGCAGCCCAGAAAGCCAATTGTGTCCTGGGCTGCAGCAAAAGAAGCCTGACCAGCAGGACACGGGGGAAATTCTGCACCTCTCCTCTGTTCTTGTGAGCCCCACCTGCAGGGCTGCATCCAGCTCTGGGGCCCTCAGCACAGGAAAGACATGAACTTGTTGGGGCAAGTATTAAGGAGGACCAGAAAGATAATCAGATGGGTTGAACACCTCTCCCATGAGGAAAGGCTAAGAGAATTGGGACTGTTCAATCTGGAAAAAGAGGTGGCTCTGGGGTGACCTAGTTGTGGCCTTCCAGCACCTGAAGGGAGCATGCAAGAGATCTGGAGAGCAGCTTTACACAAGGCATGGAGTGACAGGATAAGGGGAATATATTCAAACTAAAAGGGAATCGGTTTATATTAGATATTACAAAGAAATTCTTTACTGTGAGGGTGATGAGGCACTGGCACAGCTTGCTCAGAGGGGGCTTGAATGCCCCAATTCTGGAAAGGCCAGGTTGGATGCAGATTTGAGCAAACTGGTCTACTGGAGGGTGCCTGTGCCCATGGCAGGAGGTTGAAACTGGATGATCCTTGTGGGTGCTTACAACCCAAACCATACTATGATTCTATGATATAACAAAAGCAACTGGAAAAATGGCAAAACCACCATTCAGTGACCAGTGAGATTGTAGCTTTGCCCATTATTACTTAAAAATTTCAGAATATTCTGTTTATAACTGTGTTAGAACGCCAGTTTTATAGCTAAGTTTTCTGGTCTAGCTCCTATGATATTGATTATTAAATTAACAAATAGATATCATCTGCATACTCTGACCTAAAAACTAACTGTGCTGTGTCTTACTGCCTATTTCTCTGCAGAGTTCCTTATGAGCGGGCTGGCAGCTAAATATCTGGTATTGAACGATGCAGGTAGCTTAATTCCAACTGTAGCAATGTCCCAGCTACGGGCACATTTCCTTGGAAGAGTGGCTGATCCCTTGGAGGTAATTGGGTCTACCCACAGTTTGCCCTCTAATCCCTTCTTACAACCATCATCCACTGGCACCTGCACTTTTTCTTCCCACAGGTAGGAATAGCAGCTGAAGGGCTGCAGGAGATGTTTGCCAAAGGTTACGCTCCTGACAGGGACTGGGAGACTGACTATGACTTCAAGAAAATCCTGAAAACGGTAAATTCTGGGGGGAAAGAAAATCTCTGATATTGCTTTCTCAGATGTTATGAAGAATCAGGCTTTTTTCATCTTCTCACACAGCTCTCTGACTGGAAGGCATTCTCCAATGACAAACCTTTTGCATCAGGCTACTTGAAGATGTTTGGCCAAGAGCTGTTTTTTGGAGGACTTGATAAAAACGCCATCCAAAATGCACTGCAGGTATCATTTTTAAAGCACCACTACCCAAGAATCAAAATCTCTAAAATACTGTTACTTTCATACATTCTTTCCCTTTTATAAATTCATGGTTGGTTTTTTTGTCTCTAGTATTAATCAAGGCAAATAAGGTCAAGCTTTGATCAGGATTATTTGTAATCATTGCTGGCAGAATTTCCCCTGAGGCATAGTTAATGACACGGATCATGATATTCAAGTTCTGCTTATTTAGACATGTTGAACTCTGTAATTGCAGGCATGGTATGGATCTGATGAAAAAATCCCTTCACTAAGGAGAATAATCAGTAGCCTTCAAAGTGGTGTAGGGAGGCAGTGGACCAAAGCTCTCCTGTCCTCTGAGATCCGCCGCATTGTGCCCACCTGCACTGGCTTCCCGACAGAGACCAGCTTCTATTACTCTTCTATCACAAAAGTGGCAGGAAATGGTAACATAGCTCATTGCTTTAGCAATACAAACATTCTTGCTAGGACTGGAGGGCGTTTTTAACCATTTCCTTGCTTTTTTTCTTAATAGTTCAAGCACAGATTACACCTTCTCCAAAGTCTGATTTCAGATTGACTGAGTTACTAAATGCCAACATTAAGCTGAGATCCAAAACAAGTCTAAGGTAAGTATTTAATATAAAATAATAATATTTTCAAGTGGCAGAGACCATAAACATTCAACAGCTGATTGCTGCATGAACATAATTATACCCTCCTTCTACCTTTTCAGCATGGCCAAGGAGGTGACCTTTGTAATGGGAATTAACACACACACAGTCCAGGCAGGGCTGGAAGCACGCACCAAAATGAATGCTCATGTACCTGTGAATGTCGTTGCCACTATCCAGATGAAGGAAAAAAATATCAAAATTGAAATTCCGCCATGTAAAGATGAGACCAACATAGTTACCATAAGGTAAAGCACAGCATTTGTATCTTTCTATGTAGCAAAGCAGAGTCCCCTAAATACATCCAGGAATCTCGTCTCTGACTTACAGCTTGGATAAGTGGTGGCAATTGGTATAGTTAATGTTTATCTTAAATGAAGTGACATGCACTAAAGCTTTGCTTGAAAATATGTGTTACTTGCTGTGGTCTTCACCTGAAAATCCTCCTTAGGTCTGTATCTCAGACAGCTTATGTTGAGATCCATAAGCTATCTGAAACACAAATTACATAAAATTTCTATCTTGATACAAGTATTTGAACTGGAAACTCTAGGTAAAATATAAGCCAGATGAATCCTATCAGAACAGTTAACCCATCTATATTTGCATTAGATGCCTTGAAGCATGGAGTGTTTGGTGTTTCTTATGTTTTTAGCTTGCTCCCCTGTGGCTGCCATTTGGTTTTCTTACCTGTTAGGTCCCCTTGATTTATTATCAGTGCATGCAATTACAATACACTCTGGAAAACTGTTGTAGCCAGATGCCAAACAAATGAAAACAGATGGAAATACAAATGCAAAGAGCAGGAAGAAACAGAAAGAATATGTCCAAGGAATCAAAGCAGTAGACCAAACTTAGAAAACCTTCTCACGCACACACATGGAAAAAAAAACCTGAGAAAGAGAAGCTGAAAATTCTTCACAAAGAAAAAAGCTTCACTGACAACAGAAATCAGCGATTATACAAACCACTGAAATGTTAACAAGTTTCTGCTCTAGGAATACAGCCGTAGCAAAAGAGATCAGTTGCTTGATCCAGCTGCAATTAGCATTCATGGCTGCTGGCCCAGAGATGCTCTGCAGGTCTCCTCCATTCAGCCACCAGTTAGGCTAATCATTATTTTCCCTTGTCCTTCAATAGTCACAGACTACTTGACGTGCATTTGACATCTCATCCTCCTCCCTAAGACAATTCCTCCACTCCATCAAGTGTGGTTGTAATAAGGTTTTCTCCATGCAGAGGTAGGAAGGGTCTCAGCGTTTCAGAGATTAAAAGTTAGCTGCATGGTTTTTTTGTTCAGTTTCTTATGGAGGCCAGGACAGTCTGCTCCTAAGGTCGTCAGGGACAGCAGGCAACAACTCTCACTAGTTCCCACTGTTAGAGAGAGGGAGGCAGATATTAATGAACTCAATAAGCACACTGAACTGAAATGAGAATATTGAATACTGATGGGGAGTTTAAAGCCTCAAGCAGAGAGAAATATTAGCAGAAGGATCCTCCCTGCAAATAGATAAAAAATATTTTCCTCCTTTGACTTAAGGGGAGATCAAATGAGACACAAAAAGGGTTAAATGCATTGCCATTAAGCACAAAGCAAGTCAGTACCAGAAACAAGGTATTGCAGCAGAGAAGCCCATGAGTTCCAGCACAAGCCCTGCTCTAGACCCTGCAGCATTACCATTTATAAAGTGAAGTAGTCACTTGGAAATAGCTCCATAATGCCAAGTATATGAGAAAGCTAATACTCACTAGATGACTTCTAGCACCATCAATTTCTCTCCAAAAAGCATTCCCATTCACTGTTACAAAACAAATGGCCAGTGGAAACCACACGGAGCAATGAAACAGCAATGAGTGCAAGTGAAGGCAAAGCAATAACTAGAGAATGTAACACTGAACCACATCGCAGAGGAGGTCAAAGACCAGGCAAAGTAAAATCTTAGAGGTATGAAGAAAAACAAGCAGGCACAGTAGAGAGAAAGGAGACAGATATATAGATATATAAATATATAGATATATATAGATGTATAGACTGAGTTTAAAAATTTAATTCAACATAGTCTTTTTCTTCCTTTTACATAGATCTACCAAATAATAAAGATCCAATTGAAGTCAATGTTTTAGAGATATTGTGACACCTTCCCTTGTTAGCTTTAAATACCCCATTTAAAGAAATAGTTCTAGAAAGCTATTGATCTTTCATGTGTTTGTAAGCTCTTTCAAAATATTTTCATAGTGGGCGCTGTCTTGATGGTCAGCAGGTTACTTTCTACAGTCCCATGGCATTAAAGTTAGACAGGATGTGGTATTATTTTCCCCATCATCTCTCACATTCAGACACAGGAAGCAAACAGTTTTCAATACATTGGGTTCATTTATATCCTACACACCATAAAGGTTATAACCTGTCACAGCAGTGGGATTTATATAAATTTTCAAGAGCCAAAGAGAAATTCAGGTTAGTAATCACAGGCTTAAAAGAAGAAAAAAAAATAGAAAACTTTGGTGATAGAGATGTTGCATTCCCAAGACAAATCAGCACATTATGGACTCAACTCTCTCTATAGCAAAAATCAGAGCACAGTAATTAATTGTACTATGGAGAGCATATATAGCATGTGTTTCAATTCAATCCTATCAAAATTTAATTAAAATAATGGTTATTTTTAAGGCTTTTTTAACATAATTATTTAGTACACTACAGATGGCTACTTCAACATACTTTTAAACAAAATTTACAAGAAGTAAAAATCAAATAAATTTCAGGGGAAATTAGAGCTCTGTGATTAAAGTATAAATATGGAGAGCTGCCAGAGAATGCACTTTGCTAATATACCACATATTCATAATGACAGCCTACCAATGTATATACATAATCATGATTAGAGCTTGTATCATTAGGTTTTTTGCTTATTTTAGCTGTTGGATAAGCAGAAATTGCTTCTCATAGGCATCTTATTTGTAAGATGAGCCAAGTAATTATAAATCTCTTTGTCCAACATGGCTACACCATGTATAGCAGAGAATGCAGGGAGGGATCTTGTTGAGGCAGCAAGGTGTGTTTGGGGAGCACTGCTCATTTATTTACATGTGATGTCACACTGTGTTTCAAAACCTGGGAAAATAGTTTTTTATTGATTGTTTTTTGTTTTAAACAGACATTTGAGCTCTCCTGTCCCCATGCTAGGGACGTATGTAAGACCACACTCTCTGAAACATCACTGTGTCCAACACAGCTGAGTTGCTTGTCCCCTACCCATGCAGTGAGTTTGGCTTATATTATAGCACAGCTTCTTCTCTCATCCAAAAAAATGCACTAATACATATTGGAAAATCTCCTTTTTATTTTTCCTCCCTTGTGTGGGATCAGAGAGAACAGATTCTTTCATACCATAGCTTTAGGCCTTCTTTGTGACTGTTTTTTCTTGTTAAAGCACCAGAGCTGGCTCTTGTAGCCTATTTTTACTGTGCCGTGTGATTCTGCAGACATTGACATGTGTCACCTGTGATGCAGCTACATTTGTCGGCTCTCTGTGCTCAACAGGGAGGAATCGATCCTTCGCTTTCATTAGGTGGCAGGAGTAGACTATTGGCATAAAAATACTTAAAAAATTGGAAGAGAAACCCCAGGGCTTTCTGCTTGGAGATCCAGCCTGCAGTTCAGTGGTCATTTGAATTATTGAATGGGATTAAAATAAAACCATTTCCCTTTTTGTCTCTTTACCCAGATGAGCTATCTGAAATGCAAGTTGATTTGTATTTTCTTTTATCCCCTCAGCTTGTTAGGGAGAATATTTTATTTCAGATTCCATTCTTCAAGGTTCTCCTATCACCCAGCGTGGAGCGTTGCTGTCATGTCCTTATCTAAAAAAAGAGAGAGATGGAAAAGAAAACAAAGCCCACAGGTGACACACGTTTTATTGAGGTGTTCCACATGAAGAGCAATTGTGTGCTTTACATTGCACACAGCACGGTAGGAGCCTTCAAGAGGAAGAGAGGGCTATCAAATGAATACAAATTCATCTTTCAAATAGGTTAGATTGGAATTGCTCAGGCTAGTACAGTGTGGACCGTATTAAAATAGAGACCATTTTGAGACCATCTCCATTCACTGTCACAGCAGCCACCTCCATTGGCAGACCACAAAAGCCCCAGGGCAAAGAGATCAGCTTCGTCCTTGAGAAAGAGCACATGTGGAATTTTGAGGCGGATGTTAGCTGATAAATGGCTAATAAGGTAGAGCTACCACGGTGTTAATAGCTGAGGGAAATAGGTTTTTGTCTCTCAAAAGCATTTCAGCATTCGAGACGTTGCTCTGACCCAAAACAAAACTCATCGTTCACAGCACTGTAACAAGTTCCACAAAAAATGTGGGGTATGAAGCCAGGGGTTCAGGATATTTTGCCATGAGAGCCTCAGTCTGATGCTGCACCTTCTATCACTTATCTGGGATCCTGACTAATGCACACAGAATTCACAACACTGGAAACAATGTACCAGACAGATTTACATAAATAGGCTCTTAACCCTCCTGCTCAACTCTCTTGACCTCTTGCCAAGTCATGGCCAAGCCATGAGTATTAGTGAATTTGAATCAAGCTGGAGACACTTAGTTTCATGATTTCACGCTCCTTTCTTCAATTCTGCTCTAATAAAAATTGCACAGGAAACAGCATTCAGTAGCCACCAGTCCCCAGGCTGTTTTTTGAAGTTATGGCAGTATTTTTTCCAAAACAATGTCAAAAGAAGTTAGAACTAAGGCTACTGCAGTGAACACACAGAAGATGAGTTTAAAAATTTAAAAGTCCAGGAGCTCAAAATAGGAGACTCGAAAATTTAATAACGTAATCCACAGCCAGGCTTCTATGCATGCTGTTTTTCATGGTATTAGAGTATGAAGATCCAATCAACTGAAAGGTTTTTAACCTGTACACATGATTCTAAAATTCTAACTGTGCTATCTGCCTCTGAGATTGTCTTTATTGACTCTTAGCAGTCCTTGAAAACACAACAGGAAGGATGCTGTAAATATCTGTAAAGCAATTTGCAAGGTATGATACTTGTTGCTGAGTGCAGGCTACAAGGCATTATTCAGGTCTGTTCCTCAGCAGTGCTTTATCAATACAGGTTTCCTCTAATGTTTATTCTGCAGGTCTAAGACATTCGCTGTTACACGAAATATTGGGGATTTGGCTGCTAGTAAGATGACTCCAGTTCTTTTACCTGAAGCAGTGCCTGACATAATGAAGACGTCCTTCAATTCAGACTATGTATCAGGCGAGACTGATAACATTGGGGTAAATGATGTAGTGTCTGATTATTCTTTTTTGGGCTTTTAAATAGTAGGGAACCATTTCTTTTCTCTATAGGAAAGGCTACAATTCATCTCTGACCAATGCTGATTCACTCAAGTAAGTCAGGTTCAATCTAATAACACAAATAGCCCTATGGTAACATTATTTTAAAATCTGGAGTGTAATACATCAAACTTGCAACACTTTGTCTAAAGCAAAAGCATTTTCTTTGGTAATTAATTTTGCACTGCCATCTACAGGCCCGCAATCTTTAAAATACTTCACAACCATTATGGAAGCACCACATTCCTGGGGCAGTCACAAATGTTCCACAAGATGCTTCACTGCTCGACTTAGAGAGCCAAATTTGATGCTTATAAGCATCCTGATTCAAGGATGGAGTGGTTTGTGTCATGACTTCCTGAGCCTGGTTTCCTTAAAAGCCAGGATAGGCTTTCTAAGCTGGGCAGTGCTGTTGAAGGCATTGCTGTGACAATTCATTCAGACCGACAAAGGCAGGAATACACTCTCCTGTTCTGGTTTCATTGTTATCCTGCAACTCTGAAGGGTTTTCAGATAAAATAAGGGATGAACAGAGGACAAGAACAGCACTTTCCTATGGAGAAGTCAATAGGCAAACGTGCTATCAGTGAGAGCACTTTCCAATATCCTGGAACAAGCTTTCTTCTGCTTTGTGCCTCTGTGCTGCCCTTCCTGAAAACTCGGCACTCCACAGTTATTCTTAAATGAACAGCAACTGAAAAATGGCAGTGAGTGGAGCATTTCTCAGTATCGCCAGAAATTCCAGTGTTTTTTAGTAGGGTTCATGCAAGACTGGACTCTTGTGAGACATGATAAACTGCATAAAAAAACTAATTGCAAACATGAATTATATGTGAAATGAAAACTTGTGATTATTGTGTCTTTAGGTATTTGCTTCATTGCTTCAGGAAATCATAGTTTTCATTTCATGCATTTGATTCCAATTTTAATTAATTTTAATTTGTTCTTCTCTAAGCATTGCTTATCACATGTAAATTACATAGTTTTTAGTGGAAATTTCTAATACATTAAATGTTTTGACCATTTAATTGCTATAGTGCCACATTCATATTAGACCTCATCTGACTCAGAATTTTTGTGGACGTAGTTGAAAGTTCTGTTGTCTGACACATCAAAAATCAAAGGAAAAAACTCCAGTCAGTCTAAAACACAGTCAGTTTTATCAAGAACCTGTAAACACTGTCTAATGTTCCAGGGAAACAAAATTAAATATTTAAAATTAATTTTTGATATAATCTCCCATTCTTACAACCTGAAGCTCTTTTTAGAGTAGTTAGTCTAACCAACCCATTCAAATTATAATTTTGTCCACTTTAAAACCAAGTTGTTCTATGTCACTGCCTTGCTATCTAAAATAAACTGGCTAATTCCCCTTGCAGAGTAAAGGTACTGTTACCAAAATATGATGCATAACATGCAGGTAATTACTCTCATTTTTGTCTGAGTTCACTTGATGTGTGTGCTATCTAATAGGGTAGACAGTCTGCAGAGGATGTTTCATCTGGAAATCCCTTTTCTTCTGGACGCTCCTCTTCCCAAAAAGAGCCATTTGTTCAGTCCGTGTGCTTCAATGCGAGCACGTTTGGAGTTCAAGTGTGCATTGAGAAGAAAAGCGTGCACGCAGCATTTATCAAAAACCTGCCTCTTTATTACCTGGTTGGAGAGCACGCCCTGAGAATCAGCTTCAAGCCAGGTAAATACAAGTGGGCACAAAAGAGAAAATAGTGGGTGGAGATGTGTGTATACACACGCTCACACGTATAGATAGATACAGATGTATATGTACATACATATTTTTTGCATCTCAAGTACCACTAAATCTAAAATTAGAAGAACCAGACCAGCCAGTATTGGCAGCAGTCTATGCTCACAGCAGGAATCCATTTCTCCCCAACTCGCCTGAGCAGCAATTTCCCAGCTCTCCCAGCAATGTCACTCAGCGTGGCCAGCGTCAAGCAGAGCTGATCTGTGCCTGCAGAGTGTGTCTGATGCATCCTGAATCATTGGATTTGGGATGCAAGCACGAAGCAATTGGACATGGGCAACAGATCTGATGCAGTGTCCTGTAGCTACATTCTAAAACCCAGACTCTAAAAGGGAATTATGGATTAACCCTGCCAGGATCTAGTCCTTAATGTCTTAATCCGTGATCATAAGAAATAAAAGCACAGCAGGCCACTGAATCTAGGTCTCCTAAGTATCAAACTAATGGCCTAACCATTGGGCCATTCTTTAGCATTCAAGAGTTAAGCCTCAATTCCTGTCTGACATTTAATTCTCTGACCCATGGTTTATCTCTTTAAACAATCCAATTCACTTCACTTAAATCTGCTGATCATTCTGTTTATTGACTAGAAAAGAATCTAGTATCATGGTAATATTTTAAAATTTGCTTGCCATTAATAAGTTTTAGCTATTAGAGAAATTTTTTAACAAAATTGCTCAATAGCAATAATAATCACTGAATATTTATATTTGAGAAAAAAAGTCTAAATAAATTATGGTGAAATTGGCTTATTCTCTCATTCAGTTGCTAATAGTAACAATAATACTAATTGTCATGCAATTTCAGTTTCCACTGAGGCACCTATTGAAAAAATACAAGTCACAATTCAAGCAGGAGACCAAGCTCCTACAAAAATGGTACGTCTAGTAACATTTGAAGATCCAGAGGCACAAGCATCTTCCAGAAAAGAAGCAATTAAAAAAGTGAAGAAAATCCTTGCTGACACTGATGATCAGGTACTGCTGCGAAATTCCGCTTCTGAATTTGTGGGAGACATTACACAAAGCTTATTTTTATTCCTTCCACTAAGTAGCTTCCTTTGTTTAGATATTATGCCAAAGTGGAAAATAAAGGCAGACTTTTGGATACACAAGTCTTTCGGCAGGTCTTTTGTTTGCACTCATCCTTTCTGCAAGTGAAAGACATTAGAAGGAGCAGGTTGGTTTTGCATGCTTTTCTGAAAATCTCTTGTAAGAGATAAAGCAGAGTAGCAGCAGCAAACAGTGGGACCTTCCAATGGGAATAGTTATGCTCACAGTTTTTAGGCAGTCATGGAAAAACCATTACACAGTTTTTTTCAGAAACCAGGTTCAGTACACATTATGGAACAGAGGTATTTTTAGCATATATTAAGAAGGGTGATAATGGAGTGGCTTTTGTAGGTGTTACCTGTACAGCTATTATATACCTTGCATGTGAAAAAGGAAGATGATTTATAGTGTTATTCATAAAATTGTATTATCTTTTTTTTTCTGGATATGGATGTATTTGACCACTTATGAAATGCCACTTTTCATTTTCCCTAGCATTAGACCCGAACAGTGTGATGTTGCTATTTGCAATCAGTATCTATGCAGTCTTTTTTTTCAGCAGAGATGTTAAGATGGATACAAGGCACATTCCAACCCAACAAAATTAATGTCTATACATGGAAATAAAAATAACACTCTAGATATGTCCAAGTCCATTACCTATAAAGGGAGGCTGATAGCTCTGATTTTGACATTTACAGTGTAAAACTATAGGTTATCTCATGGATTTTTAACCTATTTTTATTTCATAGCATCCAGATCATAAAGGATCAAGCAGCTCATCGTCATCCTCCTCTGAGCTGGGAAGCAGCAACAGAAACAGCAGCAGCAGCAGTGACAGCAGCAGCAGCAGCCACCACCACCATGGAGAAAATTCTGCCCACAGCTCCAGGAGGAGCAAAAGAGTCAGCATCCACCACCACAGCCACAGCTCCAGCCTGACACGTGAGGTACAACTGTGTGTGGTACCCAGAGCAGCCAGGCTTAGCTGGCTGCTGAGCTGGAGCTGTAGGTGTGGTGCCACTAACCAGGTGTTAGATCCAGGAGGGACACTAAAAGTAAAGTCTTTTAATTGAAAGCCAAAGTTCTTTGAGATATTTCCCCCACAAAAAACTCTTTTTCTTTATCATTTTTTTTCCAAATCCCCTTGTGTTCAGGTTTGTCTGTTTCCTTTCCTTCATTTCTGAAGGTATTTGCAGTATGTGAAAGCCTGGATTTGGAAATTATACATGTTGAAGGAATGTAGCTGTGAGTTAAAGAGGAAATAATTTTCTTTTTCCTGTGAAAGCCCAGAATACAAAATCAGTTGCTTTAGGTAAAAATAAGGAAGAAATAAATAAGTCTGCCTAATTATTTTTAAATGTAGACTGGAGGTCATGAGTGCATGCAGAGTATAACTAAAATCAGACTTTGCATGGACATTACTGATTGGTAAATGTGAAGGCCCATTAAGCACAGATTGCTTTTACCTTTATTGTGCACGCAGTATTCTATAATTGTACTGCATAAAGGTATCTACATAATAATAGAACAAATAGCTCTGCAAATGCAGGCAATGTCATGGGAAATTCTGCTACTAAGCAGGACTTCAAAATATTTGATTGGCTTGAAGAAACTGTAGTATAGTAAAATAAGTTGTGAATGTGTATGTTACTCTGAATGTCTCTAGTACACATTGTAGGCAGGTATTTGAAACATTTCCATAATGAGCAAAACCCTGCTATATGCATAAAGATAGCTTGGAAGCATCTTGGATCCCTCATCAAAATAATCACGTCTTTGAATAAGAAAGTTTCCAACCAAATTCATCTTTAACTATTGTGGATATAGAAATATGTACTGCAAACTGAAGTGATGAAGGACAAGGGCTGCTGCCTGCTATCAGTGCCCATTAACTGGACTGCAGGCTCTCTGGTGAATACACAGGAATCCTTAAACACAGATGGTCGGGGGCTCTTTTTCAGCGCAACTTCCTGGGAGACGTAATTCCACCTGGCATCACGATTGTGGCACAGGCAGTGAGGAGTGACAGCAGAAATCAAGGTTATCAAGCCACAGCATATGTTCGTTCTGATGCTGCCAAAGTTGATGTGCAACTAGTTGTGGTTCAGCTGGCTGAAACCAATTGGAAAGCGTGTGCTGATGCTGTGATACTGCCTCTGAAAGCACAGGTATGTGCCCAGGCAGCTTTGCACAGAGAGACATCCACAAAGCCCAGAGCAGACACAGAGAATCTGCTGATTAAGAGTATTAAAAAGGAAAGGCATACCTGTTTTTAAATGTTTCATAAAGTTGGGGAAGTTTCAGAAAATATTTCACCATTAAAGTAGAAAATAATTTTAAAAAAATACTCGCACACTTCAAACTCTGGCAAAAAAAAATTGATTTTCAAGATAAATCAAAATATAACCAGTAGAAGCATTTTAAAAATTTGAAAAATTGACTTCTTCATCACTATTTATTATCTGTTCTACTATGAGTTTTCTTGTCTGGGAATCTGCCTGGTTTTCTGTATATAATTTTTGACCCCAAGTTTAGGTCAGCTGGTTAGAGCACTGTGTAGATAACACTAAGGACACTGGATTTGATCACTGTATGGGCCATTCACGCAGGAGCTGAACTCTTTCTGGATGGAGTTGGATGATCCTTTTCGGTCCCTTCCAAGACAGACTGCTCTGTGATTTCAAAAGACTCCTAACTCAAATATATTTTCATTGTATTCCCTATGATTTATATGAAAAGATGGAAAAAGCAAAGATGGGTAACAGGTTGATGCCAAAGAGAGCATCATAAATTAAGGAAAAGATCCTTGCTTTTTTTGCATATCCCTGTGCTGTGCTTCCCGTGAGTTTTTTAGAACAAGAGACGTTTGTGCAACAATTTATAAATCTCTGCTTTTTGCAGCTGCAATTAACAAATTCAGCATGATATTCACTATTGAAGAAAGTGAGGTGAGCTCAAATCAAGAGGTCTTGGGGAAAAAAAAGAGAAATTATAGAACACGAAAAAATACATATTGTTTAAGAAGTTACCACATCTAAGGAAATCTCAACATGCTTTTTGCAGCTGCTTTGAGACAGGAACATGTGTATGTAGTTTTACACAGACCAAAAACTTTTTTCCTACTATGCCCCAGATTTTGCATGAACAAATCAAAATTTCTCCGTGAGCCTGTTTAGAGTAAAAGATTGGAAGTATGAAGGATCAATGCACAAATTGGTGAAAGAAAATTTTGCATTTTGAAATGGTCAAGGTTCATTCTGGGATTCTTTTCTGAACTTTGGGTGACTGTTTCCCTGTTTACAAAGGCCAGACTGAGATGGGGCAAGGAGTGCCAGGATTACAGGATAGAAGCAGTGACTACCACAGGACAACTGGCAAGGAAGCCAGCTGCGCAGCTGAAGGTGCAATGGGGAAAGCTTCCATCCTGGATAAAAAAGACAAGCACAGAGTATGTAATTCATTATTTCCTAAATTTTTAGTTGACTTTTTTACCCTACTTGGCTTTTGAAAAACACTGAAAGAATGGATGAAATTTTTCAACCCAAACATACTTGTCTGGGCCGTGCTTGGATGGTAACCACAAGTTTAGTGGTACACAAGTATTTTATGAATGTGTTCTAGTTTTTCCACATATTTCATATTAAATGATAACCTCCAAATATTTAAAGAGTATACTTGATTTCATTTTCCATACTAAATTATTTTCTATTTCAGTTCAAAATGCCTTTTTGTTTTAAAATGTTCTTCTATTCAATCTCAAAAAATAACAATTTTAAATAGGCAAAATAAAACCAGTGTGTTTCTTCTCAATAAAATCAACCATTTTATTTGACCCAAAGTAACATTTCCTCAACTTTTCAGTTCTTCCATTTTTCCCTGAGGTTTTGGATCTGCCAGTAGCCCTCACCATCCCATTTGTGCTTTTGTTTCTGCACCTGAGTTTGTCACATCTTGTTTATCTCTAGATTCATGCAATACATTCCTGGTGCAGCACTTGTGTTGGGCTTCTCAGAAGTACATCAGAGAAATCCATCTCATGAATTTATAGTAAGAGCAGCTGCAACATCTCCACGAACAATTGATACAGTAATTAAAGCTCCTGAGGTACGTTAAATTTTTATTTTCGTTTTCCTTACATTGAAATTATTTTCAACTTAGAATGTTTTGACAGTTAACATAAAGAAACAAAAAGCAAAACATTTCCTTTTAGAGAATCTGCTATATACCTGACACCCTGAGGTGGGTGTTCAAATACATACAACAGCTCCCTTGATTTTGTGCTGCTTTGGCCCAGTGCAGGAGTAAGTTGAAAATCAGGCTCTGTAGTCCAATACTTTATTTGCATTCTGAGAACAGCAGCGAGGCCAAATTGTCTCAGGTATGACTGCTCTGCACTCACACCTTTATGCATTTTTACCCAGTTTGACTAGTTCTTGAATGAGGATCTCAGATGGAGGGGGCCTTGAGAAAACTTTGCACACTGCTGCAGCCCCAAACAGCTCCTGTGTGTGTTGGCACTGCAGTCCCACATGAGCAGTAACCACGCTTGATGTGACTGGTCTGAGCAAGCCACAAATGCAACTCTGCTCTAACCAGACTGGAGAAGTTTGTCACCCTCTCTCAAGAGCCTGCACAGGCCTGGTCTGCAGAGTCCCACTAATTAATTGGTCCTTGACCACCAAATTCCTATGCACCTCTTTATAATTTCCCCTATGGATCTCTGGCAAATTAATAACAGCTAGCTATTCATACATAGAAACTCGTGTGTCTTTAACCCACCACAGTGCTTCAGTACTGCAGGATCTTTAATATGTGATCATGGGGAAGTCTGTGCATTACACATTCATTTGATTCTCTTGGCAAATATAATTTGCAGCTACAGTGAAGGATCTTACTCCAATGCTGAACATGCCAGTTTTCAACCTTAATAGATGAGATTCATTTTTCCAAACACATCCATCATCTCAGTTGCTAGCTTATTTTTTGAGAAGTCATTCAAATATCATTTAAACTCCTCTCTATCAGTTACTTTTCAATGTTCTTAAAAATTTCTCAAAAAGTCAAGTATGACTAGAAGAGATGATGATTTCTCAGAAGAGCTGAAGGTTAGGGTACGTTCTGTCGAGACTAACACAACTGCAATTGTAGAACTGCATCTTCAAGGTTTTTTTTTTCCAAGATAAGAGTGGGGGGTTTTTTGCAGTCATATCTTGAGCATATGGTTCAATTTATCTTAATGTATTTTCATTTCTGCTTTTCAGGTAACACTTTATTGTCAGGGATTCCGATTGCCATTCACTCTGCCCTTAGGCCCATCTCCAGCTTACGAGACTCCAGATATCACTGCCTGGAATTTATTACCTGAAATAGCTTCACAAATAGCACAAGAAGATCAATGTAAATGTTACTTATATGTTTGTCTCATGAATAAGCGATATGTGTAGATCATACTCTGCCATGGCTGGGCCTTGCCTTTCTTTCTGAGGGTCTTACAGGGAAGCATAGCATGCATCTGTAGCCCTGCTTCCAGCAGCTCGTTCCCTCTCAGAGAAGCAGGTTTTTTGGCAGGTGAATGAAGAGGCTTCAAACTGCTGTAAACATTCAGAGTTTGGGAATCACTTGTGTCTTCAAGGACTAGAGGTTGTTTTTTGCCCCTCCTGAGAAGGTGCCAGATCTGCATCGAGAGGCATCAGGTGATGGGTACAGGAGAGTCCACATATTTTCTGTCCAGTTTATTTAATTCAAAAAGGAGCCACATAAGTTTCTCCTGGTTGGTGTCTAGCACTTCTGTGGAAATGGGGAGTTTTTGTCATAGTTTGTTATGGCATCCAGTTTCTCAAGAATTTTGTACATTTTATTCCCTGTTAGCTTGAGTTTTGTGTTTGGCATGTAATCAAAATCAATACTGGTATAATCTACAGCAGGTAGCTATTTTGTAGTGTTCTCATGTCCTTACAGACTCTGGCTACTGCCAAGGAGATGAAGTTTTCTTCATGTTTGCTGGATAGTTCAATCTCATAGAGGTGTCTTTCAGTATTTCACAGCAACACATACAGTGGTCATATCTGCCATTTATTTATGGTTTTGTCTTGCAGCCACATGTGAAATCAGGGAGAGAGATTTCAAAACATTTGATCGTGTGAGCCATTCATATTCTTTCAATAAAAGCTGCAACCTGGTGGTGGTTCAAGACTGTACGGCATACCCAAAGTTCATCATTTCTACAAGAAAGGTTGATCCTCAGTCTTTCTCAAGAGAGGTTCACATAAATACAACATCAGCGTAAGTGTGATTTATACTGAGGCTTAGAAATTAGGTACAAACTTTCTCAGGGAGTCACTCTAGGAGTAAGAGATATCTAGTTTCTAGCTGAAACTGGTTCTCAATAAGACATATGGGAAAGAAAGGATTTCTGGAAGGAATCCTTGTCTGAGGCTCTATGGTGTAGTTGCTCTTGTCTTGAATTCCACAGCCACCAAAATCTGATAACTTGCTCACTAAGTGCCCATGCTGTCTTTTCTTTAAAGGTTGACTACTAAAGCCCACAGTCCCAATGAATTTTGCACTTTGGAAAGAAAACTGTCTGTTCATTCATTCAAATTCAGATAGTCACAAATATCTATACTTTTCATATTTGACCACTAATTTATTCTCTTTATTTTTGCTTTTTCTTAGGAACATCACAATCTGTCCTGCCTCAAATTCATCTCTCCGTGTGGCATACAATGAAGAACAAGTTCTGTCACACAGTGGAGGTTCTGAGTATGCAAAAGGTAAGCTGTGATACCCAGTTTTCCAGGACTGACCTGGGAGCTAATTATCAAGATTTTATATATTTCACAAAAAAATCTCAGTGTAAAGAAAACCTAAGTGGAATTAATTCAAAGAGAAAACCAAGGACTACTTTCTTAAGTTTTGTAGTGACTTATGTTCATGTTTCCTATAGTATATCTACTCTTATTTCTACTCTTCCAGCATAAATGACAGGTGAATAAAGCCCTTTCTTATAATATACCCAGCTTGGTGATTATTCAGAAAAAATGTTCCTGTTATAGTCACAGAGAGATGCTTTAATTCGGACATTTAGCTGGAGCACCACCACTGTCATTATAATTTCAAAATTTAGCATACTAGCTACAGAAGTCAGTTCCCACTATAGGTAACAGCAGTAGAACATTTTTGAAAATATATTATTTCTCCTATTTTTGTTTTTCCTCTCCACTTAAATATACATATTTAACTGTAGCAGCAAAATGATCATTGTGAAGGAAAATGCATTGTGGTGAGTTTTGTGTTACACAGTTTCTCCATTAATTTAAGATGATCACTGTATGATTCACCATCTTTTTACAGGCAATGTTAAAATTTATAAAAATGGAAAAACAGTTACCGTGGAAGTTCCAGAACTCGGACTGAAGAAGGTGACTTTTGATGGTGTAAATCTTAAGGTACTGCACTTACTTTCAAGGTTACTGCTTTCTTTCTGCCTAGTGCCTTGCCAGTGTGACAGACCAACACTTCAGCATTCACTACAAAGATGTGCTACTTTGCAGGTTACGGTTGCTTCGTGGATGAGAGGAAAGACCTGCGGAGTCTGTGGTAACAATGACAGAGAAAAGGAAAATGAGCTGCTCATGCCAAACCATAGGCTGGCACACAGCTGTTCTGCGTTTGTTCATTCATGGGTTTTGTTAGAAGAAACCTGCTCTGGTGGTGAGTGGATCTGGAAAAACTCTATGCTTGGATAGATTATGATTTGACTTTTCCTCTGCCAGGAGCTAGAAAATATATTTTAAAGCAGTAGATACCTTTTACTTAGAAATTTCAATAGCCATATGTATCCATTTTAACTTTATTAACCACTGACTGCTTAAAACACTGCTTGCGAATATAGAGATATATTCTCCAGCAAAAGTCTTTGTCTCATGTGCAATTCAATGTTAAATAATTGGTTTTTATTTCTTACACTGAGTAGCTTTTTTTCTTGAGAGGCAAAATCAGCCCTAATCTTGCTCCTACAGGAAAAAAGTGTGATTTTCACCATTGTATCAAAACAGTTTCAGCTGTTGTCTGCAGACTTAATTTCACCACACAAGGTGCAGACTATGAATACAGTGTCAGATCCTAAACTCATGTAAATTTCCAAAGTGCAAAAAAAAATTCATTATTATTCTGCATCATGTGAGGGTGCAATCTCAGGAAAATATCTAGAACTACTCCTACAGTAAAGAGCTTCATCTCACACACAGCTAGAAAAACAATGTCAGACTCCCAAAATATCAATACAGTTTTGTTTGGTAGGTCTCCATTTACCTTGGACCTGAAATAATTTTATTGAAGTTAATGGCTGCTTTCTCCTTGACTTCAGTGGCAGCAGAATTATTCTTATCTGTGTGTCAGGAAACAGAGTCGTAGCTGGGATCCTGTTAAGTTACATTATACCTTTCTAGTGAGATAATTGCAGCATTATAAAAATCATCCAATACAAAAATTATCCTTGTTGTTATTAAATAAATGCTGCCCTTTTTTATCCATTCACTACGGTTGACATTTTTCCTAATGCAATGAAGTAGCCATTGTGCTTGCAGTATCTATTCTTAATAGCTTTCAGACATGAGAGGTTATTTTCTGTGTATTATGTAGTTCTAAAAAACTGAGTTTACATGATTCCATTTGGGTTCTATTGTGCAATTAGATTTTAAAAATAGCTCCCCTTTCAGACTCTTTCCTCAACTTATTATTGTCCTATCTTGATAACCTCGCTACTGTGAAAATGGTTTGTCAGATACCTGTGTTTTAATAAAAGCTGAAGAGAAAATATGGACCTTTATTATTGCAAGGATCGATTGGGATTTATTTCCACAATTTTAACTACCCTTCCTTTTCCTCTTAGGGTGCAAGCTGCAGCGCAGTTATGTGAAGCTGAATCGAAACCCTACTATTTATGGTGAGGAATCTACCTGCTACTCTGTTGACCCAGTACTGAAATGTAAGAAAAACTGTACTCCAAGTGAAAAGGCTTCAGTAAAGGTTGGCTTCCACTGCTTCCCAAAAGGTACAGTGTTTTTCTCCCTCTGTGTGTCACGTACTGCAGGAGCTGTCAGAGCACTCGAAAGAACAAAGCACAGCACAGCCGTGCACAGACCTGTACTGCTCCGGCTCCTCTCTGAGCTGCTGTTTTTAATCCCATTAGTATTTGCTATAACTGCTGACAGTGCTGGCCAGCTAAAAGCTAGGTTAGGTGATGGCAGGTAGCATCATCTGAGAAAAACACTTGAGGAGGTAAAAGGGGGAGCAGCGATCAATAAAATCACAAAATAAAATTTGTCATGCCTTCAGGATCTCCATAAAGTTGAGATAAGCAACACTGAGTCCTTTTATGTACATTACAGCCTGCAATTTTGTGTAGACCAGGGCAGGCAAGGCAATTGAAAGTCAGTCAGGTAGTGTGACATGAGTGCTGTAGTTAGACTGCCATGCTATGCCGCTGTGCAATTCATCAGCAAAACCACAATCCTGGAAGTTTCTCTAGATTGTTCCAGAAAAGGGTTTGGTTTTTAAAGTACTTTATACACACATACTCATGCCCCAGATTAAAAAAAAAAAAAAAAAAAAAAGAAGGAACAAAAACCACAAGCGTTTTTCTCATTTCATTTATACCAGGATAAAAGGCACTGTCTAATACA
The DNA here is from genome assembly GCA_024865655.1 of Emberiza elegans. Classification (NCBI taxonomy): domain Eukaryota; kingdom Metazoa; phylum Chordata; class Aves; order Passeriformes; family Fringillidae; genus Emberiza; species Emberiza elegans. The sequence goes on from JALJVW010000206.1 coordinate 75,297,686, forward strand.
GTTTCACACTGAAGTTATGTAATCATGAAAGGAGAGTCCAGCCTGGAACCCACAGATATTTCTTGTGCATTCTTTCCAAAGTCCTTTAATTAATTACCTATATAGTTTACAGGGAACCCTAACATTAGGAATATCTATTGAAGTGGTTTGTTCTCTGTTAACCATTGTTGGCCAAATCCATTGTTAGCTGAGATAATCCAGTGTAGTTTGACTGGAGCCAATGCACCCCTGTGTTGAGTAGGGCTGGAAAGGACAGGGTATTTTATGTCTGAATTTAAATGTGTGTAGAACTTTGCACTTTGCTTGTGTTAGTAGTATCTGCAATGTGCTGGATCAGCCCAGAAAAGCGGAGAGGATCTCTCTCTACAATAGAATCTCTCTCTACAAATATCTGCCACAGCCTGTTCAACACGTAACACAGAGAGAGTGTTAATAGTTTTGGTGGCTGCCTGAGATGAGAACGGATGCATTCTTTCATAAATAGAAAAACCCACCCTCTACAAAAAATCCTTCCAAAATCTTGTTATATCCATGTTTCACAGATTTCTATTGTGTATCCAAGTCTGTATCTCTGAAGTGTCACAACCCCAGACCACTCACTGCCTTAGAATATTAGGCTATAATAAAGCTGTCTCATTCTCTCACAAAACTGTTTGAGAAAAGAGGAAAATCAGAAAGAAAAGATGCTAGTTGTTGCAGCCAGTGCTGCTTTCAGAGCAGCTGCAGGCTTCTCTTGTTCCTTTACTGAAGCAGAGACTGGGGAGTCTGCTTGCAATACTTCTAATCAAGACCTTGTTTGTTTATTTATTTATTTGTATGCTTATTTATTTGTCCTGAATAGGAAGCAGAAAAAGAGGAGGAGAGGGAGGAGGAAGAAAAAGATTCCATTTATCATTCTTTAGCTTGCTAAATTGATTGCTTTTTCTTAGGCTAAAGATCAATAGGAATACAAGGCCAGCACTTAAAAACTATTCTTTTTCTTTCTTTCTCTAATGACTTGGAGAAGCAGTAGAAGCAGTAGAAATCTTCATCTTTCTCAATCTAGGAACACACATGCACAAGGCGAAGAACTTTTCTCAACTCTTTATATGAGAATTCAGACGTGATAGTTTGCTGTTTCAAAATTCGAGGACCCCACCACAGTCAAGGACCCCACTTGCAGCAGAGCAAGGATAAAATGAAGTACAAGAACGCAGAATTTCCCCTGTTGCCCTCAAATCAGCAAGACTGTGGCCTTAGGAACTTGACTGAGGCAGGCATCACTCCAAGTTTAAATCCACCTATTGGTTTATATTTCAACATGCCACAAGGGAATCAGTTACAAGGGGATCAGTTATTCACCCACAATCCAGTTTGCAAGGAAACCATTTCCTACATGGATAAGAATGTGCTCAGACCCACAGTGGGCCAAGAGTAAGAGACATAATGTATATAAAAAACCAGAATTCAGACATTTTACAGCATTTCTCATTTCACAGCCTGAAAATATAATATACATTTTTAAAGCATCTCCAGCATCTTTCTGGGAAATATTTATTATCCAGTTTATTATGCAAAACCTGCGCTTAACGTTGGACAGTAATTTAGCCATGGAGAGTGTTAACCTTTCAGAAGATAAGTGACTGATGCAACCTGAACTCATACAGCAGTGTCCATATTTCCCTGTGATGAGGGATGGCATGATATAAATGTACTGTCCAACTAAGGAATAAAACAAATGGAAGCAAAATTATGAAAGCTTTATGCATTCTCATTATACAAACTTAATCTAAATGGATATCCTAATATTCTTCCAATGCAGTGATAAACCTCCAACTAGCTAGGAATATTTATTGGGAGGATGAATATCATTATTCCATTTAGATTATTTCAGCATTATGGAATATGGCTTATCCAAGCTGCTGTTGATAAAGCAGTGTGGTAAGGTTAATACTGCAACTGAGAATGCTCTGCCAGATTTCACAGTATATGGGAAACCTTAATTAGAAGTTTATGAACCTCTGAAAATTCTCCAAAGGGCTTACCCTTCAGAAATGAACTTCGACAAATAGTCAGCAGAAATACCCAGTGATATGCAGCACTAACAGAAGTGATTGCTGATGTGGATTGGTACGTGGTGGTCTTACACTGACAGGGGCTACCTCCAGCACTTTCACAGCCTCCTTTTGTCTTTGTGCTTCATGAAATGTAATTCATTTTGGTTTTAGGGAAGTATTACAGTAATTATATCATGGGTGAAAATCCTGTTCCAAGTCAATGAGTCAGTTAGATGTCAGTCGTGAGGGCAGGATTTCATTCTTTACTTGATGAGGGAGCTGACAGCCATCAAAACAGTATTTCTTTGAAATGTGTTAATTTGCTTGATGTTAGTTAACAATGGCTTCACTCTTCTGACAGAAACTGCTGTAAGCCTGTTGGAATGGCAGAAAAGCAGCGATAAGAAATCTGCATCTGAGGATGTTGTGGAGTCTGTGGATGCTGACATTGATTGTACCTGCACTGGCAGCTGTAGTTAAGCTAAACGTTTTGGCATTGTGCTATAGACATACTACACAAATAATTGAATAGCTGGACAGATAAAAAGGGAACATAATAGCTGTAGTAAAATATTAAGAAAGGTGCTTGAAGAAAGCAAAGTCAAGTCTGCACTGCTTAATAAATATGTTCATTAAATAAGTATTCATGTGGTCTCTCTTTATTTTTCCCTATCAACAAAACAATCAGGCCAACTATAATATTATACAGAAATTCTGCTCCCTTTTATCTGAGATATAATTACAGCAGTCCTCTCTTAAAATTATGTTCACTAGGTGATGAAAGGAAAACATGATTACGGCTACTGCTAACATTCCATTGTGCAAAGAATTTCATATTTAGCATACTAAAGACACAGTAAGCATTTGTTTTCTTTTATGTTTTCTGGTAAAGAGCAACGTCTGTTCCTGGAACCGTTCTGCAAAAAAATATATTTTACTCCCAGCAAGACCATTAGCCTTAGTACATTCTACAAAGGAATGAATTGGACTGCTAGACTCCCACTGCAGCTTTCCAGAGAGCTATAGTGTGTGACACAGTCCCCATTTTCATTTAAATTTCAATGGATGTGCTGTTGCTTCATGAACTAACTAAAAGTGTGAATAGGAACTTTTTTTTGCTTTACCATCTCCTATTGTATATTTATGAAAATGATGGCTTCAAAAACTTCAGGGAACAATAATACATCAAGTAGCATTCCAAATACTCTGAAAAGCAATATATAGAAAGATATGTAAGATCAATAGCACCATAAAGCTAAAATAAAATTCAAGCAGGATAGTCAGACTGTGTTTAACCAGTGAAGAGTCAATCTGCTAGCTTTGACTGTGCAGAGAGGTAATTCCCTCCCACCCCAGGGGACCAGGAATAGGATCACCTTGAAACCCCCAAGCAATGGCACAATATCTCTTCACCCTGTGTCCCAAATCAGCCGTGCTGATGCCATGTTTTCCACAGCAGTCAATAGCAGCCAGCACGCTCTTCCAAGAGAAGCCTTAGCGTGGGCAAGGTACAGCTGAACCCAAACCCTGGCAGGAAAGTGTCATTAAAGAAAATACTTTTCTTTCTAACTAAAAACCGATCTATCAGAAAGATGATTGAAGACTAAATAGTTGAACAATTACAGCATAACACTTCACAGTGCTTTTCTTTCAAGAGCACAAGCAAGAGTAATGTAAGGAGGTACTCCTTTTACTCTCTCTCGAGTTGCAGCTTGCCTCCAACTTTCAGAAAAGGCCCAGTTTTCCTCCATGTACAGCCATAACATCGTTACTTCCAGAAGTAAGCCATTACAAGTTTGTTCAAACTAGATGCCTGATGCATACTCTGGGGCAAGGGTATTTGCCTCTGCCCCAAGCCTCTCTCCTGGGGACAACCTACAAAGCAAAAGGCCTCTTTCTCCTCCCCCAGCCTTAATTTGTCTATGTATTGTGTTTGAGAATATAAGCAAATAGCCAGTGCTCTATTCAACAGCTTTTTGTCATGCACAGATCTCCAAACTAAGACCAGTAACATGAATCCTAGGTCTGTGTTTTTATTTTTAATAAAGCATTCACAAATTGTACAAAAGCTGTGTTTTCCTAACTTATCAGAAGACCTAGATTGCAAAACAGATAGCCTCAAACAAGAGGAGAGATGAAGAATATTGCATTCCACCTTAAAATCACACTAGTCTTACACCTGGAGAGTTCTTTTCTTGCTGGTATTGTTTTCACTGTGGTTTATGGGAGATTTGACATTGACTTTCACAGGATCAGGCTGTCATCTTTAATCCAACACCTCTCTCTTTAATCCTCTTGTTTACAAAAGAGAAACTTTTGCCAGTCAACCACTTCAGATAAGACAAAGGTAGTAGGGGGAGAAGAAAAATGAAGTTTCATGCTCAACTACTAAAACAGGGGTTTAGTAACAGCAAAGAGCCATTAGTAAGAGAAGAAATTCTGCACCTGGGGCAGGGAATTCACTCACCATCACCCCACCAGTACTGCAGCCTGGGCTGGGGTGCAGGCTCAACCTGGGGAAAGCCCAGGCACAGACTTTGCTCTGCTCTGCACAGGGCATGGGTGGGACACAGCTCTCATTTCCACTTCCAAGGGGCAGCTTTCCTTTCTGCCCAGCTCCTGTTCCTTAGTGCCCTCTTGCTGAGACAGCTGAATGCCTTTGACTGCCTGAAAGGCTTCGCTGCAGCTGTAAAATCACAATGTAATGAACGTTAGAAAAGCATGAGGCTGGTAGTGTGCACAGCAGAGCAGGACTTAGAACCAGCTCATTTTGCCAAAGGAATTAAGAACATTAGCAGTACAAGTGTGAAAAAGCCCTTCTGGAATTTCTAATGCACCACACAGACATTTCCAACCCATCTGGGAGAATATCTGCAGTCCAGATTTAAACCTCATTTGGAAATCATGCCTGTCCTATCTTATAAAGCAAGCCAAAACTATGTACCCAACTGAGTATTAAAATGCGTACTACACAGGCTGAGCTTTTATGCATTCCACTTTTCATTCCTAGTGCTCCTCAACTGTATGTATTAATGAATTCTGGACTTTACTGCAGTAACCAAGTAATATAATCTTGCAATTATGGTACTCTAGTTTTGGTTTTTTTTTTAAAAAGTGTCAGAAAAAAAGATGCAGACTTAAGCATGAGCCAGGCTTGCATCATAACCCTGCCCTTGCAGCTCTGTAATGTGGTTTTGCATCAGGCTGGGGACTTCTGTGTCTCATTTTCTGCATCAGAAAGATGTGACTACTTACCTACTTGATGGAGTCAGAAATGCTTATGAATTTATAGTCCCATATGTCTTTTGCAAGTTCTTCAATGATTCTAGAAATGAAAAGTAAATTTTTCCACTAGATCTCCTAACCACATGAGTATATTTCATTGCTAAGTTGAAGGTTTTCATTTTCAGATTCATCCAACTGTAAAATAACTATACATTTGGAAAAAATCAAAACAATACACTTAATTTGTTCCTGGTCAGCTTTGGTTATACCTTAGTGGATTATTCTTAAAAGCCTAGAATTGGATGATGCTATTACAGACAGATAGGCAAAAAGGCTGTTGGAGACACAACCTTTTGTATCCTAGACAAAGACAACAAACCTTTTGTCCACCAGACCTGGCTCTTTTGATTCACTAATTTTAAATGACACCGTGAATCTCAGGAAAGCAGGATCATTCTGCTCCAGAGAAAGGAGCTGCAGTGTGATAGGAAAGGACAAAACCACTAACACCAGACCCTTCCTGGAAATGAAATGCCAGCTCCACAGCGTGAGCATTAAAAAAAACACATCCTCAATTCTAACCCCACTGAAACCAATGGTTAAACTCAACAGAGCCAGGCTTTTACTCAGCATGTTTGAATGAGTTATTAAATGAACTTCAGTTGTCCCTAAAAATAAATGTAGTGTGTAGATCTAAGTGCAGCTGATGAATAAGAAACCTCAGGAATCCAGCAAATACAGTAGTTAGGGCTAAAACCAGACACAGCTCAGAAGGTTGCAGGAGTAGCTATTAGTGACCATCTGAGTTTTATGTCGAATCTCAAGGTCTCTCATGCCATCTACTGGCTTTTTTTATTTAGGTACAATGGCTTAAATGTTTTTCCTTGAGGTTTTTTATAGGTCTGATATATTTCAGGTAGTTTTACATAAATTCCATTTAAGGGGTGGGGTGGGGTGTTTTTCCCTCTTATCTCCACACTTGATTACTATGTGATTTTTTTTCCTGTAAGTACATTACAGTTTGGTACTATTCTGAATACCTTTTCACATTGTCCCCAGAGGAAAAAGGCATTGCATAAGACATTCTTATTTCTGGTATTGCTGGATAGGCAATTATTATACTGTAAGGAGTACTGGAAGAATAGTTTACTAAGAAAATCCAAAGCTGCTCAAAAATAGTACTTACAGTTCATCCTGAATCAGTGTGAGCAGACTGTTATTTTGGTACCTAAAAATGCTTAATGTACAGAAAAATCTGGTTATCCCTTTTTTTTCACCTGCAGTTCACTTAGCTGCAATTCACAGCAAACACTTTTATGGCCTAATAATTTTAAGTTGCCTTTCAGACAGGGTTTGATAAGCAGGAATTATCTATGTTGACAGATCTGATCACAGAGCTTTCCCTTCATTATCTGTAGCCTGTCTCTTCCTGCAGTCCCAGTTTCCCTTCCCTATTTATGAGTCCACTGGTCTGGTCAGGACACAGGTGGGCACCTAACCTTCATGCATCTTCTTAACATTCACAAGAAAAAGTAACACAACATTCCTTATAGACATTATATGAAACAATATTTAAATGCCTAGTGTAACTGTGGTCATATCTGCCTCTTATGTGGCTGAGAATTTACTCTAATTAGAGCTGCTTTGATGCTTTGTTTTTTGCCAGTTGATAAAAAAGATAATTACAGGGAAAAAAAAAAAAAAAAACAAAACACAGAGCCAAGAATTTGGGCTGAATAAGCTAGCGTGCTAGAATTCTACTCAGATTCCTGCTTCTGTGGTCAAAATAAAACTAGTACTATTCAAGATCTGTTCATGATTTGGGGATGATATACAGATTAGGTTCACTGTGGGCATAAAGGATTAACAGGGGCTCAGGCTGGGGCTAGAACTGGCAGAGAAGCGCTTGTCCCACAGTGGCATTAACCTGCCTATGTTACTACAGACTCAATGCAGACACATCTCAATGTTTCACCTTTGAGAAATAACACCACTTCCTTTTGAGCTACACCATGAGTCATGGTGCCCCCATTCCCTCTGGCATTCTGAGTGTCTGTGACTTTCCTGTGTCTGGAGCCAGAGCACAGTGTTCATCCCAGAGCAACGTACTCGCTTCCCTTATTAAGGAGATAAAGCACTTCAGGTGGGATCTAAGGCATCTTTCCCTCCAGCCCAATCCCTACCAAGAATTCAGTAGGAAGTGCTGAAGATGTCATCATACACACCCCATTTCACAGGGCCCTGCGCTCCCTGGGAACAGTTTCCATACCTGAAATCACCTTCTAGGTTTTGGCACATGCATTGCCCACTCTGAAACACAGCTGGGGAGGGTGGGCCAGGAAAGGAGACTTACATCTCTGATGATTGCTCAGCCTGTTAAAAAAGGGAATGAAAATAGGCATAAGCATAATCGCAGGTGGAATAGAGAGGGAAGAGCAAGTTGTGTGACACTTTTCATATCATACATGTGAGAAAGGGCTGAGCCCTGTGTATTTTCCGCCATTTCTGAGCAAAGGCAAGGCTGCTTTTTGGGATGCTGGAGAGCTCTACTGCTTGTGAAAATTAGGCAGTGAAAGACTTTGCTATTTAAAGGTATAAAAGGGAGTATTAAGGATTTCAGTCTTGAGTATAAGCACCTGCATTGTATCTAAGACTTTTTCTTTCCTCTTTGAAACTGGGCATCAGTCTTCACAGCACTACAGCTTCACATTGGAAAATCCTAATGCAACCAAACTGCAGTGCTCCAGAGGAATTAATTGGTGACCTTGCCTGACAGACCACAATAAACCTGGCAGGCAGGCCGTCCCCTCTGCCCGGCGCTCAGCTCCCCAGCTGCAGCCGTGCGGATGACGCTGCTCCCCGGCCGCGCAGGGCTGCCAGCCCCCGGCGCTGCCCCTGCCCGCGGCTTGGCTCCGCGGGCTCCGGAGCGTGCCCAGGGCCAGCTGGGTAGCGCCGGGCAGACGGGGAAGCTGGCACTGCCCGCACCTCTTGGCCAGCTGGCGGATCCACAAAATGGATTGCTCCGCTCGTGAGAAATTCTGGGATGTTGAATCCCCGCCCTGCGCAGAGCGAGGCGCGGAGTGACAGCCCCTGACTGCCCTGGGAGCGGCTTCTTCATGCAGCGCCTGCAGGCTGCTCTCTGCCTCACCTCCTGCACTCAGGCAGGGGACAAAGGAGCTTTTCAGAAGTGCTGGGATGAATTTATTTAATTTCCATTTCTCAAAGGACCTGAAGCTCAAAGCACTAAATTTTTGCACATCATTTGGCGTCCCGTTTCAGCTTTCTCTTAATGAGTAGGCACAGACTGGCTGAATTAAAGGTCATGGTTTAGGTTATAGGCACAGGCAAAACTCTGTGCTCTGTGCCCTACCAAATCTGCAGCTTTACATAAACACCTACAGAGTAAACCCTGTCCTGGCCAAGCAGAATCATAGCTCAGAGTATGGTATGGTTCTATATCATATCAATACAAATATAAAAATAATTAAGAAGGATTTCTCATTTCCTACACAGCTTCTATTATCAATTCTAGGGGTAACTCCTTTATAGACAAACATTTGAATGTCACCTTCATTCATCTGCTGCATGTTTTCAGCATGGTACCAAAGAGAAATTGAAATGTGTACGTTTTTGCTCTTCCTGAACTTGTTTCTCCCTAAAAATCTCACTTTAAAGGAGGTTTTTTAATTATTTATATATGCACCTGATTTGTTCTGAAAACAGTGATCAGGACTCTATGCCTGAATAGCCCCATAACAGCAACAGAAATATTTCCTGTAATTGTGTCCATCCCTTCACCATTGTTCCAGTCATCAAGTCCCCTTTAACTGCAGCTCCATATGGAGCAGAAGAGACAAGCAGTGCCACAACAGCTTACATTTGCATAACCTCTGGGCTGGGGACAGCGTGAGATTTTCACAACTGCTAGCTGGAAATGTATTTGTTTAGCCAAGCTGCCAAAACTCATAGTTTAGCTTGGGAAGCCTCTCATCCAATAAGGCTCTCATTACACTTCCACCATTCTACAAGCACTCCATCCTAAGGCAATCAAGAAGTAATAAATAGCGCTTTTTAAAAACCAATGGCCATGAGTCACAGGTGTAAGGAATACAGATGGAGAGGGATCACCCAGAGTCAGCCCCTCAGGAAAATACCTGCGAATTTCCTCATTACATCATCCTTAAATGTCAACCATTTCCTCCATAGCTCCACTAACACTGAGAACATGAGCCTTGCTGTTTTCCTCCACATCAATATGCACTTAAGGAAGAAAGGATAAAAAGTTTCTTCTGCTGCAAAAATGTTGTTAGATCTTTTAAAACAGTATATGAGAAATAAAATCTGTGGCAGAGTCAGCCTTACTATTCTAATGTCTCAAGACTGAAAACTGCAATAATTTTTCTGAATGACAAACCAAACACTTTTCTTGCTTGGTGATCACACAGCAATTTCACAGCTACTAGGTTTCATTACCCTCTTCCTTCCCCAGAAGATTTCCTTCCTATGGAAAGACCTTTCTTACTTTAAGTTCTTCTCTTTGCCTGAGTTCTGCACTATGCTATTTGTAGGGCTTATTTTTCCCTTGTTAGTCAGTAAGCAGGGTTGTCAGGAAAGCACTGCATAACCAAGTGTGTCTCAACAAGCTGAACAGATTCCTATAGCAAACCCTCAGGAAAGCAAACTGCAGCCCCCTCTGCCCCTACCAGCTGCTGCTGCATTTACCTTCTTGGTAAGAGACTTGGTGATCTTCTCAAAGGCTTTACCCTTGAGGCAATGGAGCAGCAGGAAATAGGTTTGCTCACACTTCACCCTGACCTCTAGGTGGGAGGAAGCCTTCCCTGTACAGTTGTATGCTCACAGTAGAAGCTGATAAATAGAACCACAAACAAAGAACAGAGTTAAATAAAATCCATCAGTGATGTTCTCTGCTCCTCTTGGCCACTTCCAGGGGTCCATCAGCTGCAAACTCACTGCCACTAGAGAGCAAACATGACCAAGCCATTTAACAAAATAAATCCATTACATTAATATATAATCAGTTTTCATCACGGCTGATTTTGTGAGAAGAAACCTCCTTGCCTATTTGTACCTTCAGAAAGGCTACTGTGATGGTATCTCCTACCAGAGACACAGATGTCAGACACACTAAAAATATTTATGGTTGGAACTCTCCCAAAACTCATGGACACTTTATTACACATGTCCCTAAAAAAAATCATAACTGCAAGCAAGCAAAACACTCTCCTGAGGTATTCAAATAAAAATATGGTATATGCATTGTTGTTCTTCAAACCAATACAAATGAAAACAATCTAGATATTTTACACCCTATGAAAAAGAATTATTTTGAAAAAAATAAATTAACAGTAACCAGTCAAAAGACTTCCAGAGAACTTTAGAGATCCCACTCTAGGTGTTTCCTGTTAATGCAGAAGGCAATACAATGAGACATCCAAACTGACTTCCTCTACAAGGCTCTTGTCTGGCTTTCACCTCATTCTCAATGAGCACATAGGCAGCTCAACTCTTGTTCAATAACTCTTCATAATGGTTTCAGGGTCTGTAGGTGGAGTTAGTCATTATCACATAATATGTGCGTTTAACTATTCAACTATTCAAGGTAGAGAAGGTTCCTAGTGCAGCAAAGTGAAAGGAGAAAGTAAAGAAAACTGTGTAGGGAATCATTCAAGTTGTCATTTAAACTATGAAAAGGAAATAGTATTCATTTGATAATTTCTTGAAAGATTTATGCAGGTGATTTTTCTAATGGAAAGAAATGGAAGGTTTAGAAAGATCCTGCAGAATTGGTATCAAAGTTCAGAAGCTGGTGAGTCTGTTTTCCCTTTAACATAAGCAAGGCAATATTTTTTGTTAACAGCAGGTCCAGCTCCCTAACTGCAATGAAATGAAGTCTCTGGAGTTGCATTTGCCTCTGGTATCAGTAAGTGACCTCCCAACATCAAGATTTTACAAAGATTAGCTCAGCGAGAACATAAAATGTCAAAAGCTGCAGGAAATTTTCAGCATTTTCCTCCTTTAGCTTCTCAGAAGGAAAGTTGTCAAAGTAGCTGTCTGCTAAACATATCATCTGACTTACTATAAAAGAAGGATGTCAACACTGCATGTCAAATCCAGCACTGAGATCTATTTTTTAATGGGCAGGATCTGACTTAGACAGATCCCAAATCTCTCTGCAATTACCTGCATCTGTAGGAAAGGCACAAAAGGATTTATCTTAAAGAGCTCTCAAACTATCTTCTAGCCTTGGTTTTTGTGACAAAAGCAAAGTAAAAATCTTGGGGAGACATTTTCAAAGGCATTTTTTGAGGAGTCTGTAAGTGTTAGCTGCTCCCCTGCCCTTACACCAGCAATGGGACCACATGGGGGCAGGTTGGCCATGACATTTGCTCTCAACAAACGCCTTTCCTGGGGGTCTGCTGACCCTTCCCACGTGAGCTCCAGCCCTCTGGCAGCAGCAGACACCAGGACACCCAGCAGCTTTAAGGAAACAGTTCACAGGTGGGCCAATGCCACCAGAACTATTCATCCACTACTGCAGCCTATTGCCTTCAGAGAAAGTGTTTGGGACAACACAATGGGAATTGAAATAACTCTCTGTGCACCATCCCTTAGCCAGAGACCTTCCAAACATAGGGAGAGAGAACAGAAATGCAAGAACATTATTAAAAAAAAAAAAAAAAGCTGGGCACTTTCAAGATGTTTCAGCTTGATGAGCTTAACCTATTGAGCATGTCAGTGGTCCCCGGACACGGCCACCAAGGACATGCCATGGCAGTGGAACAGACGCTGCTTCCTGAAGCCAATGTTCAAACAAGTGTAAGAAACAAATTAATTTATTCCTGCCAACATGGGCCATCATCTGTTCCCTGCTAGGTTTTCTTCTTGTTCAAAGCATGCTTCAAAAACAAGCAGTAATGTGACCTGAAGTCTAAATTTTGCTACAAGAGCTTCAGCTTCTGGGAGCCCTTCCCACAGGTTAAGGGAAGTCATGTCAGCCAGGTGTGAGTCACCACGTTTCATACTTGGTTTCTCAGCTATCCCCCTGTGGATGGTCACTTCAGAGCTATATCCAGCCACTACATCTAATTGATCACCCAGTTTTAGCCCAAGAGCAGGTCAACAGATGCAAATCACAAATAATGCCACTTTAGGATTTTGACCTGTGATCCTTTACATCCTTTTTTGTGTGTGTCATTTTTACACCCACACAAGGTATGTACAGAGCCCTAATGTCTCTTTTTACAAAAACTTCATGAATGTCCACAGAAGGGAAAAAAAGGAGACACAAGCCCTTAAGGTTAAAGCAAATTTTTTGCCTTTGTAACTAAACCTTATTCCCTCCTGGATTAGATTCACCAAGCATACAAAGATGTGCTTTTGTGGCTCAGGAAAGACATTCTCTGGACAGGTTTTGCAAGTGCCCCCGTGGAATCTTAAGTGGAACGTGAGGAACTGCTCACATTTAAGTCAGCAGCGTGCAGGTTAGGGAATGAGACAGCACATCATCTAACAGCCAGCCTACCTCACTCCTGTAATTCCCGAATTATGCATGAGAACTAAGGAAAAATAAAATAGAGGGAGTTTTGTAGAGGGTGATTGCCCAAAAACACATGAACAAGATTTTTTTTCCTTCTCCTCAGCTGGGTGGGTAAATTCCTGCTGTTCTGATTTGGGTTGGATGCAGCAAGTCATGCTAGCCCTTACTTTTCCTAAGTTTGTTTTTTCTCTGCTAACAGAAGATAATTTATTCTTTGAGGAATATGAATATCATTTCAGCATATCTTAACTTTTTAGAAGGTGAAAAAAGACTTTGAATTGTCACACAACTTATGTGTTCAGAGTATGGTGATCCCTAATGGGATAAAGCATGGCAGAAATGGAGGACAACTGCGTTCTCCTCAGCTGATGTGCTTGAGTACGAGGCCTGAGCCCCTTCCTCAATAGAAGGAAATGTTTTCCTCATTCTAGAGGAAAGTCTGCTCTGGCACCAAACAAATGGGCAACCTTCTAGGAACTGCTCCCCAGGAAGTCGCTCTGCAATTGCTTCTGGTTGAAGCTCACACAAGAATTCAGTTTTTCACAAAGGCATTAGGTAGAAAAGCTTTAATTATTAAAAGAGTGTGAATTAAGCAGACAGTGTGCTGCACCTACAGTGCCTTGGTGAGAAGGCACTCTGTAAACAGAATTATTATTTCATCAACACAGTAGAGTCCTCACTTAATGGCTCACTAACTGGGCCAGAGATGAGATTCGATGTGAAGAAATCAATGACTCAAAGCAAGGGATTCAGCAAATATGAAACACCTAGTGCTTAGCTCTTAGGATTGCATATTGTCTCCTGTGGAAGTGACTCGTATCATGCAGGGAGAAAATAACACTCCTGCTGCTGCATCCAACTGTATCCATGGGAGATAAGGCTGAACTGGTGCTTCCCAGCACTAGAGTCCCATACTTTAAGGGGGCGTTATTTGCTTTTTGGTGTTCTCCTTCTGTGCTCTATCTGTTAAATTAACAAGCATTGCTACTTCATATTTTCAAAATGTTCTTACTGCTTTCTTTCTTGTTTTTGTAATTCATGACTTAAAAGTCAGTATTTCTTAGTAATGGTAGCCTTATTTTGGTGTCCACCAGATGTATACATCAATCAGAATGACTCTGCTCTACCACAGAGCAGAAGCACCAAAGGGCATCCTGCAAAATTAAATGGGAAGAATAATGAAGTCCTTCACAATTCTTCTCTGTTCTAACCATTATAACAACTCAAGAGAGCAGAGAAGATATTTTCAACATGTGGCTATAGGTGCATGACTCTTCTTCAGACAGCTGGCTAGAGGGTAAATGGCAGAGCAATGAGTATCTATCTCTCCTCCCCAGGAGTGAGCATGATTCATGGATGAAGAATACTTTATTTTCCTACTCACCAGCACACTGAGGCTTTTCTGTGAAATTACTTCTTAAGTTTTCCTTCTCTTCAGTGCTAATTTAGGAATATAAAACTCACCATGCTGGCCCACTTTTCACTGAAGTGATTTCAGCTTCACTTCCAGATTCTCAGGGAAAGTCTCAGCTTTACATTCATCAGCCCCTAATGAAAAACAGCAAATCTGACTCCGCAAGGTTCCTGGCGTAGTGAGGATTGTCTGTGCAAAGAGGGAGAGATGAGTTAAATTGCAGAGGAAATCCTTCATAAATAGTACGAAAGGACTGCACAAAACCCAACTAATTCTCTGAACAGAAGCACCAAATATCCCATTTTATAGGAAGGAAAGTGAGATAACAGAGCAAACACCCAGAAAACTTAGCAGACAGAATCACTGTGGCTTCCACATCCATTCCCATGGGTGGAGAGCCAAATTTGGGCAGAATCCCTTCTATTGGTGTGGCAGTTTGTTTATTTGTTGTAACAGAAGGAACAGCCCAGGAAAATTTCTCACAAACAATTTTCTTTAGAAAATCCTGCCATTTCTCATTTGGACTATTTTCTTATCAGCATGCATCTTTACCAAACAGGGCAGTTAACAGTGACAGAAACAAATATAAATTGCACAAAACTCTGTTAAAACCAGACTGACACCTTTCATGTGTTTTTGAAGATAATGTCTTTCTGACACACCTTCTGGCTGCTTCTCATAGAGAGGAATAATACAGCACAGAAATACAGCTCTGGAAAATGGCAGCTTACAGTGCCTTCCTCAAAAAAAAAAAAATAACCTTTTTCTACACATAATTGCACTAAATTCACCAAGAGCACATAATGGACAGAAATACAAAATTAATCACAGCATTTCTATATGAAACAGCTGTTCCATAAACTGGCCATGATGATTTTTGTCTATGTGACTGCATCTGTAGTTTGGAAACAATTAGCCGGGAGCAATTATTTATCTAGAGTTGTCACGCTTGTTTTATCAGCTCTTTAGGGGGTACTCCTGGAGAACTTGGAGAGCTGAAAAAGCAGGATTTTCCTACTCCAGTTGGACCAAGAAATAAAATGCAAATCAATGACAGCGTGTTTAAATAAAATTTGTGACATCCAATTTCATCCATCATTTTCTTCCTTTCCTTGTTAAGACCAAAGAAAAAAAATTACATTCTCACTAAGACTCAGGGGATCACAAAATATATTTAGTAGTCACACCAGCATACAGGAATCAGGAGAATGCAAATAAATCCTGTCCTTCATTGCCTCATACTTTCCACTCCTCTAATTTGCAGTGGTAAATTTGAAATCTGAATAGTGACATTTTTCAGCAAGCTCTGAGCACTCCTGGGTGCCTTTTGCTGCCACTGGGACGTGCAGCTGTGACATCCAACACCTATGTAAATCTGGGCCGAGTTATCTGCAGGGAGACAACTCATGCAGCTGAGAAAAAGAGTTGCTTTACCATCTCACAGGGGAATGAAAAATCAGTAGTGAGCTGCTGGCTCTGTTAGAGGTAACTCAACAACTCTACAATAATGTAAGCAGCCTTAGGAATAGGCTAAAAGTTGCTTTTCAGAGCATATCAGGAGACAATACAGGACACTGTCACGCACTCAGGAAATCATGTTCAGGTTTTATAAACCACAAATGCAAATAAGCCCTGGCAATCCTTATGCTATGAGCACATAAATAGATTTAGTATGTATAAACCATTGTGTAGCTCTGTTGGAGAATGAATACTGTCTGGGAAAAGATGCCAGGGTAGTAAGAAGTTTCTGAGCACCCAGGACAGACATTTCAGGCTTTCTAATTTCACGTGTCTGAGACAAGAACCAAGACACAAATGTTGTTGACATTAGACATCATCTTCCAGGACGTCCTGAGCAGTTAGCCAAGTGCAGCATAGCTGCACAAAAGAACTTGCTGTCTCTTGTTATTGAGCTATCTGGCTGCTTGGGTATGGGCCACAGCCTCTGGACAGTTGTTCTGAGCGTTCAGTTTGAAAGCAATAAGCATCACTTTTTGGGAAGCTAACAAGGGTGAGACTTCAACTGCTCAAGTGTGCAGTAAAAAGCTGTTTCCTTTCAAAACTGAATTAAAATTTGGGCTTATACAATTCTTTTTAAATTAACCTCTTTGTTCCATCTATAACCTTTTCTCTCCTTTTTTTTTTTTTAAAACAGCTTTTGAACATGTAAGCTGACTGGGGATCTGTTTGTGCTTTCCCTCTTGATACATTCACCAGTCTCCTGCTCTGAATTTTGATTCACTGGGTGCCTTCCCCTCAAACAGCACTGCTCCTGCTCTCACTGCACTGCTGCTCTCTGGCCACAAATCCTTTTACAGGAAAGGGGCTCTGGATGCAGCTGCTAGAGGTGCACAGGACAGGCAAATCACCTCATCCTGAATGCCAAACACGAACACTGAGCCTCACAGCTCAGGGGGTAATGAAAACTGAAGACACAAAGGGATTTTGCACTAGATTTCTGAAAAATCCAAGCTGAGCTGACAATCTAAGCACTTCTCTGTCAACAAAGGCTGCTTGGGATTTGCAAACTAGCTGCCCCTCCTGAAGAGCCTGATTTATTTGGTATGCTTTGAGTAATCTTAATGTATGCCAAGTTTTTATTCACAGACATGGCCTTTTGCATAATACCCGAATAGAGTATTTGCTCAGGAAGTGGTAGACCTGAATTCCAGGCTTTTCCCTGCTGAGGAGGGCTGAAACTATGGCTTCTACTTCCTGGGGGAAAATGCAGAGCCTGCAAAGGAGGACAAACCTGGATTTGAGTAGAAGAGACCTGGGACTCAGCTTCTGCTCCCTGGGATGTTCAAATATCCAGTGTCAGATGGCATCTGGATTAAAAAACAAATACAAGCCAGAAATAATCAAGGACAGTGAGGCTGGGACCAGGAATACATCATTCTTGGCCAAGCTCCATAATCGCTGGGTTAGATAATGATGCCAGTCCTCTTGGCAGACCTTATTTGCAACGTGCTAGTGCAATGATATTATTTCAGTTCTGCAGCAGCTTGAATGTCTCTGCATCGCCCCTCCATGGCACAGTGCAGACATGCTTTCCTCTCTTTCACTGAAGTACAAGCTATGGCATTCCCTGGGTCAGAGAGAAGCTATGTGTGATAGTAACACTGATGTACCTACTGCAGCTGCACTGCCCTTATGCATTAGTCCTTGGGACTGTACACATCCTTGGTATCCATGGCACTGCCTGCACCTGGAACAGGAAACCTTCCCATTCAATTTCAAAAGTGTTCTATGATTACAGCAGTCATCCATTTAATCTGGGCATCATACCCCCTGTTTCAAGTAATATTTAAAAGTTGCAGTAAAAAGAAAGCAAAATTGAGAATCCCCTATCCAGGAATGAATAACCTAAAGGATTTTAGAATAAATATCCTCGACAATTTTAGAGTAAAGATGACTTGAAAAGGAATAGGATTTTATAATTCATTTAACCCCTCTACAACATGGATGAGATTTTCTGGACAGCTGCATTTCCAGGTCAGCACCAAAAGATCAAGGAGTATGCAAGAGGCACTGCCTCATTCTTCCTCCCTGGGTGCAGCTTGGGGTGTGCAAAGCTTCCTGCCTCCCACCCAAAGTGCCTGTCTGGGGGAAAGAACATTTGCCCCTGGCCTTCTGAAGCAGCTCTGGGCACACCAGCTTCCAGGAGTCCCACCCCTGAGCCCTGCTGATCCTCTGGGGTATGTTGCCAGGAGTTACATGCCTTGACTGGAAGCACAAAACCCCTTGTATGTCCTTAGAGAATTAGCCCCCATTTCACCCTGTGCAATATCTCATCTAACTGATGGAATATCCCATCGGACTGAAGCAGTTTGGGCATAGATGCACTGGACCTTTGAGGCACTTGGAACTTCTTAGGAATGGGGAAGAACCTAAAATTCCAGCATCCAAGACAACTAAATGACCTCCCAAGAGAGCATGGATCTACTTTAGTAAGTTCCCAAGAGAAGCCACTTTCCCAGGCACAGTCCAGAGCAGCTGCTGCAAGGTCTCTCTGCCATGCACTGTGTCCATGTCAGACACCTGCCAGGAGACAGAGCAGTGCAACATTCAAAGTGGGTCACCGGAGGTTTCTAACATTAACCTGCCTTTGACTCACATTCCACAAGATTTAGATCATTTCCAAGGAAGTCTGTCACACTGAATGTGCAGGCTTTAAAACCTGATGTTATGGCTGTGCTATTATTGTGCAGCATGTGTTGCTTGCACAGCAAGTTTAGAGACTCGTTTCCAAAATGAGGGTCAAATTTATAAACTTGCATACAGTGCATTGTCTCCAATAGGACATTTTTTCCTTTGCACTCTTTCCTGTTTAATGTAAAATGAAATTCCATTTCATCTATAGCAAACCTTTCAGCTGGAATATAACTTTGACTAATAAAACATCCATAAACACCATCAGTTTTATTATGCATGACTGCTAACAGTCAGACCTTGATAACAACACTTGTCTTGATTGGCAGCAGTGAGGTAACCATGGACACTGTTCTTATTAAGAAGAGATAAAAAATTACCTTCCAGTAATTCAGAAATACTTCTTTTCTCTTGAACAGGAAAGTGAAAAAAAATATTTACAGATCTATTCCTAAGTCAGATGCCATGCCTGTTACTGGTAATATTAATATTGTTATCATTTTAGCTGCAGTGCTTGGAAACACCAGCCTGAGATCAGGGCTACTGAGGTCAGAGAGATCCCTGAAAAGAAATCGTGGTCCTTGAAATTCAAGGCCCGGAGTTGGAAAAAACAAGGCAAATGAGTAAAAGAAATTGGTTTTATCTCTGCTTTTATGATTAAAGAAAAGAAACACAAGAGAAATCTTTAGCTAGTCTCAAGGATTTTTTCATCTTTGGATTGACTTTTTCTGTATCTATTAAGCATTAAAAAGGCATCAAAAACTGCTAGATTAGTCAGCCCTGAACGGGTAAAATCATATCTACATCCTCACTAATATTTTGCATTATTTATAAAATTTTATAGACGTTTTAAATAACGGTTTCTGTAAAGACTGATCATACAGCAGACTGTTGTACTGACATTTTTATGTCTACAAAAACCTATTGAATTGTGGAATTTCAGCAAACCTCATCCCTTAGGGAGCTCACCAGTTTTATCTGTGCATTTTTTGAGCCGACTTGCCTTTTCCTCTTTGTGATTGGGTGTCAAAAACTAGAATATGGGTTGACCCAACTCAAACCAGGTTGGTTTTCTTGTTTGAATTATTTTTCTATCACACCCTTTGCTCTTTTCCATACTGACAGCTTTGCCAGAATAAATCTTTGCTGTTGAGCAATACAAGAAAACATCCCACAAACAAGGTTATTGTTCTTTTTTGGCCAGGTGTGCATAGCCCAGATTGCTAAATCCTGACTCGTGTGTCAGGCTGTTTTCACATCTCTTATTCTGCATTATCAAAAGGTCTCTTTGAATACATCTACCTGTATGCTAAAAATAAATCTTGATGTGGTGGGATGCTTATACTTTATATCAAATATATACAACATTATCTCCTCTCAGACCCAGATAGTTTAAAAGAATCTTTCCAATATTCTCTGACTAACCTAAATCCAGGCAGAATAAGAATGATACAAAATATATAAAAGGCAATAAACCTGTAGTTCATCATAGCCCACAGAGTGCTCCCTAACACTTGTTGTTTTGAAATTACTTCTGTCGCAGTGGCAAGCAAGTGCCTGTGCTTTCATCTGGAAACAAAGACTGAATTATTGTCTCTGATGTCAAGGGAATGTTTTAATTTCTTGTGTTACTGTCACTTGAAAGTGTGTCCCCTAGCCTACAGATGGAGAGAAAGGGCTGGGGTTACACTCTCACCAGTGTTCCCCACGGAGATTTGTGCCTGCTCTCTGTCTGAAACTCATCACTGTGGTTCTCACAAATAAAGCACGATTTCATAAACACAAGCACTGTGTTCAGCTATTCAGTGATGGACCTCATTGTGCGTTTCTTGAAAATGTTACTTATAAGGGGTACTTCTTTGGAAAATTGTATTTCTTCATGCAATATTTGCTTCTAAAGAAGCGTCTTCATCCACTCTGCACAAACTGGGAGATGTCAGTTTCATTATGTCCCATCACTTCTTACAACTATCACTGGAGAAAGGATGGGATTTTTAAGTAGATTCTGAACTAACAAAATTCAAGGGTTCATAGCCCATTCTTGTGTATTTATTACAGCACTTAACCAGTATGAAATTTAAATGCAACCCTTTCCACATCTATATAATATCTATATAGGCTTGGGTCACCCATTTTGTTTTTAAAGACATCAGGTTTGCTGAGACTCCCTTGCCTTTCCTCTCCTACATACCTTGCAGTCCCCATTAAAAAGAGGATTGTGAAGTTCCTCTGGATGCCACTTGTTTCCTTTCATCTCTGTGTTGAAAAAAATTTACACATCTAAGGGTGAACACTCTCAATCTGGTCTGCAGCTTTGGACTCTGATTTGGGGTAAATATTCTTGTTACAGGCTACTTTTTCCACTGTGGAGGCTTAGATTTCCTCAAACCTCAAATCCACAGTTCTATAGCATTTATCTATACATTTCTATGAGCAGAAGTGAATCAGAGAGGGCTGGGCTCTATCCCTGTGGTCTGTAAGTTTCAATACAGAAATGGAAACACCAGCAGCTTTAAGGGGCAGAAAATAACATGATGAATAGCAGGATGCCAAAATGAGGTGGTTTTCACTGTTACCAGTTGCAAAGGAAGAACAAAGGTGTTCATTACCTGGGTTCACAAGTTTGGTAGCTGGGAGATAGTGTATTTACATACAGCCCAGTCCAGTCCAATGCTATTGCATAGCTTGGGTTCTTTTAAGTAGAGAACAGTGTTATTTGTACAGTCATTTTACAATAAAATATGTCCCATAGCAAATGTTCTCATGTTGTACAAGAAAACCTTATGTAAGAACACCTGATACCAAGAAACACCTTCTTACTCAATATATACAGAACACAGAGTCCCTTCTCCTGTTCACTGGCACCTCACTTATCTGTATAAGCATAAGCAGCATGGTACAAACACCTCAAAAGTCAAGAGACCCTCAGGAGGATGGAGAGCCCCATCCATTCAGGCCTCACTTCTCCCAGCAAAGAGGACAGCACACAGACAACAACAGATCAACAGGCAAATTCAAAGTGCCCACAGCTCCTGGTGTTTTGCTACCTGGAGTTGTGTGCTCACCAACAAATACATTCCTGTCCTAGTCCTCTGCAGGTGCTTTGCTGCCATAAAAAACTCTTGCTGGAACAGGGCTCAAAAAACAGAGATCACACTCCTTTGTCTTCCCAAAACAATATTCAAGGTGAGAAATAACAGGAAAGTTAGAAGCCAAAAATTCATGCAAATGCAGTCTGTGGAATTTAAGGAATTCAATGCTACAGGACATCTACAAACTGAAACGTTGCAGATAATTCCACTGCTTACACAACATCCAGGAAAAAGCTCATCAGAATTCATGCCACACAATGTAAAATCTAAGGGATGAGAAAAGGAGCTTCCTGTCCCTTCTGTAGCGTGGTGCTGGGTGCAGTGCTGGGCACACAAATGCTGCTTACCCTGAAGCGCTGCAGGGCTCACCTTCCAAATGTTCCCGGGTCTGCAGTTTGAGTGGGCACAGCAGTTCCTGCTGCTGTGACCCACAGCTCTCCAGAGACACTGCACTGATATAAATTGTGAAGTTCAAATGCTTGTTCCTAAAAATTTGCTTTCACTTCCACAGCATTCCGTTCATGTATTTTGCAAGCACACTGAGGATTGTACTGCACATCTCTAATGCTTTTTTTCTGCTTTGCAGCATGTCTTTTAACCAAAGCACATGAAAGTTACATTCTCATTAATAGATTATGAACCACTAATGCAATTATCAGTTTAAGCAAAAAATAAAAATCACTTTTAAGTTACTAATCCACGCATACGTACCTTTAGAAATAACAACATAATTTCCTGCATATTTAAAAAAATTAATTACAACTTCACTTTTGCAATTCTTACAAATTAAAAAAAACCCCACAGATTAAACATGAGGAAAATAAAGATATTAAAATATCTTTATTTCCTTCGAGTCACTGTAATTTTAGATAATATTATTCTCCTAAACTTTAAGTTGTACTAATTTTTTTCTCACTACTTCCATATTATTTTCCTCGGGCACAGATAATGCGTTTTGTCCATCTTTTGCTTCTACTTCATTTTTCCTAGGGACTGGTTTGTTCAGCAGCAAGCAGGCAGTCATTTTAGCTTTTTTATTCCCCTCATCCCCCATTTTCTTTTGTGGATCTAAAGGATACACCTAAGGTGAGTTGAGACACTGTTTGTAAGATCTTTCTGTCCACCCCCACCCCAAAACAATAATCACAGACAAGGTGTCCTTGTTCTTCCCTTGCTACCAGAACATTCAAGATTGACAACTCTATACCGAGTTGCTCATTTAATCATACATGTTCTGGTGGAAATTATTACCTTTATTGCAAAGCTGTGTATAGGTAGAATTAAATGCTCATCTTTGCAATAAAGAATGTGCTTTTCTGTAAAATAATTTCTCCATTATCAAGTCTGCTGTAAGTATTGTGCAGTTGCTAGTAATTTTTCTCATTCTGCGAGGATTATAAAGAGAACCTGAATTTTCAAAGTACAGCATTTAAGACTATCAATTATTTCCTTCATGTCTCCCTCCCTTTCCAAAGGAAAATAATCTCCTCTGAAGAAGGTGTCATTCTGATGACAACAGAAGGATTGCAATATCACACTTTCAATGAGAATGTTAGACCTGATTCAAAGTCCAAAAATTTGAACTACTTGAAAAGCGTCCTATTAACATCAGTGAGCTGTTCATCAGCTCTACTGAACAAAAGCTTCTCCCCACTTAAGGTCCTGCTGATAGCTGTCAGGCCCGTGAAAGTTTTGACATCCTGGTTCCAGTTACCTCAGCTCCCCAGCAAGATTTATGCAGGTTTGCTGCCCATCTTCACTGGTTAGGTTTGTTCAAGTTCTCTTTCCTTGCTTCAGAAGCATGTTTTATACAACTTAACTTTTAAAATCTTATTAAAATGATGAGCATTATATAAACTGTGCCAGCAATAATAACCAAGCAAAGTCATAGCCCTTTTAAGATACATAAATTTTTGAAAGCAAAGAGTTTCTTCCATGCCTTGCAATACATTTAATAGCAAAACTTGAAAGAAATTACTGTTGTATAATTATCATTTCCTGGAAAAAAACACTAAAATAACTTGCAATTGTGAATGTTAGGTGTGGCTGAACACATTTACGCCTTCAGAAACATCAGGAAGTTTTTCATTCTATAAACACTCTTGAGAACTGATGGGCTAAACAAGGCTTCCCTGCCAGGTGTACTTTTTTATGAAATAAAGCATCACAGGAGCATGTCAAGAAAAAACAAAATTAAGACACTTACAAGTACTGGGTGCAGACAAAAGAGAAATAAATACTCTGGGACAAGAACATAAAACAGGAAATCCAGCCAGGAAAATGACAGTTAGATAACAGCCCTTACAAGCAAAGCAGATAAAGGAAAGAAAATAACATATGTACGTTGTCATGATATCCAATCTCCCACAATCCAACTAGTTCCATTCTTGTGCATCCAGAATCATTAGTGCAAAATTTTGTGATTTAGAAATGGAAGCTAAAATGGAAATCATACTGAAAACAGAACTGCACTGGAAAACCTCCCTGTCCAACTGAGTACTAAATATTTATACCCCAGAGGAGAAAAAATGCCTTAATCAAGGCTAATCCCAAGCCCACAAACTTTCAATCCTCTCTGCTCAAAGGCAGCAAACAGCAATAATTCAACCCACACGAACCAAAGCTGAAACATTTTTTCTGCCCAAAAAGAAGAACCGCAGTACGAGAAAAGGCTGATCTCCACAACGGGCTGATTTTTGGGTCACCACAATCTGTAACACTGCCACGGGCAGTGAGCTGTCACCCCACCACCCTCACGGCCACCACAGCAACATCATCAGAGCCAGGACAGGGTGGGTGAAGGCAGCTGGAGGCAGAGAAGCCCAGCTGTGACAGCAGCACCCAGCCCCAGCCAGGGCAGCAGCTGAGCCCTGCAGCCACAGCTCAGCCCCCCAGCTCCGTGTGTGCTCCCCAGGGATGCACAGGAGGGACAGGGGTATCTTGGGATGACACTGCAGCCAGCAGCAAACTCCCCCCTGGTTTGGAGCTCAGGGTCTTTCTGCACACACTGGCTGTGCTGTTTTCTGGACAGCCAACATTCCCTTGAAGGACGTGCTGGTGTTTTGAGTCCAGATGGATGCGTTCTGCTCCTCCAGCTCATTAATGCCAATCTTTTCTACAATAAATAAGCTCAGGAGCTGGTCTTCCCTGGCCTCTCCTGGATGATTTATGTCATGGGCTTGCAATAAGTCATGCTGAAGTTTCTCTGACCTAGATTCGCTCCAATGTTGTAACTAGTTTGGTGACTTCTTTCCAGTCTTTCAAATCCATTATTCAGCAAGCTGGTGCTGATGATGCACTTTCAGCCAGGTTGCTTTCATCTTTCATTTTATTAAATGCAAATTGGATTTGAAAATGAAGGCGGACACTGCTGTAATCACACTGGCAGGTAACAGTGTTACTCAGCTGTCAACAGAATTCAGCCTAAATAGATCATGGCACAGGAAAGAAATTGTATCAATGATTTTGCTTTGCTTGTATTTAAATATTACATCAAACCTATACTGTCACAGGGGACAAAAAAGTGAACACAAGTTGCAAACATAGCACTCATTCTATACCCTTTCTCTTTTCCCTTCCTTCTGCTCCTTAGCTAATCCAAGGGGAGTTATTACAGCATAAAATTTGTGCATTGTTTGCCAAAAAGGTAGCAGGATAATAATAAACCAGACAGCACCAAAGCCATGGGTTTCACCTTCTATTACTGGTTTAGATAAACTAATTAATTAAAATATCAAGAGCAGGTTTTACACATGAATACTCTCGAGTTCCAGAGAGCTAAAAGTAAACCAATATAAAACACCAGGTACAGATATACACTGCTAATACTGTTTTGCTTGCCTGTATGTTATTTGTAATAAAGAACATTATGGTCTGCTTTTGCAAAAGTAACTATTAATAATTAATCAGTTGCACTAACCTTTTCTGAACGATATCCTTATGTAAAACATGAGCCAGCTGTGGCATAATCAAAAATATCAATGAGTGTTAACCAGATTTCAGCAATTAATTTGATGAGGCCTCATTCATGAGTTGGACTGTGTTAATTTTTCCTAATTTTGCTAACATTTCAATACTAAGGAACCTGTCCATGCTCATTGTTCTTTACTATTGATATGAAAATATTCTGAGGCTTTCATTAGAGGGTGTAACACATAGTAGTACAGAGATGTTCAGCTGTATTTTTTTGCAAAGGGGCAATTATTCCCTACAAGGAGGAAGGAAATGCAACTACAATGCCTCCAAAGGACAGACCAAACACTCTGAAATGTCTCAGCACAGTTCCAGATGGAAAAACCCTGTATTTTTTTACGTGGGGACACTTTCTTAACACTTAAGAGGCAATGTCATAAGAAGATGGGAGGGTTAAACATCTGGTCTGAGGTCTGCCAAGATTCACCCGAAGCTTTGGGCATACCATCAGAATAATTCCTGACATTTCTCATTTATTCTGTTCTTCTGTGCAAGCACCAAAGTCTGCTGCCAAGAGCCTGTGTCACTTTGATTGCAGCAAGCAGCTTTCTCACCCACTACAGAGCTATAATTTTGTGTGCTCTACACTTACTACAAATGCTCTCAGAAATTGAAAAGAACAAGTGGGAGAAGTACTCACATGCTGCCACCCTTCCAGAGCAGTGAAAAAGCAGAAGGGCATTAATAATCCTGTTGATGTGGTCAGAAAGGGGGCTCAGACTCTTGCCTTGACTCTGTCCTGGCCAAGACACAAAGCCCAGCAGCACAGTCCATTCACAGCAAGCTCCCCCTCACCCAAAGGGTCTCAGGGGTGGCTGCTGCCCTAAGCACGGTCATGGATTCCCCATTCCTCTGCACAGGTTCCCTCAGAAAATGGAAATCAGGTTTCTCCATCTTCTGAGGAAAACCTCAACTAGACAGAAAGTGTCCTGAAGCCAAGTTGTGCAAATTGACCTCGGAGCCAATTGCCTTTACCCCTCCAAAAGCTGCAGAAATGTCTCAAGATGCCCCCTCAATTCCTCACACATGCCTGTGCTGACAGAGTCACAAGAAAGTTTGGATCCAGGTGTTTTGCAGTTGAAGGATCTTGATTGTTACAGGGGTAAAGAAAGAACCAATCAGCTTTGCACATATGCATATCTATCTCAATATTTGTGCTTTCTGCTGAAGAAAAATCTAATTTATTTGAACCGATTCTAATCTGAATTTCTTAAGAGTTCCTGGTTTTTTTATTCCTTACTAGACATAAAAACATAAGAAAGTGTGCTGTGCACACAAATTATATACATATATCCAGTGCACTTCCTACATGGCTCTGTTCTCCTTCTCTAAGACCCTCCGTGATTCAGCATTACAAGAAAAGTCACAATATCTCTAGTAAGTATTCCATATTTGTGTAATCTAACAAGTAGATGAAATAAATCTTTCTGGTTTTTTTAAAAAATAAAAATTCTTAAACACATTTAAATGCCACACAACCCCTGTACTGTGTCAGGGATTTCTTTGCACCTGGACACACTTCTGTGCTGGGGTCTGCCTTCCTGAGCTGCGCCCTCATTCCCAGCGTATGAACAGCAGCCCGAGGGCTCTGCTGTGATTCCTGCAGCAGAGGGCACTGTGAAAGCACCAGAGCTGCAGCCCGGCGCAGAAAGAGCTGGGAAGGCATGGGGACATTCCCCCAGGGACACTGTGCCATGGTGCTGGGGCTGCTCTCGTTTCCCTGCTGGGAAGGTGGGGATTGTCCCCCTGAGCACTGTCCAGGAGCCAGGCCGTGCTGTCACACTTTGGTTGTGCTGTCACACCTTGGCCGTGCTGTCACACCATGGCCGTGCTGTCACACCTTGGCCGTGCTGTCACACTTTGGTTGTGCTGTCACACCTTGGCCGTGCTGTCACACCATGGCCGTGCTGTCACACCTTGGCCGTGCTGTCACACCTTGGCCGTGCTGTCACACCATGGCCGTGCTGTCACACCATGGCCGTGCTGTGCTGTCACACTTTGGTTGTGCTGTCACACCTTGGCGTGCTGTCACACCTTGGCCGTGCTGTCACACCATGGCCGTGCTGTCACACCATGGCCGTGCTGTCACACCTTGGCCGTGCTGTCACACCTTGGTTGTGCTGTCACACCCTGGCCGTGCTATCACACCATGGCTGTGCTGTCACACCATGGCCGTGCTGTCACATCTTGGCTGTGCTGTCACACCATGGTCGTGCTGTCACACCATGGCCGTGCTGTCACACCTTGGCCGTGCTGTCACACCATGGCCGTGCTGTCACACCCTGGCCGTGCTATCACACATTGGCTGTGCTGTCACACCCTGGCCGTGCTGTCACACCATGGCCGTGCTGTCACACATTGGCCGTGCTGTCACACCATGGCCGTGCTGTCACACCATGGCCGTGCTGTCACACATTGGCCGTGCTGTCACACCTTGGCGTGCTGTCACACATTGGCCGTGCTGTCACACCATGGCCGTGCTGTCACACTTTGGTTGTGCTGTCACACCTTGGCCGTGCTGTCACACCTTGGCTGTGCTGTCACACCTTGGCCGTGCTGTCACACATTGGCTGTGCTGTCACACCAGGGCCGTGCTGTCACACCTTGGCCGTGCTGTCACACCTTGGCTGGGCTCACAACAAAGCCCACTGCACCTGTACTGAAGAGCTGCTGCTGGGGAAAGCTCCCCACAGGTGAGGTCTCTGCTGGGCTGGTTCCTTGTCTCTCCAGGGCAGCAGTGGGAGCACTGCTCGGGGATGGCAGGGCAGGTAAATCTGTAACTCTGGGAATCGGCACTCACCCCACCAGCGAGTGACACGTGCCTGCACAACCCACAGACGTGCCTGGCCCATAAAATCTGCTTGGGACTTTGCTGGCTTAGCTTTCAAATGTTCCTGGGAGAGACAATGCCATTAAAAGTCTGGGTTTTATAATCAGTCATTTTCATTTGGAAGCTGAAGGCAGCTCTCCACTGCTCTGCTTTTATAGTCTGTACTGTCAGATATTCCCAAACACCCTACAAAGAGGCTAAGCCTGCAGAGCTGAGATAGTGAATATTTACAGCAGTGCTCAGCAGCCAGCATCTCTGAATCTATCAACAGCTCCTTGCAAGAGGAATCAACTTTGTCTATCCCCATCTGCACAAGTACTTTAAAGAATAATTTTAGAGAGCAAATGAACCATTGCAGAGCCATTAAAAGAATTAAATAATCCATAAGTAGCAGTAAAACAGTACAATAAGGAACACTTAATGTTATTAGAAAAGTCAGTTGTGTGTGGACAAAGGCTGACTGACAAATGAGAAAAATATTTGTTCACTGTGAGTGATCTACAGCAGACCTACAGCCAATGGTACCAGATGGTGGGGCTGGATTTTTGTAAACACACCTCTTCTAGAACCAAAAAAGCCTGGTTAATCGACCATGGATCATGGTCCCATAAACCAAGCAAAGCTGTGCCTGCCCAGCACCATTGGCAGAAGGTTCCCATTAGGAAAGCAGTAAAGTTCCTGGGTTCTTTGGGAGGCATCTGGATTCACTGGGAAGCACACAAGAAAGAAGGAAACTGAGTAATTCTGAATAGATCAGGTAATACAGAGAAGATCTTATTCAATTTTCCATGTCTCTGTTGGATAATGCATTTAATTTGAATGGACAGTCCTCCTTTCAATTCAGTATTTTTAGTCTGTCACCAAGAACACAGGGATACAGAACTAAAGAGGGGTGCAGCTGAGAACTCAGATTCACACAGAGTGGGTTCATTGTATGATAATCATGAAAAGAATGTTGATTCTCAGTTTAACTGTTATTTGACAATAAATAATAACATTCTTAACTCTAGCACTGTGATGGCATTTAATCCATGGATTTCAAAGAGCTTTCTTACAAGGCAGAGGATGAAAGAAATTTCCAAAGCAAATAGGCATAAAAAATTAATCAGGGGAAAACTCTGACTCTAGTTATTGATCTACAACACCATTCCCATCCCATGGAACATCTTATTTTGTTTATTGGCTTGGGATCACAGCTAATCCTGCTTTATGTCACTTGAGGATTAACGACCTGATTAATGACCAGCAGCAGAGCAGCTCCATTGGTTACAGCATATCAGAACCAATTTCTAATTTTGACACTCTGGAAGGAAGGGATGCCATGCAGAGGGACCTTGGCAAGCTGGAGAGGTGGGCCTGTGCAACCTTCAAGAAATTCAGCAAGGCCAAGTGCAAGGTGCTGCATCTGGGACAGGGCAATCCCAAACCCAAGCACAGATGGGGCAGACAATGGGTCAGGCACAGCCCTTGGGAAAAGAACTTGGGGTTGTTGGTGGATGAGAAGCTCCACATGATCCATCA
This sequence comes from Emberiza elegans, assembly GCA_024865655.1. Lineage (NCBI taxonomy): Eukaryota > Metazoa > Chordata > Aves > Passeriformes > Fringillidae > Emberiza > Emberiza elegans. Next base: position 75,327,486 of record JALJVW010000206.1, read on the forward strand.
ATGTGCATCTGCAGCCCAGAAAGCCAACTGTGCCCAGGGCTGCACCAAAGGCAGCGTGGGCAGCAGGCTGAGGGAGCAGATTCCACCTCTCTGCCCTGCCCTCCTGAGACCCCACCTGGGCGCTACACCTGGGCCTGGGGCCCCAGCACAAGGACAGGGACCTGCTGGAGCGAGTCCAGAGGAGCCCACAAAGATGCTCAGAGGCTGGAACGCCTCTCCTAGGAAGACAGGCTGAGACAGTTGGGGTTGTTCAGCCTGGAGAAAAGAAGGCACTGAAGAGACCTTACCATCAGCTTCCAGCTCACAAAGAGGACACAAGAGAGCTGGAAATGGACTTTTCACAAGGGCCTGTAGCAATGGAACAAAGGGGAATGGCTTTAAACTGAAAGAGTGGGTTTAGAGATTAGAAATTCATTACTGTGAGGGTGATGAGGCACTGGAATTGTTTGCCCAGACAAGCTCTGGATGCCCTATCCCTGGAAGTGTTCGAGGCCAGGTTGGATGGGGCTTTGGGCAACCTGGTCTAGCAGAAGGTGTCCTTTTCCATGTCAGGGAGGTTGGAGCTAGGTGACCTTTAAGGTCCCAACCCATATTATTCCATGGTTCTAAGAATCACAATGTAGCTGCCAGTATCTTCAGGTACATTTAAAAAATTCTGGGAATAGTTTTTTTCCTGTGTTCACAGAGAATAAACTTTCTCTGACCACAAGATGGCCCTCATGGTATATTGTCTGTGCTGGGCTATACAATATCCTTGCCTCATTCATGATGCATAGCTTGAAATACTCTAGTTTCAATTCATTTCTGTATAGATATAGTCTATTTCTCCCTGCTGGCTTCTGTTAGCAGAAGACAAAGCAAAAGTTCTGAATCTGTAAGACTAATTGACAGGTTCTGGGGCGGCCAGGCCATGTTTGCGGCTGTGCTGTCCCAGCGCCCCGGCCCCAGCAAAGCCACAAGCACACGGTGTCACCCCCACCGCCACCTCCCCATGGCCACACACCCCTCAGTGCAGCTGCTGCACACCCGTGGCCACTGGGAGACACATCTGAGAAAAGTCCTTTCCCCACCACAAGGGCTGGCTGCCACCAGGTCAGATGCCAGGAAAGCAGAGCTCCTCCTTGTTCTCCCATCGTGAGGTTTTGCATCTCTTGCTCATCATTGTTTTCTCAAGGATTCTTGCTTCTGCAGGCATATTTGACCTGGCATTGTTTCATTTCCTGTGTTTTCTTCCCAAAAGCCACATGATCAGGAACAGTGATGTCAAGCAAGGAAACTAAATTGTTTCTTTCAGTCTCTGGTTTCCATGGGAACCTCTGAGCCTCCAGCTGTATTGACAGTGCTCAGGGATAGCTCTTTTTAAAGTTTCTGCTGGTCTAGAATTGGGGAGTTTCCATAGGAGAACTTCCTGAAAGGTTAGATCACGATGATTCAAAGCAGGAGAAGGAATACCATATATATCCTTCTGCCTAGAAACCTATTCAGTTTCCTGACTGAAAGTGTTCAAAATTGTAAATGCTACAACAAAGAGTGCCAGCAGGATGAAGGACAGCCCTGTCTCAGCCCAGCTGAGCTGGGATAACCTCAGGATGATGTGATGCTGATTTGCTAAAGCACAGGAATATCACAGAATGGGACAGGGTACCAACCACACTTCAAATGTGTCTCTTGAACAAAAGAGCAGCAACAATTTATGGTTCACGTATTAGGCAGGTATGTCTATTTCCTGTGGGTATCCAGTGCCCCAAAATGGTGACGACAAGAACAGTTGAAATAAAAGAAAGAAACCATTATAGATTTCACTAGAGAATGTGTTGTTGTTTCCAATTCCACACTGTGGGGACAATGTTTAGGACTTCTCTGTTTCACATGTCAAGAAAAACTGCAGGTCTTTCCCTCCTTTCTAGAAATGGACCTGAGTGCGGAGGTTTTGGGGATGCCAGTCCTGCCAGGTTCACTCTCTCCAACTTCAGTCTGTAACTTATCTCTGATCTGTGCCTGCAGCTGAACACAGACAATTCAGCCAGCAGTGGTTATCTTTACCTGTATATTTGTTACCAACGTCTGCGTGGCTGATTGCTGTTCATAAATCATTCAGTACAATGAAAAGCTTATGTGAGGTATAAGAAAACATCAGTTCTTTAAAGGATAAGAAATGCATCCTTGAGCAGTTCCAGCAAACTTAGCAGAAGTATTGAAGACACACTGAAACTATTATTTCTTGATTATCACCCCAACACGTAACTTGGACACAAAAGGAAAACACTGTATTCCATTAAAGAGAAATAAATGTTAGATCTGTAAAACTAGAAATTATTCTTATTAATTGATTAATAAGATCCAATTAAATCACTTCAGGCTTTTCTTAAGAATAGTATCCATAAAGGTATCAGTAACAGGAATTAAACACATGTTCTTTAAAACCCATTATTTTTTCTTTGAAAGAAAAAAATACTTTCAATTTCAGGTAATTCTGAAATGAGTTTCAATTTTCAATGGGAAAATTAGATTACCTGAAAGAACTTGTTTAGAGAACCTATTACATTATTTTCTCTCTGTTTGAGACATGAGTTTCAACCACAAATTAAATTCCATTCCCAGGAACTTTAATTCGAAAAAAAAATGCCAGAAATTTCCAAGACAGAAATTTCCAAGACTGCCTCTAGCATTGCTAGCAGCTCTCAGCATCCCAGCTCCCACAGCTCTCTTTTGCTACTGAAACCAGACCATGAGTTATCCAAAATGATTGCCTAATACTGGCAGCTAGAACTAATATTTCATTGAAACTGCTGAAACTAATTCCTTTCCATGATGTCTTGAATGACACAAGACATTGTATCATATGGCACACACCAATATTTTGAAGACCATTTCTCTTAATGATGATGTTTTTAACGCAGGTCTTCTATTGAGAGAATAATATCTGTCAACAGAGACTCTCTCTCCACACCAGCAGAGAACCACAGCACAAGGCTGGATCTGAGAGGAAGGAGGCTGGAGAACATCCTGAGCACACACCTTGCCCCAGAGTACCACAGTACAGTGTAGTACAATCTCATCTTTAACCAACATTAAATCAAAAGACTTTTTGACTAATCCACTATTCTTAATGCACTACCGCTCCTTAGTACAAATCAAGAGTAATGCCCTAAAAATTAATGTAAGTACACTACAAATAAATCAGCATAAGTTGGTGAAAATCAGAATGAAAACTGAACAGCTTGACTGAGTCTTCAGTGAAGATCAGCCTGTCAAAATATTATGTAATTACAATTACTATTACTTTGTTCTGCTGTGATTATTCTGCTTTCTTGCAAAAAGTATCACAGCTTTTCAGAAACACTGGAACTTGTTAAAACTACAATCTGCCTTTTAAAAATCCACCTACACAAAATTTTACTTGTTTAATCAACCAGTTTGAAACAATAATTCTTTGTGAACACCTTTAAGGTCAGATCTTGTAGAATGACTGGCTATTTGGGGATTATCCTTGAAAATTATTTGCACTGTGATTCCCATATTCACTTCTGTGAAGAAATGTAATATTCATACACACACATATATATAAAATCCATCCTCACATACATGTGTATACATATTTATATAAACATCCTCATACTCTGGTGTGGGATGATGGTCTTTTGTGGCTTATGTCCACGGAAATGAGCAACTGCATTTGTTCCAGCAACATCCATCACAGAAATCCTTCCTGATGCTGGGAACAAATAAACCAGCAGCAGCTCCCGGTTCCTGTGCCCCTGCACCTGGCACAGCTCTGGGAAGCAGCTGAGTGCAGCAGTGGCATGATTTACGCTCTGTACAGGGGCCATGAGAGCCTCTTCAGCACCCGTGGTACAGGCAAGCAGAGATAGGCACTGCTGGGGTACTTAGACTCAGATTTGAGGGTTTTGAACAAAACTGGGGACAGATTTGGGTACTTGTAGAAACAATTTGCTTCACTAAGCCCCAGAAATGTGGCTGTCAGGGGATGGCAGAGGGAAACATGCCTGGTAGAAAGGGAAGGGTACGGAGCACCCTCAGGATGAAATGTCCCTTTGAGACAGCCATCCCTTTGAGCTGCAGCCAGGAGCCCTTGACTATCACATATTAACAGTAAAACTGTGCAGAAGCCTGTAGCTAGTGTTACCTTATGGCATGTGAAGGGTGAAAAATAAAATCTTGGAGATATATACATCTCTTCATGAAAAATTGCTTCTTTTTTAGTATTCCTGCAACAATGTACTTATCAGTAATCTTTGCCTTATAAAACATAGTGCTACAACTTCACTGTAGCCCTGAAACCATTTCCTATTTCACTGAGCACCTGCCTTTGTTCCTGCAGGGTATCCATTATTCTGCAGTGCTGTCAGAGGTGCTGTCTGGTAACAGCCCAATTTTGCTTTCATGCTACCAGACCATCTGAAAAGGTTATACACTTTTGTGGGAGCATAATTTGACCTGCTAACCACTTATAACTGGTAATGAAATAGAATTAAAGAACATGATTTGACTTCCAGGCCAAAAAATTAATTTGCTAGGCTGGCAGTTACAGGAAAAGAAAAATCTTTCCATGTATGTACTGAAGATTTTGTCCTTAGTTCCTGGCACATCATTTCAATAGATCTCTGAAACACATTTGAGATTGAAATAGGCCTTTAATGTAGATCAAATATGGGAGACAGGGAACTCTGGTTTCAATATTTCAAGGTTATCCTTCCTAAATTGCAATAAATGTCCTTATTCTCTTTCCAGACTCTCTTTTCCCAGTGTTCTTGAATTAACCTATTTAGCTGCCTGTGTGACAGTGATTAGAGAAAAGGCATCATTTTTTGTGAACGTTCAATTCTACCAAATCTTGGGAAATCTCCTTTGACAAGAACTTCAAGAAAGACAAGAGTAAACTTTGCAGAGCTCAGAGTCCAAGAAAAACACACACAGTTCTCTCCATCACAGCAGGTCTTCCTAGGGCATGCTAAGCATTTCCTCATTGCAATTGAGGGAACCATCCCTGCACATCACCATGCAACTTTGATCCCCAGTACTGAGCAGTAAAGACAAACAATTTGTCCAATTTCAGGCATGAAGAAAACATGTCAAAAGTGGGCTCACATTGCCTTCTTGAATACTTTGAATTGGTGTGGCTAAAAGAGTGAGACTGAGGCATGATTAAATAAATTTCTGGTGTTACCTGTTTGATCTGGCTGTGTCAGGTGCCTGAGACCTATCCATATCTACATATTACTCCCCTTGCCAAACATGAGGTTCAGCCTCAGACTGCTTTTTGTTCTGTCCAATATATTTATTAGTCAAGAAGACTGAAAGAAACTGAACTTCAACAAGACATCGGAAAGTCACAGCATATGACTGCTACTACCACTACTAGTAATAATAATAATTATAATTATAATAAATTATATAATACTATGAATTGTGTTTAGAAAGCTTAGTGGAGACCCCAGGACTGCCATGATTTACTTTGCTGGGATCCAATCTTCACAGCCAAATGCACAGCCCTTTACTGTATGACTTCTCCACAAAAAGGAATCTTCTTGCTTGCTCAGAAATGTGATTTAATTGTGCCACAGGAACAAAAAAGTACTTTGAAAATCCAATAGTTTGAAACACACAGTTGCTGTTTCCAATTCTAGGTTCCTTACAGCTAGAGACCAGAGCTTTAAAGTGAAATGCTTTGGGGTCAATATTTGGAGAAGCGCATGCCTCTGCTCCTGGCTCACTTTTTGAGAATATGCTGTACCATTCCTTACAGCTAAACAGCTGCTCAAAGATAATCATTCCATCTCTTTAATCACTGCTTTCTAAAACTTGCTTTCCAGATATATTATGGAATGAAGAACTTCAGAACACTGTTAAGTTCTGAAAGTGTCTTCTCAGTCCTTCCATTCACATCACTAAATGCTAATTCCACAGATTCCTTCCCCAATTTCCCAAAGTTCCTTAATAGCAATCCTTTTTATAAAGGCTAGACTGACTGTAGCCTTGGATCCAGTTCCTGCTCATGTCCTCAAGGATATATTTTTCTAGTGAAAGCAGCACATCAGCACTTCTAGTGTGTTCTCATTTGCCTTAGTTCTTCTATTGAAGGTATATTATCACATCTCAGTTTAGGAGAACTGTATGCATTAGTGGAAATCTACAGTAACTTAGAAATAGAATTATTAAACCCAAATATCCTAGATGCATCTTTCATCTGGCTACATGGGCAATTCATAGGTTTAATCTATAGAATAAAGTCTTATTTTGTCTACAACGAAACTCTAATTCTGGGTGGGAAATATTACTTTAATTCCCTTCTTTAATTATTTCTACATAAAACAGTAAGTTGAAATTTTGTCAAAGCCACTTTCTTTGCCCTAACCCCTCACATAAGCCATCTTTTAGAAGACTGTTCAAGTAGAGCATCAATTCCTCACTTGCATGGGGTGTTTCAGGCAATACTTTTCCTTTGTGCACTCAGCAGTGAGTGTTACAATGCCAGTCCCAGCAAGCTCATTTTCCTTTTTCCCTTCAGTTTTCTAGTTGTACTTTTTGTGGCAAGTTCCCTGATGTTAACCAATGTGTCTCACATCACACGTGGTAGAAAAATCATCCCTCCTCCCTGCTCAGTACACATTTTATCCCTATACTAAATACTATTAGGTTCTCACTCAAAGATAACACAAAGAGCCCATTCACCCTTTCTCCTCAAGGTGCAGAGGGAAAGGACTTCATGAGCACATCTTAGTTCTAAACATTTTCAAGATGACAGAGGGTTTTTTTCTCATTTAAACCCTCTAAGAAGGGCCATAGGTCAGATTAGCATTCAGGTCCTTTTCTTTGGAAATGCTCTTGTTCCTACAGGAAGCACAATGGCTCAAATGACTTAATTCTACCTCAAAAACTAACAAGTAAATGAACAGAGAATACCTGAATAGCTTTTCAGTGATCAAATCGAGTCTTTCACCAGATAGGGTCTAACTTATGCAGCTTTCTTTTGTGTGTGAAAAATCCATTTTTCTTTGTTCATTTAACAGTGAAAGTCACCAGTCTCAGGCTGTTACTGAGGCAGTTATTACATGCTTTGGGTTTTAAAGCAGTGCTCTTAACAACAGTGTGAAACTGAATTACCTCAAGGAAGCTTTCACATTTTCCTAGGAAAGGCCAAAAAATTATGGAGGAAGAAGAAGAGAAAAATAAGTACAGCTGGTAAGTGACAAGAGTGCCATTTACTATGGATTTTAAGGTTTTGACATTTATTAATGTCAAATCCCTTTTCCTAACAGACAGATATTTCTGATAAGACAGATTTATACATTCCACATGGTAGTTTCATTCATATAGAGTGGAAGAGATCCACATTTAAAGGCCTGCTCTGCTCTTCAGGACTGGAATCTCATTCTTGCATAAACTCCATAGCTGTCCCATTAGAGGAGCTTTGGCATCTCTCTCTGTTCTCTAAAAATTATGAACTATTCCTATCAAGGCTTTACATGGAAAATATTCTCAAATATTTATGCGTGTATGTATAAAGTGAGGCTATATAAGTACAAAAATATTGCAAATAGCAAAAACGTAATAAACAGTAAGAAAAGGAGGGGGAGGAGGAGAAGGAAGGCAGGTTTCTTGGCTTGCTGAACACTTTTAATTGAAACTTTGGCAAAAACAAGATCAACGAGAAAAAGTACATTTCCAGATGAGTCTGCTCTTCCTAAATCTGGTTTGGGAGGAAGCCAACAGGACAGAGAAATTAGGAAAGCAATATGACTACACATTTCCCACACTAGAGGTCCCAGTAAAATTGAATGGTTTCCTGATATTAGATGTTCAGTCCCACCCCTCACTGGTACCCTGATGATGTAAAGCTCTCCCAGGAGGAAAAATGTTAAGAAATAAGTTTGTTTCCATAGAGCCCTGTCCACTGCTAAAAAGAGCATCTGAAAACAACTAATTCCAAAACAGACATGAGAAAGCAAAATTTGTATTTTAGCTTTGAAACATCATCTCAGATATATTCTGTGATTTTGAAAGAACAAAGATATCACCAAACCTATATTATTAACTTTTTTAAAATTAGAATCTGTGTCTGAAATAGTTTTGCCATCTCTTGCTTTATGACAGCATAGAAGAAGCAAAGCAACATTTCTAATGTGTTATCTTTTGCCTTAGTTCTTCTATAAAAGATATATTATCATAGAGTAATTTAGGAGAACTGTATACATTAATGGAAATTTACAGTAACTTAGTAGAAATAGATTTATTAAATCAAATATCCTATATACATCTAGTATACTATTATTCATAGAGCTAAACTGTGTGTTAAAACAATTTCAGATGCATAAACATAGCTAGTAGAAATAAAGCCCAAATAGATAACTGCATTGAGATCTTTCCAGATGTGCACAAAAGCAAAGAAAAAAGCACATCCTAATACTTTAATTTTACAGTACTATAGGGCAGTCTCCTACAATTCAATCCATTTAACCTTATTTTTGAGGCTCATTTCTATCAGTAAAGACAGACATATTAAAATGCTCTTCAAAATTACAACAATATCCCATTGAAATCAAATTCCCCAAAGTTGAAACACAAAACAGAACACATTTTTACAGAGATGTACACCAAAACTGGCTTTCAGAATAATCTGGTGTTAGTGGACTACACAGCAGCAATACTGATGAGATAGCTATTAGTGATTAAATTATTCAGTACTGATTGTTTCTTTGCAGGAAAACATCACTTGAGTCCTGAATGCTATTTTTTCATCATGCCATTTGAGGCCACACAGCTTTTAAAACCCAATTTCTTATTGAGGTCTTTCCCAAGGCACTGGTTCATCACAGAAATCCCAGCTTTGGTAACCACCTGAATGTTGAGCATTAGACTGGTTTTTCTCCTAAAGTACATTCAGCCCAAGCTCTGCACCGACAGAAATCAAAGAGCATTTTGCAGTGATGCTACAATTTCCATCCTTGAGGATAATCAGAAATTGACTGTGCAAGGCCCTAAGCAACCAGATCTAAAGTTAGACTGACTTAGACTGATGGCTTGGATTAAGCAATTTCCTGAGGTCTCTTCCTACCCACATTATTTCCTGATTCCCTAGAAAAAGCAAAAACAGTAGGTAAAATGAAATGTTGCAGAAGCAGAACATGAGAGGTTTTCACAGCATACAGCAGAATTGTTGAATAATATAGCTAGAAATAACATTTCGAAGTGAAGAAACAAAATAACAGCTGGAAAATATTTTGTTGAAGTGTTACTCAAGTGTTACTTAAAATGGTCAAGTGAGATTTTTGAGGCACATGATAGCACAGGCTTTATATACATAAATTCCTCGCCTTCTCCAGCACGTTTAAACAGACATTTGGATGTTCTACTTTTTTCTTTTCCACATATGTGGAAGAAAGGACTGCCCAGGTTATCTGAGTTTACTTCTTTTTATTTTTTCTTTCTTTTATTTATTTGTTTGTTTTAACAAAAGAGCAAAACATCTAAAGGGTACATCTCAAGTTCTTTGGACTCTGGTGGGGTTGAAAACACCAGAGCACACTAAATACCCTTCCTTCTTAGCTGAGCACTAGGATGTGTGCAACAATTCCAGGAGTGGTTTAAGAATTTAAAATTTACAGAGGAATGTAAGGAAAGGGAATGGACACTTCTGGTTCAATTATGTCAGTCTTGGTACTTTCTCTGACGAGCACAACAAAGACCAATAACATGAAATTCACTTCTTCACAGGGCAATGCCTACAAATCTCAAAACAGAAAACACTGGAATATTTATCAGCAAGAAATTCTGGAATATTTATCAGCAAGAAAGTTCTAAAGCAGAGAGCTAAGGATAATTTACACAAAAGTATAAGAGCAACTTTTTTTCAGGAATTTCCAGTGAGAATTTTTACTTATGGAGAAAAAAAATCTATTGAAGACTTAGATGTGAACTGAAAGAAAAAAATCTTCAGCAATTGAGATATTAGATTGTGTTGTGGACATTCTGATTAAAGAGACAGGTGGAAAATTGGATTTTTCTGGAGAAATGCAGCTCTCCTGCAACAAAAAAAAGCTTGCACTGAGAATATAAGATGAAAAAGAGAACTCTGCTTTCACCTTTCATTTTTGGCAAACTATTTCTGTTCCTTTGCGACATAGTTTCCTGGCTCATTAGAAGTTTTAAACTGGTTGGTTTTTCTATGCTCCATTCTGTCTCTCTGAGGTTTGGTGTTCAGAAGTTTAGAAGCTTTCTTTAGAAGCTCATCACACTGCTCTGAAATAAGTCCAGAAGGGATGTCAGCAGCACCATCCCCTCTCAGGCTCCAGCAAAGCTCCACTGAAGCACCTGAGCAGCAGAACCAGGCACAGGAAAAGCCTCAGCTGCCCCCAGGATGAAGCAGAAACAATCACAGCCAAAATGGAGAAAGAGCAACTCCATGACTCTTGTGACCACAATGGAAAACGAAACACAGAGAAACAAGGAGAAGACGTGTGGCTGTGTGAGGCAGGACAGAGCCTCCCAACGCACCTGGGGAGGGGGCTGGGAGCTGCCCCTCTCAGCCCCCTGGCTTCACCTCTCATTTCAGCCAGTCCAAACAATTCCCTCACTCCCAGCCAGGCCTTATCAGCTGGAACTCAGATTAAGGTGCACGCCAGAGTGCAGCCCAGAGCTGGTGCTCTGTTAGAGAGAGGAACAGCAGCATCTCAATCATGCCAACTATTTGCCCACTGAATATACAGAAGCCCTGCTTAATTATAGCAAATTACAGTTATATTTTATGGCTTTGATGTGATTCTAGAGCCATTCAGAATGAAAAGAAAACCACACAGGACTGGAGGAAATCCAAAGGGCCTTCCCTGGACCAAGGATAAAATATCACTATGAAATAAAATTTCATCTGATAATACACTGCCACCACTTTTAATCACGCCTTTCAAGCAGATTTCTAGAAATTTTCTATTTTCAGGTTAAAAGGAAATTCCCTACCCAAATAATACTGGTTTATGAATTTCCTAGATATCCATATGTTAGAAAACAGGAAAATTACGTATGTTCTTTCTAAAGATCAAGTTTGGCAACATCACCCAAAAGAGAGAATTTTCCCACATAAAATTCAGATTAAACCTATTCCATCAGGATCCTAAGGTCAGAGCTCATGGCAATATATTTGTTTACTCTTGGTCCCTCACACCCTTTGCCACATCTTTACATAGTCATAAATAGCAGATTCCCACTCAAATTTTTGAGGGAAATATGGAAATATCACATACCTGGTTGCAATACGCAGGCTGTCCTCCAAGGAAGTTCTCTGCTTCAGACCCCAGGTGTACCATTGCACCAACTACCACCAAAGCTGAAGGGTCAATGCTCTCCTCCACACTGCTGAAATCCCAGAATGTTGTTTCCTGATCATGGCATGCAAAAATGTCACAGCACAGAGTGGGGTAAAAAAAAATAAATTAAATGTATCTTTGCAGAAATTAAAATTAGCATTTCCTGACTACCGTGTTATTTTTGAGATTGTATTTTGCTCAGTTATATTTGTAATTCCTCTTATGTCTATTTAAGAAAGGGTTTGAGGAATGCAAATAATCTGATTTACTCTGAGAGGTCTCATAGAGGATTTAATAGCTGATAAAAATGTAAGAGCTGTGGAGGTCATTTATTTCCTTCTGATTTCTTCAAGATCTTCCTAAGGCTCTGCACAGATGCCCCAAAACTGTTTCCGCTCATGTTTTTATATAAATTACAGCCTGGCAGAGAACTGGGGAATGTTCTGCTGTCCCTCTTCCTGAGGATGCACACCAAACAAGATAACTTTCCTGTTCAAAATCTATTTCTCAATTTTCAGAATTAAAAACATCTGGGTTTTTCATGTCAACTTGTGACATCTTGAAAGTCCTCTGAAATAAATGAAAGATCATTTTTCCATTGCCAACTATTCTGACCAAGGCTGAAGAGTAATTTCACAGTAATTGGAAACCAAACATTATTGACTGTAAAAAAAGAATTTGAAATGGAATTGGCTTATGAAGTCAAAATGTTTTTCAGCAGCAATCCATAATGTTAGTTTTAGTAATGTTCCTAGGAAAGGTCAGTCAGTGTAATTGGGCTGTTTCTGCCCAGGGCACAGGACTGGGCCCAGAAGAGCCGTGTTCCATTTCCCATTTCATGTCTCTGACCTTCAGCACATCCCTGTCTCCCTGAGGAAAAGGGATGCTGACTTGCAAAGGGCTTTGTGAGAAGCAGGTGAAAAACACTCTATCACCTCTTAGTCTAATCCTTACTAATTAACGACATAATAATTGGTTTGGTCTTGTTGTTCATTCGGCCTTGATGTGCTAATTGGCTTATCCTGATGGCTTTATTGAATAGAGTACTTCCATGAGATGAATTTCCCATCCATGTATAATACACAAACTGTTTTATTACAGCCATGTAAGGCATGTGTGTAAGGCTGTATAACACAGGCTTTATGAATAGAGTCTGAAGTATTTGAAAGCCAAATTTAATCTGCATCCAGTTAGTTCTTTCAGAGACAAGATGTGTGAACCTTCTTATCTTAATTCACTGACAGAGCGGAGGTTTCTCCACCCATGACAAAGCCTATCTTCCACTTCTCAAGCCAGTCCTAAGGCACAAAATTCAGTAAATGAGCCTAGTTTCTTTACTGTGAGTCCTCTGAATCCTTCCTGAAACTCTACTGCTCTAAAATTTTCCTCCTGCATAAATGATCCTAAATAAATGTTATGCAAAGGTGTAGGAATTTTCTTCACAGCATGTAATAGAGAGCACCTCTTAGGTACAGAAACTGTTGTTTTACTAATAAATTAATAACCCTTTTCCCAAAAAGGAATATTTTAAACTACTACTCTCATCCTAAAAAAGAGAATATAAAATATGAAAAATTGTATCTGTCAGCTGAACTAATTTTCTGAAATTATTCTCTTTAAGTGGATTTAAGAAATTACTCACAGAATTAATATATACAGTTTGTCTGAGACTTTGAAGAACAAGAGATATCATTCATTTCTGTTCAGACTGATATAATTCACACGGGGATTTGTGTATAACAAATACAAACTGCTTCTTCAGTCGCAAGCAAGCAGGAGATATTCAAATGGATGTACTGTAACCAGGGCTGAAAAGAGGAAAAATAAATGTGTATTCCAAATAAATACTGGGCCTCCTGGTGTTTTTCCTTTGCCCACCTCCCCGTGCCAGTCAGCAAGAGCCACCACAGGGCAGAGCTCTCTCAGTCCTTGCCCTTCCACAGCCCTGACACAGCTTCCTTCCCTCCCCTCAGCCTTTCCCTGCCTCAACTCATCTCTGGTAAGGACAGAACAGCAAAGAGCCAAGCAAAAGCATGAAATTGTAGTTGTACTGGGTCCTTTGATGCTCCATGATTCTCAGCAATTTATAGGTTTCTCCTCATATTTTACTCTATTTTTTCTTACTAGAACAATTAGACATCCAAATGCACTAAGCTGTTCTTTTGTGTTTGCTCCCCACTTACATTTTTGGCAGTTCAAGCAGATTGCAGAGGGTCCTAGAAATTTTGTCTGAAGATTTTTTGTCTGTGTAATCTTGAATTTGTCCCAATTCTTTTTAATTTATAACAAAGAGAAAAGATTACCTGGACATGATTTGAAGCAATTTTTAGGAATTTTGGAAGTATCTACTCTACATATTGAACCATTGCCAGGCCAGAGCATTGAAATCAAAGATTAAAAACCAAAATAACTCATGCCTTTTTCATAATTAGAAGGAAGCAGGTATCTGCATAGTTTCAGGACTTTATTTAAACACAGCACCATATTGCCTCATATTCTCTATTACAGCATTACTGTGTAACTATCCATCATGTCCACTAGAGATAAAAAATACACCAGTAAGTAATTGATTATAATCAATATATTATTAGTTCTAAGAATTAATACATAGGAATTATGCCAAAATAGCATGAATAAATGAATGCAAAAACCAGAGAGTGCACTGACACCAGGGGAAATGTGGATCTGAATCAGGGCAGAGCAAAAGTGAGAACTGGCCATCAAGATCCTACCTTTATCACGAGGAAGTCAGCATCCCAGCAGCCACTGTGTGTATTAAACACAAACACAGTACCAAACTACTTAAAACCCACTCTGTCTTCTGTATCTATGCAATTAATACACTACCTTTTTGTTTTCTGCTGCTCAGGAAAAGGAAAAGTGAAAAATTAAATTTTTTTGTACATATATATATATGTTATATACATATAGCATGCAAAAGTTACACCATCTTTTTCCTCCTTTTTTTAGTTCTTCATTGGTTCTGAAGGACAATACGGTCATATCTTCTACTATAACACCTAGAAACAAGAAATTACAATGAAGCAGGGAAAAGTTGAGAGAGTATGAAAGAGGAGAAAAGACAAATTTAGAAAAGAAAGAGAGTTAAACAGAAAGAAAAAATAGTTTGACAAATTTCTCGCTGCAGTTTCATTTCATTCTGGTCCCTACATAAAAGAGAGAGATGCTAGCTGAGGATGGCATCTGCACAGCTGATTGGAAGGACCAGACAGTTGTAGTTTACAAAAAGAGGCAAATATGATTGCTGAACCAGCCACACCAAACACATAAAATGTACTATTGTGAAAAGGCACTCAGTGCAATTGTTGGCATAGAGAAGCTCTCCAGAGAGATCCAGGAAAGTTCTTGCACAAAATGTAAATGACATTGCCAAAGCAAAGCAAGCAAAGGGCCATTGTTCCAAACACCTGCATTCCGCTCATCAGCTCGCTGAGCACGCCCTCGTGATTCACTTTTGTTGGAAACCTGATATCTCCATGACAGCCTTTCATTAAGCAGTAAAACCTCCACACCCGAATTTGTTAAAGTGTTGTATTCAAGCATTAGAAAACATATGGCACAAATTTGTAATTTGAGTTTCATGCCTTTGCCATGGCAGTTAGAGGCCACCATCCTCCTCTAACGCCAGGCAGAGACAAGAAGTAAATACAGTGTCTGTGATTTCCTGCTGGGCTGGCCTTGTTATGGTTTTTCTAATTTGTTTTGTCATGTAAACACTTTCACATGTGTCTGACCTCCTCCTCAAGTTCCATTATATTCCTCTCATCAGCAGTAGATTCTTTGTGCTGGGGATTGCTTACTTGGGGTGAATATTTGCTCCTTTTTGCATGGAGCACTCACAGATGGTGAGGTTGGCATAGATTTTAAAGGCCAGGTTGTCTCCCCATAAGTCAACCCATGTCACCCCATCTTCTGCACATGGGGAGCAAAAACAAAATCACACACAGAAAACAAATTAAAAGAAAGCAGAAGACTGAAAGAGCAAGTGTCAAGTGACATAGCAACTCAAGAAATCCTTTGAAGCAAGTCCACATCAGACCGTGTGAAACCATGGAAAAACAAATCACAGTAGGCAAAAGCAAACTGAGACTTTTTTTAAAAAATGTCCCAACAGCATTAAAGTAACATGAAATGTGGGAGCAGCAGAAACAGAGACTTTCAGCAAGCAAAGGGAGTGAGCAAGGGGAAAACCAAGCAGAAGGTAGTTTGATTTCTGAAACTGTTTTTTGTAAGCCTTGGTCTTACAAAAGCTAACTGTGATACTGTGTACTGACATGTGACACCAACCACTCTCAAACTTCCAAGGCATCTTTTTACAAAGTCTAAAAGGGAAGTAAACTGTGACTATTTTAAAAGTAAAGACTCTGAGCTCTTTCAGACTTTATTACATTTTGGGGCTACCAAAGAACATTCAGAAGGACCAGAAATCTTGGGAATTATTTGCTGGCAAGCAAAGTTAGTCAAGTTTGAAGGCTAAATAGAATCTTGACACCAATGACAAGAAAGAATTCAAAATAATATGGGAAATAAAGAGAGAAAATTGAACATCAATCTTCAAGACTGTAAAACAAAACAAAAGGGTAAAATACCACTAAACAAATTGCTCTATTTGGGGCAAGATGCAAAAACTTCAAAGGATTCTATCACTTTGCAAGAATTTGGGAATATCAACAGAGTTTTCACAGCATAAACAGAAAGGATGACCAGAGTAACAGTAACTCCAAGGAATTTTTCAGTAACTGGTGAATAATATTACAACAGAAGACAAATGGACTGCAATCTCAAAGGCAGTACAACATTTTATTTTAAAGGCATACATTCTTGGCTTCACAGCAAGCAGATTCAGATGCCAAGACAAAGGAATATTCCAAAGTGCCAAAAGGTTTCCAGATCATAACCGATCTTTGCACATTTCTACTTCTTGTCATTATCTGAAATTTATCATATTTTTCCTGCACAACTAAATATAAACAATTAAATTGTCCACCAATTCATTCTAGCAGATGCTTCTTCTCAGGCACCTTAAAGCCTCAGCTAAAAATAGGTTCAAATCTGGAAGACACTAAAATGAAGCACTTGCCAGATGTGATAGCACACTGTCATGCAGTGGCATGAATTTAAGCAGCTCTCAGCAGAGTGTCATTTCAAAAATGTTAGTCCAGTTCTCTGACAGAAGTAGATTAATCAACTTTATTAATGTTTTACAAACTGCAACAGCTTTACAAAGCTTTATCTCAAAGCAAAAAATGTCAGTAACTAAGTTATATTTAACTAAAAACTCAAAACAGAAATATATTGTTTGAGACATCTGGTCACATTACTGAGAAAATGCAAATACAGACGAAAAGGAATGCAAAAATAAAATCCACATGATAGGCGTCTGCACTTAAAGCTTGCATTACTGTCGTGGATATACAACAGCAAATTGTATTTTTAAATATACCCACTAATATACTCCTTGGTCTTTAAATTTCCCCTTAAAATGTAAGCTATCTAATTTGTGAAAAAAATCAATCAGGCATCTCCCAGATGATAAAAGCTCCATGTGCTGTTGTATGTGCAACAATTAGGGGATACCTAAATGTGCTACAAAAAGGAGCCTTTTGTAATTTATTTCACAAATTATTATAGATATAAAATTCATCTGCAGAGCATTTCCAAATGCCTACCAACAAACCTGTATTTCATATACCAGAGCAAACATATACATTTAAGAAATCAGAGATGTAAAAATAAGAAAAGCATGTGACATCCCCCAATCAGATTTGGTTAATAATCTTGGTGACTAGAGTAATCTTGTAAAATGTGAAACTTGAAGACATACACAGTCAGTAAAGTTTTAGGTCTTACATGACTACCCAGGCCCTACCTGGCTTGCAATGGTGAGGAACATTATTATGCAGAACTATACAAAAACAGCATTATATTGGATACGTCATTTCCAGGCAATGCAAAAGAAAACCAAAATGAAATTAAGTTAAAGTAATTTCACACTGGATTTTCCCATTCTCTTTCAAAAAGGATGAAGAAATTATTTCCTTACCATCTGCCCTGGTACAGCTCTGTTTACATATTATGTCAAATTTCCAAACCTCCCTTCATTTGATTTGTTGACACAGGGTCTAGTAAAATAATCTGGATCATCAACAAGACCTAAATATTTTTTTCTGTTTTGTTTTACATAAACATGTGGATGGGTGGGTGGTTGGTTGGTTTTTATTCCAAACTTTTCAGTTATCCTAAAAATGATACAATATGCTTATGGCACGCTTGAGAATAATTTTATGAAGAGGGACTTTCCTGTTTTACACATTAAACCTGCGGATCAGACGGAAAGTATGACCAACAGCTTGTTTTCTTGTTCAGTTCTAGACCTTTCCAGGACTTTGGAAAAAGAAGCTGATTTTCTCTTTTTAAATATCTGAGACACAGAGCACATCTCCAGCTGTTCCTGCAATCCCCCAGACAGATTTCAGCTGCTCCTCTCCACGTGAGGAATTTTATCACTGATGCAAAACGAACAAGATGAACTGAAGGTCCCACCAGAGCAGCAATTCATGATTCATCTTTCTTCATGGGTAAAAAGTTTCTATTGCCCCCACTTTTTAATAAATATCTACTTTATTCCTTTAACACTGTCTAGCCTCTGTTCTAGGCAGCCTCCCAAGGCATCACCACAGTTACCCACTGGGCCCTGGCTCCATAAGCATTTGTGTCTTCCTTGCTGAGAGCTGGGCTTTAACCACCCTGTCATCATTTCAAAATCTAACAGATCTAGTGAGAGACTCTAGTGACTCCATCTGTTCTGCTATGAACTTCATTCTGCTGGGATTGTAAATGCAGAGGAGAAAGAACATTACACTCAATTGTTTTGGGTTTGGGATGGGGATTTTTATCTGTACAATCTCCTGAGTGCAAGTGCACTCCCTTCGAGACCCTTTGGCATACCACAATGGAGAGCTGGACACATCAGCACTTTGCTAATTGGTCCTACTGTCTGAAGCCACTTCTCACAACATTAAAAGGAACACCAATGCCATCTGGTTAGAGGTAGCTAGAAATTTATCATATTTAAAAGTATTGATTCAGAAAGAAGAAAAAAAATCAACATGTTCAATAAAATGTCTTTCTGAAAAAAAAGCAGTTGGAATCATCATCCCTCTTATCTCAAAAAGAGAGGCAAAACACATTCAAACTTACTGCTCCTGGTCCAAGTTATTTGTGCATAGGCTTACCTGAAAAATAACATTTAGCTGAAGGAATTACAGAATTACACACAGTGATTCAAAATGCATCAAAATTCCTACAAGATAAAGGCTTTGGGTTTTCAGCTGCAGCATTTTAAGTTCATGGTTTGGGTTTTTTTTCTCTGATAGTAACCAGCAAAATGGAAAACAAACAGTTTCATTTAGAAATAACAGCAAAATTAATAGATATCAGACTGCAGGAAAGAATAACTACATCATCATCATCTTTCCCTGTATTTAAAACTGACTTAGAACAATGTAAAGCCTTGCACCACTACAGGCAAAGATTCACATTTCCCATGTGATTTCCTAATCATGACTGAGTAAAAAGATGCTCGAAATTGCATACAATAAAATTATTTATTAGGTAAATTGAAATCAGTGCAGAGTCAAAACAACCTTCCAAGATGAACTTACAACAAAAGTAATAAAATAATTTCAGATACGGATAATAATACACCAGGTTAAAATGATGCAAATAAGAATCCTTTTTACAGGGGACATAAATGTTTTGTTCTTCCCTCTGCAGCAATAAAAGTACCAGATCGCTTTTATATTGATGTATTTTATTTACACAGACTGTTTTCACATAATTAATTGTTCCACACAGAATGTGTTCCTTCTCTTGACATACAAACCATTTTAATAATTATAAAGGGAAGGGCAAGGCTTGGAGCTTTCTTCAATTCTTTTAATTTAAAACTTTAATGCTGTGTTATACATATCTCTGTGTGTACATCTGAGACACACTCCATTCAAGATAAAAAAATGTTTAAATAATTTGTCTCTTACTACTTCAACATTGCTATTAATTTTAAGATTTCATATTCATTATCACTTGATGTATGACCTCAAGAAAGTATATATTCCTCAGATAAAAATATTAATATTTACAAATCATAACATGTGATTAGTTTTCTGCTGGCAGTTATAGAACTAGCAGTACCTTATGTGAAAGCAGATAAAATTTAGGGGAGAAGAGTTTAGTTTAAAATAATTTTTTTTAAATCAAAGTTTTCCATATATTCCTAATTTTTTCTCTATGTATAATCTGATTACACTTTATTCTGTAGTACTAAAAAACACAGGGAGCAGGAAAGTGTATTTTTTAAGAACTAAAAAGCATTTCCTCTCCAACAAAAAAATGCTGGAAGTTTTTTGTGCTCAAAAATTTCCAAAAAGTAAATTGTACTTTTGACTTAAAAATTTTTTCTCCTAAAGTATGCCAACCAATTTACCTCTCCATTGTAACTACATCAGTGGAGTAACTCAGTGATGGAGGCTCTCCTGTTAAAGCTTTTACAATTTTTCAGTGTTGAAAGAAAAGGTGTTTTTACACCACAGCCTCCATTTTTACACCGTGCCTGAAGTTCAGGTTTCCAGCGAGCAGCACTCCAAGGAACAGGAGCTGTGTGCTGCTCTTTAACCTGGGCTCCAAACTTCCTCATTTCCCACCCAACACTTTCTGCTTTCTCTTACAACCTGTCCCTATCACAGCCTCTTCATATATTGCTCTCTTCATGAAAGACACAAACGTGGCAATTCCAGAGAAGTTCAGAATGGATACAGCCCAAAGAAAGATTATCTATTTTCTGCCTAGTGAACACCTCCATTCATTTCTCATGGGATTTCATATTAATTAAGTTATTTTATGAAGGCCAGATTTTATATCACATTAGCAACTGACAAAAAACTTTGTTAAAGACATGAAGGTTTTAAAACTAAGCACTCAGAAATTAGAAAATTCCTAATATTTTAGGCAGCCTTTGCAGCCAAATGTTATGGTTCATGTACATGTGCACCACAAAACAATCCTTAGCTTTTTTTCCCACCGACTGTGAGCCAAATAACATATCATTCCCCAGTCCTGTCTTCACAGACAGCTGAACCATTTTAGTTGATTTTTTCCCAAAAAGACTCCCTTTAGGAAGCCATCCAACATGACTATTTCAAGCAAAAGGTTCATGTTCCAAACTTCAGCAAGTGGTTGTACTGGAGTTCTCAGGGAGCATCATGGATGGGCTCATTGCCACCTCCTTGCACAGTGGACACAGTGAACATCCCTCGTGAGAACTCAGGCACAGAGAACTCAGCAGCAGAAAAAGGGCCCAGCCATTGCCCAGCTCAGCCACCCTCCCCTGGCCCAGCCACTGCCCAGCTCAGCCACCCTCCCCTGGCCCAGCCATTGCCCGGCTCAGCCACCCTCCCCTGGCCCAGCCATTGCCCAGCTCAGCCACCCTCCCCTGGCCCAGCCATTGCCTGGCTCAGCCACCCTCCCCTGGCCCAGCCATTGCCCAGCTCAGCCACCCTCCCTTGGCCCAGCCACTGCCCAGCTCAGCCACCCTCCCTGGCCCAGCCCTCAGCCACCCCCCTGGCCCAGCCCTGGCCCACCCTCCCTGGCCATTGCCCAGCTCAGCCAGCCCCTCCCTGGCCCAGCCATTGCCCAGCTCAGCCACCCTCCCTTGGCCCCCAGCCGGCTGCCCTGGCCCAGCTCAGCCTCCCTGGCCCCCTGGCCCCCTGGCCCAGCCATTGGCCCAGCTCAGCCAGCCCCCCCCCTGCCATTGCCCAGCTCAGCCACCTCCCTGGCCCAGCCATTGCTCAGCCACCCTCCCTGGCCCAGCCTTGGCCCAGCCATTGCCCAGCTCAGCCACCCTCCCCTGGCCCAGCCATTGCCCAGCTCAGCCACCCTCCCCTGGCCCAGCCATTGCCAGCTCAGCTCCCAGCCAGCCATTTCCCCCTGGGCCACCCTCCCCTGGCCCAGCCATTGCCCAGCTCAGCCACCCTCCCCTGGCCCAGCCATTGCCCAGCTCAGCCACCCTCCCCTGGCCCAGCCATTGCCCGGCTCAGCCACCCTCCCTGGCCCAGCCATTGCCCAGCTCAGCCACCCTCCCCTGGCCCAGCCATTGCCCGGCTCAGCCACCCTCCCCTGGCCCAGCCATTGCCCAGCTCAGCCACCCCTGGCCCAGCCATTGCCCAGCTCAGCCACCCTCCCCTGGCCCAGCCATTGCCCGGCTCAGCCACCCCTCCCCTGCCATTGCCCAGCTGGCCCAGCCATTGCCCAGCTCAGCCACCCCTGGCCCAGCCATTGCCCAGCTCAGCCACCCTCCCCTGGCCCAGCCATTGCCCGGCTCAGCCACTCCTCTCCCCTGGCACACCAGCAGGAAAGGGCTGGGGTAGGTGATCAGGGACATTACACTGAGTTTCCTCAGGACTGAGATCCCACTGCCTGAGCCTGATCCATGACAACAGCTTGAGTGACTGGGAGCCACCTGCCCCCTGTGAGATCGGCCCACAGGTCTGCTGCGAATCCTCACTCTTTGTGCAGTACCCTGTTTCCTGCTGGCTCTCAAGACAGATAACATGTATGAGCTCAGCAAGCCTGGCTACCACTGTTTATAAACCATATTTTTGCTCTTTCTGTTCAAGTCAACATTATACTGCTATTTCATATTTGTAACAAAGAAATAAACAGAGACAGGCAGGTTCCTTCAGAACTCCTGCCCCGGATAACCCAACCTAACAAGAGGTCTGTATGAAATTGCATGAAAAGGACTTGCAAGAAAAATCTTATCTCTCTTGCAATTGTTAAATATACTACTAAGTAATATAATTGCGTACTATTTGTCAGATATGACTTGGATTACCTATAAGCTCTATCATTTTAATTCAGCTAGAACACAGAACCAAATTTGTCAATTTTACAGTATACTGATTCTTTTCATGTTCATTTGAACCATGTATATTTATTATGAGTCAATTTCCTGAATGAATTCAAGGTTATCCCTTGGATTCCATTACAAAATGCCTGCCTGCCTTGCAAGGCTCCATACTGCATGAGCACTGTTCCTGATACTCCTGCTACATTATTTGAACTTAGATAAGGAATCACTCCCCTGCACACTGGAGCCTGAAGTGTTGGCATAGCCTTAAATTGCATGGTGTGGTTTTCTTTTTCCATTAAATGCTTTTATTTCTATCACTGGGAGAACAGAATCAAATCCAAGACTGAATCTTTCTGCAGATTTAATCATGCCTCCCTCATTTTAATAGCCATTTAAAAGCATATTAATACCTATTTACATACCTATCTTTATTGTACCAGCTCAAATAAGTAATTTCTTGCCTTCAACAAATTATTCCAAGGCAGATAAAGTACAAGTCAATGCTTTAGAAAGTGGAGCTGTGGCCAAGGTGTTCACACACTGCTGGCAGCAGTCAGAATTTACTAATGGCATCCAGATAAGGGATTCACTGCGAGCTCCTTATTGTACTCACAATTTGGACTCTGAACATTTGGAATCTGCTCTTACACAAATGGGGCTGTCCCTCCCAGCTAAACACAACTTTAGCAAGGAAGTCATGGTCTCCCTTAGTTTACTTTCAGAGTTGGGTGTTTTTTTCATTTCAAGCCGTTTTTCTTTGAAGGCATGAGAGATAAATACTGCTCCATTCACCACACATAGCTACTGCATAGCGCACAGCGTCCACAGCTTGTGATGGTAACAGGGACATCAGCTTACTTTGACTGAAGAGGGATGTGAAAGGAGTTCTCTGGCATCTGGAGACTTAAAAATACAGCCCTCCATTTCCTCAGGACTTCTGCCTTTCAAATATAAAAGCTCATAGGGCTTTTTGTGGCTGAGTTTAAATAATATTTTAAAAATGAAAATCACGTGCGCCTCTTTGCCTATTTTGTTTGCTGAATCATTGAGCATCTGTAGATTTACTGACCTATGACTGCAAGGAAATCCCTTTATATTCTCACTGAGAATAAGGAGTGATCATCATTAAAAAGATCTCTATGGCTTCAGTGCCCAAATATACTCCTAAATATCCAAAAGAATCAAAAGCCACATTTCCTGGCATATTAAAAGAAAAGAAAAATAAATGAAAGAAAAACAAATGTGGCATCAACACAGAGGATAGTCCTTGAATTTTCACACCAACTAATAAGTAAAAAAGTAAAATAAATAGTGTTTCAGCCATTTTTGAATTCTGAAGTGTAATGGGAAGTTGCACTTAACATAAATCTTATCACACCTTTCAGGTTATTTCAAGACACATTTTTCTATTAAAATAGAATTTAAAAAAAAAAAAGAGAACCAGTTAAGCAATTCTCACTAGTGCCTTCAGAACACTGTGTCTCATTCTTCATTTACAGAGAATCCCAAGATCTCACAAGTGAAAAACAATGTGGTCAGTTAGGAAACATCTTACACTTGGCACCTTACCCTGAGTGCTACAGTGATACAACAGGTGATATGCCCATTTAAACATTACAATTTTCAACGTCTAGTAAACTTTTTTATTATATACTACTTAGTTGGGACTCAATAGCAGTTTCTGCTCATTACTAAAATTTGAAAATAAACAAAGGGTTTTTTTATAATAATGTTAATTTTCATTATTTTTCAAAATCTCTTAAAGCTGCCTAAAGAAAACCTTCATTCTGTCTTGCTTCTTCTACCCACCCCATAATTGTAGTTTCTTCCTTCTGCTTAGAGTCCCACAACACTATTAGCTAGAAAGTTAGTTACAATTCTCATGCAAAGAGTTTTGAATAAATTAGGAAAATATGTAGTCTGGAGGAATGAAGATTTGAATGTTGGCTTAACAACACCTAGTTTGGGCACTGAAGAAAGCATCTGTATTTTGTTGTTGGATGAAAGACAATAAAAGTCTTCTTATGGGCTCATTTACAGCCTTGGGATATTTTTAAAGAACCAAGGATCTATTTTTATATTTTGTCATGTTGTGTCAAGAGAACACTTGTCAGATTAGTCTTTTAATGCATATCGGATTTTGTTTTAAAAATAATAATTTTAGAGTAATTTCAAAGATTTTGATAGGTATTTGTCAGATCTCTGTCACTGTAGGGAATTTTTAATTAAAAAACATTTTAAATATGAATAAATTGTACTCTATCCAGCCAAAAAAACTGAGCAGAGTCAAATAAAGAGGCAGAAATGTACATTTTTAATGGTACACAAACAGCCAGAAATCTGTGGAGTCTGTGTTCTCTTACTGTGTTATTTCCTGCAGCCCCCTAATTCTTTTGGTGAAGAGTAAGAGTGGTGTGTATATCATTCATACAGAGCTAGCTACTAGCAAGTATTGAACAAGTTTAGCAAAAATTAATACACTGGGGGGAATGGGGTCATTCACTCATCTTCCCCAGATAAACTTCCCTCATGACCATAAGTGAAGAACTCACCCAGACCCTCCTTTCCTCTGGATGACAAAACTGGAACATAGTGTCTTCCACACGAGAGACATTACTGAGCATCACTGTCTTAACCCCAGTGACACATTTATTTTATCCTAGGCAGGCTGTGCAGTTGTGGGCTGTGTTTACTTGTGGCATTAAAGTGGGGCCAGCAGACACAAGGCACTCATGAGAGACTGTGATGCGAATCATCATGGGCTGGTAGCACTGGAATCCAGCACAGTAAATAGAGCTCATCCCCAAATCAGAACAAGCCACTCAAAACTGGTGGCACAGTTTATAACAATTTGGAAAGACTTTGGAAAATCCATTTTTAGAGCATGACCACCACGACTTCTCATTTTGTCTGCAAGAAGTAATAAATGTTTGTTAATACTGGAGGGGGAAGAAAAAAAAAGAGTTAGCAAGCACAGCTCATAGAAGTCCTTCAATCAGTGGCACAGTCCTCATTTCCCCTCATGTTCTCACTGTAGTTCCCTGTGGTAAAAGCAGAAGAAATGCAGCCAAGCTGTTCCACTCACTAGGAGGGTCTGTGACTACAGGCACTTTCCATGGTCCCCCAGGTGAGACTTCCTTCTGTCCAGCATGTGCCCTCCAAACAGAAATATTCTCCAACAGGTGACAGCCACAACCCCTGTGTTTGCACTCCCTGGTGTGCAGAGCAGACAGGCTGAGAGCACAGCAGCTGTGCACGCGCCAAGAGCGCCGTGCACCGTGGTACACTCACTGCTCTGCATCTCACTGAGTGCAGCTCTCAGTCTGTTTATTCTGCTGTAACTCGGTGGTTTCACATCACTTCTCATTCTGAAAGACAGTGTGCATTGATCTTGCTGCTCTTATAAACAAAACAGTGAAGATGAGCATTTCATCATCCCAAAGATAAGCAGAAGAGATGGATAGCCGGGGGAAGGAGCTAGGACACAAAAGTGTTCCAGAAGGGTAATAGGGTCAGTTCTCATTACTCCTGCCATAAATCCCCACCCGTGACAATGAAAATACAAAGCAATTAAAATGGAGAACAGGCATAAAAATAGAGGAAAGATGAAAACATAGAAAACATAAGACAGTTTGACAATAGGAGTGCTGAATGAAGTGCTAGGGATAGTTTTTTGTCTTTCTTATGGATTGCTTTTGTGATAGTTTCTTCTCTAGAAAGCTATGATTAACAGTACACTTTTTTTCATGTAAGTAAAAATAATTTATTCAGTTCCCATTGGGCAACATTTGCATTTAATAAATCTTAATTTGAAAGGGCATTGTTACTATAGGTTGTTTTATAGAACCTGAGGTCTCCTCAGAAAGGAGTCCCACTTTCATAACAAATGAAATGAAAAAGAATATTTCTCTCCTATCACATAGAACATAACAGAAGAAATACCATCCCAAAATCACCCAGACTTTCTTTAATTTCCCTTCAAATTCACAGAAGTAGCAGTAGTACTTCCCACAGAAAATGTTAATGTCTCTTGAACAGTTGTAGACTTTTTACTCATGTACTTATGTACTCACCTCTCTCTGACATTGTTACATTCTAGGTGAACTCATTGACAAGAAATTACTGACCACATTGCAGGATGATTTTATTAAGCCATCTGGGGCAGGAAAACAAAGTGCCTCAAGTAAATAAGGAACTCCTGATCTGCTCCCAAGAGCTCTACCTTCCACAGAAGCTTATTTGAGAAATTTCTTTGTTCTGATTGCACATAGTCATTAAGACTTGAGGTAAGTAAGAATATTTATAATTAGTTATTACTCTCAAGTGTCCTCAGTCTCCCTGAGAAATGAGTACATTACTGGTGCTCCCCTCTGGGTAGCAGGTTCTTAGAGAACTGTATTTCAAATGAAATGCTTTACTATTTTTGAAAAAAGCTATGAAGTCTTATTGGCTTGGTTTTGTCATCTGGGATTTTCCAGATGTTCTGTGATCTCACTTAGAATTAACATATCCAGGATCCAAATCTCACACTAGCACTGAGGTCTGGCTTAGACATGTATTTTCAATAGTATGATATGATTCTTCATTTGATTTACATTTCCTAAGCCTTTCCCACATAAAAATAAAAAAGGCATGCAAATAATAACTTTGAATATCACTGGCAAATCCTAATCTATTTCATTGCTGAACCTTTACAAAACAAATTCATTGTAATTCTGTATTTCTTTGGAAAACACATGGTGCACAGACACATACATGCTGAGTTGAGTCTCCTGTTATTCACAGCTCTAAAATTAAAATGGCATTTCTAATTTTTATATCTGAGAAAGAAAAATGAACTAAGCAAAACATGGTATGCATGACCTTACAGCACTAATTACTCACTGGCAGGAGCCACCAGCACTCACATATGACCTTACCAACGCTTTGACTCAGGATGTCATTTTTCTGCAGATTACCACCCTAAACTCAGACCATTTATCATGAACTGCTGACATTTCAGCACTAGCATGACAATACACAGCACAAATTGCTGACCAAAATGAGTACAGCTTTTTGACACAGCAGATGTTAGTTCATTATTGGGATGTCCCTGCAAAAATAATGCATTTTCCCTTGATGAAAATATCATCTTCTAAAATTAGGTACAGTGAGTTGGATAGTTTTAATAAAGAAGAGGCAGACAAGTTGGAAGAACCACCCCTGCTGAATTATAGCAAAAAGCAGAGTTCGTGCTTAATGACCTCAAGAGTTTCAAGAAGAAAAGTAACTTTTTAAGTATGAATGATGCAAAGTTTCACTTGGCAGTTTTTGTTTGTTTTTTTTTTTTTTTTTTCTTTGAAATCAGAACTTTGTGAAAGAGCTTGCGAAGGCTCTGGGGAGAAACCTGGTTGTTCTCTATGTATTTGCAAATCATATAGTGCATTCCCTTCAGATCACTGAAAGCATGTAAACTATTTCCTGGGAAATAAGCTATTTTCCTAGATGACACTTATGGAAGCAGAAACCCACCAACCAAACATGGTGAAATGTGAACATATATTTGGGAGTGAAATAAACCAGTGAGTGATATTTTGTATAATTATCTTGTGTCAAGGTGTAAATTATCTGGTAGAAGGAAGTCATTTCAAAATGTATCAGAATTTCTTCAAGCAGTGAATGCTTTGCTACAGCTCTGTCAAATCTTCTACAAATGAAAACCATTCCATCAAGGTCAGTGTGAACTCTGACAGTGGTTACAAGAGGAATAGGCTTGCAGTAGGCAAACCACACAAAATGTAATACTAAACATTGCAAATACTGAAAAATTGTTTCATTGCTTCCATGGAACTGAACCAGTAAAACACCACAGCAAACATTAGTCTCTCCCTCAAGTGGATTAATGATTCCTTGGAAGAGAAGATTAATGTACAAGGACTGATATTTCTGTGCAGTTTTGCAGGTTAAATCATCCAGACCATTTCCTCCCTTCCAGCCATTCCCTCATCTCACCCACTGGATGGGCTCCCCAGAGAGGTGCCAGGGTCCTGTGGCTCTGCCACGCCAAGCACACCTGGAGCTGCTTGGACTTGGCTCCTCAAACAGACAGGAGAGAGAACAATGAGCTGCCATGACCTTATGCAGTTTGTAATTACTTTTTTAACAAAGTAATTTTACTTTAAAAGTGACAGGATTTCTTTCTTGGAGATTTTGCTACATATCTCAAGAATCCTCACCTTCAGTACAACACAAGTCCCTGCATGAGGGCTGTAAATGAGGGAGGCAGAGGAACAGCAAGGTGCTATACATAAGATCCAGACACCTTAGACTATTTTCAAAATTACTCAGAAAGAAAATGAGGGTTTTTTCATTTCAGCTTTTCCCCAAAAAACTTTTACCATTGTTCTTCCACATGCTATTAGTCTGCAAGTTTCTGATTCTGTGGACTGCAGTACAGCCATAAAAAGTGTCTCCAGGTTAAAAGTATTCTCAAAAAATCATGTAACACTTCAGTGCATTTGGAGGAGACAAATCTAAAGGAGATATCTTATTTTACGTTGTTTAAAATTTGATACTGCGCCTCACATCCTCATAAAAGTGACCATTCTCTTCTAGGAGATGACGTAAAACAATAAAGGAGCAACGTTAGTGTGCTCTGTTAAATGTTTCAGGATGTGCAGTCAAAGAGATTATTTGGTTTAGACTGCTCAAAGTTGAAAGTAAAGGGGATTGCTGCTGAAGTCCCACAGTTGCAGGGAACACAGCTGCAAGAAAAGTAACACACAAAAACTTACCAGAAATACAGAGTGCACCAAAGATTTTGTCAGAAGGCACAAGTAAGAAAAGTAAGCACAGCAACAATAAGTCAACAAGTAAGCACAGCAATAATAAATTCTGTTATACCAGCCACAAACTCCGATTGGAATTAGCTGCACTGATGACAAGTCTGATTTTGGATGTAGGGCTGAGAATTCATGCAAGAAACAGAAAATAACCTTACACTAGACCAGTTGGCTCAGAGCCCTATCCAATCTGATCTTGAACACTTCCAGGGATGGGGCACCCACATTTTCCTTGGAAACTGTGCAAGTGCCTCATCACCCTCACAGGAAAGAATTTCTTCCCAATATCTAATCTAAATCTTCCTTCTTTCAGTTTAAAGACAAAACAAAATATCTTCAACAGAGATGAAAAATGTCAAATTATCATTTTAGAAAGCAGGGTTGAGCTGTTCCAGGCAATCCTGGATTAAAGTTCTGTCTTCTTCATCTTCCTCTTGAGCCTGGGTCACACAGACCAGGAGCAGCAGACAGCACCTCGTCTTTCAGGCATCTGGGGAACTTCATGCATAAAAGGTATCCTAGAAATTATTGGAAATCTCTGCTTTTTAGGAATTATAAAAAATAAATTTGAATCCTGAAATTAAACTTAGACTTTCTCACTTGTCCAAGTGTCATTGCAAAAGTTCCACTTTAGGCTACCAGGCTGCTTTGGCATGGACTGTTCCACATTCCCCTGCTGGAGCCCTCACTTCCCACAGCTCTGCCTTCAGCACGTCTGAAGTGAAAATAGGACTGAAAGATGCAATCCAAAAAAGAAATTGATTCAGATTACAAATATCTTCTTTATGAATTACAACAGAATTCAGAGTATTTCTCTGCTGCTTCCTTCAGAAGAAATTAGATATACACACATAAATTTCCCTGGGAAGGGTAGCTGCTTCGTGGAGATGTTATACTGTAACAGGTTTTTGCCTCAAGTATTTTAACTTGCTAACCTACTGAAAGTAAGGTTGTTTTTTAAAAAAAAATTGAAATGGATTTATTTTTGTAAACTTCTGTAGAAAGTATTTATTTTGCAACCATGGTGCTGAAATTAAACAGCTAGATAGATACATGTTTATATTCCTGCAGCCATAGAACTTTTTTTTAAGACTCCATGAATGTGTTGCTAAGAAACCAAGTCTTTCGTATATCTGTGCCACTCTTTAACTTATCCTAATTATAAACAAATTTTTAATTGCATTTGAAATTATATATTTAATATTTAACCATTGTCCAATCACTTCAGACATCATTTTGTTTACAGGAGGCAATAGAAAGGGACAAGTGGGTTGTTCTTAAAGCATCATCACTTGGAGTTCCTCAAGTGTTTACAGGAAGCTTTTCCCCACACAAGGAGGGTCAGATCTATTACAGCAAGCAATTGTCATTGACTCAACCTTTGGCATTTTTGTGTTATTAATTCTTCCTGTAACTTGCTGCAAATATTATGTTTGTTTGTTTTCTGTTTCTTATGAATAAATTGTACTGACTAAGACCTAATGCTTTAGGGCTTGCACAATATTCAGGCTCTGCTCAAATCCCTTTTTCCACCAGCAGATCTGTTCCTCGACTGCACTGCCTACCTCTCCAAAACATAAATCACTTCTGCATTTCTTCTGAGCCAGATGGAACTTTTTCCTATGGCAACCCTAAAGGGAACAAAAAAACCCCAAACCAATGAACTTTGTACTCAGAGACAGCATTCAAGATACTTGAGCCAGAAATTGTGGACCACGTGTGTGTATTGCATCCATCTGCACAAAAGCAGAGCATCAGCTACAAAAGGGTCAGACTGCAAATGTGCTTTGATTTCCCAGACACTGTTAAAGTGAGCAGGAAAACAGAAAAAGTATGGATTACTACTTACCAAGGATAAACCAATAACAGATGATCAAGACCTGCAACTGTCATTGCTTTTCAGCCTTCACCAAAAAAATTGAGACCCAATGAAATAACCAGGAAAGCTTGGGAAAGCCTGAAGAAAGTATGAGTTAAAGAATCTGTGAGTTACATTCAAGGATCTCTAATGATAAGCAAGTGTAGGTCTTGCTCACTAGCCTGACCTCCTCCCACCAAGGGCGTGGGATCCCAAAACAACTGAGTAAAACCAACAGCAAACATTTTGGTGTAGAGAGAGTTTACTTGATAATCTGAATTGTTCTGTTTAAAATATAAGAAAGTGTCCCTCCAAATTATCCCACTGGATGTATCAATGGTCACCAGAAAGTAAGTTGCAATAGTGGCGGTTCCATGCAGAGAAGCAAATATGATATTTTAACCATTGTTTGCCCAGCTCCAGTGCCCAAGACAACAACCTGTGAGACACACAATACCTGCCACCACCACTCACCACACTGCTGCAGCCACTGGTAAGGAGCAACACACCTATAAAAAGTCATTTTTATGAGAATACAAAGCATGTTGTTATTGAACCAATCAGCACAGCTTTAATGGTCAATATTTTCCTGAGATACACCCTCAATACAAGCTGATGCCAAGGGGTATTGGAACTCATGATTGGATTTTTTCCTTGCAGCTATTCCTCACCATAGCAGTAAACTTGAGGTTGTCTCAAGAACACAAAATGCATTTTAAACAGCCCTCTTTTATCTCACTTTTGAAACAGCATTACACTATTAGTATTCAAAAATTCCCTAGTAAGTATCAAAATTAACTGACATTCAGCAGGAAAACATTGTCTGTTCAAAGAGAAAAAACTTTCCTCAATATAATGCAGCAACCCTTAATAGAAAGTTGTTGGCTGAAATGAAAGACCAGTTTTGCCATTTTTTATGGTGGCAGATTGCAGAAGTTAAAACTGAAAAGCATCTGATTTTTTTTAAGGAGGCAATAAAAGTCGCCAGAGGCACTGTAAATTCCCTTGGCATTTGAGCATTTTCCCAAGAAAATTAAATCTCATTCCAATCTATGCTGTTATGCAGTGAAGTGCTGAGTTACCTGTAACATCTTGGAGAAGTGCATTGCAGGTAAGGCACATCTGAAAGGTCCCAACATCTTGTCCTAAAGGATCACCATGGCTACAGAACAGGTACACATTGCTATTCCTGAAATTGTTGCTCACATATCAGACTGAACTAATAGGAACACTTAATACACAGAAATCTGATAATAAACCCACAAGGTGGACCCTTTGTCTCAAGAATCACATCTAAAAGACCTTGAACCTTGCTCTCCATCTTTGTATCCAGGTAACAAACTACAGGTATTTGCATAATCCCTGTGATGAGCAACTGGTTACTGATGGTTTCTTTCCTCAGCACTTTGGCTCAGCCCAGGCTAGGACTTCATTTCAGGATAAAGTGCTCCCTTATATAGCCTGCTGTTGCTTAAAATCCCAATTAGATTAAAATATTCTCCCACCCTGAGGATTTCCTCAGTCATTAGTCAGAAATGAGATTCACTTTCTTCCCACCAGAGCACTTATTGCCCCTGCCTGCTCTGGAGGCACTAATTATTGCCAGCAGCAAACAGGCAGCTCACGACTGCTCGCATCATTAGCCAACTTCTGAAGAGACCATCAGCACATCCCTGAGTACACTGTCCTTTGCTCCCTGCCTGGGCAACACTCACATCCTAATGTGAAGCCATCCCACTGTTTTTTTAATAATCTCATATTCCATAAAACAAATAACTTGCTAATCATACAACACAGCACGTTGCTGGCTGTTCTGTGAGATGAAATGAAACGCAACGATAATCCAATCACTTTCAGTGTAACAGGTCCTTGGGTGACTGTATCCTGAGCTGCCTCTGCAGGCTACCACATCACTGAGCAAGGCAAAACAGCAACAGCAAAACTCACTTTTTTTCATAGTGCATGTGAAACACAGGCAGATACTTGGACAAAAACACTCATCCCAAGCACCAAACTGCCTCAGTTCCGCTCTTATTTGCATTTTCTAAGCATGGGTCATCAGAACTGCCTCAGACCACCAACTGCCCTGGCCACGTGCAAGCACTGGTACCTCTCCCCTGAATTCTCACTGGCCTCCTCTCTGCCTTCACACACAGGAATGGTAGTGGTTGGTTTGAATCCAGTGTGATGGTTTTTGTCATAAGGATTATTTGTAATAAATCAGGATCATCTTTTTGGTTACACAAAAGCACCTTAACTCTCAGAATACAGTTTGGTAACTTTAATGAGGCTTTGCAATTTACATTCAATGTGTATCAGTACACAAAATATAAGAAATCACATATACATATAAACTTTGCTTTGTTGTTTTACAAGCCAACCAGAGTGAACAACATAAGCTACATTTATTTATTCACATAACAAAATGGAACATTTTCAAGCTTCATTCACCAATGAAATATCTCAACAATTTACGGACCAACATTATTTTGCAGCTGCTAAAACAACAATCTTCCATAGGGAACAAATAATTTATGTCAACAGATACACTGACATCACATTCTACGAAATGAAAAAGCCACGTTGAGCACTGACTGAATGCTTCCAGATTTCAGCAGAACTCACATGAAGCAATAGTGCAGAACTTATACCAGCATCAAATCTGTCCACCATTTATCAGCCCTATGACTGAGAAAAAAATCACATACAGAAATTCTTTAGGGAAAATAAAGCCATTTCAGTACAGGGTTATTTAACCCACTTATTTTTTAACCTTTTTAAAACAAAAAGGAAATAGCTTTAAAAAAAAAAAAAAAAAAGAAGCATTTAAACCTTTTGGGTTTTTATTTTCTGACTTGCAAACTATTCTCACATACAATATGAATTTGTACTTTGTGAATAGTTTTGGTCCCTCAGACTGTCTTCTTAGTGAATCTGTTTTTAACTACTTTGTTCAAATATACCAACACTTCACTAACGTAGTTATTTGAAGTTAAGTAGGTAAAAATAACACAGACCTATCTTAAAACAATATCTCTCATTTTTGGCTTCTGAACAGCATACAGTCACAAAAACCAAAGCTTCTTTTAGCAGCATTAAAGGTGAAGGGCCTTCTGTGTGAAGCTGTCCTGAAAAATTTCTGGTACCTCCAAGTTATTGAATGCTCTCAGCTCTTCAGACACAGACCCTGCAAAAACTGAGCATTCAGTTTGCTCTCACAAACTAAACCCTGCTCCCAAAGCAGTTCCCTGCAGAGGTGCTCATTTGGTCACACACATGTTCACGACACACGTGTGACCTTTGACAAATGAAGCAGATGCACCACATGGGTACTTCAGTACATGCACCAGGGGAACACTGCCAGAATCATCCTTCAGTTCAGGAGGGAGGGGGAAACCACTGTTTTCACAGACCAACCATCGCTTTATGCCTGTTAGTTTCAACAGAATTACTGGAAGGACTAAAAGCTCACCAATACACCTCAAAACATAACTATAAGGAAGCTGAGCTCATCTGCTTCTCTGTTCCCAGAGGGAATCTCAGGTTTCGTCAGTGATTTGAAAGGAACACTAACACTGATACAGAGTTTGCAGCTCTCCCAAAAATTCATGGAACAGTAAATAATTAAGAGATCAAGTCAATGAACCAAGCACAGTGGATCATTTCATAAACTGGGCATAAGCAAAATATCTTTTATATATACAGTTGGTAAATTCAATGCCTAGAAGCACAGAATACCCTTATGGAAAGGATGCTTGACTTTATTCTAGAAAACAATGACTCTGCAAAGGATTTGAGGGTATCTCTGGTAGAAAAAAATCTACCCCTTTTAAAAATCACTCTGGAGATCACTTTGCACTTTTTAAAAAGCCTGTTAAGGTGAAAAGTGCTATAAGGAACTTTAGAATACATCCTTCCAAATCTGGTACTGGAATGTTAAACTGAAGTGAATTCATCCAAGGGCATCTTTTGGAGTTGCAATATCAAAAACTCACAATTTAAAACAAATGCCAAACCACTGAGCCTTGAAAATATCTTTTATAAGTTGGTAAATTCAATGCCTAGAAGCACAGAATACCCTTATGGAAAGGATGCTTGACTTTATTCTAGAAAACAATGACTCTGCAAAGGATTTGAGGGTATCTCTGGTAGAAAAAAATCTACCCCTTTTAAAAATCACCCTGGAGATCACTTCTGCACTTTTAAAAAGCCTGTTAAGGTGAAAGGTTTGGTGGGGAGTACTATAAGGAGTCCTCTTCACTTTAGAATACATCCCTTCCAAATCTGGTACTGGAATGTTAAATCGTCTGTATTTTTCCCTTCCACGTACTGAAGTGAATTAAAACATCCAAGGGCATCTTTTGGAGTAGCAATATCAAACTGGTAAGCAACAACAGCAAACCACTCACAATTTAAAACAAATGCCAAACCACTGAGCCTTGGAACTCATTTTAAGGTACTGCCCATGTAGGAGGGTTGCCTCCACCATCTCTTCATAGTTAAACTTTAGTTTAACTTTCAGTTAAACCTTATTGTCCCATGGAGCTGAGAGGCTGGAGGTTTATCTGTTTGGAACTTCCTGGTGACTCTGATATCGCTGCAACCTTCAGAGAATTCTTGATGGAGCTGAGCTCCCACATGTGTAAGTTTATGACGTGCACGCCGCAGCAGCCGCTGGTGATCTTGTAGAGGTTCCTGAGGACGGCCTTGCGGAGCAGGATGTACACCCAGGGATCCAGGATCTGGTTCCACGTGGCCATGCGCAGGGCAAACAGCAGCGTCTCACACGTGTCCTCTGAGCGGCCTTCCCTAAGCCCGATCCTGGCCATGGCCACCTGACAAAGGGCAATAGTTTAGAATTATGCATCAAAAACCACACATTTAAACAACCTGAAAAACGAGTATTTTAAAACTGTACATTAAAAAGCATACAAAGAGAGCATGTAAATGAGTAAAATCGTTTCATCGTTGTCTCTAATCTTCACACCTTCGCAGCATCAGCGCATCCCAAATTGTAACATAAATACTTTCAGGCCTTCAAGATTTATCATCCTAGAAACTCTCTGATGTTTTACAAAGGACATACATGTGCCTCTCCTGAATTATTTCTGCTGAACTTTAAGCAGAGGATGGCAACCCGCCAGGGAACACCCTCCAAAACAAGGGATTGATCTGAGCAACAAGCAAAAACTTAATCCAGAATTTGATCTAACAAAGCATGCCAAGACTGTTCCAGAAATGGATTTTCTCAAGGACAGAATCCACCAGTAGGTCAGCACTTTTTTGTAACAGCTATTTATTTTTTCATGTTTTCCTAATTAAAGGCTGCATAAGGAACACAGTACCTCGACTTCAACAAGAAGATTCACGTTTTTTACACTGCAGCAGAACACAATTTATTGACACCAGAGGATTTAGAGGTCTGCAGGAAAATTTAAGCCATGGTGACAAAAGCCACTTGTCAGTGGAGACACAGGAGGTTTCATTCACCTCTGGAAATGCTACACATGGACAGACCTCCACCAGCAACACCACCACCAGAGCCAATAATTCCACATGGAGGAATTCCAGACCAGCTCAGCAGGGCAGCATCTGGCAGAGGACACCCAAGGGTCACACCAGCCCAGCAAGGTGTGGCTCTGGCCCCTGGTCTGCAGGGACACAGCCCCAGGGGCACTCAGGCCACTGGGACTCCTGCCCTGCAGATACCTCCTTTGCAGGCTGGCTGCCACTGGGCGTTTGTAACCTGAGTTCCTGTGTGAGGAAAGCCTCATCTGCCAAGCCAGGAATCTGCCAGAAGATGGTAAATTATCTCTCCCTGTTAGTAATGTTAAAACCACACGAAGACTTTTTTGGTAGAACGATGAAACACTGTAAGGCTTTTTGTTCCAAAGCCTTTCAAAGCACTGCAGTTATTTAACTAAGAAATGGGATATTTTACAACTGATGCTCTGAGTACACTAATTTATTGGGCAATGAGAAGTAGGGTCAGGCTGTCCATGCGCAGGGTTGTAGTTTCAAAAAGATGCACTGAAAAGAAACTCAACAGCAAAACTAAAAAATAATAATGAATGGAGAAACCTAAAACTCAACATGCCAGCAAACCTATTTTACTTCTTTTTAAATGCTTCTCTGTATTTCCAGACCCTACCTATAGCTTGCAGGTCACCACATCTGAGTATAAGCTTGAATGGCACAACGTGAGCACATAAAGGGACACTGAACTTGTTTGATGAAGCATTTGATGGAGTGTTTCTGTATGGCTTCCATGGGAGCAGCAAAGGAAGCCCCCAGGAACACTGCTGGGGAAGCTGGTAGGACTGGCAGGAACACAGCTGGGAACTGGTGTGGGGAGGAGGAGGAATGTCTGAGCACCAAGCCAACACAAACACAAGCCAGTTCCCTGAATCTGCTCTTCACCCACAACCACTGGGCACATTCCTCTCTGACATCAGCAGCCCACCCAAACTCGAACTGCTCCTTTGGCTTCACATGGGATGTTTTTTCAGGACAGTCTACATTTTATTTATTAGAGGTCCAATACACAAGGCAAACTCAGACAAAATACTCCTTACTCTGCAAACAGGACTGGGCAGCAAATGACAGCTCAACAGAGCTCACAGACCAATGTCCTTATCCCATTCAGCATGTTTGACTTAATACAGATATACAAGCCACTCATCTGATGTACTTAAAAATTCATTTGTAGTTCCTCTCTCACATCCTCTGAAATTAATAAATGCCAAATCCAACGCAATTTCATGTCCAGACAAAAAAGCACTAGATGTTGTTAATAAGAAAAAATAGCTCCATGCAGACTTTGTAAAACTTATTTTCTCAGGTTACCTAGAACACTTGTGAGAAGTGTTTGAATTTAGAAGTAATTTGCATTTAGAAGTAATCACCTCTAAGTGAATCTATTAATTTGCTGTTCAACATAAACAACTTCTGCTTTGATTATGGATTTGCATTAAGTAAATCAGGACAACAAAGAAAACTGACACATCATCTATGGATTCTGACTTGGAGAAGCTTCATCCAGAACATTTCAGTTGCCTCTTCTGAACATCAGACATACAAAAAACAATCCATCTAAATTCACACAGAGCAAGTAGAGCTTATGTACACAGACACACGTTTAAGCAACTCAACTGTGGGTCCCTGGATTAGAAATAATAAGATAAAATCTAATTATCTACAAATTTTGTTTTATAAGATTTCCCTAACCATATTACTAACATTATTTGGGAGTATTATGCAGAAATTAAAAAATATTTTCTTTCTTATACCTCTAAAACTAATATAAAAGCTTTTTGAAGTTCTGAGAGGCCAAGATTTCCATACAGAAATGGAATAAGACAGAGACTCTCACTGCAGCCCTGAGCACAAGTATTTTTATGCTTAAGCACTTGTGGCAGAGCAGCAGGACATGTTGCCATCCCTTTGAGTATGAAGTGAGAGAGATTCTCACTCCTCCAAAGAGACTGCCCAGTTCTGGGGCTCATCACATCTTCAGAAAAATCATGTAAGAAAACTGCAAGCAACTGTGCAAAGAGGAGACTTTGTTCTGGAGCCTTTCAAAAATAATCTGCTGATTTCTAGAACAAGACAAACTTCAGTGGAAGAGGGGTGGAATGGAATGAAGTTAATACAAATTATTTTCTCTCACATTTTCATAGTCTATTTATTTAAATTTAAATTCTTAAAATGCTGTTCCAAAGTCAGTTTGGAACCATAGCTTATAAAAAGGATAATACACTACCAGCTGTTTAATAAAGCATTTCATTGAAGCAAAACACGCAGACAGTCTGGATATTCTCCCTGGGTGTGAGAAATTCATGTCACTGAAATGGTTGAAGTCATCAGCTCAGAAATGGCCACCAGAACTTGGTGCACTGCCAAGTGGACTTTTGAAAGTGGGACCATCTCCATGGGCACAAAAAGAACACCTCAATTATTCTTATTTGAGTATTAGAGGTCAATAACTGGTTCAAAGTCAGGGAACCAATTCAAACCCTCTTCTCCTTTCCCTGCAGGTCCACCAGGCTGGTATGACAAAGGAATTCTGTCCTCTGTAGGCAGCAGTACCCAAGTGGGGAAGAGGCAATGCTATTGCATCATATCTAATCACCTTTGATCTCCACAACTGAAGTTAATATTCATGCAGATTCAGCAGCATGACTCAAAAAATTAATCCCCAGCTGGTAAATAATACACGTAACTCATGGCATTTTCTAACATATTTAGAAATGTAAGAGTCCAAGTAGCACTCGGCTGATTTATACACTGTTTATATGAAGACAGCTGTAGTATGTCTCCCTGGTTTGCAAAAAAAAAAAAAAAAAAAATCACATGATGTAACTATGACAATTCAAACTTTCTTTATAAAAGGTACTATAAAAGCATAACTTTAAAAGCAATTTTTTAAAACAAGGGTATCTGCTCAAAAGATATAAAGTTACTCTGACTCATACCAGTCCTTGCTGGTTTAAGAAAGGACCTGAGAATTCAGTGTTCCTAAAAATACAGAAAGAGAAATCAGATTTGTGTCAAGAAAGGACCTGACACAATACATTACACTTCTACATATTTTTTGTCCAATCTTCAACTTCATTAAAACCAAAGCTCACTTTGCAAGATCCAGAAAGTCTGATGGAAATTTTTTTTAAACATTTTGAAATTGTTGACTTCTTCAATTCTGCCCCTAGCAGACAGCATCAGAGAATTACCATTTCCCTTAGGGACCAAAGCTCAGGGCAATAAACAAAAAAAATGCTCCAAGGCTTCACACCACTCTCCAAACATAAACAGCACTAATTTAATTTTCCTTCCAATTGGATCTACACGAGAACAACCAATAGGCTCAAAGGCTGTGCTGCTTAGTCACATTCCTGTCAGCACTCAAGGACAGCCAGTCAAAACAAGCAGCTGACTTCAGAGCTAGTTAAGAAATGAGACAAAAATGAGACTTTGATGCATTTCACCTCACAGGCTCTAAATCCAGGTTCTATCCTTGACTTCAGGAAACTGGGTAAAACCCAGTCACCAAGAGATTGACATGGAAAGAAGAGCAGACAAATATCGGAAATTCTTGTTTTCTGCAGCTCAGCCCTCAGACTCCACTTCCCTGTGGGAACCTTGCAGACCCTCCCAAGCCTCTTCTTTTGGATTTCCTTACAAGCCATTCTGAGGATTTCCATTAATGGAAGGAAGTCCATGGATTTTTCAGTATTTGCAGAACACATAGTTTGTCACTATTGTCTATGTCAAACTCTGAGGTGCAAATCCCCTTCTTCTAAACCACAGAGCTTTCATGGCAGAACTTTACTGATTATGTCCCAATCCACTGAAACAAAAAATATACACTTCTTTTGAATTTCTAGAGTTTTTGGAACTTTTACTTTTCATTTTACAAAAGCAGCTTCAGTATAACAGGCAAGGGATCTTACAGGATGACATTTTGTAGTACTCTATAAACACAGACCTTAAGAAAATAAATTTACAAAACAGTGTGAAAAAGAAATAAAAATGCACATATCTTCACATTTTGTGTGCCCTTTTATATCTCCAAAGCAGAGCTGCTAAAAAAGAAACACTGCCAGCAAATTGCCAGTACCATTGCTATATTGATCTTGCAGTATACAAGCCAAGCATTTGTTGCAACAAAGCTGAGTATGCTTCGTTTTATTTTTTATGTGATTCTGCAAGTCAGTTTAAAAACAAGAGCTTCCAAGAACAATATGCATTGCACCACTTCTGCCATCAAAGTATTAGCACACACACTGTTCTACTTATGCCACATAATGCTTTTTATGTTCTAGGTCTGCATGTCTTTCCCTTTAATGTTTTCCTTTCCCTTTCTAAAAGAAAAACATTAACTGTGTCTTCAACTTTTATATACCAGATGATCATTTAGCTTAGCAATTAAATTCTAACTGAGCATAGTAATTTTATTAAAAAATGCCAATTTATAAAGGTATTGTAGACCACAAAACATATGAGCCAGCTTTCCACCACATTAGAGCCCAGAGGGTACTTTTAAGAGCATATTCCTGATGTAAAATTTGGCAGGATCAGCTCTTGAGATGTAGCAGCAAAATAAGAGAGTCTCCTTTTCTCTCCTGTATAATTCTGTGATAAAATAATGCCACTAAAAATTAAGAGTGCATCCACTGGCTCACTATTTGCTCCCCCTCCCCTTTAAAAAGGGGAACTGCATAAACATATGGAAGGGATTGTTAAGCTACAGAGTTGTGAAAGAGGTGTGAAAAGTCCAAAAAGTATAGAGAAAATGGGAAATCACAAAATTTTTCACAAAGCAAATAAAAACATGTTCTCATATTCCTTTCTCAGACACAGCTTAGTCTGTGACCAGGCAATTTCTCAGTGAAGTTGACAGGAAAGAAATTATGAAGTAAGCCTCATAACCAGAGGGCAGGGGCAGGTCTGTGTGCATGAACTTGCAAACATTAATTGAAAGTGAAGTTTTTATTTTCTGTCAACTTTCCCCTTAGACACTACCTATCTTGCATCAGTTTTTCAGTAGGATAAATTCATGTTGGGCTTGAATAAAGCATTTGAGGTCACCTCTTTGTTTCTCCTAAATAATCCAAATATTTCTATCTTGGATTGACAACCCGCTATCTTATTTCCTTTCCCTGCCATCAAAGTAAGAAATACTTCAGCTCAACTAGCTAGCAATGTCATTACTCTCACAGCTTAATTGATAACTCATTTGAAAGGAAAGCATTGTGGGTATGGACAGAAAAGATTCTAGCATTGGAAACAGAAGATGACTCACTTCATAATGAAAAGACATAGCGTCCATACCAAAGTCAAATAAACAACCTGTTTCCTGAGCTACATGCTTTAAAGCTACAAGAAAGCCTGTCTCCACAGCAGGAGGAATGTATTCCTGCCTAAGAACAAAGCCTATATCAAAAAACCTCTTCCACAAAAAACATTATTTTATAGATAGAATTAAAATATTCTTTACCCAGCAATGCTAGAGAAGCTTTACATGACAATTTTAAGGGCCAGAAAACAACAGAGTATGTCTAATATCTGTAACAAGGACCATCCTTACATATTTAGGAAGGCAAAGTCTATAAGTATTTGGGATTCATTTATTCTTCCATTAGTGTCAGTTGGATAAAGCTTCAAACCCTAGAAATTATCTACTACTTCTCTGTTGTCACTTCGCTTTTCCAGGTTTTTACATCCATTTGAAAAAAAAATCATGGTTTTAATGCTTAAATAAATATTTTAATTTGTTTAGGAGCAACAGAACTACTCCCACTAATACCCTACAAATATCCAAAGAAAGAATCACAAATAACACACAATACTGGGGAGGAAGAGAACTGTCTGAATAAAGAAAAAAGGGACAATATACAGACAGCCTGGGGGAAGAGGAGCTGCAGAGGTCCATAACCATAGAACAGGCTGAAAAAGTTGGAAGAGACCTCTCCAACCATTACACCAGCACCACCATGCCCACCACAAAACCTTTTCCATGTGCCCAAGTACCACATCCACACACCTTCTGAACACTTCCAGGGATGGTGATTCCAGCACTTCCCTGGACAGCCTATTCCAGTGCCTCATCACCCTTCCAAAGGAGAGATGTTTTCCTAATTTTTATTTAAATCTTCACTGGTGATCCTGTCCTTGTTGAAGAGCAGTTGGTACTATTTGTTCAGTGTTTGAAGAAATCTGACTGGAGGCAAAA
Source organism: Emberiza elegans (assembly GCA_024865655.1). NCBI lineage: Eukaryota > Metazoa > Chordata > Aves > Passeriformes > Fringillidae > Emberiza > Emberiza elegans. Next base: position 75,370,147 of record JALJVW010000206.1, read on the forward strand.
GAAGACACAATGCACTGCTTTCCTGTCATTCTTTTTAGATCACCTTTGTTAAAGTGACTTATTCTGTATATCACCCTGAAGGAGTAAACTAAGCAGCTGTGATCAGAAATATCAAGATTAAAGAAATAGCAAAATATCTGCCAAGTTGAAATATATAATTTGCAATTACCTTTTTCTTTTATGTTGGCAAATAAATTGCAAGGGCCTACTGTGCTCAACCACCTTTCAGGAGGAAGATGGAAGAGAAAAATCAAGTCTCCATTTAAAAGTGATTTATTTCTCATTACTTCTGCAAATGCACACCTCTGGTAAAAGGTGGATTCAATTTTACTTCCAATTCACTAATGAACTGTAAGTCCTAAAACAAACTGCTACCACTTACTCCTTCCTGTTTCTCTTTCTCTCTTTCCATGCAGCGAAGCAGATGTGAATGCAGCTGGTCACATCCCTCCCAGCACAAGTCTTCCTCCCCACGTACTCATGTCCTGATGTCAGTCATATCCAGGTTCCCCTTGAGCAGATTCACTACATCCTTTCCACCCTACCCCACTCCCGTAACTTTGGGAGCCCAAACCTCCTGAGGGGCAGCACACAGGTCCAGGACAGCAGGAGATGGTGCAGTACCTCCAAAGCATCTCCAGCAGCTCATTCCACTGCTCATCTATTTCACCTCACCTGATTCCAAAATGAATCCCTAAGAAAGAGGGAGCGCTGCTCCCCGGGCACTGCTGTTTGCAAAGGCACACCCACGGAGGCTGTGCTGGGTTCTGCACTGTGGGCACACAGGGAGCCTCCATCCTCGGGGAGCCTCAACCCCAACCGCAGCTCCGCAATTCCCCTCAGACATCAGCCAATCCTACAGCACTAAAGACACAAGTAACTGGTGCTAGAAAGCACACTCCAGATTGTGAATTAACACCACAATAATTATAATAATAAACATTGTCTCACAGAATACATGAATGTGTATTACACCCTGATATCTGTCATTGAAACTGGAGAGGATGAAGGATCTCCTGGAGTTTTTCCATGTGAGTGTATTACTCCCTGAGATTTTTCAGCAACAACTTTACCATTTAAAGTGTTTAGATAGTCAGGAAAGACAGCTTTCCTAAAATAACCATCCAAAAATGGTTATGCCATGTATGACATTTTCCAAAGATGGTTATGCAGTGTATGATATTTTCAAGTAAGAAATGCCTGAATAAGTGTAATATCTAGGAAACAGGAAGAATTCTCTTATCTCAAACAATGGAATGAATGTCAAACTGACTTACTTTTTAATATCAAACACAGGAGCTAAAAACTTAACCAAGTGAAATAAACAAGGAAAGGTTATGAATGGCAAATTTATTTTGGTGAAGTTTTCAGAATTTGATTTCTTGAGATGGCAACTTCAAAATTGAAAAAAAATAAAACCAATCCACATTTTCTGTGAAAGTCACTGATATCTATTTGAAACAAAGTGTTGTGTTTCATAGTTTAATTCTGTATATAACATCTAAATTTAAAAATTAAGAAGCGAATAATTATGAGAGAAAACCAGCACATTACTCTGAAAATGCCATTTTCTCACATGACTGGAAACCTGCCTTCCCTACTTTTTCTCTCCAAAACAAACAATCTCATTGTATTCTGATGGCACTGCATTAATAGAAAAGCCTTTACGGAAATTTTTCCAAACAGCACAAGTAAACAGAGATAACAAAAACTCTATTTCTGCTTCCCCAGAAGCCTCTAGTAAAGGGCAATATGACAATCTCAGCCCTCCTTCCTTCCCTGGTCCCTACCATTACTGCCCATTTCTTCTCCACACTTTCCTGTTGAGAGTATCTCAGCTCCCTGACTTCTGAGAGGGGGAGGTAAACACTTGAATTACAAATATAGCCACAATTACTATAGACTTTCTAAACACTCTGTGATGAACTACACCCTGGCCCATGCTTCTAAACATTTTTGTTAAAATGATTCATGTTTCTCAGAAAGGAGAAGGCCTGTAAGATCTCTATGTACTGTAAAAAGATGACAATAGGAAGAGACCAATTCTGAACACCAAAATAGTACTTTTAAAATCTAAATTCAGTATCATTTTAGGTAGGTATAGTCTAAAATTAATGTCATTCCAGTTCTCATGTAACCTGGTGGAATTAGGCAGCTGTGCCACTTAAGAATACAAAATTAAAGAAAGTTCTCTACAATCAATACTAAGAACATCTTACCCAAAGGTTTCATAGAAACACATCTGAACAGGTGGACTGGACTTTCAGACACATTGTATTAAACTTTGTTACTCTCTCTGCCGACACCCTCAAATTCTTTCTAGGAGTACTTTTTTTTTTCTTGGGGACAAACAACAGCACACTCAAATTGTCTGAGCTGCTGAATAAACCTTATTCCATGGGCAACTAAGCTGGAAAGAAACTTCTGTCTTGGGACTAACAAAAATTTCAATCACAATGAGTATTCTCTTTCCTCTTAACCTGTAAAATGAGTTATGTATTTCAAAATACCTTTTGGTGCATAATATCAACAAAGACAGTAATCTTTCAGCAATTTAACCTTGAGTTTTCAGACACTAGGAAAAACTCAAGCAAGAACAGTAATTGAATTTGCACAGTTAATAGATCTATTGAGAAACTCAGCAAGCAATCCATGACCATGATAGGAGTCAGAGCCCTTCCTCTAATTTGGCTCAACAAGACAATCAAACACAGGAATTCTTTTTTGGAGGAACTTAGGGAGCATTTTATTCATTCAAACTGACACTCCTGATCTCCTTGGACACAACAAGGTCTGGAAGAGAAATAACCACCTAGAGTCAACAACAGCTATCCCTGTATCGGTGCTGTGGGCCAGAGGAAAGGAGGTGTATCCAGCAGACCTGCTGCTGACAAAAAGCTTTTTTTCCTTTCCCCATGACACTGGTTCATTTATTAAAACCATTGTGACAGCAGTGGCTCCTGACATGGGTCTGCTCCCAGCCTCAGAGATGCACTGACAGTGCCCAAGAGTTCACCCTCCCACGGGAGACCTGCCCTACCTACCCCAGGCAGGTGAGAGCCGTTCCCACACCCCACATCAACCTCTTCTGCTGACAAGGCATGCTGCCTTTGTGTGGTGTCAGCAGACAAACCTTCTAGCAAGAACTCAATGACAAAAGCCAGCACAAGCACGATAATTATCGCTGATTATCTTCTTTAAAATCTGAGTCCTGAAAAGGACAGGTAAGTGCTGTTTTCCCCTCTGAAAGCCTTGAAACAGCATTGAAAGCTGCAAGGTTAAATGAACATATTTAAGTGTATCTCCTTCACTCTTAAGAAACACACCTGTGGAAATTGAAAGCCTAATTTATTCTTTTTCAAAAGATCACTCTCCCTGTTGACAGCGCCTGTGCAGGCACAACAAGCTCATGGTGGCTGCAGCTTTGACTAATGAACAGTAAGATGATAACACACTTCTGTAGAGCAGCCCCACATGAGAACTGAATCCTCACATGGATCTGCATCTTGGGACATCTCCCTGCTTCTCCTCAGCTGCACTTTCTGATTCTGAGAAACCACCAGTCACAAGAGCACAAGGGATAAATTTTTTAGTAACTCTTAAGCTGTAGGGACAATACAACAGCAATGAAGGCACACAAACAGCATTAACAAAGCAAAAGCTCATATATACGATGTCCATTGCACATATAAGGCAGTGCAACAGAAATTAAACTGCCACCTTAATAAAGAAGACAGAAAACAATAATGGAGGGAGAGACTTCAAGAGTAACACAGGTATGAACACCTGACAAAGTGTATTCATGGCTATACATTCAAAAAACAAAGATGTAGAGGACTGCCTTGTCCATCCAGCTGCCTTACACTGGACACAAGGATGTGGCCCAGGACTTACTTAGTGTAAAACCTCCAACAAACTGACCTCCTTGAGCAGATTCCAGCCCTGAGCCTGGCTCCGCACCCAAACATCTGGTGCAGCAGCCGGGCTGGGATGGGGTAAGGGCACCCCAGTGAAAGCCTCCCTGTTAGTACACCAGCTTCTCACCAGCTCCAGAGCACACCGTCTGAAAGGACCACTCAGAGCAGCTCCTGCAGCCTCTGAGTTGAAGTGGTTCAATAAATCACAAGCTGAACACAGCCCTAGGTGCACGGAAAGCAGTCATCAAGCCCCACTGCATGGGGCAGTCTGGGGACAAGAAAAAGAGCGAGTTCAGGGAGACACAATTAGCATAACAAATTGGAAAGAGAAGAGATTACATGGGAAGGGGCTGATAAAAATTAATCTCAGCAGTAAAAAAAGCAACTGAATAACAGTTGATTTATTCGTATGAAATAAACAGAGTTCTTTCCAATAAAAACAGGAATGGCTATTTCCAGCAGTAGAGGGGAGGTAAAACTGGAATGAAATTAATCAGTTAACTGCATGGAAAAAGATCTTAACAAGAATAATTTGAATGTAAAAGTATTTTTCTCAGGCTGTGTTTCACACATGAAAAAGATTAGAAATTTCTCCGTATCATAATTTGTTCCTGTAAATAAATTCACTCTGAAATAAATCTCTCCTGTCCATAGTTACAGACAGTTCTCTTTGCTACTCCAAAAAAACAAATTTTATAATATGTTTATCCCTTGAGCCCTACAGAATACGACATAGGGATGTCAGAATTTGCTCATACAAGCACGGCTCCAAACCAAGCTGTTTCATGACACGCCAGACATCAAGCGACAGCCAAAAACCAGCTTTATATAACAATGCATTTCATCAGAGGTGCTTGTCACAAAATGCTCCTGCCAGCTATTTGCTTTGGGAATCCAACCCCTAGGGACCAAATTCATCCAGCAAAATTGGCATACCCTTAGCAAATGGATGAAGAAAGCTGAGAAGCTGAAGTTAGTATCTTCAGAACATATTTACCTGAAATTACCCATCACAAAACAAAATTATTTGGACTGTCAGAAAGAATGTGCCTCTACAAACCACTGATTACATATATTATTATAAAACTCATGAATTTCATTTTTTGGGGTTTTTTTGGTGAATTTTCTCCTGCTCTCAACTCCTCAAAAGGCATCAGTGTTCGCCCATACAGGAAGAAGCAGGGAGCACCTCTCATTCTCATCCTTCATCAAGGGAAGATTCTCTCACAGTGGCAGAAAACATGAAAAAGCTGCTTATTTTTGAAAAACAGATGAGATGGAGCTTTGGGAAAGAAATCCAAAGGAAAAAAAAGAAATCAGAAGGAGGTCCCTGTCCAAGAGCCATGGGGAGAGCTCCACATTGCCATGCCATGGGCTCTGCTTTTGAAAAACATTCCATCCATATCTTCAGGAATCTTAAGCCAGAGGTGGTGATTGATTACAATACTATATGCTATTATTTATAATATTGTTAGCTATACATACATTTACACACATATATAAATAGGCATCACAACAACTTCACTATCACTGAGCAAATGCAGAAGTCAAGTTCAGCTCCACACCAGACACCTTAAAGGACAATCCAAGGTCTTGTCATCTGAAAATGATTTTGTGGGATATTCAGACACATTCATATCACAATATTCAGGCATTGTCACAGGACAGTGACAATGTCTGAATATTAACTCCACTTGGAAAAAAAATTTAATTGAAAATCTAATAGTGAAGTAAATCTGCAGTTGGATTACAGCATTGGACAGACTCAGTTATGGTAGCCCTACACATATGTCAATGGACATACCAGACTAGATTGAAAACAGAAGGGAAATAAATAAATTAAACCCCCCCAACACCAAATGAATCCAAACTCTTGTATCTGCAAACCACATGTGGTATAAAACGCATTGCCTTCCTCCACTTTCTCTTCCAGAAGTTTGTTTGGTTTCTAGTAACTTTGGTTTACTTTGAGGCAATTGACTCTCATGAAACATTTTGTTCTGTATACTCTTTGGGACAGAGAACATAGGTAGAATTCACAAATCAAATGCTAGACTTCAAATACTGACTTTTAGATTTATCTTGGAGAAAAAAAAATTAAAGAAGCAAATCACAGAACAAGAATGTATTTACATCCTTTTCCAGAGAATTTCACCTATGAACACCTACTCATATTTATGTCAAGAAATACTTATTTTGGTATATGCTGATTATATTACTGAATGTAAACCACTCTTTTCACAAATTAAAAGCCCTGAGACCTTTCAGATGTATCAGACAAGAAGGTTTGAATCAGCAATTAATCATAAAGCATGTAACTTGATAAACCCTAGACCACTTCAGTGTAGCACATGAGCAGTATGCTCCAGACAAAACTTTATTCTACTGCAGGCCAAAAAACTTGCTAAATTAACACCACACTTGTAATTCTGTTTGTAGTCTGTCGCTATCAAAACAAGTAATGGGTAAATAAATCAGCAAATTAACTGGTATAAACTCTATCATCCTAACAAGTACAAAAGGAAATACCCACAAAGGACCCTGTCCCATTGCATTTCCCACTGAAACTCTCTGGCTAAAACACTGACTGTTCACTTCCTTGAAACTTTGTTCCAAGAATCTAATCGCACACTACATCTACTTTTTTTGGTTTTTAAACCATTCCTTTCTAACCTAAATTTGTCCATATTGCAGAACTATTTTTCATAATGCCAGGCTGAGTTTGGCTCATCTCATTTCAAAAGAAATCCAGAGGCAAAGCATCACAAAGCACCAGCAGATTTGCCACCCAATGAATCAGAATTCCTTGTGAACCAACTTCCCTCCGCAACACAGTCCCACAAAATACCAAGTCCAAAATTAAGCAAGAACTCGTTCACTGGCCTGCATCAGCTGATGCAAACACCAACTCCAAAAAGGGTCTGAAAAAAAAATTCCTGCTAGACCAATAATTCATCTTCAACAACCACTTAGATGAAGTTAAATATTTTAACAAAAGTAGTGCTGTGATTTCATTAGACTGCCACAATTTCTAAAACTGTAATTTTACATACATTTAATATATATCATAATTAAAACTGAATGGCAGAACAAAATCAGCCATAGTAGTTGCAATTTAGTGTTCCTTAATGTGCTGAATAAATGAAGTGTCTCTTTTGAACTAAAAAAGTTTATAGCTCTTCTGACACCCAAAGGGTTTTCAAAACCAAATTAATCCTTGCTTTTAAGAACAATTAATTTAAATTAAAATAAATGTCACCAAAGGATACTAATGCTGCTTCTTCATGGAAACTGAAGTCATCCTATGACATCCTAATTTTGAAAACCATTCTGTGGCATGCCCCAACCTTCAGATGGTGTCTGAATTAACTGTAAAGAAGTTCCCCACAAAACTTGCTCTGCTGCTCTGACAACTTTGTTTATGCTCCATACACTGCAGCCACTGACAGAAGCCAACATGAATTTAAACTATGCTGCAGAGCAAGACTAGAAAAATTCTCCATAATTTAAACAAAACTGAAAGAGTTTTCATGCATTTCAGTGATTGCAGACATTCATACCTGGACTCACCTTGAAGCCAGCGAAACTGGATTAATTAAATGTTACCTGCCAGGCACCAAACTGCTGCAGCCAGGCCAGTGCCAGTATCTAATTTTTAACTAACTCAGGTAACTTCAGACTCTACCATAGGCAGTGAGCAGATGAAATATAGTGGGATCTGATACAGATCTCAGATTTAAATGTTAGTATTTGTTAGCTCAAACCAAAATTGCTCATTTATATCACTGGAAAACTACAGGACCCTGCTTCTAGGGAAGAAATTAATATTCCGTGTTACTTGTGATTTAAACCCTCTAACCCTAGCAAAAAACCTAAATTTCTTCAGGCAGGCTTGCTACACTAAAGGTGACAAAGCTAACACCAGTTTTCTAATGCCATGATAGAGCTGGAGCTGTCAAATTCTTTCCCATCCCACAATCCCCCCTCCTCTGACTCTGCTCACTGGCAGAGCAGGCACCACCAGCACTGCCCCTCTGGGAGCCACAGCAGGGACAGTCCCACACCAGCTCTGCTGCTCATCTGTCCACATTACAAACCCAGCTTGCTTAGGTCTAAACCAAATGTTGATTTCAACCCACTGCCAACCACTGTTTTTCAATACAACCCTAAAGCTAAGACCCTAACACCCTGAAAATGGAGGGGAGGATTTTTAGGTTCTTAACTGTTATCTGCCCTAACAAAGCTCACAAGTAGAAGTAAACTGTTGCAATAACAGCACAGACTGCCATAAATTAAAAAAATTATTTACACTGTACAGAGTAAAAAAGACTTCCCAATCCTAGATTTCACCAAATTTTTGGAAGAGCTCAATATTTGTTCTAAATTATTCTAGCCGTGATTCTTCTACCACTGTCTGCTCCACAGCACTGGAAATGCAGTCCTCACAATCACTATATATTTAGTTTAGTGTATTATTGATCACAAGTGGAGAATAATTACCAGTTTTTTATAGATGCATAGGTACATACATTATGGGCAATATGCTATAAAATGAGTATCACTGAGTGGGTGGATCTGTTATCACAACTTAAGTGCTTTAAAACCTGGAGACAAAAAAGTATAACTTTTAGACAGTGATGTGCATTAAACATTGGCAAATACATTATGCTCTTACCAGGAATGGGCTCCAGCAAATGCAAGAAACACACATTATAGCCAAGAGCTGAATGATCATTTCAAAATGATGAGATCTGCCTTGTCTTTGTTGACTTTTAAATTTGACTCTTAAGAGGGTAATTCCTGTGACAGCATTGCACAGGAATGAAATAGCAAGGGCCAGGAACCCAAGGCAAGAAAAAAGTAAGAGATAAAATCTGTCTTCCCAGTCCTCAACATGTTCTGTTTTATAGAAGCACCAGGTCCTCGATGCTTGAATTTGGTAGGCTCTAAACCTAAGAATAGGCAGCAAAGCTATAAGAACAGCAAACAGACATACCATAGTCAACATCATTTTCACATGTCTAGAAGTCATTTTTGTAGAGTGAAATATTGGCTTAGTGACTCCAATGCACCGTTCAACAGCCATGACACTGCCCAGGAAGAGTGGGCACAAACCAAAGAAAACCATGCAGATGCCAAAAACACTGCACAGAATGTTGGACTGGTTAAACCGAATCCAGTCTTTATCTGATGCATACACAAACACTGCAATGGCTCCATTGATGAGGTGACCGAAGAGATCTGTGACAACCAAACCACTGGCAAGGAGCAAAAAGGAGGCTTTTGATTTCTGTCTGAATCTCTGGTATGCCTTCATGAGAATAACTATTGCAAGACTGTTGGACAAAATTCCCGCCGTCATGAAGATGATTGAGAAGAAAACTGAAATTTTTTTCTCCGTGTGGCACGTTGTGTTTTTCAAGACTCCAAATCCAGCCAGCCCTGGTGATTTTGAACTGTTCATGGTTAGGAAAGGAGATGCAGCCCTCAAAGCATTTCAGCAGTCTTGCAATCAAAAGGCATCTGCAATTACAAAAACAAATATATACAACACTGTAAAAGGCATACCACTGTTCAAATGGCATTTGAAGCAGAAATTCCATAATATTAGTCTGTGGTACAAATCTAATTTTCCACTTTTCTGAGTGATACGATATGGCACCACATTTTAAGTTCATCACTCACAAGGTAAAACAATTATCCGCATGCATTACACAATGCAAATATAGCCTACAGGGAATTTAGAGTTTCTGCATGCATAGTACATACAAAATAATGTATACAATATATCATGCTTATGTACATATAGTAAGATAAACAATACAAACAATTCTGTTGGTTAAACTAAGCTAAACAAATGTTTGTGCAACAAACTCCAAGAATGACAATATTTAACCAGCCCAACCACAGTCAAAAGTGAAATACTGAAACTGGAGCATTTTGAGATCATGATCACGCTCCATTTTTAAACATTTATTTTCAAAACAATGTCTTAGTACCTCTAAACAATTCTACTCCCACAAATTCATGTTTCAAAGCTTTAACCTAACCAGCACTGAAGCCTTCACGCTCCCAGTACCCTGCTGAAGCACAAACTTGGTTTTCAGACGCACCGTAATTCAGAAACCAATTCTGCAAGTTACTTTACGCTTTATCTCCCATCTCTACTCCAAGGACATTCTTAAACCAAAACCTCCCCAGGCAGGGGGAAAGGAAAAAAAAAAAAAAAAGAATAAAAAAAAGCGGGCCCGTATTACAAACTGCCGCTGAATCCCCTCGGTTCCTGAGCTACATCGGGAACGGGGCACGCCGGACCAGGCAGCTCTGCCGCTCGGGAGCGCTCAGCGGAGCGCGGCCGGCGAACTCCTCCGACGGAGCGGGGCAGCGGAACCGCACCGCACCCGCACCGCGCCCGCAGCGCCCCGCGCGGCTCCCAGCCCTGCGCTCCGCGGGCACCGACGGGCACGCACCGCGGGCACACACCGGGGGCACGCACCGGCGGGCACGCACTGCGGGCACACACCGCGGGCACACACCGCGGGCACGCACCGGGGGCACGCACCGGGGGCACACACCGCGGGCACACCAGCGGGGGCACCGCGGGCACGCACCGCGGGCACACAGCGGCGGGCACGCACCGCGGGCACACACCGCGGGCACACACCGCGGGCACACAGCGGCGGGCACGCACCGCGGGTACACCAGCGGCGGGCACGCACCGCGGGCACACACCGCGGGCACGCACCGGGGGCACACACCGCGGGCACACACCGCGGGCACACCAGCGGCGGGCACACACGGGCGGCAGCCCCGGTGCCGGAGCAGCGGCGCTCCCGCCCCCCGCCCCGGTCTCCCTTAAGCGCTGCCGCCACCGGGGGCGGGGCGAGCCCGGCTCGCCGGGCACAAGTGCCACGGTGCCCGCCGGCCCGGGCCAGCCCCGCCGCGCCACCGCTCCTTCCCTACCCCGGTCTCGGTGTCCGTCCCGGCCCCGCCGCCGCTCGCGTTCGCGTCGCCCCGCGGGGCCGGAGGGAAGCGCAGCGCGGAGCTCCGCCGGCCGCCACCGCTGCCGAGCCCCCCCTCCCGCCGGCGCCGCCCGCGCCCGCCCTCCCTCCGCCTCCCCAGCCGGCCTCCCCTCCCGGCCGCCCCCGGGACGTGCTCCGGCTCCGGCTCCGGCTCCGGCTCCCGGCGGGGCTGCCCCCCGTGCGCCCGCCGGAGCCGCGGTTCCGATGCCCCGGGCACACGCACCTCGCTCCGCCGTCCCGGGAGGCGCAGCCCGCGGTGTCCCTGCGGCCCGCGGTGTCCCCGGCAAGGAGAGCCGCGCTGCCGTGTCACATCACAGCCACGGGCGACAGGGCCACCCCGGGCAGGCAGGGCGAGTTCCTGCCCGCCAGGCTGCAGCCACAGCCGGAGCAACTCATGGGGCAGCCAAGAGGCCACATCTGTCCTCAGGCACCGCTGCGCCTCTTCTTCTTTCCGCACGCTGCTCCAATGCTGCGCCTTCAGCAGCACGCAGGGAGCTCGGGAAGGGAAGCCCCAGCAATGCTGTCAGGGATGCGGCTGGGCACATCCCCAGACACACGGCCCCTCGGTCTCCCGGGTCAGGTAGAGCTAACAGTGCTCCTTGGACCATTTCTCTACTGGAGAAATACCATGAGAGCACATCCAGATGAGGCATTAATGGTACAACCCATACAGCTGGAAATTCAAAGGTTGTGTCCCATCGTGCACTCAAGCTGTTACAAATTGAAGTTATAGATGACTTTCAAGTTCTTTCATCCATCAATGTCCAGGACTACCAAACAGGCCTGAGTGGGAACTTTTAGTAACAACTCTTACTGTAGAAGTAAACCAAAATATAAAATCAATGTCAAATTATGAAACAAAATACTATAGAATTTATCATGGGCTACAATGTTGAAGAACTTAAATTTGTTTTTATTGACATACAGTGTTGAGTGGTACTATTCCTGGCACCACAAGACAATTACTTAAAATTCTTAATAATACAAGTTTTTGCTTACCTTCATATCTTGAATACTACAGGTACAAGTTGCCTTTCTGTAATCCACCACTGAGGAAATAAAGGCTAGCTAAATCTATTCAAACAGTATTTAAAGTCACTTGCATAAATAGTTAAGAGCACCACAGGATGACCTTCTTCTTCAAAATGGTTGTCAAGATTTTGGCATTTTATCATACAATGAGCAAAAATGCTCAGTTTGGTCTGATTGGGACCCATAAATTCCTGTAAATTCTTTTTTAAGACAACAGTAAAACATAAAAATATCTGAAAATACATTATTACCTATTAAAGATCAGAGAAGGAGAGTTTATTTTATGCTCCCCTGCCCAGGAATAAATGGAGATGGAGATCTCAAACTACAAACAGCTTGCTCCATGCCTTTCTTCCCTAGCCAGATTTCCTCACCCAAAGATCCTGAAATGGGGGACAATTGTGCTTGAAAAGAAGCAGTGAAGTTGATACTTCAAGATGCAGCCTGGGTGGTAGAAGCTGAAACAGCACTATCAGGTAGGTCAAGACAAAGGGAAGAACAGAAAAACCTCAAGACAGCTGTTTCAGTGTGCTTGTAAAATTGTAGTAAGGAAAAGGCAAACTTGTAGAGTGCACCCTGAGTAAAGCAGTAGCCTGCCAGAAGGAGGGGGAGCATTTCAGTTGCTGCAGAGACGGAGAAAAAAGGCAAGAAATAGTGCTAGGAAAGTAAATATAAGCTTCCATCTTGCTTTTCAGACAAGAGGCATTGAAAGTGCCTGCATCTGTTCAGCTGTAGGAGCACAAACCCAGTTTTGTGCTGGGAGCAAGCAGCTTGTTAAGCATTTGCATAAGCAGGACAGATATGTCTGGTGCTCAGCCCTGTACACATCTGTGTGCTCCTGATACAGGAATAACTTAAATAATGACTTCTCTGGAATGGGATGGGTTTGTAGGATTATGGCTGAGGAGGATGGAGATTTCAGAAGGTGTTGGAGGCGTGAAAGTGGGCAGTGACACCAGCAGAGCTAAGGTTTTCATACTGACCCATGGTCAGCTCCTTTCATCTCCTATTACTGATGAAAACAGGAGTGGCCAAAATTGTCCCATCACAGCCTCTGCTGTGGGTTGTGAATGGGCAATCACTGCTTTCTTAGGGGCCAGCAATCTTTTCACAGGCCAAGAGCTGTGGGAAAGGAGAGGAAGGATTAATGTCATTTTCGGCAGGGCAGTGGCTTTTCCTCTCAACCATTTGACAGTCAGCCATTATGGAGCTGGGTTTGATTAAACTCCTTTTCATGTCTGAGAGCAAAAGCTGTAGATGCAGGAGCCACAGTGGAGTGTTTCCTGATGCTTTCTCATTTTACCTTTTCAAAGACTGCAGAACTGAGGTGGTGCCTTGGCTTAGCTCACTGACTTCAGCACTTCTTAATGTGTTGAGCTGCTTGTGTTTGTTCCAAGGCCCTTGACTCCTGGGTACTCCAAGAATCAGAAAGGTAAATACTCTTTTTGCCACAAGTTCCAACTTGAATGAAGGAACCAGAATTGCCTGCTCACATTCAATGAGTTTAAATCAAGAGAAATAGTTTAACATATATGGAGAGAAAGAGATACAGAGATAAAAGGACATCTCTTGTTCTGTGACAATTGCAGTCCACCCGCTGGTTACCAAAGAGTAGAAGGAGAATGTGATGAAAAACTTCTGGATGGAGAACTTCTGGATGTGGCTGGTTTGCAAATGAAGTGTACAGTAATCGAGTCCTCAAAGTCTCCTGCTACAAATCCAGGAACCTACTCAAGTGTTGCACCGATTTTGCACTGAATACCAGCTTCAAAAAACCTTGCTGTAAATGAACAGGTAGGCATTTCAGAAGCAACAACAAAGTTGGTAGAATGCAAATAACAACAATATCTCTTCATCCTTTTTCATCAACTCATAAATTTCTTAGGCAGCCTTCAATGATAGTTACTATATACTTTTATTATATTCACAGTGCTTGCTGCAAAACATTGGAAACCTTTTCCTTTTTGTGCATAACAGTAGTAAGTGTCATCTTTCCATTTAGCAAAATAGCAGTGATATAAAAGCCTTTAAATTTCACAGACAAAAGTAGTAAATCAAAATAACCATCAAGGGAAACTGTGAATATAGGACCAGATTCGGGGCACCTCAGTCAAATAAAGCTGTCAGTGAGAATCCTTCAGTTAAATGCCACCTTGTTCAGCCCATAATTGTCTGAGACAAAAAAGACCTCCGAGGCCACAGACACTGACAATGAGTCCTAGAGTACCCATCCCCATAGAGGGTTAGAGTTACTGCTTCCATTTCTCCAAAATCAGCAATCCCTCAGGACTTCCTTCTCGTCCAGAATTAGTGCCCTACCACACAAAGAACAGCTTTTATCAAAGGTCCAACTGTACATGAGGAATGAACTATTCAAATGAAAAAAAGCTGATATCCAGCTGAAGGTACCAAAGGAGATTGAGACTAGGTGGAATTTACATCAGAAAGATTGTACATATTTTTATGCATATACACCATTCTAAGTATTATATGCCTGAGAAAAAAAAAATCATGCAAATGATGAGTTTCAAAAGGTTAATAAGCAATGCTGAGAGGTAGGGCAGAGGCTTACTCTGTTCTGAAGTTAGCAATAGTCAGACAGCAGAAACATGGAGATAAAAAATTATAGTCTTGGAAAATCTGAGTCACTTGTTAAGAACACCAGCATTACTAATTCTTCTTGGATTTTTAGTGGTATTTTTTAGTACTCTCATTATGAAATCAGGAATTATTTCCATGTCTTTTTTAAGGTTGTTAACATGATTTTACAGCAGATTTTCGAATAGACTGATTTTAAATTGTATAGTAGTGAAGGACAATTTGCAATCTCATTTCATTAAGCAGTTAAGACTGATAAGGTCGAATTTTTCTTGAGAAATTAATTACGCCTTCTGTCTAGAAAATGCAATCAGAAAATTAGGTCAGTAATGTGGAAGGTGATCATGTACATAGTAAAATGGCAGTAAATGCACAATAAAGGATGTCACAAATTCCTAGGCTTTTAAAGTCTCATATAAATTTAGCAAATAAGGCTTCCTTTTAAATGTTATGTGACTGTAGTGTATCCTCAAACTCATGGCTTGATGGTGTTAAAACAAAACAGTAAGTTTCTGCCCAGGCTAGGAAATGGATTCTGTAAGGACACATGCACAGTCTTTCTGGTGTGCAGTTAGACCATGTAGGTGTCTGAAACAAGAAATGGAGGTCAGAATATGTCTCCTTAAAAATGTGTCTCAGGATCCTGGGTTCGCTTGATTCTTGAGGAGAGTGGATAAAATACTTGCTGTATCCTGTCATATTCAAAATACGCATTTTAAAATATGTTAAGGCGATTCACCAAGTTAAAAGAAGTGTGGTTCAGCAGAATGCAGCTGACAACTCACCCATGGCTTTGTCATTCTGATAACCACCACTCTGACCTTCATAGCTCACCATGAAGCAGTAAAACAGTCACAAATTGTGGCTTAAGTACTGCCTGAATTGGGACACAGCCAAGGCAGCTAAAGGAGGAAATTCCTAGGTAGTTAAATATAAATTAATGGTGTTTTGCAACAAGCCCCAGATCAGTTTAGGAGGTTAAAACCACCAACATGCCAGTAAGCATTCCCTATCAAAGCAAAATAAAACCAAGAAAGGTCATCAGGAATCATAACAACAAACATGCATCTTTCTACTGAGATTTCCACCTGCTGATATCTGAACAGGGACTGTTTGCTCTTACTGGAAGTACAGCTGTGAATAATGGTGTTTTATTTTCTAAACATCCCTATCAGCAAGGAAGTTAAATTATTTGCTTCTTGATAAAGAGACACAGCTCCTGGCAAGTGAGGTAAGAGTTGCTGTAGACAGAACAAAGAGGAAATATTCTCAATTTCCCTGGTGAGGTTTGGAGGTGGAAGAGGGGACACAGAGATTTGCTACACTTTGTGACATAGATATTTGCATTATAGTTCTTTTCACAAGAAAGAGCAAAGACAGATTTTCTGTTTTCATGTGATCTCACAAGAAGGGTCCAAGAAGACCATCGAGAAGCAATCCTGTAACCAAGGAATTGATCATCAAACGGTGGCTGATGGTACTATTGATACCAAGAGATTGTTTCTGAGATACCAGCAGACCTGCAAAGCAATTCCTTGATAAGCAAACCCAAAACTAAAGTGCTAAACTGCTGAAACAACTGCACTTGACTAAGTCATCATTGCCAAACTGTGTTAGCAGAGGAGGAGAGAGCTCAAGTATCCATCATCCAGCTATCAAAGACAGACAAAACTTCCAAATGGAAAAAAATTACTAAACCCCGAAGTTTCCAGTCTAAGAATGTTTGCAATCTGCCAGGATATTCAATAAAACAACAACAACAAAAAATTATTCTATACTGCCTTATTCACATTTGTTCAGAGCAATATTTACATAAGCATAAAAATTAGGATGCCTCATATTGGTCAAATGATTCCCTAATGGATCATGACAAATGCTAAATAGTAGAAGTGGCTACTGAAACCTTTCATTACATCAGTTTATTGATTTGCATTTATTCCTGCTTAGAGATACACTTTCATCTTAATCACATACTGTTGCTCTAAAATTATCTGATTGCTACAAATAGTGACTAAATTGGCTGCATCAGAAAGAACTGCAGGGCAGTAAATCCCTTTTCTCATTTGCAAACCTTGTATCTGGTACTTTCTTGAACTCTTTTTTTTGGTATGACACTACAAGGCATACATGGGAGATGATTAGGATCCTTCAGAGTATGGGCTGATTCTTTTTTATGTGCAGTTTTATGTGTTACTTTGTACAAGTACAGCCCTTAGGAGTGAGGGAAGATGAACAGAATAATAGCAATGTGATTACAGAGCAGGTGTATCACTGAGCATGTTCTTCCTATAAACCCATTAATGTGAAAGCGTCCCCTTCAAGAATTTATAGGAAGCATCATGTAGCAGTTCTGTACCCATTTATCTGGCTAATGAATAGCAGATTAAACAGTTTTAAACATATATTTTAAAGTTAAACTTGATGTTTCAGAACTAAGGGTTGCCTCCTTTATGTTTATATAAAGTATCCATTTTTTGTACCACCTTAAACCCCAATTTTTAAAAGGCCAGAGGAGACACATATTGCCATTACTGACTGAGTCTTGCCTGCTCAGGCTGGGGTAATCTGTAGTAAGTGGGCTTAATCAGGAGTGGAAGTACGGTTCTACACATAAAAATAACAATGTGATTTTCTCTTATTTTAAATATATGGGACAGAATGTTCTCGTTTATTACTTTCCTCTTTAGTATGTGGAGCCATAAGAACAAACATGCTACAAATTATACTAAATTAACTGCTTTTAAGTTTGTAGTAGCTCCTTTTCTCTTCTTCCATTCTCCAGGATGGAGACCATGGAAAAACAAGCCTGAAGAAGTCTTTCATCAAGTATTCTTTTTGATCAGTTTGTTCAAGTAAATTAAATAAAGAAACAATTTCCTTCAAATTATTCTAACCTATTTTATTTATTTATTCCTCAAGTGATGCTTGATACCCCAAACTTGTCAATAACTGAATCACATGGAAACATCCTTAAAAAGATGGTTGAACTTGGTCAGTCCTGAAGTGGTCAGGCAGTTGCACTAGATGATCCCTTTATGCCCCTTCCAGCTTCTGTTCCATTCTGTTCTATCCTACTGAAATATTCTATCCTGTTCTGATATATCCTGATAAGTAGGAAAGTTCATTTGGTTTTCTAATTTTTTTTTCCTCTGATTCTCCTCTTATAATTTTTCATGTTTCAGAGTAAAACTACTTCATTGTTATTCTTTAAGTGTATCATAAAATACAAATCTAAAGTCCATTTCAAAGCAGTGGGAAGCTTTTAAGTAACATCAAGAGGTTTTGGGCTACAAACAAAGTAAATGCCATCTGGTTAGCAGAAAAAGCAGCCCCAGAATAGCCAATGATTACATTTCAAATAAACAGTTCTCTCCCTGAGCCATGCCACCAGAGCTAGAGATTGATAAAGATAGAAAAATACATGATTGCTCCAGATAAACAAGTAAAAAGTTATCTGAATGTCTTATCATCTAAAAGTGAAGAAAAATAATTTTTATGATATACCAAAGTAAACTAAATGAAATTAGAGTAAGACAACAGCTTAGGCAAGCAAATCTAATTTTAGAAAAGCTTCATGTTTTCACAACTTTATTTTTTCCCTAGAATCATACTTATCTTAAAGCGTAGTAGGAGCTTTAGACTCAACAACAAACCACAGCCAGAAGCAGGAATTCAGCCTCAAGGCTTTCAACTAAGTGAAAGTGTTCAAATTTCCTGGCAGAAGATAATTTTTTGATGAAGAAATAAATTCACATTAATGAAAAGGAAGAGCACTCATTTATGATGTGGAGAGGTATCTCTGTGGAAAGATTTAATTAAGAATGATCTAATTTTTTATAAGTAGTTCTCACAGTGTAGGCTTACCACAAGTAATATCTGTGCTAGAGAAAGCTGGTAAACAAGTTTATATCCTTAATTAGAATATATTATTGTGATAGGCAGCCATGTAACCATTCAGCTCTTACTAAATTAATACAATCTGTATAGATATAGGCTTGAGCCAAGCAGAAAATTACCTGTGAAATCTCAGTAATCCAGTTACTCTTGATAAACAGTAGGATTTGATAAGCAGAGAGCTTATGGATGATGATGATATTTTCAGTAATTGCATTGGTGGAGTTTCAGTGGAGAGAAGAGAGAAGAACAAGAAGGTGCTTGGAGAGGAACCAGAGTGTCAAAGCCTGAGAGCAAAGGGGAATTCACATGCAGTACCTGTCAACACACTGATTTTCTTTGGCTTTGTTTCCTGAAGGGCAGAGGGCTGAATTTCTAGCTCAAAGGAAGTGTTCAGGTTCGGTGAGGAACCTCTGCAGAACAGGTCTGACCGAGCAAATTCCAGATGCAAGGATTCAGTAATCATTGTGGGGGCCATGTGCCTCTGAAGGTCCAGGGGCCGAGACAGAACAACTGTGGGCCCCAGATTTGTGACCACACTCTCCAGGTACAGGTGCTTGATGAGAAACTTTGGGGCTTTATGGACTCAGAACAAAAAGGGGCCTAAAGGTTCTTAGAGGCCAGCAACGCATATTTGTACATGGATATAAGTGAGAGCAAGCGCAGAAAGCGTGAGACTCACTTCTGATTTTTAAATTAGTAACTGGGCCTTCTTCGGCAGCTTGTGAGTCCATGAGTAACACTACAGGTTGCAAAAACATGAGAATGGCTTATTTTGTTTTAATCTCTAATTAGTAGCAAAACAATTAATAGAATTTTAACATTCTGCTTGCCTGGGGTCACAGCTAGTTAATAGTAAACCAAGGAGTTATGCATCAGACTTCTACTTTCTAGCTTGGAAAGCTGGGCTGGGCAGGGCTGTTTACTTCAGACAGTAAAAAAAAACATTTTCCTTCCAGAAGTAAAATGAAAACCAGTACAAAATAATCCATAATACTAGCACTGTGCAGCACTGCAGTGGAAACAAGACAGCCATTGAGTAGCCTGATTTGGGTTAGAAAAGTAACCCAAATGGATCCTAAATGGACGAGTCTGTAAGGCTGCTGGACAAGTCCCACTTCTGCTGAAATTTGCCTAAGTTATCAACTAGCAAGACCTTTATAAGAGGACATTTCCTTCCATTCTGAGTAATAGCTTTGATTTTTACTTTGCTTTTTAACTTTCATTTGCCAGTGTGAGATCAGAGTTGTTTCCTTCTGAGTTACTCAGCCCATAGGATGGAGGGGAATCATTCAGCCCTTACTGCTGGGGCTCCTGGTGCACCTGAGCTGTACCCAAGGAGTAAAAACTGACAGTGACCTCCATGTTTCATTTTGAATAGTTCCCAGATTTTGATTTATTTTTCAAGAAGCTCAGTCTTTCCTATATTTTTTCTAAGCTTTCACAGTTAATTATCCACTCCCTTCTGAGGTCTTCGGAAGATCTTCCATTAACTCTGATAAAAGCTGATAAGGAATTATTTAGGAAAATATGTTACTGTTTCCTCGCATCTAGAAAAATTTAGATAGCTCTGCCTTACTACAAAAGATCACCAGGAGTTTGGAAATAATTAAATAAGGGTAAAAATGTAAATTTTGAGGGAATGCTGTAAATTAATCAGACTGGCTAAGCAGCAATTAAGTGGGAGATGAAATTATATTCTACATGAGCATAAATACCAAAAACAAGAAAGAAAGTGTTAAGGGTGAAGCCCAAGGAGACAAAACTGGTGCTAACTGGACTAGATTGAGCAATAGAAAATATCAGAAGAATGCAGTAAAATGAGAGGTGGGCGGCTGTGATGCATTCTGGTGCTGATGTAACACTGAAGAGCTGATGCAAACAGGAGAGCCAACCCTGACAGCCCAGCTCAACCACACAAATTTCATTTCAGTGGTTTTTTTTCAGTTTATTTAATTAATTATTTTTTACATTGAAAGAGGTGGTTTGTTGTTTGGTTGGTTTTTTTTTTCATTTTGCTTTTTTTTTTTGCATTTATATGATTATTTTCATCTTAAAGGCCAGGGGGGGAAATAAAGAGATAGTGAATCATGGCAGACCAGGTTTGTTTGAGTAGATTTGGTTTTCATATGAGAATGGAAGGGTAACATTTATAGAAAGACATCGTGGTTCATAGTGGTAGCACGGGCCCCTGGAGTTTTTGGGAAGATACTAGCAAACTGTATAAGACAAGAAAATAAATTTCAATGCTTGAAAAGAGAAAATAGTTTTACCTAATGTTTCCCACTTTCTGAAAACAAACACTATCAGTTTTTTAAAATCTACTTCTTAAATAAAAACATCTACATCCTAAATTAGGAACATAAAATCACCCATAACAATATTATACTTTTAGATTGATTACAGAACTTCTGTTTTTTCTAAGAGCTTATAAAAAATTGGCTATTATGTTCATTGAGTATATTAATGTGAAATATATTTCCTTGGCAGCTCTATTTTTCAGATGTGTTGATTGATTGATCACAATGGGGCTTTAATTTAACTGATTGATATCATGGGGCTTTAATTTAACTGAACTGTTAAGTCTCTGGGACTGAACATCCCATGAAAACATCATACTTCATACAGGTCAATGAGTAATAATTCTTTTAAAAATTTCATACCTGAATGAAATGAATAAAAATGGAAAACTTGTGGCTGCATGAAACCACTGACTCTTTTATAATACCTTCAATGATCAAAGGCCAGGAAAAGTTACTGTTTTCAAATCACATGTTTCCATGTTTTGCTTTAAAAAAAAAATCACTATTTGAATGTGAAAACAGAATATCCCAGCAAGGCCAGTACAGTAAAAGTCCGAGGAAGAGGAGCAGATATCATAAGCAATGTACAGTATTAAAAGAGAATAGGCCAAAGCGACTCAGAGGTTTTAAGATCACTGAGCACAGTGTCCTTTGTTTGTCAGAAGCTGCTCTTTGATGAAATTCAGTGTGATTTTTTGTCAGCTGTTTACAGCCAGAAATATTTAATGTTTTGCTTAAGTTCTCCACCCTTACTTTTGGTGAGGCATATTGACAACAGAATAAAATGTGGAGGTTAATTGCTGAAGCCCTAATTAGTTGTGTAGCAGTTTAGCTGTATTCAGAGTCACGTGTGAATGGACTGCATCAATATCCATGAGTTGTTAACACCTTCATAAAATGTATGTTATCTTTTTTGGGAGCAGATAAATTGTAACATGGATATAAGTGAGAGCAAGCGCAGAAAGCGTGAGACTCACTTCTGATTTTTAAATTAGTAACTGGGCCTTCTTCGGCAGCTTGTGAGTCCATGAGTAACACTACAGGTTGCAAAAACATGAGAATGGCTTATTTTGTTTTAATCTCTAATTAGTAGCGAAACAATTAATAGAATTTTAACATTCTGCTTGCCTGGGGTCACAGCTAGTTAATAGTAAACCAAGGAGTTATGCATCAGACTTCTACTTTCTAGCTTGGAAAGCTGGGCTGGGCAGGGCTGTTTACTTCGTACAGTAAAAAACATTTTCCTTCCAGAAGTAAAATGAAAACCAGTACAAAAATAATCCATAATACTAGCACTGTGCAGCACTGCAGTGGAAACAAGACAGCCATTGAGTAGCCTGATTTGGGTTAGAAAAGTAACCCAAATGGATCCTAAATGGACGAGTCTGTAAGGCTGCTGGACAAGTCCCACTTCTGCTGAAATTTGCCTAAGTTATCAACTAGCAAGACCTTTATAAGAGGACATTTCCTTCCATTCTGAGTAATAGCTTTGATTTTTACTTTGCTTTTTAACTTTCATTTGCCAGTGTGAGATCAGAGTTGTTTCCTTCTGAGTTACTCAGCCCATAGGATGGAGGGGAATCATTCAGCCCTTACTGCTGGGGCTCCTGGTGCACCTGAGCTGTACCCAAGGAGTAAAAACTGACAGTGAACCTCCGTGTTTCATTTTGAATAGTTCCCAGATTTTGATTTATTTTTCAAGAAGCTCAGTCTTTCCTATATTTTTTCTAAGCTTTCACAGCTAATTATCCACTCCCTTCTGAGGTCTTCTGAAGATCTTCCATTAACTCTGATAAAAGCTGATAAGGAATTATTTAGGAAAATATGTTACTGTTTCTTCACATCTAGAAAAATTTAGATAGCTCTGCCTTACTACAAAAGATCACCAGGAATTTGGAAATAATTAAATAAGGGTAAAAATGTGAATTTTGAGGGAATGCTGTAAATTAATCAGACCTGGCTAAGCAGAAATTTAGTGGGAGGTGAAATTATATTCTACATGAGCATAAATACCAAAAACAAGAAAGAAAGTGTTAAGGGTGAAGCCCAAGGAGACAAAACTGGTGCTAACTGGACTAGATTGAGCAATAGAAAATATCAGAAGAATGCAGTAAAATGAGAGGTGGGCGGCTGTGATGCATTCTGGTGCTGATGCAACACTGAAGAGCTGATGCAAACAGGAGAGCCAACCCTGACAGCCCAGATCAACCACACAAATTTCATTTCAGTGGTTTTTTTTCAGTTTATTTAATTAATTATTTTTTACATTGAAAGAGGTGGTTTGTTGTTTGGTTGGTTTTTTTTTTCATTTTGCTTTTTTTTTTTGCATTTATATGATTATTTTCATCTGAAAGGCCAGGGGGGGAAAAAAAGAGAGATAGTGAATCATGGCAGACAAGGTTTGCATGAGTAGATTTGGTTTTCATATGAGAATGGAAGGGTAACATTTATAGAAAGACATCGTGGTTCATAGTGGTAGCACGGGCCCCTGGAGTTTTTGGGAAGATACTAGCAAGCTATGAAAGACAAGAAAATAAATTTCAATGCTTGAAAAGAGAAAATAGTTTTACCTAATGTTTCCCACTTTCTGAAAACAAACACTATCAGTTTTTTTTAAATCTACTTCTTAAATAAAAACAGCTAAATCCTAAAATAGGAATATAAAATCACCCATAACAATATTATACTTTTAGATTGATTACAGAACTTCTGTTTTTTCTAAGAGCTTATAAAAAATTGGCTATTATGTTCATTGAGTATATTAATGTGAAATATATTTCCTTGGCAGCTCTGTTTTTCAGATGTGTTGATTGATTGATCACAATGGGGCTTTAATTTAACTGATTGATATCATGGGGCTTTAATTTAACTGAACTGTTAAGTCTCTGGGACTGAACATCCCATGAAAACATCATACTTCATACAGATCAATGAGTAATAATTCTTTTAAAAATTTCATACCTGAATGAAATGAATAAAAATGGAAAACTTGTGGCTGCATGAAACCACTGACTCTTTTATAATACCTTCAATGATCAAAGGCCAGGAAAAGTTACTGTTTTCAAATCACATGTTTCCATGTTTTGCTTTAAAAAAAAAAATCACTATTTGAATGTGAAAACAGAATATCCCAGCAAGGCCAGTACAGTAAAAGTCAGAGGAAGAGGAGCAGATATCATAAGCAATGTACAGTATTAAAAGAGAATAGGCCAAAGCGACTCAGAGGTTTGTAAGATCTCTGAGCACAGTGTCCTTTGTTTGTCAGAAGCTGCTCTTTGATGAAATTCAGTGTGATTTTTTGTCAGCTGTTTACAGCCAGTAATATTTAATGTTTTGCTTTAGTTCTCCACCCTTACTTTTGGTGAGGCATATTGACAACAGAATAAAATGTGGAGGTTAATTGCTGAAGCCCTAATTAGTTGTGTAGCAGTTTAGCTGTATTCAGAGTCACGTGTGAATGGACTGCATCAATATCCATGAGTTGTTAACACCTTCATAAAATGTACGTTATCTTTTTTGGGAGCAGATAAATTGTAGCTGAATCCATGAAGAGAGAAAAGTTTTCCTAACTGAGCCAACATGAAAAAAAAAAATCAAATAAACAAACGCTCCAATAGTAATCAGTTGTGGGACAATCTTCTTTTCGAAAATTCAGCAATGACCCAAAGCATAATGATCCAAACAAATGGTCCTGCTAATGCCTCATCATCTTGAGCAAACAGCAAATTATTCTGCACTGTCTATAAAGAGAACCCCTAATTGCAGACAGAATTTGTGCTGGGACCACGTGGTGACAATCTTCTGCTGTGCGTGGCACAGTCCTCTTGTCACAGACTGCCCCACTGTCACACAGCTGAGTCAGGCTTTCAGGTTAACCACTGCAGTTTCAGACATGCTAATAGAAAAAAAAATCTATTAAAAATACTAAATTCTGTTAAAGAACTATTTTCCTTAGAATTAGTGGTTTTCTGAGTCAGAGGGAAAATGAGTTACAGATTGGAGCACAGAATATAACCGTGCAGCAGCAGCAGCATCACCATTTGCTGAAGGAGCAATTAAGTTATTTACCATTGCACAATTAAGCCCTCAGTAAAACGGAGGAAAACCATGTTACATTTCCCTAGAATGTTTCTGAGGACAAGCTGTACCCAAGAGCCTTACTGGGGCAAAAGAGAGAAGCTGTGATTAAAACCTGCTTCATTGAAATACTAGCAAAGTCAGCCATGCTGCTGAATTTCAGGTGTGGATACAGACAATAAAATAGGGCCTACAGAAGTAATTTAGTTTAACAATACAGGACATCAACAACAACTTTCTAACAGCAGAAATTTAGGCAGTGAATCAGCAATAAAATTATTAAAGCTTGTGGGTCATATTCATTTAAATGAGAAATTATGGGCATGTAGAATATCTATTTCACTCTATTGTTGAAAGAAAAAAACTTACTTGACATATTTCTGTACAGGGTTCAAGAACTTAATCAGCTATTCTCCAGAAAAATCCTATTCCAAGCTAATGGATGTGGGCTAATGAGAACAATTCTGTAGCAGAGTATTTTGTTACATTTTTCATGCTTTCATACATAATCACAATGAGGTGGCTATATACTAGTGACTTGATAAACTACAGGATTGAAATATATCATTTTTGGCTAGGTTTAGGACCAGGTTTTTCCCAAGGAAAGTGTTCCAGTTGTGCAGAACACAGAACAACCCCCTTCCCTGGGCTGACATCCATCTCCCAGCACTGGGTAGGTTTCCCTCACCCATTCCGATGGTGCTCATTCAGTACCATCATTTCCAACACCACTTCTGACTTTCATTTATTAATGAAAGTATTTTCTTCAATTAAATCTTCTAGGACCAGAAAAAAAGAAAATTCTTTTACCTGCTCTGCAGCATAAGAATTCTTAGCAAAAGGGTGGGAAAGTGCAGGAATAGAAAATCAGGAGTGATACAAGTGGGAACTGCACCTTGTGCTTGATTTGAATGTCAGCAGTGCTACAGGGTTCTGTGCAGACTCAGCATTTGGATCAGCTGGGTTACATCCGGCTGTAAACCAGAACTGCCTCTAGATCCCTCCCTCTGGATGTTAAAGTTGAGCACTTTTGACCACTTAGGACCGCGCTCAAGTTTTCCTGGTGACCAGTTAGACATAGCAGAAAGAAAAGTTACCAAATCTGGGGAAAACTGTAATACTAAGAAATAATTTGAGTTTTGTTTTGTAGGAGAATTCAGGCTTGAATATTAAAAAAAAAAAAAAAAACCACAAAAATCACTTCTACCAGGCAATACACCAAAACTTCCTGCCCTGTTGAGAAAACTGATCTAAAAATAGAGGTCGAAAATATATTACCTGCTTTAGTAAATTTTAAGGGGTATTTCTTCATTAAATATTATACCTAAATCAGCTCACATTTGCAATTATGCTGAAATATAGTTAAAGCTCAAATCCATGCTACTACATTTTTTCTCATGTGTATGATGTTGACAGGAGCATATCTGCATCAGAAATTTGATTCCTGCCTTCTTTTTTCCAGTGGGCTTGAATTTGATTGAGTAATTCACTCAGGAAGGAATTAAAATTCTAACACAGAATCAGTTTTTTTTCTACAGCCAGACACTGTTACAGCTGACATTCATATTTCATGCTCCTTGTCTTCTTGTACTTCACACAAAACCTTATCCTTAGAATGCAAGGGCCCTGAACACTTGAGCCACATTGAGGATGTTGTGAATCAGACTCTCAGCAGAGAGCCTGATTGCATTTGGAAAAGAGTAATTCCAACAGGTTTGAGCAGCTGTGGTCTATATCTCATCCTTTTCCCTGCATCTTGATGAAATGTCACAGAGTGCATTGTGCCTGGTGTTCTGCACTGAGCACAGAATTAACCTCCACCAGGCTCGCAGCTCGGCAGGCTGAGGTTTTGCTGTCTCCAACACTTTACCATGAGACACGAAAACAGGATCAGGACCCTTCATCAATAAACGCAAACAGTGCTCACCTCCTGCCTCTGAACCTTCTGCCAAAAGAACTGCAGGTCATCTGGGTCAGACACATGTCTGGTTTTGTCTTTCCTGCAGGGAAAAAAGTTACATCCAAGGCTTTGCCTTGGCCACAGACTAATAAGAGAGCAAACAGTTCCCATGGATCATCTGACTCAGCCATTTTTATTTTGTTTAAATGTCCAGATTGCCTCCTTGTGATCACTTCAGACATAGTCATTGAGACAGCCTCAGAATAAATATTGTACTTCTTATTTAACAAATTCATTTACTTTACTATTTCTTTGTTGCAGTTCTACTAGACATCTTAGCCTGATTTTTTTTCTTAAAAATTTCCTCCCCTGGATAACAGTAAAAATCAATGTTGAGGCATGAAAGCATTCCTGATTCTACCTCAGTATCTATTTCAAAGGTTGTTAAATGGTTCTGATCATCACCTGCCTAGTGAAGTAATCAGTGTCACAACTGGCTCTAGAATAGCAGGTTGAATCTTATGGAAACTCAATTATTCCTTTAAAATAAGTGTGTCTCTTATTGTTTGCCTATCCAAAGCTAAAAATGTTCTTCTTTCTAATGAAATCTCCATCACTTCTTGGATGATCAGAGAAATTGTACATGTAAGAGCTACAGCAGCTTTTCTTACAATGTAGCTCATTCTTCCATTAACTCCTCTGTCTCCATAAGTGGTACTTAATTCTGCTAAGAACTGATGAGAAGTTTGGAAGTTTGTCTTCTGTGAAATTATTTCTGACCAAGAGTTTTTTTTTTTTTTGAAGGAGGAGAGAATAAAATCCTTCATAACACTCTCAATAAAGCCTCTTTTCCCCTGAAGGTTCTTTAGAGCCCACAAGAATACACAACTACTGAGACGTCATCTTCAAACTGCCTGTATTGTGGTGTGGATTTCTTGTGAGTTTCTGTGGCAATCACTCATAGATTCCTTATTTATGTTCTTTGAGGGGGAAATACTCCAAACTATTCACTATCTACCTGAAAACTGCACCACAAAATTCTGATAGATTAAGCGTGAGCTCAGCCTTACTTTTACTACACCTGAGCAGAATCTCCAATTCTCCATCAGCAGCACAGGATAAAGGGATAGACACAAAATCTCCAAAGAAGTCTTACCAGAAAAATTGAAAGTAGTCTCAATTTCACAAGGGGTCAAGTAAACCAAGGACCTGGCTTTCATCCTAGTTGATAGCAATAAAGCAGTGAAATAATTGAAACGCTTGAAAAACAAGCTCGTAATCTGCCAGCGCCGTTCTAGGGAGAAAAATCCTATATATTTAGCAAAGCAGAGTTTGCCATATGTGCCCCCCATTATCCCTGTTCCCAATTCTGGGAGGTCAAATTGCAGTACATTGTGTGGGAAGTCACTGAGCAGAGGAGCACGAGGGAGGTCACTGCTGGGAAGATTTTGTTGGCCAACAAAATTGCAGCTTTCAGATTCCAGCCCAACCTGTCTGGGGCCAGTGTTGCTTTACAGGTTCCACAGAGCAGAACCCTTGTATGAGCTGAAATTTCCTGCCACAACTGAAAACAGACTATGTAATTACAACATCAGCATCTTGGTTGATAATTAATCTTTATCATGAGCTCCTGTTTTGACCTTGTCAACAATATAGAGAAAAATCTGATTAAAGAACAGGTATGGACATAGGTTTGGGGTTTATTTTTTTCCAACAAAAAATGCATGCCATTTTCAAGCATTATTAGAAATATCACCTTTAAACACAGCAGAAGACTCATCTTGACAGATGCAGCAGCACCGTAAATTATTGGCAAAATTGATATAAAAGAAGATGATGGGTAAAATTGAGAAATAATATTCTGGTATTGGAGCCTACATTAGTCTTGGAGATAAATGATGCATGTCAAGAATTTTTATGCTTTGTTGAAGAGCTGGGAGAAAGAAATTGTGTAGGTAGCAAAACTCTTGATAAGGAAATAGGGAAAAGAGGCAGCCTAGAATAATCACTGTTCACCTGCCAGAAGACAAAACAGTTTATTCCTTGGCCAAATACATCATCCTGCCTTTCCCAAAGGATTTGTGAGAACTGCTTTAGGATAAAGCTGTTCCCATCTGATTTCTGTTGAAATACATTTTTTTTTTAATTATATGAAGTGATAAGTCTGAAAAAGAAAAAAATCATTCCCAAAGAAAAGCAAAGAGGGAGTGAAGGCCAAGTGACCACATTAATAGGATAGGAGGGATGCAAGGTGGTGTTTAACTGAAGAGTAACAGAGAACAAGAAGGCCACAGAATTTTGGGAAGGAGGGACGTGGGTGGCAATAAAGGCTCTTATGGGAGCCTTACTCCAGCTTCTCTTCCTTATGTTCCAGTGTTGAATAGAAAGGAATGTATGCAAGTCTAAAAGAAGTTTTACATCTGTTTTATATTTTCTTCCATTGTGGTCAATTCATGGACAGTCCTGTGTTTGGCCATGTGGGTGTGGCTGCCACTGGACCCCAGAAAACACATTCACCTGTCTCATCCCAAAAGCAGAGCTGGCTGAGGTACCAGCAATGCCAGATTTGCAGACAGATTTAATCACATTCATGGCTTGAGCTGCTGTCCCTGGGAACTTTCTGACCCTATTTGAGGCACAGGCTGGAACTCAAGACTCATGGAAATCAAAGACAGAGCCCCCATTGACTTCAGCAGGATTGCACTCAGGGAAATAAATGAACGGCTTTTCACTCACGGGCAAAACACAGAGCAGTCTGTATCTGTCACGGCAGCAGAGCATGGAAGGAATAATGCTGGCAAGATGTAGGCCTAAATTTAGTGCAGCTTAGAAAACCTTCATTGAAAAGTGAGGAAAAACCCAGAAATTATTGTGGAATTAATCTGATGGTAACTGAAGTATATAAGTACCTAGGAATAAAAATAATAAAAAGAAGATGAAAGACAAATTGTGTCTGTACAGTCACAGTACTGAAAACATATCCTGACTTATGTCCAGGAGCTGTTGGTCCTGGAACCAAGGCGAGGAATGCACTGTCACTGCAAAAATGAAGAGTACCACTACAGTGTATAAGAGGATCACTACAGTGTATTCAAGGTGCTAAACAATACTTACAATCCAGTAAGGATCCATAACACAAAGTATAATTTTATTTGATTTTAAAGCAGAGGTTTTTTCCATTACTTGCTTGAGCAACATCTTTTGCAGATGATGGCAGCTCAGCGACACTTGGCTCTTGCAAAAGGACAATCTCTGTAAGTTTAAGAATGTTGCACAAAAGTGCTTTTCTTTCTTTTCCTTTCTTTTTTTTTTTCCTTAAGAAAGAACTGGGAAATGAGGGAAGCGAGCAAAATTTTTAACATTAGCAGATTGTTTGCTTTTATGTAAACAGCCTCCAGGGATTAGTTGAGATGCAGTATTCAAACAAACAGATTTGGTTTCATAATAAATGAGCTTTTAAATTGTTCTGACATATTCAATCACACAAACAAGTTTTTTCCCCAATTCAGAAAACCTTCTCCGAGTTTTTTCAATTCATTTTCCTTACATCAGCAAATAACCATACTCTTCTCCTCAGAAAACATACTTGCTTTTGTCCTGAGTCTTGTGATCTCATTTTCATTTACATGAGCCAATCCTATCCTCTGGATTTAGAGATTTCTAAACATTGCATGGTAATCTTGATAATGTATTTGTGATGTATTGAATCCAGTCCTAATGAAGGTTTGTTTTAAAGAAATGTAAACAGGGACTTGTTCTCATCTAATGCAATTTGGCAGCAGAGTCTCCTACAGAGAGGAAATGAGCTGTCCCATGGTTAGTGTCCTGGTCTGGAACTCAGAAATTCCTGATCTCTTCTGTTCTGCTGTAGATTTCCTGAATGACCTTAAATAAATTTCTCTCTAGTTCTGATCCCCCTGTATAAAAAGAAATAATAATAACAATACCTGCTTCCTGGTTAACAGATGAAGGAAAATTAAACACAGCTGAAAAGCGCTCGATGTCTCTCAGCCCAGTTTGTGATTGCTCCATAACAGAGATCCAATCTTGAGAGACACATATTTTCTTCCATTCTAGACTTTGGTCCATGTCCATGTATGATGAGTTTTTTGGGATGTTTTTAACATTTCTAATCCCAGCTTCAAAGCCTCTGTGTCTGTTAGATCTGTTAGCCATGTACCAAAGGCTGTACATATGGTTACTGCCAGCAGAGTTCACAATTATAGTGGAAAGTGATGACTCAGACCCAAGGTCAATATTCCAATCATAGAATACCAGCCCAGAAGGGATTTTAAGGATCATCTGGTCCAACTTTTCTTGGAAACCAAACAGTGTAGACAAGATGGCCTAGTACCCTGTCCTGTTAAATCATAAACTATCCAAATTTAATTAAAAGTCCTAGGTAATTATTTATATTGCTTACCCTTTAAGCTGTTACCTAGTTGAGATAACAGGTATTTAGACAAAGTAGGAAGATAGAAATTTATACTCTTTCCTGTTACATGCACTGAGAAAAAAAAATCTCAGTTAGTTATGGTAGAATAGTATATCATTCTCTTGGTATTTTGTGAAAAATAATGTTGGACCAGTTGAAGAAAAGACATTGGAAATATATTGGAAAAAATATCTTTTTATTCCCTCTGTACCATGTTTGGCCTCCTAGTCAGGATTTCACTTTTGTCTAACAGTGAAAATAGGAAATAAAGCAGAGACTGATAGACTTATTGAGTTACAGTAGCATAACTGTAGGGGGAAAAAATAAATAAACTAATCGTGTGATTTACTTTGGGGATAGAAAGTTTGAGAAGTAGGACTGAGGAAATCATAACTAAGGAAGAGATGATAAATTGGCATTACTACATTGCCTTGCCAGGTGTAGTTCCCTCTCACCACACCTCCACTGTAAATGTCACAGCACCACTTTGAGCAAAGCTGTGGGAACAGGAAAGCAGATGAACAGTGGATAATGCTGCATCAGGACCTCTTATCTTACAGACCAAGTGTGTACACAGCTAGAGTTGGAGCTGTGAAACCAAGGCTTGCCAGAATTTAGCTCTACAGCCAGATAGCAAACCCATCAGACAGGCAGTGCAGTGCCCCTGCTCTGGGGACACACCAGACACAAGCAGTGCCTGCAAACATTTCTGTTGGATCATCAAACCAGCACCACAAACACACCTGCTTAGAGAAATTTCATTTCCTTACAATATAAGATTCTTTTAGCTGACTAGTTTCTCCTTCCTTCTTTTACAAAAGCTTTCCCAGAAAGTGCAGCTCTCACTTATTCACTGTTTTCCACAGAGCTCAGTTTTGCTTTGTTTCAGTGACATTCCAAGCCCTATGTGCTGTTCAGAAAACCTCAGTGTGATCCGAAATGCTGAACTTGGAGAGGACGTGAGTAGGTCTGACAGGAACTCTTCCAAAGTGTAATTGGGACTGTTACATTTTGCAGTGTAGCCTTTTCAGAGATATGAAGCATTGAGTGAAAAAAAAAAAAAGTTTGCTAATTTACCAAAAACAACCCCTGCATTGACCCTAATTACATATCCAGCCTACCCAAAACATCACCTTCTAACTTTACTCCACATTCTTTACCACATTCTTCATATGAGCTACTCTTGGCAGCTCTGTTTCACCTAATCAAAGCTGTGTTTACTGGGTAACTGCTTTAACATTGTTCCTGTGACAACAATGCAAAATAACAGTAGTTGTATGTGTTTAATTTGGTGGTCAGCATATCAAATGACAGCTTGAAAAGACAAAGTGCTTGAAGAGGAAGGGAAAGAAGAGAGGGAGAGTGCCCTCATAGCCAGCACCTAAGTGAGCTATTTCCATTTCCCCAATGCCACAGCAGACAAAGGAAATTATAGTTATTTAATTTGTGCTTGGACAAACAAGAATGGATTTTTTTTAATTCTTATTTTCCATCTGAGAGCCAAACACTACTGACGCACATGCAGCACAAACCACAGCCTTTGCTTTGCTCCACACCAGAGGCAGCATGGATCTCCAATCCCACCTTGGACTCCTTTCTGCAGCAACCAAAGGTCTTGTTCATCTCTCTAAATCCTGTTTGTGTTGGGTAGTTTCTAACATTATTTCCATTTCTATTCTTTACTACATTATTGTAAGACAAACATGAAAAATTATTTCCCTGTCTTTCAGGCTGCCTCCTTCTCCACTTGGTATTTCACCTTCACTAGAGATGTAGCTGATCTGGAGATCCCAGTGGAAGATTTTGAAGCTCATACTGTCTGGAAATTGTAATTTTGATGATGACATAAAATATGAAGTCCTGGTCCAGAAAAACCACTGATTTTAACAAGTTTAAAACCTGCCATTATGTCCTGATCTAAACCACCTGCTCACATTATATAGTGACAAGTGAACACCATCCTGAAACAGAACATGTGCATCACCTATAGCTCTATTTCTATACCAAATCAAAGGAAACCATGAATTCCCAAATAATATCAACTTCAAAGAGATTCCAATATTAATTCAGTTTGAATTTAGGTTTTTCATAAAGAAAGAAATACATCTAAAACAGCAAAGTACTCTGTCTTCTCCATCCTGGTTGTTTCTCCCAGTCTGCTTTGGTTTTGATCACATTTCACATTGATTTTCAGGCTCAAATAAAGGCATAATCCTACTGAGTTCTTCTGCAGCTGATGTTTAAACAGAAAACATGCAAATAATTGATATTTTTTGTTGCTCAGTAGCCAACAGAAAAAAAAACAAAACCAACAACAACCAAAAAGAACAAGTTAGTGGTTATTGTTTTGGGTCTGTCCCAAACTGAAATGTTTCCACATACTCAGCCAATTAAGACAGATCATTTGAGATGAAACAAAACATTTCATTCAAAGAGAAATAAATCAGACATACTTAGTAATACCAGCCAGCCAGAGTCAGAAAGCATTAAGGAAAAAAGCCTTTGTGTGCCTGCCTCTGGGTACCAGAGGTGCTGATGCCGTGGCTCCCGGGTCACCGAGGTCCCACAGGCAGTGCAGGGACCATTCCTGTGCCAGGCCTGGCTACGCAAAGCAGCAGGGCTGGGATTTGTGGGAACGTGCTGCTGTGTCCTCTGAGCCCTGCTCTGAAGAAAGGAGCCAGCTGCGGCCAGCCCTCTTTGCCTGGGTCAGTACAAGTGACATGTTCAGCCTCGGGGAGCTGTTGTCACCTCTTGCCTGTGACCTTCTCAGAGTTTGCTCTTCTCAGCTTCTGAATTGCAGCATTTTGCTCCTTGATCAAGTGAAATAAGGAGCACCACTCACAAGTTGCACCTTTTTCTGTTGGAAAATCATCCAAAATGTGGGTGACTGGAGCATTAACACTGCCCTGCACACTCCTAGAGGAAATTTCACTCGTCCCATGAGTACAGCAGAGCAGTAGGTTGGGACATCATGGGAGCAAACCCTGGTTAGCATATATCCCAGGACATATTCGTAATCCTGTATTGCCTGAAGCAGTGTACTTTGAGGAGTAAATTGTTCACCTAAAACCAGTAGGTCAAAGCTATTAGAGAAAAATTCATGTATGTCTTGAACTCCTTTGGGGTTTAGTGTAGACCAATGCAATAGCCCAGATTTCCTCAGAAGTTATAAAAAATTTCTAAATAATTTCATGTTTCTGCTTTTTGGAAAAAAAATCTGTTCCTGTTGTATCTCCTCCCAAAAAAATAAACAATCTTTAGGCTTTAGGAGAACCATGAGAATGATCCTCTTCCTATGCAGCTTTTCCTTGAGAAGAAAAGCCTTGAAATTTAACCTATAAATGAATTACCACATAGACAAACAGTAACACACTCAGTAAGAGCAGTAATGGAACCACCATCCACAAGAAGGGTACATGCAGTACATCTGGTTTTTCAACGTGATAAAGGACACCACTCTTTACTGGTCACTTCTTTCAAAGGTACTTTTGACAGCCAAGTTTTGTCAAACTGCTGAATTTAATAAAAACAGAGGGTACTGCATTTTCAAGTTTCACTTAATGCTTGAAGTGAAATGCAGATGTTTAACTCACCACAAGCATCAATATTTTGTTTATTTAACAAAGAGGTTGAGGAATTCATGTTCCTCTTCTAGAGCCACATTGCACGCTGCTTTCAGAGACTGCTCCTGCTCGTGTCAAACCCTCCTGGCTTGTAAATATTTGGGTCAACACTGACTGCACTGCAGTAATTGCAAGGAGGATTGGGAAATTGCAGGCCTGTGAACAAAACAAGGTATGCCTTCACAGCTGTAGGTAGCAGCTGCCTAAATAAAACACAGCAGGGATGTGAAGGAAAGAACCTGAATTTCTGCAAGAGGTTAAACAGAATTAATTTACTTTTCCCCCCTCAGGAATAAAATTCAATAGCAGAGTTCAATTCAAATTCAGAGTTTGTATAATTAGAATTATCTGATATCAGGGTAAGTCAAAAGTCACAAAGAAAAGATTAAGGTTTTTGAAAGCAGGCAAATTTTCCATCACATTTCAGCTATTGAAGTCTTTTTGACCCTTTTCTCCTGTAGTTTTTCTCTTAAAACCTTATGTAGGAAAAAGCAAGTCCTACTCACCCTGCTTCCTTTGAACAAACTACTTCTGTTCAGAGGACAAAAGTGTGTGAATCACATATCATGGAACCATATCACATATGAATATCACATATTCAGCCTGGAACATTGAGCTACCAAAATAAATACTAAGTCAAAGGAAAATTTCATGGGATTTTCATAATTTAAAATCAGTGATCGCCCCTGATCAGGACAGCCTTCAACTACCCAGAGTATTTCTGCAATGAGATACCACAGTGGGTGAATGGCAGGGCCTTAGTCCTGCTGAAAAGTATGAAAAACCGTAATAAGGTGATAATGCCATTTCACAAGTGTGAGGATCAGTCACAGGATTGTGTCCCTAATTCACATTCACCCTACAAAGCAGTAGCCTCACACAGCTACACCAGCTAGGGAATGCACTCTGGAGCACTACAAGCTTTTGTGTTGGCTTTGCACATAATGGAAATGTTGCTTAAGAGCTGTTGTGCAATCTCCTGCAAGGAAATTTGTAATTATGAGAAACCTTTTCCTAAGGGATTTTCTGTTTTGAAAGATGTTATGCGCCATGATTTGTGAGGTGTTTGAACTTGAAAATCCTTGGGGTTGGGAGTAAAGGCTCTTTGTTTGAGAGCTTGGTAATTTGAGGGTTTGTTGGTTGGGAATTTTTCTGCACTGTAAGCCCAATAAACAATTAATTCCCCATTTTCTCCCCAAACTCTCTTTGTAGCTTCTGTTTTGTTATCACCTCCCTGGCTGCACTGAACATCCAAACCCAGCATAAGGTGCATGTTAGTGCATTGCACAATTGCAGGCCCTTTTGGCATGCCACCAGACAGCAGCTGATTCACACAAAAGTGGAGTCACTGGGAACCTTTTCCTTGACCTCCCAGGGCTGCAGGAAGGCCTGAGAAGAGCAGCTCATTAATCCAGTCATTTCCGTGGTGAATGTCACAAAAGGAAAAGCGCACAGACACAAGGTTAACTCTAGAAATCACAGCAGGGTCACAGTTAAAGGGTAACACACCCGGGCACACTCGTGCGCGCCTGCTCACGCTCTTGCACACTCGCTCACACCCACTCACAACCATGCAAACCCGCTCACACCCTTGCACACCCGCTCAAAATATCCAGCATTGATTTTCTCTCAATAAACACTGGATGCTGCTTCCTTAACCAAGATGGAACACTTCTGTGGGAATGGCAGCAAGGATGCACTGCAGGGCTCCTCATCCTGCACCCCCAGCTGAGCACAGCCCCTGGGGACTTCCCTGAGCCCAGGGCTGAGCACACAGCTCCATCCAGGGACACCCACCCGTGACATCCCTGAGCCCAGGGCTGAGCACACAGCTCCATCCAGGGACACCCACCCGTGGGGACATCCCTGAGCCCAGGGCTGAGCACACAGCTCCATCCAGGGACACCCACCCGTGGGGACATCCCTGAGCCCAGGGCTGAGCACACAGCTCCATCCAGGGACACCCACCCGTGACATCCCTGACCTCAGGGGTGAGCACACAGCTCCATCCAGGGACACCCACCTGTGGGGACATCCCTGAGCCCAGGGCTGAGCACACAGCTCCATCCAGGGACACCCACCCATGGGGACATCCCTGAGCCCAGGGCTGAGCACACAGCTCCATCCAGGGACACCCACCCGTGGGGACATCCCTGAGCCCAGGGCTGAGCACACAGCTCCATCCAGGGACACCCACCCGTGACATCCCTGACCTCAGGGGTGAGCACACAGCTCCATCCAGGGACACCCACCCGTGACATCCCTGATCTCAGGGCTGAGCACACAGCTCCATCCAGGGACACCCACCCGTGACACCGCAGGGACTGGGACATTCCCGGGGTCCACATGCAGGGGGGTGTGGGGGTGTGCATCCCCCGGCACAGCCACAGGAACGGGCACACCCCACACTCTGCAGACAGACGGACCTGGGGGCGTGTGAGCGACACACAGACAGACATATGGACACACACAGACAGACATATTGACACAGCCATGCACACACACACACACACACCCATGCACACTCTTGCTTACCCGCTCACACTCATTCACACTCTCTGCCTCCTTCTGGTTTGGCTCTCCAGTTCCCTGGTTTTTGGGAAGCTAGTTCTTTTTGGGGGCTCTGGTTGGGTGTTTTTGTTGCTCTAGGGTAAAGTCCCATTTGGGAATTGTCCAACATGAAAGCATTTAAACAAAAGATGTTTGTTCTTGGTCTGGAGAGTTCTTCATCTCAATATCATTCATCCTCTGCTTTGTTTTCTTACAATAATAAAAAAAGTGCGGACCATTTTTTTACCTCTCAAATTGTTTTAATTACTTCCTTTCCAATAGGAAATAGAATCTATAGCATCTTTCCCTTCCCTTAACACAGCAGAGTTCATAAAACTGTAAATAAACTGTCTCTTGTCTGCTTGGTAAAAAAAATATTGGATTGCTGCCATCTTTTGGTTATGCTCTAAGATAACTGCTGTCAATTAGACGCTGTTTTTCTAAACCAAACACAAGAATAAAGTATTCTAAAGACATTTGTGACTTTGTGGTAATAAAGTGAATTCTCTTGATAAATACAAAACCAGGAACATTTTCTCTTTCGTCACTAAAGTTTCAGAAGCAACTTAAGTGTATATTTGTACAAGGATCTGTGGGAAGGCCTGCTTGAGGCAACAGAATTTCAGGATGCTTGAGAACAGCACATCTTAGATTTTCTAATTACAGACTTATCATTAAGTAACTTGTGATCTTTGGTTTTTGAATTTGATTCTTTGTTTGAGAAGTTATTTAAATTTCACCACAGCCATGATTATACATTGCTGTATTTTCTGGAGTCTTTACCAATTTTTCCATATAATTTTTTGGGATTTAATATGCTCCCACAGACCTGAATTATCAGAAGTTTTGAATAATGACTTCTCTGAGCCATCCAAATTAAATGGCAACACATGGGCATAGTTAAAGACTAGAGAGCATGTAAGCACATGCTCAACATTGGTTTTGCCTTTACGTCAGCTGATGAGCAATGACTAAAACTGCAGATTTCCATCACTGCTCCAGCTTTCTCAGACTGTAAATACATTCACAGCTGTTTTGTTTAGGAGACCAGAACACAATGAATGCAAGGAATACAGTTGACAAACAATTTAGCAGCTGAATTTCAGGCAATCTGAATAGCTCACAAATTATCACGCCAGCTGGAATGTTTCAGAAAGTGTTCAGGAAGACTTACACAAACTACTTCTCTTAATTTCAGTGAGAAATCAAGATGAGAGCCTCCTACTTCTTGGCAGTCACTTGATAAACAGCAGAACAGATAAAAAATATATGGCAATGATGCTGTGGCTTCTTGAGATTGTGTGGAATTCCTCAAGTCCACACTATCTGCAGCTGGAATTTCACAATAGAGGGATAGAACATCTTTGTCATGCTCAAGGTGTGGAATATTTCCCACTTAGCCTTTAGCAGTATACAGTCCACCCTGCACCCAGCAGGCAGCTCTGGTTAACCCAGGAAGATGTGTATCTGGTGCCTATAGCCCAGCTGGGATAGCAATGACCCCAGAAAATTGTAGGCACCTGTGGCCACCTGATACACCTTTTGCACCCAAAACCAGCAGGACAAGTTAACACTACTCAGTGCAGAAAATCATTTATATAATTGTGGAGCAGTTCAAAAGAGCTGATCAATGCCAAAAGTATTTCCAAGCTACCTTTTTAGTGTGCTTGGAATATGATGGAGTTAGTTTTATCACTGTTATCAAATGTTTATGTTAAGCTAGTGCCCAAAGGTACTAATCCAATCAGTTGTAGAGATGCTTCTGTTTGGTAGTGCATAAACACACCTTACCTATGTCCTGTATCCTGCCAGGCTTACAGTCCGCTTGATCAGGACATTTTTATTTCATTCATGAAGCTATAAAATTTGTATTAACTAAACCTTTATGTCACCAATAAGCAACCTGTTGCACACAGGCCAGATAAGACAAACAGTGCTACAGTCAGTGGTACGCAAGCACAGATAAAATGGCAATAACTGTGGGAAAGCTTCTGAATGCCAATAGGAGCAAAGGTACAGAAAATGGCCTGGAGGAATTAGGGTAAGAGGCAGGGGAATATTTTGCACAGACATAAAAAGTCTTTTCCATCTCCAGTTAATTCTCTTATGTCTATCTGGAAGCTTTCCCAAAACTGACATTTAATTTCAAGGCTCAGAAATTATGTTTCTTCCTAGGTAATTACTTTCTCTAGTAATAAATTTAATAGTAATAAAATTAAACACACCAAAAGACCTTTAAATATCCCAAAAATTAGCAGGAAGCAGGCTCTAGATACAAAGCGCTGCTCTATCCCAACCTGTGTGGAGATATGGAACTCACTCAAAGAAAGGTGCTGCACAGAAAATGCCAACTTGCCCTTAGGAAGACACAGACTGAAAATATTTGCAATGTATATTACAGTTCTATAATGTGTTACTTGTAGTTATTTCAGTGTTTATGAACTCATGTATTTAAAATGCATCATCTTCCTGACCCATTTAATGGCTCCATGTGCCCCAGCCAGACCAAGGTGGCTGCTGCTGACATGCAAACAGGAGAGAACTCCACATCCAGATGTTCATGCCCAGCAGCAACACCAGCTGTTTAGAAAATAACATCTTTTCCCCTCTGAACTGGACAAAATATGTTGCACAATGATCAAGGACATGAAATAAATGTATTTCATGAGAAGTTTTCAGTGTCACTTCCCAGGGTATAATTGTGATTTACATAGTTGAAAAAAGTTCTACCAGTGGAGGAACAGCATTTGGAGGCGGCAGCTTGTGATGCTACAGAGGAATAAACAGTCCTTGCTCGCTATCAAATGCAAAATGATACTGCATGGCATTGAAAAAGCAGAAAGCACACTTGCAGCTAATTTCAAACTTAAAGAAGGAGGAGTTAAATTTATCTCAATATGGAATGAAGGCTTTGATGATTTCCCTCTTTAATTTCAAGAACGACTTCTATGAATTTTCATGTGATAGAAAAGAAGCCTTTTGATATCAAAGTGGAAATAAATTTGAAGTATTATCTAACTTAAAGCATTACTCAGGCAGAGATCATGTTCACTTCAATACAAGTGTGGGAGAATTTACCAGACTGTGTTGTGGGTTTCCTTGTGGTGCACACCCACAACACTCACTGGCCACAGCTGGTGCAATGGCCTATGCCCTCAGCGTGGAAATAGGTTTGATGTGTGTTGAACACTAGAAATTAGATGGTTTATAATACAATTTTCACTACTTTAAACTATGTAAGTATTGCCTACAACTTCCTAGGTCTATAATCAATCACTGAGTCAATAAAACAGAGTGGCTTTGTGGCATGTCTGCAAACAGGGCAGGCTTAGCCACTGTTTTGAGCTGTAATGACAGCTGACATTGATGGCATTACTGTGAGGGAAAGCTACCCAGACCCACAGAGATGCAGGAAACGCTGAACACAGCTTAGGATAAAATGGGGAAAACTAGAGAGCCATTTGCAGCTCTCAAGTCTTTCATGTAGCTTGATTTGAAGTGATGGCTGCATTCCTCTCCCTTCCCCACAGACCCCAGGCTGAGTTCAGGAAAAACACAGTTTAAGGAAAAATAATTTGGGTATTATTGTGTGAACTACCTGTTCCCCCTGCTGGGAGGACTTGTCAGTGTTCCCAACCTCAGTGGTGCAAAGGGACTGACTGGGGCTCCCAAGCACACCCTAGATCTATACAAAACAAACAGACAAAAGCAAAGAGCAGTACACAAATACACAGTATTTTCCTTCTCAATATTTCCCATATTCATATCCTCTAGACCAAGTAAAGCTCTAGACACACAGGCACTATTCTATGTGTCAGTGCTTTTTTTGGTCTGCTGCTACTCCTGGCTTTGCTGCCAGTGGCTGATCTAACATTATCTGTTTAGGGGGCATATAAGCACTAGTTCAACTCCTTCCCAGCCTACTTTTCTCCCTCTACATCTAGAATTCACAGGTTCCCTTGAAGATTTTGGCTCATTTGTCTACATTTATAACAGAGCAAATACAAGTGTCCATCTGTTATATGTAATCTAGATGAGATTTTCTCTTGCAAAAGGGATTTGAACCTGTTCAGTTTGTTTCCTCTAGAAGATCTCTCTTAGAGAAAGTCCAAAGTAAGCACAAGTTTGAGTCTGTAGATTGGGATACAGATTGGAGTTCCAGTTGTAGTCTTTCCACTGACGTGATACATATAAGAAGCAGCTTCAGAATTTAACCCAACCAGCAACAGCTGCAGAGCAAAACTGCTCCAGATTGTGGCCAAAAATTAAAAGGAAAATGGAAGTTACTCCATCTATGTCCATCAGAGCACTTAAGTTTTGTGGAAACCTTTTCCTATATGAAATGTGTCCTGAGAGTAAACCACAAGCCATGCTACAAAATCACAGCGATATACAATGCTGTACGAACAAAAAAATTTACAGGAAAGAAAAGCATTATGCAAACTTCAGAGCTCTTTCTGACCACAAGTGAAACCCCACATTTTTCCTGGTGACAGAAGTGGTTTGCATCTGTACTTACAGAGAAGTGTAAGAAACAACTGTCAAATGTGGCTGACATTGAAGCAAACACCTCCAAATACAGGGGGTGGGAGGGAGGAGAGCAGAGGACCATCTAAACATCTGTAACTGTTGGAAGTGCCAAAAAAAAAATCCACTAGTGCTGTATGCCCCAGAAATATATGTCAGGTCTCAGCAAATAGGAAAATGACAGAAAATGGAGCCTGGGAGGACCACAAGCAGCAGTCTAGACCTTTGC
This sequence comes from Emberiza elegans, assembly GCA_024865655.1. NCBI lineage: Eukaryota > Metazoa > Chordata > Aves > Passeriformes > Fringillidae > Emberiza > Emberiza elegans. The sequence goes on from JALJVW010000206.1 coordinate 75,412,254, forward strand.
TTTGTTTGCCAGCTCTGTAGTGACTGATAACACAAATAGCTGCTTCCTAAAGGTGTCCCAATCACGGCCCAGAATTAGCAAGTTCTGAGCTTGCTAACTCTAAAATATTTTAAACTGAACTATTGAACTATAAAGAGCAGAATTACAGCCTGCCTCTACCAAGCAGTTCTCTTTTTTTTCAAACCTCTGTCTTTTAAAAGATGAAGGCTTGCCAACCTCTTTATAAAACGAGCACTCATGGGGCATCATTCTTATGTTTTCCTAATATAACTGGAATCCAGATATCTCAGGAATGATGCCCCATCAGTGCTAGTGAGCACAGCATGCAGCCCTTTCACAGAGTCAAAGTTGCTCCTTCCATCAGCCTGAGTGAACACAGGGTTTTTAACACATTAATAGAACCAGACTATACTGGAAAACTCAAAATATTGCAGAGAACACCCACAGTTTTTAAAGGATGGCATTAATATGGCGTTACGAGTGTACAAAAAAAAAAGGAAGAAACTTAAGAAATGTAATTGCAAAACAATTAACCAAGAAATATGGAAGAAAATTACTGTCAGAGAATGAAGTACTAAAGGATCACATTTTTTCCCACTTTCTTCTGAGAAAATCAAGGTCTTCTGTGCTCCTTTGCAGTGGTGCCCACAGAACTGTGATGCATTTGCTGGAATCAGGCTCCATGGAGCTCTTGGGTGGGAACCCAGCACAGCACAAGGCAGAGGGGATCAGGGGCCTGAGCAAGCATCCAGTACTTGATCCATCTCACACCAAAGGCTGCAGCAGCCTCTGGAGCAGAGCACAGGCAGCCAGAAACACCTTGGCTTTGCCATTTTTGCAGAGGATTATCACACATCTTCCGAAAGCACACGAGGGGCTGCTGCTCTCTCTTGGCACTGCGTGGCAGAGCCCTTGCTGGTTGGTAATGCACCGTGAAAGGGAACTGCTCTGAAACCAGGACATTGCACAACAGCATTCCTCTGCTGTGGTACTGATTGGGTGCCAATTATGTATCATTAATATTGTGTTTGGATAGCAAATCAGGCAGACTCAGCTAAAATAACACAGCTTGTTTTACTAAGTCTTTGTGTAAATAAAACTATTGTACTGTTCATATTCCATACTTATTGCTTCTCCCTGTGGGCCTGATTCTGCTTTTCCTCTACTCAGTAAAAACCAGTTCCGTAAGTTTTTCATTAGTTTCACAATGTATATTTCACAAGATACAATAGTCACAAATTTGACCTTTCTCCAGCCATTTTCTGCAAAAGGTCTCTCATTCCCTGCAAGATACAACCATTTGTTCATCACTTTCCTTGAAGGCTGAGTAAAAAAGACAGATCATGTGTCATTTACTTTTGTACATACAAAATCCTTCCCCAAATCCTAAAAGCAATGCCATGGCACACCAGGGATCCAGAAGGACTAGTGGTGCTCTTGTCTGTCAAGGTGCAAATGGAGTCCAGAGTCAAAAGCAAGATGAAGTTACATGATGTCCAACCAATCTGCAGCTGAACAATTAGACATCAATGGGGAAAAAAAAAATCTAAGTAAATTTAAATTATGAATCACTCACTAGTAACTATTATCAAACCAAGAACTTTCTCATACATTGCTAAAAATCCAACAGGCATGCATACCTAATGTCTGTACTGACCATTTACCCCAAAGCTGGACAGAGTAATAAGCATAGCTGGCTTTTTGGAGGAGCTACCTGCAAGTCAGTAGGCTGGATCAGCCAACCAGCACAGAAAATATCTTTTGACCATGAAACCTGTGCAAATTTCAGTAAGTAGCATCTACAGACAGTTCAGAAGGTGTGCATTATTCTTGCAGAATTCCAAAAGGGAGCAAGGAACACAGTGTAAAGAAATCTAATATCAACTGACTCCAGTCAGAGTTAGCACACTCAATAACCGTGAAGAATTCAAAAATATTTGTTAAACAGACAGAGGAGAAATAAACAAACATTGCAGAAACAGTTTGCCTTTGTCCTACAGCACACAGAGCATTGCTGAGCATGTTCCCACCTTGTAATTTGGTAACTGTTGTGGCAAGAGGTGAGTAACCTCTCACTGCATGGGCACTGCTTTCCAAAGGGAGAGTTTGCTGTAAGTTTAGAGGTGGAAATGCTGGAGGCTGACCATAAGGCACACAGTGAAATCCTTCGGCACAAGCATAAACTCAAAATTGCAAACCAAGTGACCACTCTAGGGAGTGCATGGGACTTGGCAAAAGTAACATTTATAGCTGGGATATAAAATTAGACCCCAGGCAGACTCTGGTTTGTATCAGGAATCATTTGTCTCGTTTTTTCCACTGACAAGAATTGAAACATAAGCATTGAGTCAGGCTTGCTCAATCAACTCCCAAATCTCACAATATTCAAAAAACTGAAAAACTCACTGAAAAACTCAAATCAAAACAATTTGAGAGCTATATTGGGGTGTCTCCAATATAGCCTTGGACGTACTTACTGTTCAAGCAAGAGCATGGGAATTCATCCTGCCTAAATATGATTAATGAATAGTAATGGAATCTCCCAAAAAAACAGTCAATACACAAAGTTGGTCAGACTCAATGGACATTAATCTGGAAAATGAAAGAGATGAAGAAATGTAATAATCTTTAAAAATACCAAATTCCAGATTATTGTGCACCTGTTCAGATTTTGCACTACACAGGTAAAAGATAAAGTTACTTTAACACCTCTTTCCTCTCTGCAGGTTTCTGTCTCAAATCCTTCCCCCTGTCCTGACCACCAAATCTCCAGGTTTTTTCTCTTTCAATCTCCTCCATATAATTAATTTTCAAATAATTTTCCATATATGTTTTTTTAACTTCTCTTTACCACTAACCAGCCTTTTTTTCTCCCATACATCACAAAAAAAGTTATATCATGCCACCTGTAAGGCAGTAAACAACTCATTCATCAAATGCAACTTGAAAAGGAATAAAAAAACTTCATTATCTATTAAAATTAAACTTTTGGACAAAATAAACTTTCCTGAAAATATTTTGCATTGTGAGCCAAGTCTTTAGTCCTCAGTCAAAGAGCTTAAATGTAGTGACTCTCTTCAAGTCAAGTTTATATCAAGCTAAAATCTTGCATCATATTCAGGTGCCCTTAGCTGCATTTTTTACATTTTTTGTCTAGACAGAATAGTGACAGCATGATTCTCTCGTTCCCTCATGCCATGTCAGGCACAGAGACTGTCTTCTGGACAGCTGTTCACACTCCTAGAGCAATTACAGCAATTCATAATGAGCAAAAATTGATGTATTTCAAACTGTTCTTAGTGCATTTTGGCAGTTAGGGAGTATTTCCAGATCATTTCAGGTATTTCAGATAGACTTATCTAATTCTGGGTTGTTGTTGGAGATTTCAGCATGTCCCATGCTCAGATATTGCATTTCTAGCAGAGATGAAGAAAATATTCCATTTGTAAATATTGTATTTCTGCATTTGGTAATCTGAACCGTATGAAAGTGGAATATATGTTTTATGCAGAATTTTATTAACATGGTTGTTTCAAGAAGAGTAAATACTCATACATCTTTCAAAATCTTTTCATAAACAATGAAGAAAAGGATTGTTCCTAACTGCAGGATGAAAAATGAGATAAAAATTATCAAGTAAAGTAACAGAAAGGTTTAATTTAAAATCATCTAAAAGAAGTCAAAAGAAAGTTTAAGCAGCTATTTATGGCTACTGGATGGGAAAGCACAGGCTATATAGGTAATTATTGCAGAACAATTTTCTCCTGAAAATACTCACCTGTATGCTGCAGAAATTAGACTTGTTTCCTGACACACCATCCTGAGCAGATATAAAAAAATCTCTAAAAAAGTCTAAAGTTTAGTCAAGAGCATGTTGAATTTGTCTCCTGTGTCACAAAATTTATTCCAGGAGCCTACAGAGCACTGGAGAAGTCTGTTCTTTAAATATGCTTTAATTTTGTTTGACAAGCATAATCCTCCTGCAGCGACGTGTTGTAACATACAAATGCAACTGGAGTGAAGCAGAAGGAGGCTCTTTTCATTAGGAAACATGGGGAAAAAAGTTCAGCTGAAGAAAAATACTCAGACAGCATGTTAAAATCCATATTCAAAGGGAAAATAAGACCAAGGAACAGAAAAGGTTAAAATGAAGTCAAAATCTAGCAGGAAAATTCAGCATCTCTACTTTTGGGACATGTGTTAAATATATATGAAATTCAAATGCATTTTTAATTACTATATTAAATGTATGTAGGGAATTTTAATTTTTTTTTCTTTTTCTTTGGATTTTTTGGGCATTTTTTGAGTGGAACATTTGTAAACAAAATCCCAGACTCAGCAAAAAGATCCATCTGGATCCCACACTGCCCAATTTGCCTTCTCAAATTAGACATTTGCTTCTAATCACAGTTGTCAAGCTGTAATAAAGATACAAAAATTAGAATTTCTAAACAATACATACGGCCATGTAAGAATTTTCTTTTACCTATAGAACCTTGCCTTCAGATCCTCCCAGGTAAGGAAAATGAGCCTGGAGTTTTTAGTGGCCTCTCAGAATAACCAGTTGTGTAATTTTTCTACCACACAAGTTAGTTTCTAAATTTGTGCCTCTGTTCCTCAAGTTGTAGCACCCTCACATGACACTTGTGACAGATCTGATGGGTTTTGTGTTATTTAGAGTTGATGAGCAAAGAAAAGGCAGAGGACCAACAAGCTCCATCCATATGCAAGAACAGGATGCAGCAGTGGATGAAGCTCTTTCACAGCCATGAAGAAGCACAGATTAAGGAAATTATATTCAAATTGAGCTAGACTTTTGCTTTGCATATCTCTTGCAATGAGAGGACAAGTGTAGCTTGGCACCTTGGCATTCTGTCACGTTCTAGGAAGAAAGATGAAGGCACAAAATTATGTAAAAAAATCAAAATATTAGGTGCAGGACTGAGAAAAAACATGTTAATATTTCCTCAGAAATACTGTGGAATATTAGCACTTGTGGCAGAGCAGAAGTCAGACCACAGTTAATTTGGTTTTTGTTGTTCACTTCCATAGCTTGTAATGGCAGAAGGATTCAATCCAGTGGACACACATCCTAAAATATGCAACTCCTCACTGTATCCTTACTACAGCCACCTGAGGAATAAGCAACAATTTCCGTGAACATGGCACAATTGTAAATTAACACAGAGTAGCCAAGCACAGCAGTAACTATCTGTTTCCCCATCCCAGTTAATGAATTCCTGAGGGCAAGCAAAATAGCTTCCAGCTGATGGAGTTCTGAGGGCTGAACATGAATCATCCCCTGCCTCATCAGCATCCTGACTCATCTTCATTGTGCACAAAACAATGTTATTCATTTATTGCCCATCTCTGCAGCACATGGGTGCCAGTTTACGGTCAGTGCTGGCAGGCAGACCTGGACAGCACAGGCTCTGCCCATGTCAGGGAGATGTCAGCTGTCCTCGTTGTCAGCACCAGCTCCTCCTGCTCTGCTTTGTCCTTTCCCTCTGCTGCTGTCACTCTGGCAGCTGCTGCGAGGGGCTGAATTTGTCACTGCTCTCCCATTGTTCAGGACCCTGGGTGAAGTCAGTAACAACGCAGAGTGGGAGCCCAGCCTTAGAGATAAGCAGCAGGCAGGAGGGAAAATGGGTTGGGATTTGTGGGAAACAGCTCCAAATGCTCTCATTGTTATCAGCTACCATTTCTGTATCATCAAAGCCACTTTCTTTTGTTTCTAGGTATATCATTCACATGTATTTTAATGGGAACTGAGCTTTTGAGCCTTTCCAATGCATTTACCTTTCACCACACAACTGCATTCTGCGTTAAATCATTCACATAATTACTACTCATAAGTAGAGAGCTGGTTTTTCTCTGTACAAATCCTTTTCCATTTCCTTTTTTACATCATTCCTGTGTAAACATAGATGTCCACAAAGAGAACATCTACATTTTACTTACTAAAAAATTGGCAACACATCATATCAAGACTGAATTTCAGGCCTTTTCTACGATTTAGCATCTTTTGTTTCTTTTGGGGTTTTTTGAGTTAAGTTTCTCGGCCTTCAAATTTCAAATAAGTTGAGATACATACTTTGAGGTAGAGATGTCTTGAATAAACATGCTAAATATCTGAAAAAAAAAAAAAAACAAAAAAAAAATAGGCAGCAAAGGACAATAGGAATTGAGAAAGACCTGTAAGATCATTGAGTCCAGCCATGAACCTAAGTGCCAGATCTACACATCTTATAAAAACCTGCAGGGGTGGTGACTAAACCACTTCCTTAGGCAGCCTTTCCAATGCTTGACAACCCTTCTAGTTAAGACATTTTTCCTAATATCCAATCTGAAACTCTTCTGTCAGCTTTCAGTAGCTGATTTTCTTGGGGCATCTGAATTTTGGAGTGCTGTGCATAAATAGTTCTGCTTTGTTTCTCGAACTGGTAAATCCTGCTGAGCTTATTGAAAATCTTTAAGTATCACATTCAAAAATATCAATAGATATCGTTGTTAGTCACATACATGCACATTAAAAAACTCAATACACTCCAGACTGGAGGACTCTCAAAATTTTGGATGTAAAGTCATCCAATCCTTAGAAGAGACACTGACAACCCACAAATATGAGTTCACTGGAAACGGTGTATGTGCAAGTAATTATTTCCCACACAGAAAGTGCAAGAAATCTTACTGACTGTTCCCTGTGATTCTGAAGCCTGGAAATGAAGCAACTATTTAAAACTGTTGAACAAAACCAAAATTTCAACAACAAAAGAAAGAATCCTGTAAGATTCACTGTGTGACATTTTTGCTTTTTTTCTTTTAATTTTCTTTTCTCCTTATTTGCTTCAAACCACATGGCCTCCTTCATGTTTAATTACAAAAACCTAAGACCCAAAGGGTTATTCTAGTTATCTCAGCTAAAAGATTTTAAAGGGCACCCAAAAAATCACAGCTGGAGGAGCCCTGAAATTCCTGTGGTGAAATGGCAGCAATCTGGAAAGGGACTGTATTGGCAGATAGCTCCATTAAATCTCTCTGGTCCCCCATCAATGCATCATTATTTAATTTCTCCCACAGAGGCAAGTACATGGCTCTAGACGTGGAATTTATTTGTTTTAAGAATGGCTTCTGTCTGTGTTTAATTACTTCAGCACATAAAATGTCCTGTTACCTGAAAAGTGTCACCCTATCTGCTGGTCCTAAAGGCAATATAGGGCGAGCTGTTTGGAAATAAACATTTCTGCAGCAAGCTGTTAGGCAAGCACATGGGAAATGGAGGATTCTCAGGAACGCAGGTAAGTTTGTACAGTCTCTTCCATCCTTTATCAATGTGTCTCACGTGAAGGTAAAACAATACAAAGGGAGCACATCAAACACCCACGACCCACAAGGACCTTCTGGCTTACACCCACTCACACTGGGAGTACTCTCTTATTTTCAGAGCAAGGGACCCCACTGGGACCCTAATGCCAGAATTTACAGAGCCAATTTCTTTGCAGCCTTCAGCTGTCTCAGTACTTACTGAGATATATACCCAATGCCTACCTGATAATTTGGAGCAAACTAAAACCGACCAGGAAGTTTTCTGACCACAATTCAGTCAAAATACAATTTAAAGGTAATCTTGCAATAAAAGTTTAACCTATTCCTTTTCAGCAGGAGGAAAAGGAATAGGTTAAACTTTTGTTTAAACATACAGTTTAAACTTCCGGTTCTCTCCCATTCAAGCCACTGGCAAAATTCAGTATTCAGAAAATTAAATATTATTTACAAGAGTGCAATTTTTTCTTCTCTTTATTTTTTTTTTACCATTTTTACTATCATATTTTGGCAGTAAGAACACCACAGTGCACAGAAAAAAAGTACAGCTATAGCAATTTCAGTTTGCCTATTGGGTTACTGTAGGTTCAGAGCTATATCACAGTGGCAGACAAAAATTGAACTCAGCAATCCTGTGTAGTCTTCAGACATTGAAAAAGGTTATAGATCTCTTGAATCAACAGTTCAAAATTTATTTTTCATTCAGTTTCAAGTTCAGGTTAATGAAACCTCCTATTTGGGATATCAAAGTAAATTTCTTTTCTTCATGAGTAAAGAACTTCCTGTACATATTAAAATACAACGAAACTCCAGTAACTCCTATATCCTATTCCTGAAGTTTGGAGAATTTTTTTTCTTACAGTCATTTAGGAATGTGTTTTCTTTCATTTGTTTAATTACAACCAGAGGAACTACATCTTGGTAGTTTTAATTCCCTGGTTTCTGCAGTCTTACATGACATACCAGCAGAGAGGAAAGAAATAATAATTTTTTTAAAAAAAGCTAACATACCATTATCTGACAGAAGTTAATGCAAAATAAAGGGACAGAATTGCTGTGTGTCTAAGTGAACTCAAAGGCACAGACAGGGAAGTTCATATATTGAGACATTAAAAAATACAGATGGTCCTCAAGAGCTTAAAGACAGTTGCCAGTTCTTACAATCTGAGGTGAAGCTTCAAATGAAGATTTATTGAGCAGTTTTTCTTGGTGAAAAAATTCCAAGAGCCAGAGAAGGCAAATATTTATGCCAATTTGTGAAGATGAACCAATGATTTTCTTATTGGCCAAAAAAGTAATTTCCCATCACATGAATCATGCTAAAGTATTCTAATAGAGACACAGGTAAAATGATTGTATTATTTTGCATAATAAAATTTTAATATTTGAGGTTGATCTAAAATTTTCAGTTTCAGATTTTCATCCATTTTTACTCGGTAATAAATATATTCCTATTAGCTGACAAAAACAAATTTAGAATGTCCCCTTTTGTAAATGTTAAAAAAGTGACAAGCGTCTGCATTTCAAGCTGTGAGTTTCTGGGACGGTGTGTGTGCAGTGACTGCACACAGAAATGCTCAGAGCTCAGCAGCTCCAGGGGAAGGAGCTCAATCACTCGCTGAAAAGGGCTGATGTAAATTGGGCTGCACGAGCCACGTGCCCCTAGAGCTTGGCTCAAAGCACTTCTGCCCAGGACTGTTTGTACTGGCACGTAATTAGTTTGTTATATTGCTCCTCATCCAAACACGGTGTCTGCTGCAGAGTTATGCCCTCCACACCCAGGGTTTTCTCATCTGCTGTGCTCTTGTTCCTTATTACCGAGTCCTGAGCGCTCTATTCCATCTGCCAGCACTAAATATTATTTGTGTTATGCAGACCATAAAAGCAGGTTCAGTCCCTTCTGCACTCTCTGTCTGCCTTCACCTGCTGATCTATGGCTCCACTCAGAAGAGAATTGCTACTGAAGAGGTTCCTGGCTCGTGCTATAGCACCTATAAATATATATCTAGCTATATACATGCACTACATACCTATATATACATATATCATGCACCTTTCAAGGTAACTGGGTGGATATTTCAGTACATAATTTGAAAATATTCATCATGATAAATTAAGTAAGATGAATACTTCTTTTAAAAAAGAATGTAAAGAAAGAGTATTCAAATGTAAAAAATATAAACAACTATTTATATTTTAGCGATTAGCAGACAAAAAAAAATTTAAGCATAAGGTGCTGGAAGTGTTTTATCCATAGAATTTTAGCATTTTATGTAAAATATCATCATTAAAGGATGTCACTTTAAATTGTTTAGAAAAATATTTTTTTTCTTAATCACTGAGTATTTTTTAAATTATTATTCTTTCCTTTTTTTTGTATGAAAAGGAAAACTTTGACACAGTAACACATTAAAAACTTCATGAATGGCTTAGTAACATAAAAGAAAGTGTGCTCAGGATTTTGTACTTCTTTATATTTGATATTGTGGTTTGAAATTGCAAATCAACTAAAAAATCTTCAGCAAACAACACAGAGTTATGTGTATACAAAAAAAAATTTAGAATGTCCCTTTTGTAAATGTTAAAAAGTGACAAGCGTCTGCATTTCAAGCTGTGAGTTTCTGGGACGGTGTGTGTGCAGTGACTGCACACAGAAATGCTCAGAGCTCAGCAGCTCCAGGGGAAGGAGCTCAATCACTCGCTGAAAAGGGCTGATGTAAATTGGGCTGCACGAGCCACGTGCCCCTAGAGCTTGGCTCAAAGCACTTCTGCCCAGGACTGTTTGTACTGGCACGTAATTAGTTTGTTATATTGCTCCTCATCCAAACACGGTGTCTGCTGCAGAGTTATGCCCTCCACACTCAGGGTTTTCTCATCTGCTGTGCTCTTGTTCCTTATTACCGAGTCCTGAGCGCTCTATTCCATCTGCCAGCACTAAATATTATTTGTGTTATGCAGACCATAAAAGCAGGTTCAGTCCCTTCTGCACTCTCTGTCTGCCTTCACCTGCTGATCTATGGCTCCACTCAGAAGAGAATTGCTACTGAAGAGGTTCCTGGCTCGTGCTATAGCACCTATAAATATATATCCAGCTATATACATGCACTACATACCTATATATACATATATCATGCACCTTTCAAGGTAACAGGGTGGATATTTCCGTACATAATTTGCAAATATTCATTATGATAAATTAAGATGAATACTTCTTTTAAAAAAGAATGTAAAGAAAGACTATTCAAATGTAAAAAATATAAAAAACTATTTATATTTTAGCGATTAGCAGACAAAAAAAAATTTAAGCATAAGGTGCTGGAAGTGTTTTATCCATAGAATTTTAGCATTTTATGTAAAATATCATCATTAAAGGGTGTCACTTTAAATTGTTTAGAAAAATATTTTTTTTCTTAATCACTGAGTATTTTCAAAATTATTATTCTTGCCCTTTTTTTGTATGAAAAGGAAAACTTTGACACAGTAACACATTAAAAACTTCATGAATAGCTTAGTAATATAAAAGAAAGTGTGCTCGGGATTTTGTACTTCTTTATATTTGATATTGTGGATTTGAAATTGCCAAATCAACTAAAAAAACTTCAGCAAACAACACAGAGTTATGTGTATACAAAAAAAACTAACACAAGGTCACATTTCCACTTGATTTATTCAAACCATCTTTAAAAGTCACTTGACTTTCAGTTAACAAGTGTAGGCAGTGTATGGTCACTTAATTGCACAGGAACTGAGCAGATTAGCATTGGTAGTACTTGATTATGAAACCAAGTCATGAAATTGCATTAACCCTTATTAATTGCTCTTAAAGAAGAAGAGTGGAAAAATGGGTGGTTTAGCAACAGGGCAAATGCTGCCAGAGAGAACACAGACAAATATCCCAACAGTCCATCATCAGCCTTTGCATTACCAGCACTGTGCAATCTAGGAAGAATAGCCAGTACTGGAAAGAAACAATAAGGTTTATACACCTATATAAAACTGTTCTGCAGCATCTCTTTAGACATCTGCAAATAAAAGCTGAATAGTTGTGAAAAGTTGCCACAAGGCTATTTTTGAAATTTGCCTGGAACCGACTCCTTAGTAATTGAGGTAAGTAAGAAAGCAATAAAAAAGGCAATGAATTCATTTAGAAAATGTATCAAAATTTAAATGATTAATTTAAAAAATGGTGTTTCTCTGTATGTTTCCTAAGTTAGTCAGAAGAATTTATAATAAAAGGAAATCTGCATTGTGAAGAAGTCCCTGGCAGTTAGAGGTTGCAAGGAGCACTGTGATACTGTTGCCCATCCTTGTGCTTCATTTTGCATTATTTCAGCTTAAACACACAAGTCATTACTAATGCACTAATAATGAAAAGATGTCTCTAAATTGTAATATACTTCCCTCTAACAGAGAAATTCCATCCTCAACTCTAGCAAACCACACTATGAAGGCCAGCTGCCCTGCAGGACCCTCCCCAGCCAGTCAGCACATCTGGCTCTTACTCATACTCAGTAGTTATTGGTTTTAGGGTTTTTTCACTCTGATGGAAAAAGGGCTTCAGCAGGCATCCCCCCAGACAGAATTCTGTTAGAAGAAAGAGACCAAGCTTTGCTTTTTGTGCTAATCCTCTTCCACAGCTGTGTCCCAGTGTCCAGGCTGGGATCAGTGTGCTCCCACCCATGGGGTCAGCTATGCTGCACCACCCAGCCCTTCCTCAGGGCTGGTTCCCCAATTCTGCATCTCCCCTGTCACAGGTGAGCACAGCAAACCAGTGCTGGCTGCTGCAGTGGCCAGAGAACCAGACAGAGCCAAGCTGGATGTCCCTGAGACAGCTGCAGAGAGAGCTGTGTGCAGGAAAGGGTAATTCTGCAGCTGAGGAGCCAGAGGAGGTGCTGTGGCAGCATTGTTCTGTGCCTCCCAGCAGCTCCCAGTACTCTCAGAACCAGGATGGTCCATCTGACAGGATGCCTACAGCATTATACTGCACTGCTGGCCACTGAAAATCCACAAACTCCCTCAAATCCACAAACGTATCAGCTTACAGCCAAACATTTTAATTTGGGCAGACCTTAGGAAGGAATTACATCCAAAGACTATGCAGGATGAACAATTACAGATGTCTTGGCTATTCACACTATTCTGCATTCAGGAATTCTCTGCAGGAATAGACAATTTAAACCAGTGTTTCATTAATAAAATTGAACACAAAGAAAGAAAAACAAAACCACAAGGACAGAAATACTTTGCTAGCCTAAAAATGCATGTATCCCAGATTGACTGGTTAAAGCTTCTTTTTCCTAGCTTCTGGTGTATCATTAAATAAAAAGTCATCAGTGTTTTTGTGTTAAAAGGAGGGTTGTTATCAGGAGAAGCCACCTTGGATGCAGCTATCACACCCTTGAAGATGCAGCCACAAACATCAGTGTGTGCTGGCAACTCTTAGATGATACAAACTCTCCAAGAATAATGAATACATAACCTTGGTGCTGGACATTTCAAAACCTGGGCTTTGCTCTTATTTTGTAAGCTGGGCTAATTAGATGAAACTACTCTGCGTACACAAAGCCTTTTTACCTCACCTCACATCATTGTTTTACTGGGTAGACAGTTCAGATTATGTGTGTTTATAGTGTCTGAAACAAGAACATTATCTGATATTCCTTCCCTTTTCCCTGTAACAGATCCCAAGTATCCTCCTGGTACTATTATAACATTGTCTCTGCCAACAGCCACAGAGAGGACAGTGGAAAATAGCCAAGTTGTTTACTGTTGTATCTGAACAAGGACTTGTTGGCTCTGTTTTGCTTGTAAAAAAAGAGAATTGCCTGATCCAGAACTTGGCTCTTCATTATTTTATTTTACACACAAGCTGTGTATGTTAGAAAATCAAAGAGGTTTGCAAACCCCAACCAGAGCTCCCATCTGATCAGGGCAGCTGAGCTGTCCTTCTGGACAGCTTCCTTCACAACACTGGGTGTGAAGAGCACGAAGGAGAAGGGTTTTACTTGCCACATTTTGGCCATATTAACAAATCCTTTAAGTAGCAGCCTCAGCTTCCACCTGCAAATGATAGTCTGGAAATGGAACAGGTGTAGTTTTACCACTTTATAATGTCTCTGGGAGAAGGATGATAGCAGAGACATTTGCTCTGCACAGATGCCACCTCCTGTAACAGAAGGACAATGATGGGATGGTAACCTCTAGGCTGACACGCGTCCCGTGAAGTCCATTAGCAGTTACAGAACATCTCTAGGAGGTGTTGCTCTGTTTTCTGGAGCAGGCCCCAACGTCCCCATGTAGTTTCATAACAAATGGAGCTACATAAAAACTGTGGAGTGAATTCAACCACTGAAATCACTGTCCTCAGAGTAACATGAAGTACTATACACTGAAGCTTTCCAGCAATATCATTCAGCATTTCTCATTCTCAGTGATAAGGATTTAGTGGTTTGGGATTGCGGTGATAGTGCTGGGTTGTTGGCTGGACTTTATCTTAAAGGTCTCTTCCAACCTGATAATTCTATAATTTTATTGTTCTCTCCTCCCCTTTATGTTTGATTCTTTTAATTTCTGGACAATTTGCCTGTCTAGGTACAAACCAGATTACATCTCACTATCACAGCAGTTTCCCATTCCCTATCTGAAGCACAAATATTTCTTTTAACCTTTAAAACTTTAGGGAAGCATCTTCCTTTGATGCCTGAAAATCCATGTAAATTCACCTTTCCCAAAAAAAAGATGAAATTTCACTGAAAAGACACCCCACAAAACTGCAATTTTCAATACAGTTGGGGATCTGAAATAACAAGATGAGTACACCAGATTAGACTACAAGTTACTATCAGCAATCTGCACAGTTCAGATCTCTACACAGCAAACCAAATGTTCAGCAGCAGCAGCAGGATGCAGACTCAGAGTCAGCAACTCAACAGCCCTTGGGTGCTGCCCCTGAGGAGCTGGCATCACACAGCAGCACTTTGTCACAACCCTGCACAAACTCTACACACAGGATATTTTCCAACAAAGACTTAATAAGAAAACCTCAAAAATTATGCTAGCTTTCATCAATTGAGAACTTCATTTATGCAGCTAGTTTATCTTGCATGATGTAATAATAATGGCCATAAATTAAGTCAGAAGCATGTTAAAGATAGACGTATCAGACTATATATGAAATATTGAGATAATACATTTATTACTACAGACTGGAAGTCTAGACAGCAGTAAAGATAGATTCAAATAGTACATCTCTCAAAGAAAAACAATGTGCTCATAAAACCTGTGCAACCAAGGATCAAAGGCCTTTGAATGAGTTACAGAATGTAGCTACCAATAAATTTCACAGGAACAACAAAAAAAAGAACAAGATTTCAAAGCACTATAAACACTAAAAGTAACAAATAAAGAAAAAAAAAGAATTGCAACTATATTTTCAAGCAAAATTGCCACTTAAATCAGTGGAAAGTTCGTCTAGGGAAAAATTTGAAGTACTAGAACAAATTTAGTGGTTTTTTTTTAAAGCTCATTGAGAAATCAGGAAGAAATTAGTTGGCATTTTCAAGGTACTAACAAAATCCTTACACAAAATTATTTTAAAACTTCAAATTATGGGTTTTTTCCCTCATTGCAGAGTTTGCATAAGGACTTAGAGAAATGAAGGGCATAATGACTCATTAAGGGAAGATGGAAGAATAAAAACAGGCTGCAAAAACCTTTTATTCCCAGTCTAAGCCATATTTTAAAACAAGGACTCACAACTGAATTAGAGTGTTATTAAGGTAAAGGGCATTCCTGTGAGGCAGATGTTTATAATAAATTTGGCCCTGAAAAGGGTTGTCAAGTAAATTGAGTATTTCTCTGAAGACCAAAAGAGTTATTAACATTGCTTTTGAACCACTCATTCCAACTACAGTTGTGGTAGAATTCCCACTTTAATACAGACAATTGCCCTGCACTTTCTTGTTTGTGGCTTGACCTTCCAGAAAATCACTGGGGTCTGCAGTGTGGGGAATTGCTACTACCCCTAGCCTAACCCAAACATGAGCTTCAACTTTGATCTTACACATGCCACAATTATTTTGGTAATTAACCTCTGGATGGTATCATAAACAGGAGAGGAACAAGCCACACCAGTACATTAATATGGTACAGGAAGTGAAAGTTTCAAGAACAGACATTGTCAAAGAGAATATAAAGATTTCAAAGTCATCCTTGAGTCTTCAAGATACAGTTGACTTAAATGTCTGATGTGCAGCCCTTGACTCTTGTGATGAAGCCATGATTCCTCATCTTCTTCAGAAGGTTTTTTTTAATGTCTTTCCTACTTTTCCATTTAAAAACCCAAGGGGAAAAAAAAGCTGTAGAAGTGTTTACAAACTGGCCAATCTTCAAGCTACTAAAAGTTGTCCCTTATATGCCTGAGGTTAAATATGTACTAAATATCTGTGGGATTAGGGATTCAGGGAACTGCTGAATAACTATAAAATTGTTTTAGAACTTAGTGAAAAATGACCTTTAACAACAAGGCGGAAAAGAACATTGTAGATCATGGCTTGAATTTTTGAAATAAGAGAAGATATTTCCAATTTGGATATTATGAGGCAATTATCTGATTTTTGAGCAAGGGTTTGACATTCCAAATCTGCATCATAAAGCCTGACTGTTATGGCTGAGAATTTGTTTTCATTTCTTTTCCATTCACATGTTTTTTAAGAAGAAAGGATTCTTACTTTAGCAAAAGGACTACAGTATAAAATTTTAGATGTTCAGCTATTAGACCGTGTTGACAGCAAGTCACTTTTTATCTTTTAATTTTTCCATGGAGCTGCAGTTTGATGGGTGCAGAATTTTTCTCGGGACATCTCAGAAGTACCAGTGGAAAGAATTACTGGATTCTTCAAGGGCTAATAAATAACTTGTGAATTCAGTTTTTAAATGGTGATCTATCTAAACCAAGTGCTCCAGCCGAGACAAATTACATCTTCTCAGCCTAGTGGTGAACATTCAAGATTAAATTTGAACTCCATTATAATTATCCAATATTTTAATCTGTAAAATTCATGCTCCACTAAACAGATACAGCTCACATGTGGAGCCATTTTAATAATGAATGGTTGCAAAACAATATACAGAGTACCTAAAGCCATAAGCTAATTAAAGGTATTTTCACTAATATAAAAAGTTAAATGTCTGATAGATTTGTGTAGATATATCCATTACACAAGTTTAGATACAACTGAAATGTATTTCTGTAGTCAATGATTAACAAAAATAAAACTGATAAAGAACATCAAATGAACAAACAAATAAAAACAAACACCACAACCAAAAAAATCAGTAAAATACCTGTCTAGGGAGCTGGTTAAAACAGTTGAGGATATTGCTCCAAGCTAGTCTCCATTCCAGCACATCCTGATCTGCCATAGCAGGGTTGGTGAGCATTGCTTACCTACTTCACTGGAAAGCTACCCCTGCTTAAACAACCTGAAGATGAACTTAAAGGCTGTGGAGGCAAATTTAAGAAAAGCCAACCAAATTTGCACAGTTGCAGATGAGAAGCCTTCACACAATCCCCTTGCCAAGATCCAGTTAATAATTGCAGTGATCTCCATCTGGCCATTTTATACCATGGCAAATGCTTCTAAGCAATTGCTTTTTGTAGTTCTCCTTTACAAACTTACACCAAAATACTGTGACTACAGCAGCTACAATTTATATATTCTATTTTCCCAATGCAAATCTGCAGATAAACATTTAATTCAGATTAACTTTTTCCAGATCTTGTCCAGTTTAGTTTAGTGCATTCAAAAACTACATTGTTATAGAATCAAACAGTACACACAAACTTAGCCCAAGATACAAAAATGAATGAATAATAATTGAATACATTAGTAGAAGTTTTTTAAAGGAAAATTACAAACTTTTCAGACAGTGATGATGTTGAGAATAGCAAAACCAGACACTGCTTGAAAATATCAACCTATCAACTCTTCCTCAGAACTGAAAATTATAATTACACTTGTAGGAAACAGAATTGTTTGAACATCATTCTCCTTCTCTTATGAATTTACAATACCAAATACAGATTTACTGCAGATGAAGGGATAGGAAGAGTAAAGGCCAAACTAAGGAGAAAATGGGTGAAATTCAGTATATTTTTAATAACATAGCTGCAGGCTGAACAGTTCATAGTAGACAACAAGCAGTGAACATGTAAGGAATAATTATAGCAGTGAAAGTAGAATGCAGTATAAAAATAGGCAACATGTGGTTCTCCACATACTAGTGTCATTGTTGAAAAGAAGCAAAATGCTTCAGAACAGCATTTCCCCTCAATGGAGTTGAATTCAGACTTTCAGAATACACAGATCACAGCTGCAGACATGATCCAGCCAAAAAAATGAAATTAATCATTGCAGTAATAACTACCATAATCTCCTTTACGGAGTTTATGAAGTTCCAAAAACTGGGGTCTGATAATATTTTAAATAATGCTATTTTTAAAACTTCTGCTTCACTTGTATTAAGCGATGGCTTGCTTTTTCCTTACTCAACCATATAGCTGAGATTGTTTCCAGTCTCTCAATTTTCTCACAAACAAAACCCAGTTATTTACACTCTCATTGGGAGTTGTACCTCTGGCATCCTCTGTGAGGCTCCCACCGTTTCACACCCAGGCTGTGTTCCTGTGGCTACAGAGCTGTAGGGAGGCAGGGGGTGGGTGGCTCTCTGTGCACAGAGAATGTCCCCCAAAATAGGGACAGAGGCAACAAAACTGTGCACACACAAACCCAGGAAACAGAGGAAGGGACCAAGCCAGGCCTAACCATTGGTGATGTTAATAGAGTTTTCTGAGCCTGTGAGAGCCCAAGAAGCATTTGGACAGGGCTCTTGGGCACATGGTGTGATTCCTGGGGTGTCCTGTGTAGGGCTGGGATCTGGACTTGATGATCCTCATGGGTCCATTCCAACTCAGCATATTCTGTGATTCTACGACTTCTTAATCAATCCATCAAGTATATATTAATTTTAAAACACAGTCAGAAGAAAGCCTATACTTCACTGGATTAAGTTTGAATTACATAAAATGAGATTTTGCCACACTCTTCCCCAAGTTTTCTGTCAAAGGTCCTTCCACAATCACGGAAAGAATGAGACCCATCAGAGGGGATCCAAACCAACCAGCAAACAATGAGCCTGGCTTCTTGTGGAGCCAGGATGAGTTCTGGGAAAGAAAACCTCCCCACACATGGGTTGCATAATAAAATCCATTCAAAAGAATGCTAGGAATTCCTAGCAACTGATGGTATTAAGACTCAGACTTTGGAAAAGAGTATAAGGAGATGCAAATGGATCCATCGCCTTTTAGAACACCCCTATCTCTCCTCCAAAACTCCTGCTGAGGACAAGGCACAACCAGGAGGGCTGTGTCAGGGCTCTGTGCAGGCTGAGACCATGAAAGAACGAGTAGTGTTGAGAAAGCAGAGACCTTCACACGCTGGGAGCAGGAGGTGCAGCAGGTGAAGGCAGAGGTGACTGCTGGTCTGAGGAGAACAGCACATGAGGGGCACGCTCCTTTTACACAGGCTCAGTTTTCTGTCAGACACCAGCTTTGGTAAATTCTCCCAGAAGCTGCCCCAACTCAAATTCCAGGACACATCAGTAATGTCCTGCATTTGATGCAGCCAAGGTCCCTTGGAGCCCTGCCCTGAAGTGACTCCACATGTTATCTATCTAGTTTCGTAACCTGGAGGAGAAACAGCACTGCTTTATCCTTGGCTAATCAAACAAACTAGTTCCAGAAGTGGTGGTCACCAGAAATAGACCTAGTGAGGAACAGCCAATGCTTCCTGTCTGATCAACAAACCTGTGGAAGGAGGAAATTAAAAGATGCAGGTATAACCATCTGCAGTGTCCTGAAGAAGGCATCCATATTCCCCCTCAGTCACATTTTAGGAAGACAAGCCTCTGTGGGGATTCAGCTGTACTCCCTAAAAATCATAAAATATTCATGATATTCCCAAAAAACCTTAGCAGGACTGTTCAGTCAGGCTTCTCCCAGACCAGAGCCAGCCATCCTCCTTTGGCAGGCTGAAAATGCTGAACACATTCATGAAAAGTCTTCCCTTCAAGTCAGCACACTGCAGCCCCAGGTAGCACATGAGCCTTGTCCAGATGTGTGAAAATATGAAGTTATTGACACAACAACATTGTACTTATGCATCCTAAACAGTGCTTTATAAAAACTCCAGTTTTACACACATTTTTTCAGCAGAGCTTAACCATGAATTGTTCTACACCAGGACAATATCCACACTAATTTGGGACTGGTTTCCAACAGGCCATGAAATTACCAGGAGTACTATAATTCATCTCAAAGAAGGTGAAATATCGATCACAAAACATTACTATAAACTGAAAGTCTCCAGGCAGAAATTTTACTGAACCTTGAAGCTTTTGTGGGCAAACTTGCGCAGTCCTTGTGGCACAGGTGAGTTACAGGTATTTAAAGCTGAACCCAGGCTCTCTCGGCCCCACAGCAGCTCTGTGCCTCTCCCAGTAGCTCTTGGACTGGAACAGGTTCCAGCAGCTCTGAGCTGTTCAGATTGCAACATGGTGGCTGAGAAAATGCCAAAAATCTCCCTTACACCCCTTGGCTGAAGTGAAATCATGTCGTGAATATGAAGGCCTTGCTGATGTGCTACCCACTCAAAATGGCAAGAACAAAAATGCTATTAGTTAGTAATCATTTAAAACAGTACATTTTAGACTAGATTCCAATTAATTTCTCTAATTGGAAGAGAGACCAGCTCTCTGAAAGGAGAGGATCCATCTGATTCTCCTTATCCTGTGTTCTAAAAGTCAGGGTTTGCCCCATATATTTAATTAATATTTTGGCTAGTCTGCTCTTCCCCAGACAAGTTTAATCTTTTCCTACCACTCAGATGCATTTATCACCTAAGATAGCATCTGAGATTTACAGCAGAATGTTGCAACATCACTGAGGTCACAGCTGATGGAAACCCCTGCTTGTTCATTGAAGATCTCTGTGCTGGCCTCAGAGTGTAAGTCCAGAAATGTATTTTAATTCTAAGTTTAAAGAATTTTAAAATGCAGAGGTTATTCTGATAAAGCTGCCTCTCAAGGATAACTTGTTTACCTTCATTCAGCAATCTATTTTCTTCTCAAAGCAGACCTCAAGATTAAAAGAAGAGCAAAGTAAAATATAGTTTGAAGGGAGTAGGTTTTACTAGGCTTTTTTACTAAGATCTAAGGAAAAATTAGGAAAAATATCTCAACACAATAAGTTTAGTAATTTGCTTTGCTCAGAGATACTGACAGAGACCAGCCACCTCTGCTGTAACTTCTGTATTGTGTGAAGCTTAGAGTGCCATGACAATGGAATTTAACAACTGTTCTGGTAGTGCAGTGACACAAAGCCACTGCAAATATTCTTTAATTGTTCTGATTTTTAAACTTTGAATTTTACAGGGTTATCTACTTGCTACTGTCGTTATTAGCCCATCTGAACTAGTTTTTTACCCCTTTGTTGGAAATTTGTTACAACTCATCCATCTGTCATTGCAATGGTCCCTGTGCTTTTAGACGATTCTGCAGCGTGGTCATTCTATCATTTTCAATGCACAGTTGCATTTTGGTCTGAGCATTTTAACATGAACTTGTTTTTCATATTTTATTGGGGCACTCGCAAAGCTTTTATCATACTCACCTAAACATAGTTTGAGGTCTAAAAAACTGGATCAATCCTTGGGCTAGCACATCTTTTAGCTGCTCACAATAGGACTGATTTGGAAGAATGGGACAAGCCTCCTTAGAGAAGCACGGTATAATCAGCCATAAGATAGTATTAAACTATCATCATAACAGATAAACCAAGTTTTTTCTCCCTCTGAGATAGTTTAAGAAGGACTTATTAACAAGGACTGCAGTAGCAAGGCTCAGAGCAGCCCACACTGAACTGCAGAGCACTGTCACTCTCTCTTGGGTTAAACAAGGCTGGAAATTCACTGAGCTCCTATTACAGCACCAGCTGTGGCTCCAAAGGCAAAGGGATGAGGAAGACTAAAAAGTCTGCTGACTACAGAGGGAGTGGAAAAGGAATAATCCAGCCATGAATCTGCAGCTCTGACTTCACCATAACCCCAAGTTCTGATCCCTCCTGCAGCTCCTCCTCTGCTGGGTAACCCACAGCCCCAGGCAGGGCTCCTCCTCAGCACTGGGCTCTGACCACAAATGCCAGCACACCTTTAAATGTCCACTCTCTTGCCCATCTCTGTCCTACAAGGAGCTCATTTCCCACAACACAGACTACATCCCCAGAGGATAAGAGGAAAGATTTTCCCTTGTGAATACACTCCCTACAATTTGTCATCTTGCTGAAAATTTTAAAGCTGAAAGTTCGCCCCTTTCTTCATTCCCAGACACCCCACATACACAATTCAATGGGAGAAAAAAAAAAAAAAAGCAACAACCTACTACATTTCACATTTCTGGCCTATTTTTTCTTTAAAAAATTAAAAAGCACATACTGCAGCTTTCAGGATTGGAGGATACTGTCAGTATGACTGTCAGAAAGATGCACAGTTTTATATCCAAGTACTAGCCTATTTGAGGCTTTATCAGGAAACTACATGATAATTAACTGGCCACAATGTGGAGTTCTGAAACATGGGTTGGGTCATGTTACAAGAAGGAAACTGGGTTAGTTACTGCTCCAGAGAGCCCTTAAGTCAGCAGGAGACTTTAGATCCTTGTTCCTATAACATAAAATTGATTTCCCACAAGTTGTACACAAAGACTGTTCTGTGAAATTGGCAGACAGTATTTATGTGTTACACTGATATTTTCCAGATGTAGATTTTGATATTTCCAAGTAAAAAAAACCCCAAAACCTAGCTAGTTTAGGGGATCCTCAAAGTAAACCTCAGTGTCATTTATTTTCTCTCATCATATTCCTTTTGGCAGTGGTGACTTGAACTCATAAACATCAGGGCTGTAACCCAGGGAGTGCAGCAGGCCCTCCACCACAACTGAAAGCAAGAGGATGGAGCCCACTGAGCACCTGGCAAGGAAGTCCTTCATTAGCACCACTTGGAAAGTCTTACATGAGATCACTCCTGGCCCTTAACAAAGAATATGAGGTGGTCCAGAGCAGAAAATGCACCCAAATCAAACACATGTGTTGGCACATACCTTTACCCTGCTGGTTTTAATAAAAAGGCAAAGAATTCATGTTGCAGTTGAGACAGGCACGATATACAGAGTCACACCACTTCAGAAGGCTGCAAACCTCTGCCCTCCTTGTTCTTTAGCCCAACTTTTTCTGTTCTTCATTTTACATACTTTACACCTGGGTCCCCTCTGTTCCCTTTGGTGCCCCTGGGCACTCCAGGGCTCACTGCTGTCAGTGCTGCTCCCCTGCTTCTCACAGCTGTACCCACTGGGGACAAGGCTCAGCCACAGCCCCACTCCCAGTCACCACAAACTGTGTGCCCACAAATTTGTTCTTAAAACCATTCTAGTATCTTGGGTATAATTGACTACTTGTGTTTGGTTTTATGGATTAGAACCATGATAAAAACCTGTAATTAGGTCTTGTCCTAAAAAACCCACAGTTGAATTGGGCATGACTGTCCTTTTAAAGTTAATGGCGCTGCTTATGCTCCTATGCAAATAAGAGAAAGAAATAAAGAATCATTTGCAGAGTCACTCTTTGCATAAATGAAATGACCCTTTTTTTAAAAAAAGAGAAGGGTAATTTGAAGGAAGAAGCAGTTTGAAGTAAACCATAAACAGACAATGTCTAGAATTTCTTCCTCATAATCAGTTTGTAATTAAAAGCTTTACAAACAGAACAGGCTGCCTTTATTTTGAAGAAAATGCCAACTTCTCTTTAGTGCACGGCATATAATTCAATGAAAGAAAATACCTTGACAGTCTCAGATGCTTTCTTCTATCACTTCATCTTTGGTTGCATTTTATTTTCATTGAGTAACCACTTTCCATCCATTTGCTGAGGCCTTTTATTTCTCCTTTTACTCAGAGCTCAAATTCCCTGACAGGAATGCAGCACACCACTCAGAAGTTATACACCAGTTTAAGTGTCCAGGGTTCAGTTCTAGCTGGGAAATTCCCACCATTCATTGAACTTATTAGTGCACATATGTTGTATTAAAAAAAAAGTTACCATTTCTTCCAGGCTAACAAAACTGACATGGTTCTAAAACCCTGGAATAGAAAGAAAGAAGGCTGTAATTGCTTACAGCTTTAAAAAACAGCCAATCTGAAGTATTTGTAATTAATAACACCTCTCACTAGCCAGGGTTTTTAAGAAAAAAAAAGTAATTTTTTCAATTACATTTTCTTAGAGGATATAGAGGACAAAACACAGTCACTCCAGTTGCAATTTTGTCTCCCTCAAACCTTTAATACAAGCATTCTACTGTGCCACGTGTCCGTTTTCTACTGTAACCACTATTATCACATGGATAATAAAACAATATTACTTGAAGTAATGGGGTAATTTTTTAAAGATGCTGCTTATTTGGACCAACAGACTGCAGTAAGACCAGTTCCTCTATATGGTATGTGATGACTGGTTCTGTGCAACAATGAAATGATTCACTGTGACTCTTCCTGAAGCAGTTAAATAAATTAAAAAATAGAAAATAAATTGAAAACCCCACTCATTTTCATGAATATTCATTTGCCAAAATAAACATTTCTATGCCATAAATTATATTTTGCATTATCACATAATTCAAGACTATAAATCTGGCAAAGAGCATTGGCCATCTTTTATAAATCCAGCCAAATCCTCCTTCTGAGAAATGTTCTCTTACACCATCACACTCTGCAACAGCATCAGCAGATCCAACCTCACACCTAAGCTCGTATCAGCTCTTTGCATTCATGCTGACCAGTGTCCATTTTGTTGGACACTGTGAAAAAGTTGTAGAAATGCATACAGGGCCATTTGGAAAAAAAAAAAAAAAAAAAACCTGTATGTAAGTCAGTTCAGCAAACAATAATTTCAAAATATAAAATGTAGCAATCTCAACAAGCTGCCCTGCGCCTCTAAAACTCGTGGTCTGTCAAAGCTTCAGGACATCACTAAAAAAGCCATCTTAAAGATCCCAGCAGAGGCTCCACACTCCCATTCAAAAGGGTTTTTTTGGTTTGGTTTGGTTTGGTTTGTGTTTGGTTCAGGGTTTTTTTGAAAGAAAATTACCAATAATGGTACATTTTGGTAATTACCAAATTACCAATTACCAAAATGTAGCACATTCCAGTTCCAATCAGGAATACTGTTGATACAGTATTTTTGAATCCAGTCTGGGAAGTTACTTTTCATAAAAATACTTGAAACTTTATTTACCATTGCCTTACTCACTCAGTTGGCATCTATTGCATCAACTGCTGCAAAAGCAAGAATAAAGCAGGACTCTCATCATCATCATCATCATCATCATCTTGGAAATTTCTGTACTGCTTCGTCAATCTACTGTGAAGAGCTAGTCACAGACCTACCCAAGAATCAACTAAATACTGAACATCCTAGAAACAGCTGAGAGAACAGATTCTATTCTGAAGACTATGTAAGGATGATGAAAAAAGAGAGAATGGTACGTATCAACTCTTATGTCATGAAAGAAAAGTTACCAGACCTACAAACCGATGTTACTGTAGGAGCAAGGACACCCTGTGTTCACTTGGTCTCTTCCACAGAGAGAGTACACAGGAAACAGAGTAAATAACTGGTTTATAAGAATTCTTCACATTACACTAAAGTTAAAAAAAAGAGTGGAAGAGATGAGAACAGTGGAGCAGTTTTGTGTGTCAGCTGTGCTGCTGGACAGCCGTGACTCACCCAGGACCCTCCAGGCTAGTTACTGAGCAATCCATTAACCACTGCTACTTTTCTTCTTGAAAGTCACTTATTTTCCTATATAAAACAGGGAGGCAATTGTTCTTTGCGCTGGCCAGTCCACACACACACACACACACACACACACACACACACACACATTGGGCTCTGGTGGTGTGTTGCTGACATGGCCCCCACGCTCTGGCACTGCTGTCCCAGCAGGGCTCTGCCGACCCCACACCAGGAGCTCCCCGGGCTGGTCCATCCCTGCCCCGCAGCGTTCCCCTCTCAGGCACCACAGAGGGGAATTACTGCAAAATTCCTGCAGAGGAGATCAGAGAGCACAGCCACAGAGCCCTGCCAGTGCTCCTGTGCTGCTGGGACAGCTCAGGCCAGGCTGAGTGTTTCACATTTCAGAGCTGTGGGCCCTCAGCTCAGCTGGCCAGATGTTTCCTTCTGGATGAGCTCCCCAGTCAAACCAAGACAGCCAAAAAGAAGAAATCTTTTCTTTCCTTTGTTCTTCCTTTTTTTATTCTTTAATAAGTTAAATGTCCTTTAGCTGTGTATCCCTTTTCCTAACTGGCTTTCTAATTATGAAGGTAGCTGAGGGTAGTGCATATCAACTGTGGGTGAGAGCATCCCATCTATTTTAACCAACTTGCTCCTCATATTCCTGCTCTGAAAATCTTAGTCAACCTTAGTCTTGTTGTTGATTATCAGATTATCAGATTCCCACCATTCCTGTGCTCAGAAAGATGTTTCAGCCATTTCATCCTGCATGCTTTTCCTTTATTTATTTTGACTCAGCTGCTCTCCCACCCTGCAATAAAGTGTTCTGAAGCACTGGAGGCCCAGGTGTGAGAGGTGTGGGGGGAGCAGCGTTATTGCAGGGCAGTGCCCACCTTGGAGAGCCCCTGCAGCCCCAGTGGCCCTGCAGCTGCAGGTTTTGTGCCCCCCTGAGCCCTGACCCTTTGAGCCAGCTGCTCACCCATCACAGGATGTGTTTATCCAGCTGTGGGCTGGACATTTCATCCAGAAAGGTCCTGTGAGAGACAGTATTGAAAGCTTTACTTAAAAATGGACACACAGCAATTTATCCAGCTGAGAATTCACACTGTTAGTTCATTACTTTGCATTCAGTCTTCAGAATATATGTTTTTAACACCACTAGCAGAAGTTAGCTGATTTCCTTCCAATGCTCTCAGCTGTGCAGATAAGAAAGAGGACAACACAGACACAAACATTTTATGCTGGACATTACCGTAATTCAGCTTTTCTTTACTTCAGTTAGCTTTACTGGAAGGAACCCTGGACTTCATTCTGGTTAAACATCTGTTGTATCATAATTCTCTCCTTGTTAGGTGACAACGGGAGGTGACCTTCACACAGAGGTTGCAAACTCTCAAAAGTTAAGAAATGCCAGATTCAAGGTTGCCTAATACAGCTTCTGTATTGTGATACATGCTGTAACTATGCAACTGCATTTTTTTTCCCCAGGCCTCATGAACATCACAGCACAGACAGTTCTTCTGTCAGAATTTCTTCAATAATATTTTTATACATATTTTTTCCAATATCTGACCTCATGACTTCAAATATTTAATGAAATAACCTTTACTGGACTCTAAAAAAAAAGTCATTTTACAAAGACAGACACATTAAGAAAGAGGAAATATTAAACAACAAGAGACAGACCTGCAAAGCAATTTCGCTCATTTAAATAAATAGGAATTTAAGCAAGTAGGCAACTCAGAATTATAAAATTAAAGTATTTCTTAAAGAACAACAATGAAAACTTCAAAGTATTTGGGGACTTAAAAAATTAAAGTTAAAAACTATGTTGTTACTTCAGGTGTTTTATTCTAGCACATTTCTGGAAAACAAACCATGTTATTTTGTCTTTAAAAGAGATATATAAGAGCTGTGTTCCCAGTGCAATTCAGAGCTCAGAAGTAACATCAATAATTCTGTCTCTGGCCTGCTGCTGAGCTCTGCTTCCTCTGCATTTTGTGAGATAAGAGACAAGTCTGAAGCACCAGGCAGGTTTCCCAAGTGTTTTTCATGCAGCCCAAATGGCCTGTGATAGAATAGAAACCACCTTTGAGCTGGGATTTTGAATTGTCTTTCTTTTTTCCAGTGCTCAATGTAGCCATATGTTGGACAATGTACCTTCAACATGTAAATCACAGTAGCCTTTCAAGAGACAGCCCAATTAGGCAGGAAGAGAGTCAATATTAGCATTTGTTGATCCAATGCTTCCAGCGGAGAACAGCCCAGCTGGTCAAACACCGTAGGAAGTTGAGCCAGAGTGAATGAGGATGAAGCAGCAAGGCATTTGTCTCCTGAAAATGCACATCAGATCCTGTCTCCACTCATCATTTTGAGATCCATCTTGCTTTCCACTTAAAAAAAGCTTAGCAGAAGCAATTAAATACTATTATATTGAGCATTTATGGCAAAACAATAACCCTTCAGAAAGTTATGCCACCTGCTGAGCTCTGATCTTTTTACTGGTCATGGAGGGTGAAGCAATGAAAGAAGTTTGTCTTCTCTAGAAGGTAAACAAATCATTTGCCATTCAAAGTAGATGTTCCAAAGGTAAATATATCTGCAGTTTTGCTTTCAGTTCTAAAACCTTTATATCTTACCAATAAATCAATGGAAATGAACAAAGCAAGAAAATGTAACCTGGGAAATAACCTGGATGCATAGAATACAGCAATTTGTGGGTATGCTCTTCTTTAAAATAAATCAGAGATAGTTTTGCCATTGGAGTACTGAATGTGTGGGGGAAAATGAGAAGAAATCTTCTTGTGGTGAGTCAGCTCATCCCCCATGTCCCCTTTTTTGGTCTTCAGGTAAGTAAAGTATATTTGCACACCTGACTAAATAGGAAGGTCTGATTTATTGACTTCATTGCTATCTGAATACAGAGCACCATTAGAGGAGGAAACTAAGACAGTTATTAAAAGAAGAGCTATGATAAGACCAAGGAAGTTTCAGTGATATAAACAGAGCCATTTTCTTTAGACCAGCAATTTTTTGTGCTGTATTTAAAGGATGTGACACTATGGTTCAGTATCATTGCCAAATTGGAATGATTATGCCTGTGAATCACCCATTTCAAAACATAATTCTTACTTACCTTGAAATGGAAAGAATGGAAAATCTAAACAAATAAAGGCATGTGGTTTCCTGGTGCTTGCTCCATAACATGTAGTGCATTGGTAATCAAAGGCATGGCAAATCACAGGAACACAGAATTTAACCCTGAGTCAAATTTCCAACAGGCATGGAGGGTACAGTCTGCCAGCTGTAACCACTTAGGAGAACAAGCATTCCTAACAAAAGGCTTCCAAAATCACAACCTGATGCACTGTTAACAATTCTACCAATTTATTTTGCATGTTGCGGAGTTCTACATGGATTACAAGCACACAGGCAGAAGATGAGTTAGTCACTGGGAGCAGATTAGAGTATCTGCTCCCCTTTGTCCTGGTTTGAGGGGAAATGGAATTCTGGGAGTGTGTCAGTCCAATTGGAGATGTAGATTTGCGATTGACACCTGTTTTGACCACTGA
The DNA here is from genome assembly GCA_024865655.1 of Emberiza elegans. NCBI lineage: Eukaryota > Metazoa > Chordata > Aves > Passeriformes > Fringillidae > Emberiza > Emberiza elegans. Next base: position 75,441,045 of record JALJVW010000206.1, read on the forward strand.
GAGTTGGATACGCCTCTGAGAACACACAGGGGTTAAAAGCAGAGCTCTGCCCCTGGGAAGCTCTCTTGGGACTTCGGCGTGGAAGAGGAAGGACCTCTCCCCCTGCTCCAGCTGTCCCGCCTGGGCAGGGGGAGGGGCAGCCATGTGGTAGGCCCGGGCCTGGATCGAAATGGGGGTAGGCCTGGCCTGGTCCCCCAGGGTGGAGGGAGAGAGACACCGGGAGAGACACCCAGGGTGGAAGGGTGGAGAGAGAGAGAGACTGAGAGCGACTGGGCAGCCCCCCCCGGGAAGACAGAGAGGCTCACTGCCTGAGACTGAGCTTTGGCCTTGAAGCTCGATATCGTGAGCTGCCAGCCTGCCCGGCCTGTGGAGAGGAGGGGGGTTGAACCAGAAGGAGTCCGGCTGCTTGTGGGTTGTGAGCTATGGAGTTTTAACCCTTTTCTTGGACAATGAAAGCTTTTGCAGAGTACTGACCCTTCCGGGAGAGGAAATGAAGGAAGATTTAAGCAAGTATTTTAAAGGACCGAGCAGGGGAGAGACTGTGAGAAGAACCTAGGGTGGAAGAGATGTGGAGTGGCATTCTTTGCTGGACGCTTTTTGTAGAGCCATGGACTGTTCCTGAATACAGAGACTATTTTCAGGGGGAGCCACCGGGTCCCAGAGTTAAGAAGGCAGTGTGGGAGCCTCCCGGCCCAGGAGGTGAAATAATGGGGGGACAGATGTCCCAAAATGGAGACTGTGCCTTTGTTTTGGAGTGGGACGATGGAATCCTTAAAAAGATAACCCTCAAAGTAGCTCTGGTCCATGTTCAGTGGTGAGAGCACTGAAATGGGAGGAAGGGGTCACGATCTCCAATCCGGGTGGGGATATGTGACCAAAAGCCCAGGGCATACAAAAAGGACTCCTCCTCTTAAGGAATTCATGATTGAGTATTTGTAAGGGTGGTTTTTGCTGGACCGAAGGATGTAATTGTATTGGGAATTTGGTGGGGGGAGGAGGAGAAACTGTATTCTGTGGAGTTTTCATTTTCCTTGAGATTGTCTTTTCTTTTCTTCCCTATACCTATGTAGTGTGTAGTTAATAAAGTTCTGCTTTCTATAGTTTTAAGTAGAGGACTGCTTTGCTTATTCCTAGGCACATCTCACAGCAAGTACCAGGGAGAAAGTATTTTCATGGGGGGCACTGGCACTTTGCCAGGCTCAAACCATGACACCCTTGTACCAGGTATAGAAGGAAAAAATCCCAAAAAACTACAACTACAACAGCAGGGCTCATAAGAAATGCGATGGCAAGAAAGAAATAGCTTTATTGGAGGAGAAATAAAGAGAACTCCCTCTAGGTGTGAAATGCCTGGCAGCAATGTCTCCTGCATGCTGACACATGTCTAGTTCAGAAAGTTCAGGAAAATGCAAGTGAGTGAGAATCATTAGTATTAAATATTAGTTCCTAAAGCAACATGGAATAATGCTGATCTTTCAGAATTGCATTAAACTGTGCTTAGAGAATCAAATAAAATGTATTTCAAGTAAGTGAATATATTTTAGAGCCCATTCTAGATACATTTCTCCAATTAAACAGTCCTTAACATTTGTTTAGCATAACCATCTCTCTTCCAAATTTGCCACAGTGTCCTCTGTTTTGAGGAGGTTTCTCTAGTGTCATTTCCATTTGAGCTCTGCAATAGCACAGCTTTATTTTAGCATCCACCTGGCCTCTATATTCCAATAGAGAAACCAAGCAGAGAGGAGCACCATGCATGAAGGAAGGATGAAATAATCTGTACCTCTGTATTCTGCCAGATAACCCACAGCAGCAGCAACCTGCTCTTTCCCTATGACTTTGCAGTCAGGAAGAGCTCACAGACCAGGAATTAAATTTATTCACAGACCAGCAATTAACTTTATTCACAAATCAGCTGTATGAAGCCTCATTTATATTGCCTCAAATCAAAAGCACAACAGTCCCACTGCTGTAGATTTTTAAAATCTGAAAATAAAACTAGTAATTGCCTTTTTCATTATTGCCTCATGCTGGCTCAAGATACATGAGCAACATTAAACACATTAGCTGCTCTTAGTCGGATTAACTAACTGAAGGCAACAGAACCAAAAGAGTTACGGCCACCATCCCTTCGAGGACAAAGGCTGGAGTCCCAAAAGTGGGCTTGAGAGCTCTCTGTTAAATTGATGTAGTTTGGGTCTGCTAGAGAATTAATCCTTTCATACAATGTTAGTGCACAGACCAACCACTGAACTATTTCTTTTGCACAATAGAAGGATAAGACTGGATCATTACAATCCTCCAGTGTGACCCCTGGAATAAATTGTGCTATAAGACTTATGTATTCATCTTGTTTGAATTGGAGCATTTCCTTCCAAAAAGCATCCAGTTCAGATTTTAGAATGCCCAATAAGGGGAAATTTATTACAATCTTTATTAAATCATTCCACTGGCAAATCACTCACACCATTTAAGATGTGCCTGCTTGGAATCTAAACTGCCTAGTCTTAAATATAATTGCATGGCTCCCATTTTACCTCTTTCAGCCAGACAGGAGAGCTGCTGTTATCAAATCTATGCTGCACATAAGGGCAAGCTGCTCCTTTATCTTCTCTTTAATAAACTTTGCTGAATCCTGCTGCAGAGAAAGGTTTCCAAATCTCAGAGTTCCTCTCTTACACCTCCCTGACTAAAAAACTTCCAGATCTGAATGTGGTATTCTGGTAACCTTTGTACCGTGTGTAATTACAGCTTGAACAATTTCCTACTCCTTTGCTCAGGCAGGGAAGGACTGGGAGCTCCCTCACCCCCAGAGCCCTTTTCTGAGTCATTGCTTCCCAAAACAGCTTTCCCCCACTGAAAAACCCTTCCCTGTTCAGTTTCCAGCAGCATGGGTTCATCTCCAGCCCCACCAAATAATGCCAGCCACGGGTTTATATACAAGGTCACAACGGGATGGGACAGCTGGGGAACAGGTCTTGAGCTGTTTATTTTCCAGCATCAGTCTCATGACAAGGTTATGACAATGGGAAGATGCCAGCAGCAGCTGAAGAACTCGATGTTATAACTCACTTTGAAAGTTTTTTTGACCAATCACACTAAGCAAAAGCACATTGACAGTAGATTTATCCAACCACTATAAGCACACTGTAAGTACCTTTGGTTAAAACAATGCTTGCTTATTTTGAATACAATACCTGCTTGTAAGCCTTAAAACACAATGGACAGAGCTCCACTAAGCTTAGAACTTCCTAATATCTTGCTAGATATACTTTCCTGCAGCTGATGGAGTTATTCTAGCCAAGGGTTAACACACAGACCATTGTTCTATTTGTCCTTACTTTCTACATCTCACAGAACATTTCTGCTGACAAATCTTATGGCTACTGCTTAGCTCTAATCACAGTTCTGCTGTTTCTGAGGACTGCCTTTTGCAGCTTCCCCAAAACCCTCTGATTTTAAGGATTCCCAGACCAAACCCCGATTGTTTGGTGCCACCAAGGGCAAAACACAAGAATTTGGTGTCTGTGAAGGAGCAGCCCCACACTCACCAGCCCAGGCTGGGGGCACAGCTCACACTGGGCTGGGCAGAAGCTGCTCAGGGACACAACCATGGCCCCAGATACTCACACGGCTGCAGGAAACACAATCCCCAGTCCTTCCCTCACTCTTTGGTGTAACCCCAGCAGAAGGGAAAGTTCAGAGGGCTCTCATGAGCACACAAGTGTAATTCAAGCAGCATCTAGTACCATTGTTGTTCTGATACAAGATGATTTGGAATCTGCTGCAAGGTGTTTACTGAAGATAGAGCTGATAGAAATAGGTAACTCAAGCATGAGCTCAGCAACATGCAGTTTCCTCAACTACAATCTTAAAAATCTAGTATTTAATAAAAATGCATTTCTGCAAGTATGGGAAAATCATAGGAGTGAGAAAAAGAATTTGGAAAGAAAATGCAGCATCTGCAGTAGAGACTGGTTGGCATTTTTGTTAATTGCTTACTAAATCTCAATTTATTTCAGTTTCAAATGTACTCTGACTAATGAATCAGCACACAGTCCTGATATATTTATGAAATAGCCAAATACCTAGTCCTTCAATTCAATTAATGGCCAGTATATTTGTCATTATAGATAAAGCTGCACAGCATGTTAATGTATTTATATGTTGTTTGGTGTATTAACATTTCTTATAAAAAAAGAAGAGAAGAAAGGATTGAAAACAGTAAAACAAGATTTATTGTCTTTAAACATTTAGGAAAGAGATATAAAATGGGCTTAAGAAGTAATTGGAAATTCTGCAAAATAAAAATGTCTGGAACATGAACAGACTCTCGGTCTCCACTACCATTTAAATTAGCTTTTATATATTCATTGTTTTGTAGATATCCACAACATGATTTTAAGACCTGACAAACAAAGCCACTCTTCATGACTAATGGAAATCATTCTGTCGAAGACAAATACTCCTCCAATAATCATTTTAATGGTCTTTAAATTCTCTAAGTATCGCTCCTGAGAGAAAATATTTAAAATATTTTTAAATATTTGAAATCCTTAGTCTTTCAAATAATGTCCAGCTTTTACATATATAGTCTTGGGCTAAAAAATAACAGGACTATACATATCTGTGAGGACTCCCTCTGAGGACAGAGAGACACACTCATTATCATTTCAGACAGGGTGCAGTCCACCACTTAAGCATGCTTCAGATACCTTTCCAAGCAGCCATTGCCTCTTAAGAATACAGGGGATTTCACTGCCTGTACACAGTAGTTACATGCAGGCATTTTAAACATTGTGCTGCCTTAATATTTATAATCCATTTATATCCTATTTTGCTTTCATATTTCTAGAAATATGTTAATAATTTGGCAGTAAAAATTCATGTTTTATCTGCATATAGTAAAAGTTGCTTTGCCTCTGCTTCCTCCTGCTTGTCTCTGTGAGATTGTTAATAGACTATTCACTCCCTCACTGCCTGTGCAGAATAATGAGTGTATAACGAGATTTCCTATAGAACAAGACCTTATAATGTGAGTTCATGCTTTCAGGCTCACAACAGCCAAAACCACATTATTTGGAACTCTCATTATGAATAAAAATGAAAAAAGTACTCAAAAGATCTGTGCAGATTGTGCAGATTAACCAAGTAGAGAAGACTTGAGACTTTTATTTTCCTCGGAAAAACAGATGTCATTGGCTTCTCAGTTTCATGAGCCATGCTGAAAACAGATTCAGGCAAAGAGGTAAAAAATGTTATTCTTGTGAGGATGAACTCCCAAAGAGTAAGTAAATCCACAGAGAAACTACAAGCAGGACTGATCTCAAGGAAAAGCAAGAAAGTGCAAATGAGGACACTGTGGAAAACACTGATGCTTCTTGCACTGAGCCTAGAGCTCAGGGGAAACATTCACACAGGGTATACCTTATTTTAGCCATTTTTGTACTTTTTCACACAGGCTTGTTGAAGAAAGAAAGGCGCTTTTTTAAACTTTTTTTTTTCCTTTTAATAATACTTTTTTTATTCCTTTGCTCTGCCTGGAAGCAAGACAGACATTCCACTGCAAATAAAAGGACATAAAAAAAAAAAAAAAAAAGAAAGGTGAGATCTCAGATCAAGGTTAAAATAAATGAGGAGAGTGGAGTCAGTGGAGAGACCAGCCAAGTGATAACAGCAGATCAGCTCTAATGAGCTGAGATTTTTTCCTGCAGGGTATGAGTTACTCTGTGAGTCAAAGGAATATTTTTAAGTGACAAATAAAATGCCACAGAGGAATTAATTGTTGCATTGTTAACTACTGATTAGTCATACATATCACAATATGTGTCTGAGTGATGTCATCTTTTAAACTCCCATCCCACATGAACATAATGGGGAGATAATTGCAAGAAGCTGGTTGGAATTAATCCAAGGGAAGAAGCAGGAAGCAGAAACTGCTGAAAAGCTTGTTTTAATCTTGAAAAGAGAAGCGTCATTCCACATTTTCCAGGACAAATCCTTCCCTGCCTCTCCATGGCCTCTGACAAAGCAGAGCTCATGTCTTTGTGCCCACATGCTTGTAGGCAAATATAAAACCTTTTTTCTTTAAATCCTACCAAGAGTTGATCATACACATGACTTTGTCTATACTTAGCTAGTCCTTGCCTAGGTAAGATGCTTTTCAGGACAGATGCTTGAGAGATTTAGGTACTTCCTCAGACAGTGAAAACCTGCTATGAAAATCCAGGTTTATTAACTGCAGTCAATAAAGAATCCTTTTTCCAGACAAAGGAAATACATTCCTGTTCATAAATTGAAGTGTGTAAATAGAAATATTTTTTTCTCCTTACTTAACCCTCTCAGCAATCATGACCCCCTTCATTCACAGTGATGGGCTGGAGAAAATAAACTTATTAAATTCATGAAATCTCCACTCTCTGTCCACTTAAATGTATCACAGGACTTGTTTTCTATCTACCACAGTGACAGTATCAGGTATAAATAATTCCAGTTTGTTTTTTAAGGCTTTTGAGCCAGTTGCCCTGGATTCTAAAGAACTTCCTGTGATGATTTTGAGGGTAATGTTTTGACAACTGTTTATGATGGATGAGGATCCCTTGTGACAATTCAACACAAATATTTCTCTTACCTGCCTGTTTGTTTGCGTTACCTGCTTCTGTTCCTGTGTAAATTAGCAAAGAGCAATTTGGTAAAGGGGAAAGCCCAAGAGTCTTGGGTATGAGATCATGGGAGAGAGAGTGGCATTGGGAAGAAAGATGACAATCCTTCAAGTTTCACAGTCCAACTGGTTCAAGGTTATTCATGATTTTATTCAGGTGTTCTTACTAATAGAAGATTAAAATCCTTCTGCAGTGAAACAATTCAATAAAAGGGGTTTAGTGCTATGAGTAAAATGAATTATGCACATAACACTACTTGTCTCATACTAATCCTGGTGAGCCTATTATCTGTTAGGCTCTATTACTGGCTCTCAATAAGGGAATGAAGATTTAGAGATCTTAAACTCTTCTAAACTTGCTCTAAAAATGAAGTAAATAATATAGCAGGATGGTAATTTTGGTGGGTTTTTTTAATCAGTCAACTTCCATGCTACAAAGTCAAGGTGACTTTTGCCATTGCATTTGTTATGGCGGATATATTAACAGACACCAGGCAGTCCATTACTCCCACATAAGGAATAACATCTGTAAAAAGAGTGTGATAAGACCATTCTTTCAGACTCATAGGCAGGAACACAAGGCCCCAGATACAAGATACAGCTGGAAAGAATGGAAGAATGAGCTGGAGTGCAAAGTCTGACAAAAGCTGAGCTGGCTGGAAAAGTGACTCCCTTATTGTTCAGTATTGTTTGGCAAAGCTAACAGGCACAGAGAATGTAAGCTGTAAGCAAACAAAACTGTCAAAGGCATCATTCTGACTTGGAGCAAAGATGAAGAAAATAAAGCAGTTTGGAAACAATGAGGGAAGCAAATGCCCCCAACTCTCAAACCATCAGAATAAACCATGATTTTACACACTTCACTCATGCCATCAAAATTTCTTTTACAAATAACTCTGCAAAACTGTAAATATGCATTTAGGACCTTTTGCAAGCATTAACCATGTTCTTACTAAACCAGGCACTGGCTCCAGACTTGTTCATCAAGTTATAAAGCTGGTATTTATGCATTGAAAATTGTCGTCATTAAGAAGTGTTGCAAAGGGCTGATTATCACACATTCCACTTGCAAGCAATAAAGCAGCATGCTGGCAATTCCACTCTCATATTTCCAAATGCCATATTAAAAAAAGGCATAATAATGATTTGCCACAAATCTTGAAAATATTCTTTTCCCTATAAATACTACTGAGACAGGCTATTTTCTTGCATATGTATTAATGCATTTAATTGAAAACCCAAGGCAGCTGTTACACTGCTATTCATTTTATTATAATCATAAAAATAATGGATGTTCAACACAGAGCTGAATACAGATTATTGCCAAAGCTATTTACTAATCCCTTTTCCCCTGATCATTCAAGAGACTAACCACAAATTTAAAAGCCAGAAATACAGGAGGAGAGCATTTTGTAGCAAGTTTAGCAGGGTACAAATCACAGGCATTTTTTTATTTACTAGGGACTAGAAATCTAGACAATGGAGAAATAGTGTCCCAAGCAGCAGTCTGCAGCATAACCCACAGACACCATTTTGTCTGCGCCCTTTCTTCATTCAAGCACAGCTAGAAGATGAACAGAGCTTAGCTCTGCCCCCTCCTATATCCTGGGCAACTCAGTGCCTACACCTAATTCTAGATGAAGACTAGAACTTCTCTCACCTGTTCCTGGGGATAGGACGAAACCTTGGCAGCCTCCTTCCCCACATTCAAAAGTTGTAGTGATGGCTTTAAACACAGTTCAAAGATAGAAAAATTACTGTAGCCGAATTCACACAAAAAACAGGATCCATCTTTTAGCAGCAGAGAAAAAGTCCAGTAGCTGTGGATGGAAATTACTTTTCTTGGCTTCCAGCAGCAGTAGCAAGGTAAGCATTCCAGAGACATCTCCTCCCCTGACACCACTTCCATATATTTAGCACACAAAAGAAAAGCAAGAACAGCCAAATTTCAAAACCACCTGCTCTGAAGAGAGACCTCAGGAGGGTTTTGGCATTGCATTTCAGTCAAAAAGGCAAGTTCCTGCATTCCAGTTTTAAAAAATTCTCTACAATCCTACCTGCCTTTTCCAAATCTGTCCACATTTAAATTCAAACTGCGATAGTTCAAAACACCTGGCAATTAAATACAGATAAAACAATTCTTGGGACCAAAAGGAACCTACTGGGGGATCACACTTTGTTTGCTGGTGCTCCAGCAACCATCTCATACAGCCTCTCTTCATAAAAGTTAAAGTTCTGCCCTAAAATCAACCTGGTTTTTGTCCCCATACTCTCCCCTTGCACTGTTCCATTTGTGTTAGAAATCCTCCTTAGTGTTTCCAGACTTGTGGCCACACCTGTATTATTGGCAGTGCAGTTGGTTGGCTTCTCCTCTCCAAGATTCTTGTCACCCTAACAAACTCTTTTTAGCTGTATCAAAGAACACAGGATCTTCAGTCTGATGTTTAAAGAGTCTCATAATCATTTTATTAGGCCTTTTTTTCCAAATCTGTCCAATGTTCAAACAACAGGGAAAGCCTGAGCACAGGGCTGAAAATAAAAATATCACCATTGCTCTGGGTTGCAACATTACCTCCCAGTTTCTCCTGGTCTTCCTTCCTGTGATGCACAGCAGTCACTTTTCCCAGATGCAGCCCTCAGGTGGGTTACTCATTCGATGACTAGTGCATCAAGGTATTTTCCATGTAGCATCTCCAATTAAGAACTTCCGTCAGTCCCTAAAATTTGAAGTTACGACCTTTCATTTTAAAATATTGAACTATTAAAATACTATTGGTCAAGTTTTAAAGGCAAACTTGTTGGACAAGTTTTAAACATAATCTTTGTTGTCATGTCATCTTTCCCAGATTGTGTCCTCAGCAATCTCATTAACAGAAGCCTATTTTTTTGTGCCATGGTCTTTTTTTTGCCTCTTTAAAAAAGAAAACATCCCCCAGGTCAATTCTTGAGTAAGTCTTCCAGTAAATTCACTAGCTCAATAGTTTGACAATTAGTACAGCTCAAGAAAAGAGCTGGTTCCCTCACAGGCAATGTATTATCTGCCTTGGACTTCATGAGCCAAACCACCAATGTGAGCTGAGTTTCATGAACCTTTCCCTTGCAGCAATTCACTTTAACCAAGAACCTTGCAAGAAAATTGCACATTCAGTTGGTAGCACGGAATTCTAAAAGACAAATATTGTCAAAGCTATATTCACTTATCCTTGACATTGAAAGGAATTAGCTTGTGCTTTACCAAAGGAGAAAGCAGTTATAGCATATTTATCTAGAGCTTCACCTCAATTCACAATGCTCCTATTCCTGGAAAGAGGTCATACTTGTAACTCCCTTTCTTTTCTGGTTTGCTTTATAGATAATGAAAACATATCAACTGTGAAATAACATGCACTTTTAGTTTGTTGACATAGAAAGGACAAGGTTAACCTCCACTTTTGTAGTCCTGCAATTAGGATTTTTTCACTATCAAATTTGTACATGCTTATGGCAAACATCCATTGGGCATTTCAGGTATTGTTACCAACAGAGCTGAGATTTATGCCATTCTGTTGATTGGTTTCTGTATCTGATCATTAAAAATTTAGCTCACTTCATTAGAGATGCTTCAAAAAAGGCTTACTGGTTTCAAAACTTAAGTTCAGCAAGTAAAATTCTCTCTTAAAATACTCACTGGAAACAAAATCCACATTGTAAAAATAATGTTTGGAAAGTATGTGTGAAGGGTTTTAAAAAAGATTTCAATACTAAGATATGAATGCCTGGAGACTGTGACTTGCAATGGATTTACCATGCCTGCTTTCCCATTTCAAGCCAGAGAGGGTTTATATATCTAAGGTACAAATCTGTGCCTTTACTGGAAGAGCTGTCAAGTGAAAGGATTACACAAATCATTGTCAGGTCATCTGTGTTACAAGCACAACTTGTAACTCTAAGTCTGTCATTATAAGCTTTTTCCACTAAACTAAGAGGTCTCCTCCCTCACTGTTCACCATTATTTCCCTGTTAAAAGCACAAAGTAAAGATCTGGGAAAACTTAAAAAAGCATTATTTTTGTAAGCAGAAACTTCCGTTATTAGATATTGTGGTGCAATATGTTTCTTCAGCTAGAACTCATCTTAAATTCAAATACCTTATTTCCTTCATATAGTTAATTAATGCAGTTCATGCTAAAAAAAGTATTACAATAAAATATTTTATTATTCTTCCCAAAAGAAGGCAATAATTTCTATACTACATTCATGAGCCCACATTCCTATCAAACATTAGCAGGGCAAAAGAGCTCCTTGGCAAACATGCCAAGAACCACAGCAGCATTTCTGCTGACCTAGAACCACTGAGGCCATGTACCCAACCTCCACACTGATCCTGTTAGGGATTTACTCTGAACTGCCTCTAGGCTGACCTGCAGACTTCATCTCAAAGAAAAGCAGACATTTCTTTCTCCCTGATTTTCCCCCCCTTCCAAATACTATAGTAAAATCAGTTTATGACAACTTGAAAACCTGCATTAGTTCTCAGGGGACGGGAGAACCCCACAAAATAATGACTCAGGTAAAAACCAACAGCTACATTTCTCTGAAAGAGCTCAGACATCACAACAGATATTTAGGTAAGGAATGCCATTAAAGAAAACTAAAAAAGCTGTTCCCAACCTCTCTGTTTACAAAACAGAAGAGGAGAGATAAAGACAATATCAATAGATCAGGAGATTGCTTCTATTCAATCTACTGAAACTCTGTTGTTGTATTTAGACACTGTATTCTATTTAATGGCCAGTGCATGTTGCAATAGGTGAAAAAAATATATTTTCTGTACATTTCTGCAGTCACAATCTATTTTAGTTGTCAGTGCCTGAATCTCACACATTAAACATACCTTTTCTGAGGACAAAGTCTGTGCTGCAGGCTGCATACTTTTTATTCAAAATTGGCACTATTTACAAGTATCCTCGTGAAATGTTGAGGATTTTCTCTTTGACTTCCAAGTCTGTAAATTTGCTCATATTTTCGTAAACCAAATTAGAGATCTTTTAATGCATTACAACATCTAAATGCAAAATGCCTTACAAACATACTGAGTCAGAGAATTGGACATGAAAACAATACTGAATATAAATTTCAGATGAAGCTCTTATTGCTAGAGTTGAGTTCTGAAATTCATGGCAAAGATGCCTTTCTGTCAAAAGGGGAAAGAGACAAGGCCCCGATTTCTAATGGTTCTGAAATATCTCCTGGCAAAAAAAAAAAAAAAAAAAAGGAAAAATAAAAGCATAATATATCATCTTACTACCATACTCAGACTTCGGAAGAGACATTCTCAGAACTCTTTTCGTCAAAAACACTATTTAATTTGAAAAGTAGGATAAGTTCTCATTAAAAAGCAGGAAGAAAAAAATCTAACAAAATATTACAAATTAGCTTCATTTTAACATTAATATTGCACTCTCAAATTCACAAAAACCAAGGTTTTCAAGGCTTTATATTACATTTATCTCAAAAATAGAGAAATTAGACAAATTGTGATGATAATAATATAAAGAAATAAAGGGTATATGCATTATTCAAATCTGAATAGCAGACGAGATTTTCCTAAATAGACTGATTATATTAATAGCTCTTTGAATAATAACTGTATGAATAGGGTTGCATAAAATCAGGTTTAACTGAAGCATAATTTGGCATATTAAAGGTGTCAGAAAAGATGTATCTGTAATTTGCAAAATTTCTTCCTGTAAAACTGTAAAATATTCATCGCTCATCATGTTTTTAAATTATGAGTTCAGAACTTTAAGAACACCAGATTTCATTAAATCCCCTTGTTGCATCTAAAGACTACCTAACAACTCTGCAAAAAAACAGAAAAAAACAGAGCTGTGTTTTCCATTGTCTTGAACATAGCAGTAAGCCTGGAAGCAAAGGCACAAATTGCATCTGTCTGCCAGCTCTCTGCTGGCTCTGCACCAAATTATAAAAGTAAGGAATCAGTCACTTTTAGAACAGCTGAGTTTGGGCTGAGGTACTGTTCTGGGCCATTCCACCCCAGATTTTGAGTGGATTATTCACCAACATTCACCTCCATGTGCAGCACACACTAACACGATGTTTATAGTCCCACTCTCATCAGCACTGAGATAGAACTGATGTCTTCAAATTCGTTTGTCTAACTAACCTGGGAGACTTTTGTAGTGACATTTAATGAAATTTTCACTGTACAAAGCATTAGTGTAATTATTGGCTAGGTTTTAAAGGCTGTATTTTATTACTAAAACAACATTAATTTGCTACACAAATCATTACAAAAGAGAGAAGTGTTTATCATGCTTTATAAGGCAGTGTGATTCTCATGTGACAATTTGAAAATAGGATAAGTTCTCATTAAAAAGCAGGAAGAAAAAAAAAAATCTAACAAAATATTACAAATTAGCTTCATTTTAACATTAATATTGCACTCTCAAATTCACAAAAACCAAGGTTTTCAAGGCTTTATATTACATTTATCTCAAAAATAGAGAAATTAGACAAATTGTGATGATAATAATATAAAGAAATAAAGGGTATATGCATTATTCAAATCTGAATAGCAGACGAGATTTTCCTAAATAGACTGATTATATTAATAGCTCTTTGAATAATAGCTGTATGAATAGGGTTGCATAAAATCAGGTTTAACTGAAGCATAATTTGGCATATTAAAGGTGTCACAAAAGATGTATCTGTAATTTGCAAAATTTGTTCCTGTAAAACTGTAAAATATTCATCGCTCATCATATTTTTTAAATTATGAGTTCAGAACTTTAAGAACACCAGATTTCATTAAATCCCCTTGTTGCATCTAAAGACTACCTAACAACTCTGCAAAAAACAGAAAAAAATAGAGCTGTGTTTTCCATTGTCTTGAACATAGCAGTAAGCCTGGAAGCAAAGGCACAAATTGCATCTGTCTGTCAGCTCTCTGCTGGCTCTGCACCAAGTTATAAAAGTAAGGAATCAGTCACTTTTAGAACAGCTGAGTTTGGGCTCAGGTACTGTTCTGGGCCATTCCACCCCAGATTTTGAGTGGATTATTCACCAACATTCACCTCCATGTGCAGCACACACTAACAAGATGTTTATAGTCCCACTCTCATCAGCACTTAGATAGAACTGATGTCTTCAAATTTGTTTGTCTAACTAACCTGGGAGACTTTTGTAGTGACATTTATTGAAATTTTCACTGTACAAAGCATTAGTGTCATTATTGGCTAGGTTTTAAAGGCTGTATTTTATTACTAAAACAACATTAATTTGCTACACAAATCATTACAAAGAGAGAGAAGTGTTTATCATGCTTTATAAGGCAGTGTGATTCTCATGTGACAATTTATTCATGCATGGCTGGAAAATGCAAATAATCTACCAAATTAGGTAGTGGTACCTGTCTTATGTGCTGAAAATAGCGAGTGCTTTGAGAACACTGAAAAAGTAAGATATATTGACATGCTTTATTGCAGTAAATGCTAGTAAAATTGCAATCACTATTTAAATCTTAGGCCTGAAATTAAACTCCACAAAAATAGGCCACTGTGACAAGAGGCAGCTCTCTGTAGAATTAGAGCTTCAGAGATTATATTTATCTTACTATTTTATCAGTGTAATGAGACAAATTATTCCCCAAGTATAAATTGATTGAACAACATTAATTTCTCAAAATAAAATGAATGGCCAAACCACAAGGGGTTATCTACTACATACATTTGTGCATTATCCATAGTACTTTTTCTCTTTTTTTAAAGGAATTCTTCATTTTAATACATTTTATAACCAGTGGCATGTTGGTAACTAACAGTAGTGTAGATAACCACTTCCACAAAATTTGACATTTGAGTTTTATGATTTGAAACCAAAAAGGAATTCTTGGCATTTCCTTTTTGCTTTTCACCTAGAAGTTTAAAGAACAAATTATATGTCCCACAACACTTGAACCCCTCATTACCATGAGTAAATCAGCTAAAGTAATCCTGTACAAGACAGTGTGTTCAACTGCAACAGAAGATTGTGGGCTCAGAGTTGCAATTATTGAAAAAGAAGAAATGCTCAAACTCCTTTCGCAGAGTAATACATCCTTGAGGCCCCAAATGAGCAATGGGATGTAGAAAATTTTACCATCTCCTTAGAGTTTTTTCAATTTATTTTTCAAGTTTTACAGAAATTTGCTGGAGTTTAGAATCCTTCCTCAAGAACCTAGTAATGAGAACAAGAACCTGCTCTCTCAATGATACTTCAAAGTGTCATGGGTTTACAAAAAAAAACACTGGCATAGAACATGTACATTTATTGGCATAATCTTTATTTTAAAGAGATCTCTGCAATTCAGTGAAAGACATTTTCTTCAGGTAGTGATTAGAAAAAAACCCTTTGTAGTAATTATTACTTTATATTCTTATGCAAATATAAAAATACTAAAAAGATATGACACCTTCCCAGGTCAGAACCCACATTCTCATTCAAATTCATTTGCAATAATCTCAGATTTATAAGTAAAAAATTAGTAGTCAAAATAAACATTTATGTACAATATAATTGGAAAACCTAATATCTAAGATTAGTTTAACGTATTTTTCAGGGTCTAGGCATGCACTGTCATCCAAACTACAATTCTTTGTGACTTTACAATAATATCTTTTGGGTTTGAACACCTTCAATACCTCTCTTGTGTTGCCATGTTGAAAAAACACACAGACAAGAGGGGAACTCCATGGGATCTCAAGAAATCATTTAGCATATGCAAAGATCAATTAAGCACTTAGTGATACACTGTAGTCTCCAGTGCAGTCTCCAGATACTATTCAAATGCATTAATATTAATCAAAATTAACATTTATTTCTTTCTATGCAGTTCCTATTGCAATATTATGGCATCTGAATAAAGCAGCAGCTTCCCGGTTTAAGCATTTCTACTCTGCTTATCTCAGTAATAGCCCAGACAGAGCATACTATGACTCAAATGCAAGCAAGCTTTTCTCATCCAAACACCTTAGTTCTCATGTTTCAGAGGAAATTTTTTTTCCCCTGAATTTGGATTCTAAAGAAACAGATTAGCTTCTTCCCAGCTTTGCTTACAGTAAAAACAATGTCCAGGCCAAACTGTAAGGAAACATAAGGCTTTAGGTTAATACATAGGAACAGCAGAAAACCAGGGAACTGCAGCATGAAGCTAGGTAGTTTCTCAACAGCTTTATAAACCTCTCTAAAGAGATAAAATAATCCAAACTCCTAGTTGCATATGCCCAACACTTTTCAGACTATTGGTATCAAAGTGTATTTACAATAAAAATAATCTAATTTTCATAAAACTTCTGTATAAATATATCACCTTGACACTCTCCTCACAGTGACTTCTATATGTAAATTAAATGTTTTAAACTGCAGTTGTCAGAAGTTTGGGTTTACCTTCATTTCTATTAGAAACCTTCCTTTGCAAAGGAAAATCTCAGGTCAGAATACTTGTGCAAAGCACTCTGAATTCACATCAATAAAATTATTAACATCCTGATGTATTTGTAAATCATTTTTTATTTTCAAACAAGGATTGATAAACTGCACAGTTCTCATTCCAGTCGTCCTTGCTTAGCATCACCTATTGCTCCCCATACATCAAATACAAACTCATCTGGAAATGCAAAGTCTCCAAGAGTTTCATCCAAAGCCACTGCAAATTCATCTGGGTTTTTCTTGTCTCTTCCAGCTTCCACAATTGTTGCAGCTAAAAAGCAACAAAACAAAAGAATGTAATTACCATGAAAGTGACAGCTAACACATAGGGCAAAGATAGGGATGGATGGGATTTGGGATGTCTATTTTCAACAGCTGGTGAGGTCAGCTTAGGGAGATGCAAACTCTACCAGGTGAATTTAGGATTCAACAGGAAATTATGCACTTAAAAAGTTCATGCTTATGCCTCTAAAAAGTGAAAAAGTTATTTCTGAAAATCTCATCCAGTTGGGTCAAATTGTGCAGGGCACAGCAACTAAGGAGTCAATCCTAAACTGCAGCATCTTTTGCCACTGCAGCTTCTCAGACTCTAGGAGAACACAGAAGTCTATCCCAAACACTGGATGCTGCCAACCCATGGATATTGGAGCAAATGAAAACATCTCTTGATCATGACACCTGCACCTCCATGAAGGGTGAAAAGAGTCAGCACAGAAATTTCTCCTGGTTAAACTGGGCCCACAGAACCTCTGGCAGCAAGCTACCATAGTTTGAGGGCAGAATGCTCTGTAAGACACACTCAGCACAAACAGCACTGCTGAATACAGTTTATTTTCTGAGCTGCATCTCTGCTGCACAGCCTCTCTTCACAGGAAAATGATGGTATAGTACAATAGATGAAACATCAAAGTCTGCTTCATTTTGTGATTACTTTACACCCCCACCTTAAACTGCTAGGTGTCCTCCATCTTTTGTTAAACATCAAATACCTGCCACTTTCTTCACAAGCATATCAAATTCAATTGTCAAAGTGAAGGATTTGGTAGCTTCTAGCCTTTTCTTAGAGAAATGTCCAAATGTAAAACATATAATATAGTGCCTGAGAAAGGGAAGGAAGTTTTGAAGAAGCCACAGGAAAACATCTTTCCTGGGACAGTCTGCCATCTACCACATTGTATTGAATCAACATGGCAAAATCTCTCTGAGAAAAATAAAAATAAACATTCCCTGCTCTGAAGTTTTACTAAATTTATTTTATTTTATTTTGACCTAAAACTCAGCTTAACTTTATTGACAGTTATGAACTTCTGGCAAACAGTACTTGCTGTTGTGCAAACATGTAACAAGCTGTAAGCAAGCCTGAGCCATACTCCACATTGTAAATGTCAACAACAGTAACTCTGAGGAAACTTGATGCTTTGGTTTTAACTGTGTTCAGCTGTGAGGCTCCAAACACAATCACAGTGTGTCAAACTACACAAAGCTGTCCAAGGAAAATGTATGTAAATCTTGACAAATAAACTGCTGTGATGGAGACAGTCCAAGTGTACCCCAGCTTCCCAAGCACCAACTAATGGTTCTCAAAGACTCTCAAGACCCTACCAGAAGAATCCCTATCCCTGTTGCATTCTCTCTGTGTCCCCTGTGAAGTTCCTCAGACTCTGATTCAGACAAGTCTGGATGGGAAATGGCCATTAAAGAGGGGACTCCTGTTCCTGGTAAGTGTAACACCACTCTATATTCCCTGACAATAAGGCACAAGAAGGTACTTACAGGGAAGAAAGCCTGGAGATAATGAGGTGAAGGGTATAATTGAAACTTCACAAATTTCTGGATATGAAGCAGGATGCGAACTTACTTTTTATGGACACTGGGAGAAGGGTGGAGAGAAAAGAGCTGCGGAAGGTGGAGTAAGAACAAACAAGTCAAGGGATTGTTACAACAGATATTTAGAAATCAAAAGAGTAAGGATCTAGACAAGTGTTCAAGCAGGGTGGGAGTGAGGATAAATTGGCCAAGAGATATGGAAGAACCATATGAAACAGACAGCAGCAATAAAACAGGACAACAAGGCATTATATCACAGCCCAGCTACCCTGGCTGAAGCTTCAGAATTGCACATAACAAACTGTCATTAACAAGTGGAACTTCAAATGCAACTTTCTTTAAAGACTGACCTTCCAAATAACTAAACGGACTCTAAAAGATGGATTTATATAGATTTATGAAACTTGAAAACAAATCCACTAAAAACTTAGCGGATCAACTTTCAACCCAATCAAGCAAGAATCAGAACATCGCCGCGCATAACAGCCTCAAAATAAACCCCCCATTTTCACCTGTACTGAGTAAGTGCGACCAGCACTGCAGGGCACATTTAATGCGGTATATTCACTGAGGCACAGCGGCATTCCCAGCCCCACCTGCAGCCGGAGCCAGGCTCCGTGGCAGCCGGGGCGCTGCGGCAGCGCGGTGCTGACCTCCAGCGCCGCCCGCCCGCACTGCCGCCGGCATCTGCCACAGGGCCGGCATGGGCCGAGTCCCCCTGCCCCGCCGGCATCCCCGAGCACAGGGCACCGCCGGGGGCGAGCCCCTGCCGCCGGCATCCCCGAGCCAGGGCACCGCCGAGACACGGCCCTGAGCTGCCGCCGGCATCCCCGAGCACAGGGCACCGCCGGGCCCCGACACGGCCCCGAGCCCCTGAGCTGCCGCCGGCATCCCCGAGCACAGGGCACCGCCGGGCTGCGACACGGCCCCGAGCCCCTGCACTGCCACTGGCATCCCCGAGCGCAGGGCACCGCCGGGCCCTGCCATGGGCCGAGCCCCTGCACTGCCGCCGGCATCCCCGAGCGCAGGGCACCGCCGGGCCCTGCCATGGGCCGAGCCCCTGCACTGCCGCCGGCATCGCCGAGCACAGGGCACCGCCGGGCCCTGCCACAGCCCCGAGCCCCTCCCCGAGCAGGGTGCCCACAGCCCTGAGGTCAGCCGGCATCCCTGCAGGGCAGCCCCCATGGGCCGAGCCCCCTGCAGTGCCGCCGGCATCCCCGAGCACAGGGCACCGCCGGGCCCTGCCACAGCCCCGAGCCCCTGCAGTGCCTTCCCGCGGGTCAGCTGCCCTGCCAGCCCCTGAGCTCAGCCCCCATTCCCTGCCGGGTTCCCGGGGCAGCTGCCACAGCCGCGGGACGGCGCTCCCAGGGCGCACAGTGACATTGGCGGAACTGAAGCGGAACTCCCAGGGCAAATCAAAGCCCGTTGACTGCCAAGGCATTCAGCAGATACTTGCCAGCTTGAAGAAAACTTTGCTGCTTCTCAGAGGGTGACAGCTTCGTGCCAAATTGTCTCCACTCCCCTCCCTTTTCCCCACTACTTCTTGTAATCACTTATTGTGCAGCTCTTACAGGAATTTTATTCCAATAGAATATTTTTCCACAGTCAAAAGAGCCTCAATTGTTTTCAGATTTTCCTTTTTTTAGTTCACTTCAGGCAACGTTAATGTCTGATTAATTTTTACATAAAATGTGAAAAGTTTAGCAATCTTAAGAGTGGTGAAAGGAATTAGAAGTCTCATCAAATTTAACTGAGAAGTTAATGTCAAGCTTCCCAGAATATGAACAAAGTAATATCTTGGCTTTTCAAATGTAGTTCTTTTAAAATAACCTCAAAGATCTTTCACAAAATCCTTATTTTCACTTTTAATGGACACATGGGGCACAAGCCATGGAAGCTACCTTCTTCCTGCCATTCTTATTATCTACCTTACATAGTGGTTTTGCTACCTATATCCTATACTGTAACTTCTGAAAAAGCTTTTTTTCAGAAGTCCTGACAAGAGCCTCAATATTTATTTAGCTGTAATGCCATTAGAAGTTTTGCCTTCATTAAAAGGTAACAAATATTGTTCTGTCCCATCACTCTAAAGCAGAAAAAGAAGCATGTTATTGCAGTTTCCAGTATTTAATGTTACTTGGTTTAAGTTTCATGTTGAACATTGTCAGATCTGGTACTCAATAACTATTAGAAATATTTCTTCTTGTTCCTTTTTCTTAAGTATTAATTCTTCTTGAAGTTTATTTTGTTTAACTGGACTTGCTGCCCTTCCTTTTATCAAAAAACTCCCCTTATTCTTTCAGAGTAAATGAACAGCTGCAAACAATATATGCATATATGCAATAAAATCCTTTGGGAAAGGTAGTCTGGTGACAGAAGGAAAAGAAAAAAAGAAATTCAGGGAGAATATCACTTCAGTTAAAGCATTTAGAGATAAAAAACATCTATTGAATATTGATGGGTTGGATTTGCAAGCCAAGAGAAAAAGCTTGGGTAACAACAAAGGTTTAAACCTGTTAAGATATTTTGACTAGATGGTAAGTTTGAAAAATGAAGTCAAAAATAGAGAAGTAGAGTCCATTTTTTTTAAACACAAAAGACAGAATATTCAAGGATATTTCAGCCTGATCTCCGTGATGGAAGGTTATTAAACAGACTATCTTGTGTGTGATCACACAGCATGGACAGGACAATCAGGGGGTCAGGCCCAGCCAGCATGGGTTTAGGAAAGGCAGGTCCTGCCTGACCAACCTGATCTCCTTTTATGACCAGGTGAGCCACCCACAGGATGAGGGAAAGGCTGTGGATGTGCCCACCTGGAATTCAGTAAAGCCTTGGATACTGTTCCCCACACCTTTCTCCCAGAGGAACTGGCAGCCCATGCCTGCACCAGGGGATGTCCAGGTTGGACATCAGGAAAAATTTCTTCACTGAAAGGGTGGTTAAGCATTGAATGGGCTGCACAGGGAAGTGGTGGAGTTACCACAGCTGGAAGCACTCAAGAAATGACTGGGTGTGACAGTCTATGTTTAGTTGGCATGGTGGTGTTTGGTCTTGGTGATACTGGAGCTCTTTCCCAACCCTAATGATGCTGTGATACATCATGCCTGATAATATTATAGAGAGCAACAGAAAGGAAACAATCATCCAAAGGCAGAAAAACAGAACAAATAGGAACAAAATATTGATGGATGAAGACAAAAGGTGCTAAAAAAATATGTGGACAGGAAGCCCTCTTGCCATCATTTACCATCGGTAACATTCTGGGGTTAAATCCAGACTTCCTCCCACCCAGAATTTTTGGGATAAAATACAGTCCATAAAAACTCAAGTCTCACTGATTTAAAAAAAATAAATGCCAATATTTTTAACTAGCACTGTTTCCTGAGTAGCTCCTATTAATCAACTGCTCAAACTCCCTTACCAGAAAGCACTCATAGAATTTAAAATAACCTGAATTATCTCTCAGCTGTGTATTTATGTTTTAAAGAATGCTGAAGTCAAGCCATGGCCCAGTTTCTAATATGCCCATAAAATGGCTGAAGAATACATTTCCAGAGCCAACTGCCCCTTCTCTGGATTACATGCAGTTTTCAGTACAAAGGAGTAAGGAAGTAAAAAGGTAAAAATGCATCCAAAAGCAGGTATGTAAATCTCAATAGCATTTAGATCTCTGAAAATAAAAATAAAAAACTGTGCCAGAAAAAAGTGCATGCATTTTCTTTAACAATTTCCAAGTATTTTGGTTCAGCCTAGGGATTTGTGTGTAGATTTAGTCAGCCATTCTTGAAACTGTCAAGATACTTAACAAAGCAAAAATTAAGGGCTTTATCTCACCTTTAATTCTGTCTGTAATTTAACATTACTTCTTCCTTCCTTTATTTCTAACTTATGTCTTAAAACTGGGGCACTGTTTCAGAATTCAACCACACCATGGAAGTGTCATTTTAATGGAGATGAAAGAGTAACATTAACTGACATCCAAAGATTCTGACAAACAGAAGTGCATGGAAGTGAGCAATGATTGAGATCTTAATCACTTGTCAGCTGCACTTTGTGATGACTTGCATTTTCAACTAATCTGGCTTGAGTAATGAGAGAAATTTCGAGCTAAGTGGTGATTGGCATCCTCTGAATGAATCTTTTCCTCATATTTCATTTTCATGGATGACTGATCACATCCAGTATGTGAAAAACTGACATGTGTTAATTGAACAGATTTGTGACAGGTGATTAGCTCTCCTTTCCTAAAGAATCCTTGAGCTGTTTAATTGTTTTAAAATGGTAAAGTTGGGAGGTTTGAGTCAACAACTCTGGTTGTTGACTCTCAGATTTGAACTTCAGGATATGGCTTCAAAGGTGCAAACTAAAGCTACATGAACCCTATAGTCTTTGATTTCTGACAGCTTCTCTTAGTTTCACTACCTTTGGGGAGGAAAAGAAGAGGTGAGGGACAAAACAACCACCCAGCTGTGAAGAAAAGAGCCTCTCTATGAACAAAGACCTCTTCCTTCTTTGAGTATTCTTTTAAGGCTTTTTTTTTTAAGTTTCCAAACTACACACTGAAAGATGAAGGGTATTAGATCTTTTGAGGGGAAAAAAATTCAAGGAATTCATGGGAAAACTCTACCAGGTGCTTAGCTATTAACTCAACCATATGTGTTGAAAGCTGAACTTCTCAGTCTACTGTGCAAGAGCCATCCTGTTTACAGTACTGAGAGCCAAAAATACAGGGAACGCCAGTTCCCACAGGACTGTTCCCATGGACACCAGAAGCAGAGCACCCACAGCTGCTTATTCCTGCAGGGCAAGGAGCCTGGGGACCTTGGAAGTAACCTGCAAGGACAGGAGCTTCCAGAAGCCCAGCATGAGCCAGGACTGCAACAGCTGCAGGACAAAAACAGCTCCCAGAGGGACAGCTGGCAGGGCACTGCGAGCTTTGAAGCCTGAGCCAGACTGAGGCACAGAGGTTGCAGGAGTGAGATGGGACATGGAATCCTCCCTAACCTAAACATGGCTCAGCAGCACACAGGCCTCCCAGGAGTGCACTGCATGGCAGCAGCATCACATACTAGAGTTGCTGGGAACGGAAATGTTGAGAACTTCTAGATTCCCGGGAATTAGAAAGTTTAGATAAAACCTACAAAACAGAACTCGAGTTTTGGACAGCTCTGGCCTCTCTTCTATGCCAGGAAACTCACTTCTGCCTTAGACTGAAGGACAAATACTGTTTTACCTACATTTTTTCCTGTGAGAAAACTAGTGAATCTGCCAAACAGATGCTTGCTGGTAGAACCCAACAAAGGCCTTTTGGCTATTGAGATAACCACCTTTTGTTCTCATTCCTCTGTGCTACCCGCTGCCCCTCCAGCCCTGATGCTTCCCCTCCAGAGCCTCATGCCAGACCTATTTTCTCTTCTGCTTTGCCTTTTCCACTTTCTCTTATGAAAGGGTTCTTTTCAAGATCACTTTCCATTTAGCCTATTCTTTCCTTTTTCTTGGCTGGTTCTTTTAAGATATTACCATAATAATAAATACCTTCCTCTTTGTCTCAGTACCAGCAGTTCCACAAGATCCTAGGAGGATTATAGCAGCCATAGCAGGCTACAACAGCTAGACTGCAGCTTCTTCCCACACAAATAGAAATTCCTATTTAGTTGTTGTCAGAATAACAAAGAAAAGCAACAGCTGCAAGGACAAGTTTGGTGCATCTTTAAGGAACTTACAACACTGGGGTTATGTAGTTTCTTTCATTATAAATCAATGATTCTATAACTAGTAAATATTCTGTAAGTTTTTTCATGTTCATCAGAACACAGGTTTTAGAGATTTTGATAAATTTGTGTAATTATTCTGTCAGTTGCCTTGCTAAATAGTTGCTTGTCCACTGATGAAGATCTCAGATTCAAACCTTAGCAATCAACTTCGATGGGTCTATGCCAAGGGGCAAAAAATCAAATAAACATACTTATCCTGAAAAATTCTTACTCATGGCACACACAAGATCCACTAGAAAATATATGCCAGAAAGAATACAGTGGTGACAGTTATAGCAAACAACTAAAAAATTCATGCAACAGTGTATACCTAATGTGCAGAAAGAACAGAGGATTGATTGAGTAATTACATCATAAGGACTGAAGTGGAAGGGTGATTCTTTTATCAGAAAAACACATTTGTAGAAATACAGGCAAATCTTTGAGACTGCAGGCTGGACAAATTTTCCTTCACTTACATCCAGAGACTAAAGTACTCAATAAATGTTAGACTACAGAAAATGAGAAATTATTTACTCTTGTAGTAATGTATCTGCTAAAAACTCACCTAATTCAATATCTCTTATGCCCATGTATGTTTCAAGAAGCTCATCCACTTTTTTAATTGCTTTTTCTTCAGCTTCAGTTGGCTTTGTTGGAATAAAGGGAGAAAAGAAGAAAGGTATGATTATATCCATGCAGATTTCAAAATAACCAGCCATGTGCCAGTGATTATCCTTACTCCCACCTTGGCCCCCTAGACTTACAAAATTTACAGATAAAACACACTCTTCTCACAAACATGAGCTTTCCTCCTAATATCAAGCCACACAGTTCATGCATTCAAACTGAACAGGGCCTTGTATCTCCTGACAATACAGATCTCCATCAAATCCTCATCAGCTTTAGAAGAGCCCAGAATTAATCATATTTATTCACCAAACTCTAATTCTGGTTTTGCACAAATTGATGTCAATGTATTTAATCAGCCTTTCCTAACAGCAACCCTTATACCAGCCCTGTACACTTCAGGGTCAGAAATGGAACAAATTCTTCACAACCATCCCACCTCTTTTTACAACCCCATTCCCTCTTTTAAGCACCCCTTGGTCTAATCTAAATTCATCCATGTAGTCCATGAACTCTAAATCTGGGTTTTCAGGTTCTTCAGCCCCATCCTATCCCTGCTAGTCATCAACTTCAGTTGTTCTCTTCAGTCCCACAAGCTTTGTAACATCCAATTTTTCCTTCCTACTTATCAGCCTTGGGGAAGAATAAATCAGAAGCTGGGTGAAGGGCATATACCCCACCATACCATTTCCTCCACAGTAGCAGGGCCTTTGGCTCTCAGGCGAAGTGTTTCTCTCCCTTTGGAGATTTTAGCCTCTGACAGAGTTCTGCCTTTGGACCGTGGTTCCAGCTTTTCTAAAGACAAAACAAATCCAACAAAAATAAAATATCGACCAAAACTACATATACAGTACAACAGAATATGAGGTATCTGTTCTGGTTATTACAGTATCTTCACATTTAGCCTAATTGAGATCTAGACTATGTACAAATCTAATTATAAATTAACTATTCCAAGTATAACTTTGCTGACTATTTCTTGTCTTCAAATTGTAATATCTGCTCAACTGCACTGAGGCTAGAACAATTGACCAATATATCTAAGCAGGCCTACGGCATTCATTTCATATATGTACCTTGTGTAATTTTATTTCCCTATTCTACAGAGAAGCATTTATACCTTTAAATTAGATAGCAGCTGAAGTCACCGGCCAACTGCTGATTTATTTGGGTCTTTACAGACAGAACACATAGCAGGTTCAGCATTGCAACTTTTCTATCTTTCACTGATGCACTGGTGCCAGCACTCCTGCTAAGCAGGTGATGATGAGCCACACTGAGCCGAGTTAACAATCTGCTTATCAGCACTCACAGAGCTGGAGTGGCCATAAGCAGATCTGCAGGAGGTTTTCCACTGGTTTCACCAAAATTATTTCACAGCTGATAAATCTCTACAAAGAGTATCTGGTTTACACGAAGCTTCCTTTACCTGAATTCAGCCTTTCATCCTGGGTAAGGGCACCCCAGTTAGTAGATGGAGCACAGAATCATTTTAAGATTTGGGTTTCTTGTTTCAGGATGCAATTTTACATTCAAGAGTGGCAAGGCTTTAATTTACTTACTGACATGGGAGTTACATAGTGAATCTGGAAAGTGCTAGAAGAGAGGAGACAATTCTGCAGAACTGCTTTTATTTGTCCTGTTTTCTCTAACCGATAATTCCTCCTCTTAATAGCAGGCTTTCTAATAAGCTATTTTGAAGGGAATACTTTAACATGTTATATTAATTTTGATCAGATAGATTTCAGCTCATCATTCTAGCATAAGTGGCCACAAATCCAGATTATTATGCTGAACAGTATATGCTTGAAAAGTAAATTTTATTAGCTTTCATGATACAAACAGGTATGTCAAAGTCTCTTATATATACCCTTAGGATCAAGTCTTTTTCTTTATCCTTTTATTGCTTCAAGGACAGTTTAAAACATCCTTAAGATTGTCATCATTTCTGCTAGACTTGTTTCAAAAAGTCATTCCTGATAAAAAAAAACTCATATTTTTCAAATTCTGTCACCATTATCACCTTAGAACTCATGATTTGACATAACCTTCATTTGCAGTACTTTAGACCAAAACACTCTGGCTATCACTAAACTATTTTTCATGTTCACATAATTAAAATGCAGAGTTTGTGTTATGCTGCCTTTGTTTCTGTTCATTTTTCACAATTCACAGACGCTTGTGACTGATACAAATCTTTTATTCTGTGCTATGAGCCTTGCCTAAGGGGAGCTGAGACAGCCTGTGTGTACATGGTAGAAGGATGTCCAACCAGTAAATTATACTTATTTCACATTTCACTGAGAGGAAGAAAAATAAAAGTAATTTCATACAAAGGTTTGTCTCTCTATTTCTGCACCCTCACCAAATTCTGTTGAAATTAACAGGATTTCAGCACCTACTTGTCGAGCAGGATCTGGATCTTGTCTGTCATCTCCTCTGGGGCTATTCTTAGTGCTTAAGCATTATCTTTGTGCCTGAAGCCTAACTGTACCTAAGGCTAAAGGCAGAACATTTTAACCTAGTGAGCACTGAAACTCGCAAGTTAATTTGTGTAAGGTAAAAAATAATGTCCATTTTCCAAAAACCTGGTCACAAAGCTCTGGTTGCCTCTTAAATCAATGGCAGAGAAAAGGTATTGCCATGAAATTAGTGCATTTTCTCTTCTACATCAAAGGCAGACTAAAAGGTATCTTAGCCACCCAGCTAAGTAAAAACTACTAAATTATGGCTGAAGTCATCAATCAAATGCTGATTTTCCCTGCTCTTTACAAACCGACCATGTAACACTTCTAGCATTGAACACAAATTACAGACACATATTAAAAAGTGGTATTGCTGCATTACTAATTGTGGTAGACAACATATGCAATTCCTTAGCATAATATATAACATACACATTTACTTAACAGCAGTACCAACTTACATACAAACACATTAGAGATCAACTCATAACTCCCATTCTTCACAGAAGCACCAAAAGCAAAAAAAAAAAACTTTGCATTTCTCTCATTTTCAATTTCTGCTACTATTCTGACACCAAGTGTCAAGACTGGTGTATGACAGTAGCTGTAAACTACTAACATTAAAAAATTTGGAAAACAAACGTTTAAAATTTTTGCTGCTGTAGTGAAGACAGTGATATTGAGTTGACTGTTACTGCAGGTGTGCAGAAGGCCCTCATAAAATTTGTGATTTAGCACTATTTAGAAGTTTTTACTACAGGAAAATGCTACATGGTTTGGGGAGAGGATCCCAAAAATTGAGATAATAAAAATTGTAACTCAGTCTCTATTTTGACTACCTGAGCAAAACTTCCCTTTTCTGTTTGTTTGTTTTCTACATTGATAGAGTTAATAAATACAAGAATTAGCAGTAGGTGTGCATTCCTCCTATTTAAGCAGCACTTCTCATAGCATGCAGGTGGCAAGCAAAGACAGAGCTTTGCAATTCTGCTTTCTTCCAATTCTGAGTTACCTGCTGCATGACTGGAGATCCACAAGAAGGTTGGGGAGGGAGAGAGGGAGAACAAGCAGGCAGCAAAGGAGATGCTCAGGCAAACCCCAGACAGTGCTTGCTGCAGACTCCCTGCTGCATTAGAGAGCACTGACCCCAGTAAAGGGTACAGAAATAGAGAAGTCTGACACACAGAACAGGGATTATGTACCAATAGAGGAAAAATGGAGTTTTGAGGATCAGGACATTAGTGAAGTGATCCAGGCTTTAAAACTGTACCTATGAAACAATTCCTGTTCTAATTTTGCATCATGTAGTGGCAAAAGAGACTGACTAAGGCTCAGGTGAGGTAACCCACTCCAGGATGACTGCTGGAGAAAGCAAGATGGAAAAAAATCCATTCATAAATCTTCTACTTCAAAGAAAAAAACTAAGTGTACTTTCTTGTATTAGTTATGTTACACACGTGGACACCTGGCTGCATTCTGAAAACAAACCCACAATATAATGCAAGGATGGGATTTTACTCTCAAGGTGTTTTACTGATCAAGGTGGACAGTCAGATCACTCACCAAATGCTTTCAAAGGCTCTACCAACTCCAGCTTAAACTTCTGACCTTTCTCCAGATCTTTCAGCATTTTGGCAACTTCATAATGCCGACACTCTGACACATTTCTCCCATTTATGGTCTCTATGTGATCACCCACGCAGACAGTTTTGGTTTGGTCCATAATGCTGCCTTCTTTGATTCGCTGTTGTTTTAAAAAAACACCACCAGAATTAGAAACATTTCTTTAAAAGGTGATCATTTTTAAGAGGTGACACCATCAAGTTTCAAGAAAGTCAGTTAACAATATCAGTATTACTGAGCTTATTATTCCAGCAGTGTGTTTTGTCTATAAGATTATCATAAAACATATTTTGAAAAGCATTATTTTTCAAACAAAGTATTTAATAAGCCTTGAATATACAATCAGACAGGGGAAAAAAGAATGCAACCACACTTCAGAAATAAAGAATCCTGAATAACATAACATTTTTGTGCCTTAAAATTGATCACAGGCATCTCAGTAATGTGAATGGTTGTTCAAGTTTTTGGGGTTTTTCTATTTATTAGCTTGACAAGCATAGGAACAGAATTTTTCTCTTCTCAAGGTGAGTACAGGGACTTAGTAACAAATTACATACTGTAAAGGCTGATCTTAACAAGACCCATCCTCAGTGCTGAAACTACTGTTCTCCTCGTTAAGCTATACAGCTGTATATTAAAGGATATCCTCTGAAATAATAAATAAAATTATTTTAACTGCCATCTCATGGAAAATACAAATAGTCTAAAGGTCATAACAGAAGTTACAGCTTTTACGAAGTGTAACTTAAAAAGTATGGGGAAAAACCTTTAAAATATCTCTATGATTTATCACACTTTAAATTTCAGTGATTCTGTTTACTGCTGTTACGTACTGCCATATTGGTTCATCGTGTGCATACATCACTTAAGCCCGAAGAACAATCTTTTCAACAAAGACTGGCGTGGTTCAGCTAACTGTGTGTGAGATAACAGTGAGACAAGGCAGATAACCAGCTGCCACCTCCCACTGTAGCAGCCAGCCTGGCTGCAATCCTCCAGGAGCTCCTCCTGTCCCTGCGCAGGGCTGAGCCCACGCATGAGCCTCCATCTGAGAGTCAGTGGGAAGTGTGAGTGCTCACTGCCATACGCTGCACTGCCAGCATTTGAAGCTTCAGGCTGAGTTTAACTCTTTCTAGCCCCAAACAGGAGCCTGGTGGCGAATGTGGATGTGGGTACTGTACACACCAAAAACCAAATGTGCTAAATGCATTCCTGTTACCAGGACTCAAAACCTGTCCCACCCAGCTTCAATCAATGTTTAGTCTACATGTTGAATAATAATTTAGCTTTTCTTCTTAGCACTTGGATCCCAACACTAAAACTGTTGAAATAATATTCACCGGCTGTTATTTGTGTCACTTTTTATCATCTCTCCAAGTTAACTGACTGAGACAGTCGAGCTACACTGTCACAGTAATTAAGATGCAATTGCCTGTATTTCAAGTGCTCTACAGCCCATTGAGAATGGATGAGGACCTGTATTTCCTATGTAATGCCTACTCCATTTGATAATGTCTCCTTGTATACCACTCAGTTATACTTCAAGTTCTACTGCTGTTCTTTGAATGCTAATTTGACTCCATAATATCTTTTCCCACCTGCCTGTGTACCCGAAAAACAAATTTGTGAAAGCAGAATGACACCAGGTTTTGTTCTTAGTAAGGCAAAACAAGATTCAATTTCATAGGAAAAAGCCCTGCAGTTCAGTGTCAGGTTTAAAATTGATTGGGTTACCACATAAAACCTAGAAACCTCTGTGTTATTCAAAATGCAGTAAAATAACTACAACCCATAGCAACCTTCAACAACCCACCAATCAGTAAATTTAGTATTAATTTTTAATTAAGAATGGGGCATAGTTACAAATTTTTTATGAAAATATATGTATATAAACAAAAGAATTCTATATAACTTTAGAGACAGTCTCCACTTAGGCATTTACCTAGACAATGAAGAAAAAAAGATGCAGCTTTTACTTTTGTGTATATATATATATATATATATATCAGTGTTTTCTATGCTGATTTAAAAGATCCATTAGCTAAATCTACAACAACAACAAACAAAGTACACTCCAAGAAACTCCTTAAAACTGATGCATTCCCATGAAGACCATATCAATTTCATTACAATGCTTAATATTAGACCAGTACAAAGAAAAAAATATATATTTGCTCCGAGGACTTTTACACAATTTACTGGAAGTTACAATTTGTCTGGCTAATGTTGTGAGGGTTTTCCAGTGTGCTCCAATTGTGCAGTAGTCTATGTGAGGGCTGTTCTCTCTGCCTGTTACCAAGCAAGCACAAAGGGAGCGTCACTGCACAGGGCTGCACTCGTGAACGCTGCTCACTGAAGCATTGCTTCAATGCCTTCCTTTAAAATGCCACATAAGCAGCAGCATGACTGAATGTTATGGGCTGTAGATGCCACCACTAGAAATTCACAGTTCTTTATGACTATAAACATAAAGTTAGGCTATGATTTTGCCAAAATGCTTAGTGAAACCTTTACTGCATCTTGACTTTCACAAACTTGACCTCAGTCACGTTTTTCCACAACAAAGACAAACAAACTGATTTCTAAACTGTCCTGTTATATAGCCATGGTAGCTAAGGAATGAACAGAAAATACAACCTCTCCATACAAAATCTCTGTTTACAGTGAGAACAACGATTGGGGCAGCAGTATTCAAAGGTAATTGCTACTGCCTCACTAATAATGGGTAACTGGAGTATATAAGAGCAAAGAATCTCAAAAAGGCAGAAAATGTGGTTAAGGTTCCTAATACCTAGTCTAGCAAGAAGGGCAGCATCATTTCATAAGCCTCTACTTGTCTCAAAACATACTGCCTCTAGGTCATATAGAAGAGGAGAAGGAAAGCAATTATGATTAATATACTGAGTATGTTACTGCTCATACTTGCTACTCAAGCTCATAGTGGTAAATTGTGCTAATCCACATCCTTGTAATTCACCCTGTCTAAGGCAACAGTACTGGAAAGGTGAAAAACCACTGTACTTGCCCTACAGCACAAAGGCTTCTGCCCTGGGAACAGCCAAAGACTGAAGAACATGATCTCATTATGACCATATCAATTTTCATTACAATGCTTAATATTAGACCAGTACAAAGAAAAAAATATATATTTGCTCCGAGGACTTTTACACAATTTACTGGAAGTTACAATTTGTCTGGCTAATGTTGTGAGGGTTTTCCAGTGTGCTCCAATTGTGCAGTAGTCTATGTGAGGGCTGTTCTCTCTGCCTGTTACCAAGCAAGCACAAAGGGAGCGTCACTGCACAGGGCTGCACTCGTGAACGCTGCTCACTGAAGCATTGCTTCAATGCCTTCCTTTAAAATGCCACATAAGCAGCAGCATGACTGAATGTTATGGGCTGTGTAGATGCCACCACTAGAAATTCACAGTTCTTTATGACTATAAACATAAAGTTAGGCTATGATTTTGCCAAAATGCTTAGTGAAACCTTTACTGCATCTTGACTTTCACAAACATGACCTCAGTCACGTTTTTCCACAACAAAGACAAACAAACTGATTTCTAAACTGTCCTGTTATATAGCCATGGTAGCTAAGGAATGAACAGAAAATACAACCTCTCCATACAAAATCTCTGTTTACAGTGAGAACAACGATTGGGGCAGCAGTATTCAAAGGTAATTGCTAATGCCTCACTAATAATGGGTAACTGGAGTATATAAGAGCAAAGAATCTCAAAAAGGCAGAAAATGTGGTTAAGGTTCCTAATACCTAGTCTAGCAAGAAGGGCAGCATCATTTCATAAGCCTCTACTTGTCTCAAAACATACTGCCTCTAGGTCATATAGAAGAGGAGAAGGAAAGCAATTATGATTAATATACTGAGTATGTTACTGCTCATACTTGCTACTCAAGCTCATAGTGGTAAATTGTGCTAATCCACATCCTTGTAATTCACCCTGTCTAAGGCAACAGTACTGGAAAGGTGAAAAACCACTGTACTTGCCCTACAGCACAAAGGCTTCTGCCCTGGGAACAGCCAAAGACTGAAGAACATGATCTCATTATCACATGAGTGACAGAAGTTCTATAAGCATCTAATAAATGACATCAGAAAATCAGTTTAAAACAGGAGGGGGCAGATGCAAGCAGTATCTAACACCTACCATCTCAGGGTAGCTCAGGAGATACAATGGTCTCATTGTAAAGCTGATACACATTACAGAAGCAATGAACAAATGAACTGATTTTGAATGACATGCAGTACAGATTAGCTGAACTAATTTTGAATTATGTACCTAAAGAAAAGCAACTTTATTCTTTACTTTCCATATATATGATAATAAAAGATTTTATAGTTCTAAAGGATCATGAAACCAATAATTAACCAATTATAGTAACAGGAGCTTCTACAGAACAAAGTATATCACTGGTAATTAAGTTTACCTTTATAAAGGCACAGCCAGTTCCATTGTCTGTAATGGTAAGTCCCAGCATATCATCAGTTTTAAGAATTTCCACTTCTTTTCGCTGTCCTTTCACATGGGCAAATATGAAATCTTCAAGGCCAATTTGTGCACCTAAGAGTTTGTCCATATCAACTTTATGAGTGTTCAAAGTGCAAAACATGATCTGTGCAGAGGGAAAGCAAACACATTAACAGTGCATTAGGCTCGGTGAGCTTGATGGGAAGCCAAAATGAGAGCACAGTTCAGGCCACTGTGACAGGTCCATAGCTTAAGTGATCCCCTTCTTCTCCAGCTATACCAGGAGAAGGAATAGTCTCCATCCACACACAACAGAAAGCATCAGCAGCTCAAAGTGCAGGTGAGAGGTGCCAGGGAACATAGGAAAAAGGCCTCCCTGTGTGAGCAGCCTCTCAAGGCCTGTCTGAGCACACCAGCCCTGAGAGAGGCATCTTGAGCTGCTTCAGCTTGCACCAGAGGTCAGACTAAGCAGGTGAATGAAGCACCTTTTGCCTCATCATTCACCCACCTCAAATTCCACCCGACTCAAAGATCACTAGGGAGTACTTTAAAACTTGATTAGTTGAAAGCAGTTTAATGGGAAGAAAAAAAAAAGAGAGCTTATCAAAACGAAAGAGTCATGAGAGAGCATGAAACGCTTTGTATTGCCCCATGTGTGCCCTCATTAGCTCAGAGCACATTGTCTCCAGTGGGCTTGCTTAGCTCCGACTCTTCCCCAGCATGAGCTGGGTCATCCCTGCTCCAGTAAGAGCAAGGCTTAAAGAAAAGGTCAAATTGCTTCTTTATAAATCAGCTTTTCTGAGGGATTTCCCTTCAGCACTGGGTATCAGGCAAACCTTTTTCTGCCTACACTCATGCCAGCTCTTCAGCAGGGAGGTTTCTTGTCCTGGGCATAGGCAGGGTGAGAGCAATCCATCGGTACTGCCTGGGAACGGAGACACTTCTGCCCACCACGGAGCTGCATGAAGGAATGTGGCCAAGCCCAGCACACCCATCACAGCTGCAGTAATGACAGGTGCCCAAGCCTTCCCAAGCTGCAGCAGGAAAGGAGTGAGGGCCAAGGGAAGCCCAGCTTCCCCCTGGGCAGCACAGAGAGCACAGGGCAGCAGCCAAACCAGAGACTCTGTGCTCCAAGAGAAACTTAGGGAGTCCCCAAAATCTACTTCACTAAGGCAAAGACATGGGGTTTCCACACCAGAACACTACATATGCCCTCTTCTTTCCTTCTGGCATCACTGGATGAAAGC
The DNA here is from genome assembly GCA_024865655.1 of Emberiza elegans. Lineage (NCBI taxonomy): Eukaryota > Metazoa > Chordata > Aves > Passeriformes > Fringillidae > Emberiza > Emberiza elegans. The sequence continues at coordinate 75,475,207 of JALJVW010000206.1, forward strand.
AGAAAAATTGAAATGAAAGTCACCAACCTGTTTACATGGATTCCAGGTCAAATGAAGAGTGGATACTTTTACTAATGTATTTCACAGAGAGCATTCAAGTTTCTGGAGCTTTCTAGGACATAGATTCTGTAACTATGGGGGTTTTAATCTTAAAAAACTGAAAGTTAATAGAGAGATTGTGTTTCTTGATAGAGGTCTTGTTTAGTTGCTGTTTTTAAAAACAAAACAAATAAAAACCGCCCACCAAACAGCCTTACTTCAATGGCTACTTGCTTATCTCGTCTAATCCATCAAACATCCACTGCAATCTAACACCTTATTTAACAATGAAAGTTGTAACAGCACACCCTTAACAGACATTAGTTTTATTTGCTCAGGTAATGCACAGGTTTTCAATTAAACAATACTCTAGATATAACAACACCTAGAGAAATTAATCTGGTTTTAAGTAGAAAATTGAATATAATAATAATAATCTCTAATGACAAGCTATTTTTTTAAACCAAAAAATTAAAACAGATGATATCAAGTTCACATACACATTTTCAGCTCTCTCAAGCTACATAACTCTGCCAGTTTAAAATGGTAACTGAGTTCTCTGTTCATTGTTCCTGTGATGAATAACAAGCACTGTCTTTACATTTTACACATTAGCATCCTTCATCTGACCTTGTCAAACAGACAATCTAGTAAATACTGTCACACCTTTGAATAGATAAAATTGGCAACAGAGAAGAAATGTGATATTTAGAAACTCGATCCAGAGTTTCTCTTTATAGACCTTCATCCGGATGGCATTCCTACTACAGCCTATAAGTCTGCAGAATTTTTTGTGAGTCAGTTCTGTGTTAGCCACAAGGCTGAGAGAGCATCAGCTAGTCAAAAATAAAACTTAAATCATTCTTCATCCTCTTTAGTGAACAACTGCTTTTTCTCAGAAGAGATATATGCAAAGAGTAATGTACTAAAGATGTATCTACCCAGAAAGATATACCACTACACCATCTACCAGTTATAGCATAGCTTTATTTGTACACAACTGAGACCTATTGATTCAGAAATGGTATTTTTCATAGATTTTATATAAGTTTAGTATTGGTACCTAATGCCAGATTATATACTTGGATACTTAAAGAACAGGTTCCACTCACTCAAACTTTTCCATATTTTTAATAGTAATTTTCTTATTCAAAAATGAAACAAGAAAAAAATTCAATGTGCAATTCTCATGGTCAAGTCCTTTCTGTCCTTACCCTAAACCTTCACAGGCATTTGGTCTCTAACTCAGTATACCAGGGCTGTGAATATTTCATGCCAACTTTAGCAAGATATTATAAAGCAGAACTGTTACATCAATCACAAATATCTAGGATACCTCCTTCACCAAGAATTATCTTGTGCAGCACTCAGAAGAAGGAAATTCCATGTCACTGGACTCTAGAGACTTATGCACAACTTTATAACATAGATTTGTCCAGTAAGATTACTAACAGATCATTCCCTGCACCCATATTTTCAATTGGAAGAGACCACATTAGCCAACAAAACCAGGGCTATATAAAGAAATATAAATATGTGTTATATAAGGAAATGGTATTAGCTAAGAAAAGGAGGGTTACATGATGTGTTATATAAACTATACATGCAGTACCATATTGCATGTTCTATACATTAATTATACTCTCATCTTCCATATTGAGCTGACACCTTGAGAACTCAAAAATGAGTTGGTTGATAGATTACATACTCAGAAGCTATTGAAAATGTATTAAAAATCTCGGATAACTTTACAGAGACCATAATCACTTTCTGTTTAAGAGGTAGGGAACTGGGAATTTTAATTCTGAGCAAGATGTAACACCCACTGACATATTTCCCTATATATGTAGATGTCATCATATCAAGAAATCACCAACGCATTTTCTAGGAATTACTCACTTTATCTTCCCTAAGGAAAGTGTGAGAGCCTTGACCAGCTTCAGCAACAGGAAGAGAGTAACCAGCTCCTCCAAGTTCTAGTGAGCTTTTGGTACTGTCAGGTATTCAGCCTGGTCAATACATTTAAAGGCTAACAAAATAAGCATTCAGTGTTTTGCTGTTTGTTTGGGAATTTGGTAGGGGTTTGTTTTGGTTTTTTGAGCTTTTGGTCTTTTTGTACACAAGTATTACAGTGTAATACAGTGTACACAAGTAATTACAGTGTAAGTTTTTCCATCCAATTATTTCCATACTAATATTTCAAATACTTTTAATAAATGTATTGGAAAAGACACAGCAAGCATCACATGCAATATGGGTGTGACATTTAAGCACTGCTTAGGGAAACAGCAAGCAAACAATTCTTGCCATAGGGTTGGGAGGAGGTGTTTTGTAGGGAGTGTTAAGTTTGCTCATTTAAAGTATTCAATCTGTAGGCGTGATTGTGAGCAATTTCTTTCAACAGATAAGCTTAACAATAAAACTTTCAACATTTTGGTGATGAGGATTTCACAAGCTAACCCTTTTCTCTAAAACACACTTCAGATTTTTTATTCTTAAAAGGGCAGTTTTGTTCAGAACCACAAGTTTCAGCAGTGGCTTATTTGTCAGCAGTCTTTCATAAAATTTTAAACTGAACAGGTTTAAATCAAATACTTCTATGAAAGTTTAATGTGGCACAGCCTCACCATATACTTGACTGTTTAGCATGAGGAGGCAAGGCCTGTGCAACTACAGCCCACACAAAGCTCAGCAGCTGAACTCTTGCTACTGGAAGAGAAAGAGGGAGCTGCATTTCTGCCCTTACTGCTGCCAGAAAGGTCTCTCTTCTCCTGAACTACCCTTGTGATGCAAAATTCCTTCCACTGTGAAAGAAACCCCAGCCTCCAAGGGCTCTGGACAGGCTCAGCCATCGAGCATTAAGTTTAGTTCATCAGCCCCACCACATTTCACCTTTCAAAGCAAACAAAATAATCAAAAGGCAAATTGCAAGTAGGCAAACCAGAAGTCCTCACAGTTTTTATGGGTTACCATTCCCTTGTTGTCTGATCAAGAAATAGCCCTGCTACAGCTGGACTTTAATATCCACGTTCTCAGTGCCTGATTAGCTACTCTGAATACTTTAAAGCCCTACCATGTGCTCTCATAGGAGCACACCACCACCAAATGCCTTAACAGACCCACATTGTCCTTCAGCCAGTGCTCATTTATTTATCATACAGGCTGCACTCAGCACTTTCACCCTCATGGGGAACATTCCCTGCTACATTCCCAATAGTCAGAGTGGAGTAGTAATCCTAAAAGGCCAAAGCTACACATAAATGCTTTTTCCAACTATTTTTCCTACTTCAACCTCCATAGAAGAAATAAGGGGATATTTCTATTATTTATGCAAACAGAAACAGCCACGTAACTGTGTGTGGGTTGTGTTGTTAGTTAAGAGTTGCATCTATCTATTTTTTTTAGCTCTGTGCTTTCTTGTTGAAAGCTTGTTGAAGTAATCAAGTTAAATGTGATGTACCTCAAACAACATCACAATAATGATGCTGGAAATTATAAAACTTACTTTTTTTAATGTAACTTTAGTCAGAGGTTTGTTCTCCTCTGCCCAGGGGGAGGGGAATTGAAGTTTCTTTTTGCAAGACTCTTCACTGGGGTTTAAAATTTACAATTTTAACATTCACAGATTGGGAGTAGCCAGAAGGTACACAAGAGATAAGAGATTATCAACCATTACCCCCTGACATCACCTCCTGGTGAGGCCTGAGATACCTGGTGTGGGAAAAGGCTGATGAGAGAACTGAAGAATGAGGACAAATCAGCATCAAAGGCAAAGGGATCAATAATTAATTTGATCAACAGGAGATGGAATATTAAGAATTGCCTAATTTAAGACCAGTGAACAAGAATTTCTTGGCGTTTGTATCTTTTTTCCTCCAGTTTTGGTGTCAATGACACAGGCAATGTATTGCTAGAAGCCATATTCACTCCTCTTCCCTGAGGAAAGAAAATCACCTTGGACAGAGAAAAGCAGAAATGCTGGATGTGGTAAAAGTCAGAGAGGTAGGCAGAAAGGGAGACCTCTGCCTACCCCTCAGCTCAAAAGGGGTAAGAGATATGTAAAATACCTACAAGAAAGGATGAGTACAGGAAAAGCTTCAGAAAGCAGCTGCTATGTCTCACTCCTTCATAGATACCCAGCAAACATACATCCCCTTTGAAGCTATACCCATCCTGTCCCCATCCTCCCCTACTCATGATCCAGGTCTGCACAGAAGTTTCTGTCAGTGTCTGTCCAACAAATACTGTGTTTTATATAAACTTCTGTCACTGTTGGCAGTCAATCACAGAACCTGGAATGGATTCTCCAGCAGAATCTGAACTCAGCTGGTCCCAGGAGGTGTGATCCAAAGAGGAAAAGAAGTGCTGTAAGCATGTGGAGTCAAAAGGAGACGTGACAGATTACAAGTACAGCTCATTCAGAATCGTATTAAAAACACTTAGGCAGGAATTTATCCAAGCATCCATACTGCTGCCTGCCCTGCGGTAACCTCACATACCATATTAAATGTATTCACTTCTGCAAAAGGCAACTGAACGCTCTCTGCACAGGGCTGAGCTCTTCCCCTCCACTCCCCCGCAGTATTTTCCAGCGCAGCCAGTGCAGGGCGGAGATCCCTGTGATAGGACCTGTTTCCAAAGGCTGTCACGTGTGGGTATCACGCTGCCCGCAGGCTCCAGCAGAGCTGGGTCACTGAAACTTTCCTAGACAGGTAACACCTACAAATGGCATTTGAGTACCCCAGCGTCCTGCAGTTCGCTGAGATGTAGCTTCTGGCATTATTCTTTACACCAGACTATCTGTCCAAAAGCAGTTTTAATGAATAGATACCACAATTTAAAATAAATTCTAATAAATTCACATCTCTTGGCTGTTCACTGATCTATCCTGTCTCGATGCAAAAATCCGTTGTATGACTCTCTGGTCCGAATTCTTCACTCTGTTATGCCACCATTACACCAGGAAATATTTTTGTTCACTATTTTCACATCATACAACCTTTTTAAAGCAAACTGAATTTCTGAAGTATAAGATTTTATGTTCAGTGCCTCCAGCAATAATTCTCCATCCATTTTTAGCAATAAGCCACATTAAAAAAAATTAAAGGAATGGAACACTTGGGAGGAAAAAAAAAATAAGAAACTTCTCCAGTCTGGCACATGGCTGGCAATATATGCCCATGATATGTGGTGCTTCCTCTAAAACCTCAGAGGGTGTCAGATTATACATCTAGCAAGGGAAACAGGAGCACACCATTCATACAAAATTAAATTTCTCTGTGAAAGCTGCTCTTTCTCAAGTCAGTGAAGCCAAAAGTTCAACAGTGAAAGGAAGAAAACTAAAATAGAAGACAATCTGGTGATTATGAGAACTTGAGAATACAAGGTATAACTGAGATGGAACAGAACAAAAGGGAAACAGCGGCCCAGGACGAAAAGAAAACAAAGGAGCAGAAGGTCAGAAAGCAGCTGGGAAGGTCTGGGACACTGATGCATTGCCTCTTAATTACTTAATGCAACACTGACTGATTAAACTGTATTCACTGCTACTGCCACTTTCCCTTTACTATTTAATATTTGAAATGCTACGTCAGGCCACAGCAAACTCAGAACAAAGCCTGTAGTAGTAGTAGTCTTCACAACTTTTTCAGAAGTCTTCTACAAAGAAGAAAACAAGTAAAGCTGTACAGCCACACGTAGGCATAATGAAATGTTAGCCCTCTGTTTCAACTTGCCACTCGGAGGTTAAGGTTCAAAGAACCAGTAGGAAGAACTTGATATGGCCACTACCTTTTAACTAAGAGAAAACAATGCATTTACAAACACAAATGAATCATTATCCAAACAAATGTTTAGAACATGGCTCAGGGGAAAAAAAAAGATCAAAAAGGCAGCAGAGCTTAAAAAGGAATCCTGTTACAGACTTAAATTTAACTCCATTTGAACGGTGAACACTTTAAAAATAATTACCTGATAAAGCAGAAAACTTTCCAAACATCACATTCGGCCTAAATTTTAAAATGAAGTACGATTCAGGGCATTTATACCACATACCTTCCCCTTCCAATGCCTTCATTCTGGGTATTTAGCCTCATAAATCCGCTGTCCCTTTTTAAACTGGAATGAAGCAGTGCCTAAGAGCTGTCTCAAACAGCAGCTGGCTACGGGTTAACCGAGACACTGGAGTTTTGGTCAAGAGGACCATTGTTTTTACCACGGAAGAGTTAAATGCAGCCGCACTTGTGCCTTTTCCCGCACGGTAACGCTCATGTGGAAGAGCCAAGGGAGATTTTTCCTCCCAAGCAGTGTGAAGCCGGCATGTCCACACGAGCCGGCGCAGAGGCCGGGGCAGGGCGCTGGAACAGCCCCGGCGCCCGCTGGCGCCCCCGGAGGCCCGGCGGGACGCGGCCGCGGCGGTGCCGGCCCTACCTGGGCGGGGTGGATGCCGAAGGCCGCTCCGATGCGGGCGTACAGCTCGCGGGCGCTGCCGAAGCCCTCCACGCGGCCCGTGGGGCTGCCGTGCGCCAGCTGCGTGTGGAACTGCAGCCGCGCCGCGCTGGCCGACGGCGCCGGGGCCGCCGCGGGGGCCGGGGCGGCCGCCTCGCTCTCCACCAGCTTGAAGGTCTCCTTGGACTTGTCCTTCTTCTTGTGCCTCAGCCCCAGCGGCATCTTCCGCGCCGGCCCCGGGCTCCTGCGGCCGCCGCCGCCCGCGCTGGACTCTGCCCCCGGCGCGGCGCCGCCCCGGCCCCGCGGCCATCGCGGCCGCCAGGTGCGGCCCGGCCCCGCCCCGGCCCCGCCCAGGCCCGGCCCGGCCCGGCAGCCCAGGGCACGGAGCGCTGCAGGCCGGGAGAGCCCGGCCACCGCCGCCCCGGCCCCCTCCGGGCAGCTCGGGGCCATCGGCGCTGCCCTCACACCGCTCCTGCCGCCGCCACACAGGGGTCCTTTACCCACCTTCCACTCCTCGTTCAGGAATTTCTGCTAAGAGCAAAGTACTGAGGACCGACTAGTATAGATTTATATCCAGCACACAAAAGAAAACCTGAAGTATACAAGAACTTCAGGCTACTCTTTCTCATGTATCACAGACCATAAATCTCTAAGGGTTCATAAAGCAATAGTAACATAATCCAAGTTTAAGAGACTTCCTATTGTACTGGACAACAGCTCTGAAATACTGAGATTTAACACAAAAAATACACCTTTCAAGTATTTCTAACACTTAATGAATTCCAAATGTTTCTTCCACTGTGAAACAAAGCTACATATTGTAGTCAGAAGTTCACATTACAGGAGACATCTGTGCTCCAAAGTAACCACGCTCACCTCAGTGGAACTGCTCTGTTTTCAGCAGCGCACTGAATCCACCCAATATGTGATGAGTGCAAAATTCATGAGCAACACTCAGCACTTCTAAAAGGAAACTGCTCGAAAGGCACAAGAGAAGCAGCACTGCCTTGCTACATCTTCTGACTTGCACAATAAAAAAGACAAACAGGATTCTGGCACATGGAGTCAGACCAGGCAGGCAGAGACAATGAATTACTGTGAGGCAGCCCTGAGTCAAAAGTTCTTAGCAGATCTAATCAGAGCACCTCTGATTACATGAAATTACATACAGATTTTAAACTGCTTATGCTGTGAAGTAAAAAAAGGTTTGAAGCCAACTGGACTTCAGCTTTTCCAAGATAGCATGTAGTAGATTTAAATGAATACTCAAAAATGGCTTTTATCCAGTTCTAGTTGGAGACAATTGGATTCAATATTGTTACTAATTTTGAAGGAATTTCCACTAATTAAAAAAATCTAACAAAACTGCACAATAAACTTGCCACCACACTTCAATAGTTGATGCCCAGTTCAGTTTGAAACCACAGAACTTAAATTAAAGGTTTCTCTGAAGTTGCAGAACTGTGTGTACTTTTCCCCCATTACTGGAATGAAATTCAGACAGCATGCTGGCATTCACTGGATCACATTGCAATGAGACAAAATGAGATATTAACTAACAGTACCAAACTATTCATGTTCATCTTGATATTCAGGGGGCTTTGCTGGTTTTCAATTTTAAATAAGCAACTTCTTTTAAAAGAAGCCTTTTCCCATTTACTAAAATGTACTATAAAGGAATTGGTGACACGTATTTATGTCTTGTCTTGACTCATTCATTTTCTTGTGAAAAGATAATTGAATCTTACAACCCAGTTAATACTGTTTATTAATAATTTTGTTAATGAGATTTACTAAATGAACACAGTCAAGTTTCCACATATACAGAGGTTGTGCAGATTTATTTAAAAAATAATTCATGGACATTAACAGTCCTAATTTAGGTATCTGTTGCAAAACTTTCCTCAGTGGAAGTGTATTTCCATGCTCCATATGAAGGTGGATGGAGAAAAACAGCTGAGTTGGTACAAAAACTATGCTGATCCTACCTACAGCTTCGAGCCATGGCATCAGCTTTTAACTATGAAAAGAAAAAAATGATGAGGCCAATGGAGCTATCAAATAAACTGAAGACACAACAGCATGGAACATGTATATGCCATCATTTGTTACATGATGTAACAAGTGAAATGAAACCTTTTTTGTGACATTTAAATCCAAGGAAGATGACACTGCACACATGCCTATTTTCAAAACCCAAACCCAGAAAAGCATATACATGAAATTGCCACAGCAGTCCCCTGCTTTGGAAGGAAAGGTAAAGTGTTCAACACTCAGTTTCACCTCTGTTACTGAAAAGGTTCATTACCATGGACTTCTTTTTCCTAATCTACAGGTACTATTTATTAATATTGCTCAAATCATGGATTAGCAGTTTCAATTATTTACATTTGATCACCGTAATACAATGCTGATTGAGTGGATTGTAGACCTGTAAATTAGTCAGCTGAGAGAGAACCTCAATGAAAAGAAGGCTGTAATGGACAGAAGACACTTTCTCCAACTACAACGAATCCTATTTTCAGACTTCCTTGAATGTGCACCCTCTAAGAAGCATCTGCCAACACTAATTAATGCACACTACATCAACCAAGCCAAATAGGCCTCCAGCAACTCAGGATACTAGGGACCCAAAAATTGCTTCAAATTAACTTTCTGAAGAGAGTTAACAACTGAAATAAAATTGCTATTGGCCTTGATTTTAGAAAGAAAAATAAACCATGTATTTGAAAAAAACAAAAATTTATTTAATCCTTTCATCCGAAGTATATTGTACACTACAGGCTACCCCACTCTTCAGTTTCTCAGGCATAATACTTGGGATGCAAGAATTGTGTGCGCCATGCAACAACCATTCAGTTTGTGGAGAACGTATATGGAACAAAGTCACCTTGCTGGCTATGAAATGCCACTATCAGTGAGTGTTTCACTACACATGGGGTATCTACCCTTACTCAGGGAAAGGCTGCATGGTATTTCAGCTGCTGGTTGGGTGGTGTTAGGGGGTTTTGAATGCAGGGCAGCAGGGTGTGAACATGGCAGTTTGTCCTTGATAAAGCAATCAGGCATGACTAACCAAGATTGTTGTTTGTACAGCTCCTCCCTTGGGTAAGCCAGAATTTCCAGGGCAACAAGCACAAGGCACTTATACCTTCCACACCCAAGGCGATCAGCAACAGATCTCTATTTTCACTGTTCAAATACTAGAGCAATTAACTGGAGAAGCCTGAAGGAAACAAATCATGCCATCCAACAGTCAATTGCTGAGCAATCTGACAAATGAAGGGTTGAGATTCTGCACCTCATGAGGAGATTAATGCTGCTATTTGCCCAGTTTGGGTGCTGAACAGTAAGTGGCTGTAGGACAAACTCCCTGGTTCTGTAGGATGTGTTCAGTAAGCAATACAGTAAGAACAACTCATGTCAGCTGCAAAAGAGGACTAGCATTTACTGACTGGAAAAGTTAAACTGTCTCTCAATCGTATTTACAGTATCATGTTCATGGCCCATATTTTTTGGTCTAGCACATTAATTCAAGTGCACAGAATTTCACCCTAAGTTATAGCAAATTTCACTGTTTAAGGAAAACCTATTTGATCCCAAAAAAGTCTGCTTCTGGTGAGTCAGCACCTAGCATATAAGATGCACATACTTAGAAAAGAACGGAGTGCATTTCTTCAACACACCACAAATGGGCTTCAGAAGCTTTCAGCACAGTTACTACAAAAATGACTGAGTGAAAGAATGGAATGCCAACCCCCTCAGGACAGCAGAAAGCTGTGGAGCAGAGTACCACTGCATGGCAGGAAGGAGAAAGGGTTGTAATGTAGCTTGACCTACTCTTCCAACAGCTTGAGGTTATCCTAGGGCTTGATGTTGGTGAGATTAAAAAAGGATCTTTAGAAGCAGAGGTTTTCAGACTTACTGGATGAATTCCACAGCAACTAATGACTTCTACTTTCTATGGCACCTAAGCACCTTCAAGAGATCAAAAACCCGTCCCAGTTTCATGAATGACCATTTTATTTTAATGTATTTCAGTAGTTACAAATATAGTAGTTGACTGAGTATTTGCTTCCTTCTCCCAAGTAGCTTTATTAAATAATCAAGTGGGTTTTAAAACATACCTTTTAAGCACATTTTTGATTAGAAAAATATTTTTTGTGAATCCTGGATTAGACAGATATTAATGCTTCCTCTCATACTTTGAAGTAATTTTACATGCTGGTTTTTGAAACATACACTTTTTTATCTCTCCAGAAGAAAAGAAATACAAGCATTTATTTCATACCAGTTCTGTAAGTTTTGTATTTTGAGCTTGAAAACAGTTGGAAAAGTTTAGTTTGCTATACACATATATATATATATATACACCTCTAAATACACAAGATACTGCAATTCCTCAATTTAACACTACTCCTCTTACCTGAAGATGGTTACAAAAAATAGTCTTAGTTGCTGTAACTTTTTTTACAAGTTGGATATGGTTACAAGATCCTGGATTACAAAATGCTTGATTCCATTAACTTTTAAATGGACAAATAGGTATTTTAGGTTGATATGCTTTAAAGTCGTGTAGCTTGTAGCATTTGCCATCATAACAAAATATAAGAGAAAGTTAAAAACCAACTTTACACTTTTTACTTAAAAACCACATAAGAAATGCAATACGGAACATACTGAAATGGAAATTTTTCAACAAACAATATATAGTATTAACAATATGCAGAAGCACTAAGCAGCAATTTTTTTTTCTTTGTAATACTGCTCCAGCAATTGTTTACTTCCTGTAGATTTAGGACTACAACTAACTGGTACTGCATGAAGAGATCTCAGTTGAAAAATTGACTTGAACAATAACCCACAGAAATTCTACTCCTTAAAGAAATGGGATTATTCTTACACTCATGTAAAAATTACTGTAAATTAAATCCCAACTTCCATATGATTTACTTTCTGCAGTCACATGTACAACACTGCTATTTCTTAGGCTACCTAACAGAGCAGGTAACCTAAATTTCCACAGGCAAAAGGCTGACAGCAAATCTTGAAATACTTTCTTATGAAAAACAACAAAAAATCCAAAACCCCAAATCCTTTGAAAGTGTTGTTAAAGCACTGTATTATGGTTATAAACTCAAGTAATAAAGCATGCCCACAAGGCATTTCTTCCACCATTCCATGCTGCAACCAAGGGAACCAGCCCTATTATTGTATTATAAAACTAGACTATTACAGAGGGCTCTCCATCTCTCTATGCACCTTTGAACTCTAAAGACAACTGACTCATATTTGAATTTTAAAAAAGTAAAACTCAATTCAAGCATAGAAAGTTTCTGGGCAACCCCTATCCCACACAGACTCTTAAAACAAACTTTGCTTTAGATAAGACCTAGCTCTTTCTTTTCTTCATGGAAGTAATGTTTGCCCTTTGAAAATAATGAATACTTGAGATCAGCATGATCTTTAAATACCTGCCCTAGACAAATGCTTTTACAGGGTTCTTTGTGCATCCTTCCACTCTGGCACAGACCTGCTCCCTAGGGAATTGTCACATGAGCACCATCTTTGGGTTAAGTCTTATTTACAGGACATGGCCCATAGCAAAGAATGCCAAGCCTAAGTTTAAAGAATGATTTTGCTTACAAGAAACCTCCTGGCATCATGTAGTCCAATGCCCCTGCCCACACATGGTCGGCTGGAGCAGGCTGCCCTCCACAATGTCCATTCAGGCTATGAATATCCAGGGATAGCAACTCCTCAAACTCTTTAGGAAACCTATTCCAGTGTTCGATCATCTTCTCAGTAAAAATGTTTCCTTGAGTTCAGATAGAACCCCTAACTAACTTGTGTCAATTTAGTCCTGTCACTGAAAGCTACTGAAAGAGCCTGGCTCCTCCATCTTCATTCCCTCCTGCCAGGTGCCAAGATCTCCCCCAACTCATTTTTTCCCCAAGCCTGCAAGTTCCAGCTCTCTCAGCCTCTCATACACGGCCCTGGTGCTAGAGCTGCTCCACTAAATTTATATCCTTCAAGTACCAGGGAGTCCAGCACTCCAGATGGATGTTCATCAGTGCTGAGTAACGAGGAAGGATCATCTCCCCTCACCTGCTAACAAAGCTTTGGCCTCTGTTGCCACAAGGCTGCATTGCCAGCTCACAGTCAGTTTACTGACAGTCTGCTGGCCAGTTACTCTCCAGTGGAGCGTTCCCCCTTACAGAACTTTGTGAGAATCCTATGTCCAGTTCTTCAGCCTGTTGGGGCCCCTTTGAAAGGCAGTACCATCAGCTGGTGGCACTGCTACTCCTCCCAGTTTATATGGTTTGTAAACTCTATCCTGTAATTCAGGTCATTAATGGCAGTATTGGCCCCAGTAGTCAGCCAGAGGGTACACCACTACTGAGTTGCCTCCAGCTGGACTTTGTGCCACTGATTAAACCCTGTGTCCCCTCATTCAGCCAGCTTTTAATCCATCTCACTTCCCACTTATCTAACCTGTACTTCACTAGTCTGTCTACTGATGTAAAAGGTAAACAACACAGACTGTTCTCCCAAATCCCCAAAGCTCATTGTAGATGGCAGTAAGACTGGTCAAGCAAGATTTCCCTGTTGTACAACTATGCTGACTACCCCGACCACCTTTTAGAAATGCTTTCCAGGAGGATTCTTTTCCATCATACTACAAAGGGCTTAGGTGAAGCTGATTAGCCTGTAGATTCCCAAATCTTTCTTCTTGGTTTTCTTGAAGAGTGGTATTTTCTCTTTTCTAGTCTACTGGAACATCTCTTAATCTCCCTGGCCATTCAAAGATAAACAAGAGTGGCCCTGCAATGGCATTAGCCAGCTCCCTCAACTCAACACTTTGGGTGCAATCTGTCAGGCTCACAGAACCCCAGCTAAAGTGCACCCTAACACAATCCTCTACCACCAAGGTTCCAGATTTCCCCACTAGCCTCAGGGGCCTGGAATTCCTGCATGGTTGTTTTACTGGTAGTGACTGATGCAAAGGCAACACAGAGGACCCCAGCCTTCTCCATGACATCGGTCACCAGCTTCCCTGCCCCATTCGACAGCAGGCTCATCTTTGCTGTTCTTGTCCTTGAAGAACCCTTCTTGCCATTCTGCCTGAAGGCTGAGGAACTATCCCACAGCAAAAGGCTACTCTGGCTCCTCAGGCCATGTGCCCTTTGCCACACCCACAATGCAGTCCTGACACTTCTGGGGGCAATAAAGAGAAGGCTTTCATTGCACAGGGGGGCTGGTCAGGAGTCCAAGCTGATTTTTCTGGCCTAAGCTTTGTGCAGTGGAAGGCAACATACTGAAACGATCTCTCTTATGTGCTCTTTAAAATATTTATACCTTTGTGTATCTCGACTATGATTTAAAATTTCTGTATAAATGTGTAATGTTACAGACACGGTGAGGATATAAGAAATAATGTACTTGGAGCTCAAGTACTGTATCAGAAATATGCACTGACTTTGTAAAAAAATTACTGAAATTATATTAAGCAAAATAATGACTAAACATTGCTGATTAGGAAGATGTAAAACAAAATGAGTGGTTTTCCCTGTAATTTTTACTGCAGAATTCATCTGTACGACTTCTACTTCAACCCTTTTCTTCTCATGCAGCATTACAGTATTTTCCCCCCACCCATCCCACAAAACAAAAAAAACCAAAGATTCCACTAGGTGTTACAGATTGCACTTTTAAAGCAGACTCGCCAGTCTTCTGCATTTCCAGTGTCCTATTTTAATCTGTTGACATACACAGTCTTCCATTTTATGAAACTGGAAGATTTCGCCTAAGTACTTCTTTTGATGCTGGAGAAATGTTATCTGGGAAAATTACTTCAAACTCTATAATTAAGTCTCCCCGTTGGTCAGGATTTTTGGGAAATGGCAAACCATATCCTATAATTCTTCTTCTCATCCCAGGCTTTACCACTTCATTGACTGTCATGGGTATGGTTCTTCCTTCTATCGTTGGCACATTGAAAGAGCTGCCACACAAAGCCTAAAAAAAGATTGTAATATAAGAAAAATAAATTGGTCAGAACTTTTTTGTACCTATAAATGAACTCGGATTATTTAAAAGTGACCAGAATTCTAAATAGCATTTCTCCTATGCACTTCTCGGATGTCAAAATTTTAATACAGTGTTCCTCTCTTAAAAAGAGAAAACTTTAATTTGTCATTGAATATCACTGAATTTATGAATGTTACACAATGGCTACTTGGAGGGTAATTGAGAATATATGTCCTTCAAAGACTTGATCAAATAATAAGAGAACTAAGCAGAAAGAACTCCTCACACTTCTCTACAGATGTCAGTCTTCTGAATTTCCATTGGAAATTTCCATTGGAAATTTAGAATCCCATTTCATTTTTTGTTTGTTTACATTGCACAGGACTTTTTTTCTTAATACATTATCAACCTCTATTATATCAAATTTCAGAACATTTAAGTGTCTATAAGCAGAGGCATATAAAATTTCACAGCTGTCTTATGTGAATATTTGTGCCACCTAAAGAAATTCAAGCAACAATATTGTTGCACCAAAATTTGAATGTTACAGACCTTCTGCTATATCCAACAGTTTATTTTCATTACTAGGATTCTGAGAATAAGATTTTGATTCTTGCAACTTCACCTGATTCAGCACACTTAGTATACACGGATAATGTCCCATTTACATAACAATGCAATGAGTCTAAATAGGCTTTTATCTGTGAAGGAACTGTATTACCCACATTAACATTAAATATTGTCTTTTCTCCCTCCCTCACTACTTTAACTGCTTCACCTCACTTCACACTTATTGTAGAATCCCTTAAGGTAGCTTAATTTACACGAAGTTCATAATGAAATCAAGAGTTTATTCCTCCACCTGATACTAATTAAGAAGAAAAAATACATTACACTCACAGCTACCATACAGATTTAACCATTGTATCATATTACAATTAACATCAAACACTTTGAGTTCTACCACAAGAGAAACTTACCTCCCTTAAGCTGATCTTAACAGGATAGACAATATTTGATCCATCTCTCTTGAAATGAGAGTGAGGTTTATCTTTAATGATAAAAACAATATCAGCTGGAATTGTGTTGGGTGTTTCATCACCTTCTTTTGGGAAAGTGATCTTGGTGCCTTCCTTCCATCCTCTTTTGATCTCAATAGTAAGGATTTTGTCCTCTGTTCGGACGCTTCTGCCATCTGGGTTAAGCCTTTTACGTGAAATCCTCATTCTTTTTGTGCAGCCATGATAGATCTCTTCCAGTGACACTTTAAGTTCATGGATTACAGGGGGATCTTGTTTGCGACGTAACTGGCTGCCAACTGTATTCCTTTCCCTTGGAAAACCATTCATACTAAAACTAGTGAAGGATCCAAATGGGTCACCATCCACCTCCATGTCTTCAGTGTCTCTGCCACCAGGCATCCTCCTCCCAAAGAAGATCTCAAAAGGATTTGTGCCACCAAAGAAAGCTGCAAATGTAGCGTGTGGGTCTCCATGGAAGGAGTACCGGAAGGTACCACCCTGGCCATCAGATCCTCCAGCTCCTCCTTTAAGACCTAAATAAGAAAAATAAGGCAAGTTAAAAACAAATTGGGACTTAGTATAAGCTTTCCTGTTGTACAGTGTAATGATATCAGGAGTGATGAGTCAGAAAGATATTTGCAGTAGAGTGAAAGGTCTGCTTTTCAGGGAGGATTCACCATGAGAATGTGAGGTACTAACCAGCAATTCAATAGCTTGAACAGCAAGGTTTCTGAAGCTCTAGAATGACTTCAGAAGAACAGGTATTCTGACACTGGCAATTTCATTTCATGTGATTGAAACCAGTTATTTTAATCAATTAGCATCTTAAGAGCAGAAGACAGGTTTGCTTGATTTGAACTCTTCTTGCTCTGCTAGGTGTTTTTGGAATTGCATCCTTTTACAAGGTCACTTCTGGGGAAAATTACTCACTATCATATGCGACATATTCCACAGCCTCTATAGCTCAGCTGTAACTCAGTGTTAATTAGTTGTACCAATTTTCCTGCAATTTGTTCTGAGTAAAAGGTAACATGCCAACAGTCAAGCACACATATGCTTCGTTAATATTAAATTTAGAACCCCAAAATTATCACAGTTTGTATTCCTATGGTACAAAGCAGGTACAAATCCTGGGAAGTCTCTTCAATGCAGCCACAAATAAAAGCATCATGGAACTCACTAAATCCATTTGGGTACAAAACCCCTTGTATACACTATCACTGTCTCCGTGCAAAAAAACAGAAGGTTCTCAACAGTTTTGTTCTTTCACATGGTGAGATCTAAATCTCATTCCTTCCTGCCAACAACTCTCACTGAAAATTCTCTTGTACTTCCTGTGCTCCCATTTCAAATCAAGCTAAAATCAACTTTTTTTCAATGCCTCTTTCCCAGTAAGTGATCAATTACTTCCTTGTAATGGTGCTCTTCTGCACTAACCATTTCAGGACGCTTTCTCAGACTATTAGAAGGCTGAAAGTCTTCTTAAGATACTTTTGTCTTAAAGTCTTAAACTTAAAATGCTTGCTTTTTAAACTTTTTTTTTAAACTTTTTTTTCCGTCTTAGACCAACTCAAAACTACAGCTGCTATCATACTTTTATAACCATAGAAAAACGAAGGCTTACATTATGAGGGAGGCATTCTATAAATTTGAAAGAGGGGTTTGTAGGGTTTTTTTTTAGCTCAGTGTTCTCATGCATAACCTTCATGTTGGGTACCGACACTAACCAGCTAAGACATTAGACATTTCAATACCAGAGCAAAAGTACTTAACAAACTGTAGTTTGTTGGATGTCAAACATCCTTCTGACACACTACTGTTAATGCCAAATATGCAGATCAGGGGATTCAATCTGTGACAGCAGAAGGACACCTCCTGGAATAGCTGGCCAGAAGTTACTGAAGGTACATCCAGTTCCTGGCTGCAAAAACACTGAAGATTCCTCCTTCCTACAAACCCCAACCCTTTGCATTTCCATTAAAACCTCTTAGAAGAGCTTAGAGAGTAACTGAGGCATCAGGAGATATTCCCACATTCAACATTTTAAAAGATAATACTTTATATCTTTGCCCAAAATACTAAATTGTGCTATTTAATTGTAAAATAATTGTAAAAAACATGGCCCCGAGCAAATAGCAATGAGCAGGCCTACTTGTCACAACGGAAGTAGTTATTTTAAAAGGAATTCGATACCATACACATTTATGGGAAGGGATGTTAATGACTTCCTCAGTTGCTCAATCATAAGACTGAAAGTCATGTCGGTCAAAAATTCATAAAAATAAAAAAAATCATCCTCTCCAGATAACCATTTTAGGATAAATGTGACATTTCTGAGGCCTCATTCTCTTGGCATGTTATCACTGTTTACAATTAAAGCTAAAAAATTGTTCTGGTATTTCATGACATCAGCCAAATTCTTTCCTCTCCAGGCACAAAGCCAAGGACAACTACAGGCTGGACACCTGGGCTTTTGCTCAGAAAGACTGCTTTGCCTAAATCAAGCAGATTGGCCTTAATCAAAAAAAAAAAAAAAAAGAATACATGCCTTTTGAACTGCATCTCAAAAACTGCTCTGGCAAAGGAAGGCAGCAGTAAGAGATCATAGAAAGCTATTCATGGGTGATAGAAACTTTTTCTGTTCAGTAACTGTCAGGTATTTGGGGTTTACACAAAACCCCATTAAATTAAGAAATTAAAACCTTACCAGCATTAAAGCCCAGCAATGCATTTTATACTTAAAATCTCATGAGCAGAACAAATACATTGTAAGTACACTATCTAAAGAAGAATACATACTATGCCTTCATATGTTAACTTTGCTTCATTCTCTGTGATGAAAGTGACCAAAGTATAGCAGAGACATACATACCTTCCTCCCCAAACTGATCATAAATATCTCTCTTTTTGGGATCACTCAGCACTTCATAAGCTTCTGCAACCTCTTTGAATTTTTCTTCTGCATGGGGAGATTTGTTCTTATCTGGATGCCACTTCAGTGCTTGTTTTCTGTAAGCCTTTTTGATATCCTCATCAGAAGCCCCTTTTTCAATTCCCAGGATAGAATAGTAATCTTTCCCCATCCTGAGTGTTGGAGGAATTCAGATTTTCTTTGCTGTAAAGGAAGCAGCGTCCAGTGTCTTAGCAAGGTGGAGATGCTAGAGAAGGAAAAATAAAAATCAAACTTTGAATCGAAACAAACAGAGCTGCTGGAAAACAACAAACTACGCTACATTCAGGCAAGCCCAGAGAGCCTGCCCGTGTTTCATTCCCTGTCGCTTGGCTCATTTATAAAGGATTACACAGCGGGCACGCAGAGCCCTCCCCCGCAGGCCGTGCCTGCGCTCTTTCTAGAACGCCAAAGCCGCGCGCGTCACTTCCCCGCCGCCCGGCCCGCGGCTCTCGCCGTCCCTCCCGCGCCTGCGCAGCAGCGCTCAGCGCCAGCCCGGCCCGGCCGAGCCCGAGCGCGGCTGAAGGGGAAAGCGGAGCGGGAACAGCGCCGTGCACCCGCCCGGCACAATCCAGCCGCTCCCAGGCCTCATCTGCCCCGAGCGACAGGCTGAAGCCCACCTAGAGTAATTATAGCATTTTACTTCACTGTTTCTATAGAGACAGCTGTACATAACTCTCTTCCAAATATATCAACATGGAGCTGTACCCTTTCCAGCAAAGGCTATGAAGAATTTTACACCCGTATCAACGACAAAGCTTCAGAAAACAAAATTTCCTTTTCTTTAAAAATAAAATTAAGCCACCCTCAACCACAGCTGACCATAGCCGTGTATTATTAAGCAGTAAGAATGAATCTGAGCAAAAAAATACCACTTTGTTTACCACAACTCAAGCCACTAAATTAAAGCAGATCAAAATGCAAATACTGTCTCAGCCTTCTTCTTTGGAATAGGAAATACCAAGATTATTATACAAGTATGGCAATATACCAAACAAATAGCTTTCATCTGATGAGATGCTAATAACAGAAAAATAGTTGGTTCTTGCACATTTATTTAAAATATATAAAACAAATTCTACTACTGAAGTATTTATCATGCTCCATAGAGAAAACGCTATTAAGTTTTAGCCTGCAAGATTTCTTCCATACCTCTGTTAAGAGCTATAGGTCAAAAAATGAGTTACATTTATCAATAGGGCAATGAGCCACATTACAGACTAACACAACTGAAAAATTACTCCTCCTTGGAACAAAATATTAGAATACAACACTTTGGGTCATATCTAGACATTGTCTGTATGAAGAAAATTCTAGGCTGAATTATGAAGGAGGTCATTAAGCTCAGCTGCCTTCCTTCTAACAATAAAACCCACTAATCCTCTGACTCAGGGAGCATTATATTTGAAGCCGTTTTCTAGAACCTGCTCAAACTTACAGGAGACTGATAAGAAGGGAGAGAAAATGCTTCCTTAACCAGAAAGTACTAGAAAAAGAAGTGGGACTTTACTTTCACTTTCTTAGCTTGCGTCATCTTCCTAATCCTCACACCTTTATCTTTTCTTTTCCAATGTCTGCAATAGAATTCACTAGATGCCTTCCAGTGTTTCTACCTTGATGTCTTCCATCAGTATGCCCATTTCCCAGAATCCTTGCATTTCCGAGACTGCTGCTTTGCCTCCAAGTCCCACAGGTCCGTGCAGTGTTTGTAACCGCTCTCCCTGGGCTGGGAGCTCAGGGCCTCGCTCGGGCAGCAGTCACAGCACAGAGCCCCAGCGATCCTGCACAGCCCTGGCTGTTCTCAGCCGTGACAAACCAGCACTAGGGAGTCCTGCTAATCACTCAAGCCTTCCAGAAGCACTAAACTACACAGCTAGAAAATTAGTAAAGCCATAACCCAAGGCTGGATTAAGCATGGTTCTGTAAGAAAGCTAAGGAATTCTCAGCTGTACAAATCCAGTAACATACTTGGCCAGGAATCCACTTAAAAACATAACAGAAAAAACCCCCCACCATCACTTAACTTTCTTCCTCACTCTACCACATTAATTCTCCAAATGATATATCACATTATGACTCGATTAACCCTCTACATAATCAGTTCTTTGTTTACACAGTCTTCATATATAACAGCTACATTCCATTTCAGGCATACACAGAAAAAAGTTATCATCATTCCAGTATGAAGTAGTATCTCTGAAGCTCTTGGTTAGTCAACCCTGTAAAACAATTTTCCACCAAAACAGGCAGTCTCAGACGTGACTTTCTGTTCTTACAAGCTACTTCAGGGTAATGGTACTCTATTCTGTACTGAGAAAGTTAACAGCCTGTATTTATCCAGTGCTTTTTTACATCACCGTTTTTGTTATAGTATAAACTGGGGGGGGGCTGGGGGAAGGAATTTCAGTTCAAGCTCTTTAATGTTGACTGGTGGGAAAAATGGTACATTTTCAAATTTAATAAATTACTAAAATGCCAAATAGACTATTAAAAAAATTTATTGTCAGAAAAATTGAATAAAATTTTGAAAACATAAAAAACTTGCTCATATAAGCAATCTCTTACCCAGAAGATCTTCTACATTCTTTGATCAAAACCTATGATGTTCACTTTTAATACTACACTTCCTTTTTTCATCTAAAAATGTGTATGAAATACATACTAGGGAACTGAAAATTATTCTTTTAACAGCTCCACTTTGGAGACAGTCTGACTACTACATCCCAGTTGAGAATTGCTGCTTTAAAATGTCTTTTCCATTATTCTCTCAGAAAAACTATAGTTTAACACTCAAATACATATGGCCAAGAGCTATACATCTTGTTTGGCAGAAAGTGGGAGCAGGGTCATAGGAACAGTAGTGCTGACAACATCAGCTTTGAATCAGCTGTTTTCTTTAAAAAATCCTTCACTACAAGTGAGAGAAATGATGGAAGCATTCATAATACAAACTGAACTCAAGTTACAGATTAATCATAAATTAGCACCAGGGTGTTAAGGAAAAGCTTCTTGGCAGAACAGTGTCAATATTCCCTGAAGTTGAATAAAAATGCTCATTATTTGCTTTAAATTAAACCATTTCTTCGTACTGCTCACTTATTAAACCACAGAAACAAAACTGAGAAAGACAGGACTAGATCACAGAACAAATTAAAGAGCAAACAAAACCACAAAGGCAAATTCCAGACAGATCACAACTATAAATACACATGTGCACATAAATGTCAAGGCATAGGAGCCAAATCCCTCCCCAGAAAAAGCTTTCACAATAAAGTGCATAATATTTGCAAACCCACATTAATGAATGGAATAAATTCATACTCATCTACAGTGGTTTGAAGAAAGCACACCCATATACAATAAAATAATTTCCTGTGACATCATCCATTGTTTTACCTGGAAAAAAAATCCTACACCTCTTCTCCCCACCATTTTTAACTGGATGTAGTTGCTGCCTGAGCGATGTTTGTACTTTATATACAATTTATACCATGAATAAGACCTGGTACACGCAAGCCCCATTCATGAACTCTATAATTAAATAGAGTTTCACCACAGAACTATTCAGTAGCTGGTATCATACACAGAAATAAATTTTGGGGTTTACAGCAGAAGCAACAATTAGTATAAAAAATATATATAACAGAAAATGCAAAGTGAAACCTGCAGAGCATCACAGTTCTTTCTAATGGATGGCCCTAAAAGAAAAGTTTCATTTAGCCATGCCCTTCATATCACAGTAAGAACCAAATTTATCAAATTTTTACTTGAGTTCTCTGTGGTAACTGCTTCTGTGACAGGAGTAAAAAGTTAACTGTACATAAGAATTCTGGGGCTGACTTTACATCTAAATGAATGATCATAAAAGCAAAGTGAAATGCCACATAACTTACAATAAATTCATTTTATTTAGGTTACACCAGTCCTAGCATCAACAAATATATTTTATATTTTCCATTGGCAATATGTCTTTTAAAACAGTGTCTATAATATTACTGGAACATACATTAAATTATGCCAAAAGGCCAAAGGATATATTTTTAAGGTCTTTTGTGGAAAAGCTTACTTTAAATACACATTCCAGAAATTACATGAATTAGCTATAGTGTAAAATCTCAAACCAGAGATACACTGTTACCACTTATGAATCCCAAAAATGTATTTTTAAGCACGTGATTCACAAAGTTTTCAATTTTATTTGAAAAAGACTACATGACAAGATGTTAGCAATTATTTTAAAATTAGTTTTAATTTTCTTATTACTTTTTGTAACAATAGACCAAAAGTCAGAAATAAAATGTACAACTGAAAACATTCATCATACTTTAAAACTTACTATAGTTTATAATGTGCTAAGTTATGGGTTGGGTTCTTCTCTTCAGGAAATCATTATTTCCATTACACACTGATCAGAACATAGCAAACTTACATCTCATACCTGATTCCTGTTTACTAAGTCACAATCTCTACTATGGCTGGAAAACAAAAATACTCTTGGAATAAACATCCACATTTTAACTTTTCACTACTAAGAGGGAATGAACAACTATGTGAAAGCAAGCAGAGCTCTTGGGATTCAGCAGTGATGTACAGATTGATGAAAACACAGGACTGCACTTAGAAACTCAAAAGGAGCCATCCAAAGTATGGCCACACAAAGCAACACAAAGAATTTCCATCTACAAGTTAAGACTTCCCCCTTCTAAAAGAATACACATTCCAAAGGTACTTTTCAATTCCTTACTCAGATTCCGTCTCCATTTCAATCCCTACCCACGTACTTCTGTGAAGGGATTCTTGCTCAATTTGAGTGGTGATCAGCAAAAATGCCAATCATGCAAAACATTTAACAGGTTCTCTCCTGTAACTGACTATGCCTGTTTAACACACTACTAGGAATTTCAAGTAGTTAAGAACCTTCTCACATTCTTTTGTAAATATCTGTATGGAAAAGTGCAGTGTTTTGGTACAGAGAAATATCTCCTGTTATTAGCACAAAACCCCCCACATTCAAAACGAAGCTGAAGATTTTAACAAGTTCTGCACAATTCACTACTTAAGTTGAAAGTCTGAGGCAAAGAAAACAGAAAAATACCATAGCCAAACTTCTTTCTTTCAGTTTTACATATGAAAAGCCCGGATTTTTGTCCTAACTACCTGCTGCTCTGATGGTTATCACTCAGGAATTTGCCCAAGCCTCGAGGAATTCTGTCCTGAAATAGCCATATGCAAATGAAGAGTTAGACTTAATCACGTATTTATCACACTGTACTAGTCAGGTTTCTGACTCACACGTCACCAACCTTCTCATGTTGGTTATATAACAAGTAAAGATATTTAACATAATAAACAGCTTACTGCTTTGTGTATGCTGTGATTGTAAAAAGTCTTATAGCCCTTCTGCTAACTGTTTTAAGCAAACATACTGCTGCAATCCAAGTCTTTCAGATTCTCAAGTGCCAGCAGACGGAATGTTATCAATACCGTCACAAAGGACTAATTTACTGGATTTACTGGATGTACATACAGTTTATACATAGCCAGGGACTTCCATGCCCCACTCTTGAAGACTGCATGAAGACTGCACCACTTAATAAAATATACGATGTTTATAAAAGGTTTAAAAAGTACTGATTAATTCTGATCAGTGAGAACAAGACGACAAGATTGCTTGGTGGCCAGAAACCAAAGAAACAACAAGTACTAGGAGATACTAGGACACAAAAATCCCAGAAAACATTACTCTACTCATGTAAACACTACGGTACCAATAGTCCATCTACACTGTTAACACTCAGCTATTCTGCCTGCTTCAACTCCCCCAAACCACGTGTATTATTTAAAATAAAAAATGTTTCGATAATCATAACCGATAATAAAAAAATGTAAGCATTTCCACGTGAGAAACAACTGAGGAGGACTGAATTCTTCAGTCTCCAAAAAACACAGAAGTCACTAAGGTCTGCAAGGTCAACATATGATGAAGGAGGAAATGAATCGTTTATGGTCTATGCCCATTGCCAGTGGCAAAGTGTAATCAGAAGAAGCTAGTTTAAATAATAAAATGAAGAAATTCTCTAAGTGATAGAATTCTCTGCCAGAGGACACTGGAGACTCAATAACGATGTCAGTGGGACAACTGAATAAATACTACATAAGAGATGCCCTGCAAGTTTCTTAACAAAGAAACCAGAGCAGGAATATAAAATGTGTAGACCTCTACTTGTTTGTCCTGCAGATATGCTTATTATACAAATATTGGAAAATAATGAATAAGTATACTATACTGTAATAAGTATATCTGTATGGTTTTCCAACTAAATAGAGAGGTGGTGTTTACAATAAATACACTTTTTAAAAAGAGGCATTTAGTTGCTCTTGTGAAGATATTTTAAGTAAACTGAAGCTTAATTTGACATTCACAGTCAAGAGATTCAGCCCCCCTCCTGCAACACAAAAGGGGCAGAAATATCTCTAAAAATATAAGGACAGAATGGGCAGCTCATTCTGCAGCCCAGCATTCCCCACGGCACAGCCCAGGGCCAGCTGGCACAAACCAAAGCACCATTTGCTCCGGGCTGGACACAAGGGCAGGCAGCTCAGACCCTGAGAACTGCGATTGGCTCCCTACCAGATCTTCCACCAATGAATCCCGGGGTAGGAGAACTTCTGTGACCTAATACTAGTGCTATGTACTGATTAACAGGAAAAGGACAATGGAAAACCCAGCACAAGTTTCCACAATAAGCCCTGCTGACTTTCCTTGAAGAAACTCGAGTTGAAGAAAGTGTTTAGAAGGCATTTATTTCAACACCCTACATAAGGTCAGTTATTACAATTCTGACCCCCCCACGGAAACATTAGGATGTGCAGTATGCTTTATTTAATATCTACTCCCATGGCTGTCCTATAGTACATCATCTCTTTTAGCCTTTCATCCATCTGTAGAAAAAGGAGGGTATCTACCACCTATAACTATTTACTGTTTACCTTAAGCACAGTAGCAATTCCTTCATGCATAACAAAAGTAACCCAATCGGGTTTTTTTCCGCCAAACAATACAAGTAATAACCTGCTGTCTTAACAAAGATAAAGAAATAAAGAATCAAGGCACTTGTAGAATAAAGATATTGCTCCCTGATTAGCTCTTGCAAAAACTTCTCTGTGACTGGCACAGACACAACTCAGATGTTACCTGATCTGAACCTGAAGTCTGTGCTTCCAATGGTTCTCAGCCTATCATTAGGTATTTGGATTTGCTCTATTAAAAAAAAAAACCAAACAAAAAAAAACCCCACTGCCCCAACACACTGCGGTTTGGAACATTCATTAGTGGAACATAACACATTACAGAAATATTTTCCTAACGATGAATACACCCTACAGGTCTACACAGAAGGCTGACAAACTCATGTAGAATTTTATCACTGCTTCAGTCATGTTCTGTAACTAAGGAACAGACAGAAGTCATGTCTGCAAGTTATATTTTCTTCTTGCAAAAGCATTAGTTTTTTTCTGACATAATTAAAAAGCTCTCAATGAGAAACAACTGATCAATACAGGCCACACACAAGATAGGGTGGGTGAAAGGATAGGTGGAAGATGCTTGCACAGTGCCCATGCAAATTCTGCTTGTTTTCTTGAGGTTTGTTCCCCTTTAAAATTGTGAGGAGTTATTAGTTTCCAGTAGAAAATGAACTATTTTTTCAGCCTTGATGAAGAGATGAACTGTACACACAATAAATCCAGCTGAAAAGCAACTCAGCTACACTGTATTGTTTTAATTGCTGTTACACTCATGCAAGATCAAGGTTATTAATGCACTACCAAATAAGGAACTACCACATTTTTGCTGTGGACATGTGATCCCACTGGTCTTACATAAGCAAAAGGAGGTGCTCACACGAGATGCTTTTTCCAGAGTGTGCTCGTCAAAATCCCACCCAGCAGCTCTGATTCAGGCAGCCAGTTTTACATGCAAGGCTGAAAACACACACACTGAACTGTGGTACAAATACAGGGATTTAAAAAGGAGATGTCAGCACAATGCTGCTCAACATGAAAGGAGAACAGATGTCAGTAAGAATGTATTTCACCTACAGGAGACAGAAAGACAAGCAGCCCTAGTTATATTTACTAAAATCTGCTGTAAGAGAAGTCAAAATAGTTGCTCACTACTCTTTGCTATGTTTCAAGCACATCCCATAGCTAAGTTATGTTTCATAGCTGGTTTCTCCCTTCTTCATCAGCCTAGAAAAGTTTCAAGATAAAAAGCAGTTGAATAGATCTACTTTGCAGTTAATATCTTAAATTACTTTATTCCTCTAGATTAAATAGAGCATAGTTAGCTAAGAGGTAAAGAAGGTACAACACGGAAGGTACAACTCAGCAGAAAAATATCTAGGTGTTCTGAAGTGATACTAAATTTCAGTATCTATTCTACTAAGAAACTATTGGTATTCAGACTCAGAAAAAATTTACCTTTTCATGTTTGGGGTTTTTTAAAATTTATGCCATGATACACGAACAGCTTGTTTAAAAATAAGATGCTCTGACTCACAAATTAAGAAGTACAATTGTTAGCTTAATTAAACAGTATCAGAAAGAATACTACTAGAGATCAGGCCGGGGTAATAAGGAAGTACACCAATCAAGCTTTGGAGCAACCAAGCTTTTCCCACTTCAAGAAGAGAATTCTGAATATTAATTATGCCTTAAATAAAGTACTTACTAATTAACATGTCTTAAATGCACTTTCTTCAGTGCATTGCTGACAGAGGGACACATTAAGACACTTCCATCCTATACAGCTACTGCTGCATTAATCATTTGTTCTCCTTTCAGTTTCTCAGTCTCCACCTCAGCCTTCCTTAATCCCTATTCATATGCAACTTCCACGACAGCTCCACTGCCCAACTTTTCAAGCAAGGCCTTTCACTATTCTCCCCCATCAGGGAAGCATTTTGCAGATGCTAACAGCAAATTCTCTGTGCTCTCAAAGCTTTCTTTCCCATGACATCGCCACAAAAACACCCAATCCCCTCGAACAAGTCAGTGCTGAGCACTGATGACACGATCATGCTGACTAATATTACCCAGCTGCCTTTGGCACAACTTTGAATATTCCTTGAACAGAATGATTCAGTCTCTTTGCACACAGCAGCTGTACCTAAGGAAGAAGTGAGTGTTCTCTGACTTATCCTCCTATCCTCGGACATACCCAACGCAACGGTGGCTTAATGCCATTTGATAGCCTCCTGTAAGGTAATCAGAATTTGAAATCAAATATATATTAAACGAGATGCACAAGAGTAAAACCGGCAAGGGAAGAGCTCTAAAGATTCTCAGCTTCTAAAGATTTACTCAGCTTCTCTATGAAGTTTTAATACACTAAAACCTTTCTCTAGGAAAGGCAGAATGACTAAATGTAAGCCAAAACCACCAGATAAGAGTTTTTTCCCCCCAATCCAAATACTACCTGAACTGTGGATCTGAAAACTGTAATTACTACTTCAGTGCACATGTATTAAATATAAAAACTCATGACAGATCAACAGTTTTTGGACAGAGAGCACATGCTCAATCTTCTCTCAGCAGTTATTTAAGGGAGTTTTCTACCGATAATGTTGCAGATCCTGGACACACTTTGCCGGTGCAGGAGGAGCAGCTGACAGGATCTGAATCAATTGATCTACACCTCCCAAAGTGAGGAAATCATCAGACACCGGCTGCAGATTTCAGCACAGCAGCAATGACTTGCAGAAAGCACGGCAGGCACAAGTACAGCTTTCACAGTGGTTATCCTTCTCTCAGAGAACATCAGCACTTCTATACAGGTGTTCAGGGTACTGAGGCAAAGCTGAACAAAACATGCTACATGAAGTTGCACAGGCAACTTCATAAGAAATATAATTATTTATTTATTGACCTTGTGGGAGGTCTCCTTACTTGTACCAAAGAACCACTTCTTCCAGGGCAGCCTTACCTTTTGGTCTGCTCACCACAGAACCAAGTTAAGTGAATTGTAAAAGAGAAAAGAAAAACCCCAATCGACCCAGCAGAACTCAATGCATGCATGCACTGAAGTAGTTTGGTTATGCAGAGGGTTTGTGCCAGTTCCACACTTTTACACTGATGCTTTTGCAATACCTGAACTAATCTAGAAATACCCTGAGGACCTTTTGATAAAAGGATTCTTTCACACACAGCATACAGATTACTTTTTTCCTCAGAACATCCATTACTTAAATCTAAGATAACCCACACAAATAAAAGGTTTTCTGACTTGTCAGATATTTACACTTGCTGTTTCTCAGTAAATACATCTAGTAGAATATTTCAGTCTGATGACTACTGCAAAAAACAACCACTATGGCCTGAAAACCATAGGAGATGTCATAATCTAGTAAATTCAGTTAAGGGAGACATCTTCCTCCAATCTCTTAAAGAAACAGTGAAGAGAGTTTTTAAAAATCCATATTCTTCTATTTCTTATACTGCCAACTATCTATCTATTAAGATTCTGAAAGGTAAGATGTTCTCTACTATTCATCCTTCTTTAGTAAGAATAGTTACTGTATGAAGTGAGCCTTATT
The DNA here is from genome assembly GCA_024865655.1 of Emberiza elegans. Classification (NCBI taxonomy): domain Eukaryota; kingdom Metazoa; phylum Chordata; class Aves; order Passeriformes; family Fringillidae; genus Emberiza; species Emberiza elegans. Next base: position 75,504,291 of record JALJVW010000206.1, read on the forward strand.
TTGCACAACAAATGCTCTCATGCTCTAGCAGCGCAAGCAAACAACCACTTACATCAAACACATTTAACTTCCTAGAAGGCATTGTGGAAAGAGGCAGTGCAGGCGACTCCTGCAAGAAAGAAAGCAGGACATCCTGCTGTATGCTGCTGTGACAGGCCAGCAACCTACTCCAACAAATACTGCAGCGAGCACTGTTAAAGGGTTAGATCCTCACCCCACTCCATTAACAGATTAAACAGAATGAATTAATCCCATAGGGATAATTTTCTTAACAGAAATACAATTTAATAAAGGAAAATTAAAAGTGTTTAAGATATGTGGTTTTCTAGCAGATAGGTTTTAAGTGCCATCATGGGAAATACAGACAGACCCAAGTGTTAATAAAAGTCATTAGATCAACTTAGGAACAGTGAAAGTAAATGCAAAATATGTATTTGGTGTACAATACTGTGAGATTGTCCTCCTCTTCAGTTTGGTAAATCTCATGTTCTCACTGTAAACCCTACAGTGACTTCAAGAACTGAAAAGATCGAGGAATAACAGACATACTAAATACCACTCTCAGCCTTCAAATAAAGCATCACCTTAAAGAGTAGCAAAAAGCTGATAGAAAACCCCTGAAAATTAACATTCGCCTACCATCAGTTGTTTATGAATTCGACTAGAACACTTACCGTACCAGACAAGTGTGTTTGTATTAGCCCAAGGTGTTATGACTGCTTAAAAATTATCAGCATTGCATGGCTACTGGCTTGTCTCACAGAAGAAAACAAAGAAACACCAGCACATTTTGTAACTGTAAAACGCAAAGCACACTGACCCTCCCCTTCATCCAGTAAGGGGAGAGCCATAAAACATAGCCACTGGCCAGGAGTGGTTTCAATGTGTCACAGTCAACGACAATTGCTCAACTCGAATTATACAAGTAAGTACTTGCTACACAGTCAAACTATTAGTAACTAAGTAAATGAACAAATAGCGTTTAGTAACAGCAGCAAAGAGCCAAGCATAAGAATTAAATTCCCACTCTCCGAGAGGAATTTAACTTTTTTCCCCAATCCTCCAGCTAACACAACTACATTAATGGAAAGTATAAGCTAATTCTTATGTACAGGCTTTTTCAGCAAAAGTATCACAGCAGCAAGTTTCACCTGGCTGTAGCAATACACTGTCATCTGCCTAGAAGCATATAGGAATTTTTAACTTTGTAGAATATATTACTCTTATAACCCTTCTTAACTGCACTACCTCGATAGTGTTATGGGAGTTAAAAAACTAGCAATTTTTAGCCTCCTTTAGGGAAGTTACCTGCACTAGAGAATGCAGGATAATCTGAGCTTAGCAACACCGTGACTTATAGTCTATTAAATTTATCCCAACTACAATCGCCTTAAGGCAGCACGGAACTACAAGGCAGCACTGAAGGACAGGGAAGGGAAAACACTGAGGTATTTTCTTATGCGAATCCAAGAGTCCCTGCAAATAGCCCCAAACTAGACCAAGTCCAAAACAACAGTTTGTCAAGTAAAAGCACTGACCACAAACAAACCACACTCACTTAAGGCTGGAAGAGACCTGTCACGCTTCAGTTTAAAAGCAGGTATGCTTTAAAAAAAGGCACGGCATTTATGTCATGATGAAAAAGAAACAGTGGAATACATAGAAATATTCTTTAAAAATTGTAAAGCATCTCCTCAGAATGGTACAGAACGCCGTCGTACAGCCGTTCCGCGCCGGTATCATGCAGTCTCTATTGCTAGGATTCCTAAGGAGATGTTCTACGACCTTATCCTGATGTGAAGCCTTTACAACACCGTCATCCCTATTCAGCATGACGGTTCATCCCCACCAAGTCACAGGACCTTAACAGGACCCAGATTAAAGCATTACACACTCCAGTTTTTCACTAAAGCTTGCGCTTACGCAGCCAAGAAAAAAATCCCCCAGCTGTAAAGGTCGTACATTAACAACGAACATTTTCAGCTATGAAATAAACAACCATGGACAACCGCAGGACGAAGCAAGCGAAGCTCCGCGAAAAGACAGAGCTGGTCCCGTTTCGCGGGGAGTGGAACGACCCAAAAATCCGTTCGAAACGAGCGGCCGCGCCCGCAGGATGGCAGCGGGCCGCGAGCAGCGGCGGGACGGGCCGGCTGCGGGCCCTGCCCTCGGCCCAACGGCTCGGCCGCTCCGCCGCCTCGGCACCGGCCGGCGAGCCGCCCCCCGCCCCTGCCGCCGCCGGCCGGGCTGCCCCGCCAGGCGCCAAGGCGGCTCCCCCGGAAACGGCGCTCGCGTTATTGTCTGTGACAACGCCCGGCGGCCGCGCACCGCGGGAGCCTCTCTCCGGGGCGCCGTCGCGCTCCACCGGGAAGACAGCCCGGCACCCCGGCACCCCCGCCTCAGCCCAGGGCAGCACCGCCGCTGCGGGGGCAGCCGGGAAGGCAGAGCAACCCTAAAGCGCACTGCGGCGCGGGCAGGCGGCGCTGCCGCAGCCCCGGGCCCGTCCCGCGCGCCCTCCGCACTCACCGAGCGTCGTCGCCGCCGCCGCCGCCTCAGCCACGGGCCCGACCGCGCTCCCGGCAGCCCCCGCAGCGCAGCCTCCGCTCCCCCGCGCGCACCCGCGGCTCCACAGCAAATGACGCGAGAACTGCGCGCTGCCTCCCCCCCCCCCCGCGCCCTGTCCTCTCTTCGCCCCACGTGACTCTCCCGGCCCTATCAGCAGCGTCTCCAAGCGCTCGCGCCTCCCGTGGAAACATCGCGATCTCACCCCACCCCCTGCAGGGCGGCCCCTGAGGCCCCGCGGGGCCGGCTGGGCGGGGCCGGGAGAAACGCCGCGAGGCTTCTCCGCCGTTCTCCGGCGCCCACAATGAAATCCCGCCCGAGATCTCGCGAGGTTTCGACGCGCTCCCCCCGAGCACGATGCCGCGCAGGAATGTGAAAGGCGCGCGCCCGCCGCCATTTTCTCTCTTTCTTGGCAGACAGCGGCAGCGGCCGGAGCGGCGCCGGGGAGGCCATGGCGGACTATTCCACGGTGCCCCCTCCTGCCGCGGGCGCGCCCGGGGGAGGTGGCGGCGGGGCTGGAGGAGTAAACGATGCCTTTAAAGACGCGCTGCAGAGGGCTAGGCAGGTGTGTGTGGCTCCATCGAATCAATGGGGTCCCGGGGCCTGGAGGCCGCGGTCTCGGAGCCGCGGGAACAGTGAGGGCGCTGCGCACTGGGCTGTGGGGAGCGGGGGCCCCTTCGCCAGTGTATGTTTGAGTGTGAGTGTGATTGCGTGTGTGTGTGTGAGTGTGTTGGGGGAGCTTTGTCCCGTCCCCACGCCCCCTTTGCGCCACCCGCCCGCCCTGGGCCGCGAGGCGTTTGTGGCCCCGCTCCGCCATTGCCCGCGAACGGCGCCGGCAGCGGCCCGAGGGGATTCGGCGGTGAGAGGAGCGGCCCCGCGGGCTTCCTCCGCGGCGGCAGGGAGGCGAAATCTGGGCGGGCGAGTAGCGGCGCCTTATCGGGCCGGGCCCGGCGCGGCGGAGGGACGGATGGAGGGCGGCGGCTCCGCGGCGCGGGCCGGGTTGTGTGTGGCTCCCGCCGGGTTGTGGCGCCCGCGGCGCCCGCAGCCTGCTCGGACCGGTTGGGCAGCGCTGCGGCCTGCGGGGCCAGGGCGGCCCTTGCGGAAGCTCTTTATCCCGCAGCTTTATTTGCAGCTTCTGCACCACGGGCGATGTTTTCGTCGCTTCTCGGGCGAAATGTTCTCCTTGTGTGTTAATAAGCGGTCGGTTTTGGCAGTATTTGAGGACACGGTGTGGTCGGGTTTTGAAATTGTTTGACCGGTGAGGCCTTGCCGTGAGATACCACGGTGTTTGGCGAAGAAGGCGCAGAGAAAGAAAATTCCTGTTTAGGAAAAAGGTTTTGGTGTTTAAAGGCCAAGTTTTCGGTTGGGATTATTTTTGTAGGTGAGGAAAATTGAGGAGGCTCTGGTGCTGAAGTATGAGCATAAGTCTTTAAATCACAAAAGAAAACCTCTATGAACAAAACTGATTTTGGCCTTTTGTTTAATGATTTGGGGTCTTTTTATTGCGCATTGTTTAAATCCCTGAAATCTTTTAGAAGACGTGAAATGAACATGGGCCGAATTAATTATTTTTTTGCTTGGCTCACATCTGCCTTTTGTTTAGATTGCAGCGAAAATTGGAGGAGATGCTGGTACAGCAATGAATTCAAACGACTACGGTTATGGAGGGCAGAAAAGACCTCTTGAGGATGGAGGTACGCACTTATTCCTGTTGCATTTATTTTTGTGGAGCGTGGCCACTATGCTAGAAAGATTGCAGGTGCTGTTTCTGTTTGTGGATTTGGGGTTTTTCCATAGCAGAGCATTAAATCATTTTGTTCCCCTCATAGGTCATGACATATATTTTCATGTTCAGTTTAGCGGGGAAGTTTTAAATCATTGTGCTCTAACCTGAAGTGAATGTAAGCCTATTTTACAGTCTTTTAAATGTGGTTTAAGTGCTGCAAATAGAAAAATGCATGCTGGGGAAAGGGACAGAAATATTCAGGTTGCAAAATGCAGGTGTCATTGAAGTCTTTTGTGGTTGTGTGGGATTGGTTACAACTCATAAATTGCAATTAGGGCAGGAAGTGCTGGATTGTTTCATTAACTTTATTACTGCACTGTTTCAAATGAAAGTATTAATGCATTTCATTGTGAAAGCATAGGACTTTAAAAAAACACAGGAAAGTAAATTTTCTATCTTGAAGACTCTTTTGTATAGTGTAATAGTTCAGCCTACAGTGTGAACCCTGATAAGATCATACTTAAATCCTCTGACTTGTTGCAGCTTTTTCAGTTTGTCTTGCACTGCAGTAAACTTTTCTCCTGAAATGTGTGTGTGTCCTCTTCTGTCTCTTACAGAGCATCCACTTTGAACTTAGCAGGGTTTGATATGGTTAATATACACACCAAATCCTATCTAAATTACAGGAAGAAATCTTTGAACTTGCTGAAATGTTCTCATAGGTCTCACAAAAGAGAAATGCCTTTTTTTTTCTTTTAAGAGGATTGAAACTCAGTCTACAGAATGTAACTAAGCCTTTATGTCAGGATTTCTTGTGTCCTACAGTAAAGTTTTTTTTTCTATTAAAGGTGAGGTTTTTAATATACAAAAATGAGCTAATGATGCTTCAGATGATATATGTAATGTATTCTTTTTATTTTATGTGTAGATGGCTCTTGGACAAGTCCGAGCAGTACAACACACTGGGAGGGAATGCCCTCTCCTTTTAAAGGCAGGAATTTTTATTTATTACCTGTGTTTAGTATGTAAACATGACATAAACTAGTGGATCTTTCTGGATTGACACAAATATTTCTTGGAATATGTGGCTGAGTTTTTGCTGCACATAAATTATGGTGGTTCGTGTAGCCTTTATTTTGGGGTGGGAAGGAAGCATCTGAAGTGTTATCTTTTCAGATACAGGTTCATGGTGCCTTTTATTTCTCTACTGTACGGAAATTATTTGGACAGTAGTGATGTAGTTACTGTGAATCTGCCTTTTTTTTGAAGTTTTATGCTGTGAAATGCTTGATATTTGGATAGGGATTTCATACCACTGTTCAGATTGAGACTGCATTGCTGTGTGATACTGTTGTATTTTCAGATGTTTGGTCTAGATTTGTGGTCATTGTCAGATTTACTTTTTAAGTTATTGTTGGATTTTTGTATGGATTTGATTTTTTTTTCTTTTTTGCTATAGAAGCATCATTAGCTTGAGCAGCCAACAAAGCTGGACTTTGTTCCTTGTCTTAGTTGAGTTTCAGTGACTGGGTATCTGAGCTATCTACACACAGTGCGTTCTGAAAGCTGCCTTTTGTTAAACTAGATACATGGAAAAACCTAACATCTTTTCAGCTATACTAACCAAGTGCTGAGTGTTCGACAGATTCTTTCTTTTATTCAGATGATCAACTCCCTGAAATTGGAGGAGGAAAGAGAAAGAGAGGAAAAAAAAAGGGGGGCTAAAATACACTGGAAATTTACAATTCACACGAAAAGGCTTAAAGACATCCTGAATTTCTTGGCAAAAAAAATTTAAAAAATCTTAATTTTGCAGATCAACCAGATGCTAAGAAAGTTGCTCCCCAGAATGACTGTAAGTAATTTTTATTTTGTTGCAAAAAAAACCTAAACAAGTGTAACATTGTCAGAACAACAGTTTGAAAGTGTTCTGGTAGGTGACACTTGAATAAGTGAGATCCAAAAAATGGCTGGGGGTTTGTCTTACATTGTTGAAGCATCACGAGTCTGCTTGGTAAAAATGACAGTGGTGGTAGCAACAGTAGAGAGTCTTTATAGATTTTAAACCTTTTGATAACACTTCTTAAAAGTAAACTTGGACAAAAGTTTGATATAATTGAGTTTTGTTATCTAAGGAGAAACTTACTTGTAAGCTGTACCACTTGTTTGAATTTAATTTTAAAAATGTTTGTTTATAGCTTTTGGAAATCAGCTACCACCAATGCATCAGCAGCAAAGGTAAGAGTTTTACATTGCATCTTACATAGGATTTTTATTAAAACAAAGCAGTTTCAAGCAGTTTTTTTGAGAAAATTGTGACAACACAGGAAGCATTTATTCTGTCTTTGTGTGATCTGTTGAAGTTTAGCCTTTACAAGTCCCAAGTCAGACAGCTAATATGTACCTACATTGCTCTCCTTTCTTTCTCCACAGCCTAGGCTGTGGATTGAGCTTAATAAAAAAAAAAAAATTGGCTGGTTTTTCTACTTCAGCATAGGTAGCATAGTTAGAAGTTAGAAGCAGATCTGAAGAGAAAGATGATGCCATCTTGTAAACAAAAAGCAAAACTGAATGACCTAAAACCAAATAAAAGAATTTAAACTACAACTTCATTGTTTTCTCCACTCATATCTTACCTAAACAACTAGATCCAGCTATTATTCTTGTGCTTTGGACACTTCTGAGATACCAAAATTCACAACATCCTTTGATGGTATACAGATTAAACTTAAAATGCTACAGAAATGTAACCTTTTCTGTACTGCACGTCTGTTAATAAAGAGCATGAAGGAAAATTCTGACTGATTTGTACGACACTTGAACCTTTTGTGTTGTTTCCGTGTGCTGTCAGCTTATGTAGAACTGTGCTTTCATAATGACTTTTAAAGTTATTGAGAGGCAAGTAAGCCAGGGTGATGGTGGGGCAGTAGCTTGCTTTAGTTTAATGGGAGGATAAATGTAAATGTAGTGCTGGTTTGTTCTCTGCATGGTCATGTCTTTGTTTGACATTGGCTGTAGGTCTGTGATGACAGAGGAGTACAAAGTTCCAGATGGGATGGTTGGATTCAGTAAGTAGCACGGGTGTGCTCTTGTGGCATAGTGGGGGATGTTAGCAGATGCTGTTAGTCCAAATAACCTTTCTGTGTTTTCTTTCCCCAAGTAATTGGCAGAGGTGGAGAGCAGATCTCACGCATACAGCAAGAGTCTGGCTGTAAAATACAGATTGCACCTGGTAACTATTTGTGGGGGGGTTTAACTTTTCTGTCTGGGGAATGGGGGGTGATTGGTAGGAAGTCCAGAAGATTGCTCATTGCTTCTCCTTGCCTGTACCTTCCTTTAAGATACAAGTGAATTTTTTTTGTGCTAATCACGACTGTGATGGGCTAAAGAAATGCAAAATGGGATACAGTGATTATTCTACTTCATTGAATATGAAAATCCAGTAGTTTGTGTATTATGGTTAATTTCATAATCTCTGACTTAACACTGCTGATAAGTTGGCTTTATTTTATGTTTGCAGATAGTGGAGGCCTGCCTGAAAGATCATGTATGCTAACTGGGACACCAGAGTCTGTTCAGTAAGTATTTTTAACTGATGTCAGGACTGTAACCATGATTTTACTCTCATGCAGTGAACCTGACACATGTTTTAAAAATATACTTGCTTTTGTCCATTGTTGTGGTAGTGGTTTCAAGTACAAATGTCCTTAATTTGCATGCTGTATCAAGCAGCAGCTTTTCTTCTGAATTAAGCTTTGGTGAGTGTAACTATATTCAGGGACCTTGAGGAGGTAACTTCATTAAATATGATCGGTAAAGGACCATCTTTTAAATTCCAATATAGGGATGGTTTTATTACTTTGCGATTAGTTTTTTAAGTTACTTTTGCAGATTGATTGAGATGGCTTCATATTTCTTAGTGATAATAACCATAGTTCTTTTGCAGAAACTATTCAAATTTTTAAAATTACCAAGCAGAATAGATATAGGCAAGAGATACTTGCAGGGATACGTATTTATGAATGTCTATTTCCTTTCACAGATCAGCAAAAAGATTGCTTGATCAGATAGTTGAAAAAGGAAGACCTGCACCTGGATTTCATCATGGTGATGGACCTGGAAATGCAGTCCAAGAAATTATGATTCCAGCAAGTAAAGCAGGATTAGTTATTGGGAAAGGTGGAGAGACAATTAAACAATTACAGGTATATATGTATCATCTTTTAAATATGATGGTACTGATTGTGAATTTGAGTGAGTATTGACCTCCCTTTTGTCACATAGGAGCGGGCAGGTGTCAAAATGGTCATGATTCAAGATGGTCCACAGAACACTGGTGCAGACAAGCCCCTTAGGATAACTGGAGACCCTTATAAAGTTCAGGTAAGAAGTGCCTTACAATTAAATGCATTTTTGAATCTGTTTGGATGTTGCAGTACCTGAACAAACTTTTGTTGTTCTTTTAGCAAGCCAAGGAAATGGTGCTGGAGTTAATTCGTGATCAAGGTGGCTTTAGAGAGGTGCGCAACGAATATGGGTCAAGAATAGGAGGAAATGAAGGGATAGACGTAAGCATGGTTGAAAAACTTGTTCACTGTATTTTGAGATGTTAACTTAAAAATGTTAAATTGGGTAATACCACTGAAAGCTTTTAACCAGTTTTCAAAAGTTGATTGTGGCATGTAAGTATTACTTGATCATTGCTGAATTTACGACACTGAATGATGTGCAACATTCACTTCGCATTGCCAGCAGTTATGAATAATTTCAAGTAGCTGGAGTTTTTATCAAATAAGCAAGTAAATTTTATGGTCAAGTATATCATGTTACAACATTATTGAAAATGGACTTCGGCCTTTACAGTAATTATTTAAGGCCAGCTGTTAATGCAAGTCACAAGCTAGTAACTTCATCAGGGAGAGGCTTAAAGCTTCATCTGCTAGAATCTGCCTTTTAGATATTCTATAAATTCTTTCTTTCTTGTTTATTCTGAGAAGCATAAAATCCTCTGGAATTGCCACCACTATGAGAACTTCTAAAGCATAGGATCACTTTCTTTTCAATGGTTTCATCCAGTATGTGCTAGTCTTGTGACTTGATAATAAAAAAATCCAGCCCTGAAAAAGCCTGAAGTGGCATTGGTCTTGCCCTAGTTAACAACTCCAACCCTTTCATTATGTGGATTATTTAGTAATATCTGTGTCATCAACATCTTGTTTGGGTTTTTTTTTTTTAGGTTCCAATACCACGATTTGCTGTAGGTATTGTAATTGGAAGAAATGGAGAGATGATTAAGAAGATCCAGAATGATGCTGGTGTTAGGATCCAGTTCAAGCCAGGTTTGTAACACATTCATAAGTTTTTGTGACTTAAATGTGAATTTACTGAATTGCATATACTGGAATAGTTCGTTTTTATTCCAGATGATGGAACAACTCCAGATAGAATAGCCCAGATCACAGGGCCTCCTGACAGATGTCAGCATGCTGCAGAAATTATTACAGATCTTCTTCGCAGTGTTCAGGTTGGGTAATGTTCAGTGTTTAAAATCTCCTGCCCGCCTTTTGGAAAGACCCAAAGTTTTCAAAAAGTGTGTTTAACTAGAAAAAATAATTTAGTTGTGCCATTTGAATCTACTTCAAAGTTTGGTCTGGAGTATGGATGTTTACAGTTAGTTTTGCAAGTGACCATACTGATTCAAAGTCATGGCATTTCTTGATGTGCCTGGTTTTAGAGCTGGTCCTTCTGTTTTGTGTTGATAGCTAATATACTCTTACTTTTGGTTGTAATCAGTGTTTAAAAGCTTGTTGTTAGATGAGCCCCACTGCTGCATTTACAGAAGGCAGACAAAAATGACATCTTTGGATGTGTGAAATTTCTGCTTGCTTCTATATCCTTTCCTCCTTCATCTTTCACATGCAGAATTGTACAGAACGTTTTAGAATTTAATTTAGGCCTTCCATAAAAGGTACTGCTTCAACTACCAAAATTGTCTGAGTAGTGAATCAGTTTTTTCTTAACAATGATATAATGTAACTTGTTTGCACTGTTTGTTTGCAGTAATTTTATAGAACATGCTCATTAGTTGCTGCTTCTTTTTAGGCTGGTAACCCTGGTGGACCAGGACCTGGTGGTCGAGGAAGGGGTAGAGGCCAAGGCAACTGGAACATGGGGCCTCCTGGTGGATTACAGGAGTTCAATTTTATTGTCCCTACTGGCAAAACTGGATTAATTATTGGAAAAGGTAATATATCTTATATATTTACCTTGTATGTTACTTTAAAAACCACTCAGCTTCTCTGTTTGGACAAATGCCGTGCTACAGAGATGTATGATGAGTATGATGCTAATAATGCTGAGGTTATATATTTAATCCCTGTATGGGTCTTTCACTTTAGAGTTGGACTCCATGATCCTTGTGGATCCCTTCCAACTAAGAATATTTTGTGTTTCTATGATTTTGTAAAAATTTATTTGCCCAATTTCCCCTGTTTTGATGACTTTGTATATGTATTTCTACATATATCTTTTCTGGATCCTATAACAGGAGCCAGTTACCTTGTCAGCCTCTGTGGGACTCATTTGGGCTTCCTTGTCGCTTTTATAGGGAGATTGGGTTTATAAGTTTATATTTACTGATAACCATGTGTGTAAGTTGTTATTAATGTCTAATATTAGATGTTTACATCAAAAATATATACAAGATTGTAGGAATTCTTTGCTGTTGTTTCTGAGTAACATTTTTATAACCTTTAAAATAATTATTTTACTTGTTTATTGCTGTTAGAGCTCTATGCTACACTGAAGAGATTTTATTTGAATTACTGGAATGTTCTTGAACAGCTCATAAGAATAGGTGCCTTTTCATGTCTTTTTGACTTCCATGCAGTTGACTTTCTCTGATGTGAATCAATATTTTTTGCTTTTATGCACATCATAAAAACTCTGTATTGCATTGTAGGTGGTGAAACTATTAAAAGTATAAGCCAACAGTCTGGTGCTAGAATAGAACTTCAGAGAAATCCTCCACCTAATGCAGATCCAAACATGAAGATGTTTACTATCCGTGGAACACCCCAGCAAATAGATTATGCACGACAACTTATAGAAGAAAAGATTGGAGTGAGTGGATAACTAACTGCTTTTTTGTTTACTATTGGAGCTAAACAGCAGAAAGCAAGTCTCCTTTGTGGAGATTTCTCTTTCCTTTCACTTCACAGATTAATTTAATCAGATAATAAATTGATAATAATGGTCATCTGGATTTAAAGTAATATAACAAAATACTGAAAAGAAACAATTCATCTCTTCAACATCTTACAGTGTGTTCTTGAAAATGCTAATTTTGTGTATATGGAAAAATTGTTAAGTTCAAAGATGTCAGTGATACTAAATTGTGTTTTGTTTTTCAGTCCAGTTATGTTTAGGTAGAGTTCTAATCAAAGTTACACCTTCAGTTTCACAGTGTTTTTGTTTGCATGTGTGTGCATGTCATCAAATTTGCCAGAGGCTTTTTGTGCCTGATCATACAAGCCAGTTTAGTTAATCAGATTTAGATGTATTGATTTATTTTAGAACTGGTAGTCTTGTTAGAGTGTGGGGAGTTCAGTGCAACTTGTGGAAAAATCTGGGTGTTTTGTAAAATCTTTCACTTTCTCAAGAAGGAACTGAAATAAATACAGGTTTTTAGTTGCTATTATTGCCACAGTTGCCTCCAACTACCTCTAAGCCTAATTAAACTTTAAATAGCCTGTTTTCTGCAGGGAACTGTCTTTAAAACCAGTCAAACCTTTTAGACATTCTTTGAGCATTTGGATAAATGCTTTTAAAATGCTGAAAAATGGAGAACCTCAAGGTGTATTTTCATCTGTGCCCCACCCTTGTTACAGGGTCCAGTGAATCCATTGGGTCCACCTGTTCCCCATGGTCCCCATGGTGTTGTTCCTGGCCCGCATGGACCTCCTGGGCCCCCAGGTCCTGGTGCTCCCATGGGACCATATAACCCAGCTCCTTACAACCCAGGTCCTCCTGGTCCTGCACCTCAGTGAGTATTGCTTCGGCTGACTTTCCTCTGTGTGGGGTGACCCTGGGACTGCCTCTCACTGTGTGTGTCTGATCTTTTATAGTGGTCCTCCAGCTCCGTATGCTCCACAGGGATGGGGAAATGCTTATCCACACTGGCAGCCACCAAACCCACCGGACCCAGGTAAGAAATGCACAGCTGTACTGTAGTGTTGGAATATTTCAGGTACATCCATTCTGTCCTTACAAGTATATGCATTGTACAGTTACTTGTGTTACACTCCTAAAGCTGAAAAGCTCCTGTTTTTCTGGCTTTTTTTCACTGATTGTCACTTTACTTATGTTCTGCACTTTCCATATGTGGCTTGTGAAATGTTGGAATTTAATTGTTGCAGTTGGAGTATGTTTTTTTTACAAATTTAATTGATACTGCATCACTATTTATGATATTTTTTGCAAGTCATGGTTCACTGATTTTGTGCAATTCAGTTTTCTTAAAATCAATGTTTTTGCATAAAGTTCTGCAATAAGGATGTCTTTTCTCTAATAGTAAATGACTTTTGTATTTTATTTTAAACAATCTTTACTGATTTGTCTTTTTGCAGTTAATGCTATGATATTTTTAGGTGTTGTTCTATTACAATTACTTTTAAGAGTCTGATGCTCCAGTGTATTTTATTGACTCCCTTTTGAGGGCTAAAACCTTGGTGAATTGCTGTTAATACAGTAAAACTAGTTAGGGTTGTGTATTTTGAGCTTTTGCTTATCATAGTTTTGTATTTTCTTCTGAAACCTATCTTTGTAGAATTTGTTTCTTCTATTTCTGTTTATCTTTGTCGAGATTGGGAGTTCTTACTTAATTACAACTTCCAAAGTTGTAGTATCCTGCTTTTCTTAAAGTTTACATCCTTTGGTTGGACTAGAGGATATGGGGAAATGGAACATCAGCCACAGAAGGCATGGTAAGGCTAGATGCTTGAGTTTGTTGTACCTCATTGGTTTGAGGTGGAATTGTAATTCCTCACAATTTGAGCCAAAAGATCTCAATTCTATTTTTGTTATCAATGACAGATATTTTATGATAGCCACTGTTGCTGCCATAGATTCTGTTAGTGGAGAAGGGACTCCACGTATGTATGGCGTTATCTCTTTGGAGAGCCCTTGCTGGTTTTAGTTCCCAAACTGCTGCACAAGGTAGCTCTGCATGTATTCAGTTCAGTGTTCGAAATGTCTGCTGACTTCATTGAGAAGTAGAATGGCTCAAAGTGACTTAGTCTCAGCATAGCAAAGTATTTAATGCAAAACCGCTGCTAAAAAGTTACAGCCTATTTCACACCACCTTTTTTACTCTTCTGAAGTTAGTTATCTACATAAAGGCTGTGTAAGAAAAAATGGCAAATATTCCCTTGGTGTCATCTTGATGATTCTGTAACTGTATCTTTTGATAAATACTTCTCTTAATAATCTAATGAAGTTCTCATATGTGCAGTTTAAGTTGGTGTTTCTTTTGACTAGTATTTCTTTGAATGATCTTTCTACAGTTTTCACTTAGTTACTCATTCCAGTGTAACAAATGGGTTATTTTAGTACTTTTTTCAGAGGTGCTTTCTCCAGAACTGTGCTTGCCCTTGTCATGTGAAAGTGGAGCTAGTTACTACAGTCAAGTTTCTTTGGAAATCTAATGAATCCAGCTCTGTTCTTCTACTCTAGAGAAGTAGCTAAGGAGGAGGGGGAGGAATTGAGCAATGGCTTATTTGGTATTTGCAGGTAACCTTAGAATATAGGAAGTATTAATTTAAATCCACTGTTGTTGATGGAAGCAGCACAATTTAAACAGAAAGTAGTGTGTTAACTTTTTTTTGTGTGCATTTGAAGTGGTTACATCTGACTTTTGTCACAGGATTTAATTTAGCATTAATTTGTTGTTCTGGGTTCTTGGATGCCTTGTTCAGGGGAATTCTTCATCTTCCATTACTCACTGCCTTACCTGTTGCACATTTAGGGTGGATTCTATTTCCATTCCCATGTATAGTTACACTAAAGTATCAGTTGTGTCCATGTCTTTTTGTGAAATTCTCTCCTCACTTGGCTGAGTTTCTTTGCAGATACTTTTACAAATACTGTTTGCAAATATATGCTGGTTGTGTAAAACATGTTCTCTAATAGTAAATTTTCGGGTATTGTTGATTGCCAGTCTTGTAGTGTAATTAATCTGTGATTCAGCAAGAGTAAGCCATTCCTAAAGGCTGCGTGAGAAACAGAGCAATAAAACTCTAGAAAGCAGCATCATTGGCCTACCTACATGTAGGTAAAAATAAGGAATCATGGAGATAGAAACAGTTGCATCTTCTGCATCTATTTTTTATACTAAAAAGTTGTAAGTAAACAGTGATGCTTAATAGCCATGTATGTGGATTCAGGTTCTTAAAATGCTGTGTGTTTCTCTATTTTACTGTTACCTTAAAGTTTAACCGACAAGCATTGCAAACACCCTAGTAAGTCTTGTATTCTTCTGTTTCAGAAATATGTATTTGGCATGCCTCCTCCACCGGTGCCAGTGTCATTAGCGTGAGGTTCTAACAAAAGTAAAACCCTGAAATCGTTTGGTGCTAGAATGATTTATTGCTGCTGCCATTTATTGACATGACTGTTTATTTAAACTTTAAAAATCTGTTTCTATTTACCACATGTAAGATTAATAAGTGGCATTGTAGTACTAAAGGTTCTAAAGTTATTTTATCTCACCAGCTCTATGAAAGTACACTTTGTATAATACATTGGTCTGAAACCTGATCAAAAGTTTATGCTAGAGAGAAAAAATACTTTAAAGATGTACATGGATATTTTGTTTAGTTGGATTTTTCCTTGGAGGATAATAAGAATGCCTAGGACAGGATTAATTGAGGACAGCATTCTGTTCATAGTAGTGCTATTATAAATGCTTATGTTCTATTTTCATAGGTAAGCCAGGAACAGATCCCAATTCAGCAGCGTGGGCAGCTTATTATGCTCACTATTATCAGCAGCAAGCACAGCCACCACCTGCAGCCCCTCCTGGTGGACCAGCTACAACCCAAACCAATGGACAAGGTAGATACTGAGTGAAATGGACACATTTCTCATTGCTGGAGGTGTAAATACCCCATTATTTTTTATTGTTGTCCTGTGTCAGGTAAATTTATTTTAAGCAGCTGATTTTCTTGTAAAACTATTGCTTGTAGCCTTCAATATTGCTATTCATAATTTCAGCAGTGACAAGGGTAATGTATTTATCTTGGAATACACTCCAAAGAGAATTTTGCTGAAATGTGGGCTGACTTAATGACTACACAGAGCAGTCATAAAAATTTAATGAGCTAAGCTGTTGATTATCATTTCCTTAAATGGTTGCATCACTTCCAGTGGGTTTAGGACAATTACAGTTGTGGTATTCAGTTGTATTATTTTCATTTTTTGTGCATGGCTGAGGCTTACTACTTGAATTTTGGTCTTTTGTATTGCTAGGGGTATGCACTTCCTGAATCTTGAAAACATGTCCTTTTTACTAGTAGTTTCTAATGGTAGTAGCTTGTACCACAAAGGTTTATAGTGTCAGATTTGAGTCATGTCATGTGGGACTGTTAATGAAAATTGCAGTGGATTTTTTTGATTATGTGTGAAGCAAACCACAGTAATTTTAGTTTAACTATTTTTAATTTAATTCAGGAGATCAGCCAAATCCAGCACCAGCAGGGCAGGTTGACTATACCAAGGCCTGGGAGGAGTACTACAAAAAAATGGGTAAGTGTGCAGGGGGGTTTTCTGTTGTTTTTTTCTGTTCCACGTTCACAGTGGAATGTTTCAGGAGACTTGTCTATTTTGCTGGCTGAGATGAGGGCTTCTACCCCCCAAAAAATTGAAAAGCACAGTCATGTATCTTCTGAACCAAATACTGCTGAGAAACAGACTTAAAATTTTGTGTTGTTTTTAGACATTTCATGGTACTCAGGCTGGTAATCAGCTTTACAAAAATGCTTCAAACTTAATGAGATGTCTTTGATCATTGGTAAACAGCAAGTTTTAAATGTTTCAATCTGAGTATTTTAAAGTACATTTCCTAAGTTTTGAAGTTCACTTTGATCTACTTTATGAAGCTGTTGTTTTTCTCGTTTGGTAGTTGTTTCCCAGTTCTCTTCAGATTACATCTGATTTTTTTTTCTTGTGCTTTGCTTTCTGTGTTTCCAGTTACTATACTAAAACATCATAATTAGCTTTCATTTATACTGTGCGTTTTTAACAATAGTTTTTGCTTTGCAGCACTTAAAAGTGTTTAAGCTACAGATCATATGTTGTTGGTAGCTTTCTTTATAAAACCGAAATTAATGTGCTGATTAAGTTGATTATTTCATTGTTTTGTGTATAAGGAAAGAGTATGTGGTTTTTATGCACTGGCAGAACGTGTCATTACCTTTTAAATCGTGGCTTTGTTCTGTCTGTGGTGTCCTGCCATGGATATTGCAGGATATGGAGGGCTGGGCACTGAGCACCAGTGGCCTTAGGAATGCCAGTGCTTTCCCAGGTGTCTCTAACCAGACACAGAGCAGCATCTGGTTTGGTATGTATCTGTTTGCAGGGGAGGGTTTGGTGGCTGTTCTGCCATCTTCCAACTGCACTCAGTTTTTTCATGGAATATTAAAAGCATTCAGATTTAAGATCAAAGACATGCATAATTCCTCTTACCAGCCTTCTGCTGTATTGATAATTATTTGCCAAGACATAACTATCTTTATTTTTTTTGGCACAGTATAAGTGATCAGTTCTACAGAAAATATATAATGAGTATTTAGTTCAACAACTGTATCAGACTAAGAAAGAAAATTACAACTCTCAAACATGTAATTTCTAAGATAATAGGCCTTCCCATTTTTCTTCTTCCTGGTTCATTCAGGTATTTCTTTTCAATTTCCTGTCTCTGTTAGTTTGGCTCACATTCTGAAATGCAGACTTGTGGGTGGTTTTCAATTTTTTTTAAAATAACATAATTTGTTGATAGGCGCTCTGCCATCTTTCTAATTTGCTGTCTTGGAAAGCAAAGTCTGGGTTGCACTAGTCTTGCACTTGCACAGATTAAATAAATAGCAAGTTATAGGGTGTTTGGATAGAGTTTATGGAAGCAATTCCAAAGAGGAGTGTAAGCCAAAAAATACATTGTGAGATAAAAAATAGTTGGTCTTAAAATGTAAAATGTGAAAAATGCCAACACAGTCATATAAGAGGAAAAACACAAGGGCAGTTCTCATCTTAATTCCTTTTTCTAGTTCAGATTGAATTCTTTGCCTGAAGGAGAACTCTTGATGGCTGGACCTTCATAACTTATCTGTAAATCATGAGAACTTTTTGCTGCAGTCTTGTTGTGGTGGATACCATTTATCTTTAAAGCCACTTAAAAAAGAAGAATTCAGGTGGAGTTGACATAATGCTAAATGGTGCTGGTTTTCCCCACATCATGAACAGTGGAAGGTCAGTAGCAGACCTGATGGACAGGAAGGCTGCCCACACTAGCAAGTTCTTGTGGTCTCCAGGCTTTCCAGTACCATTTGTTCTTCCTGTTGTAGTGTCTCCATTAACTTGTACCAAAGGATGGCAATTACAAGTCATTTGCTCTTTGAAGACTCAAGTTTTTCACAACACAGATGATTTCACCATTGTAAGGGAGAGCTGAACTGAAATTCAGACTTGTTGAGCCCAGTCAGTTCTGGTTTTGCTGCTGAAAAAAACTGGCTTGATAATCCTTGTGTGAAGCTGAACAAGTTGCCAGTGATACTGCAGTTGGTGTTTTTGATTTTCTTGTACTTACTTAAGTATGAGTGATCTGAAATTGCTAAAAAATTCCAGAATATGCCCATCCAAACAATAATAGTGCTTACAAGGTGGCTTCCTACTGGTGTGATGTGACTCTGCTAATCATAAGTAACACTTAACTGTATTTTTCACTGAACAGTGACTTGAATGTTAACGTGTTTCCTGAGTTAGAAATAAAGTGACAAGGTCCATGTCCATTTCAGACCCTTGTTTCAGGGGCTGCTGTTTTGAGTAGCAAATACTCCAAAAAGTCTCTCGCAGATAAGTTCCCTTTAAACATGAAGTCATGATCATTAATAAATTATCTATATGTCACTATCAGAATTGTTAACTTTATCAGTCATTCCCATATATTGTGGGCTTGACATACAGTTAAAGATTCAATAATAAAATAGGAGTTTTTAAAAGATGGCTTAGCATTGTAGTAGAAAAAAGAAACAAAACAGTTTACTTTTACTAGAATCACCCTTGATAATGTTGAACTATAAAATCTGCTGGTGTTTCCTTTCTCAGCCCTCCTTTAAGTGGAGGTGTTCTGTGTTTCTCATGTTTCCTTTTTATGAGGTTGATCGGGATTACCCATAAGTGTTCTGTTGAATTTGAATATTAACAAGCAGGTGCTGCTTGGTGCAGCTTCTACACTGAAGAGAAGCTTGGACTAAACTGCTGAATTCCTTGTGTAGGTTCAGAACTACTCACAGTACTTAGTAGGAAACAGTGCACCTAAAATACCCATCAGGACAGAAGTCCAGGTTGACATCTTTGAGTAGATGTTAAATTTCTTTATTTGATTTGTTATTTGAACTTCAGTGCTGCTTTGACATTGTAAGTATTGTAAGTATAAGAAAAACAACCAAACAAAGGCAGCCTTCAGTCTGATACTCTAGAAAACATTTCATTAGGATTTCTGATACTCATGTTCCTCAGAAATTTGCTCAGTGGTCTAGTATTCAAATAAAAAGTGAGGTGGTTTCAGGTAGGACAGAAAACTTTCAGCTCTCATCATGTGGAAGCTGCCCCTTTCTGTTGATAACAGAATAGACAGTTAGGGTGCACATGGATTTGTATAGAGTGCAGGTTTGCATTTTGCTTGGTTTATTTATTTCCTGTGGGGTGATGTGATGTGGTGATTTGCTTTTATTGAGTTGGGGATTTTTTTTTCTAGTATCTTAAAAAAAAACTTGCAGAGGTAGTGGTTTTTTGGTAGCATTCTAATTCTGACTGTAGAACTTTTGATTTTAAAAATAACGCATCAAGAATGTAAATCAAAAGTTTCATAGGACAGTAATAAAAGTTCTGGTTTGGAAGTTCAGGAAACTTGAAATGAAGCACTACATATAAAACCCTTCTGTCTGGATGCCTGCAAGTGTGTGTGGACAGATACTTAAGAGTATAGAGAGTGTTGCTTTGCTTGGAGTTTGGTACATTTTGTACTGTAACTACTGTTAACTGCAAAAACATCTCTCAGAAATTGTAAAGATCAGTGGTACTAAGAGGGGTGTACTTGGTGTTTCTGAACTTGGAGGAAAAAGGAAGTAAAGATGTCTGTGACAGATCTCCTGTGGAAGAACAGCACAACTAAAAGGTTGGCTGTAATTTTCTTTTATTGTTTTGCTTGGTTTTTTAGTATGCTGAAGAGTCCCTGTGTATCAGTCTGGCACTAGGATTTTAGTTTGTCAGAAGTAATTTGAGAGTGTATTTGTATGTGCTCTTTTTTCCTAGAGGATTGGAACTTCCACAAAGTGTGGAAGCACATTTCAGGGCTGTATTCTGTAGTGGAGTAGATGTTTACAAAAATTATTGCACTTCTTGAAAAATGAAACCTGCAATAACTTTGAAATTGAATTAAGTATGTCAGAATTGGAGACGTGTATGAATTGGCATCTGCTGAGCTAATGAATGCAGTCTGTAAAATAAGGTAAAATTAGTCAAGGTGGATTACAAAAAGTTTTGCCTCTTGGCATGTATTGAAATACTACTGCTGTTTAGGTCAGCAGGCTTTAAACATGATTCATGATTATGAATCAAGAGGCTGAAAAAACTGTCCTTATGGTTCCTTAATTTTGATTTACATGGGAATCATTACATTGAAGTAATAGAATGAGTGTTTAGGCTGAAAAAGGCAGCCACAAGTTTATTCAGAGCCTTGGGGGAACATTGCTGGGTGATGTTTGTTAGGTGCTGAGATGTTGAGATTTTCTCAATTCTGTCGCAACAACAAAGCTGTGTAATTGCAATTACTTGCAGGTCAAGCTGTTCCTGCCCCTGCCGGGGCTCCTCCGGGCGGGCAGCCAGATTACAGCGCGGCGTGGGCTGAGTACTACAGGCAGCAGGCAGCGTACTATGCTCAGACAAGTCCGCAGGGAATGCCACAGCATCCTCCAGCACCACAGGTACAGTCCTGAAGTGGTTTTTGGCTGGCTTCTGTCTCAGTGGTGGTAGATATTTTTTTGCATGTCTCCTGCTTTGTTCCTTTGGGGTATGCATCTTTTTTTCTAGCAAAATAGCTATCAGAATAATGAGTAGATTACTTTGTTTACCTGATAACTTGAGTTCTGTATCTATCCATATGTTTGGTGATTGTTTTTTTATTAAAAAAAAGAAGAAAAACTTTCTCCTCCCAGGGTTTTGAAAACCATGCAAGAAGCCACCACCATTTACATTAACCAATTTTTCTTTCTTAAAGGCTTCACTCCTGAGTTAGCTCGATTTAAAGGATTTTCTTTAACTTTTTGTGTATCTCTTATGTATCTCTTCTGCACAGGGCCAATAATAAGAAGTGGACAATACAGTATTTGCTTCATTGTGTGGGGGAAAAAACCTTTGTTAAATGTATGGATGCAGACGCCTTGATGAAGATCTTAAATTTGGTTAAAAAATAGTGTTTTTGAAAATGTACAAAATATCTATCACTACTGATAGGAGGTAATATTTCTGTGTAGAAATGAAGAAATGGTTTGTTTTTAGTATTAGTGTAGATGTACACATTCCAGCAAATGTATTTGCAATTATGTGGTCAATGCTTTGTGATATAAATGTACTTTTTCAATGTATACTTTATCACTTTTAAAATGCCTGTTTTGTGCTTTACAATAAATAATATGAAACCTCCTGTGTCGGTAAGTTGGATATGTGGGTATATGCAGAATTGATTATAGGATTGATTTGCAACACTGAATCAAGGTACCGCTACACAAATGAGTTGGGTTTTTTTTCCCCCCCATAAACCTTGTTGAGTTTAAAAACTTGTTATTAGCATGTTTTTCCCCTCTTGCAGAATAGCTGTAGATGGAGGATCTCTTTCATTCATTGTATTTTGCTGCCTAGCACCAGTAATCTCAATACCTTAATTTTTTTTCTACTTGATTAAAACTGCATGTGTTTAAGAGGATGATCTTTTGGCATACTTCCATTGCATTAACAGTGAAATTTCCTTTTATACATGACCACTGTTTCAGACCTGTGCAGCTGCTGTAACAGATAACTTTTGTTTTTAATTGAATACTTCAAAACTGTTCCTGCATAACTCTTCTATGGATTTTTTCAGACTAGTTATAAAACTTACTTTAAGTGTAATGTGCTTAAGCCTTCAGTTTAAAGTAGTCCACTTGAAAATTCAGTGTAGAAAAGTCAATGTGGTAATGCATAGTAGTTACAAAAATTGCGTCTGTCCTTAAAACGCTGTTTTGTTTGAGTGATGGGAGTGGTTGAGAACTTCCTGCAGAGCAGATAACTTCTCTTTTTGTAAATATTCAAGTATTTGAATCAACTGATTATTTTTTTATATATACTTGAAGCTTCTTATTGCTCTAATGCTCATACTAAAAAGCTGATTCTCTTGAAATCCTGTGTTTGCTCTTTGCATATTTATTGGCTCTTTGCATATATTAGACTACATGCACTACAGTCTGTCTTGCCATTGTCTGTTGAAGTGCAGGTTTGATCCAGCCAGTATAGAACTAGCTCTATAGGGGTGAGGAGGACTGTGCTGTGTATCATCCTTGATTGTTCCTTCAAGGAGCATTGCACTGTAAGTACATCAGAATGACAAATTGATGAACTGCAACAGTATCTTTTTGTCAATGTTCCACATAATGCAAATGCTGTGCTTGTGTGATATTATGTTGGAATACAGTGCTGGTATCTTAGGAAATCATAATTGCTTCTCAATTCAGAAACTTAGGTTTGCTTATATATATACATACACATAATCTGAGTTTTGTGGGTAAGTATTTCTGAAACTTTTAGCAGTAGCTAAAGAAAATCATGTTTCTGTTTATCTAAGAGTTTCTTTCATTAGTACTCATGAGACAGCTGTCATTCAGTGTTTTAAAGTATGCATTTCATAACATTGAAGTCTTTGGAACCACTTGTCAGACAGAGTTGTCTTTGTCTCCAGATAGTTTGCAGATACGTAGTGATGTAGGTATGTTTTAAATAATTCTTTAACTGTTAATTGCTTTAATTTTTGGAACACCATGTTGTTGCTTTGAGAATAAATTTTTTAGGGTGGCTGCACAGAGAAGTAAAAGTTAAGGCTTGAAAACTGAAGTAGTTTTTTCAGGTAATCAGCAATGTATGCATTGTGCTGTAGAAATAGAAGGAATTATTTTTATCCTTTTAAAGCTAGGAATTTGCTGGTAGCTTGAAGAAGGCTAGGACAGTATTTGCTATCTTTAGTGTAGGATATTAAGTTTAATAGTTCAGGTATTTTGCATGGTATTTTGTAGATAACCTTACAGAATGGTGCATTTATTATGTACTAAAGTGAGCAAAATTAAATTCACTGGATTCTTTATCATTCGCAAAATGGAGGCTGTTGATTTTGATTCATTTAAGGTATAAAATCTTTATTAATTGCAAACAGTGCAATTATTTATACTTCACAGTGCCTTCCCAGACCTTCCACCTTAGGTTCTGCTGCAAAAAAGCAACAGGTAAGCACAACCTAAGGAAGTATATAAATTAATATATTTCAGTACATTATTGTTGTCCCTGTGAGATCTTTGTGGTTGTGTATTGAAAAGCAATCTGCTGCTTCCCCAAATGCATTGTTACTCACGGTTCCATTTGAGTGGAAAATCTTAAGTTTTTAAACAACTGTTTATATTTCTAGGTCAATATGTATTTTTTTCTTTTTTCTTTTTTCTTTTCTTTTTTAGAAAAGATTATTAGATTGCAGTGATTGAACTTGATCAGAATAAGTAATTTTTGTTATTTTACCAAAATAGATAATTGTTACAATTAAAGAATCAAAACCATTAAAATGTGCAGGAATTGCTTTGGTTAGAAATGTCAACAGCCTTCACAAATGTTTTTTTTATGATAGGGCACTATTCCCACTTAATCCGTAAGACCTAAATGTAAAGAATGACTACTTGTTGTTATCACTGAACTTGATAACTTGTCTTACAGTTATAGTGTGCTAGTGGAGTTTGCTTATTCATACTTGACATGGTAGGAAAAGAGATTTTGGAGTTTGAGATGAGTATGTTTTAACTGAAAAAGCATGAGCACCATTTAACAGTACAGCAAATAATATTTTATTGCTATAGCAGTCAGTGTGTGCTGTTTCTTGATATTTTTAATTAAATTGCTGAATATTTTGATAGTATAAAATGTTAAATGTCTTACAGATGGTCTGGTACAGGTTTTTATTCTGAGCTTTTGTTGGTTTTTTAGCTTAACATAAAGCAGCATCTGTTTGGTTTTTTGTTCATTATTCTGGTTCTAAAATGTGCTGCTCCTCTTTCAAAAGTCCTGCTTATCTGTACATCAAAGAAAAAGATTCAAAAATACTGCCTTCATTTTCACACACAGTGCTGAAGATGCTGCAAGCACCAATTCATAGCTCATAGAATCAGGTCCTGAGATAGTTACTACCAGTAAAGAGGAATCCTTTGAGTGTATGCCATTGGTGAGCCGATGAGCATGGACCATAGAAGGGCTCCATGTAGAAGGTAAAATTGGCAAAAGCATAACAGATTTGAAATGTATCCCATACATAATGATATAGGGTATAATTTTTGTTTTGATCACTTTTCATTCTTTAAAGTATTCTTTGTTTGACCATAATGTTCCATAATCTGTTAAAGTTTTTTAAACTGTGATTTAATAATATAAACCATCTATTTTACGTTATATTCTTCTAAACAGTCCAGCTAATTTTTAACTGAATTAATAGTTTTGCTTCAGTTTCTCAAGCCATTTAGTATTTCATCTGTAGTTTAACATGTAACTTCATTTTTGACATGAGAAGAGGGTAGGTGTGTACCATTTGGATTTTGATACTGTGGATTTAGTGTGGGGGTGAGTCATTTGTTCACTTCCTTTTTACATGGTACTTTTTCTTTCAACAGTTTCTTCTGAAATATCTTGAACAGTCTTTCAGTTGCTAATTTAGCCTGTGGGAGGAGATAGAGAAGAAAAAGCCAGTGTATTGGGATGTTGCTAGTGTGTGGAAAGTGAGATTGTTCTGTGTAGCATTTGAGGTGTATTGGCTTCCAGCTTTCTCACTGCAGGGCTTACAGGCATGCTGGTTTGTGCAGAGCATAGTGTTCCTTTTCTTTTTCAACTCTTGTCTCCACACTCAGAGTTCCTGGGACAGCAGTAGATCATTGGAGTTACCCCAGTAGCCAGAAACATAACTGAACTTGCTTAGAAATGCAGTGAACTTGTCCAGAAGGTGTCTTGAAATGTTTCCTGCTTACCCCACCCATCACCACTTAGTGTCCCACAATGAATGTGAAGAGTAAGAAAAGTTTTAAAATCAAGCATAATGTTCCAAGTAGGAAAAGAATTTTCATATCACTTTCCGCAGCCTATACTTCATTAGGACATTGAATAAAGTACCAGCTGGATACTCTTTAGTGTGGCTTAATTATAAGTCATCTGTTTCACTTGTCAGGCAGACAGGATCACAATTCACTTGCACAGCCTATCTTGAAGTATTTCATCTTTATACTAGTGATATTTTACTGGATGGTAGAAACTGTTTCTCCCCATTTCTTTCCAGAGTAATTCTTAAGTTTTCCATTGCATGCTAAAAGATTTTCCATTTTGTTTTTTCTCCAGAAGTGGGGGGAGGGAGGGAAGACTGGGCTTTCCAGAAACAGTTGACAGGATTCCCTCTTCCCTAGTAATAGCTTATGAAACTCTTGTGTATGCACAAATATTTCTCTTGCGTGCATGTGAAATGCCTTTTCGTCCTGAGAAAAGTGTTCTCTGCAGAAACTACCCGTGTGTAAACAGAAGATTGGCTTTAAAAGGCAACTGTGATGGGAACAGTGTCTTAGGGAGATGCAGCTTGGACTTGAGGTAAATTGAATGCTTTACAAAAATGTGGTTTTGAGCTTGCATTGACATTGTATGTAATATGGGTACACATTAACTGTATAATGGTTTTTGTATGGTTTTTCTCAATAAATGTAAACTGATGAATAATAATAGCAATGGTTTTGTCTTTTTTATGCTCCTATCCCTGCCTTTGTTATTTGGAAGTAACAGAGCAAAATTATTGTATCAACTCTGTACTTCTGTGAATGAACATCACCCACAAAAAATGAAGTAAAATGTTCATGTAGTTATTAGAGTAAATACTAAATCAAAGCACCATGCAGCTGGTTACCCTTTTTAATGAGGCCAAAGAGTGACTTGCAGCAGGTAACTGTGGAAAGAAAGCAGATTCAGCCACAGTACTATACACGAGTACTTTAAAATGTGACCTTTTTTGTAAAGTTACTCCTGAAGCTTCATCTCTGTGGTTCAGATGGGTGTTGGCAGAGTGACATCAGTGTTGATGTCAGGAAGTGTTAGAGAAAAGTAGTACAGTAGCCTTAAGAAAACATTGTTTATAGATGTGGCAATAAACTTACTGCATTAAGATTGACAAAACAGGCACTTTGTGAAAATATTCTCATAGATGTCACCACCTGTTTCAGTGTCATTTGATCAATGAAAAAAATCACGAGTTTTACAAGCAAGTGTTGGTACTTTGAAGACTACTATAAACCTAAAGGAGATGGTTTTTATTTGAGATTATCAGCTGCGTAGGTTAATCAAAGCAGAACATTTTCAATGCAAGCCCATTTTAAAACAAAAGTTATGCTGGTTGAAGCAATAGTGAGCAGTTATGTCATCTTTTATTCTTTAAAAATAGTACACTTGGGTTTTTGAAAATCATCAGCAAGTATTTCCTTTGCCAGTTCAGTGCCTCTGGGATAAGGTAAAACAGCTTAAATATTCGGTGCTCATGCAGGATACACCAACAGATTTACACTACTACACAAGTTCCAGATCCTGTATTCAGCTTTATTCTCTTACACAGGAGTTGGTCTTCAAATGCTGGAGCACTATGATAATTCAGCTTTTTCCTTTCAGTTGATCTTTCATACATTGATTTCTTTTAGTTTCAGCCTTTGATACTAGTTTTGCATTGAGTAGGGAATTCTCACAATTTGAAGGGTATATTCTTATCTGATGCAGGAATGACAAATTAATGCACATCCTTGCTTTCTTTAGTTGGCCCCATCAGAGAAAGAGATGATGCAGTAAGAAAGTTGAGGGGAAGAAAGATTCCAGCTAAAGTAGAGCATTAGTAGTCATCAGCTAGAAAACAGAAAAAGGGTTTAGAGAGAGAGGAAGTTAGATTTTCATAATAGAAAAGATGCAAGAAGATTGTGTGAGATATAAGCAAATTAAAATGCTAGCTCTTACTTTCAATGGTGAGAATACAGGTGCTAGCAGCTGAGCCTCTGTTGTTGACTGCTTTACACATATATTCCCCTTCATCTTCTGGGAAGGTTTCTGGCAAGTAAAGGCAGTAGGTTTCTCCTCTTTCAATATACTGATAGTCCTCAGAGTCCTGCAACATTTCCCCTTCAAACCACCATGTAACTTCAGGCTTTGGTTCTCCAGTAATTTTAACTGTAAATCTCACTGGCTCGCCATCAACAACTGATGTGTTCTTCAGGGACTTCTTGAACCAGGGAGCTCCAGATCGAGCTTGATCCTCATCTTCACAAGTAGAACCATTAATAATGCTTCCCTCCTCTTCTTCTTCCTCTTCCCTTTTCTGTTTTAAAATAAGTTGAATTTAAGGTACCAATAGCACTGTGACTGATTGTGACACATGTTTGATTACAAGTTACTGTGTCTCTGAGAAGAGGAAATTCCACATCTGTCCTCAATACATAACAATGCACCCAATCTGGGTATGCCACAGGCAGTAAAATACATTTTAATGAGGCAGGAATGTTGGTGTAAAATACAGGCATGAATGTTAATTCCATTTTCAGACTATTCACAGGGTGTCACATACTGTGACATGGGATGTCAGCAGTGTCTCATACTCTTCTGCAAGTGTTCAGGTTGGATGGAGCTTTAAGCAGCCTGATCTAATGGGAGGTGTCCCTGCCTGCATCAGGGGAGTCAGAACTAGATGATTTTTAGTCCCTTCAACCCCAACCATTCTTTGATTCCATGGAGAGTATGTGCAAACACCGAAAGAAATCAATTTTTATATTTCAGCAATTCCTAGCACCTGCTAAAAGAAGCAAAACATTCCTTTTGTATCTGGTAGTGTTGCCTACAGTGGTAATTAGAAGCTAAGTTAAATGACGCAACTGGAGAATATTAATTTGCAATTTATACCTTTTGTAATGCTGCATCGATTTCTTTTTGTTCAAACTGCATGCGTAGTAATTTCTGTTCCTCAATCCTCCTCTGCTCCTCTTCTTCTCTGGCTCTTGCCATTTGCTCAAAACGAGCCTTCATGTTTACTTTATGAGTAAATGGAGCCTCAGATTTCACGGCTGGTCTCACATCTACGTCAGCATCCTTGGGAAATGAGAATTAGAAACAGGGCTTAACTATTATTTATTGCCTTAGACATACATATGATAGCAAAACTAGTTCTGTGTTCCCAGAAGGATTTTTTAACTGAGCAGAGCCATACAGAGACCTGGTTTTTTTCAGAAGTTTGAGTGTAGGGTGAGGTTTGTAATAGCTCATCCAAGGATAGGACAAGTTTTTTGCAAAAGTAATTTCAGAAATTCTATGTAAAAAAAATATTCCTAAAGTTTTATTCATATAGAAGTTGAGCACTTCTTGGCAATTGTAAAATCCTCACTGACTGGAGTATTTTGCCATGATGTTAGATTGGGTTTAACACTAAAACAGTTGACCTTATGAAGACAATGAGTGTCAATCATTAAATTAAAAGCTCACAAATAGGACAGACTTAGAGCTGATGCTGAAGTGGCTCCTGTGGAGAAGAGCCAGAATGAGGCTCAGATCAGGCTTAGTACTGTAAATTTCATTTACAGGACTCATTTCGTTTACATTTTCATTTCATTGCAAAAGTTCACACTGAGCTTATGGATTACAGACCACTTTGTCACTGACAGCTCCATTTCTTGGGGTTTCCCCTCTGAAAAACTGAAGGTTCTGGTCTGAAGTACAGATAAGTAGAAACCCTCTTCTGCTCTACCCTGAGTAAGGAGTGAGTGTACATCACAGAGACTTGGTCTTCAAATAGTATTGTCTGGATTTGGTAATTGAGTTTTTTATTCCATTCATGTAGTGGGGAATGAATTAAGAATTCAGAAGGAGAAGCAGTTCAAGTGATGAGTAATAGATAACTCTAAGATATGTTTTAAGCCCTCAGACTGGCAGGTTTCAGGTTAAAATGCTGAATTGTAGGGCTTTGAGCAAAAAAGCAGAACTCTTCTTGACCAAATCACCGAAAGTAAACTGGTGCTATTTCTTTAAGGGATGTTGAGGTGAGATATCCTTAAGCATCCAAAGGAGGGAACAGGAAAAAAGGGAAAACATAATTTTGGAAACAGCAAAATTTGATGAAAGCAGCAGCATTGTCCAGTGCTGAATCACCAGTGTGCCGGTTAAGTAGATCATTAACATACATCATCATTAACAGAATGCAACTTACCTCTTGAAATTTTTCAGCTTCCCTTTCTCTTATTTCTTTATCCATGGCTCTTCTCTTTGCCCGCTCTTCTTCAATCTTCTTCTGTATTTCTTCTTGAGACAGTTGTCCTATTTTTTCAAACTTGCTTTTTAAGTTCTTTGCCTGAATAGAACCACTTCTTTTTAGCTTTATCAATTCTTCATACTCTTTGCTTAACTCAAAAGTTTCAGACTCTTCTTCCAGCTGTTCAGAAATGACAATGTGTAAGATGGAAAATGCCCTCATTATTTTTACTACCTACTCTCCCCCCAGATGGTGTAATTCAATACATTACAGTTCTGTTAGTTATTTGAAATCAGTACAGAGACCTTTCCACTGTAATTTTTTTTCTTTGCTATCTCATGATGAATGCATTTGTATCATATCTCAGCTAGATACAGATTTTAAAATACCTTGCTTAAATATGCCATTTGTTCAAGGGTTGCTGTCAATAAACTGCCCTTCTTGGATTCAGAAAACCAGACACAGACCAATACAAAAAACTTACCTGGAGTCCAAAATTCACCTCTCATTGTTTGCAATATGGCATGAAGTAATTCTCTAAAATACAGCTATTTTGTTAAAATAGTGCCTTTTTTATCTTTTCCTAATTCAATTAAAAAGTAAATGGCATTTCAAGATGTCGTGGCTGAAAAATAAAGGGCAGCTGTGAATCCTGCAGTCAAACCACATGGGAAGCTGTAATTACTGATCTTTTTCTCCCTCCTTTTATGACCTCTGATTGTAAAGATGTACATGCATTTTAGCTGGATGTCCCTGTCTCTCCCTGCTTCCCCAGGATTAGTTGGGAACATCACAAGCTAGAGCCTTTACTACTTGCTCAAGCTTTGCAACAAAAATAATAAAACAATAAATTAATGTTGTTCTCTAACATTCAAAAGGGAATAATAAAAGAATTGCCACCCACAGCCACACTGAAGTGTAAAGTTCATCGGTGTGATGTTTTAAACATTTGGGATGAAAAGCAGATTTTGTGTGTGATTTTTAAAATCAACTGTGCCAATCTTCAAACCCTTGATACACCAGTTAGAAAAAATTTGAGCCCACTGTATTTTTCTCATTAGGTAGCACAGTATTTCTCTAAGGAAAAGCAGGAATATTGCCCTTTCTTACTTCTGTTTTTGTATTGTCTTTTGGGATCTAGATATTTATGTTCTCCCAAGACCATAAATATTATCTGATCATTTTAGTAATAGTCCAGAATTTTCACAAATTACTGCAAAACCAAATTACAAATTCATAACTGTACTTACTTCTAAGGTGGGAGTGGATAAACACATTTTCCTGATAGATTAGTGATTAAAATTGTCATATAAAATGTTTTTCAAGTAAGGTTTTCTATTTTTCTTTCCTTTCACATAATATCGAATGTATTAACTTAAAACTTCTTTCAAAGGAATTTTTGTTTCCAGTCTTAAACTTTTAGTAATGAAGTTATACATTTTATTTTTATTCAGAGCATGCTTAATATATAGTTTGATGTACAAACCTCTCCCATTTCTTGTCTCAGCTGTTGAAATTCTTGCCTTTCCATTTCCAACTTTTGCCTACGCTCTTCTTCTGTGCGCCTCTTTTCTTCCTCCATTTTTTGTTTCAGCAACTCCTCAAAATTAATTTCCAGTTTACCAGGTATGAGAGATTCTTGAGAAAAGGTTTTAAACATTTCTGGTGATTCATCATCCAGCACCTGCTGGAAATTCAGAGCATTAATTATATCTGTGATGAAATCACAGCATTGTTCAGACACTTCTGGTACATAAAGATAAGTGACTGCTTTGTCACATCTGCCCCAGCACAGACAGGTGCACTGTGCCAGTGTGGCCATTCCTCTAATGGTGTGGGAGGGAATGCTCTGGGGGTTGGTATTTAACTTTAGTTACAACACTAAACTTTTATAATGAAGATTAGGTGATTTTTTAAAATGCAGTATTTTCCCTCTGCAGGGGAGGATGTCCTCTAAATGCACCTCTAGGACCTGAAGCAATTCATTCTTGTTTGCTTCAGACAAAGTGTTTGTGTTTAAATGTCATTGCTGTTAATACTGAAGTACATTTATCTGTAATCTCTCTCTTAAGCAATCTGAATTATATTTGTGTTCTAAAGCAGTATTAGTATTCCTAGTAAGGGTAAAGGAACAGAACATTCAGAAGAAGCTCTACTTTTTGTACAAATTGTTTATGTTAAGCTATGAGGCTAGTTTATTGATTTACACACCTGCTAGCAAGGGTTTCCTCCTTTCCCTGTCTCTGAATGGCTTCAGAGCAGGGTTAGGCCTGGTTGGCATTAGGAGCAGCTGGCCTATCTTTTAGACTAATCTGTAAGATAGTGGGCCTAGGAAAGGCAGTTTTCATTATTTCCAAAGCAGCAAGTGCAAGAACTAATATTTTATCAGACTGAATTTGTTTAAGTACTAAAATATGAATCTGAACACTACAAAAGCAGCCAGTAGTGACAGTGAGTTATACAGGAATTTTAATGTAAGTTTATGAATAAGAATATATGTGCATGTAACTATATAAACTTACTAACAGATTGTCTCAACAGGAATGTTCTGTAGGTAAAGGTGAGGTGAGGTCAGGCACTGGTCAGGTACTGAACTGGGGATGATGTGGCTTTTGGCACTGTTTAATCAGCACAGGTTTGAAAAGTCTTGTGGCAAACATGGGAGAGCTCAATGTGCCCTAAGTTGTAGGCATTTCCAACAGCAGTAATCAGTCAAATGATAGCAATAATTAAAGGAGCAATATTTCCATCTGAGAAAGTGCTCTGACTATAAAGGGACAGAGAATAAACATTTCTGTAAGAGCCTTTGGCACTACTTATATTTACTGCTGCTTACTGCCACTGTGACCCACAACTTTCTCTGCTGCTTGTGTTATCTTGGTTCCTACCACCCTCTTGACCTGCGTTGCTCATATCATCTTTATTTGCCACAGCTCCTTCAGTAGTTTTTTAACCCAGTCCCACTCAAATTCTGCCATTCAGTACAAATTTTACTCAGATTTTCCCTCTAAGCTTACAATTGGACTTCAGCACCACCATTCCTTCTAGTCTTCATTAGTTTTGTGTAATATGAGCATAATTGTGAGCATAGTTGAAATTGTGTTATAGAGCTGTGAACTGCTCCCTACAGTGAAAACGATGCCCCACAGTTTTTAGAGGCTACTCATAACTAAATCAGCAAAGCAACATGAAAGTCTCTTGCTGGTGGTGCATTAGTTCATAAGCTCATGACTTCAAGAAGATACCAAACCTAAGTGACCACAAGAGGCATCAATTCAGAATTTGCCCTCAAGAGTTCAAAAGTTGTGCATGCACTAGCATCTGTCTCTGTATTTCTAACTAAGTTATGAAAAGACAGCCACCTTCTCCCTGGTTAAAAACCCCAAAGATTTAGCTGAGCGGTGTGATGCACAAACCCCCTGTGGTTAGTTCAGTAAATATTTTAGCCGTATTTTGTGAAATTAGGCCATACTTCTTTTTTTCTGCAAAGTGGAAAAAAAGGTTGGTAGTGAGAAACATTTCTGTTAACAATCATGGTTTGCAGCATAGTCAACAGGAAAAGGTTTTTTGTTTTGTTTTGGGGTTTTTTTTGTGCTAAGATGGGTTTTTTGCAGTCTCTACAAGAAAAAGATTGATGGGGATGAAAGACAACTGCTTAAGTAAAGAAGTGATAACACTGATGCTGGGGAGCATGGAAATAGCACAAGGAAGTGTGAAATAGGGAGATCCAAAAGGAGGTGGCATTTGTGTTTTCCAGCCACAATACTACCATTTCTACCACTTCCAAAACAAAATTAAAATGAATGAACATTAAAAAGTTCCAGAAATAACAGTTTAATGTTCATTTTTACTGCCTTTGAAAGCGAGGACTATTTTATTTTTAAACATTTTAGGACATATCTTCACTGTTGCTACATTTTGTAGCAGTGGGAAATAAGGAAAACAGAGGATTATATTCTGTTAATAGTAGAAAATGTAGTATTCATATTCAGGATGATACTTAACAGAGAACTTTCAAGTGCATAAATGCTAAAAATATATTTCGGGGTTTTTTTTTAGTTACAGACCACTTTCACTGTCTGCAAGTAGAGCAGTCACAGCCTCTGTGCTGCATCTGATGGATTTCACCCTGTTTACCAGTGAGTTTTTCTTGCCTGGACACTTGAGTTTAGGTTCTTGCTACACTGAGGCCAAAAAAAGAGTTTCTTCAGAAAGCAGGAAAAAACAGAAGCAGCACATACGTTCTGTGCTTCCTTTAGTTCTCTACTGCCTTTTCATAAAAAGTCTCCAGTAGCATTCTTTTGTTGGATTGAGGGTATTTTTAAGTGGCTTTAGGTTTTGTTTTCTGTCTTTGGAGATACAGACAGACACTATTTTTCAGTGCAGTATCAAATATAAATTCACATTGTAGCTTCTCTAGGTAGTCTTTCAGCACAAGTCTTTAGCCCAATTTCCAGGCAGAGGGAGCTCTGCTGGCAGTATCAGTACTCAAAGTTTTCATTTCTCTCCCAAGTATTGCTTTGAGTGATTAAGAAAATGTTACTGGCTACACAGTTGGCCTTTCCCAATTCAGCCACAGAGGATGTAGGAAGATGCTACCAGATGCCTGGGTTATTCCACAGTTCTAGACTGGCAGGTCCCACCCTCCATTTTGAGACAAACACTACTTCATTCAAGTTTATATTTGTATAATTTAATGCTGTATTTCCTGATATCCATCAATAAGTAACTGGCTTATACCCAAAAGCCTGCTGAATCTTGAAGTGGTTGGAATAAGTATGAAGATCACAGTTAAAAGCTCTGTGGCAACTTTTTTTAATATAAATAGTATTTGCCTCTGAAATCAGGCATCTTTCTGTGCTTTCAGTGTATGTCAGTCCTAAGCCCCTGAAAATTTCTCTCCACTTTAATCCTAACTCAAATTTTAGAAGACCTTGCCTATGACAGAAATCTGTGTTTGTCAAGGGATGATAGTGTTACAAAGTGTCTAATAGTAAACACCACAAGTTTTTTTTGGTTTTCCCTGAACAAGCATTAAAAACACCAAGTAGAAGAGCTCAACCTTGTAATTTTTTCTCCCTGAAGAGCCACAGATGACTGGAAGATACATGCTTGCAGTGAGCATTTTTCTACTATGTCATTAATTGTGCTTTAGTAGTAAAAGCTGATTGGTGGATGCCCTGTAGAGGTAGGGGAATAAACTTGGAGCTGTAAAAGAAAGTGCTCTTCCCAAAAAACCCCAAAACAATTAGCCCTCCTTGTGGAAACATTTTACTTCCCAAGTATGTTGCATCTAGTGTAATAATACCCACTGGATATGATACCTGGTTTTGACTAAATTATCTGAAATCCTTTCTAGACTGGCTGTGAGGAGAGATTGTTCTCTGATGATTTTTGGTAAATGAACCTGACTAGTTTACCCCATCACCTTATAATAAATAGTGGTGTGAATTAATTAATGAAGGAGTTGAAGCATGTATTCCTAACTTTATTTAAAAGTTTTTCCCAGAGTTTCTTTCCAGATTGGGATTTAGGTAAAAAATAAACTCTGTGGTAAACCAAAATGCCATACCATGTTCTTCCTTGCTTCAGCAAATGCTCTTTTCTCCTCTTCTATGCGTCGCCGTGCATCCTCTTCTGCTTTCCTTTTTTCCTCTTCTCTCCTCTGTCTTTCTATCTCCTCAAAACTGAGTCTGAGTTTACCAGGGCGGAATTCTTTAACAGCATTTTCAGATTCTTCATCACCACCTTCATTTATCTTAAGAGAATAGGGAGAGGAAAACATAGAAAGCACTTACCTGACCAAGAAAAAATATTCTTTATAGCAAATAAATACTCCATTCCTTTCTGATCTTTTATAAGTACTTTTTCTCTTTGGGGGAAAAAAATGCATCAAGACTTAGGTTCCTGTGAGAATCATTTTAATCTTTGTTCTAGCCAGGGGAGCGAGAAAAAAAAATTTCTGTATCCTACACAAAGCTTTTGTAATTTTTAAAAATGTGTTGAGTGTGTAATTCAAAGAACAATGTGTTACCAGGAAGAGGCTGAACAGACAAGTACATACTTTATGGTCTCACTGTTGGATCATTTACTGTAAATCACTCTCTATTCTCTTTATTTACATCATTTTCATAGATGTTTATATCATCAAGTCTTTTTGTTTGTATTGAAATTGCTTTCATCAGTGCACCACTTAAAAAATGCTGTACAGTCTTATAGCAAAACTGAATCAGTTAGCATTTTGCTATTATTCCAGACTGAGATTTTTGTTTCTTTTCTTTTTAGACATTTAATCATCACTGAAGAAAAGGGATTGAGATATTCTGATCTCCTTGCTATAGCTTCTCTCCAGTGAACACTTACATGCTAAGAGAAGCCTGTGGTTTGCAAGCTGCAATCAAGAACCCCTTTCAGAGAACATCCCAGAGTACTTTATCTGTTCATGCAGGAAGTGATGGGAGCTGTCAGAGTACTGATAATCCAGATCTCTATACTGTGAGCAGCCCTGGGACTGGTATGTGGGATAGCCCATTAAGGGAATTAGAGAAATCTTTGTTTGAAACTTGTAAGAGAAAAAAAATTAAAGAATTTAAGGAAATTAACTGCTGAATTCTTAAGAAAAATGTTTACTTCAAATTTTGACAACTACTGGTCAGCAGGTACAACTTCATGTTAAAAAATTTCTTTTGAGGTGGAGAATTTGTAAATTATTTCATATTACTTGATAAATAAATGAATAAGCATAAGGAAGGAGATGTGAACTAATCTTCAGTTAGAACACCTAAGTGACTTCATGGAGTTCACTCTCCTTCAGTTTCTTCACTCTTCTTCACTAGAATCCCTTGCTCCAAACAAAAGACAAAAAGTGCATTATTGACATAATGGCAAGGTTATTGGTGTGAAACAACAGCAGTTTACTGGAGGTGGAGATGAAAAAATAAACTACAATTAGGGTATCTGCCTAAATCTAGAACTCCCTCAGTATGGACCAGTTGGGAATTTGTGTGTTTCAGCTTTCTAGAAGTTCTGTGTTGTTGGTTTTGTTTAAGTTTGTTTCTGTAGAATATAAATTCCCGAATGTTTTGGAAATATAATCGAAATAGTGATGTAGAGCTGTTTTTCCAGAATTGTTCATGCATAATTATACTCTGTTAAAGCTAACAAATTCCTATAAATAATATTTTCCAAGTTTTTATGGAAGATTAAAATCTCATTTCCTGTTAATCTTGTTTGTATGTGAATTTTGTATGCGAATTAAGAAAGTCATAGTGATCATGACTATACAGGGGAAATGGAGTATGGAAAAATAAGCTAAGCTAAACTATCTGGTTATCTTAGGTTAATACTAAGTGTATGATTCCTTCAGTATGATCAAAGAACAAAGTATATAGTAAGCTCTGTTTATAGCTGATCTAACTCTGACTTATGATAATGAACACATATGGAGGCAGTTTTCTATGTAATATAAAACAGGATCTGTGGCCTGCATTTCTGACAATTTGGGGGACTCCCTCTAGTAATTTATAGTATGTTGTTGTTTATGTCAGTACATAAAAAAGAGCTGATCTGTCTTTTTTTTTTTTGCCTTTCTTCATGAGAGAAGAGTTGTAACTGGTGTATATTTCTATCACATTTACAAATAAATATGGGGATAAGAAACAGTGTTCTGTTACTAGGGAATGTTTGCATCAAAAACCAATTACTGAACCATCTGCAGCACTATTTCAGAGAAAACATACAGCCACTCATCTTCTTGAAGGCTTACAGCTTAAGATACTACAAAGTGTAGATAAAAAAATCTACTAAGTGCTGGCAAAATCAAAACACTGTAATTATTTGGTTTACTAAAAGAATGTCTAAAGCATTATGCCAGTGTGGTTACTGAGTTAGAGCAAAGGTCAAAAATGTCTTTCAAAAACTCATTTCCAGACTCTTAACAGCTTGAAATAAAGATAAGGAATAAGAAAAGAGAAGAATCACATACAGGAAAGAATGTGCAAATTGTGTACCAGCATGAACAAAACATGTGCTTACCATTCTCTGCCTGGCTTCTTCAAAGGCACGTTTTTCCTCTTCCAAACGCTGCCTTGCTTCTTCCTCTGCTTGCCGCCTTTGGTTCTCCTGTCTTTGTCTTTCCAGTTCTTCAAATGTGACTTTCAGCTTACCAGGAGACAGACGATCTTGACTTTCACTGTTTTCATTTTCATCCTGTGTAAGAAAAATGAAACAGTTGTATCTTAAGCCAATAAATATCTATTATATAGGTATTTTTGGATCACTGGTTTACCTGGACTAATGAAAGGCACTTGGGTTCCTTAAGGAGTTGGTTTTGTTCCTCATCTTTTAGGTTCATTTCTTCATCCTGTGTGTTTCTTTGTTCTGCTCTCTCCTTTTCTGTGTTCTCAGAGATTATTTTCATCTTCCCAGATGTCCTGGTGCTTTTTACAGGCACTACTCTAACTAGCAGTGAATCATCCCCTTCCTGTCCAAAAAGATATTTATTACATTTTCATGACACTTGACTTCTAGGTAGACTCACTTCTTAATGAACCTGCTGTTTAACGTGTGTGCACCAAAGCTTCCAAAAGATTTACTTATATTGAATATTACCCACAAGAATAAAGTCACTAGTTTTCTTCTAATATCTGAAGAGTATCAAGAACTGAATTCTATTTTAAACATAACGGCTGGCAAACTCCTTAATTTCTTTATGGATTTTCATTAACTGTTTGCCATAAAAACTCAAGGTTTGGGAAAGAACAGGTGTAATTTTGAATACACAACAATTATAACCACACTCTACTTCCAGTTTTATATTTATTATGTAAATGATAATAAACTGCAGCTGGAATAAGCCAATAGCTCAACACAGAAATATGTAATTTGCAATTTCTAATATGTAATTTGTCAGGTACAGTAATTGTTTATTGAAGGATGTTGCTGCTTCAACTCTCTATTTACAAATTATTTGCCAAAAGATAATTTACCCATATTTTTCCCTCCTGCCAAATAAGTTAAAACTGATGAATTTGCAGGTTTAGTTTTTTCTTTCCAAAACTGTAGTAGCAGTGTGATTTTCTTGTGTTAGTGAAAGACAATAGGACCTTTGGGCCCAGTTTTTGAAATGAAACATTTATTTGCAAGATAAATCAAAACCCGTATGGTATATTAGTAAAAAAATAACAAAGTTAACTGAGTGAGGTGTTCAAACATCTGTATATTGTCAGAATCCCCCTTTAATTTCAAGTTTAAGGCAAAGAGCTTTTAAGATAATTCTTTGCAAAACCAGAGGACTTAAAAGAATCCCTAATATATATATATATATATTAGGAAAAGAATTCCTAATATATATAAAGTAATTCTGGTGGCTTTGAATATTTACATTTTAGATGTTCTTAACTAACCACAAAATATTCATAGTGCAGGCTCTGTTTCAGACTTCATTATATTGACTTCAAGTATAGAGATAGTTCCATATACATTAAAAATTTGTTAACTCCTCGGTTGAACTTTAATTAGGTATTTCTGTGCTGTTTTCTAAGTTTTCCCAACCCAAATTACAATAATAAAACAAAGTGAATAAAAATGTAGGTGAACGTTTCTTTAAAAAAATCTGATTACCTCAGCTGCTGATTCAGTTCCCGTATTGTTAAAGTCATCAATCTATTAAATGAGAATTTCATATGATTACATTAATTTGGCTCTTTGCCTTAGAGTTGCAAACATAGAACTGGAAATTCTTTTTGTATCAGTGATATGTATGTAGCCCATAAATTCACAGAGGTGGTAAGGACCGAGGCTCTGCTGGAATACTTCAGATGGGTCAGCTTGTCGAGGAAGAGGCAACAAGACATAAAACATCCCACACAAAGTCTGCTAAAGCATTCTCAGCACAGTGCTGAACCAAGAACAGTACTTGAGATGTCCATTCTTCATTTAAACATTCCAGAATTGTGTTAAAAAAATTTTAAAAACCCTAAAGCTAAGTCACTGATCATTTCTGATTCAAGTGACATTGTCTTCCCCTCAGCTCCTGAAAAAAGCCTAATGCTGTGCTTGCTTCCTTTGCTGTGCCTATGCTATGGCCTAAAACTGACACACTTTTTAAAATTCTATATATAAAGTACTTCTGTCTTGCAGGGTAGATTAAATATATGCTAGATACAATGCCAATTACAATTTTAACAATGTTAGAAGTTCTAGTAGAAAAGCCTATCCAAAAACTAACTTCTCCTATAGCACTGCTTTTCATTTCTTACAACAAATTTAAACCTAAATGAAGTACTACTATCATTTGGTTAAACAGAAATTTGCATAAGTTTTTAGTCTATCATTTAAATGCTTACTCTCACTGCAGTATTTGCAGCACTGAAGAAAACTTGTAAAAGGAATTAAGTTTGATATCCTACAAATGACAGAATTTGCTTTATTGGCATCAATAAAAGTTGGAGTCTGTTCATATGTTATATATAAACAATGATGATTCACAAAATGGCAAAGGAATAAAACATGACCTGGATCTTCATGATTTATTATTTTTACTGCATTAGTGTTGTCTCGTTTTTACCTGCCACTGGCGTTTTCTTACTACTTCTTGCTTGCCTTAGTTCATGTATCACTGAGCTCTATCCACTAACTTACAAGGAAAGGTTGTCTAAAGCAAGAGTTTATAAAATACAAGAAACATTTTCAAATCAGTTTAGTAAACTTATAAGCATATGACACCAAAATTTGTGCATGGTTTCTAACAAGTTTATGCCTGCTCAGTTTCATCTGCAACTCAACTTTGGAGCTTAAAAGAAAATTACTTTACTGCAAAGAATGAAGACTGTCTGAATATTATGTCTCACTTCCACCCCACTGAGCATCTCCCATGTAAATCTCTACTGTGAGAAATCTTAAGATCAAATCTTTTGCATCAATAAAAAATTCTTTTAGTGTTTATTGTTTACAATTACATCCTGACTGTTGTGATCAGATAAACATACCTCCTGTGCCTTTTTTGCCAGTTCTCTTTGAATTTTCCTTTTCTCAATCATATCTTGTTCAATTCTGCGCTTTCTTTCTTCTTCCGTTCTTTTCTTTCTTCTTCTTGCCTTTGCTTCTCCATTTCTGCAAATTTGCCTTTAACAGTTCACTCTCACTGCAGTATTTTGCAGCACTGAAGAAAAACTTGTAAAAGGAATTAAGTTTGATATCCTACAAATGACAGAATTTGCTTTATTGGCATCAATAGAAGTTGGAGTCTGTTCATATGTTATATATAAACAATGATGATTCACAAAATGGCAAAGGAATAAAACATGACCTGGATCTTCATGATTTATTATTTTTACTGCATTAGTGTTGTCTCGTTTTTACCTGCCACTGGCGTTTTCTTACTACTTCTTGCTTGCCTTAGTTCATGTATCACTGAGCTCTAACCACTAACTTACAAGGAAAGGTTGTCTAAAGCAAGAGTTTATAAAATACAAGAAACATTTTCAAATCAGTTTAGTAAACTTATAAGCATATGACACCAAAATTTGTGCATGGTTTCTAACAAGTTTATGCCTGCTCAGTTTCATCTGCAACTCAACTTTGGACCTTAAAAGAAAATTACTTTACTGCAAAGAATGAAGACTGTCTGAATATTATGTCTCACTTCCACCCCACTGAGCATCTCCCATGTAAATCTCTACTGTGAGAAATCTTAAGATCAAATCTTTTGCATCAATAAAAAATTCTTTTAGTGTTTATTGTTTACAATTACATCCTGACTGTTGTGATCAGATAAACATACCTCCTGTGCCTTTTTTGCCAGTTCTCTTTGAATTTTCCTTTTCTCAATCATATCTTGTTCAATTCTGCGCTTTCTTTCTTCTTCCGTTCTTTTTCTTTCTTCTTCTTGCCTTTGCTTCTCCATTTCTGCAAATTTGCCTTTAACAGTTCCTGTGGACATGAAATGCACAGCTCAGCAGTTCCATCTAACACTTACCCAGGCAATTCTGTGGCCTTTAAAGTCAGGCCTCTCTTACCTATGAGCTTTGGAACATAACCCTTTTCTGTTTTAGATAGTTTGGTGTCATCATCTTCATCAGATCCAAGCAGTTCTTTCATCTAGTTGATGAAACACAGAAAGTAAAATGTCTTTATAACTTAAATGAAGTCCCAATATTATTGTCTTCAAATAATGTCAATAGATTTTCAGATATAATATTAAATATTATAACACAAAATATTAGCAAAGAAAATAACCTCCTGCTTTCTCCTGTTCCATTCTCTCTCTCTAACATATTGTTCTTTTCTTCTTTGCTTTTCATCTCTAGATCTCCTTTGATTTCTTTCTTCCCTTGCTTTCTGCATTGCTTCAAATTTATCCTTTACATCACCCTTGTGAAGCTTGGGCACATAGGACTTTTGGACGGGTTTAGATGAAGAAAGCAGAATCTTGGTGAAGATATAGAAGAAATGAAGATAAGAAAAAGAAAGGTGAAACAGAGGGACAGAATATTTCTGATAGATTGGATTAGAAAGAATGTAAGAACATAAAACAGAAGTGCAATTGAGATTATGAACTTCATGCCATGAGCCATCATCAGTTAAGCATAATTATATTTGTTCATAAATAGTCATAAATACTAAAATATCCAAAACAACATTCAGCAGTCTATTAAACTGTTAAATTAGATACAGATTTTTATTGTTACTTTCAAACTTAAGCAGTCACCAAAGAGACTCTCTGCCCCTAACATTTAAAAGAGATAAAAAGACATAGATACTTAATACAATCAACATATATGAGAGTTTTTCTGCAACACTTCAACAGCCATCTATAGTTTTTAAATAAGCAGTATTTCTTAATTTAAAACTTGCAATATGCTTACTTTTTCAATATCTAGAAAAAAACAGGAGCCCAGAGATTTTATGTTACGAAGTGCAAAGATCACTGGACCATCAGGGCTCTGATGCTGATACAGCAAATGGACACTTCTTTGCCAGTGGTTACTCTGTGGGTGTCCAAACACCAAAGGTTCCCACTTTCAGAACTACTGTGAAGTTTTGTCTTTGTAGAGTGATGACAACGAGAATATTCTCAATAAAGTAATACTGAGAAAATTAGCTAAAAACATGATTTGTTTCATATTTTCCCAGCTACATCAGAAGTTTTTGTTCCTACTACTCAGTAAGTCTATGTAGAAGAGGAAATACTTGAAGTAGCCCAGTATATTTACATTTTAGCATCAGATGTAAATGTTGCCCAGAATTTCACCACCAACATTTAAACCTTTTCCATATTTCACCCTCCTCCTTCATGTTTTTCTAATAAGAACATAATAAACAGATTCCGTCAAATCTTAAGCTACTTAACAAGTCCCCTTTCATTGTCTAAAAATAATGGCAATACCTGCAGACTTCCAACATAATTGTCTTTTACAATTATTTGTAATTATCACTTTTGCAAGCATCAGTTGTAAAATATTGCATTGCCTTGATTACTTTAAAATTGGTACATACCTCAGTTTTCTGTGCAATGTCATTCATGGTTACTCTATTGTGCTCTGCACCTGGTATGTTTAAGATGGCTTTCAGTTTCTACCTAAAAGAAACAGTTGTAGTTACATTTCTTTCTTTTCCTTTTAAATGATGCTTTAACCATCTTCCTGTAAATAAGTTTGCATAGGCTGAACTTGGTGTATCACAATTTCACTTGGTCCGCTGGGGCTTTTGCAGACATGAATAGGTTCTAAGTATGCCACAGTAATTAAAAGAACAAGCTTATGATTCACTATTCATGCTCATAACTCCTCTATATAGTCCTAGATATTGGGTTCTAATTTCCATTTTAAAAAACAACCAAACAACTCGGAGCCAAGCTCTGGCTGCCCGTGCTGCTCGTTGCCAAGCTGCTGCTCCCGGTGCTCGTCCCGCAGCTCCGGGTCCCGCCCGGCCCGAGCCGTGAGCGGGGCTGCGGCTGCGGGAGGAGAGGTGGGCTGGGGCAGCCCCTGCTGCATCTCCGGCCCTTCACCCAGCACACGGGTACAGAGTGACGCTGTCCCTTCTCCAGGGAAAAGTAGTGGCAAAAACTGTGAAATGGGAGGGGTAAGCCACGTACAGATAAAGCATTTGTATAATTTAGCTGTGTTCTGGAAATTACGTAGCATTTTTTAGAAGAAAATTGTTAGAAATTTTAAAGTGCATTATATACTAGGGAGCTAACAGAAAGGCGCTTCTCTTTTTCTCTTCTTTTCAGCTTCAGGTCTATCAGAGCTCATGGGAGGAAGGAAATCATGATGTGACTCCAGTGCTATTGCTGTCTGTATTGTATTGATCCTCTGAGTTCCAGGAAAGCCTAAACTGAGTGTGCCAGATATGGTGCAAATAAGGGGCTCAGAGATTTTAAGCAAAAATGCTGGAAAAGCAGCTTAGCACTGGAAGGGACTTCTCACTTGTGGTTTAGGGGAGCTGAAGTCAGGGATTTTCATGATACGGAAAGTTAAGCTCTTATTTTTCAAATTCTCTAAGTGTTAATTGCAAACAGATTAAAACCACAGAAATATTTATGTACTTTTGAAAATAATTAAGAGTTGTTTTCATGTAAACACTTCAAAAATACACCAAGATCACCAGTGCTTGCTGGCACTGCTGTAGCTACACAAAAGGAATGGGATTCTTAGAGATCTTGGGATGTTTTTCCCAATGAAAGCAGTCACAACATATGAAACAAGAG
Source organism: Emberiza elegans (assembly GCA_024865655.1). Classification (NCBI taxonomy): domain Eukaryota; kingdom Metazoa; phylum Chordata; class Aves; order Passeriformes; family Fringillidae; genus Emberiza; species Emberiza elegans. The sequence continues at coordinate 75,548,142 of JALJVW010000206.1, forward strand.
CATTTAGCTACCAACACTTGCCTTGATTTACAAATTCTAAACTCTTCAAATTTGGCTTCAATAGAGATGTTCTGGAACTGGTGTTCCCTTTCAACCAGTTAGTAGGGCAAGTCACACCACCCCCAGCCCACTCCTTCATTTGTAGACTAATAGGAATCCAAGGCATTTCAGTTTCTCACTTGTGAACACGTGAACATATAATCACCAAGTGGCAGTTCCTGTTGAGATTGTTTCAGGTCAGCAGTAGCACGTTAGAGTGTATGGAGTCTAGAAAGGCAGATAACTGCATCAGCATTCTGTAGCCTCAGGGTCTCCATAGGCTTTGCCATCCATTTGTACACTGTGCAGGATTTGCACAACTCTGTAAGCTTTAGCTGACTTCTATGCATGTAAGTAAAATCCCCACTGTGATCAGTGTAACCTTAAAACAACTGCAAATCTTTTAACTCCCGTATTCTCTAAGCAGGTCTTAGAGAAAGTTCTCTGTTCTCTTTTGCTACTCTGCTCATTTAATGGCTCCTTCCCCACCTGGGGCTGGCAACCTTTAGCTTTGTACTAAACATCCAGCAGCTGACTCAAAGCTTTACTGCAGGAACCCATCAGAAAACAAAGGAATGTCATGAATTGGTGCAATCCTTGCACTGAAGTGACCTGGGACACAGACACCTTTCACCCTTGACATGGGGCTGGAGCAGAGAACACTCAAAGATAATCTGTCACAAGAAATTCCATCTCACCTCAACACCTCAAGGTAAAGTTACCACTAATCTTGACCACAGTAACGTACCCCATGGATGGGGCTTCATCTTAAAGTCATCTGAAAAATGACTATTCCAAAGTCTGGTTTATTATGTACAATTAATTGTAAGAAGATGTTCCTGAGTCAAGACTTTGTCTTGACACTTTCCAATAGCTCCATTTACCTGAACCTCAACAGTAGGAAAACAAATCTGAAATTTTTCTTAGAAGTGCAAAGAAAGTTGGAAGAAATCTCCTTTGCAAATTCCTGCTGTCTGAACTTCCAAAATAGTGCCAGTCCAACAGGTTGTGGGCCTTCAAGATGGCAGATATGTTTCTGCCATTTGGAGTACTGCCATATCTGCTATTACTTTAGGCTACTTTCCAGCTCATTGGCATCACTAACTATAATATGTTTGAAGGTTAGCCAGCTGGCTCTAAGGCATTTTGCCTCTGCAAGTCATCCTACCTCCACCTCTGATGCTAAAAGATATTGATATAAAGCACCAGCACACAGCTAAACATGATAGCACCCATGTGTGCGCTTCCATCCCTCTCCATGGCCATTAAACCTTGAGCAGGATGAGCAGCTGGACCCTGCCTCAGGCACCTCTCAGGGCAGATGAGTAATTTCCAATAAAGACAATCAAAATATTGAAGAAAAAAAGAAGCACTCTTGAGTTTTGGGTTGGGTCTGTGAGGCAGTGACCACGGCTTCAGGAACAAGCACTGTGCACAGAAGCTCCTTTGCAGCTGCCTCAGCACCAGGAGAGGCTCGCAGTCAATGAATTGGTGCTGAGAAAACCCAAGTGGCTGCATCAGGAAGCCCTGACACCTAGAAAACCATGGAAGAACTGTGCCTTCCTCATCTGCCAACAGCTTTGCAGAAGTATGCAGTAATAGATCTTCCAACCCAAGAAACCTTGACCTACTAATTCCCTTTTGAGATGAACTAGTTATATTAAATCACCCATTTATACATCTCTATTCTCGTTTGGTATTTTCCCAGAGTTCACCTAATAAAACCAATTCTTATTTTTTGAGGCAATATGAGCCTGCCTGTTTAGTTCCTTACTTCAGAAACTGTTTCTCCTATTACAAAGCTGTCCAATCTTAATATTCAGTCTCACCTTTTCTTTCCCAAGATCAACATACCTCAGCAGAAGCCGTAAGAGCTCCTCATTTATCTTTATCTTTTTTTATCTTTAATTTTATCTTTGCTACAATTAAATGACATATCTTTGATAAAGTTAGTCTGGTGTTAGGAGATTTATACTGAAAGTACCAGACTGCAGGGTCCCTTTGAAAGGTCCACTCCTCAAGAAAAACTTAACCTGCACCCAGTGATCAATGGTCCTAACTCTGGAACTGGAGAAGAGAAAATGCCACTTAGCTTGACTGGCTGTTATGCAGAGAGGATATCTAAGTTCAAGTGAAAATTTAATGCAAAAGCAATAACACATAGGAAACCAGGCAACAGATTAGAAATGTTCTGTAAAAAAATAAATTACTGCTTTCAAATGTCTTACTCATTTACTGTAAATGGACAAGCAATCAGTTTAGATATGCCTTGACCTTTTATGATCATAGCACTTTTTCAACTTTTCATGTAGCCTCCCTAAAATCTTTGGGCAAAAACGTCAAAAAATAAAACCATTAAGGGGACACAGAAAGTTTGATGGCTCACAAGTCCCAAAATCTATCTCCTTAAATTTAATTAATTTCCATTTCTGAAAGCAGGTCACAGTCCTCAGTTGATAAAAAAAGTTGTACAGCTTTAACCAGATTGAAAAATAAAAAACCTTCCCATAAATAATAAAATTTGCTTTCTTTTTAAACAATCTTGTTTTTCAGGGGCTTGATAAGCATCTTCACAGACACAAAAAATACCATCATTTCCTGAACCAAACAACACTTTACAATAGGAGTATGAAGTCAGGACCTTAAAAAAAGGTCCAGCTCCTCTGTGATTTCTCCTTTCAAAGGGCCCCCTGCTCTCCTACTGGGTACTGTGAGTTATAAATAAGCCCTTCATGGCATGGTCTAAGCTACGTTTACCATCTGTCTCCTCTTTGTGATCTACTTGCAGGGAAGTCTCCATTATATAAGAAAACTAAACTGTGAGAGCTGGAAACTCACTGCTTGCAGCCAAAGCACCAAGCAGAGGCAAACACAGTCCACAGCACTGGAATATTTAATACAATATTAAACAGAACTGGACAGAGGAGGGGAAATGGTCATCATTTATGCCCTGCCTGTAACTGCTCTGGAATGACACTACCAGTTGTTGTACCAAATTACAGATACTGAAGTAGATACTAAAATTATCATGCACAGGGGAACATCCTGAGCTGGCATCAACCATCAGCTCCACTGAAGCCAGTGAGTTATGACAATTAATACCAGCTGTCTAAACTTCTCATTTTGTATAAATACAAAATGCAAAACTACTTCCACTCACTTGTATCTCCTTCATTAAGCCTTCATAATTAAAGACCAGCATTCTTACCAACAAGTGACCCAGATAATTTTACAGCCTTTTCCTCAATCTTTGAATTTATTTCATTTTGACATTTATTGAGAGTCTTATTTTGTTGTAGAATACTCCTTGCAGATAGGGTGTTATTTATAAAAACATATGTATTATAAAGGATGCCTATGTTTTATACAGCTGTAAACACTCCTAAAGCAGCAGTGCCATTCAGCCCAACTGTTAAAAAAATGTGATCACCCTTCTCTGCACAAAAGGTCTGTTGATTCCTTACTCTCTTCCGCTGTTATGGGGTACACAGGCTCCAGAGCAAACATAGTGGGGGTTCAGAGACTGCTCTGGTAGTGGAGAAGTCCTGCTGGGATCTTCTGGCCCATTATTTCATGTTCCATGGTATCTGCTGATTCTGATAGAAGTGGCAGTAAATTGTGAACTGAGGTCCCCAAGAGAAAAACCAGGATATTTTGCCCCATGCCACAGCTCCTCCATTCCCCGCTGTGTCTGGCAGCTGAAGATGAACCATGTGCTCTGTTGACTTCAGTGACAGGACTTAGAGATCAAGGCAACACAAATGCTGGCCACGAGGTGCTATTGCAATTTGTATCTTCCCTGCTGACAGGACACAGCCTTTCTGCCTCTTGTCAGAAAAGCTCTTGGCCAGCTCACACTGAAGCAGGGCTGGTCACCCACAGTGGCCATGGCCTGAGCTCTGCCTCTGCCCCAAAGGAGAGGTCTCCAGGGCTTCCTAGAGACAGGCTGCTGCTTCCCCTTGAGCAGCCCTACCCCGCTGCTGGTGCTGATGCCTGTAAAAGCTGCATCATGTGTACCACCTTCACCTGAGCAGGCACAGCTGCCCTCAGTGCACAGCAAGGGTCGCTTCCATTGCCTCCTGCACCGCTCTCCCAATGCCATGAGCTTTCCCACTGCCTCCCCTCAGCCAGCTTGACCATGGCACTGGTTCTCCTTAAAGGAGTTTCAAAGCTGGATAACCACATCAATGCTTGTGTGGCTTCTTTCACTGAGAAAACTACTCATCTAATACATTCCAAATGCAGACAAAGTATTCCTTACTAATGTCTTAAGCCTCTACCCAGCTCTTGTATTTCACCAGACTTGATTTCTGCATATACCAGTCATATTCTCATACTTCTGCATGCTCCTTAAATGATAGAGTTGGCCCTCCCATAGGACTAATTATAACTCATAATTTCGTTTACTTGGACAAATTTCTAAGAGTTCTACTGTCTCTTAAGACCTGAGATCTAAGTTTAAGAGTCCAGTGTTTTCTACCGCGCAACTATTTGCTGATTAATTCTTGAAATTCTAACATGTTTCATTAGACATGCTTTTTTCGATATTTGTCGGCTTAAAATAAGCCCTCATTTACCTAAAACAAACGTGATAATAACTAATTTGCAACCTGTCACAGAAGCCAAATCTTTCTTCCAAGTCCCTCTGTTTTACAGCCATCACTTCAGAGTGAAGCTGAACCAATGGACGCATCCAGTACGCCCTCGCTGCTGAAGACCACACCAACAAAACTGAGCTCCTCCGCGCCTAGAGACAGGCGGCTTCCGAAAATCGGGGATTTAGGGGATTTTCAGCTAACTTTTATGAACCGCACATCACTCACCGCGGGTCCCTCACGGCAGGGCGGGACGGCCCTCCCGGGCTCCGCGTCCCCCGGGCCGCCTCACGGGGCCGGGCGGGCAGAGCCCCGCGCACGGCGGCGCCTTCGGTTAAACCGCTGCGGCCGCGCCCGCCCGGCCCCGCGCCCTCAGGGCCCCGCTCCCTCACGGCTGCGGCCGCATCGCCCCCGGCGCTGCCCGGCTCAGGGGCCTCCTCGCCGCGGCCGCGGTGCGAACGGGGGGCTGTCCCGCAGTCCTGCGGGCTGTGCTCGGACCGGCGGAGCGGAGCGAAACGGAGCGGCTCTCGGCGGCGAGAGGAGACGGCGCTCCCGCCGCGGCTCCGGCCGAGGGCGCCGCGGGCAGCCCCAGCCCCAGCCCCGCCGCACGCCGGGGCAGCGGGGCCGGCTGCGGCCGGCGCGGAGGGAGCGGGGCGGGGTGGCCGGGCCGCGCTGTGCCCCGCGGCGGCGGGCCCGCTCTTACCTGTGCGCTGCCCGCGCTGCGGCTCGGGGCGCTCCGGCGGCGGGCGGGCTGCGCTGCCGAGCGCCCCTTGGCTGCGGCCGCCGCTCCGCTGCTGCAACTTTCCATAAAAGTCGCGACGCGCGCCCGGCGCCCGCATTCCAGGCGAGCCCCGCGCCGCGGCAGCTGGCCCGGCCCGGCCCGGCTCGTCCCCGGCCCTGCGGCTCGGCGCGCCGTGCCCGGCCCCTCGCTGGCCGCGCGGGGGGCGCAGCCAGCCAGCCCCCCTCCCGCAGGCAGCAGCCCGGCCAACAGGCTAATTTTGGGCTGGAAGCAGCGCCGAGCTATAAATAACCGGGGCGGCGAGGCTCAGCTGCGCGTCCCTGGCCGTGCCGGCCCTGCCGCAGGGCAGCGAGCGGGCGGGGGCTCCCGGGCCGGGCTGGCGGGACGCACCGGGACCCGCCGCCCGCTTTCGCCCTGCCCGCGCTGGTCCCGAGCACCGCGGCTTCTCCCGGCCCGGCCCGGAACCCCCCGGCCCGGTAGCGGCGGGGCTGCGCCGGCCCCGCAGCCCGGGTCAGCCCCACTCACCGCAGCCCCGGCCCCGCACGCAGGGAGCGCTCCGCTGCTCCGGCTCTGCCGGCCCGCGGGGTTTTATACCTACGGCGGTCCGGAGCCGGGTCGGTTAATGGCACATGGAGAGCGATCAACTAATAATAGTAATGTGACAGTTCGCTGATGGAGCGGGGAGGAATCTCCCTAGTGCCAGACTGCGAGAGGCAGAGCGCGGTGGCTCAAAGCAGCGCCTGTCGCTGGGAACTTTACAAAGCAGCGGCAGAAACGTGATTTTATTACATCTGAACACATTCCTTTTCCTGCTTGAAGATTACATTTTTTCCTACATTTTCAGTTGCAAGGGTTCCAGTACAGAACTTTCCTCTTCCTACCTCCCTTGTATTGTGTCTGCCGGACTGGAGCCCAACTTTCAGCTGGGTTATCAGCGTTAGGACAATAACCACATGACTTAGGCTGTGCACATCTGAACCACGGCCATCACAGCTCAGACACGAAAGGCGTCTGCCTCTTGAAGGATAGAGCAGGCACTTTCCCCCAGTGCCACCCTCGTACTGAAGCACAGGAGCGGCGTCGGGGCTCCTGACTGCCAGGGACGCACCCGCTTTCAGCAGATGAACACATAAACATGCAACACAAAACAAGTCTGGGCAGATCAAAGCATGGGCACATGGCCCTTCTACAGCAGTAGGGGTTAGACTCTTTATGTCCTCTATTTCATTATTTATATTACTCCATAAAGGAGGTCTTAATCCACCACTGGAACTCAGTACGGCAGTTTGGCTTGGAAATAAGCCTGAAAAAATTCATCTCCTAAAACCAAGCAGAGAGACAACAGCTTGGCTGTTACAATCTAACAGCTGTATACAATGAAACTGGACAGCCCAGAAGCTGCTCCCATACAATATTTTTAAAATTTATATAGCAAAATTTATATAGTAAATTTTGTAATAGTTGTTCTTTGTTGATTTCAGGAACAAAACTCCAATTGGTATCAAAATTCCTCCCATATTAAATGATTTTGCATTAGATTTCAAGAACTGTTCAAATTCAAATTTCAGATACAGTTATATGAGCAACAGTTGTTTCACTGAAATATTTTATTTTATATACACAGCTGTAGTTCATTTAGGCAATAGAAAGGTCACAAGTACTCTTACTGACACTTGATTTGACACATTTACTTTGATAGAAACCAAACACTACAAAAAGGAAGAATAATAATCATTAAGAACACATTTAACGTAAAATTATTATTACAACTAAATTACAAATTATATAAATATTTGATTCTCTATAATTCCTATGCATTCAACAGTTCCAATCTTAGGAGTTCTGTTATGGGAGAAGAGGATGGCTTTTAAATTTAGTTTGTTCTTATTAGGATGGAAAGTATCATTCAAAATGACTAAATTTAGACACTATAAACTAAATTCTGAGTCTGATCATGAATTAACCAGAGTAGAACTGCATCATGCTATGACTGCTGTGGTGCAGCTCTGGCACTTGTGTTTGCAGAGATGGTGCACTTCTGAATTCTTTAGCCACATGGCTGGTTATCAACAAATGTTGTGTCCAGCTCAAGGGGCAGGCTGTAGGAGAGCTGATTGCAGTTCTGTGCTGCAAGGACAGAGCCTTCCCCCACTGAAACTGGCATCTATCTCTGGAGCTAGTTACACACTCAGAATAGATGGGTGCTTTTTAGAAAAAGATCGAAAAAGTCTCAGAGGAGATCAAAAGCCTTCCCACCTGTACCTGGACATTTCCCTGTCTATTTCCTTCTTTTTTGGTTTCTTTACCGTTTCTCAATCGTTTGTTGGTGGCATCTTATATAACAACCAGGTCCTGTATTTCTTATTCTGTATGGCAAATACATTGGTTCAATTTCCAGTCCAACTCTGTGGACTTTTGAGCTCTGTGAGTGTCCAGAAGTGCTCCTGTTTGAAAGGGACACAAATGCTGAAGTCAGATATTTTGAAGTTCTCCCCATTTTCTAAATAGTTTGGTGTTTGATTAGACCTTTCTTATTCTTCTGTTTAAAACAATCCTTCTGTTTTTGACAGAAGACCAAGTTTCCAGGTTTAATTTTTTTCCAAGTGTCTGGAAACATTTATAATCTCATCTGCAACTCTGTTTCTTCAAGAGCTTTTTGTAAATAATATGAAAATCTCAATATACCTTAAATTCCATGAAGAAGTGCATTTCAGTTTCTTTGTGATATATTTTAACATATGATTTTCTTCATATCATTTTATTTGACCAGACAAATCACAGCAGACGCTTTGCTCTGTTACCTACAGGTCATACATTTGCTGTAGAATATGCAGAACACTTACTCTGTTCCTTCTATTTCCAGCTACTCCTATCGATTCTGAACCCAACAAGACACCTTTATTGTTAAATATAATTTCTTTCATAACTTTGCAAAAAGCTGCCAAAATACGCATAGCTTAAACATATTTATCTTCTCAAAACTTAAGTGAGGTGGGTGAAAAAAACTTCACATGCCTGTATTGAAGACACATTGCAGAGAAAAAAAAATACAGCAAGGAGGATGGTGCCAAGCTCAGCAAGTTGAACAGTGGAAATAGGCCAAGAATAGCATTTGGAATTTCTGGTTTATTACATATAGAGTATACTCTTTTTTGTTAAATAAACTATAATCAGTTGGCATTTCACACAAGTAATATGACACATTTTCATCACTTTTTGTATTTATCAAGTGAGTACAACAAAGGAGCAAAATGCTGGCTTCAGTAAAATCTGTGAATTACACAGGCCCTCATTTTGAATAGCATCCTTTTGGGTTGTGTTTGACATGAAATTTGAAATGTTGCTAGTCAAAGTTTGTTTTGATATCCTAGATTTTATCAACATGCTTCTCAAGTATCTGAATATTCAGAATTACTCTGTATTTCTTGACATGGGATAGATTATTGTGGGCTGGCTTTGTGTAGCAAAGGCATGGAAGTGCAGTTTTAGAGCCTAAACTAACTGTGAAGCATTGCTTCAGTTGACAGAAATTCAAAGATAACAGCTCATCATTATTTATCACCTCTGGAACAGGAAAAGCCATTGCTGCAAGGTGCCTCATACCTTCTGAAGGTGTTGTGCTCCTATCTGAAGTTCAGGGTTCCATGCCTGAGCCACAGTTTTACACTGCACAGAGATGGCCACAACTGCACAAATCTCCTCTTAAACAGACACCTGACTTCCCACAAAGAAGGGAGGAAGACACTAATTATTAAATTATAAAACATTGCCTTCAATTCTGTTTCATTATTAATAAATCTTATAATACATACTTATTAAAAATATATTTTGAAATGCTACATATGAACTGAGAATAATATTGGTTCATTTACCACCATATTGAGTAGTAATGGTTTTAGAACAAGTAAGTTTTAAATTGGTGAATTAACAGCTTTTCAAATATAAAGAAGTATTTTAAAACACCTTAGTGATGTTTAGATATTTTAAATAAAAATAAAGTAAAAATTGCATACTGGCAGTCATTCCTGCCCAAATGGTGCTTGCATTTCCTGCACTGCTCCATCACACTGTAGTACAAAATGGCAGCTTACACCCACACAAATGGAATTCTGGGGCAGGGGCAACATGTTCAGTTCTGTGCGTGTGATTACTTTATTGCACGTGTCACATGAATCAGAGACTGCAGACACCCCAGTCAAAACACCTTCTAGATCTAGACACCTAATGCTTTGGAGACTCCGCAATGAACATTTTGTACTATAAGCTTTTAAAGGAAACAACTCCATCAGCTTCACTTACGAATTATTTGTGCAAAAGTACAGTATTTCATAAATAAACTTTACCCGAATATTACAGAAAAAAGCTTTGGGATACATGAAATATAAATACAGCGACAGCTGAGCTGCAAAATTAATTTAGGTATATACAGTAACACACTCCCCAGTTCTTTTCACAGATGTACATTTAACCTCCCTGAGTCCTTTTCCATACTTAGCAACACGATGCATTCCCAGATGCTTGCTCAGTAACAGCCACTTCAGCACTAGAGAAAAGGGTGGAAAAGAGCACATCTGTGTGCACTCCCTGCCAATTGCCAGGGATTTGAAGCTTACTGTACTTTTGCTTCCAGGAGCCCAGTGGTCAGGACAGGCCTGTGGCCACTGACACAGGCCCCAACGTGTCTCAGAGAGTCTGCCCCCAGGTAGGCCAGCAGCAGCTCCGTGTGCCGCATCAGCAGCTGCGTCAGGTCCTCGGCCAGGCTCTCCATGCTTGAGTACCTCACCTTCTCAAAATCAAAAATGTCTTTGAGGAAGAAAAGCACTTGATCCTAGTGGGGGAAAAAAAAAGGAAAAACTTGTTTGCAGTTACAAAAAGGAAAAAAAAAGTATGCAACGCTAACAGCTCTTTCTTTAACATGTTCCCTAAAAGAATCCAATTATGTATTATTTTGGTGCTGAGACAGAAGTGTGCTAAAACAGCCTTTGCAAAACAGTTCCAGGCTTAAAACATTCATATGAAAGTACTTACTTCTTATGGTTTCTTACTGTTAGCCTTAATCTTAGGAAAATGCAAATGCATACTAATAAATAAAATCTTAATTAATTTTAATCTGAAAGATTTAAAAAAACTATAAAAGTGGTAATTAAAAAGAAGTTGCAAACCTTGAAGAAGCAGCATAGATCATACAGCGAATTTCTAGGGCCCAAAAAGCCCCAGGCCAAAACAGGGCTGATGTGTTCACATATAGCATAGAAATGTGCAAAAAATCCATCAGGCACCTATGATGTAAAAATTGTAGACAAAAGTTACACAGTAAATTTAGTATACAGCTCTATTCAGTCTTCATAAAATCCTAACACTTCCCTCCTTGGTCTAATAAAATCCCCCAAAGGAGCTGGGGCACAGAGTTCTACGGAGTCCCTGCACAGAGAGGTCAGGATGCAGCAGGGGCTGAGGGGAGGCTGCAGCAGAATTCCTGGTGCTGGTGAGGAACCTGATGCCTCAGGCAAGGAACAGGGCAGGACTGGATGGGACTTGGCTGTGGGGTCTTGCAGGGAAATGGGGCTGACAGTCCCAGCACAAGCAGGTGAGATACAAGAATCATGACCTTGGTGTGCAGAACTCTGAGATCTGCATGTGGGGCAGGAAGTCAGAGAAGTGACTGACATCCCACTGACAGAACCTAAACTAGGTCTGGGAAAACCTTTCAGTTAAGACTTTTTGCTAAAACAGGTATTAGGGCCCCAGGAGCTAAACTTCTGTAACTGGCAAACCTCTTGTCTAAATTCACAAGTCTATAGGACTAAAGGTTGATCACTCATTTCTTTTGCTAAAGCTACAAAAAGAACTTCAAGTTCTTAGGAATTTGAGAAATGATCAATATCTTTGTTCTATATAATTTGAGGAGCATCTTACCTTCATTTGCTGTCTTTTTTGCTTCAGTACTGACCAACAACTTGAAGCCACAGCCTAATTGTAAAAATAAAAAAAATAAAGCAAGCTTCAAATAATTTTCCATCTCAAAAGAACTCATCTGCAGAATACTGCATTTCTATATTCTACATTTCAGGGACATGTATTTTCTTCAGTTTCAATCTTGTGACAACACAAAGTTTCAAACCATAAAACAGCAGCTGATATAAATAACAAGTTTATATGTAGTTCATACTTGCTATTCCAGATCCATCTTTGCAACATTTTTGTTAGTTCAATTCAAATGTAATTTGGCATCCTTGACTGATTTTACAGCTACCACAATTAGCAACTGGGTTTAAGTGAGGACCAGTCTTGTATATTCAAGTGTGTGCTCAGACATGAGTAACTATTTTAGATATTAAGTGGCATGTGAACACATTGAAATGTACTTTTTCACTTTAGCAAAAACATTCTTGCAATAGCTTCAGATTCAGCTATGGAGCTTTGTCCAAATATGGACCTGTGAAATACAATATACCAACATCAGTACTGGGCTTTTTCCCCTCCTAGCCTCTGACTATCCTCATCTGACTCCCCTCAGTACTGCAAAGAGAGTTTATTTAATACAGACAAAGCACACTATCCATAAAACTACAAAAATATATACATGTTATCTTTATTTTTTTCCTCTAGAGGGAATATTTCAATTGAAAAACAAAATTAAAAGGAAAACTTGCAGTGTACAGATAAAAATGGATGAAATGACAGTAGTCTCTGCACTAGCCTGTGTCTCTACAAGAGGGATGAGATCTATCTGGCAAATAAACAGCCACATGAAAAATCATTAATTGTAATCAACAGCTGAATACCTGTATTGTATTAATTTACTTCTGTTTGCTTGTACCTTTGTCCCTTATTGCTGAATCTCTGGTCTATGAAACAAAACCTGGACCTGATGTCTAAAATGTGGCTAACAGAAACTTCCCTTATAAAATCCTACTTCCTCAGAGAAAGGAAGGACAAGGTTAAGTATTTTCTCCAATACATTCAATCATTCTCTGTTTTGGGCCAACTTGTGACTTTTAAATTCCCATTATGAAAAACCTCATAATACAATCTCTTAAATTCTTTTGAGGAAGATCTCTGGTACATACTCAGTACACTGCAATGTACTACAGATCAATTAATATGATAATTACACATGAATACTCACAGTTTCTTTAAAAGAGGAATTTAACCAGCGGTTATTTACTACATTCTGTATAGATATTGGTGGATTTTCTAAATCTTCAAATGAATCCATTAATATGAAGTCCAGGACAACATCATAAAAATTCAGATTTTTCACCTATATTAAATGAGAACATGATCTAAGTAACCTAGTTTCTCTTTCAGCAGTGGAATTAAGCATGCACCATATTGTAATGCTGTATTAACATGCAGATTTGCAATTGTTTTTAATGAATACTAAAAATACTTTGTCAGTAAAGGACAAGTTTTAAAAAAGTGTGGTTTCTGGTACTAAACTGGTGAATGCCATTTCTCTAAATCAGCAATATAAACAAGAGTTGCCTTTCCCACAATTCTGAACTGTAAAAAATTATTTTTAGATCCCATGGCATTAGTAAGGGTAAAAACACTTTTCAGAAATGCAACTCACTCCTCTAGCAGCAAGTTCCATTTCAGTATTATCCCAGTGATCTGTTTGTTCCAAAAAATATATCATTTCATCAAAGACATCTTCAAATTTCTTTGGATTCTGTAAATTAAAAGCAATGAGTATCAAGCAAATGTAAAAAGAGATATGGTTGATTTTCTTTGGACAGTGAATTCAGGTAGAAGTTACATAACCAACAAAACACTGGTAAAAAAAGGCTTTTACCTTTCGTGCTTTCACAATTAAAGCAGACAAAATTTTTCTTCCACTTTCAGCAAGAAATATTCTGTTTGATGTTTCTGAAAGAATTATCTAGAAAAAAGTTTAGAAAATATAGACAGGTTCATTCACAGGTTATACCAAATGACCTTAAACATTTCAATCAATTTTAATTATCACCTCTAGTATAGTTAACAGGTTCCTAATAAGCCTTGGGTGCAAAGGTTCCAAGCTAATCATAAAATCTGGACTCCTCTGCAAATACATCTCATTTTAGAATGATAAAAATGTAAAAGCAACAAGAAAATATTTAAATACAGATTACATTATAAAAATGCTTGCACAAAGGCTAACAGTCAGTTTCAATGCCATGTACTTTAGGTTAGGCTTAACAAGACAGACAAATCACCCCTTACAGTTTACCTGAAAAGCTTGTCGAATACAATGAAGCTTAGCAAGGAAGTCACTGTCTCCTAGACATTCAAACATTTCAGTCCTGTGCAAATTGAAAAGTTTTCAGAGACTATTAAAAAAAGGCAGCATAAGAATATCCATCTAGATCTAATTGCTAGAAAAAATGACTAGTACAAGTAACTTCTAAGAAGTGATTTCTAGATAGAATTTTAAACTTTAATTCTTGCTTTTCCTGGAAATAATTAAATAGACATAAATCAGTACCTTAACACCCGTGAATAAATTTTGCCTTCTTCTGCTAAGTGCATGGCTTCTTCATACAGAGGGCAGTGGCAAAGGGAATCCAGACCATATGTGCTACGAATCTCTCTGTGCTCTGAAAGCTGAAACAACATGTTTTGGAAGTTCACTGAAGAGCTTGCTGATATAATTTTTGTGAAGATAAAACAAACTAAAGAAGTTTTCCTAATGTTCTAATGAAAGATGCATCATTTTCTGCATCTGCTTAAAACAAAGGGGTAACAATCAACAAGTGAACAGAACAGATACACCACGTCGTAAGTCTTAACTTTGTGACTCCCAAAATCTGAAAGCTACAGTTTCAAGTTTCAAAACTTTTAAATTAATAAAATAAAGGCAGCTTACTTTTGTATTTAATTTGCATAGTTAAGTTTTTGAATTGTCTAATTAAAATAAATGATACCTTAATGGTTCTCAAAGCTGTTAAAAAGAAATAATTGCCAGAACAAAAAGTACAGAATGATTGCACCATACAATTCCTTAGGAAGCTGGAAATAGTAACATCCTTCCACCCCTGTTTTAGTTTCACTGGTAAATAAGTCTCCCAGTTACCACACATACTGTATAAAACATGAGTATTCAGTGTTTTATACTACAGGCTCCCTAAATGGTTTGCATTATTGACAGTGTTAATTCTATGGTTAACACAGAAATAAACATGAACTTGTAGATATTTTTAAAGAAAGAAAACAAACAGAACCATAAATCAAAGCACATAAATAATACAGAGAATTACAGAGAACTCCTGTTTACAGGGTATCATATTAAATCCACAAAACAACGTCTAGCTACAATTTCACTACAAAGATTACATTATATTATTAATAACAAAAGAAAAAATCTGATGTTTACACATCATTCAGTTTAGTAAATGACCTGAAAATTAATTCTAGCTTTTTTTTTAATTGAAGTACTACTTTATGTTAAACCTCCATTGAAATTTTCAAGTTCATAAATGCTGAGCAGCTTCTCCTGTCACTGAGGCCATACAGCCAAGAATGAGGAATTTCAGGCAGATCACCTTCTTCAGATATTTATGGAACTGACTGGATTAGGACTGGTGATTTCTACAATTAGATGCAGGTAACCTTCATCTGCTGCCATCACTTGAGGTGATAACACTTTTACACATGAAGATGGGAGATCACTGCCTTTGGGGTCACAGATTAGCACAGGACTGACACCTGGGAATTGGGTGAGGCCCTTGATCATATTTAGCTTTTTTTTTTAAGAAAACAAGAATTCCTCTCAGGCTAACAGATAAAATAAAATATCAGGAGTGAAAGGTCTAACTGTTCCTTCCCTGAGAAGATGATTTTAATTACAGATTAATTCCAACAAATAATATTTGGAAAGGGGGATCAAATTTCTCTACTGCTGACTTCTCTTGGCATACAAAAAGTGAAGGGGAGAAAAAGCATACAAACTGTAAACCAGAAACTAAATGTCTAATTAGAAAAGGTGGTTCCAGACAGGCTCTGAAGTTGCACCATTAATGCTCCTGGAGTCATTATGGATTTTCTTTTGATGCTTTCTAGTATTTAAGAATATATTGCTATATCACTAGACATAAAGTATATAAAACTCATTAACACAATGATTTGTAAAGATATATCAACAATTCTTTGAGATTAAATAAGATGAAAGAGTTCTTAAAGCTATTAGGTAAAAATTCAACAAAATTATATTCAATAGGAAAATTTAACAAATTATATTCAAGATTTTCAAGAGAAGAGAATACATTTTCCAGACAAGAACCTCCCAAGATGGCATCAAAAGGAAAATGAACTCTTCATTGTAGAAGTCTCTGAGGACTTGCTGCCTTTGAGGATAAGGTGGGCAGAAGGGTTGGCTTTCAGTTAGGTGGCTCACTGTAAGTACCTTATATCAACTGGCATGTGCTCATGATATTTATTCAGGTACCTGATTTTAACTCACTGTGTACACCCTAAGCACCACATAACTCTCCTCACCAGGGATTTGGAACTAATCACAAGTTATCAGAAAGCTCCAGCATCCAACATCCTGGCATCACAGGCAAGCTGGACACTTGAAAGCTCCCCAGCTCCCTTTCTGCCATTCTGTAGTGGCCGCCTCTGTGCACAGCCACTGCCACTTTGAGGCTCCTCACACCCCTCTAGGGATGACAAGGAGCTGTGTCACAGCTACCACCAGTGCTGGCAGCAGCCAGGAACACAGAGGCTTGTGATGGTGGAGTGGATGTGCCAGCCCCTAAGTGTCTGCTACTTCCTCAGTGTCAGGGAGGTACATGGAGAAGAAAATGAAAATGCAGACAGAGAAGAGATAGAAGATGACTGACACTAGAGCAGCAATCTCATCTTCTAAGGCTTTACCTGTATCCATTCAAGGCTCAAGAAAGAGAGACCTGTTGGTGACCACCACAAGGACATTTATGATGGCCTGCCCTAAGATCATTACACTAAAATAACACATTCTTCAAAACTTCAAAGCTTGTAGTTCTAACCTGTGTCTAACCAGGCCCGCTGCGCTGCAGAGCAGCCTCTGAGGATTCCAACATTGTTCAGATGCTAACCAGTTTTCTCTGGACAGTTCAGCTTTAGGGCTGTATCTGCAGTAAGGAGATGCTGAAATCATTGCTCTAAAGCATCAAATCTTTGCCACTTGCAATCGTTTTTAGGTCTGAGATGCTCTGACTGCTTTGGTTTGAGGAACAGGCTCAGTACTCTCATTTGCCACTCACAAGTTGTTTCTTAATAAATAGAAAAAATTCTCAGCTGTGCATCAAGACCTTGTTGGCTACCAAAATAACCACCTACATGAATGTAACAAAAATAAACAATGCTAGACCTTTCAGGAATTCTTGCTTGCTTCCCCTAATAGAGAGGTCACTTTACTGGCACATTCAGCATTCCTTACATTCTGAGAAATTATGTTTACCCTATATTAAAAAAGATGATAATGATCTCCTTAAATTATAAAGACATTCAGAGAAAGGATTTCCTTAAAAAAAAAACAAGTAGCTGCAAAATGAAAGTGAAACATGTTTGGGGAGTTGGAAGATGTGATGGTGATTAGTAACTAAAACCTTTGGGATGGCATTTTAATAAATTGAAATGATGAAGTGGTGTGTTCCACCTAAGGTCTGGAAGAAATCTGGAAGGCTATTACTGATAAAAACAGCAAATGCTTTATCCACAAGTCTAAAAAATCTCCCAAGCTTTGGACTAAGGAAAGCAAAGTTTATTTGATAATAGACCTACAGATCCAATCAATACTAGTCAAAACATAAAAATAAGACATGATAAATGCATGTGCACTACTGACAAGGAAGAAGCAGCAACAAGCTCACTGTCAGGAGAGCAGGAAAGAGGTTCTGTTGGGAAGATGGAAAAGAAGCCAGGAAGGAGAGGGCAGAGGCCTTTATCTGGCACACTCACTGCTGCATTGTTGCCAAAGGTGGCAGCTATTTTGGTCACAGTAGATGGGAAAGCAAGACTGCGAAAAGCGTACTAACCCCCATCAACACAAGCTGAAGGCAGACAGGCTCAAATAGGGAAGAAAGTGCCAGTATTTATCATAGTGGTAGTATTAATAACTTAATTAGGGCAATAGTTGTGCTTACCACCCCTTCTGCAATGCTTCTAGAGCCTAAGTGTGTTTAAGAACAGAAGCCGGTCTGGTCATGGGGATGGCAACTGTGTTTAAATTGTCTCCATAAAGATTCAGGCACCTGTGTAAATTGTAGCTGCCAGACAGGCACAACTCTGTATGAGAAGTCATCAAATGAGTGATCCTCAGCACCCTCTTGATCACCAGTCATAGCCAGATGAAGCTTTGGCTCAGCCTCCTGCTGTCCTGTAGAGCTCATCAAAAGGGCACGTGATGCAAGCCCTGCCAAACTGTCCCAGTTTTGTACAGCTCTTTCCTATATTTTGTTCTAATATAACATAGCATGACATTCTTGTTGCCTCCTAAGCAGTATCCCTATCAATTTCCATTCAAGCATCTATCTGTGTCTTGTTTTATGAATGTTCTCTCTCCTGCAGGCAGGGAGCTAAATTTGACCTGACTGTGTAAGCACTGAAACATGAACACAGTTTCCAGTTCCAAAATCAGAGTCACACAGAATACTTAGTCCTGCTCCTTGGGACAGGATACGGTGTAGAAGGAAGCCAAGGAACTGTCAAGAGAGAGCTTGCAGCATGATGAGGCCACAAGAAATGGTGCACGTTCTAATTTCCCGGACAGTGAAATTATTAATTTCAGTAGGGCATAATCACACATATGAATTTCAGATTTAAAAATGTTGCTAAACATTTCAATCAAAACATGGAGTTTAGGACAGTTACTACTATTGTAACTGCAATCAGGGAGCTTATGATGAAAGAACTGCCTTATTTGGCCCTTAGGTGAGACAGATCTGAAGCTGGAAAAGCCCCAGACCACTTAGCCTAAATTAAAACATTCCACTGTTTCCCAGTGCAAGAAAAAAAAAGTTAAGAAGTAGATAAGCAAGAGGAAGCTACTTATCATCATGTCTAGAATAAAAGAATCTGGTATGTCAATTGTAATCCTGTTAAATCAAAGCAATTACTGTTCTCTGCTAACAGCTGAATACACTGGGAAGTTGCTACTTCTCCTTCTCATTGCCACAAGGTGAAGCATTTCCCCACCACACACCCTCCTGAGGACAGACAAAATATTAAATCAAGGTAGCAGTGGTTTTGTACCAGAACACCAATTCACAGCTTTCTTTTCCCTGTACCACACAATGATGCCCTGTACAGCTAGCTACAACTCCAGAGCTAGCTGACCCTGTAGTTGAGGCTAGTGGCTCCCACTTAACCCAGAACATTGATGGTGCTCTGGCTCAAACACCAAACTGCAGGTTGTTCATATTCTATTAATCTTCAGCAGGACTTCTGCCACCTAAGAACTTCACTGGATTCTTCAATGAAATCTGAGAAAAGAGAATTTGTTCTATTGGCAAAGGCTAGAACAGCTGGAAAGGATGACAGAATCTTCATAACTTTTTCCTGGAAGAACAGGTTGACAGAAGTGGCTTTGATGTATCAAAATGTGGAGAATATTTTCAGGATACTTAAAGACAATTACATGTCCAATTTTGATTCCAATGTTTTTTTTGCAGATACTGGGACAATATAGCTTTAGGAGAGGATGATGATTCCACTGATACATCCTGGGGTTTCTGTTTGCTTGGTTGATTGGTTGGTTTTGCCTTTCTTTAGAGCCAAGCAGCACAAATGAGCATAAAGGGTTGTTCCCATCCTTGCAAAAGCCTTATGAAAGTTCATGGGAAAAAATCCCCAAAAAACAAACCAGATACAAAATGTACAAACTATAATGGTTTACAGCTCCTCTCATGAGCTGGTGGAGTTGAAGCAAGCTTGAATTGTGGTCATGTCCAAATTACAGCAAAGAGTAACCAGTCTCTATGGATACAATCCTCGTTAGGAATGGATGCTAGGCACCACAACTTAATGTGAGTTACTAAATCAAGGAAATCACTATTTAATGTGAATTACTAAATCAAGGTAACTGTGTAATGGAAAAAAACAAACCCTATAATAGACAGTCAAAACAATTGCAAAGAATGTGTGTGCAATTCTCTCTTCTACTGACTTCAGTAGCTTAGTTGTGGTGTGTATATGAGAGCAATATCTATCACAAAATGGATCTTTTGAGGCCAGCTGCATCTCCTGTTTTTTGGAGAAGAGTGCTATTCAAGATCATTTCAGCTCCCCAGAGACTACAGAAGGAGATATTCCTCACTCAAGTAAGTGTGTCACTGCTCGTGAGTCTCTTTCAAATACTCCAAGGGAGCTGTAGCAGACTCCAGCTAATAGGCTGTAACCCAGAGATTACCACGTGTCCTTTGTGCTCTTATCCCACAGGATTAGAGTTAGATCAAGTACTTTATGTTGCCAAGGAAGCTTCCCAGTGTGGCAGTCAGGAGGCTCCCTGGCAGCCCCACTGCACCTCCAGGGACTGTCACTGCCAGCCCAAGGTCCCTTCCCATGGCGGCTGCAGGGAACTGTGGGGACCCTGCACACCCACACAAGCTCCCCCCAGCTCGGCCCAGGGCTCCAGAGCAGCCTCAGACCTCTGGTGCCTGCTAAGTCATTTCATCCCAGTGCAACAACACGGCAACAGCTCAACCCGGTGCC
The DNA here is from genome assembly GCA_024865655.1 of Emberiza elegans. Lineage (NCBI taxonomy): Eukaryota > Metazoa > Chordata > Aves > Passeriformes > Fringillidae > Emberiza > Emberiza elegans. The sequence continues at coordinate 75,568,191 of JALJVW010000206.1, forward strand.
TTCATATTGTGCATGGAATGTGCCAAAACAGGTGGCTGTCAATTTCTTATCATTTCCTCTCAAAAAAACCCTCCAGGTTTAAACAATACAAAGCCTTCTTCATACATCTTTATAGTATGGTAAAGCAATAGGAAAAAAGAACAGAAAACTATAAATCATGGTGAAAGGAGCTGCTATAGCCTCAACTGACTGCTTCTTCACTCATGAAAATGTGATCTGTTTTTCAAAAGCAACTTCTGTTTAGGAGGAGTTGGGGATGCATTATGCCAGTACACAAAAATAAACCCAAAACAACTGGGTCCAATGAAGCCTGGAAAAGCTCTATTTTCCCCCACAAGAGAAATATATTTTTGCTTACAATGATTAGCAAAAAATAAGGATTCTTCTGTTCACTGTTGAAATAGATCAATAAATCTTTTAAAAAGCAATCTTTAAGAGTCTTACCTCAGCTGTGGAAACAAAGGAATCTGTGGATGCAATGCTTAATGTATCTCGAAGGCAGAAATCATCTCCATTATCCTTTACAGTAATGTCTGTATTTTTATCTTTAAAATTAAAAAAAAAGTTTATTAGACAATCAGAAAATTCCATTTAAGTCTTGAAAATGTGTTTCATGTGTACTTTAACACAGTATTTCATTTGGAAGGCACAACATTATACTACTGTATTAAATTCTTTTATGACCCACTAACATATATAAATGTGACTCTGTTTTTCTGCCTTTAAAGTGGATTTTCAAGTATCATCCACAATGAACTGGAAGAAGACAAAAAGACTTGGGCAAGGTTTTGACCTTTCTTTTACAGACTTCTGACGATCTCTCTATCTTATGATATTATTGTGCTATATTGATCTAGACCCTCAGTCAAGTTTTTGACTTGGCTGTGTTATGTAACAAACTGCTCCATGTCCTAGCTACCACTTTTATTTTTCTAAATAAAAGTTCATTAATTAAAAAACCACCAACACATTTTAGTTTTACTTGAATTTGCTTCACTTTCTACTTTTCATGCCTTTTTTCACTTGCTGACTCTTCCTGAGAGCAAGTGAAGCTTTTAATCTTCACTGCATCCTCTTTCCTCAAAAAGTTTCTTCATTGAAATAACACATTCAGAAGTATTTCCTACAGTACCAGAAATCTTAAAGCCTTTAAAATAACTGTCATTTTTTCTCAAAATCTTCTGCAATACAGTTTCTCTCAGTTCTGCTTTACTTTATTCTCAGATTTCAACTCTTGCACTTCTGGGACGGTTTCATTTTCACCATATAGAAACACTTTCACAGAAGGATTAAATTCGTAAGTCCGTAAGTCAGACTTTGGCTTGATGTGACCCATCCTACATTCCCAGTAGAGCAGATACATTTATTTTGGGTTACTTTACCTTCAGACATTACACATGTGTTCCTAAAAGCCTGTTTTATCTCCAAGAGTCAGCAGCAACCAGCTACCCAATGTCATCCAGGCTGGTTGCTAAGGCAATACTTCACTAAAAAGTCCATTACACAGCGGAGTGGCCAAATGCCAATTTACTGGGATGGTTTACTCATCACTTGAAATGCTACAAAGCCACATTACTTAACTATTACTTTGTGGTTGTTATGGTTTTATTAGTTATGGACTTGGAATGACAGCTCAAAAATTGCACAGAACAAATATCTGTCTTTGGGAATATTCACGGAGGGAAAAAATGATTCAGAGTTTGGACAAAGATTTTACTGGAGCGAGTTGGGCAAATTGCAATCACGACTTCACCACTATTCATATGCAGTCTGATTTTTTCAGCTCATTCTTACTATTTCTTTCTTTTGACCTCTTCAAACCAAGAGGAAAAGTACTGGAACTTAAAAGTTGGTTGGGAAACAATCACATACAGAAATTTGAAATGCTGGAACAGAAAACCAAACTGTGGTTTGTAAAGCACTAGCTTGAGGTCTGCTTAGAGTAGACGGGTAATGTGATGTTTCTTTCTTATTTCTAACTCACGATTTGCATTAATTCTCTTCTAATATTACATTAGATGATTTTCTAATATCACTTTTTCAAAAAAGAGTTTGCTGAACTTGCAACAATACTGTTAGACCCAGGATAGTACAGGCATCTATAGACTGGCTGCAGATTTTTGGCTCTCCTTTTTTCAACCTCTCCTTTTGCCAAAGCTGCTTTTACTGTTATATGTGAGTTTATAGCTCAATAACAAGAATATATCCCCAGACTGAATCTAAATAATTTAACTCTGGGTTATGTGGTCAATTACATATATAAATGGGAATAATGTTGTTTAACTAAAATGTATTCCACATACATTAAAAAAAAAAAATTGGTGTAAATGAAGGAATCACAGCCCAGAACAACACAGAATCAGAGCTTCTTCCATAGATCTTGCATTCAGCCTGGTATAGACTACATGAAGCTCTAGAGTTAATAAAATCTTTACTTAATCTATCTGTTGAAAAAGTCATACTTCCAAGTTTTCTAATATGACCTAAAACTATCATCAAGCCAGTAAGTTTTTAACATGTTAATTAGTTGAATATGGAGTATCTTTGTTTTCACTCAAAAAAAAAATCTCACTGCTACAGAAAAAGACACAAAATTTGCATTTTATGAGGAAGAAAAATATTAAAAATAAGGTTGGAAATGCTGAGTGAAATAATGCCTTTGGCAAGTGATATGTGCACACAAAGCCTCCCTAAAGAAAACCAAACAGCCTTGTCAGCTATTTCTGACTTTCAGGCCAGCACCACCCTAATACCCCAAAACATCCTTAGCCAAGCAGGTGCCTATCAATACCCAGGCTGTGAAGGGAGCACGCTATTATGAAAATTCACCATGGAATTTCACTAGGGTGAAAATGAAGTTACAGCTGGAGTACATACCAAGCAAGCACCAGCAGAACATTCTTAGACACAAGAACACGAAAGAAAGAGACAGCGGCACAAGGAGACTCCTGGAATGAACAGCTGCAAGAGGAACCCACCCACCAGCGCCTGCAAGTGCTCACACACTCATCCCTACTTCTCATGGACCCTAATAACGTCAGGGGGGAGTACTAGCAAGTATGTGAGCTTCAAATATACTTCACCTATTTGAGGAGCCAAGGAGTTATTCTGGGTTCACTTATATTTGTAAGGAGGATGAAGCAGAGTTTCAGATGTTACAATCATGGCTCTTGATTGTAGTGCCTTAAAATGTATCTATGGTCCCTAAATTATATTTTGATGTTAAAAACATTGAACAATATGGAGGACTGCTAAAGCTTGTGAAAGTACTCCTAGTTTTATAAGGTTTTGCAAACAAATATCTATTTAAAACTAAACAAGATTTAAAGAAAAAAGACCAGAACCAAGCTATTTTCACATCTATTTACAAAGTACTCATCCAGAATAATTGTTTTTGTTCTGGTAGGTTTTCACAGTAAGACAGAGCACAGAGCTAACCCCCTAAACCCTCAGAGCAAAATCTGACCTTCATAACTGCACAGAAATCAGCATTTTACTATTCAACTGGGAAGCATTCACCTTCATATAACATTTTAGAACTCTGAAAACTGTTTCCATGTTATCTTCCTGCCAACCCTGAATGAAACATGGCAGGAGTTCACAAGTGAGTTTGGCACTTAGCTGACACATTTAAAAAAGGAAAGCACTTACCTACTAGTAAAGAACTCACTGGGAGTTACAGATTTTAGTTCCAAGTACCAGCATTAAAGTCATGGCTCCCCATTCTGCCCAGCCCTCCCACTTCAGTGGAAAATCAATGCAGTTAAAACATCACAAGCAGGAAAGCAAGATGAGAAAGGAGAAACTTTATAGACTCTGAAGAGGAAAAAACCTTGCAAAGGAATCCACTTATGAAAAGTCATGGCACCCTCAGAGCAGCAGGGGCCCAGTGTTCTGCCAGCCCACGTTGTGTGCTCAGACCCCTTCAATGTGTGGCTTCCTGTCCAGTGGAAGGAATTACAATAATCCAGTTCAGACAGCAGCATGAATCAGTTCAGCTCCATGAGTGTGCCACAGTCTTCTAGCTAGTCACAAGTGGCACAGTGGTTTGTCACCCCTTGCTGAAACATCCAAAAGCAGCTTTATTTACATTTATAAATAGTTCATGATTCTGAGAGTGCTGATCATCACTTCTACCAAGTAGCTGCTAAAGCACTTACAGGATGCACCCAGAAAACAGTGAATTTTACATCATGTCATATTTATAAAAAGAAAACAATCCCAGCCTTCAGGTGCCCCCTTTTGATGACTGGGTCATACAACCAGAGGTTAAAAAAGCAAGCCAAGAATGGAGCAGGGTACCCACACTGTGGATCTACTGTTGCAGTATGTGCTTACATTCTCCAGTAACACAAATATCTGGGGGAGCTGGAGGCACCTCATCTTACCACATGAAACCAAAGCTGTTACTGACTTCAGCATGAAAATGTATTTCAGGTCAGGGTATTTTAAAAATATCTCCCCAAATCTTGTACTCTACCAGTACATCAGCACGTATCAAAGTTCAACCTGTGACATGGTTCTTCGCTGTGACTGCTCTGATGCAAACTGAAGTGACACATGCCTTTAGGAAACAAAGCCACAGTCCTTCCATGCCCACCAACCCACAGAAGATACTCCAGCCTGGCTCTCAGTGGGCGCTCACAGCTCCAGCAGGGCCCTCTCCTAACTCTGAGCTTCTGCTCACCAGTGTGAGGCCAGGAACTCAGCAGCCAAAGCTGTCTAGAGGGGAAGAGCACAGGAGAGCATCAGACAATCAGTGTTTGCAACTTCACCTTCCGCCTAGTACTCACAGACCTTTGTCACAGTAAGCTGTGGCTGAGCCTTCAAACGACATCCTTAACAGAAACCTCAGTGGTTTTCATTCAGGGAATAATCTTCTGCATATGTGTGAATAGAGAGCCAAATCTTACTTCCTTGGAAAAAGTTGACTTAATAGAGCTTTCATAATCGTTTTCAAGCACAACTATAATATTCAGGGTTGATATACAAGCCTTCTACTTAAACCACACTTATACAGGTATAAAAAGGTCCATTTTTATACCTGGGTTCTCACCTAATCATCATTATGCAAAACCCAAGATGTTGTTCAGTCACTGTGCTCTGTATTGCTTGGATGTTATTCTTAAGAGGAAAGTAGTACAGCTGACTAAAAGCTGAATTATAAGCATGTGTATAGATGACAGTAATATATTCTTCAGAAGTAGACAATGCTTATAAAAATTTAATAGTTCAATCCATTCAGTTCACACACATAAGCAATAAAATCCACCTGAAAACTGTGATGTACTGATTTGCAATATTTGTCATGTGGAAAAAGATGCAATTTGCCCAAAATAATCTCATAATCTTCAAGAGATTTTCCAAATACTTTGGAAAGAAATAATAACAATTTCTGTGATGTTGATAATAGTTTGACTATTTTCAGACATTCAAGATGCTGACTTTGTCCCTAAAGTTATATTACCTGCAGAATACCACATTTAATCGTGTATAAAATAACATGGCTACTACTCTTATATCCTATTGCTCTCATCTCTCAAAGGTAAATAAACAGCACAAAATTACATGTGTAATAATTTTAGTCTCTCCATGTAAAAATCAAGTGTACCTGAGAAAGGAATGTAAGTTCAATTTATTTCCCATAATCCATGCACACAGGTACATCAAATTACAGAAAAGTATTAGGAAATACTATATAAATTTGATATTCTGGAGTGGTGACAAATGAAATGATTTTTTCAAGATTTAAATCTGCTAAAGCATTCTTCCATAAATTTGATAATAGAGTTGGAATATTTTCTGATAGTCATTATTTTTTTAAGCAAAGAAAATACCAAAGGCTAAAAATATAGTTTTATTATAGAGAATATGGCCTGTGAAAGCTGTGTCTGAATCATCATAGCAGGATTTATCATAAAACCAACATTTCAAAATGCAAAGACCTCATCATGAGAAACTCAACAATCTCAAGGAAGAGGCAGAGTAAACACACGTGGTGCTATGTTGTTAAAATCTGAATTTTAAGAAAACAAAGCAGTATCTGATATGTACTTTATACCCTGAAATAACACATCATGTGTAGTGACAGCTGAGAAATCAGTTTAGTAAACACAAAATAGATCTATGCATGTGTTTTTCTCTCTGATTTACCTCTCTGGCTTTCTGTTTGACAGACATATGATCCCGAAGCAGATTTGAGACATGTATCTTGTGTAAACTACATGTCACTGAGAGGTCTCTCCCTTTCACTGAAAATGTAAGCATTGATTCATAACTGCACATTATATGGTTCTACACTTACACAGGGTTACAGTTTTTCACAACTTCTTTACCCTGAACCTATATATCAGTGGATCTTTCCTGATTTTAAGATTTAAATCCTTACCCTTTAGAGAAAAGTTTTGCTTCTGAACACTCAACTGTTTTCAAGTCTAATAGTTTAGGTAGCAGTTTCTCTACTTGTATTTGATTTGAGAGAAAAGATCTGGCAACCAAATGAAGTTTGCTCAGTTGTCTAATCCACACAGAGTCTGTTTGGGAGGATGTGCAGCACAAAGTTGTCACTCCTCTTCACAGGGGTGCTCCATTCTCCTGCAGTTCAGAAAGCACCACATCTCTGCTGTCCACAGCAAAGACCAGTTTGAATTCCAGTGCTACTTATTTCAAAGCTGAGACTTTGAGGCCCCAGGCTTTACAGCACAGCCCTGTGGAGCCTGCCAGACACCTCAGTCATCAGATTTAAACGTCACTGCCTTTTCTCAGCTCTTCACATCTCCAAATCAAGTGCAACCTACTGCTATTTTTGTACAGCCACCTTCTAGTGACAATGGAATGGTCTGTTCAACCCCATTCAGTGTGACAGTACATTAACTCATGGGGATGCAGAGCAGACTGAAGATGCAATGTCACATTTAGAGAAGAAGGAAGTACAAGGTTAGCTTTCAGGCTTCCACATCCAGAAATTAGTACCTTCAGTACCTTTCCTATGCCGGAGGCCTCCATAAGCAGGTTAGGTAGAAAGGTATTCTCACCAGACTGACAGAGGAGTGTCAAAATTAAATTAATTTCTCCCTGTAGTCTCAGTTCTTCCACACCTGTGAGTCAGGGGGTACTTAAAAGCAGGATGTTTATACCAGTGCATTACCAAAAGTATCCCTTCCTTTTTTCCAAGGCAATTCACTGCCCCCTTCTTGCCTTTCCCACCACACATTTCTTCAAAGAGAGATATTACCACATGTAGTGATGAAAAGGAACAATAATAACCAGTGACTGTTGCTCAGCTCCTGAAACTAGTTGTGTTTCTAATTGTTTCTTCAATTTACTTTTTTTTCAAATCAGTTTATTACTGTGTTATATGAAACTCAAAAGAGCAAACATTGCTGTATTCTGGCACAAAAACTACTTTGCTGGACACAGCATAAGAGTATGGGACCATCCAAGATGATCTTGTCAAACTAAGATTTCTGGGAAGGTTTTTCTTTAGCCAGTACATCATGCCATAGGGATGCTGACATTACAAAGCAAGAAAGACAGCCTGACAAAAGGAACCCACACATTCATGTGTTCTTAAATTAAAAGAAACATCTGCTGCCCAGCAGTTGATAATTCCACTTAAATGTATGAAGACAGTATCAGAAAAATCTGATATATTCTCACCCCTGAATTATCAAAGACAGAACCAGCTATACAGGTGGTGATCCTCAGTGAAATAAATATCAAAAGATACAGACTTGCATGTGTGTTTTGGGCTCATACTTAGACTCTGTATTCAGAATGTTTGACATAGAAAAACTCTGTAAGAACAGCCTAATAACCTCTTCCCTTCATTTTCAGGGCAGAACTATTTAACAGAACACTGCAGACTGCAGTGACACTGCTCAGGAATGTGACTGGCTTCTGCAAACCCAGCTGCACACAGATATGGTTTAACAACTTAAATTTCTAAGACATTTGCTTAACTTTAAGCAATAATACTCAAAGAATATCTTGAGTGCCCCACTGACTGGGGCTTACTTGTATTCCACTTGTCCCCAACAATGGGAAATAATGAGATAAGAATTCTTATAAAGTTGTACTCTATGTAGAGTTCTTCTGAATCTTTAGTTTACTAAATAAGACCAATTATAAACTTAAACTAAAACACCAAATTAATAACACTATAAGGTTGCCAAATGCATTAGTAATAACATATTTAGGCTTGAAACATGGTGCAAGTAATTATTAGAGCAACCTGACCATTGCCAATCACCTAAGCTATGTACATTCTTTAATATTCAAGCCTTGCTTTATTTTCCCTTACTCTGGTTTACCACAGATAACTAATACATCGACTAGACAGCAACTTCAACTGCATCTGTTTGAGCAGCTGCTAATCAGTGCCAAGCCATGTGGAAATATGCATACATTTACCTTTAAATACTCACAGCCTTTCTCCATGTAGAACAAGGGCAGCTTTAAATAGCAGGAGAGAGAATAAAGCCTGGTGTGATCGACATGTGCACTTGAATCAGTTACACCACAGCTCTTTGCTACAAAACTGGATCATTAGATAAGGTGGGACATGTGCACAGTCCAGATATCTCACAGAGAATTAGAGACAGTAATTTATTTTAAAAACACCCTGTAGTTTGAACCATCAAAAGGGAAATCAGACACATCTCAAACACAGTTACTTTTTCTAAGAGTTTTAGCAATTAACTGCACAAATAGATGCATGAGAGAAAAATGACACATAAATAATAAATTTTACTCCCTCCATTGTTATTGTTCACTTTTGCTATAACTTTCCACAAAAATAAATTTACTCCCACATAGTTTCAACTTTGAAGCACTTCAAGCTGAAACATGTTTAAGAAAATTGTAAGATATTAAAAGGCCATTAGGAATGAAATGATAACACAAGCTACTTTATAGGGTAAACAATTTAAAAAATCCCCGAACTAAATGCTTGGCAAATAAATGTGCAGAGCTGTAGTGATGGGGTATGGCTAGTGCTAGATAACAAGTTAACAGCAATTCTTGAAGACTGTGCTGTGTGGATATACCACAATCTTTTATGTCAGATGGTTCAGTCTTCCACTTAAGGGCAGCAAGATTTAAACATAGCAGACACATTCATTAAGAAAAGTTCTTAGCTTTTGGGTATCTGCACATGCACACAATGTTTTAATTTCATTTTAAGTCCTTGAAAATAAATTGCAGAGATCTGTATTTGCTGATTTTATGATTCTGTCAATATTCCATTTTGATATTGTGCTCCAAAGCAATTGGAAAGCTCAAAGTGTTGTTTCTGCACTTCCAAGACCAAGCTACCAAGCCAAGAGAGTTGATTTCCTTGGAAGTCCCTTCAGATTCTGAACTATCACTGCCTTTCTCTCCCTGAGTCTGTTCTGGCTCGCCTTTCTTCATTTTGCCCAAAAATGTTTCAGACAAGCCTGTCTTAAAAGCAGACTGCAATGCAAAAAGAGAATGTTTTCAGAGAAGATCAAAAAGAGGAATTGGCCCTATGGACCAAAACATGTTCCTGATCATCAGTTTCTATAACCTCACACTGCCAGTACTCCAGCCAGAAAAATAAACATTTATCCCACCCTCACTCCTTGCCCTCTATCTGATTTTTCCTACCTCTAGAACATTTATACTCACAATATATACCAACTAATAGAAGTTAAGTGCATGTACACCTTTTCTAGTAAGAAAAAGAATTTGCAAACTATAACTTGTTAAGAATGTGTCACAAAAACCTGAGAGAGGAGAAATAAATTTTAAAAACAAAAACCTCCTGCATTTGGAGGCCTTTTTCCACTTTTATATAACTTTTTAAAATGCAGGCAAGCAGTTATTAATTCAAGCTCTGACACATGGGGAAAATTATTACTTTTCTTTATTCAAAAAGAAGGTAAATATGTACTACTAAAATATTTTTTTAAAAATTGAGAAAGAGACAATTGCAGCTGCCCACATATTGTAAAGAACAAGCAGAATTAGTTGAGATGCATTTTGTGTTAGGAGGCCTGAGCAGGGATGCACAGGAACAGCAACTGAACAAAGTCTGGGAAATAAATCCATGTTGGTGGATTGTGGCTCCGTTATAAGCAGCTTTTAGAGCTAAAAGGAGGACCAGCCTGTATTTCATTTGAAGAGAAATTCCAAAGGGAGAGAGACCTCTTAAGAGAAGAATAATCTGCTCAGAAAAACAAGCAAAGGTGATTTTTATAAACAACAGTTAAGTCCATGTCAGACAAGCAAGTTTTAAATGGACAAGGCAAGACAAAACATGGCAGGAGTCAAGAAGTGAGAGAGACAAGGGCTTAGACAGGAGTTTTGGTGTGGACAGAAAGAAGACAGGGCTTGGGGATGCCATTTAAGGGAAAGCAATGAGGTGTATAAATAGCCTGCACTGCTGGATCTAATGGCAAAGCTGTTGGGCAAACCGTAATGAGAGCCCTCAAAAACCAGAAACATTCTTTCTCATCTAATTGGAAGTGCTTTTGGAAAAACCTCCAAGCCAATTGACCATATAGTAAGTGACCTTGGCTTCTCCGTTGCTGGGTCAGTGAAGAGTAAAATAGAAATTCTTGAGCCACTGTTGAAGATTTCAGTTTCTAAGATTAACATAAAAATACACTCCATGTTAGCAAATAGCTACAAAAAGATACCTATTATGAATACAAATATTTTCCAGCAGCAGTAACTTCACTGCATGTCTATGCAAAGCTACTTTGCATTTTAGTAGAGTACTGCCAAAACTAAGAGTATCACTGAGAAAGCCAAGCATTATAATATTTTTATAGACAAAGTGTTTGCAAAAATATTTTTGCTTCAGTATTAGATTGAACTTCTAACAACCAATCTTACTCTGTTCAAGCACTGTACCTCAGTGCTTTGTGATAAGGAATTTTATGGACAGACATTTAGAAAGGAATTGTTATTAATATTGGACAAAATGCCTTTAAAGGGAAGATTTAAATATTACTGATTAGGGAACACATACAATCCAATTCAAACATCTGCACTTTGAGCATCTCTTGGGTGTCAGAAATAAGGAGTTGCAGCAATAAGTTGTAATATAAAAGACCCCATGTTTTAGCAGTTACTGAACTTCAACAAACTGCAATAGCTAAAAATTATGTTCAAAATATGCTTTTTTTTTTTTAAAATAGGATTAGAATAACTTCTGTGGGCTTTTCCTCAGACTTAGAAATATTGTTTTCTTTCCTTTTCCCTCATTTGTTGGGATGAATACATTTTCACACTTGGAGAAAAAGCTGTTTTCTTTTGTTTCGATTTCAATGCTGTTCGAGCCACTAGAAAAATGTTTAGGCCTTCTCCAAGAAATTAAGAAATTATTTAATATAAATATAGATATTAATCTGTGGATAGGAGGACATTACAGAAGTCTCTGTTAATAAATTATACAAAAATGAGTTTTCAACAACTTCAGTGATTATGCAAAGATTTTTGTTGGTTTTAAGAGCTGCCAAAGAAAAGGTTCCTAATACGTAAATCAGTTCTCCAAACAGTTTTGAGACTAGGTTAAAGGCTGTGCTTATTCTCTCCAAAATGCCAGACATATCTTTGAGTATGTGTGAGAAGAAAATTAAAAAAAGAAACAGACAAACCTTTCAACAAAATCATCCAACAGCACAGACCTCTGTGAGAGATTTTACTGTGGTAGCTCAAACACCTAATTTTTTTAAGCTGTGTAACTGATGCACAATAAAAAGTAAGTATTATAAAAATTAAAATGTATAAAGACTAAAAAATTTTAATAATGTCAAAAAGTTTAAGGGCCAGTGTACACAAGTCCCCATCAGTTTGAATGCCTGCATTCCTTTTTACAGTAGAAATTAAAATAATAATATGAAGTATTAGGAATTTAGCACTGACAAGGAACAATTTGAGAATTTTCCCCTCTGACCTGAAATTCTGCTTGTAAGTAAAGCTTTTGTTTCTCTCCCAACTCTTTGCATTCCTCCCAAGTTAAGTCGACTACCATTGCAGTCTGCTAGGAAAGATGTAAATAGGAAAAAATAATGCAGAGAGCTTTCTTAAAGGGCCGACTACTGAAAGTCCTGGAAGCTTTTAACCCTCTGCACACCTTTACATTCATCACTCAGAAGTAACAGGATGAATATTTGGTTTCACAGTTTTGTGCCAGCTGCCTCCTTTCTGACGGAGTGCAGCCTCACAGCTGCCTCAGGACAGCCTGTTTGTAGCTTTCCATGCTGGTTCACAGTACTAAAAGAGGCACAGCATAAAAACAACCACAGTTTAGCCCTACATATTTCTTTTATCTTCATGTCCAGAAGTACTTTTTCTACAGAAATTCTATTACAGCTCACTGATTTATATGATAATACTGAAAGTCCAGTGGAGAATGTAACAACAGTGAACACAATGGCATTCCATTATTTCATCTATTTAAAATGCAAGTCTTTTCCAGGGTGGTATTAATAATTTATAACAATAATTTATAACTCAACAACAGCTTACCAAGTTGAAAATTATTATTTGCAATTATTTTTATTATTATTACTCTTAATAGTATTCTACTCACATGGAGAAAATGTATTTATTTATACCTCTGTCTTCTGCACTGCTGAAAGCTGAATATTTAGAAATATCAGAAGTAGCTGTCCTAGCAGGCAGAAGGGAGGCACTTCAGACACAGCACATGAAGGCAGACACTGGCTGCCAGCTCCAGAAGTATTCCAGCAGGCCCCCAGGTAACTCATTCCTGACTCTCCCATGTGACACGTCACCTCAGCCTCCTCCAGAAGGCAGCTGCTTGGCAAATTGTTTATCATGCACAACCAACTTAAAATAGTAAGTGGGGTCACAAAGTGAAAAGCAAGTCTGTGGTATGATTTATTAATGGCAGCACTAAGACCTAAATTTGATTTGGTAGAGGGAAATGTTGGGAAGAGTAACATTTAAAGGTTTTGGGAAGGAGCAGCATCTCTGAACAGTAGATAAACAGCAGGAAAGAGGTTTCAGGAGCTCCAGAAGTTTGATAGAAGAATTTACAGAGAAAGCCAAAATTGAGAAATTGCTAAAAATTTTTACCTCTCTAAGTTTCCTTCTGAACAAATTTGGAACAAATTTCCTTATAAATCAAATTATAAACATCTTCCATTCTTATAAGGAAGAACAAGGAGTGCTTGTCAGGCATTTATGTAGCACTCGATAGCATCTGTCCAACTGTCAGAGCCTCAACTCCAGCTGTGGCTGATCACAAGCACTTCAGGTAGAGGAAGCAGAAGAAAAATCCACAAACCATATCTATCTTTCCTATGTATAAGAGAAAAAAACCAGAGCTAAACATTCTCTGATTATTGTAGCTGGTGAGCAGCTGAAACCCTGAAGCACAAGAGCTGGTTATAAATGTTTTTAACGAGCTGTGTCATCACAGAATGGTTTGGGTTGGAAGGGACATTAAAGACCATCTAGTTCCAACCCCTGCCAACAACAGATCAAGTGGCTCAAAGCCCTGTCCAGCCTGACCTTCAGCACTTCCATGGATGGGGCAATTAATGAATTAATATATTAAAGACAATGGGTTTATCTTATTCACTCCAAGGCTCACAGAAGAAGGAAAAATAGTAGCAAGGGGAAATACTTAAATGCCAGAAAGACCACACTGACCATTTAATCCCAGGTTTGTATCTTCCTCTTAAAGAATGAAACATCCCTCAAAAGAGCACTCAAAAAAAAAAAAATCTTGCCTCTGAAATTGTTGAGGGTAGCTTACTTCAGAACTTCACTTGTTTCACTTGAACAACAAGAAATTTGATCTAGCTATGACTCTGACAACAAGGTCTACAAACCCCCCAGCACCACATACCTTTTCCATGTGTAAGCAGCTATTCAGAACAAGTCAGTCACCTCTCAGTGTTTTCTTCAATAAGGAGCTGACATGCCCAGCATAAACCACAGATTAGCTTGTTTTTCCAAAACATGGAAAATTTTAATGGCTTGTTTTGAGCTGTCTAGAATCTCCAATCTTCTGAAATATGACCAAGAGAACTGGACATAGTATTCTAAAACCACACCAACCCAAGACTGTACCTCTGCCTCTTTGCTGCTGCTGTTCCTCGCACACAGCCAAAGGCTAGAAAAGTTTTTTTCTGCAGCAATGTGCCAAGAGCTTACACTGATTATGATGTGTAATTTTACTTAAGTGTTTCTTCATGATTTTTCTTTTAAAATCTCTCACTTATATGTACAATTCATACCTGCCAGGATTGATAGTACAAATGTAGTTTGTTTTTATTTAAAGAGATGATTCAGATCTTTATTACTAATCTTTGCTTTTTGTTCATTCAATACTTGAAATGCCCTAAATTAGAAATTTTTATCAACTTTCAGCTCTACAATGATTTTATAATCAATTATATGGTTGATAAAATTACAACATTTAACTAAATATCTTCCCTAAAAGGCAAATCTTTCTTTTAACAGTAGGCAGAAATATAAATAAATGTTCACGTCAGGGAGCTAAATATTATCACCTAATTTATGCTATACGAATTCACCAAACTGGAGATCTCTCAAAAAAAACCTACAGTCCAAGAAAACTTACCTGCTTTGAAACTGTATCACCTGGCACTAATTAAATACTGTATTATTATTGGCTGTGGTAATAGAACTGCAAATTAGCAACTCTTGTTTCACAGGCATGACATGCTGGAGATTGTTCCAAATGATTGGGAAATGCCCATTTATCTCAAAATCTTAACAAACAAACAACTCCCATTCTCATTTTCCAAGATAAGTGAATAGTAAATGGTAGATTAGGATGCTTTCTTTATCTAATTTCTTTAAGAAGTTTTAGGTATTCAGGAAAACATCTCAGCTACCTTTTTTGCCACAAATTATAGTCATTCCTACATAGCATAGGACCCTCCACTTTTGTTTCTGTTCAGAAATGTAGTTTGTATTTTGCAGTAGAGTATTATTCTTAGTACTGCAAAGAAGGCTGTACTATCTTTATTTCTTTTGATCACTGGGATTTCATAATTTTCTTGGACTTGCTTATTCTTGTGTCTCTTGAACCCTTCAAGGCATCACAAGCACTTCACAGGAGATTGTCCTTCTGATTTTTTATTAAAACATTTTGAAAAAGTGAAGCATCCTTTAATATACTTGCTGTTGAAGTCAAAAATTCAAGAAAGATAATGATGAAAAGCTCCAAATCCTGAACACAGAAAACATTCACTAGTATTCACTAAACCAGTTCATTACTTTTTTCCTCTTTCATCTGGGCCAGCACAAATAAAATTTAAATAATTAAGTAACTCAAGAGATCACAAATTACTTCTACAAAGAACGTTTGAAAGGAATAAAATTCTCATTCTTGGTAAACAAAAATTTAGTTATCACATCTGAAAAATGAAATATTAATTGTAAATATTCCCAGGGTAATCAAACAAAACAATAACTAAACACATTGAGCATTCACATAAAGTCCTTTGAGTACCATTTTATTAATTTGGCCTGAAGACAGAAATCACAAATGAAATTCCAATTATAATGGGATATACAATGCAACTTGACTGATGGTTTCAGATTCCAAAATGAACCGTTCAAATGCTTATTTGCTTTAAGGGTTACATTTACAGGTGTATGCAGATGAGTCAGAAAGCCAGCTCTGACCCAAATGTAACTCCCCCCTTGTCAAGGCTGTGTTTGGTCGATGCAGGAGAGGAGGGCCAAGAGAGGACAGCACAGCACTGCCACCTCGTGCCAGGCAACACAGCTCCTGCCAGACTGAGCCAGAACGTGCTCTGCCTTCAAACCCTACACTCGTTTGAGAACAGATGCTTCATCTTGAGTTATGAAAGGGTACAACAGCATCCATCTTTAACATCCAATTCTTTCAATAAAAATAATCAAACTATCTGTAGTTAATCAGCATGTCAGGCAGCAACTACTCATTATATTCGCTGTTGTAACAGCTTAGACACCCAGAACTGATATATTTCACTCACCAGAGATAAGACCTTTGCTAATGGACATCTGCTTCAGATTAAGTCTTTCTAGTTTAATTTTCCATTTTGGTAAAAAAATTATGACAAAAGCATATCAAGTTTCGTAAGTTCAGAAGATGCTTAAAACCTCTGAACATTCATGCTATAAAAAGGGGTCATATATTCTTGCTGTATAAATGTTTAAATACTGACAAGTTACAAAGAAAACAATTTCCTTTCAATCCATTGTTATCTAAAACAGAACCACTTCATCAAACACAACATAATAATACAAAGAATGTGATTTTTTTGTTGTTGTTGATTTACTGATAAATATATTTTTGCTCAGTGGCTATTTCAGTCCTCCCCCCAAGAGCCATAATTACAAGCAAAAGGGATGTAAAGCAGCAGTACTCACCAATATCATTAGCTAGAGCAGCAGGATCAGAGACCCCAAGGGTGGCTTCAAACTCCTCCTGAAGACGATAAGCTCTTTGAAGAAGAGATTCAAGCTTATGAATGAATTCAGCACTAATGATATCCTGCAAGAAGACAGACATTAGGAGCTTTTCTATTTGCTTTCAGCCTGTAAGATTCCTTTGTAAAATCCAAGGATTTTAAGCTTTCACGGAACAAACCGTGACACATTAATTTCCTACAAACCACACAGGGACACTGTCAGATGAAAACTTCAGCATCCACAATAGATACACTTTTCAGAACACACGCATATTTTATTTAGAGTAATAAAAAATAAAATCTAAATTTAAAAATAATTTTAAATTATCTGTGATATTTGCTGCACTAGAAATAATGAAAGTAACACATTTGTTTATTTCAAAATATTTTTTAGCATTTCGTTTATAAGAAAGGAGGAAAACAAAGTTTAAGCACATTGTTTGTGAATATTTTTCCCTGAGACATTTATCTTTGGCAAGCAGATACCCTCTCACATAATCATAAAAGAAAGAGAGGACCCAAGGGATTACATGCAGGGAAGTTGTCTGCTTGAGAGCTCAATAATACTGTCCAGAAGCAAACACTGATGCATCAGCAATTGCCAAAAGATAAATAATGTTGGTTCCCTTCCCATGCCCTCCTCCAAATAACCAACCAAAAACGTCAGAAGAAATGAACTTAGATCTCCTTTAAATACAATACCACTAAATTGGAAATTGAATCAATTGTCAAGTTCTAATTGAATTTGCAAAGATTCAGGTAATAACACAGAACAAATTGTCAGGGCAGCACCAGTAGATTACAGATGGGATGTACTCACTTCTACACTTTCTTCTGCAATTGCATCTCCTGCTCCCAGCTTAATGGAACCACAGATTGCTTCATCCTCAACTTGCCTGTTACGAAAAGTTAGAGCCTGCTCCCAGCGCCTCAGTGCCTCCTCAAACAGCTCCATACCTAGGGCAGAGCAGGAACAGCTTCAGCTGCACTCACGTTTTACAGACACAGGAAAATATGTAGCTAAAATAAGCATCATTATCACAGAGATATAAGCTGAAACAGCATCACTTCCCAGCCTCTATCAGTATATATCCAGTACATATTTGCCTTCTTTTTGTGTAAAGAAATGTGATCATTTTCCCCATGTGTCAGGGCTTGATTTTAAGGACTACTACTGCAATTGTGGAGGAAAAAGTGTTGTAGAAAACTAACTTTAGATCAACTATGATTTCATTATTTTATGGAAATGTTCTCAGACACTTGCCAACAGGACACTGAGAAAGAACACAGTAATATTTTGTGTCACTTTACCATAAAGCCAAGAAATAATTTACATTCATTGTAAGCCAATGCTGAATATTCTTATTACAACTTACCCATCAAATACAAATTTTCAGGTGTAGTCACTGGAATATTGACAAGCTTAAGGTCATCTTCATCTGCTTTATCCCAGGAATTAGAATTGGCACAAGCACAACTGTGACAAGAAGTGGCACTCTGAACCTTGAAAAACAAAAGAGAGTATCTGTAAAATCACATTCCTGCCAGAGTACATTACATCCAAGCCATCTGCCTAGAAACTGCTTTTACTCTGTGGTAAGGACAGTGGTTTCTCAGCATCTCTACTGGCCTGGGCAGTTCATTCAGAAAGCTTCCTTCAGCTCAGTGAAGCCTTTAGATGCATATCCAATACAAGATAACAGATATTCAAGAGCCTTAAAACATTTTTACTTACCGAGGCCAGGCTTTGAACTGAACCAGAGTATTTACTGAAAAGTCCTCCATTTGCATAGATACAGGACTGAGATCCCTTTTCCTTGGCAGAGCTCAGAGAAAGAGTCAAGTTTTGTCGGCTACTGGAACAACTAGAACCTAAGAGACACGTTTGTTTTAAAGCTCTTGCAAAGTCAATATTGCTTCTTGTGCAAATCTATCAAGAATTGCATTTACTCTTTTCAATAAAATCCAGTTTAGAAGCAAACAACAATTATTCTTTTATTTACAGTTCTACTTGAGAAACTACACATTAGAATTCACTGTCTGTAACAATAACTATGCATTTTAGCTTAATTATTTGCCTATTCTATAAAAAATCAGAACTGAATTTCTCCATGTTGAGATACACATGTAAGAATGGCAAAACTCATCGTTAGTATACTATTGATAAAAAGAGTTTTAATTCTGGTTCATGATTAAAATTTCACCTTTGACAAGAAGCCTAGCTTTTTTATAAGAAAGGTACTGTAATTTTGTTTCCAATTTGACAAATTCAAAATTTAAAGTCTAGAAATTTGAACCTACTCAGGTGTTCCATCCTATGGAGATGATTAGAGGAATGGAGCACCTCCCCTCTGAGCAAATGCTAAAAGTTGGGGTTATTTAGCCTGGAGAAGGCTCCAGGGAGACCTTACCGCAGCCTCTCAGTACTTGAAGGGGCCTATAAGAAAGATGGGAACAGACTTTTCAGCAGGGTCTGCTGCAATAGCATAAGGGGTTATGGTTTTAAAACTAAAAGAGGGCTAATTTACATTGGATAACAAGGAAGAAAGTTTTTACAATGAGAGTGCTAAAACACTGGAATGGATTGCCCAGTGAAGTCATGGATGCCCCATCCCTGGAAACACTCAAGGCCAGGTTGGATGGGGCTATGATGAACCTGGTCTAACTGAAGATATTCCTGCTCAATGGAGGGGTTGGACTGAATGAACTTTAAAGGTCCCTTCCAACCCAAATTATTCCATGATCAAAGGAAAATAGTTTGGTTTACTACTACAGTTATGCATACCCATCCCCTCACACAACTTTCTTTCCTCTCCAAGAAAAGAACAAAAATACCCAACCTGGGGGGTTCAATTACTTACCTTTTTCTGAAGCAGCTGCTTTGGTACACTCTAATACGAGATGAGCTGGCTCCCATGGTGGCACTTTCTTGTTTTTCTTTCCACGTCTTCTTTTAAAGTGATGGGCCAGAAAAATCACAGATATTGCACTCACTGCTGTTACTGTGAAAAGTTTCTTTAACCCTGGGGAAAGCTTTATCTGAAATAAAAGTGTGATTTCATTGCAAATAAACATACTGAGAGACAGACTGCAGCACCAAGAACTATAAGGTATATTGTAAATCCATAGATTATGGGGATCTAAGTAAATAACTTACAAACAAAGATTTGGGTTTTTTTAATTTCTTCTCACTGCCAGGACAATGCAGGACTTCAAGTAATTCTCGAACAGCAAAAAAATATTGAGAAGGAACTCGCCTTTCCCAACTACACTACTTCTTGCACTGTGAAAGAATGGAAGATCCTAATGTCAACATTCATCTGGTGTTTCAATTCGAGTAGAACGTGTATTTAAAAACACTTCTCTAAATTAGGTTTTGAAAAAAATTTACATTTTATTTTGGATTTCTTTCAGTCATAGGTCTATAGGAGTTTAAATTAGTAAATAAGAGCCACAAACACAAGCAACTTGTATCAAAAGCCATTAACAAAATTTCTAACATGCAAAATAACAAGGAAAGTGCCATTTAACTGGAAATCACAGTTCACATTCACAAAATCTTCTGGAAACTTATGCTGCTTGAGGAACAGAATGCTGGGAGAAAACCAGATCCATAGTCCTTGAGCCTCATATGGCGTTTGTGTAACACGATTCCTCATACCAGAGAGAGCGCACAGAGCACTCTGGCACTCCTGGCTGCTGTGCAGTTGCTAAAGAGTATCACCACTGTGCAATCTGAAGAAACACTGAAAGCTTCTCTCTGCACTGAGTTTACAGTCAACAAGTCAAGGACCTTTGAGTTGTTGAGAACCCTGCCCTTCCTGGTACCATGCCTTGACTGAGGTCTACAACTACCACTGTGCTCCACAGGGAAAAGGAAATGCCTGGAACACAGCACCAACACAAAACTTACAAAAGACTACTGTATTTCACAGAAAAGAGTCAACAACCAAACACCTGAGATTAAAACCTCAAAGATCACAAAATTAAATGTTAAAACATTGAGGTTTCAAAGAACTGCAAAAGGATTTTTCTAAATTTGTGTGTGCCTACAAACATGATCATAAATTGATTAACAGTGAAATGAAAATCTCTAAAAAGAGGAATGTTAATAGTTGCACATAAGGGAGTTGCATGTCGTATTTAAAAAGGACATGAGTATGCTGCCACATGAAAAAGAAAAGAGTGATCTTGCAGTGAGAGTTTTGAAGTATTTTAATAGATAGAAAAAAAGTGGAAATGAGCATATGCGGCTAAGACTGAGACTATCTTACCCTGGTTTTATATGCAGTAAAAGAAAAGTACTTACAGGGAACTCTGAAATATGACATGGCTTTTGCTTTTAAGTGTGTAATTCAATAGAGTCATATTAATGATTTAGTTTGAAAAGCAGAACTCAATACTATTATTCAAAGTTTAATGACAGTTATGTTTAGCTTGTAAATACTGAAAAAAAATCTACCAAAAAAAAGGCAATTTGAGAATTTTGATATCTTGAGAATCACTGCACTGCTACAAAATGGAGATATAGAGACATTGCAGGTAAAGCAGATGTATGATGATGTACTAAGCATTTATTAGCAGAAAAAGACAAAAAAGACACACTTATTTTACTGCAGTGTTATAAACAAACCCCCAAAATATTCTGTACAAATTTGATTCACAGCCACAAGAGCACATACAACACTGCAATAAACTTCTAAATGTATAATAAAAGTAACAAAATTTAGATACTGCATTTATTACCTGGTTAAGAGAATAATACCAGGAAAGGGGAAGATGAAACACCCGTAAAGCTACTGTCTTCAGAGAAAATCGTGTCTCAGTAACAGCTTCTTCTGACATGGCTCCTTCTCTCCCATACCTCATTAAGCGAAACTATCTTGAAAACAATCACAGATGGTCTCTGGAATATTCTGGCAAAAGAAGGATACATACTATGAAGATGTAAAGGATGCATAACTATGGAAGGATGAATCCTTCCTAAAAGAAGGATGCAAAACTGCACAACAGAAGCCCAGGACATTTTTCTTCTACAAGCTCAAATCTCTTCAATCACAGGCACATGACTTGTTTGACTGATGTTTTTGAGTAGAGGCAAGACTTGTTGTGGTGACAGCAGATTTGCTGGTTCAGCTTAGGCCCCGTTTGTCCAGCTGCTGTGTGCAGATGTGCAGCTGCACAACGCCCAGCACTAAGGAGGGCTCGCTCTGCTTTCATTAGCGGCCGCTCCCGTACTACAGCCTCTAAGCCACGCACGGCAACAACCCTGCCTCTGCAACCGCGGCTGTTGGAAGAACATTCCTGCCGCCTGAAAGAATTAAAGGATTTGCGAGCAGCTAGAAAAAGTTTATCTCATTCAGCGCCTCGTTTATTTGCAGACACACCACGAGACACAACCACTACAGCCTGACGTAATCTCCCCGCCGCAGGCACACCTCTCTCACTCCCTGATGCTGAACACAAGGCGAAGCCTCCGAACCGCGACCCCGGGACCGCAACCGTGGCACGGCAGGAGGCCGCGGGGCAGAAGTCACCTCCGCCCAGCCCGCCCGAGCCCTCCCCAGCCCGGGCAGCCCCGGCATCACAGGCGGGCAGAGGGCAGAACCGGGCGCCCTGCGCGCTCCTCAGCCCCCTCCCCGCAGCCGGCCAGGTCAAAGCGGGCGCGCCTCTCCCCGTGCCCTGGCCGGGTCGCTACAGCTGCCGCACTCAGGTGTTACCTACCTGCCCGCCGAGCACCGGGGCACGGGAACTCCCTCCGCTCCGGCCCCGGCGCTGCCCGGAGACCAGCGGGATCCGCTTCCGGCAGAGGGAGAAGCGGCCGCTGTGGGCCGGGAGGAGCCGCTACCACGTGAGGGAAATCTGAGGCGTCAGGACTCCGTGCCCGCCATCTTTGCTCCGGGCACCTCCGCTGCGGGCGGCCGGGCGGGGGGGGGTGCGCGCCTGGCGCCGCCATCTTTGTGCGGGGCAGCGCTCACATGAGCGGCTGAGGCTCTCGGCGCGGCCATGTTTGTGCGGGGCAGTGCTCACATGAGCGGCTGAGGCTCTCGGCGCGGCCATTTTGTGCGGGGCGCGTCCGCGGCGGCGTCGCGGCAGCCGCGCCCGCCCGGCCGCGCGTGTGCGGGGCGGCACCGGCGGAGCTGCGGCCCGGGCGCGCCCAGCTCCGCCACGGCAGCCCCGCTGCAGCGCCGCTGTCCCCGCAGGCAAGGGCGGGACGCGGGGCTGGTCGCGGCCCCGCTGAGCTCCGGCATCCGTGCAGGGCGCATCCTCCCGGCTGCTCCGGTAAGAGAGGAGGGGCCCGCTTGGGCAGCGGCGGAGGGTTCGGTCTGGCGGGGGCTGAGTGCGCGGCGGGCCGTGTGTCTGGCTGGTCCCGCAGCCCAAGGCGCTTCGGTGCGGCGATGGCGGCTGTCCCGGCGGCACCGCAGGGCCGGGCGGGGGCCGGAGGTCGGCGGTGCCCGGCCCGGGGCAGCGGGGCCGTGTGGGGCGGGACCGCTCTCCCCCGGCTGGAAGCGGCCGCAGAGCTCCGCAGGTCCCTGCTGAAGGTGCAGCTGTGCGGCAGCGGTACCGTGGGCACCGCGCAGTCCCTAAAGCCGGTAATTCACCGATAAATTACCCTAAAGCCGCTAATTCACCGCTAAATGGCCCTGCTCGCTCCCCGAGTTACCCGTGCGGATGGATCGTCGGTATGAGGGGTGGAACAGCCTGCGGGAAGAGTCCGGGGTATCACCTAGTGGAAAATCACTGTAGGCTTCGCCTGCGCTTAGGCAAAGCCCGAGTAGGAAAATCCTCTTAGAAATATAGAGGTTAGCTAATGCGTTTCATAGTTAGGATTTAGCGTGGTGGAAGAAAGAAACGAAAAGAGTGGCCTGTATGCCCTGAAAGCCAATATGAAAAGAAAACTGTCTAACCTTGTAAGAGGATATACCCTCAAGTCCAGAATATTTTTAAATGTCTTTTCTCTGTGGGAATAGTACATAAGGGCAGAAAAGGAATGTAAAGGAAGTGACTTATCAATTTGTGTCTTGCTTGAGTGGGTAGCTTTTGGTGCCTGAGGAGAAAGAGCAGGTACCTTTGACCAGGTTACTGAGCACACTTTTGTCATTTACTGGGAAAATACCAGGTTTTATGCTAAATAGATATAAAGTAATTGCTAGTGTCATTTTTTCAAGAAATGCGATGAACTTCTTTATTGTTGATAGATTTAAAAAGATAATAATACGGAGGGATAGGAGATAAAATTCAAAACTACCTATTGATTGATGGAATATAAAGGAACTTAGGTCAAGAAATAGGAAAGATGAACCTTAATTTGACACACTAAAAAGACTAACTAATTTTAAGTTTGGTAAAAATGTCATTCATGTACAAAAGTAATTGAAGGAATTTCTGTAAAGTCTAATTTAAAAAACACAGATTTTTAGAAAAGTGATAAAAAATGTATCTTAACAATTGGTATATGCCTAAGGCTATCACTTTAGTGGGCTTTTACATCTCTGAGTGAATGCTGGTGGGTTTTTTCTGAATGTGAAGAATATTAATATGGTAAGTAATTACTGAACTTCCAGACCTCCTTAGTATACCAAGTAATTAAGTGTTCAGGTACAAAGTTGCACTCTGTGTCACTCTTGCTTTGTTGCTATAAAATATAAATAAATGTTAAATGAAATTGTTCCAGTGCATCACTGGTAAAATAACTGTGAGTGCAACGAAGAAGCCTGAGCTTACAGATTACTGGTTTGAGATGCTGTTATTCAGAGCTGTACTGACAAAATAATAAAAGCCTGTAATGAAGACACAATTGCTGCTTCATATAATTGATGTCTTCAGAATAATCCTTTTATTCTTAAAATCTTCCATCAGCATTCCTTTACTAACTCTAAAATGATCTGTTAAAACAGCTCCATGTTTAGAATATCAGTGGAATACATAAAACATACAATTTTTTTTTAATATCTGTTGATTGTTAACTACTGTAAGTAGGCAGATGAAATCATTAATCCAAAAATTTTTGAAATAATTTAAAACTTGTTTTGTTTCTTTAGGAGATACTGGGTTCCTTACATGACCCAAAGATAATTTTCAAGATCAGGTGAATTCCATAGTGTTTGATGGGAGTTTTCTGTGGGTGTGATAGGCTTTCCATGGTAGGCGCCACACAAGTCTGTGATGCTGCGGATTTCTACTGAATAATAAGTAGGTTGCTGGTCATGATGCTTTGAATTGTGGTCCACATTTCTCTGAAGGCTCAAGTTTGTTTTTCTTGGGGAATGAAAAGACTAGTCAGGAACACAAAAAAACCCTCCAAGACTGGACTTGAAGAGAATTTTTAGTTTGATGTGTGAGTCTGTGCATGCTCAAAGTAAAATTCTGTTGATGAGTCCTACTTTGGAGCATTAATTGGTTCCCTTCATGGGATGGGGTAATATGAGGCATTGAGATAGTGAACTGCAACCTCTGAGGGGAAGCAATGGAGAGGGCTGGCAATAGACTGGGAGAGAAATTCCCTCCCAGACCTGTGGGAAGCATTTGATGAAAACCTTATTGCATGAGTGTAATCACAAGCAGTTGGTGTGGAAACAGGCTGAAAGCTGGGGCTGTTCAGCCAGGAGAAGAGAGGGAGACCTTACACAAGAGACTTGGAGCAGGACTTTCAACAAGGGCCTGTAGTGGTAGGACAAGGGGAATGGCTTTGAACTCAGAGGGCGGGTTTAGGTTAGATACTTGGAAGAAATTCTTTGCTATGAGGGTGGTGAGGCACTGGAACAGGTTGTTCAGAGAAATTGTGGATTCCCCATCCCTGGCAGTGTCTGAGGCCAGCCTGGATGAGGCCCTGGGCAGCCTGATCTAGTGAGTGGCACCCTGCCCATGGTAAGGGGTTTTGTGATCTCTAAGGTTTCTTCCAGCCCAAGCCAATCTATGATTGTGTGATCTCACTGGGATCATGAAATGGAGATATGCTTCAGCTTCAGAACAGGAGTGTAACATGGAATGCAAGAGAAACTACAAATCCTGTTGCATTATTTCGGTGGGTTTTTTTTTTCAAGTACTGAAAATTCAGGAAAACAATTTTGGATGATGCCAACGCAATGCAGAAGCTGGTGTAAAAGCAGATGTGATAATGAGCTGCAGGGGAAGAAAAGCAATCTCTTCACATAGAGTAGGAAGTGGTGAAATGGAGGAAGGTCACTGAGCAAGGGAGGGGCTACCCTGGGCTGGCTAGGACTTAGGTGAAGGATGAGTCATGGATTTTGAATTAATTTTACAGTTTTAGACTTTAACATAAAATTCTACAAAATGTGATTCTGTAGCTATGTGTATTAAGCTACCAAAGTTATGGCAGAGTTATCACAGTGCTGCAAGATGGAAGTAGGTGTGTAAAGAAATTGTTAACAAAAGGTGAAAGAAAGGCCACTCAGCTTTGTTCATATAGTGACATGTGACGAATTTGTAACATGAACTACAGTTCCACTAGAGATGCTCTCCATATGACAGGAATAGGGACCACATCCACAGGGACATGAGTTTGAACAGCTTTGGCCTTTCTGATCATTGTTAGAAGAGAGATGCAGATTGCACCAAGAAACAGAAACTGGCATGAGCAGAACTCCTGGGTTTGGGTTTGTTCAGGACTGCAGGTTTGGATTTGTGAAGTTTTGTGTATGAAAAGTTAAATACAAATTAAATACAAATCTGGCAGCATGAGGTGAAGTCTCCATTCATTGCTTGTATTACTTGTAATAATGCATTCAGAAAGCTTCTGCCATAAAAAAATTAAGCCTAAAGCTTTACTAATCCATTATATCAGTCTTTTTAAAGCATTTGTATTAAATCATCTCACTGCATTTAACGTGCTCGGGGCTTTATTTGAAACTCACTTATCCTTTTTAAACATTTTAACAGACATTGCAAACTGTGGGAGATGTAACATGCATTCATGTTGCCATTTCTGTTCTGGTAGGGAACCTTGCAGTTCAAAGAGCAATTGCTAATATAATGGAAGTTGAGGACGATTGGCTTGAAAAATTGTTGCCTTGTTTGAAGTGTCTTTCAGTAACAGTGCGTATAGATTATAGTCAGTCACTGAACTGAGGAAGTGCTGCTCCAGCTGGACCTTATGTTTTAGAATAATGCATTTTAAATGTCATGCCACTGGTCCTGGGAGAAAATTCAGATCTCATTCAGAAAAAAAAATCCTAAATGTAGTATTTTGAGTCTTGTGAGATAAGTTCTGAAATAGCTTATTGAACAACTGTTAACATGATACTAAAAAAGACTGAAGCATATATACTCATACTTATGGGTCCATATATACAATTATATATATAATAATTATATTATATACAAGTCTTTATATATAAAAATGTATTTGTGTATATATATGCGTGTGTATACATACATGCATGTAATAGGACATGAGGTATCACACATTATTCCTTAACAAATAATATGTAATACTTCAAGAATATTACCTGTGTAACAGTGTTTGTAGCAATAAAACAGGCTATTTATAGACATACGCACACATGTATAGAAAAATTACCAAAGGGAGTTGAAATGGCTCTTGATTCAAAGGGATCTTATTGCAAGGCAACAGAAGTAAAAAGTAAGTCAGACATGATAAGCTGAAAGTTTGCCTGGGAGTGTGTCTGAGATGCCCATTAGGCAAGGTTTGATTTCCCCACTCTGTCAAAGCTGTAGGGTGCTCAATATTGAAATGAGTGATTGTCCTTTAGGTGGAAGGAGCAAACCTGAAGCTGCCAAAGGACACAGGTAAAGTGGAAAGAGGTGTTGATAACAGTGCCAAAGGCTGCAAACAGATCAAGGAGGGTGCACCACTGAGTTGAAGTTTAGTTGCAAGTCTTGATAAAGGAGCACTACGCTGGACAGATATTGCGCAGAATAATTGAGCAGAACAAGTTAATTTTTCTTTTTTGGCCTTTAGAGAGATCAAGTCATCAATAGTAATTGCTTAAGTGACAAAACTGAAACAAAGTTATTGGATAGTCCCTGTCTGAATGAGTCAGTTGGAGTATTTATATAAAAGAACATTACAGAGTAGTTATTTTTATTTTCCTTCTGTTGCTTTCTAGGCAACTATTGAAATAATAATAACAAAGTGATTGTATGTAGCATTCTTTATTTCTGATAAGTTTCTATGTCTACACCAGAGACCTTGGATGGGCAAAGAGAACAAGATGAAAGTGTTGCTGAGTGTTTAGTGCTATGTGTGAGTCATGAGTTTGGCTCCTTTTGATATATAATATGTCTGAATCTAGAATGTGTCTTTATAAATAAATAAAACCAAGATAAAGTTTCTCTATCCTGTGATAAACGAGTCTTGTGTTCCTGCAGTTCAGCCTTCACAGCTTCAGCTGTGTTGCAAAGGTCCTTTTCCAGAACATACAGGCAAAGCCACTGTCAGTTCTAGGTTGGCTTGAAAACTAATGTTTATATCATTTGGGTGCCATGGCAGAGTCCAGAAAGTTAAATAATTGACCCAAATCACCTCTGCTCCATTCAGAATTCTTTTAGTTTGACTTAGAAGTCATTATATTTCATTTTAGAAGTTAGCAATAGTTTTGGACTATTGGAGTCTCTTTATAAAGTTGTTTATACTAACTTAGTCTAAAGAGGCACATAGTTTTAAAAATGATGTATATGTTGCATATTCAATATCTGGTATTGCTGTCTATTCTAATGAATTGGATTTTACTCATTCTTGCTTCTGTTGTCAGGTGATTCCCTGGTGTTGAAAGTTGCAGCTATAGCATCTCAGAAAATACTTCAGCTTCAGCCATGTCGTCACCCAGCAGCAATTGCCCACACCTGGAATCTGTTGGTGAGATAACAAAGGAGGAATTGATACAGAAATCTCATGTGAGTTGTAGCAATTCACTTTCTTCCTATCACTGTTAACTGGTCAGGTTTTTTAGGTCCACATTTTAGTGTATTATTGGTTATAAGGTGCATTTAAGCGTCAAGCACGGGTAAAAGCTCCTCTGCTAGAATAGTAGGGTTTAAATAAAGTATGAGAAGAATTGTGGCCTTGATGAAGCTGAAAATCTATTTTTCAGCACTTAAAGAGCACCTTTGCCACAATTGAATCATTAGTTAGAAGAGTTAGCAGAACACCAAGCTAAACTTCATTTTCATTGCCATTGCAGCATTTAGTTATTCAGACTGTCAATTTAATATAGCACAACGGACTTCAAGTAGAAACTGTAACAAGGAAATTTATGCTTGAGTTTACTTGGGTAACAGTTCTCTTTTTGATGGAGAAGCCACAGTTTGAGAAGCCTCTCCTCCCTGAACTCTTTAGTTTCAAACTAATATTAATAAATGGGACAAGGAAGGATCCTGTAGCTCATTTAAGTAGCTGGGAGGTGATGAAAAGTGAAAACTTTTCTGTCCATGGTGCTTAATTTCTATAGCAGTTACTTTGCTGCTGAGGAGTACAGCGTTTTCCTCCTGTTGCATCTTGTTTCCATAAATCTTTGCTGGTAGGTAGTGTCTGCAAGAAGCAATATGAATTTACTAAAAGTTTTATCACTATAATTTCTTTTTATGTTAAATTTATAGGAAAGACCAATTATGAGGATTATTATAATTATGTGATAGAGTGATATTTATGCCTTACTTAGAAAAGCAATTTTTGGTTTAAGATGAAAACTGAAAAGATAAATCTGGGATTTTAGTCGAAAAATATGCTGATCTTGAGATTATGGGAAGCAAAAACTGGATTGGTTATCAACATATCCCTTTTTAAAAGCTAACTTTAAAGCCTTAAAGGTATTAATCTGATACTAAACTTCACAGTATTCTCATTTTGTCTTGAAGTTGTGGTTTACTGATGAAAGTAAGTGAAATAAAACTTGATTTTGTGTTGAACTTCAATAGGGCACTTGCCAGGACTGTAAAGTCAGAGGACCCAACCTTTGGGCGTGCTTAGAGGTAAGTTGTTCTGTTGTTCCACAGTAGAGTAATTTTCTAGTAAAGATAAAGTTGGTAGTATTTTTTAATAATAATAAGAAACTAAGTTTCTTATGTAATGAAGTTCTTGAAGTTAGTTTGTTTAACTTATCATTTAAAAGCAAAATTTATTCTGAAGTTCTTTATTTTTTTAAATTATTTACCTTCTATCGGGTACATACTTCTTGTAATTTAAGAATAATATCCTTAAAATGAGGGTTTTTGATAAGAAGGAAGATAGCATATTAGTGTTTTTACTTGAGTTATGATACTTTTTAGCTCTTAAGTTTTGAAGGTTTTTTTTAATATTTCCCTGGGTTGGTAGATCTAAAAAATAATATATTATACTTCTAATAATTTAAAAATATATTTTAAATTATTAATAATATATATATTATATATATTATATATGTTATAGTAGTTAATTAAATTACTTTTTATAAGCCTTTCTTAGCAGTTGTAGTCATAACATCTGGTAGTAAATGCAGACATTTTACAGAATAATGCATACTCTGACTTTTATTCTTAAGGAAAACAGAAAAAACTCCTTGTTTTGAAACTTGCAGAATCTTGTATGAATATTCTCCTTACTTTGTACAAATTTCATACAGTCTTTACCCTGGGTATAGCTCTGTCATAAACATGCTTTTGCCTGACTCTCCTTGCTGTCTACAAAAAACTGTAATTTTCACTATGTTTAAAGAAATTACAAATATGTTGCTGACCAATCTACGATCCCAACTGGAAAGGGTATAGTTAACTTAGTTTTTAAAATGTCTTGTGAGTTCTTTGGACTTTTTGCAGATATTTACAGAGATTGAAATTTTGCCCTGTAGGCTTGACTTCATTTAATGGCAATTTTTCTTTAAGCACTGTCAGAAGGATCTCTAGGCTAATGCCCCCTTTAAGTATATGTATGAGCATCTTAAAATGCCTTTCATTTGTGTCCTTTTAGGTGGACAGTGGTAACAATTAAGAGATCAGATTATTTTGCTCCTTCTATCAATAACAGAGATGAAGGGGGAAAGAAACAGTGTTTAATGTCTTTTGTTAGATGGCCTGAAGTTTTAATTATGTACAAACAAACCTCTTGGGAGTGGGGAAGAGGTGTTCAGGGATGCATCTACCTGGCAGGTGGGAAAATGCTGTGAAACTTAAAACAATGTTTTTTATTTTTCACATAGAGCTCTTAGACTATTACTGAAAAACTAAATTTTGTACTAACATTTCCATAGGAGAGTCTTGTAGTGGCAGTAGGACACTTAATATCATGCTGTGATGTTTCTCCTCTTGGATGAATTGGCATCTTGTCTTCACCTTTTTCAGTAGAAAAGCCTGGTGAGATCCCAGCATGTAAACAATCTGTAGCTTATCAAATGTCTGTGATCATTTAATATAGAAAATTGGCCATGTTCAGCTACTATTTGATAGTATAAATTAACATGCTTAGAGTTACACAGATAACCTGCTGTACCCTCCTGTGTGATTGGCCTGACTCATGCAAATGAGGAATTAGCACAAATTGCTTGAAGATCTGCAGCTGCAAGATTCCAAACTCACCTCAGCCAAATATATTTTGCAATGAGCATGATTAAAATTGGTAATTATTTTGCATGTTATAACTAGAACATGGCAAGTTCTTAGCCATATAGTGCTGGAAACCTATGTAAAGGTGAAGAGCCTAATTAGTTGTGAAGTAATGCTCTGGTGAGTAGGCACTGCAGATAGGGGCATGCAGGGATTTTTGTATAAACATGTCTGAGGCTGTTGCCATTCAGTATTTCACCACTCAAACACTGGATTAACTTTGTGTTTTCTGTAACAATATTTACCAAATAAGGAATTGTAAAAATACATGTTGTCAGTAATATGAATAAATATATAGGAATTGCCAAAAAATTAGATTCTACACATTGTCCATCAGTGCAAGAAGTTGAGTTCTTGCAGCATTCTTTTTGCTTTAGGTGATATTTATTCCATTGTTTTCTGTGCATGTCTCTGTGTAGGACTCAAGTCCTACAAGTTTGAAATGTGAGTGGATTTTAAAGGGACTGGCAGTGTATTCCTATTCTGTAAACCTGTTTGAGACCACTTTTTAATTCTGTATATTTCTGTGTATCTTGCCCAACAGAACAGGTGTACGTATGTTGGCTGTGGTGAATCCCATGTTGATCACAGTACCACCCATTCCCAGGTACGTGTGTTTGCTGGTAACACAGTTCCTTGAAGCAATGGAATTAAAGAACTTTTATTTCAATGGAGTCAATAACCCATGTTAGCTAACTGTGTGGAGGTTTGATTAGCTGTAATTGTTTTTCTTGTTATAGAAGCAGATCTTGCTAATTTAGGAGTATGTGAGTTTGCAGATTTTGTGCAGCTGCATAGTTATGCAATTCTTATAAAGAAGATGGTGCAAATGAAAAAAAAGGACAATTAATACTGATGATTTTCAAGATGCACAGTTGAAAGACTTATTGAGTACCTCAGCTTATGTGTAGTACTTCAGTCTAAATTTCTGGGACTGTGGCTGCCTGATGGTAGGAGGAGGAAAGTTGCGTTAATGGGCAGCTGAAGAGGTGCAAGATAGGGAGTATAAATTACCAGAGAGAGGTGCTTTGTTTCTGCAATATGCTCCTTGTTTCAGATGAAGAAACTGTAGGCTGAGCTGAGAATTTGCTTTCCTGCTATGTCCTGATCTTGGATCCAGCTTGGTGGGAGCAGTGGAGTGTGTGCACTCTGTTCCCCAGCATGCCAAGTTCTGCCAGGGCTGGGCATTCTCTGCACAGGTTTGGGTCTAAACTCACCGTGTGTTCTGGGCACACACATGTGCAAGGGGAACACTTGCCAAATTAAGGTATTCTGGGCACAGAGAGGTGGCAGTATTATAAGCATGTCATTTCTGAGTTGCTGATTTTGAGACTAATGAAATTCTTGCCATCAGTTTACAGTTGGTCAGTAAATGCATCTAAAGTTCCACACAGAACAATTTTTGATCCCTACAATTATGGAAAACCCTGGTTAATTTTAAAATGAAAGAATAGTTTCTACAGGGGTTTTACAAGAAGTATGTGGTGTTATGACTGGATTTTATGACCACTCCTGATTTATTTTTTGGTTTTGAAGCAGGAACTTGAGAAGAGAGATTATTTCTACAAATCAATAGTGCATTAATAAAAATCTATAAATACTTTCACAGGTTTTTTTATCAGCTCATAAAGCTGAATCAGAGTTCTAAAGCCTTTACAATAGACTCAGAAATGAGGTGTTTCTAGAGTAGTTGGAGACCAGATGGTCCCTGAATTTCTTGCAACAAACCAGTAGAAATAAACATTGTAGAGGAGGTAACTCCCATTGTGGCCAGTTACAGATATTCCTTGAAAACTGGTTCATTGTGAATTGTAGCACTTCTAACAAGAAAGCTTTCTTCTTTTTTTAATTACTGAGAGGCATGTTAGATATGACAGTGTCTTAGATTCTGATTGCATCTTATTGCTAGTTTGAGTGATTTGTACAAAAAATTGTTTGTGCTAGAATTTAGCAGCTGAATTGCTCTTTTTTAATATTCTAACGTGCATACTTGTTTCATTGTTGAAAAACCTAGAATTTTGAGATATCTATTCTAGCTTGCATGTAGCAGTATTTAGTTATTCCCAGTTTCTGAATCCCAGTTGTGGGTTTTTTTTCTGTTTCAGGAGACAAAGCACTGTCTAACTGTCAACCTTACTACTCTCCGTGTTTGGTGTTATGCCTGTAGTAAGGAAGTATTCCTGGACAGAAAATTAGGATCTCATTCTCCACTACCAAGTACAAGATTGTCTCACCAAGCACAAGAAAACAGTGTGCAGGTATTTTTTAACCCAAGGGAGCAAAGGCAGCTGTAGTTTTGCAGTAAAAATTATGTTTTCTCTTAAGTAAGAGATTGACTTTTCCTCCATTCTTGTGGCTGAACTTTCTGTTAACTCCTCTGTATTTTCATAAAACTTTTTTGGCTTTACTGGCATCACTAATGTTCACTCTAATATTTTTTTTTCTTAGATAAGTGTTGTCTTGGAAAAAGTTAGACTGCAATTGTTTGGAATAAGGCTTGTAGCTGAAAAAAGAAGTGTTATTTCTTTATTGCATATGTAATGTAGTTACATAAATGTGACAGGTAACTAGGTTAAAAGTCACAAGTGGAAGCACATTATTTCTAAATGTGTTCCGTTTGAGACAGAGGACTAGAAGAGAGATCATCATGCACAGGTTGAACAGAAAGATGGGCAGTTTTTCAGTCTGTATAATAAATATATTTTTACTTCAAAGTTTAGTATTTAATATTAATGTAATCTGATCATTTTCTCATAAACTGACAGCAGCTCAATTGGAATATCACGACTGGAATTTAAAAAATTCTGTTGTCTAAAAGTTCTTGTCACTTGGTATAAAACTGAGTTCAGACTTCTGAATTTCTGTTCTATTATATTTAACCTTCTTTAGTTTTCCAAGAAAACAGGTATAATATGCAGGAAAATCAGTGGAACTTACAAAGTTTATGAAGCATTTTGTTCAGGGTTTTTATTTACGTGCTCACAAAAAGAGCCTGTAATTCAATAAATGGCTGCCTGTCTACTAGTTTGTTTCTCTATTTGTAAATTTTTCTTTCAGGAGTTTAATTTGTCTTCATTAACTGTAGTGAGCCATCTGGTGGCACATCAAAAACACCTACATGAGCTTAGGTGATAGCTCCTGCCTTAGCTCTTCCATGCTGGCTTCTTTGTTATCCATGGGGAAGAAATGCCATCCCTGGCTTTGTTTTGGTTCTTCAGCTGTTGTTATAAAAATCACTCAGGGATCTGATGATAAAAACATGAGGGAGTTCTTAGTAAGCCTTCTGAGGGTACCTGTGTTCTCAGTTCTGTGCAGTGAGATTTCAAAATACATTCACATAATTTTCCAGTTCTAGATTTGTAGGTAAAATTACACATAAGCTTAATTAAGTGGAAAAGTGATGAATAAAAGTAAATATTCTTTTCCTCCTTTTAAGGATTTTAAAATACCCAGCAATCCCACGCTGAAGATTCCATTAGCAGCTGTATTTGATGACTTAGATATAGAAGTGGAAGAAGATGAATTGAAGACCAGAGGTAATAAAAGCAAAACCCCATGCATTATTTTTCTGCTCCAGCTCAGGTGTTTATTTTTAGTTTTGCCTTTCTTGCAGCAATCTTTCTTACCTTCAGAGCAGAGGCTGTTGCCTGAGTTTGGCTATTGCCAATACATGTTGGAGTAATGTTCAGTGCATTTGGTATTGTAGCCGCTCTGGTTCAAGTAGGCTTTTTAAAAATCTGTTCTACTGGTTTTGCCTCTTTGCCCTAAAAGATTCCTGACTTAAATACTTTCCTGCATTTTGAGTAATCCTTTTCTGAGCCTGTAGTGTCCTAGTGTAGGGTTTTGATTATTTGTTTTCTCCTTGATGTAATTGATTTAGTGTGCTGCCAAATTTTCTCATATCAAAGACTACACCACCTTAATACTAAATCTAGTGTAAAGATGAAAATTAGAGTGATGAAATCCTAAGCAGCAAAGCTAATCCCAAGCAGTGAAGCTTTAATCTGTCATTTCATAAGATAACATAATAATTACTATTTCTTTAAAGCCTCTATTATTGATCATTCTAAAATCTGTGTGTGTATTTGATGGTAAAGAAAATACTGCTAAGTACCATTTTTTCAGAAAAATATGACTAGCAGGTTGTTGAGCTGTTATTTTCGAGATACCATTGCATGTGTCAAGGCAGTTTTTTTTCTATCAGTGATGAGAGAAAAGTTATTCTAATTTATGCATATGCCACTTTTGGCTGGGCAAGAGTTAGTTATCTTCAGAGTAGCTGCTATGGGGCTGTGGTTTTGGATTTGTGCTGAAAACAGGTTGATAATGTAGAGATGTTTCAGTTATTGCTTTGCAGGGCTTACACACAGTCAACCTTTTCTGTTTCCCACACCACCCACCAGGGAGCGGGTTGGGGGTGTACAAGAATTTGGGAGGGGACACAACTGGGATAGCTGACCCAAGTGATCAGTAGGATAATCCATAACATGTGGCATCCTGGGAGAGGAAGAAGGAAGATTGGGACTTTCACAGTTAGGGTGTTTGTCCTCCCGAGTGACAATTATTCATGATGGAGCCCTGCTTTCCTGGAGATGGCAGAACACCTCCCTGTCTGAGGGAAGTGGTGAATGAATGCCTTGCTTTGCTTTGCTTGTGCAAAACAGCTTTTGCTTCACCTGTCTTTAAATTGTCTTTATCTTAAATTGCCTTTCTCTGAACCCATAATTTTTCTCACTTTTACAATTCCCTGCCCATCCTAGCATTAGGGAATGAGTGAATGAGTGAGCAGCTCTGGGACATTGTGTTGCTGGCTGGAGTTAAACCACAGCAATGGCTCTCATTTCTCCTTCATTCAGCTACTACCAGCTTTCCCTCTCCTAAGTCTGCTGGCATTGGTCAGGAAACCTGCCTTGTTCCTTCTGTTGTCTGGCACAGCCTTACAGGATGTGACACCACCCCACTAATTTGCCATCTGCCCTTACATCATTACCCCATGTGTTCTATTCCTAGTTAGTTTCTCCAACCAGTGTGTCTCTTTGTATATTTTTATCTCTTCTTGTATTATTATTTTGGGGAATGTAGCTTACCTTGCAATAATATACAAATAGAATTGCATTAAAGTTCCCAGTAATGATGATGGGACTGTTAAGACACTTATTCAAACTGAAAGGAAGCATCTTCTTTAGCTTTGTTTTAACTTTGCTCCTAAAATTTCTTTTGAAATGCTTTTCATGAAGCAAACATTAGAATATATCTTCACAAGAAAAGCAGTCTGTTTGAAAACTTTCCTTGCAATACTACAGGCTGGAAAAATGCAGTGAGAGTATCTTCCTGAAGTATGTGCTGCTTCTAAAAAAACTGAAAGAAAATCAAAATCTTCAAACTGTTCTTGCTTTCCAATTTCAGTATAAGAATGATTGTTCTCTTTGTAGCAGAGTTTGGAATGCATGTTCAGATACAGGAAGCAGGATTGTATTTCCATTCAGACAGATAGAAGGACATTTTAAAACTCAATTTTGAAGTCCTGTCTATTAGAAATTGTAACTGAAGTAACCAAGTGGTTTTCAGATGTAGAAAGATTTTATTAGTAAACAACTTTTATTTTACTGTCAGAGACCAAAACTACCAGGAGAGTTTGTAGACTTCAAGAATTGCGTAGTCATCAGTACTGATTGCTGAGTGTTTGTCATGATTTTTAATTTTTGGGTCTTACTGATTCTTTGCTTAGAAATGTTACTATTCCCTCATACAAAATCAGTTTTATTTTGCTGTATTACTTCATTAATGTAATACTTTAGTAGCCATGAATAGCATAATTCATAATTATGGAAAGAAAATATGTCAATTGTTACTTTCATGTGTGTAGAAAAGGTATATGCGACTATCTGTAAAGAATGTAGATAGTGTGACTTAGAAAATGTGCAGTGTAGGAAAGTCTGAATTGAGCAATCTGTTAATAAAAACAAAGGTGTATCATTGGAATAGAAAAGGACTAATTGCAGGACTAGCCTGGGATAATCACATGTTGAGTATGTTTTGAATATTGAGTGTAATCTGATTTAGTGTGAATTTGGAACAGAAGAGTGAAATCTTAGAGAAGCTTTTGGTAATGTGATTAGTTACAAATGCAGCATAGCAACAGTGTAACTGAACAGGTAAGTCATTAGGCTGAAGTAAAACTTTGGTGTTAATAAACATATTTTAAATTAAAATCTGCAGGTGTCAAAAACCATGAAAAGTTAGTAAGATGAAATACAATCCACTTATCTGAAGTGTTCTTTAGTCAATTGAGATCAGAACACCAAATTACTACTTCTAGGTAGATTGGTTTTTGTTTAGGAGTCCTGTGTTTCTTTTAGTTGCAATTCTGCATTATAATTGGCATCCCAAGTGTTCCATGAGTATTTTGATTAGCATTTATTTTCTAGGAATTATTGGATTAACAGATTTGTATTTATTCTGTTTTCCAGGTCTAACAGGATTAAAAAATATTGGAAACACCTGTTACATGAATGCAGCTTTACAAGCTCTTTCCAACTGGTAAGTTGGAAAAATGACAGTTAATGCAATTTTATATCTGCTTATGCATGCTTTTTTTCCAGATGGATTTAGGGGGTTTGGAGAGGTGCATTACCATGGAGGAGGACATATATTTGTTGAATCTGTCTTGTATACTGCAAGTAGTTTATTGTGGTATATGGGCCACTCAGCTTTTTCTCTGTTTCATTCTAATGCCTCCTCAATAAGAATACATGCATTTTTAGAGATTAGAAGAAAATCTGGAAAAAGCTGCAGAAAAAAGCAAAGGAAAAGCATAAGAATAAACTTTTAATTCAAGAAAAGAGATATTAGGATCAGAGCGTGGCTGTACTGCTGAAGTTGTCCTACCAGGAAATGTTTGCTTGCAGCATTTAAGAACATAGGAAGTGGAATTGTTCAGTCATAGAATAGCATTACTCTTATGATATAATCCTGTATGAAATGCAGATTTCCTCCTGTATTTTAACAACCTGAAAAAATTACCATTTTCTTCTTTTTATTCAGCCCACCTTTGACGCACTTTTTTCTTGACTGCGGAGGCTTAGCCCGAACAGATAAGAAACCTGCAATTTGTAAAAGTTACCTCAAGCTGATGACAGAACTCTGGCACAAAAGCAGGTATTAAATCATTTTGGTGATGAAATGATAATAAATAAATTCCAGAGTCATGAGGGATGCATTAATCTGTCCTAGGTTTCTAATTTTATTTTATGTGTTCACAGAATTCCTCTTAAAAAAAATGAGGAAGGAAAGACTGACTTGCAGGGCTTAAGCACTCCTTATAACCTGTTCTTTTTCATACATACCAAAGATAGGACAAGAAATAAATTGTATTGGATTACAAGTATTTAGCTCTTAAAAATGCTTATATTTGCCAGAAATACATCTAAAATATTTAGCTGTTTTATCCTCTCTGTGTCCTTTGTTCCATATCAATATTTTATCAGTTTCTCTTATTTCCTTATATGGAATTTGTGTAATATCAAGCTAAGAAAATACTTCAAAATATAAAAACGAAGATAAAGAAACAGTAATTATGCACAGAGCCAAGAGTATGTCTGATTTGTTGTCTGATTGTCTGACAAGAAATGTGCCATAAAAGGCCTGATACAGTCACTGTTTCAGTTGGGTGACAGGTGTTTAAAAATCGTGTAGTTAATAATTCAATGCCAATATTATGTTTTGTTAAGATTAATATTATTGGTGTTCAGTTGTAGGTAACGGTATGATCCCAGTAAAGATAAAAAAATCCATTTAAATTCTTTATTTTTCAGTGTTTATATATTTAAAACTTTTTTTTTTAGGCCTGGATCTGTTGTCCCTACTGGTTTATTTCAAGGAATTAAAACTGTTAATCCAATGTTTCGAGGCTACTCTCAACAGGTAAAACTTTCTGATGTCTTTTAAATCTGCCTAAGCCATAAAATTATCTCTTAATCAGAAATCTAATGCTTAAGATACCTTACTTCTGATATTTGTTTAAAGCAAATGCAACCTAAACTTTAGTTAATATGACTTGAATGTAGATCATCTGAAATGGAATAATCAGTAGTTAAGTCATGTTTTATATTTATTTATATCAAATTCTCAAAAGGCCTTCAATGTAGAATAACTCCTTTTCTTTCAGGAAAACTCAAATAATAATATCTGAACTTCTCCTTTGTGGGAAATAATGCTGCTAATGTTTGAGCAGTGTCAAAAAATAAAGATGTTAAAAAATAAAAAATAATATAACAGATTTTTAATATATGTCTAGCAATGATGTTTTTAAAAAAAATACTCAGTATGCAGTTTCCATTTAGTATCTTGGAAAAAACCCCGCCATTTGTGTGTTATGGGAACCTTAGGTTGGTAGCTTGTTGAATGGGCAGGGTTCATTTTATAGGAAAGGCATTCTTCAGTTGCTGCTTCATACAATATCTTGGTGCATTCATACAGTGTGGAGCACTATCATTAAAAGCTTTAGGGCTAGGTGAAAAATTTAAACCTTGTAATTAGAAAAGCTTACTAGTGTCTTCTGGGAATCTGCATGTATTAATAGGAACTTTGCTGGTTCCATTATGTTTCATGTTTGTGGAGTGAAGGATTAGGACACCTGTTTTAATTTTCAATTGCTGTATGAAACTGTAAAGTCAGTGTTTAAATACTAAGCTTAATGTTCTGTAATCTGCTCATAAATTTCTGAAGTGCCACCTAGATTTCTGAAAAAGCAGAAATTCAGCCTTGATAACCAAAAAGATACTGTATGGAAACTTAACTCCTGCAGCTTTGAATGCTGATGAAAACATATTTTTCCATGCAGAGCAACACTTAATGAGAACCTTTTTCGGTTAGGCCTGGATCATAGCTCAGTTGTATGTTGAGCAGGTTTCATGGCAACAATTAAAACACAGCAGGGCTTTCATAGCCAGCATTCTCCTAGGGCAAATTGGGCAGCTGTATCCAATCTTCAGGGAGAAAATTACTTTGATCAATGAAGAATGTTTATCTCTTAATTGGTGTCTTGATGGTTTTGTTAATTTTGGTTTTTTGTGAAAGGATTGCCAGCAAGTAGACATACTGGGGTTTTTTTATTACCCAAATCCAAACACAGTTCTGTAAGTTGCAATTTTTAAGAAATGTTTTGTAGTCAGCAGTTTTGAGCTTAATAAGTAATTGCTATGATAGATGGGAATGTTGAGCAGCAAAAATTACTGTTATGAACAACCAGAATACAAAAAGGAAAACAGAAGAAAATAAAAGCAGTAGTAGTTGCCAACAGGAGGCTTTTGTTTTCTCGCATACCTGCTTTATTGATTACTTTCTGTTGCCAAGGACCAGGCAGCTGCATTGATTGATGAAATTTGGTGGCTTTCAGGATGTTTCCAAACACAAATTAGACTTGTAGTATTACAGCTCTTTTTGGGACCACATTTGGGAAATCTTGTTGAGGCTTTGGAAGAAGAATTGTAGTATTGTTAGCAGTGTGATGCATTGGAAAGACAGGCTAAGTAACATCCTAGTAATTTTACTTCATACCCAGTGAAAGCAAGGTTCTAGTTGATTTTAATGGAGCATTTTATCTCTAAAATGCTCCACTACAAGCAGAGCTGGGGTCTGACCACATTGCTGGTACTTGTTTGTGTTATGTTTATCGTTCCAGTAAGCCATGGCAGTATTTTTGCTGGTGTTGTTAAAGTAATTTATTTTGGGAATTGGAGGAGTTTTGGAGGAAACTTGTATGGTAAGATTACTTCTGACATGCAAGAAATGTATGCAGGAAACATAAATGGCCTGGAAATGAAAGTGGTTTTGAACATTAGATCTGGGACAGAGGAACTTTCTCTATTCTTAGTTAACAGCCAGCTTTCATTTGAGTTATCTGTATCTTTTCTGATGTGAATATCTTCCAGATAAAATAGAGTAATGTGGTAAAACTTGTTTAAAATTCTAGGACGCACAAGAATTTTTGCGTTGTCTCATGGATCTGCTTCACGAGGAGCTTAAAGAACCAGTTGTAGAACTGGAAGATGCCCAGCCTATGAGTGTTGAAGAGAGTATGGAAGAAGATAAGAGCCAGTCAGACTTAAGCTTTCAGCCCTGTGAATCCTGTGGAAACTGTGATAAAACAGAAAATGACACAATTTTCAAACCTGTCTTAGAGGATCCTGCAGAAACAACCATGTTAATTCAGGATGATGATAACAATTCGGTCACTTCCAAAGACTGGCAGAAAGAAAAAAGCAACAAACTTAAACGAGCAAATTCTATGGAAGACTTGGAAAAAGACACAAACACTGCTTCAGAGACCACTGAATTTTTAAATAACCAAGGAACTGTCAAAGTTCAGATACACAGCAGATTCTCAGGTAATGCATTGCTAAAGTGCAATTGAAATAGTCAAAATCTTAGCTGATGTGGGCACTCAACACATCACTCCAAATGTCCAGAATATCTGTGGGAGTAGAAGTGAGTTGTAGAATGTAGTAGAGGTATAGGTCAAATAGGGTAGGTGGTTTTACTTGTAGACCATGTCCCTGCTTAGTTCATTTTTTCAGTTTAGGTCTTCTGAATTTGATTTTAATTCCCTTGGTGAGCTAACTGTGTGTACTGGGTAAGG
Organism: Emberiza elegans; assembly: GCA_024865655.1. Lineage (NCBI taxonomy): Eukaryota > Metazoa > Chordata > Aves > Passeriformes > Fringillidae > Emberiza > Emberiza elegans. The sequence continues at coordinate 75,609,819 of JALJVW010000206.1, forward strand.
TTTCAGATAGAGTAGGTTTTTTTGTTTGTTCTTAATTTCAAAGGAGCTGAAGTGGTGCTACATGCCTTGATGTCCAGTGGCCTGATTGTGTGGTTAAATAAGTTACACAACCAATGTTTCTGTTCATTCTGCAGCAATTTTTTTCACAGAATTTGTGCAATTCTGAATTGCAGATTACATCAATGATGTTCACATGAATGACATATCTGCTGCCCAAACACCATCCTCAGTTGAAGGGATGAGCACACGCTTATCAAACAGCCCTCCAAAATCATTCCCGTCATGCTCTTCACTGGCACAAGTCCACAAAAAAGGTAGAGGCTCTTTATTTTCTCCTTCCTGGTACTGAATTACTCTGTATTATTCTCATTGTGTTTCTTATGTCTTGTGTAACAAGCCTCAATTTTTTCCTTCTATGTTAAGAGAAACTGTAAGGGGCTTTTAGCTCTGTTTCTTGTGGGGAGAACAGAGTGTTATATAAGCTGGACATGCAAGATTCCTCCCTGTATTTCTATGATCTTCTAATTCTTTTGAAGCATGAATAGTATTTGCCTCTATTTTAGGAAGGCAGAATATTATTTTGAGACAATTTTCTCAGTTGCACCAGTTTGGAGAGAAGAGAAAGGTATGAGAAGTTATTACCCCCAAAGGTAATGCTCTCCAGAGGATAAGCTCATTGGTTCTTCAGCAAAAGTTCAGTAAATCACCATTTCAGTCAATTAAGGTTTAAGGAGTAAAGTGTAATTGTACTGTAGATAAACCTGTAAATGCTGGCTGCTTCATGGTTGTTAATGTCCCTGCAGTGCTGAGTATTTCTCTTGGCACTGCAGCAGGATGCCTTTATGAGCATCTGGAATATTTAGACTTCTACTGCCTTTACATGTAAGACAGTGCTGCTTTAGGGCACAAGGAACAATATATAATTTTATTTTCCCTGATTTGTCTAACAGTAGATTACTTTAAGGAAAGCTTGTCTTTCAGAGCCTGCTTTTAAGGCATTGCACCAAACCAAATCCAAAAAACAAATAAAACTTTAATATTGTGATCCTGCTTCATTCAATAGCCTGTGCAGATAAGTTCTGAACATTCATGTTATCTTTTTAATGCTTTAGCATTGGTGTTGCATGACAGTGATTTAATGGACTTAAATCATTGACCTCTTTGGTTGGTTTGTTCAGCAGCTTTGATGCTGCATCTGTGCTACTGTCTCCAGTTTTGGCTTCACCATTGCAGGAGGGTTTTAGACAACCTGAAGTGAGTCTGTCAGAAGAGATGTTCAGTCACTGGTGCTTGCCCAGGAGAGGTTGAGAGACCTGGGGTTTAATAGGCAGCTGTTAGGCTGGACTCCAGTTGTACCTTTAGTGTGCTTCAGTCCTCTGTCATCAGTGTTGTGATACAGCAACCTTGTGATGCTGTTCCTCAGCCCAGCGTGTTTGAAACTTCCCAAGAAGATCCAATCAAATTAAGTGTCAAATAAAATGTTCCTTTTTATACCGTGGGGGATTCCTGCCAAGATAAATCCATCATGTAGCAATAGGCTGTAGACTTCAAGACTGGCAGTTTGAGTTTTACTTACAGAGGCAAATGTTTCTGGTGATTGTCCCCAGCTGCCTGAGGAACCCACATGAATTGCCTGTAATGGCAGTAATGTGGATCTCATAATTCCTAAGAAATATTTAGTAAATAGAAAACAGGACTTGGCTCACAATTTAACTCTGTACATGAGACTTCTAATTATATTACCCAAAGCTGAAGTGTAATCAGAATCCACTGTACTTTGCCTTACTGCAGCATTTTACTTTTGTCATTTTATAGTTTCAACAGTATCGTCACCAAAAAGGAAGAAGCGCAAGAAGTACAGGAGTGTTATCTCTGATATATTTGATGGGACTATAATAAGTTCAGTCCAATGCTTGACCTGTGATCGGGTAAGAAAAGAAAGTTCTGGCTTTTAATATGTTCTTTTCTTACTGCTTTATGAATTTACAGTCATTCTCTGGTAACTTTATATTTTTTGTGGCAGATTTCCTCAGAAGGCTGGGGTGTTTCATACTCGGTCTCTCAAATTGTAATAGTGGCTACTACCAGCATTTTGTGTTTGTAATAGCTTGTATTCATTGAGCTGAATATTTACTCAGAGCTGAAAAAAACATTTTGAGAATTGGTTTACAGCAAGGATGAAGAGAGAAGCTTATTCTTCAACTTCACTTAGGTCTCATTAGTTTTTAATAATGCTCTGAATATCCTAATGCATACATGCTACTGTCCTAAGTTCTCAGGTACCTAATGTTTCAAAGAAAAGATAAGACAGTGATCTAATGTAGTGCTGTAGCTGTCTTAACAGATAGATAGATTGAGACTAAAAAAATAAGGTCTTTCAAAAAATCCAAGTAAAGACACTAACTTTAGCAATGATATGAATCATTAGCTGCTTTCTGAAGTTGTCCTCAGGTGAATAAGTTCAAAAAACAACCAAAAATTTCTGAAATGTGTTTGATGTTTGACTCTGTGACTATGTGGTCACTAAATGAAGCACAGGAGGAAGAAAATGCACAGATGGGTCTCCCTTGCAGCAAGTCCAATTGCATCAGGTCAATATAATGTCAGAGTAAAATACTGTGGAAACAATGGACTGATGCTTTCTGAAACTATTTTGTCTAACACAGCCTGAAGCAAAAATCATAGTGCTTTGTATGACTGATATGAAGAAAAATAATAATGACCTAAAAATGTTTCAGTGATGACAATGCGCAGGTTCATTCTAAAATGTTATTTTTTGGTCCCTCTTTTTTAGAAAATGAATTCTTGTTAATGTGCTTTTTTTTATAATTCCTACCTAGTGGAATTTTCAGTTATGCAGTGACTTGGTAGTTACTAGTGAATTGTACAGAATTCAGTTTAATTAACCTTTTCTCTTCAAGCTTAACTTCATTGTGTTTCATTTATTTTCTTCCTTAGCTGTCTGTAACCCTGGAGACCTTTCAGGATCTGTCCTTGCCTATTCCAGGTAAGGAAGATCTTGCTAAACTCCATTCTGCAAGTCATCAGACATCTCTAGTCAAGGCAGGGTCATGTGGAGAAGCATATGCGCCCCAGGGATGGATAGCCTTTTTTATGGAATACTTCAAAAGGTAAATAATATTTACCTTGTTTCATTCAATTATCTATTTTGAAATTCTAGTTTCTGCTCTTCTGGCAGAACATTTGTTGGTTTTCTTTCTTTTCTGTCAATGATGTTTCAGGTTTGTTGTCTCATGTGTTCCTAGCTGGTTTTGGGGTCCAGTTGTAACCTTACAAGATTGTCTTGCTGCCTTTTTCGCCAGAGATGAGCTCAAGGGTAAGAGGTTAATTACCTGAACATGTTTCTTCTGTGTTTTTTTTCCTCCTGTCACAATGAGATGATTAATATCATCTTAGCTTAATGCAGAGGCCACCTGTTAAAGTGTAATACAGTCAGTCCTTGTTCATTTGGGATCATTCATTTCAGAAAGGTAAGCTTCTCATTCGACTGATTATTTGAGATAAATGCCTATGAAAACTGCTTTAGAAATGTCAAGTCAGTCTGAATTTGGTTTAGTGAAATTGTATCAACTGAAGGCTCATAAAAATTTCAAACCCACAATATTAATATGCATTCTCATAACCTCAATTTGGACATAGTAAATTATTTCCCTTTTAAATTATATAGCATTGCCTTTTCAGATTATACTGCACTGCTTCATAGCTGAAGACATAAAACCTAAGAACTTCCTCCTGTAGTTGCTGTGTCAACACTATTATGACTGTTAAATATTGAATGCAGCCTAAATTACCTTGACACGTTTTTCTATCAAATGTACACATTTAAAGGATAACTGTTTGGATTTAGAGAATGATGGCTGGTTTTTTTCTCCCTGATGTTTGCAGGTGATAACATGTACAGCTGTGGAAGGTGTAAAAAGTAAGCTGGCTTTTACCTTTGTTTTACTTTGTCTTAATTTGAGGTTTTACTGTTTCTATTAGTCAAGAGACATTTATTTCTGTTGGTTATGTCCCAATACTGTTCATCTTTTGTTATGATCCTGTGTTCTGACTGTCAGAAATTCAGTATTCCCAAGGAATACTTCCCAAGGAGGCACTGACTTAACCTACCACATGTGCTTAATTCTTTCTCATGCCCTTCCAATTTTAGATGTAAGTTGGTTTTGTTTGACAAAATAAAAGCCTTTAGCCCTTTCTAGTAATAGCAGCTTTCCCCTAATATGCAGTAGGTCACTAAGGTGTGTTAAATAAATAATATATGGCTTTAAATACTAAAGAACCAGGAAAGAATACTAAAGAACCAGTGGTGTGAAGACTGCTTGAAGCCCTTTATGGTACAGGAACATTATTCCTTCTTGTATGTGCTGTAGATAATTTCTTAGAAGTAAACTTAATTCATTTTTTTTGTTTTTTGCTGGATAATCAGCTTTCATGAAGCCTCAAGTTTTTTCCTCTGTGTTAAGAGAACTTAGCTGGTTGGCACTTGATTGTACTTGCTGTTTTGAATTTTTCAGCAGTACAGATTGTCTTGTCTTATGAACCATCATTGTTTGTATCATTTTGGCTACTCCATGTCTAGTCTACATTCCAGAAATATTTTGGGTTTACTAATGCAATGTTCAGCTTAGGCTTTTGCTGATCTAGTGCAATAAAGTAAAACCTTTTCAGAATTAATTATTGGTTGTTTTGGTTTGGTTTTTTGTTTGCTTAGGTTAAGAAATGGAGTGAAATTCTGCAAAGTACAAAAATTTCCTGAGGTACTGTTACAATATGCACTTTAAAGCACTTTTTCTGCATGATTATGAATGTGGTAAGAGTAAATGAGTTGCACAGAGTAAATTGTGTTTATAATGCTGAGTGATGGAAGTCTACTTTTATATTGGCATTTGTTAAGAATGTGAGCAATGTGGTTGTTCACCCTGTAAGAAAATGAATCTGGTACATGACAAGTGCAGGAATGGGATTTCCCTATGTTATTGGCTGTTGGTCTGCAGGCAGTAACAGAATTTCTATTCTGTGTTAGTATATATTCTACTGTTTATACTGTATTCACAGAATTAAACACCACAGCCAGACTGGAAAGCTTTTCTATAGTAAAATTTGTAACTTTGCATTTAGAAAGTAATCCAGTCTTACACTTCAAAGCATGAGTTGATATCTGCAATAATCAGGAGGAATTAGTGTCCCTCATTACAAGATTGTGCAATATGTGCATTGAGAAAAGGTGCATTTTTCACTGCTGCATCAATGTTAGTAGCCACAGCTCATTAAAACACAGAGCTTATTAATATGCTTGAAGTCATAGGGAAAACTATTCTTTTTGGGATTATAAAGGAAAAGATGGTACACACAGTTTTTAGGTATTTAATATCAAATAGCATGTATAATTCTTGACTGAATTTGTCAATCCTTACAGATTCTGTGCATTCATCTCAAAAGATTTAGACATGAACTCATGTTTTCCACAAAAATTGGGACCCATGTGTCCTTTCCCTTGGAAGGCCTTGACCTTCAGCCTTTCCTTGCAAAGGACAGTCCAGCTCAAATCGTGACTTACGATCTCCTGTCTGTCATCTGCCACCATGGAACTGCCAGCAGTGAGTATGGGCTGATTGTTTTATCTTTGCAGTTGGTACGTCAGCACTCTTCTTCAAGGATGATAACTGTATACTGAAGGGTAAATAGATAAACAGTGGTAATTAGAATGTGGAAGAGGAATGCTGTGATTTTTACCTTGATCTGGAAGCTGTAAGGCTTGCTCTGAAAGAGTTGGCACATCTTTGAAATTAAATGGCATACCTAAATGAAATTGAAGGTGAAAAAAATTTAACAGGTCCAGGAATATTAAGTAGGTAAACTATTGAACAACATAAATGTACAATTAATGTTGCCAGCAGATGACCAGTTGATCAGCTGCTCTACATAACTGCTGTTCATGTCAGTGCTTTAATATTTGGAAACTGTTTACAAAGCGCTACAAAGATACCAGTCATTTTTTAAAAATATGTTCTTTTGGATGATGAGTGCCATTTAACCCCAAAATAGGTGGTAACTGCTATTTGTGGGTAATGATGAGTAGCTGAATAAACATCTTATTGCTATATGTCGAGGTAATTTCTGCCTAGATGATTTCAGTATTTATAAGATTTGGAAAATAGGAGAAAGAAAACATTTAAGCCAGAAATTATATAGATTTTTATGGAAGTTACCCCTCAGATTTCTTAGACTTAAAGTATCCATTGTTTGAATTTTTTCCCGTTTATTTTTATTTTACTGGATAGTTTTTCAACTTCCATTTAGTCCTTGCTAAGTCATGCTTCATGTAATCAGTTTAGCAGATATTTGATTATTTACTTATTCGCAGTTAAATATGAATTCAAAAATAGTAATAATTTTGAATATATTAAGAATAGTCTTTGAAACACAGTTAGTTATGATTGTGGCATCATGTAGCTGTTCCGTATATGTGCTACTTTATTATAAAGCATACAAAGATTTGAAAAGAGTTTGTTGTGGGAACTGGCAAGGGTAAATTGTTCAGACAATCTTACTCTGAATGTCATGGTTCAGGACTGTATTAAACAACATGCCACTTGAAGAGTGCAGGAATGTGCTGAAAGTAGTGTTCAACTCACACTAGCTAATAGAAATTTAAAAAAAAGCTGATGTTGAGTTTCACAGAAGTTAATTTCAAAGTCATATGTGCTAACGATTCTGTTTCTCCCATTTAATACTGGGGGGGGCGTTTTATGACTTAGTTCCTTTTCATGTGTTACAGAGTAAAATGGCAGCTCTAGACACTTTGATAACTCTTGCTTCCTGCACCCTAGGTGGACATTATATAGCTTATTGTCGCAACAATTTAAATAACTTGTGGTATGAATTTGATGACCAGAGTGTCACAGAAGTTTCAGAATCCACAGTGCAAAATGCAGAAGCTTATGTTCTCTTCTACAGGTAAGAAAGACATCAAAAGTGCAATCATACCCCTATGAGTCATGTATATAAATAACTTTTTAAGCCATTGGGCAGCTTTCAGAATTAGCTGCCGTGTGAAAATTATAATGGAAGAATTTGACCAATGAGAAAAGCCTATGCTGGAGAAAAACTTAATCCTTCAGTTATGTCCTTAACACTTGCTCTGTGAGAGCTAAAGTGTTGATGTTAAAATGAAAATGAAATCTGCATAGTAAGAGAACTTTAAGCATCAGTCAAGAATTAGCTAGTTTTCAGTTAGAGGAAGGGAATTCTGCACACAGGGAGGTTTTGCACACAGAGCTCTTAACAGTTAAAAACTTTCTGACTGGAATTGTCCATCAGATGGATGGGATGTAGGACAATAGAGGTTTTACTGTGTTGTAATTTAATCCATTGTATTATGCATTTAATTTAATGCTATTTATAGGCTATTCTCTTCCAGAGAATTTAAGTGAAAGGTGAGAAGTCATGTTATTACCATCTTCAGTCTAGGGAACTTTTGTGCTTGAATAAAAGCAACTCAGTGTTCAGATTTTAAATTTCTGGTACTAAGATCAAATTTCCACTAAAAGTTGGCTGCAAAATAGATTGTGTCAGAGTTGCATAAAAAACAAGATCTGTTCTGAGACTGCTTGAGCTTTCATTAGGAGCACTCCCACCTGTCACTGTTCAAATGGAGCCCATGAGTCTCACTCCGTGGGCCTTTTAAAAGGAATTTGGAAGTCATGCCGTATTGCCAAGAAAAATGCTAAATCTTTGATTGTGGGTTAACATATTCAAATAAATAAGAAAAGAATGGCATTAATAAAATATGGCTTTAAAAAAGAATATATCCACAAAAGACTACTACTGGCTTGGAGAAGAGAGATTTTATTCCATCTAAAATGGGAGAGCAGATTTGCTTCCAGTTTACAGTGAGAAAAGTAGGAGGATACAGGAAAAGTAGGGGAATTTCCTGATCTGCTTACTGTGTAACCCTACTTGTGAAGGTAAGGAAGGAGCACCTGGCCAGGAGTGCAGCTTGCAAAGCTTTATCTCAAACACTGCAGAGAGAAGCTGAGCAGATGGGCTCAGCCCTTGGGTGCTGCACCACCTCTGCAGCCCAGCTGTTTGCTTTCTTAGGCTGTGCAAACTGGGAAGCACAGGCAAGGCCCAGGTAATTTACTCACAGGCAGAGTTTTCTTTTCACAAAGTAAGTTATCTGTATTTGTTTAATGATTTCTGTTTCTGTAATAGAAAGAGCAGTGAAGAAGCACAGAGGGAGAGACGGAGGATATCAGGGCTACTGAATATGATGGAACCAAGTCTTCTGCAGTTCTATGTTTCCAGGCAGTGGTTAAATAAATTCAAGACTTTTGCAGAGCCAGGACCAATTTCAAATAATGACTTTCTCTGTATGCATGGAGGTGAGACTGTAACTGTGAATCATGTAAGAATAATTTGTCAACTTCTAACAATAATCGTAGTGTATATTTGTTTTAATTAAAGGAATTTGACTATACTAAGTTCATATTATAACTTCTTCGGTAAATTATAACTTCTAAGTAAATTCTTTCTTATTTTAGTAGCTGACTAAGTAGAAATTATACTGTGTGAAGTTGTCCTAATTTTTTTCTTGTCTCTGCACATTTGATTTTGTTTATAAACGTTCTTGATACTTAAAGAGGAAGAGTTCCTCTTGTCTGTTTGCTTCTTAAACATGTATATTCACATTTTAAAACATCCTGTCACTGTATCATCATCCTTAATACTTTCATCTGCAAATTGAAATTATTTTCTCGGCTTGGGTCTATAAGCAGTGAGAACGTTTGAAAGCTGCTTTGGAAGAAATTGATCTGATGCAGATAATCCAGTGCATAGCAATGTGAAAATCAAGTAGTAATTCTGTGTATTTTGTATAGAAGCATAAAAATTTTACCTTGTGCTAGGTGTAATAAGAGCATTGCAGTAAGCAAAACACATTTGGGGAAATACCCATATTTGAGTGCTAACAATCCAAGAAATCATTACTATATAGTACCTATTTTCTAATAAAAATACAATTGCAATAGATTGGAAGATGGAGGTGCTGCCCCTCTTGCTGAACCAAAATTTTAACACAGGGTGATTGTGCCCCTGTAGCCATCTGCAGGGTACCTGTGAACCCTTTGGCTTTCCCTCTGCAGGGCTGCAGCAGATGACTCTTGATGTACAAGTGCTCAAGTACTTGATTTTCTCTGTTCCCAAGAATTCCTGCATAGTCCACTGTTGTTTACCATGTGCTTCAACTCAACACTGCTAATTCTGGAAGCCCCTCCATTTCTGCCTTCCTCAAAATTTCTCTGCTCTCAAATATCCATGCTGTTTAAAGTAATTCCAAAAGGTCTGCAGCAAATAAGTGAATTTTGAGTAGACAGTTTGTTAGTGTTTACATGCATAATCAAGATATTTAATCATCCTGACATTTTAACTGTATACCTGAAGAAGCTTTTTAAACTAATTGTGTAAAATGGATTCTAGCCCTTTAATTTTAGCCATTCATATAATTAGTTTGCTTCTGCTTTTTGTAAGCTTTTCAGCCTCATAAAAGAATAAAATCAGTGTTGCCTCTAAATACCTTGATAGATTATGTCTAGGTAAAACTTATTTAATGTAATTTCATGAATGAATTCATTGAAAGGCTCCATTTTTTATTTATTTATGGACTTGAAGTATAGTCTCCTCCCCTCACTAAAATCCTCAAGTGTTTTTTCATTGTTTGGGGGTTTTGTCTGTTTCTGTTCCTTCTGCAGGTGTTCCTCCACACAAAGCTAATTTCATAGAGGACCTCGTTGTAATGCTACCTCAGAATATATGGGACAATCTGTATAGCAGGTAAGTTTGGAGCTATAATTGGAAAAAATCCAGTGATACAGTTTGAGAGCCAGCATCAGACTTGAGAATTACTGGCTCAGGAAAAAGACAGCCCTCTGGGCACCCAGCTGAGTGAAGGGGCTGCAAACAGCCGATTTATATCATTTCCTTATGCGAAGTAAAAGACTGCAGAGAGTAGTGTGTTATTGGGGTAGTGCTTCAATATTAAAGCAATAAACATGTATGGTATGTATGAAATAACACAAAGTAGGTCAGCAAAAGTACACTTTGCAGAGGTTTTTGAAAGAGCTCTCTGTATCAGCTTCCTGTTCTCTTGTTGGCTGGAGACAGCTTTTCTTTTATGTTGGCTTTGAATCCATAGCCTCAGCTGCCAGTACAGCTTCAAAATAACTTATATCAGTGTTCTGTGTTACTGCCCCACACTTTAATGTCAGTCAGGTTTGAGTGCTTGCTTACAAAGCAGGAATTCTTACAAGCTATGCCTTATTCTAAAGTAACAAAAAGCTGCAGAAGAGCTTTACTGTTGGCTTTCAATGCTCTGTACTGCACTTGCATTAAATATTTTTAGCTGTTAATTTTCTGGCACCTGAACAGTACATCTAAGGGTTTGGGGAGTTTTTTATTGGTGTTTTAAAGTTTTAGTGCACACAAGTAAAAAATAAAAACAATTATATTTGTAGTGTATTTCCCTTTTCCTAGATGTACTGGATTTTTCTTCCATTATCCATGTTCTGTATGCAAAAGTAGCCTTCTCAGGAGCAGTGCCCCTGCAGACTTCCATGGATATAATTTCACACAAGAAAAACCTGAGGGAAGGGTCAAGAATAACCTATTAAGAAAAAAACTATAAATAAGTTTAGCGGCTGGGATCAGGGAGGTAGCAAAGCTAATGAAGTCTGCAGTGGGATGGAGAAAAATGCTTAAGATAGAGCTGGCTGGAATTTCCATAGGTTGTTTCTTAGAATAGAATTAGAATTAGAATCTTCTTTGGTAAAATTACACCTGGTGTACATAGGACAATACTTGCTCACTGACATGTTTAACCATAGCAACTCCTTCTGAAGTCTGTGATGCAGCTTAGTTTGAGATGGTTTGTGCTGGCATGAGGCAGTCAGAACTTGCAAGATGGTCTTAGGATGGAGAACAGAATATTACTAAGAAAATAAACTATGGCTTTTTGGCATCACTGTGACTGGCATGTGTCAGCCTTCTGTTCATACTGACATTTGCCATCTCTGTAGGTGCATCATCTTTTTATATGATGTTTTCCACAAGGCTGATTGTTTGGGGTTTTTTACTTTTACTGCAGATACGGAGGAGGACCAGCTGTTAACCATCTGTATGTTTGTCACACCTGCCAAATAGAGTCTGAAAGAATTGAAAAAAGGAGGAAAAATGAATTGGAAATGTTTATACGGGTAAAAAAGTAAACACTGATCCATTCTGCTACTGGCCAACACCTGACATTCATGACTAGACCCAAGGGATTCCTAGGATTGCACAAGGGATTCCTGTAACAAATGGACTTTACTAAATATCTCTATACCTATTATACCGTCCCACCTCTCCTAATGGCAGCAGTAGTGTTCTTGTGAAATCCCAGATAGGTGATTTCACTCTTAGGTGAAAATGTACTTAGAGAAAATTTTTAATGTGTTTCTTAAATTGCTTTTTTATAGTATGGAAACAACCACATGAGCAGTTGTTCTTTATACACTGCCAGTGGCCTGTTCTATGTAGTCTGATAAGGTTTAAGTGCAATAATACTGTGCCAAGAAAAATTTAATGATAATCATTAGTTCTAGTTTTAAAGAAAAGACATTAGAAATATAAACAAATGTAAGTAATTCAGTGTGAAGTAAATATGTTAATATTGTAATGGATCTGTGAAATTAATATCAAGGAGCTACTGTATTTCCCTGGTTAGAGTATTATGTGCTTGAGTCTGAATGGTAAAATAACTAGTGGTAATGATTTTGATGTTCTTAAACCAAAAATGTAGTTTTAAGTTTTCAGTGAAAATAAGTGCAGAGATACTGGAGTTCCATTTCTGCTATCTCAGCTCATGAAGGGAAGAAAAATAGAACTGACTCTGTTTTTTCAGTTCTGCTTGTCCTTTAATCACACTTCAGAGATTGTCATCTTTTCCACGTTTTTATAAAGTTTTGAGAATTTTCATTACTCTGGATTACCATGGGATAGAAATTATTATTAATGACATTGAGTCAACCCCATTTCCTTTAGCAGTCAGTATCTTCTCAGTAAAAGCAGTGATTATATGTGCACTGTTGTGCAAGTATTGTTAGTGGTTAGTACACAGAAAATTCTATTGTTCTCTATAAAGATGGCTTTAGGGAATGATTGCAACACAGTCTATATGAAACCTTAAGAAGTTGTGTTGATGCTTTAGGTTTATGACTTCAAAGGAGAAGTGTAGTTGTGTTATTACAGAGCTAAAAAGATAATGGTTTAAAGGTTTAAGTGACTTTTTGCTTGTTTCTTTATAATGTTGTAAAAAGATCTGTAAGTCATGAAAAGTCCCAGTATATTAGTTCACTGTGCCTTGCTTGGAATTGTAGTGCCATCTGCTCAAAATACTTGAGAAAAAACAAATGCAGATGAAGATACAGTTCATCACACAAAGAACTTTCCATAAAATTATGGAAGAAATTTTTCAGAACACTTTCATTTTACAAAAATAAGATCTCTGCTTTTTTTGCTACTTTGAAAGTTCAGCCTTCACAGTAATTATCTATTAGTGTTTGATGATTAAGCACTTGTGCTTAAGAACTTGTTGCTGTTTTTAGGAAATAAAAGTAATTTCTCAACTAAACAGTAAATTAGCTTTTAATATTAAGGCCACCATTGCATCAGAATCTCATCTTGGGTGTTCACCAGGTGTTTACTGTTTTTATGGTCAGTGATTCTTTAAATGTTCTGTTACAGTGTAATGGTATGGTGTTAGTACAGTGGTTCAAAGAATTCAGTAGTTTAAAGAAATGAAAGGGCAAAAAACCAGTTTTTTTTTTCCTTGTAGCTTAATAGAGCATTCCAAGAAGAAGAATCTCCATCAACGTTTTACTGCATCAGCATGCACTGGTTCAGAGAATGGGAGGGCTTTGTAAAGGGTAAAGACAGTGGTAAGTTGTGTCCCATCTCAAAATCTAGGTAATCTTCTGTTGTATTGTTGTTTGTTTCTGCTTTGGTAGAAAGCTGTAGGAAGGGCAGATAGCCAAGGCAATGAAAGCTCTTAAACATCTAAGACACAGGTTTTATGGGTTACAAATACATCCAGGTTACAGAACATAGTAAAATAATTTACAGCAATGGGATGGTGTTGGGAGGAATGTTGGTTGTTTGCAGGATGTTTGCTGTTGGTGGCAGCAGGAAAATTGGATCTAAGTACAAGGGGGAATGGATTTTGTTGTGCAAAATAGATGATGCTGCAACTTCTGGAGGAAAGGTGACCTTGTCAAATGTAAACTCAGATAACTGTACTGATGTCAGTTTAGCTGACTTCAGATGCCTCTAAAGTTTTAAAATGGAAACTGATAAAATGTTCTACAGTCTTGTCAGAATCTGCTCTGGGACAGCTTTGGTAAGGGTAAGAATTAGGATTAATTTGTGTTTTATGTTGCTTGAAGACTTAACTGTAATCAGGAATGCTTTGGAAAACTTGCTCTTAATTAAAATGTGATTAGCTTTTAACAACTTAGAATGTACTGTTAAGCAGTAGAAGAACAAGCAGTAAACAAATGATCTGTTTTTCCTTTCCTTTGCAAATAGAACCTACAACCTGCTGTTTGTTTTCAGCTCTCCCAATTTTAATAATTTTTCTATTCCACTAGATCCTCCTGGCCCCATTGATAATGCTAAGATTGCAGTAACAAAATGTGGCAATGCTGTGCTAAAACAAGGTAGGTGTCCAATATTGCTGCAGATTTATGCATTTGCTGGAAGTTCAGGAAATTGATGATTTTAAAAAATTATTTATTGTTACAATAAAATGAATGGCAGTTTCTAATTAATTTGTGTTGTGCCCATTTTTGGATAATCATTTTATTTTTAAAATTAAGAATTACTATATGCAATAGACTAATCCAAGTGCAGTTGAGAGTGTAGGAGGTGTTTCAAGAGTAACTTGAAAATGGAGGAAGTGTGCTTTAGCTTTTTGTCACTTGGTTTGATGGGGGTTTTCTTAACAAAATTGGGAGACTGGTCTATATCTGTATGTAGTTATTTGAATCTTGAAGCCTGATTTGAATAGAAAAACATCTCACAGAGAGAGAAAACCACTGTACAAAAAATCTGTTCTCATTTTTCTGCAAGTAATTTGATACTGTACATTGCACATTAGAGAAGTTTTTGAAAATATACAGATTTTTTTATTATTCTTCAGAGTTAAATGCTAGATACTATTTATTTGGAAGTCATAGATGCAGAGGAAAACATTCTTATATGACCTGCTTTAGGAAATCTTTAGACTTTGTAGGAAGCTTTAAATTCTGTAGGAAGCTTTAAGTTCATTGCAGCTCAGCCTAAAAGAAGAATCTGCATCAATAAGATTAACGTTTATTTAACTGGATTTTTTCCCAATTTTGCTTAATGCCTCAGCATACACTAGATATACCAATAAACCTTCCATAAACCTCACCAATTGTAGAATGCCAAGAGTTTCTTTTAAAAACAATGAGTTTGGGCACTCATGAGTTTTTTTGTGTATTTTAATGATTTAATTAATTGAATAAATTTGAAATTTATTAAAATTGAAGCAAATTAGCAAGTTGTTGGTTTACTTTCAGCTACATTGGTACAAATTAGAGCTTGGGTAGAAATAAAGATGAATAGGATGTAGAAAATCTTTCTCGTAACTTGTAAGAGGTGGGAATGCCCTAAATAGCGTCCAGTACTACACATTTCTGTGATCCAGTACCTGAGTTCACTGTGCCTGTTCAGTTTGACCTGACTGGCTGCAATCTGGATGAGTGAGGGAAGATCTACTCCTGTGCCTGCAGAGGTGGAGTTGTTTCTTGAGAGCCTAAAGGTAAAAGAGTAGAAGTGAGGCATAGCATCATTACTACTGGCATGGGATCTGCATGATGACTTCCAGAGGAAGCTTTGCATAGTTGAGTTAGTGTGCCTAAACAAACATGCAGCTCTCTGTACCCTTCCCCTTTAGAAACTCTGAACAGATAAAGTACAACAGTAGGCACCACTGCAGCAGGTGATGAGAACAGAGAAGTACAGGAGGTAGAAGGAGAAGTTTATAGTGCTTGACTTCCTTTTTTTAAAGTATGAGGGTGCTGAAACAAGGCTTAACAAGACAAATTAATAATGTCTAGTAAGGCTGTCAGGGGAAATTTGCTGTCAAGCAGGTTTTGATTTGCTAAAAGAAGAGGAGGCTTATTCTGGTAGAACAGAAATGTGACCTCTCTGTGGGTTAATGTAAGGAAATCACTCAGTATCAAACAGATCCTTGTATTGAAACTTAGAGGGGAGCTGTGCTGATGCATCTTGTCTTTGCCACTGGAAAAAGTTGTGGACCATCAGAAATGCTTGTTGGATGCTGGTTTGAGACAGGAGACAGACCTCTAGCCAGAGCAATGGAATCATAAGCAAAGACTTTAATCAGTGAATGAAATCAGGCTGACCCATCAGTGCTACAGCACAGAGCATTGCTGCAGCTCTTATTATCCTAATAATAGTCCTTTGTCTCTGGGAATTTCAGTGTGCTTCTCATACTCTTATTCTTTACTATCAATATTAATTTCTTTGATGAAGGAGGAATCTTGAGTCCTTGAACTTTACTGTGTAATTGATGTGACTGCATGTCCTTATAATAATATGAGTCATTGTTTCCTGAGTCCCAAGATTTACTGGCTGTGAGCTTGATTGGTAGATATTAGGTAAGATGTTTATAATGGAATTTTCTGCAATTACTGCATAATTTAAAGGAGATAGTTGTAAGAATCAAGAAGTACGAAGCTAACACAAAACAGGTAATTTGGTTTGGCAGCTCGTGCAAGATAAAGCAAAAATAAAGGTTATGGTGTTAAATTTGGATCTGAATGCTTACAGTTTTAAATTTTAATCTGTTTTTTTTTTCCATTTTGTATCTGTTCTAGACTTAAATCATTAAAGAATTATTCTAAATAGTAATTAAATCTTAATTTTTTTCAGGTGCAGATTCTGGACAAATATCAGAAGAAACATGGAATTTTCTTCAGTCAATATATGGTGGAGGTCCAGAGATTATACTCAGACCACCTGTTCCTCCAGTAGAACCTGATACAATGCAAACAGAAGAGAAGATTGAATTAGAAACTCATGGTCTGTAGCTATTGAGGAAGAGATGAACTTGTAAGGAATCCAGCTTCCTTACAAAATGCCCAAAACACATTCCTAAAAGTTTTATTCTCTTATGTCTGTTGGAGGCACAGCTCACTGGGCATTACATTAACTACAGAATAGTAAGTTGAAATATGTATTGCAATTTGTTTAAATAGCAACTGTTTCTCTGTTTTGGAAGGCATGTGGTTTGTACACTTTGGAATGTTTGGTCTATGGGAAAAATGTAATTCCTGAATTTTTTGCTAAAACTCAAATCCTATTATATCCTTAGACTTGAAAAACAGAGACAAATTTTAGAGATGTTCAGTGACCCTTCTGATTCCTGATTGGGCTTCTGATATCTACAAAATTTTGCCTGTCTTAATTGTACAGTCTTGACAAGCCTAGGTATGTGAGGAGTATATTTTAAATGGACTGTAATCAAACATAAAGAAAAAGGATTTTAATTTCCTAAATGCTCAGGAAAAAATTGTCTTTTACTTTGCACTGTAAGTATATGAAATAGGTAGTATATAACATCCAAATACTTACTGTATTTGAGTGGCTCAAACATTAGGGTAGACTGAGTAATGGTTTAGTCAGCAAATGTCATAACTTATTACTACTAAATTTTACATCTTATTATAGTCTTCTGTAACTCTATAAACCTGGCTAGTGTCTTTAATAGTATATGTGGCAAAAAGATTTAGTCTTCTCTAGGGTAACATTTGAGAGCATGAAGTGTGAAATGTAAAATTATTATGGATATGAGTGATATAAATTTCAGAAAATTAAATTGTCTGGTTTCTTGAATTACATTCATAAGCGTTTATATTTGAAGGATTTTATTGTATTGTCAAGAATTTTCATTGGCATGATGACCTTTAATGTCAGAAGCTGGATAAAATGTACATATTGCAAAACTTTATTGAATGATTCATATTGGAATGCAGAATGACACTTGCTCATGTTTTTGCCTGATATTGTTACCAAATAAGCAGCATTATTCAAGACTGGATCAATAAAAATACCAAAATTAACTGTGGAATAGGCGGGGGGAGCTTTCCTAGATGTTTTTCATTTATTATATAAATACAAAAACTTTTGAAGTAACACTGTGGTACTGCTCTCACACCCATACAATTATATTTTTCGACCATTTTAAGTTTAGACAATGATGTTGACAGTTCTAGTTCCAAAGTAAGAAAATGCTGACATAACATTCCTCTGAATAATTTTAGATGTAGTTTTAAAACATATTGGTTTGTAGGACTTCATGCTATTCTAGTTCAAAAGCCATCTATAACAGCCCTAGAGAGAATATCCTCTAACAGTAAGTATTTGTAAATGTGATTTGATGTTACTAGATAAAGCAACTTGAAGCTAATACCACATCACCCCTGTAATGTATCAAGTGCTTACTGCTGACTTGTATTACTAATTAAGGTAAAGTTAACTTAATTATGGACAGTCATTAGTAACTTGCTGATGTTGGCCTGTGAGCTACTGTCTGACTGTCTGATTTCAAGTCTGTTTCAAGTATTTTGTTTCTTTTTTTTTTTTTTTTTTTTTTGCTAAAGTTTTCTAGCTTTCTTTGATTTAAGGTTCTTTAACATACTAAAGACAAAGAACAATGAATAGAAGAATTTTTCTTACACAATGTTCTAAATTGGAAACTCAGGAACTATTTCCTTGGTTAAAGCACAGTACAGTGATCAAGTTTACAAATTTATTCAGTGTTTTCATTAATAGTCTGGATTGGTAGAACAGACTGGCCTTGTAAAATTTGTAAGGGAAAACTTGATTGAGTGTTAGGGGCATCAGCTTGTCAGGGAATGAGGTAGTTCTGTGCTGAGTATTCTGAGTATTACAGCAGATCAGACTAAGACTTAAGACCCAGTGATATCAAAACAAAACCTGCTCTGGGTAATAGTAACAAAAGCATCAGATGTGAGGCACAGGAGGTAATTATTCTGCTCTACTTGGTACTGTGTTTGTTGTGAGATCTCATCTGTACTGTTCCCAATTTTAAATGCTATATGATGATAAATACAAGTTGAGATTATTTAAGGGAAAAGCAGCAAGACTCAGTGTTGAAAAAAAAGTAGTTTTCTTCCTTAAAAGAATGCTGAAAATGCAAGACTTCCAATGTGTAAATAATTGCTGGATAATACTGAACAATTTTTTTCTGAGATAAGCAAAGATATTTGCCTCAGCTTTAGCAGTGGGGACATGTGCTGTGTTTAGGAAGCTGATTTCAGAAATCTAGAAGTCTTCTAGTTGGTCTTTACTTCCAGGTCTCTGACCACAGTCTATCATAATCTGTGATGCATACAGATCATTAAGGAGACACAGCAGCAGAGTTTGTGAAATGCCTTTGTCACTGTGGAAAAAGGCATCTTCACACTGGAACTCTGTCATACTTAGAAAAAAACAAACCCCTGTGTTTGCAGAGATAAATAGATGTGTTTTAAGACAGTTCCAAAAGGATGACTGTCTTGCTTTCAGCCCTTTGAGAGCTCTACAAGGGGTATTATGTCACAGAAATGGAAGTAGTCTTTTAGAGGAAGGCAGTGGGGAGAACTCCAGATGGATGGCTTGTGTACGCTGGAGGGAAGGCAATAATTCAGGGGATAGGTAAAGAAGAGGCCTTTACTGGGGAAAGCTGTCATGATTTGTAGCAAAGAGAGAATGCATCTCAGGAAGGGTCTATGGAAATTGGTTTTTTCCATAAGCCTATCACCAGACTATTTGGGTTCTTTGTTCATTTGTTTCAAGTTGAGGAAACACAGCAATGTGTTTGTGTGACAGAGAAACTCATCTCAAGAAGGGAAAAATCCAGGGGACTCCTTGTTGTAGGCCTGGAAATCTAGATAGGAGCTGTTAGAAGCCTGCAGTTCAGTCTGGTAACTTGAATCCTCTCTTCTGGGGAAAACTCTGTGGTGGGTGTCAGGGACTTAGCAGCTCAAAGCCTGATTTCTCTAAATTTCTGAAGGCTTTTTGCAAGCAATATAACTAATTGTTCATCTGAAAACCTAACATCGAGGAGACTGCTTCAGATACTGTGTAATGTAGCTGAACAGTACAATTGGAGGTAAAAAGAATAGCAGAAGAGCTGCTGAATTACTCAGTAGTAAAAAAAAAGGCAGTTTTGTAATGTGTTTCAAAGGTGAGAGCTAAATAGTCTGGCTGCTGAATGATTTGAACTGAGGCGTCCAGAAAGGTATTTCTGCAGGTATCATCCAAGTTGGTCCTGTGTAGAGGGATACATATATACTTCTGTCTATTGATATAATTGTACTTATACATACATATTTATATACTTACACATGTATTTTATATAGGTATATAAAAATGCACATCATCTACTTCTCCAGTATCTTAATTGAACTATGGCTAGAGTCACTACAATAATTATTTTGGGCTTTATGCTGGAATAGTGACCTCGAGTAGCTACATTTGATAAAGGTTGTTTGGTTGACACTCAGTTTACTGCTCTAGTGGGTGTCAGCCTTCCCATCAGTAATGGCTTGTTTCAAGATAAGATAAAAAAGCATAAAGTGTTAGAAGAAGTGTTTGGCTGTATTATAATGAAGGTTTTCATTTGTGAAGCAAAAGTTCAATATGCCCACAGTTCAATAGTCCTGAATTTTTCTTATGAAATCTCATGTAATTTGATGTGCTATGCTAATGCATTATTTAAGTATTCTTCTCAGAATCAGAACTTACATTGTGACTGGGGTTTTCCAGCACTATATATCCTACTTTTCCTAAAGCAGAAGGCATTTATTTGTTATGATACTGCTAACATTTGACCTTTTTTTTTTTAGTATCCCGTTACTCATAAGTTCATTTGGAAAACCATGCCTGGGATTTGTAAATTTTACTGAAAATCTTAGATATTATCTGCTTAAAAGTGACCAAGTGCCTTTCTTCATATTTGCCATACAACTATTTTATACTGAACTAAGAAAATTTTATTTCATTTATTCCTTTTGAATTCCCTATATACATCTGGCTTAGTGCAGTCTAAGCAGTTTTCTCACTGAAAACCTTTCAGTCTTCATTTTGCCCAGGAAATGAGTAAAACAACTAGGCTTTCTCATTCTTCCTAACAGATGGCTTTTCTGGCTTCCCTCTATACTTAAGCCATCCAGAGCTGACAGTTAATAGCAGGAAGCAAAATAAGACTTTTGCATTTCTGAAGTGTCACAGAGAAAGACAAATCACTTTTAGTGTTAATTCACAGAAATTAATCCAGTTACAAACAAACTTGGTTTATATTAGCCTTCAGAATCTTAGGATATTAGAAAATAGCCTTGTTCAGTAAAATTTTAAAGTGCTATTCTCACTAACAATGAAAAGTGTAACTTGTTTTCTTGAATATGTTCTATTATATAAATATTACATATATATCTCTGTTTAAAACATAGACTTGTCTTAGGTTAAGCTTCAGGCTAGCTTTAAGCCATTCAGCAAGGTGACAAGTCTGCTTCTCCATAGAAACCAGTGAACCCAGCCACAGCAAGATAAAATATCCTTATGCATCTCATGTTACACGTTTGCTTACAATGGCAGAGTCGTGGTTTTTGCAGAAAGTTGGAGTTATTTATTCTATCTCAAAATGTTTGCCTCTTCTGTGTGTCAGCTCAGGCATGCGGCTAGAAAAAGGTCCATTTGTGAGAAACACATCACTGAAGTGTCCAGTAGGTTTTCTGCACCTGGACTGATAGTGGTGCAACATGCAAAGTCACTTGATGGCAAGTTTCCCACATAGGTTGCACATGGGTGTATGTGTGGGCTTTAAAAAAATGCAGTAAGAACTTGATCACTGAAACAGGATGTTTATAAGATGAATAAGCAAGTAAATTCCTTCTCTGTTCTGACTTGTTCAAGATTGAGTTAATTAGCTAAAATTTCAAGTCCTGATTGTTGAATGGACATGTAAAAATACAGCTGACACTTGACTGGCTGATTTATATTAAAGTATAAAATGAACCATCAGTAAAAATATAAAGCTGGACATAATAGGAAATACACTGTGGTTTGTTATGCAGTTTTGAGATGCCTTTATGCAATGCTAGTGAATCTTAAAGCACTTTTCTTCCTAGTCATTGGGAGCATGGGAGGTACAAAAGTAAAGCAGTCATCATCCACAAAATATTTTCATAACACAAAGTTGAGAAGATTTCATTTCCAGATATGTTCCTCCTTCCTCATTTGGAGATCACAAGCAATTTATTATACATAAAAAATTTTAGTAAGATCTGTTTTTGGAATAACTTAGCACATGGGAAAGTAAATCTAAAAGTACTTTGTTGAGAAGAATAAAGAGAGCAGAAGAGGGAAGGCATTTGATTCATAGGTGTAGGAAAAAAGCTTAGAATAAATTGTCAGCTGCCAAAAATGAAAAATAGCAATTTTTGTTTCATATCTCACAGGACACAGCCAAGAGCTTTTCATGTTCATTGTTCATGAATAGTTTTGCTCAGAAATTACTATTTTTCTAGGTGACTAATTTTTTTCTGTCCAGTGTGTTTAATCTTAAACATGCTAAACATTTTTAACATTATAAAAAAAGATGTCCTGGTTACCATGGGGATACACTGCTTTTTTTTTTCCCCACCTCCCCTGGGTGTCTGTTAAAATGCCAAACCCAAATGAACATGCAGCACTTGCTCACACTGTGAATGCATGTTTGTTTCCACCACTGCACACAGTGTCTCTTTAGCACCAGAAGTAAGGTTACTCTGAGATTTTCAGTTATAACAAAAGAAATGCACTCATGCATGCCAAAGTGCTAATGAACTGGCAGCTATTAATTCACTTAGACAGTATTTTCAATTAAGTGTTTCATGTAGTACCAAGGTTTACAATTTAACTGTAGAAGCAAGAAATAAAATGTGTATTAGCTATGAACTCTGAGTGCCCTGTCTTCTGAATGAATTTTTAGTAAGGGAAATATGCTCTCTTTTACCTCATTTGCTTGTAGTATAATTAATTTGCTGTCCAACCAAGCAGGGTAGTGGAGATAATCTGTCTTTTGAACTTGATCAGTAGGAGTCTGAGCTTCATGTGTGACCTTACCTTTGCACACTCAAGTGCAGAGACTGGTCTTCCTAAGCTCTTTCTGTAGATGTTGGAAAAGGTTCAGGTAATAGAGGCAGTCTCTGTGCTTCTGCTCTGCTTTTAAGTTAAATGTGAAAAGGGTCTGCTGTCATTCTGGATTTGAGCCCTGAACAGCAATCTCTTCTTAAACTGTCAGTGGTGCTGGTGTTCACTCCTATGTGATGGCAATTTGTTTGAAATTTTATTTAAATCTTTCACATCCTGTGTGAGAGGGCCCAATTCACAAGCTTGTCACTGAAAAGCTTTTCTGTTTGGAGGAAATGGGCCTAAAGGCTCAGCAGAAGTATACCAGGTCTATTTTTTTTTTTTTTTTATTTAGACACCTCTATCTTACTTGAAAACTGCTAATTTATGTTTTTCTGACATTGAACATTGTACATACTGTTTAGAGTAACAACAGAGCCCTTTATTGTGTTGTAAGACCTGGAGGAATATTAAGGTAGCCAAAACAGTGACAGGCATATTCTGTGACCTGATGTACCTTCATGGAGGTTATGCATAATTCAAAACATTAATGCAGAGCCACTATTACCTGAGAGTGCTCCCAAACATGTAACAAAGGGATGTTTCTGTAGGAGAGAGGAAAGATAAAAGGGATTGTTTGGACAGGAGTTGATAATATCTGTAAGGACTAAAACTCCCTGACAAAACTCACTCCAAGTCTGTGTTGATGGGGATGCTCCAGGGAGATAAATGGAGGTGATGTGGGCTTCAGGGTTTTAGTAGCCTTAGGCAAAACCACTGTGCCTATACAGGTCCAGCTCACCCTTTCATCCTGTTTAGTCAAAACTTCCCTGATTCACACAAGTAAAATGTCCCAGAACATGGAACTCTCCGGATTGTTGTTTTCTTGAAGCCTGAGTCAAATTTCAGACACTACAATAATAACACGCTCGAAGAAACTGCAGTAAAGCAAATTAAAAAAGGTACAGTTGGTTGAAAAAGGTAGCAATATTTCTATTTTGAAATATAAAACCCCACTCTTGAGTAGTAAAAACTAAGAAGAATAGTACATTCTGAAAAACAAAGATTTTCCTTTTGCTGTACAGCTTTTATGTTTATTGGGTTGCGATCTAGAATGCTTTTTAAAATAATGCACTACAGTCTTGCTGTCATTTCATATCAACCTGACATTGAAGCCTCTGCTGAAATTAGAGAAAGCCATTTAAATGGGAATACCTCCTATGTGAGGAGTAATTATGTATAGTACTCAATATAGTCCAATTAATTAAATTATTAAAAAGAAGTATCAGATTACTTCACTGCAGTTTCTTGGACCAATTTGAATTAGATTGTCTCTACTTTAAACATACAGACAGAAAATGTGAATAATAACTTCCAAAATTCATTTAACTTTTATGATTGGTAACTTGCTTTTTCAACATGGAATATGACTAATTTCAGTAACTAAAGTCAAATCTGCAATAATCTGTGTGGGTTGTAAGGCTCCTGAATTGTCTTATGTACTTACCTTTTATCAGTGACTGGAGACGCTTCTCTTTAATGAAGAGCTGAAATTTTATTTCCCCCTACCTTGTTCCTACCCCCCAAAAAGAAAAAAAGGCATAAAACCAAGGCATTCCACACTTAAATGCAGCAGTAGAGTATGTCTTCAGGCAAAATATTTCTTAAAGGTTAGACACAAAACAGAATTGTTTCTCTAAAGGATTTTGCTTCAGGTAAAAGGTAAAACCAGTGGAAACATTTCACTGAGGGCATTCTAGCCTTTCTCATATTTATTCTTTATATATGGTAGCTTTAATGGGAAACAAAAATCAGAATGTGGAGGTCTCCAGGGAATAGAGCAGGCAGAACTGAGCAAAACAGAGGGCCTATAACAATACATGACATGACTGTGTAAGGTTGTTTCATGTATTCCAGCAGTAAATTTTTTTAACTCTGTTATATTTTTTTTGTTCGTTTCCTTTTGTCTCAACAAAAACTATCCTATAACTTCATCTTCTGTAACTATCTACAAGAATGAAAATACTTTTCTTTCTCCAAAGTGCCACCCATAAAGTACCTACAGACAAAATTATTGAGGTGATGAAGTAATTAATGCAGAGGTATCTAACTGTTGTGCTGAGCTAGCTCTCATCCAGTCCAGGATGCTTTATTAGATTTGGGCCATGGAAGTTGACCCAACAGAACCTAATCTGGCTTTAGGAGAATTCTCACTGTCCAAGGCTTGAGTCAGATGAAATAAGCGTCTGGAGCTGAATTGAGCCATAATCTCCCTTGTCCTGACCCTTTTGAAGAGCCAGTGTACATCCAGAGCTGAAGCCAAGGACATAAGCCCCATTTAACCAGAGCTGGGGCAGCATCCAGTAATAACTTGTTAATGCTCTTTGGAGGGCATGGGGGAAAGAGCAGAGCAGCTGTCAGAACTAACCTAGATGTCCTTAGGCTCATCTTCTCAACTGTGCTGAGTTCCAACGAGTGAGTTTCATTAATCTTTTGTCAGGAAAAACATCACATTTTATTTGCTCTAATAATAGGAGAAGCAATTAAGCAATTTCATGGATTGAGATGGGTGGGAACAGTGATGTTGCTGCTGAAAGCAGGAGCTGTGTCACAGCTTCATCAAAGCTGGAACTTGTAATGTTGGCAACTTGTCACGCACAAACGTGAGCTGAGGCATCCCACAAACATGGAGGAATATAAAGCTTCTGCTCTTCTAGAAAATGCTGCTTTGGGAGGGGTCTGATCTACTAATTTATAGCTTGTCCCATTGTAACTTGATGAAAAGTTGTCATTAACACCATTATCCCCTGATCAGAATAGGGGGTGGTTTTGTTGTGGTTTGGGTTTTGTGGTTTGGGATTTTTTTTTTTCCCCACTGCCAACACTGATGAAGCCTGAGAATTTGTTATTGCCTTATAAATGAGTAATATGTAAATGTGCCCATAATAAATGCAGCTACTGGTTACTGGTAAAAGATGGATGCTGTAGCACAGAGGAAGCTGCAGCCACAAGAACTAGAGATGTGACTTCATAGTTTGGGTAGAGTATATGAGGAACAAGGGACTCCCACTGGAAGTGAAAATGTGTTGGAGAAAGCAGTGTGGTGCTGCTAGGCAGGAGTATATTCCTTTATGCTTAGGAATTATTTCAGAGCTGCTATAGGATACTGTAGGGAAGGGGATGCAGGATAGCAGGAGTGGGTGAAAAAGATTTTGAACTGTGGGGACATCCGAGTGGATGTAGAGCCTCAGGCAGCTTCAAACAAAGCAGGTTTCTCCAGGTTTTAATGTAAGTTCTCTTGGGTGGAGGTGTTAAGTGAACCTGATCTCAGGCATTACTATACATGGGCTGCTTTCTCTTCTTTGCATGTTATTAATTTTCCTCTGGAAGGTTAACAGAGCCAAACTATACCATAGGTACACAATGGCTGGATTAAATCCAGGGAAAAGCAGGGAGGGTGCAGAGGTGGGGCAATAGCCTGAGGAGTATCCCTTTCATTAGCAGGAACCATGACCTCAAACATCACACCATTAGCAGGTTAACAGGTCTTTGTTAACCTTCCATCACTAGGCATCCCTGCTTCTTAGGCAAGATGGCAGAACCTAATATTTGAGTGTGAATTGAAGGCAAATCCTGGTGTAGGGTGTGGTTACAGTATAGTGCGACTGGTTTAATCCTAGTGCCAAAAAGTTACTCCTGCCAAAGGAGGATTGCCTGGTTCCTCGCCTCTACTGGCAGCACTCCCTCCCCCATCTCTCATGCTGGCTCTTGTCAGCCCTGTGGTGAGACAGTGCAGTTTAATTTCTAGATGAAAACGAACACACCAGAAACAGGAACAGCTTCTTGGTGGTTTAGGAAATCCAGCTGGTTTACCGTGTGTGTAGATGAGCAGCAGAGTGGGCAGTAGGAAAGTGTGGGGCAGGGATGGGGGAAAGTGCTGCCGTGTCAGCAGCCCCTGGAGTCGGTCAGGTCTGCTGCTCAACTGCATCTTTGCAATGCCATGGGAATCTGGAAAAAAACCCCACCATCAAAACACCCAATCGATTTTGGTCAGAAGCAGCTGAGCAGAACCCTCAGTTCTCCTGTGAAAGCACTAAGGCTTGTCTGCAATGCAATAATATCCTCAGCCATTGCAGCTGTTCAGCTAAGTGAGCATATTTCTAAATGGATTGCAAGGCAGAGCGCTTTAGTGCACACAGGTGCTCCTGCAGTAATGAGAACACCGCTCCTGCTCGGGCACAACGGGGCTGCGAGAGAGCAGCACAGAATCGAGAGAAAATTCCCTCTCTCTCTCTCTCTTGTGGGATTTCTGTTGGTTTCAATTTGATCACAGAAGACTTCCAAGTCAGCAAGTTGTGGGGAAAAGTGAGAACTGCTTGGAAGGGTGGAAAAGCTGCTGAGGTTTTTCTGCAGACTCTGCAGAAGGAATGTCTGTACGACTAGACTTGGAATTTGGATAATTAGGATTTTATTAAATGTGCTTTCTTTACAAAAGTATCTATCACTTGAATATAGTCACCAGCTACCTTTAAAAGCAACTGAAAATATTCTGCAACATTTAACTCTGTTACAGACAACTGTTTTACCTAAGGATTTTCCAGCAATCTAGAAATGTCAATAATAATTAAGAGAAAGGGTTTTGAATTTCATTAGCATTTAACAGAAAATGTGAGTCTCTGTTTTTCTTGTCTACACAAAACTCTTCCAAATGCATTTTAACTGTGGTGTTTCAGGAAAAAAGCAATGAGAAGTTGAAGAATAGTCAGAGACAGCAGTAGTTTTGTTGTCTCTGTAGGAGTACAGGTAAATGATGTATTAGAGCAGGCTGTGGGCGGTAGGTAGTAGTAACTCTTGGTGATCGCACACCGGTGGGCTGAGAACCAAGCAGCACTACAGGAAGACATTTGAAAGCACAATCGATTAATATTTAGTCATAATCCAGAGGGCTGGAGTACCCCACGGAGCCTGTTCTTGCGGCACAGCTTGAGCTCAGTCGGGACACCGTGGTGGAAATTATTCAGGAGCTGCGAACCGAGCAGCCCCGCTTTGGGGGCACGAAGCTGGCAGCGGGGATAGGATCACCTCCAGCCAGCCGAGCGCTGTCCCCGAGCCGCGCTGCCCGTCCCGGTAGCCCTGGAGCGTTCCCGCGCCGCCGGCGGCTGTGCCGGGGCCCCGGAGCCGCCTGCCCTCCCGCTGCCGCCGCCCGCGCGGGCGGAGCTGTCCCCGTCTCACGGGGCGCCCCGGCGCACAGACAGACAGACAGTCAGACAGACAGACAGACACCTGCCCGGCCGCGCTGCGCTCCCGGCCCCCGTCGCCGCCGCGCTCCGCCGGCAGGGGGTGCTGCAGGGAGCGGGTCCCGCCGCAGCGCGGGGGGGAGGGGAAGGAAGCGGAAGGAGCCGCCGCCGCGCTGAGGGGAGCAGGCGCTGTGCGGAGCCGCCGCCTGGTGCGGGCGGCACGGAGGGAGCGAGCGGGACTGCGCGGCCCGGCCGCGTCGAGGAGCGGGCGCCAGGTGAGGGCCCGGCCCGACCCCGGGGGAAGGGGCGGGGGGGGACCCCGGGCGGCGGCGAGTTCGGAACCCGCGCGGGGAGGGGGAAGGAGGAGGAGGGAGCGAGCGGGGGAAGCCCCCACGTGACCAGCGCGTGCGGGGAGGAGGTGGCGGCTCGCGCGCCCCGTTCGAATCAGCTGGCCCGCGGTGGCGCCTCATGCGCGTGCGCGGCGGCCCCGCCTCCCCCCCGGCTTTACGTGAGCGCGCGCCCGGCGCGGCGGCCCCGGGGCACGTGCGCGGCGCTGCGGCCGCCATGTTGCGTCTGAGCCGCGCGCGGGCACGGTGCGCGCGCGGGCCGGGCGGCGGGAGGCGGGGGCAGGGGCGGGCGGGGAAGGAAGGCAGGCGGGAAGTCTCGCGAGGTCGCGCGGCTCCCGCGGGAGCGGGCCGGGTGCGGGATGGCGGCGGCGCTGGGCGCGCTGGGTAATGGTACCGGGCCGGGGGCGGGACCGGGACCCGCGGCCCCTCCCGCCGCGGAACGGGCGCTCGGGAGCGGGCGGGGCGCGCGCCCCGGGGAGCGCCACTGGCTCCGCGCCGCCGCCTCCTCCCCCCGCCCCGGCCCTGCCCCGCCTCACCTCACATCACCCCGCGGCCGCCCCCCCTCCCCCGCCTCGGGCTCTCCCCGTCCCGCCGCTTCCCCCGCGCCGCTCCGCCCCTGCGCCCGTAGCCCGCCAGCTGCGGGTGCCCGCAGAACCCCTTGGGTCGTCGCCGCCGTGCCACCTCCGCAGCGGCTGAACCCGAGCTCCCCGCGCTGCCCCGGCCGTGCTCCCTCCTGGCTGCCGGCCCCTGTTCACAGCCGGAGCTCCCGGGCCCTTCCTCGGCCATCCCGCAGCCGCGGGCCCCCGGCGGTGACCCGCTGGCTCGGCCTGCCCTGCGCCCCTGCCCTGCGCCGCTGCCCCCCCTGCCCCAGCCCTGCCCCGGCTGTGCCCCCGCTCCCGGCCGGGTTCTGCTGGGCTGCCCAAGCGGTGCCTGCCCCGCACGGACACGGCGCTGAAGGTTGAGGATGCAGGGCTCCGAAAGAGAGCTCTTGAACATCCCAAGTCTGCTCTTGCTGGAGGCTGTGATATTTGTCCCGTTACAGCACAAACTTGTAACATACAGTTCTGTTTTGTCTTGTATCTGGAAAAATTATTCCAGTCGTATCCAAGTGTCCCAGCTCAGCAATATTCCCTTTGTCTCCTAATCCTGATCTCTTTTAAGGGAGAGCATATGGTTCTTCTTCTTCCTTATGGTGTTTTGTATTCTGTCCTTGTTTTTATCCAGTAACGTTGGCAGGTTTTGTAGTCTTGGAGTATTTTGCTAATCTGGTTCTAGGCTAACACATAACAGAGACTAAATTTTTTAAAAGAATATGTTTTTGAGGCTTCAATGCTCCGAATTTTGTTTTGTAAATATGCTTCCAGTTATTATTAAAAAAGCCTAGTAGTTCTTCCATGGTTGTACATATATTTATACATTTTCCATTGATATTGTCATTATACTGTACTAATCACTACGTAGTGATTTACTGAGGCTTTAAGTGAAGCTCTACGTGTACCCTGTATTTTACATTAAATACTGACTTGTGCAACCTCTTAAGAACATGTTTTTTGGGTGTATTTCTAACCTGTGGTTAGATACTAGCTTCCCATGCTAGCTGCTCCAAGGCCTGGTCATCTAGTGGGGACTGGTAGGTTTGGGATTAGGAAAATGGGATTCTTTACATAACCAAGTGTAACTTCTGAGAAAAGAAGTTGGCAAGGTACTGTTGTAGTTTGTTTTCAAGCACTTTTAATCTTACTGTACTGTCTTTTGCATTAATAGTAGTAATATTTGCTTAATCAGAAGTGGAAAAAAGTGTAAGGGAAAAAACATGGTATGTGTTAACCAGCAGGGGAGAAAAATGCATCACTCTGAAGAGTATGTGGGAAAAATGTTCAAAAAAAAGAACTATCTGGTGAAAATTGTCACTCAAGTGGAGAAACTTCCCATTGCCTTAGAAGGGCTTAGCAGTTAAGTCAGTTTGACATGTGACTTCTAGCAAGTCATTAAGAACCTAAACGACTTTGGTTTCAGGCTTTTTCCAGCACTGTCATGTTTATTCCATAAAAAAAATTCTATGCTTTGAATTTAAAGGCTTTTTGTGAAGGAGTGTTATGCAGTGCAACTGTGTGTGTCAGGAAGGAGCAGCAGTGAATGACCTTACATTGAAATACTGCTGATCATTTCTGTTTCTGGTTGTTTAGTCTGTCATAGGTAGTTGTTGCAATTCTCAGTGGTACCACTGTTAAGTGAAATGATTTTTCCATTGCCCTGCATACTCCAAGTGTACAATTGCTAAGTGAGAGGCTGTATTAAATAGCTTCATTATTGAGGTATTTAGTGATGGAGCTCGATCATGCGTCTTGTCTCATCACTTTTAACATTTCTGGAAAAAGAGAAATAAGCAAATGGGATTATTTGCCTTGGTGTCATTATGGATTTAATGTGCAAAAATAACTAGATCTTTATTTCACAGAATTTGGGAATGTGTCCTAATAAGGGCTTTTGTTCTACAGCTGAACAGCATGTGACTGCTCTGATGTTTATCAGTGTTTCTAACATACTTGTGTAGTGAGATTACATAGTGAGATATGCTGTCCTTAGTCTCCTACAGAATGAAGGCTTTACACTCACAGTATTTCCAGGAGACTTAAAGTTCTTGTGGGTTTTTTTGGTTGCTTGGTTGGAGTTTTTGGTCCATTTGTCTTTGTCTGGTTCTTCCAGATCGTTTTAGGTACTTAGGTTGACTTCTGATCAATAATAGTTATGTGGTTGATACAAAGTGGAAAGACTTATACTCGGCTCTTTTACCATAAAGGAAATAAGAAATGTGTTTCTTAACATTTCTAAAAGTACTGGGGAGGCTGGAACAGAAGTCTTCACAGTCTGCCCTGCTTCCAGTTGTGCTTTTTTCTTGTTTTGTTTTGTTGGTTTTTTTTTTCTTTTAAATTATCTTTCATGCTTCCAAACCCCTCTTTAAGATCTCTAGGACTAATATATTGAGGTTTGCTTTGTTTTGGTTTTCCCAAAGTCTTTGCATTGTGTGGGATGTTTCTGGTCATAAGGAACCAAATTTGCAAGAGAGAATTTATTCATCAAGTATTTGGCACTTGCATCCATATATAGAGATTGCACTCACAGTTCCAGAAGTGCAGTACTGGGACCTATTGTTCCCTTTCTCTCAGGTTGGTTTAAAACAAATTGTATTATTCCAGACAGATATTTGTAGACCTTGTCCTTAAAAACCTTGAAGAAGAAAAATTCTGCCACTTCTGTAGGTGTGAGTGAAGTTGCAGAAACTGAGAAACTTTCTCACTTCTGTAGTGAGGCTTTTTTTTTTTTTAGTTTCCAAATTAAGTGTTCTTTGCTGTAAGTCATGCTGCTGCTGCTAAGAATTTGCTCCTGGTAAACTTTACTCTAACACTTAAGGGTATATTGTTCCAGTTTTAAGAGCACTGTAAATATGGTTTGTGGTTGAAAAACTGCTGTGGTTATAAAAGAACCATCACGGTAGTTGCAGTTTTATGAAAACCTTCCGTTTGAGTAACTCTAAAAGACACTTCAGAAGTGCAGAGCTGAACATTAAATGGTGTGTTCTAATTGGACACCTGTGTTTCAAACAAAAAGACCTTTAAAAAGATGCCCTGATGGAGTGCAGCTTTGTAATCAAAATACTTAGGGTTTGTAAGTTGATAATTTATACGGTTTGTGTTCAAAATTTGTGTATTAGTTAACAGTTTAGATTTAATTGCTTTCCCTTATGCAGGCAATTGGTTGTATCTTCTGTCCAAAAGCTTAGCAGCTTTACTTACAATAACTGTTCTTTAGAATTACTCCAGTGTTCTGATGCTTATAATGAATTCAGTTAAACAGAGACAAACATAAAGCTCAGTGAGTCCAATCCCCTGCCCTTTGGAAGTATATTGGGATCATTCCCTCTGATGGCAGAGCTCCTCCTTGTGTTGCTTGTTTCAGCAGCTCCATCACTCACCCTCTGGTAAAGTTTTACCTGATACTGAATTTCAGTGTTTTTGCTTTGCATACAGCTGGCTGCTTTGTGTTGCTTCAGAAAAGAGTTGATTCTCCTTGTAGCAGTGTTTTAGATTGCTGTTAACTGCTGTCCAGTTTTTCTGGTCTTTTGAACCTCATCACAATGGAATATGAATGTTGGCAAGATAGACAATTTGATTGTCCAGGATTTTAAAGATGTTTCTAGTAGTTCAGATTTAAATACAGTATTTAAACACAAATATTTGGTTTTTTGTGGGGGTGCGTATGTGCTGATGAAGTATCAGTAAGAAGTGTAAAACCTCATCTTTATGTTAGTAGCAGAGAAGTGGGATTTTAATAGTCTCTTGTCTTGAGAAGTAGCTGATTTTTTTGCCCAAGAAGGATGATTCTGATTTTGTTTAAAACATTACAGTTAGAAAATTTGAAGGTCAGAGAGGGAGTGTTCCTGAGAGTTTACCTGTTGGTACATAAATTATAACATCCTGCTTTTTGTTGATGTTTTAGATTTATTAGCAAATGTGTATGTCCACGAGAGCTGAATTTTTCAGAGCTAGTGGTGCAGGGTTTTTTGTGTGAATTGAAGAATCTCTGGCTTAGGAAGGAAAAACAGGGAGCCCAAATTGCAGATTGGAGGAGCTGTGCAACTGGGTTACTGTGCCACACAGAAATGAATTAAAGACGGAGGAGAGTGACAGAGCCTCCTGTGTATGTTTGTGTTTGAAACATACTCTGCCTGTGCAGTGGTGGTGAAGTTAGGAATGTTATCTCCACAGCCAAGGAATCTGAAACACCAAAGATAGATACTGTCAGAGGAGTTCTGCCATGCTGCTTAATTAATTTTTCAATAAATGTTTTAAGAACATTGGAGATTGAAGGCATAGGTGTGTCTTTTGTCTTTGTGTGTTTTCTGAATTTACTCCTGGTTATTTTTTTGTTTTGTGGCCTGAATGATAGAACAAAGGAGATTTACTAATTGTCTGGACAGGACAAATCTGGGACTGAATATAAGCATTAGTGTGATAAAATCTTGGAAAACTGGATCAATGACCCAAACTGCATAGGATGCAGTTCTGTGAAGAGAAACACAAAACATGGTAATGGCAATTTTGGGTAGAAATAGTAAATTTAAATATGAGAAACACTTGGCTGGGCAACAGTTCTGCAAATAAGCAGCTGTATCACAAAATGAACACAGTGGAGTCGTGACAATTCTGTGAAAACCAGCATCTCACTGAGATTTTTGAACAGGCTTGTTGCATGTGAGAGGGAAGTTGCTCTGCAGTACCCAGTGTAAGGCCTCAGATAATGCTGTGTCTGTGTTCTTGTTACTCTGCTTCCAATACGTTGGAACTAGCTGAGGGTATTTAGAGAAGAGCTGCGATAATGACCTTTGGGAAAGGACTGAAGGAATTGTACTTGTGTAGTCTTTAGCAGAGATGAGGAGACATAATAATAGGTTTCAAATGTGGTAACAAAGTTTGCAACAGAGAATAATGTAATAAACTGGTCTCTCTAGGTGGGAGAAATAATAGTCCTGAGGAGCATTGAAAGAGATTTTGATGTCAGGGAAAACTTTTCAGCTTCAGGAAAGATTATCTATCCAGGACAGATAATCACAGGGTTGTATATCTGCAGGAAGTAATGGGATATCTGTTGCTGAAAGTGCTCTAGAAAAGGTTAAATAACCTCCTTTTAGAGGCGATTGAAGTGTAGTTTTCTGTCCTTGGCATAGGAGATAAGATGACTTTTTAGCATTAGATCTCTGGTCATTTTTAGACTTTTGTAATATTGCTGGCCATGATTTAAAAGAGTAAAACAACAAAACAACATGTTGGAGAAAAAAATAGTGATGTAACAGTTGCAAGATTTAGTAAAAAACCCTCTGTCAAATATATTCATTAAAGGGTTTTTATAAGGTATTTATTAAAACTGTCTGTAATGTAATCTTGAAGGTAACTTTAATAGAGTTTTCATTGTAGATTTAATATCTTTGACTTGCCTTTAGGTGGTTTTAGTGATCCAGAAGAAAGAAACTGAGCTAGAGTCAAAGTCTTTCAGAAGACTTCATTGAAGAGAAGCAAAGCTCAGAAGATAAATTCTAATGAGCCAGGGAGTCAGGTGCATTCCAGGCTCTGAAATAGAGCACACCATGCAGCTTCACCTTTCTCTGAAATCGAGATTACAGTGAATATCTGAGACATAGATGTTGGGGGTTAATCACCACTGATCAAGTTTTAAGGTTCCCAAAGGGTTTGTTATATAAATATATTTTTATTTAAAATTGGTTTGTGTTTCATGTATTAGGAATAGATTTCAGTCTTTTATGCACAATATAAATAAGCTTGAACAGAAATGTGTCCTGTCTACCACATATCCTAGTTTGATACAGAATTTCTCATTTGGGACTCTTTTGAGTGATTTAGAAATACTTGATTACACTGGAAGAGCTAACCTTGATACAATTAAAAGTACTGAACAATTTGATAGAACTTTTTGAACTAAATTCAGTTTAATGCCTTATTCTGCTTTTTTTCTATTCAAAATCAACTGCCTACATCCCATGTGACCTTGTTCAAGCATTTCTGAATTTTGAAATTTGACAAAGCTGCCTCAGGGTTGAGGGCCAGTGAAGGATAGGCTTTGTGTCACATATGTCCATGCTCTGGAATTAGGGAAAGGGTTAAAGGGAAACAAATGTCACATTCTCAGTGGTTTAAAAACAGTGTAGAGGGTTTAGATAAAATAATGCTTTCAATCTATTATAGCCTAATTGTAATTAGACTTCTAGTACATTTTTCCATCTCACTGTTTATATGGATTAAAGTTTATGTGTACTTCCATTGCATGGGCTATCAGCATTGTCTTTGTTATAACTGATGGCAAACTGTGACTAAACCATCAAGAAACAAAGTGTTGCTAACTGACAGGGCACTGGGTTTAGATCCTGGTGTAATGTTTGCTTATATAAACCTGGAAATCAGTAAAGGAAGAATGCAAACACTGTTCACCATATTAGACTGATGTCAGAAAAGGAATTGTTCCCTTTCTCAAGTATTTTAAGTCTTCCAGGGATTTTCCTTCTATGTATCACTGCAGTACAGAGGCTTTTTTGTAGCCTATTCTAAAGGGATCATGGTATCTCATGTAGTAAGGGCAAAAGGCTTAAGTCTTAGCCAGAGGCAGATGCACCTATTCCCTAAGCTCCACCTGAGGAGCTGGAACTGAGGTGCAATTGTCAGACAGAACAGCCTGGAAAAGGCTGCTTTAACCTGGAGTTTGGAGCAGCAGTTCCTGCAGAGTTGACTGGAGTGGTGTATAGGTGGTGACTGACTAAAGATTTGGAGTAGAAAGCTGTTAACATTTCAACCAGATCTCTGGTCATTTTAGACTTTTTGTAATATTGCTGGCCATGATTTAAAAGAGTAAAACAACAAAACAACATGGTGGAGAAAAAAATAATGATGTAACAGTTGCAAGATTTAGTAAAAAACCCTCTGTCAAATATATTCATTAAAGGGTTTTTATAAAGTATTTATTAAAGCTGTCTATAATGTAATATTGAAGGTAACTTTAATAGAGTTTTCATTGTAGATTTAATATCTTTGACTTGCCTTTAGGTGGTTTTAGTGATCCAGAAGAAAGAAACTGAGCTAGAGTCAAAGTCTTTCAGAAGACTTCATTGAAGAGAAGCAAAGCTCAGAAGATAAATTCTAATGAGCCAGGGAGTCAGGTGCATTCCAGGCTCTGAAATAGAGCACACCACGCAGCTTCACCTTTCTCTGAAATCGAGATTACAGTGAATATCTGAGACATAGATGTTGGGGGTTAATCACCACTGATCAAGTTTTAAGGTTCCCAAAGGGTTTGTTATATAAATATATTTTTATTTAAAATTGGTTTGTGTTTCATGTATTAGGAATAGATTTCAGTCTTTTATGCACAATATAAATAAGCTTGAACAGAAATGTGTCCTGTCTACCACATATCCTAGTTTGATACAGAATTTCTCATTTGGGACTCTTTTGAGTGATTTAAAAATACTTGATTACACTGGAAGAGCTAACCTTGATACAAATGAGTTAAAGGTTTTTACAATTAAAAGTACTGAACAATTTGATAGAACTTTTTGAACTAAATTCAGTTTAATGCCTTATTCTGCTTTTTTTCTATTCAAAATCAACTGCCTACATCCCATGTGACCTTGTTCAAGCATTTCTGATTTTTGAAATTTGACAAAGCTGCCTCAGGGTTGAGGGCCAGTGAAGGATAGGCTTTGTGTCACATATGTCCGTGCTGTGGAATTAGGGAAAGGGTTAAAGGGAAACAAATGTCACATTCTCAGTGGTTTAAAAACAGTGTAGAGGGTTTAGATAAAATAATGCTTTCAATCTATTATAGCCTAATTGTAATTAGACTTTTAGTACATTTTTCCATCTCACTGTTTATATGGATTAAAGTTCATGTGTACTTCCATTGCATGGGCTATCAGCATTGTCTTTGTTATAATTGATGGCAAACTGTGACTAAACCATCGAGAAACAAAGTGTTGCTAACTGACAGGGCACTGGGTTTAGATCCTGGTGTAGTGTTTGCTTATATAAACCTGGAAATCAGTAAAGGAAGAATGCAAACACTGTTCACCATATTAGACTGATGTCAGAAAAGGAATTGTTCCCTTTCTCAAGTATTTTAAGTCTTCCAGGGATTTTCCTTCTATGTATCACTCCAGTACAGAGGCTTTTTTGTAGCCTATTCTAAAGGGATCATGGTATCTCATGTAGTAAGGGCAAAAGGCTTAAGTCTTAGCCAGAGGCAGATGCACCTATTCCCTAAGCTCCACCTGAGGAGCTGGAACTGAGGTGCAATTGTCAGACAGAACAGGCTGGAAAAGGCTGCTTTAACCTGGAGTTTGGAGCAGCAGCTCCTGCAGAGTTGACTGGAGTGGTGTATAGGTGGTGACTGACTAAAGATTTGGAGTAGAAAGCTGTTAACATTTCAACATGGTTTCTTTGCTTTGGGTTATTTCCTATTTCCAATGTAAAAAAAAAAAAGGCAAGCTTTAAAAATCGTATCTTTTAATAATTTTGAAATTAGAATATATTAGTACATGTTTTCCACCCATTACCTTCTTTTCATTTACTTGTGCTTTCTGTGTACACATCTCTAAAAGTCAGAGTACAACTAGTAGCAAGTTTTACTGGTTAGAGATACATGATTGTATTGCATTTGTTAGTAACTAATCTGTTTAATTGTCACCTGAAAAGATTTGACAATATTTCCGTGCCTTGCTATGCTGCCAGAACTGTTCTCTGGGGGTTTCCTTAAAAGCTAAACTTCAGGAAAAAGAAAGCTAACTAGATGTTCTCAGGTCTTCTCAATCCTCACTTGTCAACATTTCTGGTTTTGTTTATTTATTTATTTAATTTTGGGAAAAGAGGCAAAATTAGAAGCCACTATAGCTTATGGGTTTTTTTATTTTTAACCAGTGTTTTATTTTCAGTGGAATTGTGATGTTTATTGCATCAGTTTTCCGGAAATTCTGCTATATTCAGTGCATTCTAAAAAAAGTAGACTGAAAAAAAGTCTTTATTCGCAGTATTATTGTAGAGGCTGCTACAGTGCAATTACTTTTCATGTGCATGGATAGTTTCAAATGCACCTGTGAGGAAGTGGTTTCTAACAGAATAAAGTATAGTTACGTAATTTCTCTTAAGTGAGGTCAGGTGAGAGTTTTTCTGGATCATGGGAATGCAGTGATCCTTTGTTAAGAGGATTCCTAAAATACTTCAGATGAACAAGGTTCTTCATATATCTGCTATCTGACAGCCAGTGCTGAAAAGGACAATGAGAAACACTCACTCCTTGTATGTCCTAGTGCAAATAAAGCTGCCCACACCTCCCCCATCTCAAAGTGAAGTCTGTCTTTTTCAGATTTCTTGACATATATTTTGGAGGTCTGAATTGTTGAACCAAAGTGAATTTTGCAAATCCTTGAGAGTCCTCTATTCTCATAAATGGATTGCTTTTTGGAGTATAGTTTGTTGTCAGGACCTTTCCAGTTATACAATTGTACAGGAACAGATTTGCTGCTGTTAAGATCCTGATAGGAAGTCTTCTGTTATTGTTCTAACTGCACCTCAAAAAAAAAACCAAAACAAAACAAAAAAACCTCCCAAAACCTTCCAATAATACAGGTAACAAATTTCTTCTTATTATTGATGAATTTCAGTTACATCTCTCATGATCTGAAAACATCTCTGGTTGATTCCAGCCCAGAAGCAGTTTTATTGGAAAGTCACCTTTTACATGAAAGGTTATTTTTTTCTTTGATCAGAATTTTGAATATATAGAGAGAATTTTTTGCCTCCCTTGGGTTCTGGAGGTAAAAGCAGGCCAGTTACTGTCATTTTATCCAGTGTGACTCATGTCTCATTGATTTTCCACTTGAGAGGTAACTCTAGTGATCAGACCTTGTGTTCTGCTTTTAGGATATATTTCATAATTGAATAAGCTGCAGTTTGATCAGCTACCCTTTTAAAAAACTTTTTAGATTGTTTTAAGTCTGTATTTACTTGGCCAAAGAAATTCCCTTGAAGAAACCATCCCAAAAAATCAGGAGATTATGATAAACAGGAGAGCTCTGGAGAAGCTTACTATGTGATATTTTTGGTACCATTTTCAGTTTGAATTCATGTGTCACTGCAGCTTTGTTATATGACTTGTACCAAATAATCATGTGGACATTCTTCTCATCCTGTCTGTTCTGTCAGCAGCCTGATTTGCAGACGTGGCACGAGCTCCAGTTTAAGTTGTGTTTGCTTCTCTTCCTTTAAATGTGCCCTTCCTTTGTGTGAGTTGTAGCATGGCTTCCCTGCTTGGTTCACTCCTGCAACTCCCGCCTTGAAAGAAAAGTTTGCTTTTCTAATACTTAGAAATTAGCTTCTGTTGAAGTGTGGACAACTATTGCTTTTTTGACCTTCGCTGACCATACTTTTCATGATGAAATGTCAAAAAGAGTCCAGGGGTTTGAATCAGTAACAAATAAGAATACAGAAAGTTTGCAGCGTTTTTTTCCCCCTCACATGCCTCTCTTTTGTGCCTGAGATTCTGTTAGTGGAGACTTGCATCAGCTGGATTTCAGTTAAGTTTTCAATAGAATTTTAACAGATTTATATTAAAGTGAACAGTTAACCAGAATGAAAATAGAGTAAAACAGGATGCTGTGACCTCTTGCTGTGTGGAAACAGACATGGAATGTTCCCCAGCATTCACAATTCCAGAATAATACAGGTTATAGCTGGATATATAGCTATATGTAGATGGAAACAATAACCTGCTGGAATTAGTCCTGTGCATCAGTTAGAAAACACTTGTGTCCTCAGCATGGAAGTTTAGAATTCCAAGATAAGAGGAGTACCCGTGCTGCTTAGGCTTACAAAGCATAAGGGAGAGCCTGAGAGAAGGGCTTCACATTACAGCAAACCTGATCCAAGGACTGTCTGTCACCAAGTGCAAAGCCGTGGGCCCTGTTTTCCACTGGCACCTGTGCTTATTTCACCATTACAGGGAGCCTGTCTAGGAAGCTAAACTAGAAGAAAAATGACTCTTTTGTAGGGACTTGTGATTTCCAAATCAGCTCACTGTGAGCTTGGATTGAACACAAAAGCAAATGCATGGGAAAAATAGGAATGATGTGCCTGAGTTACGGGGGAGTGGGATTGCTTCTTTTGTAGATTAAATCACTTAATGGTAAATGAAACCTCACCTGGGAAGTCTTGTTGCAAAATTAAAGAGAGAATGATTGAAGGCTCACCACCAGCCTGTGAATCCACCCTGTTAATAAAGGAGTGGGAATGTTAATGGGTGTGGTTTTGATTGCTGTGATAGGAAGGTGGAGGGAAAGTGGTGTCTTGGACAAAACAATAAAGAAGGAAATGCTCTTTTGGAAGTATCTAAATGGATGTAATTGAGCAGGGACAGAGAAAGGACCATTGCAGTAGCTCAGATGCAAAATGACAAGATCCTTATAAGAGTTACCTTCCTGGAGTGACAGTGAAAACCTTTGGAAGTCAGGCCAGCTGCTGGAAGAGGGTTCAGTCTGTAAAAAAGCTGTTTGCTGTCTTTGTAACCTTCATTGTTGATGGATGGGTAACCTTTGACATAGGCCCCTGGACTCACCAACATATTTTTAATTATGATTCTGGTGTCTCACATACGGATTTGCAATTGTATTTCCATAGTGGTTGTTTAAATACACATAAATTGCAGAGTTGTTCCTTTCTTATCACTTAGAGCAATTAAGAAAAAGTTTTAATACTTTGCTCAGTTGAGCAAGGGTAATCCAAACTGTATGCATGCAGAACTCAGAAAGGAAGCAGCGCTCACCTTAGCTGGCATGTAATTTAAGAGGGGCATTTTAAGTCAAAACAGGCAGATGTTTAGAAGGTGGTAATTTCAATTTTTATAAATACTGATAGTGATATTTCAATAATATTATTTCAGTGATTGCAGAAAAAAACCCTTTCTCTAGTCTTGCGGTGATACGAATCTGATGACTCTTTATTTCACCACTGTCTTGAGTCAGAAGAATCTCAAAAAACTGAGCAAATGGGTATTAAAATAGAAACTCATTGTTAGGAATGTGAAGTAATGCATAAGAATAAAAGAACTTTATGCAAAAAAGCCCAACCCTGACTTGAAATCAGCTATTAGTGCTCAGGAAAGTCTTCTGATAGACATTTCTGTAAAGACATCAATTTGGTTTTCACTGTCAAATAAAGTAAATAGAGTTGAGTATTAATAGAAGGGGGACATGACATAAAATATTAACTATTCTGTGGTAAAAATCTATGACATACATAGGCCATGCTTTGAATATGATTATCCCACACTGATCTGTCTGCTAGACTTAATACAGAAAAGGGCAATAAGAATAATCAAAATTTGGGATAGCTTCTTTATGCAGAACACCGAGGAGATAAACCAGATAAAGTAACTATTAATTCTAGGATCTTACAGCAAAGGTATGTCCTCAGATGCTGTGAAACTTAATTTTTAAAGGTGTGAGAGTTTTATGTAGGGTTTTTTTCCCTACTGTTATCAAGGAAGGAATGTGTTTAATTGCTTATTGACCTAGGAGAGATAATATATCACTGAGTAATGAGGGCTTTGTGTGTTCAAGATAC
Source organism: Emberiza elegans (assembly GCA_024865655.1). Lineage (NCBI taxonomy): Eukaryota > Metazoa > Chordata > Aves > Passeriformes > Fringillidae > Emberiza > Emberiza elegans. The sequence goes on from JALJVW010000206.1 coordinate 75,650,856, forward strand.
AGCAAAGGCTGCCTGGGAGATATATTCTTACTGTATTTATTTTTCTTCTTTTATGGCTACAGCATTGTGCTCTGAGTAATACAGTTGTTCACAGCTGAATAATTTTGTATTTTTTTACAGAAATTTTAGAGGTTCTTCCAGATAACTGGCAATTGGGGTTGGGGTCTTTTTTCTATGCTATTTTTTAGAAGGTTAAGCAGTTTTATGGATGGTATATAAACTACATTTGTCAAGTTCATCCTTACTTAATATTTCATGTCAGCTCTTCAGAGGTACTAAGTAAGGAATAAGCACAGTGCTTGTTTTGCTATAATGCTGTTAAATTCCTTAGACTACTTTGTAAAAACTATGCCTTAGAAAGAGCCAGTTAGGCTTTTTTAGGACATCACTGGCAAACTCTAAGTTATGTATTATTAAGAAGAACCACCTATAAAGCCTTCTGCCTGATGTCTTTACTCTAAAAATATAAATGTGCAAAAGCAAACCATTAGGATTTCTAACTTTGTAACTGCTTTTATTGATTATTTGCAAATTCATACTCAAAAGATTCCAAACTGTATCTATGGCATATTCAGAAAGCTGCTGATCATACTGGTTTTGGCATTGTAAGACATAAACATTTGGAGTAATCCTATCTCTGTAGCTGAATGTTTTGCAGGGATAAAGTAGGAAAGAAGTCAGTTTTATACTGTATTTGTGTAAGTCGGTATCTAAGCCCATAGTAAATAATGTAACCGTTTAGTCTAAGCTTTATCTAATTCCTCCAAATGAGAACTTTCTAAATGTGTTGTCATTTGATACAGTATGTGAGCAATCCTGGTGTGCAGCTCAGAGACAAAGCAATAAAGAAGAATTTAACTGCCAGTGCAGGTTTTTTACTGCTGTGATGGGTTGGCCATTTAGGGAAGTGTCTGAACTCTGGCAATCTGCTCGTGTTTGCTCAGGATAGGTATGGAAACTGCATAATTCACACTCTCTGACCCACCTCCTGGCAGCTTCTTCCTGCTTCCTGAATCTGTGATAAAATGTGCTGAAGGTATCTCTTTTTTTCCCCTTTTTTCTTGTGCTTCAAGAAATTCTCTAGTGGCTAAACCTGGAACTTGAATAGCCTTTTAATGTTACAGGATAATTGCAAGGAATGGTAAAATGAGTGTATCTTTTTTATTTGTGGAAATAGATACTATTGAGAATTTTAGATACCATAACCAACCAGCATGTATTTTTATATAAAAGCTTAAATGTTCTTATTGCTATTCTACTAAAATGTGGTCAGAGTTTGCCCTGAATTATTGAATTAATAACTGATGAAGTATAAAGTCCATTAAATACTACCATAGTCATGAATCCTATTGTCTTGAGACAAAAGAGGAAAGTCAAATCTGTGAAAAATTACTTCAGTTTCAGAAAACTAAAATGAGAAAAGGCAAGATGCTATTTAAAGCCTTGAGGTTTTTTGTATTTTATTAGGGTAGATAAAACTGCAAACATGCGCCTTTAATTACTAGAGCTGAGTGTAAGTATTTGCAGCATCTATGACATTACAATTGGAAAGGCATGCTTTATGCAGGTAGTAGCTTTCCATCATTAATAATTCCATGAGGCTTTTTGTTTTCATCCCTGAGGAAGTGTTTCTTTGACAAAGTCAGAAAAACTGAAGTAGAAGGGGAAGCTCTAAATAAAACACAAAAAAATTATTCTACCAATAAAAAAAGACAAAGCAAAACAGGAAAAAGCCAATTGAAGGCAGAATGGAGAAAGAGTTAAAATGAAGTTGCTGTGAGAGTTGCATTGGGTATCTAACCTTGCCTTTTCTTTTTTGCCAGGTCTTTATACCCATTTGTAAAAATGAAAATACAGAATTCTCTTTATAAAAACATCAGTGATAGCCTGAATGCTAAAAAACTTACGGGAGCTCAAGGGAAGACAAGGAAAATTCATGGAAGAGAAATTCAGTGAAGTTTAGAAAATAGATATCACATATGACTTAGGAGGACTCTGAGCTAAAAATATTTGGAAGCTATAATGGTATTATACACAGCAGCTCTTGCCTAACCATCTGCTTATCACGGCTGTTGGAGACAAAGTACTGACTGCAGAGACGTGTGGCTTTGCTCTGTGTGAGAAAAGAGGCTTGAAGTTTAATAATGTTGAGCATAATTGATTTGCATTTAAATGTAATGAGGGAGAAGTTTTGAAAGTGAATAGTCAATTAACATGCAAGGGGAATCAAGTGTCTCTGTGCATAGGTGACAGATACGCTCATGTGCTTAGGCAGGAATAAATATGTCCCTTTTGCTCTGTAAGTGCATTGCAACATCTCAATATCAAGAGAGATCTTTACAAAGTCCTTGATAAGGTATTCAGCTGCTGGGACAGGGCAATAGAATCAGAATAAATTTTTCACTTCATAGGCAATCCTTCATTTTATACTTGAACAGTGAGCATAATTTTGAAAGTAAATTGTGTAGTTGCAAGAAATCATGAACTGAGTGTTGCAAAACAAAACCCTGAAGAACAATAAATTCAAAGCAGAATATCTGGGTATTCCTTGTATCACAAAGTTGAATAAAGGAAGCCAAAAGAAAAGCATGTGTAGGGTAAACTGTCGTTGTATTTCAGCAATGTGTTGACAGGTTAATGGTAGGTTTAGAGTAACAGTGTAAAGTCTTAGAAATGCTTTGAAACGTACTTTAAATCTATCAAATATGTATATTTAGCACGTTAATAAGATATCTGGAGAAGAAACAGCTGATGAGTAGTGGTGCTGTATAAAAAGTTGTACTCTCCCAGCTTAGGGAATAAATTTGTGTCTTTGAAAGATCAAGGAAGTGTGAATCAGACTATTCTGAATTTTTACTGTGCAAGGACTGTAGGAGCTGCAAAACCTATGAGTAAACCTGCATCTAGGTGAAAAGTGAAATGGAGCAAGCCTAAAGAGGTTCTTTGTCAGTGGTCACAGGAAAAGCAAAAACCTGTAGGAAAAGAACAAGCAACTCCCTGCATTCTTACAGGGCAATTATGTTAACAATTAATTAAATCTGATGCCAAAGTATTAAAATGAAAAAGATATTCATACTGAGAAAATAAGAGTAAATAAAAGGCTATTATTTTAAATGTAAATGTAAGCTAGACAGACCTTCCTTTGTATTTCCAGTTGGTACTGTAAGCATAGGCCAGACAGAACCCAGAAATTGTGGGAAATAAAAAGCAGCATATTGTTTATCAGTGAATGTGCTGGCCTATGAAGACCTTCTGAGCACAGCAAGAGAGGAAAGCAGAATGGCAATCAAGTAAAACAAAATTACATGTGATGTGGTCATAGTTCTATTTGAATTATATCTACTAGACTAGAAAAGTAAATTGGGCTACCAAGGTACTGTTAAATAAAGGAAATTGTGGCTAAGTATCCTATTTGGAAGTAGTTGGATATGAACAGTCGCAGCTAGAAAAAGGTAGTGTACAAGTTGAACTGGAAGCAGTCTTACAACAAAGTCAGTGCTTTCTTTAATAAAGCCTCTCTTAGCAGTAGATGTGCTGTGATTAAAGGGAAGGGTATGTGATATTGTTATTATTGCATCTTGGTTTGTTTCCTGTGCCTGAAGACAGGACGGCAGCAAAACAGAAAGCAGCTGCTCCCTGCCCCTTTAAGAGCTTTTAAAAGCCACAGTTCCTAATGCACTTAAAACACCTTCAGTACTTGCCAGTGGAAACTCCCAAGCCAAGTAGACTGAAATATGCATAACACTCTTCTTACTCAGAAAGCATAAATACAGCCTGAGCATACAGTGAGAACATCAGGCTATAGAGGTATATTGAAACCTCTCTGCTTAACAAGCTCGGTGTCTGTCACAAAGCAGAATGTAGACAGCATCTAAGAATAAACATTTTCAAGTAGTGATATCTGCAGTTTTGTCAGGATGCCCAAGCATTGGGAGAAAATTTCTGTCTGCCTTCAAGTACTTGTGGGGAGAAAGGCACATTCTTGGTGTAGATGATGCTGACTGACATCCAGCTCACAGAGTAGGAACGTGCTCAGAGCTGCTTTGAAAGGCTGCAATGCAAAGCTGTCACGGATGGCTAAATATGGCTGTAGCAGTTGTGCTGTGTATTAGACCAAACTGCAGCATGAGGCAATGAAAATAAAAAACATCCTCTATGGAAGGCAGAAGGAGGGATGGGTCTTTTTACTGCAGATCACTATTTTGAGAACTGCCACAATATTGAGGTTCTAGCATAGAGCACAGTGCTGAAACATGTCAACAGCTGTAGCACCTCAGACAGTTTAGAAAATAGATGCTTCTCTGGCTGTTCAGCAGAGCAATGACTTGGTGTAATGCAGTTTTATTAATATGTCACAGTCAGTTGTAATAGAGCCACGTGAGCACTTAAAAGAGCTGGGGCTCTTAAAAATAACTGCCAGTCAAAAAGTGACATAAGGCAAGTCATTTACAATTGGACACAATGATCTTAAGGGTCTTTTCCAGCTTAAATGATTCTGTGATTCTATTGGTAGCAGGCTACTACTGTGCTTAAATTCAAGTTTAAAGCATATTTGGCTTCTAAGCCTGTCCATTACTTTGCCTAGCCCCCTACATGTGAGAACTCATCTGTGTGCTGGTGGTGACTGGTGCTGTGATTATACACACAGGATCAGCTGGTGTGCCAAGGGATGCCTGTAATTCTGGAAGCATGAAAATGCACTGGGTGAGAAGACACAGCATGGCCACAGCACAGCTGTGACTAACTGGTTTTATTTTTGCTTCATGGTTTTGGGGATAGTTTTGCGTGCCCTCACTGCCCCCAGTCTGTCCAGAATATATTTTCAGCATTTGGAGTGTGATTTAGATCAACTGTTTAGGTGTCCCTCTATTTGTTTACTGTTGTCACTAAGTAATATTTGAATCCTAAGGCCAACATAGCAACTCCCCTAAATTTAGCTGAGAGTAAACATGTCAGAGCTGTGGAGAGCTTGCAGCTTTCACAAAAATTGTAGCCCCCTTTTTAAGGGGGATTTGAGCCCAATAGCTACCTGCTATACATGGTTTGCAAGCAGTCTAGTCAGTGCATATATGGGTTGGAATTTGTCTGACTATCCTTAAGGTTTGGATATGGCCAGAGGGAGGAACGTGACATTTTTCAGAACATTGGAGGTGTGGTGGGATGTGTGGCAGAATGGTGCCATGTTTAGGACTCCAAAGCCAGCCCATTGCTGATCTGCTTCTAGAATAGTGTGTATCCCCCTAGATAGGGGAAAAAGCCTAGACTGAGGCAAAGGCGTTACCAGGTGGAAAATAAGTGGTTAAAATAGTTTTCATGAATGTTGATAGCTGGAAAAAGAGCCTTCTCACTTTTTGTTTCTCTGGGGAGTGAGGGCATATTTTAAATTTTGAAGAAAAAATTAGAACAAAAACATTTTAATTCTAAAACAACACTGAAAATGTTTTACAGGAACTGTTGCCTCACGTGTCTCTTTTCCAAACTCTGGGTTTATGTTTGCCTCAGTATAATGCAAGAGCACTTCAAAGCACAGCCCGTGCAGGGCACCTGGTTTTGTGTGTGGTGCTGCTCTGAGTTGTGCATCAGTCTTTTGAGGCTCATGGAGCTGATGCTGTAATTTTGCATATAAAAAGCTGTATTAATTGTTGCATTTCAAATGCATGCCCTTGACTGAAAATCGTCTGAGGGATAAAAATATGTTCTAGGCAGTGTTTCATACAATATGCACTTTACAGTTTACTTCATAAGGTAGCATGTTCATAGTCACTGCTCTAAAAGTAAATCAGACAGAGTAGTAATTTCCAGTGTAATATTGTACAAAAATGAGCAAATGGTTTATCCTGGCTTTTAAGAAAAAGTATAGGAGCATTGATTTTCTCCCATCATGTTGCTTTTCATCTGTAAACTGCTAGCAGGATTATTAAGTACTTGATGAACTCTTAAAATTGCAGATTACCTATGGGAAAGAGCAATGTCTTTTTATGCTAGATATTTCCTGAATATTGTAATAATAACTTCTTCAGGGAATAAATAATAGTTTTCCTATTAACATAAAACTGTGTTCTTTGCTTAAAAGATTAAATCTTATTGGAGTTTTCACCTAAAGTAACAGTTTGATAAATGGTTACTGTAATTAAGTTAGTGTAATTAATTTCATAATGAGCTTTTCAAGAACCTGTGTGATTTAATGTATCTCAAAGATGGAAGTCACGTGTTTTGGTCATCCTGCACAGGAGATACTCTGGATAATAGGACAGCTAATTAGCAATTGAATGGTTTCACACGAAAAAGCCATATTATAATTTAGAGTAGGACTTTCACCTGCATTGTTAAAGTGGATTGGGTAGGTGTGGTGATAAGGATATAGAGGGATGACCAATAAGTGAGACTAAGCATTTTTTTTTTTTTTAACTGGGACATGGAAGTTATTATAGCTTAAACAATATAGCAGAAATAGCTTCTGCTTCAATTTTTACGTAGTCTGATTTCAATTTTCTTCATAAGTTAATTCTATCAGACAGTAGTGACTTTATAGTTGTGCTCTTTCTGTCTTCTAGCAGTTCCTCAGGATTTCCTATGTGTCTCTTTCTCCAGTCAGCATCCACTCCTTTTGCCAGTGTGGCTGGTCTCCTTACCTGTGCATTCACATTTAGCATTGCCTTCAGCCTGCCTTCATCCCAGCTCTACCAGGATTTTTGTTCTCAGGCAAACTCTTCTCTATGCCGAATCCCAATTTCTTATTCCAAAATATGGAGGAAGAAAACCTTCTTGAGGAAACAGTCAGATGTATCTTAAGCAGCAAGAAGGGTTTAAAATAATTTCCATATTTGTGCACAGAAATGAGTAATTATTTTGACTGAAAATTCAGGAGAGAGACAGCCGGGTGGGAATATCAGTCTGAGACAGATGCTTCAATGTATAATTTCAGCACAAACTCTAATTTGGCCAGGATACAAGAAACTGAAAGCAGTTAAAGTGTTTCAGGCTTTAAAGAGAAGAAATTTGATATAGTGGTTGCTTTTCTAGAGTTCTGCTGTGAAGTCGCACTTGTATAATTCATATTTAGGTTTATGTGAAGTAATTTTGCAATCTTATCCTGGAATGTCTGGCTGGAAGAGGGGTGATGCCTATATCACACCCATCCTCCCAGGAAGTTTCCTCATGTAGGTAGGCCAGAAGAGTCAGAAATAGCAGTGCTGTCAGCAGTTGTGATAAGCACTGCTGAGTGGAAGGGGTGCAGAGGGGCAGATGTGCATTGCTGGTCATTGTCATACAACTTTCTGGTTCAGCCTTTTTTTGTGGTTTTAGAGAAAGAGTGAGACTGTGTTAGGAGGAGGCTGAGCTTTTGTTTGTTTTCATACCTCCTACTATTTAACTACCAATTCATTTTCACTGCCCATTGTGGGGTTTTTTCTTCCAGAAAGAAGTAGAAATAGATTTCCACAAGAAGATTCTTTCTAAAGAGTTTTTTTCCTCTTATGTAAGAATAGGTTTGTCTAGCCTAGTGAACCCATCTCTTTTAAGGAAGAAAACCAGCATATTGAAATATCCATTCTGGTTCTTTGCAGTTTCAGTTTTGAGTAAAACTTTTCCCTTGCTAGTTTGCTAGCTTTTAAAACTTGTTGACTTCTTTTTTCATGTTATTCTTTTTTTTCTTTTACTTTCTTTATTTTATCTTACTAGCCTTTTATATATAAGATTAATATAAGTAGTCCCCTTCTAAATGACTATATTTTGACCGTATGCAATATAATCCTACTGTGTCAGAGACAGCTGAAATCTCAGAATAACTTTCATAACATTTATTAATTTTTATTGCTTTTAAGCTTTTGTTATAGCTTTAAGCTGCTTATTGTTACATATTATTTCAAGCAAGATCTTCATAATGTCTTTTGGTGGAGGTTATTTCTGCCATTTGAAAGTACTGTTTGTTTTGATGTAATGTAGAATCAGAAGAATAAAATCCTGTTTCCAGAAAACTGATTTCTTGCGAATGTAGTTCTGTGAAACTCGGTGTGTGTGGGAAGAGATGCTGGCATACTCTAGAGTGATAGACTGCTGAATATAATTTGTTAAATGAAATTCATCCCTCATTTAGTAATACTACTTTGTTAGGAAGTAATGTATTTTTTATATGGAGATAATCCAAAATCTTGGTAATCTGGTGTCTGTGCAGATTCTCATCTTTTCAGAGGTGCTAATTTTTTTGTCTTGGGCAAATACTTCTGTAAGAGATTAGATTCTGTTTGCATAAATAGCTGCTGCTTTCAGTTTTTAAAGATGTACTGTTGTAAGTAACATTCCATTGCTCTGCAGAGAGTTTAAGAACTGCTGTTTCATACCACAGAGATCCACCAGTTTATTACTTTGGGTAATTATATATGTGTGTCACATTTGCTCTTGTAAATGGTAACTTTGCCAATAGCAGATACTGTCTCTGAAGTAATTTGGGGTTTACTGAAGTATGGTACTAGAGAGTGCTCCTGCTATCAGATATCCACAAATGCCATATCTGACCACTAGGAAAATTCTGGTTTTTTATCACTGTAGTATTATCACTGAGCATATTGATTGTTAGATGAGACTCAGAAGAAAGATAACAGATTATTTTTCTTCAATATGAAAACGATTCATTATACTCTAGATCAGATGAGCACACTATTCTGTTTTCTAGGGCTGAATTGTTGTGGAAGACTTTAGATATTGCCCATTTTCATCAAATAGTGACATCAAACAACTGTTGGAGACTTCTCTTGGAAGTCTGTTCTTCCCCACCTCCTGTACACAGGGGTTTTTTATTTATTTGTTAAATGTTGTATGTAATATTAATTTTTCCATCCTAAGTTCCATATATATAATTCTACCACAGTTACAGTAGAGAGCAAATCTCTTGGTTTGCTGGTTTCAGCTCTGGTATACACCCAGTATGTTCAGGTATTGACTGCTTTTTTTCACTGCCTCTTTTCTGGCTTAGGGCACGTGGAACATACTTGTAACTGCATCCATGTTTCTGAATTCCTTTAAACAATTTGGCTCATACTTGACTCTCAGATAGACAGTACTGGCATAATCCAGAAAAAAGTTGGTTATTCTGCCTGTTTAGGAAGAGTTTTCCTTATTCTGCTGTCTTTAACTGTTGTTTTTCATCTCCATGTAAATTTGTTTCTTTGTTGCTAGAAGTTTTCATGCACACAGTTCAGCATTCAGTAACTTTACTAAATAGGCTGGTGGTTAAATTAAATAAAAATTATAGCATTATGTGAATATGATGATATGTATTGTTAGAGTCTGCCTAAAGCTGAGTAAGTTTAAGAGTTCTTAAATGCAAGAAATGCATACCCAGAAATGCATCCTATATTGTCATCAAATGCTTGACTGTATGCAAGATGTACAGACAATTTTTGCAAGCAGTTGAACTTTAGTCTCACTCTGAAGATTGTCCATACTGATTAATGTGTGACCATTTCCTGGATGGTTTCAGCAGCAACATTTGCTCATTGGCTTCTTACACAGGTCCTTCCCCACAAGAGACAAATTCAGAGTCCCTTAATTATTTCAAGAGCTTTGTCTGCATTACACTCTTATTTAACTGTAACTTCTTAATTTTTAGTGGGCTCTGCAGCCCAGAGTGTGTTGTTTCTTAGCTGATTATCAGTCTCAAACTTCTAGTCTTTATTGCAGTATTGCAGTATTCTTTCTTAAATGTTGATGTGGTTCCCTGAAGAAAGGCTTTTAGACCTAAAAGCTTATTTAGTTTCCCTTGCACTCCTTTTTCCAACTTGTATATAGCTGCTAAAATGAGTGGTGTCCAAAATATTAAATTACTCTTCTATTGAATTTCTCTGCCACCAAAGATGTGGTTGTTCTAAGTGAAAAATGTCCTTGTAATTGGTTATGCAATGTAAAGGAATAATAGTTAATTTTCAAGACAGTTTTTCCAAGAAAACTTCAGTGAAAAATTATATAATTGTTCACTTGTTAGGCCCTTGTGAATGTTGTTTTCTATGTTTTACGCGTAATTAAGGGCCATCATTTCACTGTATCCTGATTTAAGTTTCCTGGTTTTGTAAATTGTTATTCCCTCCTTCATCCCTGCAAACTGCTACTAGACAAAAAATTCTGACTAAGTAAAACTTTTTTTACCCACCTTGGTTTCTTCTCTGAAGATATTTATGCAGTCTTTTTGCTGTGTCTAAAATGCTTCAGCTGTCCCCAAAGGCAAATAGACACAGCAGGGGTTGTGTCTTTCCTACTGTGAGTAAAATAGGCTTGTTTTGGGCAAAAGAAAATTGGGAGAGATGAGGTGTACAAATCTGACAGAATACTGGTATTACTATTCCAGCCATTCCTGAAACAACTTATTCATAAGTTCTTTACTTAGGACCAGTAAAGTAATTAAAAATTAGGCCACCTTCTGATTGGCGGCTCACTGTTAATATTTTGTTTAAATGTTTTCTTTGAATGTTTTTGGTTTAAATATATTTTGTATTTTTACCAAAGTTACTGAGCTAGTATTTTTATTTGGTATGTTGTTCTTTTGCAAAAATTGGTCAAACTTTGATGTACTTTTATTGTCTCCAGATGCATCAGTTAAAGGCATCTTTAGGAAAGGCAACAATATGGATTAAGAGTACCATGCATTTTCAAGTGGTTGTCTTTGCCTTCTTCTTGCATTCTTTGTTTGTCTTATTATGATGATAGTTCTCTCCTGTTTGTTAAATTGAGAAATCCTATTGAATAAATGAAACCTGATTTGATTTAACTATCTACATAATAGAATTTGTGATACTTCATGTAGCATCACTGAAGAAACGTCTTCTGTTACTGAACTTCACTGCAATTAGACATAATTAATCTCTTCTCCTCTTACACTTCTCAGTTTGTATTTTGAATTGGCAACTTAATGGTGAATTAATTTTCTGTTCTTACCAGTATGAAATCATAACTAGGTTTAAAGTAAAGACAATTTTCAGTAATCTAAATATAAAAACTGTGTAGAATGAAGAATATGGAGGAATCTGTCAGCTTGTGTTTTAGATTGTGAACTTCTGAATTGTCCAGATGAAAAAAAGGTCACTTGTATGAAGTCAATAGAATATGAAGAAAGCTTCAATAACCACTATTCTTTAGTGAATTATGGTGCCTTCATAGTACTAGATGTTCTTAAATTAAATGTGATTGCTGGTGTATTTTTTCAAGTAGTAACTTGGTCTTTGGCGCAGATGCCCAGATTGGAGACAATTGAAGGCATTGTGTAACGTTTGGATCTGTAGATGTATTTTGTCTTTCAATATCCAAAATATTTCACTTCCACTACAAATGAGGTGCTATACATTGTTTTCCTTGGATGAAGAACAGGTTTAATGTGAACTATAGAAAGCATTTTAGTCCCATTTTATCGATGAAGGTTATTCAGGGATTTGGAACCAATATAAGTTTAGAGGTTTGCTCAGTTAATTAAAATTAAACAGCAGAGTTTTTCACTGTGTATCTAATTGTAAAATACAGTTCATTTCATAATTCATTAGTTGTAGTAATACCTGTCACAACTTGTTTTCTTACGTCTCTTCAAATACCTTCTGAAATTTGAACACTCTAACATGACTCCTGTGAATTCATTTGCTTGCACATTTAGTGTGATACAGTGAATCACTTAGAAAACTAAGGAAAGCATTTTACATTTGAAACCTAAATTAACATTTCACATACTTAATTACTTCATAGCATATTAGTCTTTCTTTCACTAGGACACTTTTAAAATTGATAATTTCTTCTTTAAAATGTCCTGTTTCTTCTTTTTATGTGGTAATTTAAATGTTTTATTGATATCTTTGTTTTTTTCTCAACAGTTTTCAAAATCTGGCTAATGTGATGGCATAAACTACTAAAGTATTTGGATTACATGATGGATATCAGCAATGATGATTGATAATATTTGAGTGGTACAGTAAGAGTCTGCTGTATGAAATGCCAGAAGTTTACATTTCTTCTAGTTTTGTAATGGTAAGTTTTTTTATACTTTTACTAAGGAAATAATAGCTTTCTTTCTTGGCATGTAAGGTGTATTTCTTGAGAAAGTATCATATCACCAAATCAGGAAAGATGTCTTTCTTACATATGATTTCTAAAGTCTATTGTGTTCAGAAGTAATTGCTAACCAAAGTATGCACTTAAATTTGGTTTAAGTTACTGTATTGGTACTGATTTGAAATGTCAGTTACTCACCCCTAATGTGTGCTAGCTTTAATTAGAACAACCTAGGGGAAATGGAATCTGTAAATAAGGTTTGGGTTCAACCCCAAATGGGATCACTATCCAGATGGTATTGAGCTTGCATGCAAAGGGAGAGTATGCAGTCAAGTCTATCCATGTGGAAAATAGGTGTAAAAACCATTATAGAAAACACATAGTGTTTTGCTCTCTTCAGTCAGTTGCTGATGTTTGACCATTTGCTGCTTGACATATTTGTATTTTCTCTTAAGGCAGAGTGTGTTGGAGGGCTCACACTTATTTACTTTTAAGTGGACAGAATGAAAGTTAGTGCTGCAGCATCTCTTTAGCTATATTTTCAGGAATACAAACAGTGCACCTTTCCAGGCATTCATCTAAGACTGCAGGAGTAGTTAACAAGCAGGAAGGTTGTAGCAGCACAAATAAATCACAGTTTTGAGACCATTTGAAATTTTTACTTTGTAATTGTTTTTTCTTTGTTTCACAAAATGATGTGCTGTCATACACAGTTGTGTATGAGCTATACCACATGTACACAGAATTAATGTGCTTTCCTCTACAGTTTTGTCCAAAACTACACCAAGCAATGCTGTTAGGATACATTGCTTTCCTTAAGAAATGCTGCTTGCATTGTGAATTCCTAAGCACACAATGCAGTAAATACTGGTAATTGTTTTACAGAATTGTATTGGATGAGAGTGTACTTGTCTTGTCCCATTCTCTTTTCTGTTCTAGGACCATCTGACACTTAAATTTGGGAGAATTTATGAATTTATGTTCTTGTTTTCCCCTTCTTCACTGAAAATGAAAAATGCCTCTTGAAACAATTTTCTCCATTTGTTATTTTCAGCATTTCTAAATAATGTGTGAAAGGTTTGATTCCATATTTAAAATTTGTAGTCTTCACATCATATGACAGTTGAAAGGATTTGTATAATCTGGAATTTGGGTAGATGATAAAGGGAAGATGTGCCATTATGCACAAATGTGAAATTAATCTATTCATTAGCAAGGCTATTATGACAGGTCTGTGGTGATATGGAGTTTGACACATTGAACTTCTAAAGATTAAATTAATAGAAGGGTAAGACTGAACAGAGTTCTCTTAAAAATTATTTTGAGATGCTGGGCAGGTCAAGTACTTCTACATTTCACCCTGTGAAATACAGGCACTCTTAAATGGGATGTTTTAAACTTATCTTTGAGTCTGACTTTACTTGAATCTGATCTGAGTGGTGATCCATCTCACCAGCTGAAACAGCCTTCCAGTACCTCAGATGAGATTCCTGATGGAGTTAGGCTTTTGTTGTCAGGAGTGATACAGAAGTAGGAGAGGTCCCAGGTGGGTATAAGAAAAAATATTTTTGCTTTAAAGACTGGAACAGGTTGCCCAGAGAAGTGGTGGAATATCTGTACTCAGTGTTTTGCAAGACTCAGCTGGATAATGTTCCATGTAACAAAATCTGAATTTAGGCCTCATGTTCATTTGAATGGGAGGTTGGATAGAGTTGCCTCCCAAAGGCCTTTCCAGCTGGAATGATTTTATGATTCTGATTCAGAAGTTTTGTTTTATTTAATTTTTACTAATAATAACTGTAAGTATTTTTAATGGTGTGCTTTATTTTTTTAATTCCTTGCTAAATTAGAATTGCAGTTCTGTTTTGTTATATATGAGAGATTTGTTTTTTCTTTAAGCAACAACTGAGTAAGCAAATGCAATTTTAATGGTTTACTTTTTAGTCTGTGAAACCATGTAATTGGAAACTGTGGGATATTAAAAATGCAGTCTCGTATTTTTAACTTAAACAGAAAAATGTAAATAATAATACCAATACATTTTAATATATGTACAATACATTAAAATAGTGTATTTTAGTAACTAGAGCCTAACTGGGACATTCCAGCCTTACATAAGGCATAAATATGAGCAATACTCACACAAGTACTAAAGCCAGAACAACCACAAATACCAAGTCAGCTACTTTGTAGCTGAGATGGAAAAATTCAGTGCACTGAAGAAATGCCACAGAAAGAAGCGGTATGAATACACTGAATGGGCTTATTCAGTTTTACATTGGTACCTTTGTGACAATACATTGTTCACATTTGCTCTGTCTCTAGGTGTTATTTAATATTTTTTTCTGACTGTTTTGTTTACCTTTTTTTGAAGGTTTCCCAATGAGTGGATCACAATGAACATACTTTAGGGACTTGCCATAGTATGGCTGCTTCTCGATCTACTCGTGTTACAAGATCTACAGTGGGTTTAAATGGTTTGGATGAAAATTTTTGTGGTAGAACATTAAGGAACCGCAGTATTGCTCATCCAGAGGAGGTCTCAGCCCATCCTCAGATCCGATCCAGGTCACCAAAGAAGAGGCCAGAGTCTGTGCAAACTCAGAAGGGCAGCAACGGTAGCAGAACTACTGATTTGAAACAGCAGAGTGCTCGAGAGTCATGGGTGAGCCCTAGAAAGAGAGGGCTGTCCACTTCAGAGAAAGATAATGGTGATAAACAAACTGTGGAAACTAGCGAAAAAAAACAAGCAGAACCTGTTTCACCAGTTTTGAAAAGAATTAAACGCTGCCTACGTTCAGAGGCACCCAACAGTTCTGAGGAAGACTTGCCCACTAAGGCAGAGAAGGAGTCATTGGAGCATAAAAGCTTAGTGTCGGACAATGATGCAGCCTCCACGGGGACTAAGCGAGCTTGTCGATGTCTTATATTGGATGATTGTGAGAAAAGGGAAGTTAAAAAGGTGAATGTCTGTGCAGAAGGGTTTAATAATTCTGCAGTAGTTGGGGAGGTTGCAGGTTATCAGACTGTCAATGGAGTTGGTGAGAGAGACTCAAATTCTCTTAACTGTGATGACTGTCAGGTTGATGGGAACGCTAAGCAGAACAGTGCTGGCTCCCATACGCCCAAGGACAAAACAGTAGCAGAAAATGGAAACTCGTTTGCCCATTCTTCATTGCTGCTTAATAGCAGCAAAGAGGACAGTGTTGTAGACCATTATGTGCCTTGCACAAACTCTCAAGAACAGGTAAAGTTAGAGGACCACAAACCAATAAATGACTGCTTGCCTGAGGAGCATGCTAATCAGGCATTTGAGCCAGCTGCAGGGTCCTTTTCTGAAATCCAGTCATCTTTGTTAAGGGATTCGGAGGAGGAGGTGGATGTTGTAGGAGATAGCAGTGCCTCTAAGGAACAGTGTGCTGAAAACACCAGTAGCAACCTGAATACTCACCAAGACAGTGCATCAATCTCAGGTGAACCTGAACCACATTCTTCAGTGCTGAACTGTGTTTCGGCTCAGATGACAAATATGTTGGAACTTCAAGAACACAGATACACGTTGAGAACTTCGCCACGAAGGGCTGCCCCTGCCAGAAGTAGCCCTCCTAAAAATAACTCTCCTTGCAGAGAAAATGGACAGGTTGAGGAAAATAATCTTAGTCCTACTGAAAAGAATGTACCTGTAGGTATTAATAATATCAATGGATCTCCCAAAAAGTCTGAAGAAATCAAACAGAATGAAAAAGAGAGAAATAGTAATACAGGGGATCGTGGGAGTGATGGACTAAGAAAGCCACTTTCTGAGTCTAGGCTTGTTGCTGGATTTGTACCATCTGCCAAAGAGAGTGCCAACATCCACACTGCAGAGGAGGATGAGGAAGAGCCTGATGTGTATTACTTTGAATCAGATCATGTGGCATTGAAACACAACAAAGAGTATGTGTAACTATGGTAACCATGAATTCTGCTTTTGTTTCTTACCAAAAATATAATATTATTACAAAAATTATTAAGTATTTAACATAGTTCCACAAAAATTTAAGTGCTTTATAATTTTCATACTCTTCAGTCTTCATTTTTCTTGTTTCTACCTCAAACAAAATTAAACTCTATTTAATATGCAGTATGGTACAGCAATGTGGTTTATACATTTCTAGCAATCAGGATTCTTGAGCCAGAACTTGGTTTTTTTGAGTTTCTTTGGGTATTTGTTTCTTTAAAAATGCATCTACTATTTATTTTCTCTTAAAAGCTAGCTAGAAGGAAAATCAAAGGAATTACAACCTTTAATTAGATTTCAGTAATTTATCAGCATATCCAATGGACACTGTAGATAAAGCTTATACAATTGTCATTTTGCTGTACATAAAAAAGTTAGATTCTTTCTTCAGTGTCATGGGAAACAACTCAGCATTATTATGTTCAGGAAGATGAATTTAACAAATGCAGCAAGTTTCTCCAAAGTAAATTGTGTCTACATTGCTCTTTATATTAATTACATGTAAATATAAGAATATAATTATTGTTATTGTTGTTATTATTATGCTCTGAGTCGTTTCAATGTTTATCATCTGATTGTCTGTGAGTAGAACTGTGGTAACTATACCTTGTGGTAAATGTGCAAGAGCTTTTGAAACAAAAGGGCAATTCACTGAAGAAAGTGTCCATGGAAAAATTTGTATTCAGGTAGTAGATCAGGACACAGTTTTTTATTTCAGTCTTTGCAATGCTGTTTTGACTCCTGTGTTTTGCTCTTTATTAGGTGTTCTGTATTTTGTTGTGAATTCTGAAAGGTCAAGTGCAGATGATCTTCATTTTGCTTCGTATGAAGGGTTGAAGCACTGGTGGTAGTTCAGTGTAAATGTTCACAGCACAGTTACTGTGAATGTGGGGCACAAGGCACAGATGATTGTTTAATCCAGTATGACTGGGTTTTTGATATTAAGAGTTGCATTGTTTATATAGTAAAATTTTGTTTGGTATTGGATATGGATAAATAATTTTAATCAGAAAATTTTGAATTCAAGCATGGTTTAGACAAACTATGATTTCAAAATAATGATCAAATATTTGCAGCTTCACCCATCAGTCCAAAGTGGACACTTTCCCAGTAGATAGAAAGAAAATTACAAATGGGGAAAATGGACTGTTGTCTTTTGACTCTCTTAGGAAGATTGTGGATCTGTATGATATATTACTTCATCAGAGATGTTAGTACACAGATTCATTAGTAATGTGGTTTGGTGTAGGGGGTCATATTTATTATAAATACTATAAAAAGAACAGTAATTTTTTTCTATTCTTAAACACAGATCTGAATTGTCCTTGGAAATTTCAGGTGTGTGCCCTAGTGTTGGCTTTTGAACATACCCAGTTCTGAAGAAATGGTTAGTTGTTGTTCAGATTGGCAGCCTGTCTGTGAGACCTTGTTGGGGAGCTTTTGAAATTGCAAGTAGGACTTGGTAGCTTGCAACTAACTTGTTGCCTGAATGCAAAATTCCAAAAGTGGTTATTGTTTTTATTCTGTATTATATTTCTACTTTCCCAAAGGGAAGCATGCTACTGAGGGGGGGAGGGAGTGTTAGCCTTATCTTTTCTTCATTTAAAAAAATTTTGATAGAACTGGTAAACTACAGCCATCCTTTTTTGTTGTTTACATTTATAAGAAAATAAGCCTGGTGTATTGATGGTTCTGCATGGTAATGGGATCCTTCTAAAGACCTGAAGTCAATATTTTGACATATGAGTGCAATTGTCATTTATCCAGAATTTCATGCTTCAAGAGTAAATCATGTGGAGTGCACCATGTCCTCTATCCAGTTTTAAAAATAGCAAAGTTCATTAGCGGATGCTCTTAATTCATGTGTAACAGATTTTGAATAGTGTCTTAATTATACCCTTGTTTAATCATTTGGTACTTATTTTCTAAAGTATTAAAGTAAAAGGAAAACCAAACTCTGCCAGTTTATCTGAAATGTATTCCCTGATGGGTCAGATGCAAAAAAATCCAGGGTTCCCGTGCTATTAATGCAGGTTCAGCTGGAGGTAAAGGATATTCACTTTGCTTGTGGTAGTTCTGGCGATGCCAAATGTTCTGGTGTTCTGCATGTCACATCAAATGGTACAGATTTGGTTTTCAAATTTCAGGTGTGTGCCCTAGTGTTGGCTTTTGAACATACCCAGTTCTGAAGAAATGGTTAGTTGTTGTTCAGATTGGCAGCCTGTCTGTGAGACCTTGTTGGGGAGCTTTTGAAATTGCAAGTAGGACTTGGTAGCTGGCAACTAACTTGTTGCCTGAATCCAAAATTCCAAAAGTTGTTATTGTTTTTATTCTGTATTATATTTCTACTTTCCCAAAGGGAAGCATGCTACTGAGGGGGGGAGGGAGTGTTAGCCTTATCTTTTCTTCATTTAAAAAAATTTTGATAGAACTGGTAAACTACAGCCATCCTTTTTTTGTTGTTTACATTTATAAGAAAATAAGCCTGGTGTATTGATGGTTCTGCATGGTAATAGGATCCTTCTAAAGACCTGAAGTCAGTATTTTGACATATGAGTGCAATTGTCATTTATCCAGAATTTCATGCTTCAAGAGTAAATCAAGTGGAGTGCACCATGTCCTCTATCCAGTTTTAAAAATAGCAAAGTTCATTAGCAGATGCTCTTAATTCATGTGTAACAGATTTTGAATAGTGTCTTAATTATACCCTTGTTTAATCATTTGGTACTTATTTTCTAAAGTATTAAAGTAAAAGGAAAACCAAACTCTGCCAGTTTATCTGAAATGTATTCCCTGATGGGTCAGATGCAAAAAAATCCAGGGTTCCCGTGCTATTAATGCAGGTTCAGCTGGAGGTAAAGGATATTCACTTTGCTTGTGGTAGTTCTGGCGATGCCAAATGTTCTGGTGTTCTGCATGTCACATCAAATGGTACAGATTTGGTTTTCTACCCTTCATCAGTTTGGGATTATTATGGGTGATTATTTCTCTGGTTTATGTTTCTGTTCTCTTTGAAAAGCCAGCTCAGACAAGAGCATCTTGGCTAGGCTGAGGAGGCAGAGTTCGCCAGGAGGGCATTAGGGCATTAGTATAATTCTTTGGATGTTCCATGGCAGAAAAAAAATAATATATTCCCCTGTGTCATAGATTCTACTTTATATGGCTGTAAATTTATATTATTTCTTGTTACATTACATAGCTTGGTGACATGTATTCATGCAGTTGGTTTTCACTCTCCAAGAAATTATTGTGACATTGAGAAAATATGAATATACTGAAACCTTTAAGAGCCATTGATAAGACTTGCTATAAGAAAAAAAAAAGCCTAAATTTAAATTGTTGTGTTTCTGTATGTATTTTGATGCTTTTTGGATATTAACATGTTTAAGCAATATTCATATATTAATTTTTCTGGGAAAACTGGATGATATAATAGGAAAAAACAGCTACCACAGATTATGAAATACTGTTATTCAGAGAGAGGGCTGAAATGATGGAGGTTCCCACAATTTCTTTATTAAAATAGATCTGTCCTACAAAGACAGAGATGAGATCTCTAAGCAGAAATTTTATCACAACATAGACATTTTTGTAGATAATAACAGACTGATCTGGGGGTTGTATAGTTGTGAAGTGTTGTTAATGTTGTCTGTTGCTACACACATAATTGGAATTTTTGTGTATTGTAGCTGCTCTTAGAAAAGTATGGTTTAGTGTCTATTTGAGAATTTTGCTTCTGTGTTCTAGCTGAGAAATGTTTGCATTTTCTGCTGAGGTACTTTCATCAAGACTGAGCTTCCTGATGTAAAACTTTCTACACTGCTGAATTTTATAAGCTGTGCTTAGTATTTTGCATATGTCTTTCCTCAGGCATTTCTCATATCTCTTTGCTGTATCTTTTTATGCTGTAATTCTGTCTCACACTGCAGCAGTTTACTTTAATTTTCTGTCTGGTGCAGCATTTTGTTCTCAGAACTTTCTGCCTTTGCCCAGTGTTTCATTTAGTGCCCTTTTCTGGTTTTTGTTTTTTTTGTTCTTCTTCTTCCTCTCTATTTCCTTAGGAGATTTGTAATGTTTGGCAGGTATTAGCTTGCACAGAGGCACAATCTGTGTTTGACTCTTAGTCCCGGGTTCTAGAGGAAAATGAGATTGAGGAATTGAGGTGTCACAAGCATATAATGTAATACAGATTGCATTTCTAGGACTCTATAAAGTGCAGTTGGCCTTACAGAATCCACTTAGACCTGGAGCAGGATCACTGAAAAAGATGCCTTAGGCATGAGCAGTTGCCTGCAGACATGTAATTCTGAGAGTTAGGGCATTGTTCAGTAGATAGGTATTTTTGTGTGTCTTTATTGCTTGATAATGTTTAAAATTACAACAGCTGCACTGGCATTTAAAGTGAAGACAGATCAGATGAGGATTTTAATACATCTCTTAAAACCCAGTCTTGTGGATTCTTACCTACAATGGATTGTACTCTTGCAGAGATCTTGGAAGCACAGGCGACCGTGCAGGATCATGCAACAATCAGATTTACATATGCTTAACAGCTGATGATAGTACTGTTTATGTGTTTGGATCCACCTTTAATATTACATGAATGTGAGAAAGAAAAACATGTTTAGCATTTCCTGTGGCATAGGTTCTATATTTTACTCAGTCACAAATTTTCTGCCTACAGAATCAAATTAAAGCAGTTCTGTATAAAGGTTTATCTTGCTGCACTTGAATTGTTAGAATAGGACTTGGTGCACCTTGCCATACTGCTTACTTGAGAACTGCCTTAAACACAGTCTTCTTAAAGTGCAGCTGTAATGTCCTCTCCTTTGTAATTATGTAACGTAGCTAATAATTCATTTTCTTGAGATGTCAGTTTTAGTCTGTGGGAACTTTGTTTCTGACTTTGTTTCATTTTAAGGAATAAAGGGAATTGGTGTAAATCAGGTTACTTTTCATAGTAGCAGTTTTAATCCATACCTCTGAGTAATTTGTAATATATCACCAGTATAAAAGAATAGATCAAGTATACAATTTTTGTGAAGAAAAGGAGAAGTTAATAATTTTAGAAAACCAAGCGTAAATGCCATATGTATTAGATTACAGTGTGATTTAGTTCATCCTATGTTCCACAAAACTGGTGTGGCATACTGTGTGATATTTTCCTTAAATTACCTATTAATGTAAAACTAAAACATGAAAACTAAAAGATGTAAAACTAAAACCATGTTTTTACAGAGAATAGTTTCTATTGTCTGGTAGATTGGTCTGTGTTCTAAGAAACCAAAACCAAGATTGGGTTTAAGTAAAATTATGTAGAAGTTGGATGCAGCAGGTAGTTGATTCACAAAATACAGTGAAAATACAGTGGAAATCAATTGAAATCAATTAGAAACTTGTAATATGACTTTCTGATCAATTTCAGTTTGCCTTTGAAGGTAATTGTATTATTAAAATCTGATCGTGTAACAGGCATGCAACCACATTTATTTATGAAATCCTTGTATTTTACTACAGCTTAACATATGAAGTATTTTGAGAATTTTTTACTGCCAGCATTACTGTTTTATCATGTTCTATAAGATAATTTCTGTCTGTACATACTTGTCAAAGGAAAAGTTATGTGACACAAAATTTTTGCAGTACTAAAGATTAATGTTTGGTTAAGAATATTGTAATCATAGAATCATATTTTTTAATTACATAAGCTATTCAGTAAAAACTAGAGCTCTTACTTTTCAAGAGGTGATGCCTTGGGCATGTGCTGCATCAGCTTTTTGCTCCCTAGGAATGGGCACACTCTGGGAGCCATTAAATGTCAGGTACATTTGTCACATTCATTTTTCTTCCCTGAACAGAGGCATCTTGCTGCCAGCCACAGCATCATCCGAGTGAACAGCATTGGCAAACACAGTGCAGTCCTCACTTAAAAAGTGCATTCTGTGGAAAGCTTCATTTCTTTTGGATTTGTGTCCTTTACCCCTTAAATTCCTTCCTGATTTGCCTCCTTTTTCTGCCTGCATCTATGTAGGCACTTCCAAGAGTCCTCTGTTGGAGCAGCGCTCTCCTGGAAGAGAGTGTGAACTCTCCAGTGCAGAGATGGTTCCTTGTTGGCTGCCTTGGTGTGGTACCTCTGGATCTGTGGAGTGATGGATTGATGGAGGAATGTGATAAGTAACAGCTGAATTCTGCTTGCCTGTCTCTTGTAGTGACAGTGGTTATGGTCTCAGCTCCTTTCCAAGCTGCCAGTTTTTGGAGAATGCACAGGAATTCAGTTTGTCTTTCCGATTACTTTGGTCAACATGGACCAAAAATCACGGAGGGGAAAAAGACACAAATATAAAAAAAATTCCAGCCACCTATTATTTCAATACAAGAAAATGTAGAAAATTGTTTTACTGCTTGTTCATTTGGAAGTGCTTACCATTTCTAAGAATGCTCATTAGTAAATTCATCTAAACTGGAAAATTAAGGATCAATAAATAATAAAAATAGTTTTGAGGTGTAGGAAATACCACTTGGGAGCAAATATCAAATGCCATAGGAATCACAGTCTTTATTAAAAAAAAAAAAAGAGGAAGAAAGCCAATGAAAGACAGGGCAGTAAGGTATTGACCCAGCACAGCTGTGTGGAGAGTGAGGCTCTGCCTGTGGTTTTGGCTGCTGACACAAGGACACTTAAAAACAGAAGTAAATTGTGGTTATACCAGTTATATCAGTGTAAAGTTGTGTGGTGGAACAAGGAATAAATTAATGCTACCATAATTGCCTACTTGGTAGGGATCACTAAAATATTAGTAGGCATAATGATGCCACCAAGGAGACAAGAACAAAGTGACTGCCATTTGCTTTGAGAATGGATTGTCTTTATTTGTCAGTTTTAACTAACCCTGAACAGCCTGAAATTGCTTCATGACTAATTTTAAGTTTTTGTTCTGGTCTTTCATGAGGCTTTAACAGCATCTTCAGCATGAACTGCAAAACTGACCAGCAGTATTTTTTCAAAAGAAATTTCACCAGTACTACATATTGTACCATCTGCTTTCAGTCAGCAGGGAGCCCTAATCAATCCAGTTGTTCCTTTGGTACAACAATTCATGCATTTGAGATTTAGAAAGCTCCTACTTTTTGGGTTCCTTAAAGCTTTGTTCTTTTTCATTTTTTATTATTGCACATCTTTGTTTTGCTTTGGATAACTCAAAGTAAAAATGCTGCTGTTTTGTGTAGCAATCTTTGAAAGTTTGGTGTTTCGTAAGCCAAGGACCAGCTGTGTTTGTCCATAGTTTATTATAGTGAGTACTAATAGCACTACATATTTTACTAATTTTCTTCCTTACTTCTAACTTTTTTCCCACTTGTTTAGCCAAAAAATATCGATGAATAATGCTTTGTATTGCTGTTAGAAATTCAGCCACTCATGGTTGTAGATCATATTCTTGTAATTTGTTTCTAATATTCAGATATCACTGTAACAGATACTTGAGGGGAATTTGTTAATTTGTTCCTATAGCAAGAACATACACCTGAATAATTGAGTGTGTGTGTGTCTTGTTTGGGTGAAAACCTGCAGAAACTAAATTAGAGTGAGTTGAAGGAATTCAATAATCAATGTTGTCAGCTTTCTCTGCGTGTTTTACCTGAGGATTTCTCTGCAGTTGGGTCAGTTTCAAGGGAACATGGATCACTCTTACTTTGTCTCTGGAATAAAGCTCTTTCTGATTGTTTGCTTTCCCCAGCATCTTTCTAGAGAACAGTATCCAAGTGGGCATGCTGGAGGAATCTGTGATATTTTTCCCTCAGTAAAGGAACTGAGACCATTCTCATTGGAGATGATGAGAGGGAAGGAGAAAAGTTTGGGGTGTGCTGTCAGTCTGTCTTTGTGCCATTTGTGAAGAAAACAATTTCTGCCATTATCTCATGTCAGTTCAAGCCTGGAAAATAGAGGAATGACAGGGACCTGTATCTTCCTCCCTGCTGAATGTCACTGTCCTGCAGGCAGATGGTTTAGAGTGCTGTCAATATCAAAAAGCTGTATTAAACTGTGTTAACTGCGATAGGACTGAGAGGTGCTATTTTGTTGACAGGAGTGAAACAAGTTCTATGTTTTTTTAGAGGCGCAGAGACCTAAATTGCTACTAAAAGTTTTGAAAAGTTGCTGGAAATGTGGATATTTGATAAGGATGCTTTTGTGCAGCTGATATTAAATCCTGCTGAGTGTGTTGGACAGCTCTTGATGAGAATGAGGCCTCTAGAAATATATGAACGTGTGTTCTCTTTATGGGGCAGAGTTAAAAATTTAACAAAGAAGGGGACATCACAAGTTGATAACCAATAAAATACTTTTCAGGCGGTTGAAACACAAAATCTGAAGCTGTTAAAAGAAAGGTAAAATTTGAGTGGAAAATTTTTTTTTGCATCCAGGTAAATTACTGCAGTACAATTTACTTTTTTGTCTTAGGATTTGTTGGATTTTTTTTAAATGTCCTTTAAAAATGTGCTCTTTGGGTTGATTCTTTTTTTTTTAAATAGGTATGAGGCTGACCTCCAGGAATAGTGCTTTGTGTTCTGTTCTTGGCTCAGTACACTTGAAGAAGCCATATAATATCTACTTCAGATGTTTAATGTATAACATAGAGATGCAGTTCAATTATTTACTTACCTTTGAACTAAAGATGTCTGAAGTGTGAATATTAAATATGCATAGTGAAAGTGCAGTAAATGACAGTATGTGTAAAGAGGTTAAGCCAGGGTAGAAAGCAGTTTAGTAAGGAGTTGCAGAAAAGGCTGTAAGTAGATTACCTTGGTCATAGTGTCTAAGCATTAGGTAGGTAAAAACCCACCATATGCTGCTTCCTCCAGGCGTAAGTGCTTCTACAAGCCCTGACAAGGGTTGATGTATGTATGCTCTTATTCATTATACCCTTTAACTCTTTCCTGTTTCTGAAGGGAGATCAGAGGGCCATTCTGCATCAGTCTCTTGTGCTTTCTAATTGCTGTTGTGTGTTCTACACGTCCAGCATTGAATCCCAGACTCTTCCAGAGTGCAGTTAGAGATTTTTTAAAATCTTAGTTATGCGTCAGAATAATTTGCAAGAAACTCTGCAGTGTCAAAATTACTGAATTGTAATTGCTGTGTTGTGACACTGGCAAAGATTTCAGGCCAAGCTTAGGAGCTGGGAGCATTTTCTGTTATTTCTCAACTCAAATAAAATAAGCCCAAACAAAAAACCATACTTCTTTGAAATGACAGGGTTGTGTTTGATCTGATTCACAGGTTTCTCCAGGGAGCCAATTTCTTTAACTACAGCTCCTTGGGTGACTTGGAAATTCTAAGTGCAGTTAATGTTTCCCTTTTCCTACATAATTTACAGTCTTTACATTCTTAATATCCAATACTTTCTCTTAGCATCTAAGGAAGGATGCCTTTTTTTTAAAATTACTGTTGGTAGATCAAAGTCCGGAGTAATAAATGACTTGGGCTGAGCAGGTTGTAATCTGTACTTTGCTGGAGTGCCAGCAGATGGCAATGAAACAAAGACTTGCTCAAATCCTCCTGGTGACTAACAACCAGTTTTGTGTCAGAGCTCTCGGAAATACAAAATAACAAGGATTTTTTACATATATATTTATTTTTTTTAGCTGTGTTTTATTATGAGACATGTACACCCTCATGTAAAACAGTTACTACCGCACAAGAACTAATGAGTACTTCTAAATTACAGTACTCATTTTTAGTGTCAGAGCCCACCAGAATTGATGGTACTGTACATTTTAACATACTGTGAACTATATAACTGGAGTAGTGCAGTTAGTTTTGGGAGTGGAAATTTGATGACCACCAGCTACACAGCATTTCAGAAGTCAAGAGGATAAAAAACTTCTTTTTAATTAGGCATCAAAGTACATACTTTTGCAAGGTACTGAGTGATGTAAGGCAAGTGCAGCTGCCCAAGTACTTTCAGCTGACTTTGGATATTAATTTAGACTTGTTTTTTTTTTTAATTGGTGTGAACGTTATCAACAGCCACTTTATTTCCCCCACTAATTTGATTCAGCTACCTAAAAGGTAAAAATCTTTTGTTTTGTACTGTCAGCTGCTCCCATCACTCATTCAACTAAGGATGTTCTCTTCAAGGCAGAGGAATCCTGCAGAAACTATGGAGAGACTGTGACTGACTCTTACTGTAAAAATGAAATTATTTCTTTAAAAATTCTGAATGATGTGGTCCCTTTTATAGGTCAGTGCCAAGTTATTTAGTATAGAAGAAAGAGTTAGCTTAAGAAACATGCAGTTGTTAAGGCAGATTGAGTCCATATTCATATAGTGTTTTCTAAAGTTGCTGTTAGATCCTGACACAGAGAAACTAAAATCTGTGATGTGACTCTGAGTACTCTGATGGGAAATGTAAATGCTATTAGAAGGGAAGGAATGGAGGGAAGAGGCATTTTCAAAGTAGATCTCAGCAAAGTGGATCAGAATGGACATAGGTCTCACTAAGGCAGTAGCTGTGCTGTTCTCAAGTCCTGTCACAGGCAAGAGAGGAGGCTGCTGTGTCCCTGATCACTGTTAGAACGAGATTCATGGAAATTAATTGTGTAAGACGTAATTGCTTATGGCATGACTTCCAGAAATCTGGCTCTGCTCTGTGATAATTACTTCATGGAGCAGTCCAAAAGAGTGGAAGACTTGTCACTGCAAAAGAAAAACTGAATCAGCAGGAATTTGTGCTGATCACTGTCAATCTGTAAGAAGCAGCTTTCCTTTTTGAAATATTAGTCCCTCAAACCCTATGTTAATCAAGGTTTTTCAGCAGAGATTCTGAAGCTGTTTTGTGCTATGGGGAATGATTCAAGTGTTCATCCAGAAGCTTCCTGGCAATTAACATGATGTAAGAACTTGCAAGAGTGTTTCCATACTGGGATTTTGGAAACAGAATTACATTCTCTGGAGTGAAAGTTTTCCTACAAAGAAAACTGCTTTGAGTTTTGTACGTGCTAACAAGTTAGTATTTAGCACTCCGGAAAGTGTAACTTCAGTCAGAGGAAGGGACCTGTCTGTGAGTTTACTCAAGAGTGTTTGGTTTTGGCAAAGGATGTGGGATAATTTTCCTTGGTAATTCCTGACAGGTCTTTCAGAGAAAATGATGCAACTGTAGCTGGATGATGTAGAGGTGGTTGCTCTTTGAGTGCCTTATTGAAGGGTGGAGCTGGTTTTACAGTAGATTGAATGAGCTACTTTTCTTTTAATAAAGACTTTTCCAACTTTGGAGAATTTTAACACAACTGTAGGAGGTGTGGATCAGAATTGGGGTAGTTTGGATCATAATTGTGCTTACTTAAAAAGAATCTGGAAAGATAAAGAGTAGAATTGTTAGCCACTTTTTAAAATACTCCTGGAAATTATTCATTCACATGATCTCTTGAATAATGCAGCAGGAACATTCTGGTAGCATTTGAGGCCAAGAAGCCAGAATTGACAGAGGCTTCAAGAAAGGTCTCAGTGTGTTTGTGTTTTTATGTAGCTTGCTGCTTTTTCAGAGAAATATGTGGCTTTATTACAATCATACAGAGTGAGAGAGCCTGTACAAACCTGTGGGAATAGTAGTTGTTCAAAACTTGAAAGAACGTTTGCAGACATACAGCTCACTAAAAGGTCCTGTGGAAGTTGGAAGGGATGTGCAGTGGTTTGGGGAGAATGCAGTTCTGCAGCAAGTACCAGAATATGGAGTGTGCAGTGTATTTTAGGACTAGTATTTTCATTTTTTTTTTCCCAGGCAATGAAAGATCCCAAAATCCCTATTTTTGCGTATTTCAGTGCTTCTGTTACTCACTTGATAAAACTGTAGTCTTATTTTTGGGCTTCAGAATATATTCATGCATAAAAACTGAATATGGAAGTTAAAGTAAATAGGTCCAAGTTAACCCATATCTTAGTATGAAAAAGTGCTGGTAAACCTTTTATTCTGAACAATTGGTTCAAAAACCCCTTTTCTCAAATTATAGTGCTATTCTGTAGCCACAGATCAGTGTCATGGGATGTGTTTTTTGAAAAATCCTGACATTCTTGTATTTTTACTTAATTCCACAAAACACTTCAGTGAGGTCATGTTTTAATGAGAGAAGTAGCTGAAGTTGAATATTCTTGGATTTGTGTTATTTTTCCCCAAATGTAAATTCATCTCTTTCCATTCTGACTAAATTATTTAAGGCTACCTCATTAAGATGATTTCTTTCTTCCCTTTACACATGTGAATCATTATTAAATTATCACTTCATTTAAATCTCTAACATTTGGTTGCTTTTTACTTCTATGTATTTACATGTTTTAAATGAAATTATTACTTTTTTTCCATTTCATTTAGAAAATCAATTGCTTAAAAACAATTTGAATAAATGAAGTAAAATGGCTCAAGAAAGAAAAGTTAAATACCTGCCCTTTTTAAGATGCAAATTTGTGCAGCTGCTGAGCCTCTGTTACTGCAGCTCTGTTAGCACAAGTTTGGGCACCTGCTGATGGAAACAGGCTTTTTGTTGTCCAGGGTAAATCCTCTCCCCAGGTATCCTTAAGCTGTTCTGTGTTGTTACAGCTGCATCTGCTGGCATCCTGCCTGTTTGATTTCCCTGGAGCCTGCAGGGCTCACACGTGCTGTGGGCAGGGTCTGGGTAAAAACCTTCATCCACAGCCACTGAACAGCCGGAGCCCTGCTGTTGTCCCAGGCAGTTCTCATCTGTGTTACCACTTTTGTAAGCCGCTGCTGCTGGAGTTAGTTTTTCACCTGCTGAAGAATAGCCTCATTAATTATCTTGCTTTATGCAGAGTTATTTTGATTAGAAGAAACTGGAGTACTTTCCCAGTAGTGAAAATATTCAATACTCTTCAATATTAATGGCCTAATAAACAAGCATTTTAGGTCTTGGTTCCATGTAAACCTGAATATATGCAGACAAATGTACGTAGTAATAAATTTTTAACAGAATCGTGTCCTATTGTTTTTAAACAAGCTCAGTATTTTAGTTTCAAACTTCAAAAAGTATAGCAATATTTTATAAATTTGTGTAAATGTTACATTTGAGTGGAAAGAAAATTACTTTCTCTCATGGAGAGGGAGCAGTTTAATGTCCAGGTAGAAACTTACATATCTGAAGATACAAAGCCTGTTTTATGCCATAAGACTATTTACTTCTGTCCACTTAAAGCCTTACCCAATTATTAGTGCAGTCAGTTGAAAAACTTGAATTACCTCAGTAAACTCTGCATCTTTTCTGTAGTACACATGGAATTGTGCCAGCCTTGTCTTTGTTTTAGCAATAAGCAAACAGAAAGAAAATATACTGAAATACTGTACTAATGAACTGCTCTTACCTGATATTAGTATGTGTATTTTGTGCTGAACTAAATTAGAGTTGTAATATCAAATGTCAGAAAACATCGGCATGAAAAAACTTAATACATAATAATTTGCAACAACAGGGGCCATGGGTAGCTATGAGATTTCAGAAACTGAAGTAGGCAACTGTTACTTTAAGGCTAATAAAAGGTATTCAGTGTAGTTAACTGTTTTTTAAAGGCTGTGTTAAAATGTCATATGGTTTCCAGAGTCTGAATTCGTTTTATGAAAACCAGTTTGGAATGCACTCATTACTGGGTACAGGTGTGACAGTCCCACCAGTGATGCTCGCACGTGTCTGTGAAATAGACACCCCAAATTGTCTGTGACTCTGGGGGGGGCACGTTTGAGGGAACTCTGACATTTTCATTCAGCTTCTGTATTCTTAGGGGAATCTGGTTTGATTTTTTTTTTGCAAATTATTTATTCCTTGTTTTATTGTAACATTTCAAAAATCATTCTCATATTCTGCTCTGAGGTAGGGTGTCTATAAAATGCTGTATTTGTAAACCATTCCTGTCCAGTGTTTGGATGGCTGAGGTAAATGTTAAAATTCTGTGGTAGCCACTTGTATTGGGGTAGAAAGAAGCTGATGTTGAAGAGAAATTAGCTCATTTTGTTTTTGGTATTTTTAACTTTTTAAGCAAAGCCTGTTGGTTACAACTATTGAGAATGTGAATATAGGTTGTCCCTGATACCATATTGTTTCAGCTACTGTAGAATTTACAGGTTTAAAAGAAGCCACTGGAGAGTTAAATATATTTTCCCTTATGGGTTTATATAAAATTCATATAGTCTTAAAATTAATTTCTTTTTACTTTAATTCAGTAAAAATGTTTATGAAATGGTTCAGATAAGCTATGAAATCTGGTAGGTTCTGGCAGATAACCATGGCTAGTGTCTAGGTGGGGAGTGTAACTTTTAAAGGCAATTGCAGTGAGATGTTTTCCTTTGTCTCTGTAGTTATCAGAGACTGTTACAGACGATTGCTGTACTCGAGGCTCAACGTACTCAAGCAGTTCAAGACCTTGAAAGTTTAGGCAGACACCAGAGAGAAGCACTGAAAGATCCTATTGGATTTGTGGAAAGACTCCAGAAGAAGGTATTTCTATGGACTTTTCCTAAGTCTTCCTTGGAATTTTTTTTTAATAACTAGTAATTCAGCCTCTGTAGAAATTGAAGAATAGATACATATATGTATACACTTGCATAAAAATTATGAGCTTAAAATCTTTTAACTGGTGAGCAAAAATAGCTCTTAGCTTTCTTACTAGATCTGTAAGATGTAGGTCTTCAATGATTTTATCAGATGTGCTTCCTTTCCTTTTTTTTGGTACGTAGAAATGAAATTGTTAAATTCCGAATTATAGTGTAGGTATTTTAAGACAACTTGAAGTGTACACAGGAGTGGAAGTATCAGATCAAAAAATTCTCATCTTTCTCATTTGAGAAATGAAATGTGCTGTGAATTAATTTGGTAGGGCATGTTTAAAGAGCAGGAAATGTAGTCTTTATTCCAAACCCAAAGTGACCACTAGAAAACATACCTGAGTTACAGATAACAGAATTGAATATTTTCTGATAGAGGAGAATCCATTTCTATAGGGAAACCTTTTCAAGCTTTAAAAGCTCCTGTAGTAACAGGAGTACTGAAGAAATGTTTTCAGCTTGAATCCTGTATCGCTGCAGCATCTACCACTGGCAAAAAAAGGTTACCTTCTAGTGTGATAGCAGCATGTATTTCAGTGAAGAATGAAGTTATGGTTCTCTTTTCCTAAGTTTGTAGATACCTAGGTCATAAGTAAGCCCCTTGGTTTCAGTCGTTGTCTTTCTTTTAAGTTTTGAGATTAGTTAAGAGCATGCATGATGTAAGAGTGTTGCATTTGCTAGTTGTTTTATGGGGAAATACTAATGACAGTTTCAAGTACTCTGGTGTACTTTTGTCCAAAAAGAACCAAAGGAACGATAGTCTTGCAGTTGACCTTTAAATAAAGAGGTAAGCTTTGCAAGAGTTTTGTTCTAGGCAGAAGACAGCAAAATCAGTGCAAAATAGGCATAGATTTCTCTGATGGGAGGAGTTGAGGTATCAGGTGAAAAAACTCAGAATCTTTTGGTTACCTGGGTTAAGAAAGGTGCACATTCTCAGCTAATGGTATGCTTAATAAAAGACAGTCAGAAGTAGGTTATTGAAGTGCCAAACACCTGATTTTCAGCTGTGAAATGCACTCTTTAAAGTTTTATGCTCAATAAGCCATCATTGACCGTGCCGCTGCATATTTTATATGCACTGTTGTGTATGATTCTTGAAAGATCTCACCTTCTCTTTAAAAAAACTGTGCTGCATGGCATTTCAGAAGTTCTGGTTTTCCATTCTTCTGTCAAATAAAAAGCAGTATTGGGTTTTGGAGCATTTCAGTATTTGTAGGTTTTGGGTTTGGATATGAAGTGATTGCATTAAATATTGCTTTTTACTTTTCATTCTTATTTTTTCAGGTTGATATGGGTCTTCCATTTCCTCAGAGAGTTGTTCAGCTCCCTGAGATTGCCTGGGACCAATACACCACTAGCCTTGGAAACTTTGAGAGAGAGTTCAAAAACCGAAAACGTAACAGCAGGAGAGTGAAGCTGATTTTTGACAAAGGTAAAAGAGAGTGAGCATATGTTACAAGAAAGAAATTACCAGTATGGAAGTTCAATAATTCTTTCTTTGTGTTGCTTACAGTAGGTATCCCTGCAAGACCAAAAAGTCCTTTGGATCCCAAGAAGGATGGAGAGTCTGTTTCGTACTCTGTCTTGCCTTTAAGTGATGGTCCAGAAGGTTCCACAAACAGTCGTCCACAGGTAGTTGTTCAAAAGGAAAGAAAAAAAAATTGCAAAATAGTAAATTTAAATTTTTTCCCTCTTTTGAGTATGGAGTGTGAATGTCTTAACTGTTACTTCAAATGTTCATGTTGGTGATGATATGCCATTCCTGTACTCAGATCTTGGAACTAAGCTTTGGTTTTGACAAACTTTGGTTTGAAGTCTCATGCTTTGGTTTGGTTTTGGTTTAACTTAAGTAGGAAGAGGGTTCAAATCAATTATCCCAGCTATAACTTTTCTAAACAGATATTCCATTTTATGTCCTGTATTTGAGCAGATGATAAGAGGGCGACTTTGCGATGAGACCAAACCTGAAACTTTTAACCAGCTGTGGACTGTAGAGGAACAGGTAACAGGAAACTCTTTAATTTTGTAGCTCTGGCAACATACATGAGCATAAAAGCAAATCTTGTGATAATGTTTATAGCACTTGGGAGATCAGAATCATGTATTTAGATACTTGACAGCTCATAACTGTACTTGGAAAAATGTATTTATTCCTTTTCACTGTTGGTTTAGAAAAAACTGGAGCAATTGCTTTTGAAGTATCCTCCAGAGGAAGTGGAGTCCCGACGGTGGCAGAAGATAGCAGATGAACTGGGAAATAGAACAGCAAAGCAGGTAACATGTAAAACACTTCCAGAAGTAATCCCTTATCTTCACTTTTTTTTTTTTAAATATCAGTAAAAAAAATTCAGTGTATTTTCAGTAATCACTTAATCTTAAGAATGTAGCAGCAGGGCCTGCATTTCACCAATAACCATGAATCTCAAATACAGAATGTTAAATGTGCCCCAAAGCACATGCAAAGTTGCCAACCTAATTATTCATCAGGTCTTGACAGCATGAATTTAATTCTATACAGCAAGTGCAGTGACACCAACTGTGCTCAGACTGAGTTACACTGTGGTGCCCAATTTCCTGCACCTCAGTACTCTAGAATGGGCAGATATGTAAATATCACAGACAGAAAAAGGACAGAAAAAGATGAGGAGACACCAAGTATTTCTGCATCTGACTTGTTGGAATTTTTCCCCTAAGATGACAGAATTTCTCCATTTTGACCAGAAGTAAAAAATGCTGATGTTCTGTGTTTACAGTATTTTAATTTCTTTTATTTCATTTGTATATTTCAGATAAAAATATAATTAAGTACTTCAGTATACTGGATTTCGTCATTTTTGATCATATCTGTATTTCTCCACATCTGAAAAAATAGACATGTTGATTTCATAAAGGAAACATACTTTCTGTGTGCTAACCATGGATAATGTATTTGGCATTGCTAAGAAGGAGTTTAGCTGCAGCAGAAGTAAACTACTAAAGTTCTTTCTATCACAATTTTTGCAAGATCTTCTTTGTATTTTTAAAGAATGGTAATTTTTTTCTCTGAAAGCTGTCAAAGCATCTGGAAATAGCACAGATGCAGCACTGCAACATAGGTACCAGTTAGAGTAGTTGTTGCAAAGTAGAATCCAGAGGATTTCTTTTCCTGTTATTCTGAATCAATGTAGCAACCCTGGCAAAACTTTGAAGACCAGTTAAATTTCATTTGACACTGAGTTGTTGCATGTTGGTTTTTTCTAGGTTGCCAGTAGAGTGCAGAAATATTTTATTAAACTGACTAAAGCTGGTATTCCAGTTCCAGGAAGAACACCAAACTTATATTTATATTCCAAAAAGGTGAGACAATATTACAGAATCCTGTGTGTTTATGTTTTCATTTATGTGGGAGTTGAGTTGGAATCAGTAATACTTTTAATAGATTACTAAAGTTACTTAATGAGGTAATCCTTTTCTTTTGCCAGTAGCACTAAAGAGTGAATTGGATGTTAATTCTGGTTTCACAATGGCAGCTCTTGGGAAGGTGAAGTGTTCAGGTTGCAGCTGAACAGGCAGGATAAAATGATGGTCTTGGAATACTTCTTCCTCATTTGTAAG
The DNA here is from genome assembly GCA_024865655.1 of Emberiza elegans. Classification (NCBI taxonomy): domain Eukaryota; kingdom Metazoa; phylum Chordata; class Aves; order Passeriformes; family Fringillidae; genus Emberiza; species Emberiza elegans. Next base: position 75,685,071 of record JALJVW010000206.1, read on the forward strand.
TTTACTATAACTGATCAGGAAGTGATAATGAAAACCCTGTTGGAAGACGATAAGGAGCCCTATAATTCATACTGTACAGTAATCTTCTAATTAATAAAGCCATAGAAAATTGATGTATAACTGAGCATGCTGAATTAGCTCAGGCATAGGCTTAAGGCCAAAATGTCCATTAAAATACATCAGTGCTTTGCTGATCTTGGAATGGATGAGAAAAAATATGGTCCCAAAAAAATCTTAATTTACTAAAAGCAAAGACTAAATTTCTGTGCAGATCAGTCACATATTTTGATTTAAATAATCTTTAAGGTGCTCTTGGGTACTAATAAGGTCCATAGACAGTAAAAGAGGACAGTCTCAAGTTTCATGGGCATTTTATTTATTGGATTTGGGGTTGGTTTTTTTTTTTGTTACCTCAGTATTTACAAAACTTCTTCAAAACCCCTTACGGTGGTGTATTGTGGAGTAACATTACTGGTTTGGATCCAGGTATCCATGATGGTTTTCTGATAAAAATAATAAACTTTCCATTGATTCTACAGAAAGGCAAACTTGCAGATTTAGTTCTTTGCAAGGTTAGAAACGAAAGTTGCTGTCCATGCATTGATACAAAGATCTACCACAGCTGGTGTGTAATGATTTAAGGTGTTACACACCCTTAGTTGTCTCCAGGTAATCTCTGAAGTTACTGCAAACTGTAGGTGCTTGTATTGGAGCCTTTCCAGTTTGCCATCCATCATGCTAATACCATTTTACTTTCACCAGGGTTTTAATCTACTATTGTGCTCTATAAACAGAGGCAGGGAAGGTGCAGACATGACTGTCTGCTACCTTGTCTATTGGAAAAGTGCTTTCTGGCAGAACCAAAAAACAGCTGGAAACAGTGATACCATAAATACTGTGGAGATTCATCTGTCAGAAATCCAGATTACATAAACAGTTGGGGTTAATTTCTGTAGTATAGTAATACTGTGTGGCTGATTTCAACAGGCATTGAAAATTTAGTTCTGAAAATTATAGTTGAGTTCTTTATGTCACTCTACCACTTACAATTACCTTGATCACACCTTTTGTTCTTTCCTGTTAATTTTGTTTGGAAAGACCATCATTACAGAATGTGTGTAATGTTGTCAGGCAGCAGATCACTGTATTTCATAAACATTGGGAGTACTTAATCAGTTGATGTGGGACATTTTAACTGTATTTTTCACTAATTTGAACAGTGATTGCACTGTGGGCAAACCCAGTATAATCAAGAGTGAAACATATTTTCTGTAAAATTCTTAACAATCTCACATTGCAAGAGTAATAGTCCCATCATACAGATTTTTCTTAGGCTTCTATCTAGAAGATATCCAATACTTAGTTCAGTTTTTGCACTGTGATTCACATCCTTCTTGCCAGGTCATAAGAGTAAGGTCATTCTGCCCTGGTTTGTACTAAGCAGCATCCCTGTGTTATATTTGTATCCTGTGTAAGAAATAAAGCAGATGAAAAAGTGAAACCAATAGTGTATGTGGAGAAATTGAGCTCTCAGCCTGCTGATAGAGCTGTCTGCTTAGAGCACAGATTGACAGCACCATACCAGGTTAGTTACTCCCAGGTCTCCAGTGGAGATATGATGTGGCAGAAAGGAAATGCAAGGTCTGTTGGAAGCCTGGGTCATGCCTGTCCTGATTTTGATATTGAGTAACTGTAACTACAGTGTATCTGCAGTAAAGCCAGCAACAGAAGTCTGAAACTGGATGCTAATATGTAAAGCACATACCTATGGGAAAATAAGCAACATAGATATCTTTAATGTAAAGATTTGTGTCAAAAGGGATGCTTCACAAGAAAATACTTGCATTTCTCCACGAGGATTGTTCAGGATGCTTATTTAAAATGGTTACTGGAGAGGTTAGAAACCAGTTCACTTTTTAACATCTTGTTGAAGTTAAGTTTGTATATCTATTCATATGACATATGTCTCTTCTAAGTAATGATACTGGAAATTGAGCAGGATGCATCAGTTTATTTTCCTGTATAACCATTACCTACTGCTGGTGAAAATAAAACTGGATCAGAGACTTACAACTCTAGTATTCAGTTCTTCAATTATGGCTTATCATTTTCAATTTAATCCTTATATAATATCATTAGTGCACCTGCTTTTAAGCCTAATCTAGAGATATATTTCCCACAGGGAAAATGATCTTTAACTGTCTGCTTTTAAGTAATATTTTAGTTCATTCTTCACCAAAGGAAGAGAATTCAAATCCTGAGTTCGATTTGTAGGTCACAGCACTGTCATGCATGGCAGTGCTGCTGTATAAGCATAGTCACAGTTTTCCTTTCCTGACTCCAGATCTAGTATTGAATGCAGATCTGTTTTCTGTTAACAGAATATGTAAATCACTGTGTCAGCTCAGGCTGAAATGCCATCTATACATGGACGTATTTTAGAGAGGTTTGAAATCTTAAGGGAAATCATAAAAGCACCGAAACTCAGGTAGCTGGTGATCATAAGGCAGAAAGTGGAAAAATCCAACACAATAGATATAGTACGTTAGTCTTAGAAGAAATTCTTGTTGTTTTTGCACTGTAGTAACTCTGCAGATCAGAGGTATCAACTTCCAGTTGTTACCACAGACTTCCTCTCTTCCATTAAGACCAAACAGGGCTAATCTCAATTCCTCCTGGTACTTCTGTCTGTGTAGATGCATTCCATCTAAATCATTGGTGTCATCTGTGCCTTTAGTTTTTAAACTGTGCACAACTGTAAAATAAGGCTACATCCCTCTTTAGAGATAAAGGGTTGTACTATAATATTACAGGTTTGTAACTGATACAGGAAACTTTTGGGGTAAAAGCTCTTGCTAAAAAAGGAGAAAGTACTAAAAATTGCAGGTATTCCTTTTGTTTTAGCTGTATGAGCAGCTAGGCACTGTGTAAAACAATCCTCACTTTTATGATTGTTAGAAAAAACACTTTTCATGTTTACAGTTTTGATTCACACTGTAGGTTTTTTTTAGTTCAAGGAATGTAAGTTTTGACATTAAATATCAAAATGCTAGTCTGGAAAGCAGCTAAGTAAGGGGTTGAGTCAGTTTCATTCACCCCAAATTCTTCTTTTTGATATTTAATATTCTCCCACTTGGGAATAAGTAATAGGGGCTGAGTGCCTTTAAGTAACTTCTTTTAAAACTGGCATCATTCTTCACCTTCAGACAGCATTAAAGTTGAAAGTTTCTAGATGTGCACTAATGGAGTAATTTATTTCATCTAATATTTTTTATGTTCCTTTTTCTTGCAGTGGCAATGAAAACCTTTAGGGAGCAGTTCTTTCTAACTCTTAGAAACCTCTTTTTATTGCAGTGAATTGCTTTATCTTTACTGCACCAAGACAATAGGTCTAGACTGGGGTTTTTTTCTAAGGCACAAGTACAGGAAGTTGATAAGTGTCAAGCATGGACCTTTTGTCTCTTGGACCTGTGCAAAATTACTTCCTTGCTTAGTCTCACACACTGTTGGAAGTTTTTTAGTATTTTTCCTCTCTGGTCCTCAGTCTTCAAAACTGTAACAGCCTTTGTGTTTCACTATTGCTGTCAGACTCACCTGTTTAGGTGGATGGGGTTTTATGGTAAGGGCTCTTTCTTTGCTGCATTTTTACCAAAGTATTGCACTGTTCATTGGATTCCACTTATTATGGGGGAGAAGAACTGCAGCTGTGATACAAAGATATAAATATAATTGGAAACATTATAGATTATTTAATGTGAAAGAACAAATTCCAGGCAAAGTTTTATCAATGAGGATTATTTAAATAATAGCCAAGGAATGTTTTTAAAAATATACCATTTTTTCACTGTAGTCATCAAGTAGACGGCAACATCCTTTAAATAAACATCTTTTCAAACCTTCAACTTTCATGACATCTCATGAACCTCCAGTTTATATGGATGAAGATGATGACAGATGCAGTTTTCACAGCCATATGGACACTGCAGCAGAAGAGGAAGTATCGGTATGTCATTTAATCAGTCAGAGAATGTCTTGCTTGCTGTCACTTTGACCTTGTTTAGTGTTTAATAGATAAGGCATCTTCACCGTAAAATATCATCAAGGAAGTATTAAATTGTAATAAGATTCATGAGCCATTTTGAATTATGAATACATTATTACTATAACAGCTTCTGACAACAAAGAATTTAGACCAAATCAGGAAGGAAGTGTGTAAGTCATAAACAGTTTTGTCCTGAAATATCTCGAAGAAGTTCTAGTTGCATATTTTTAGTAAGTGATCTGGTATGAAAGAGGTTTGAAAATCATGTAGATGATATAGTTGAGATTCTGGTTAAAGATGTGTTTTAGAAAGGTTACATAGAGCCCTTGTAAAATTCAAATGCTATTGGCATCACTTTTTTTTTTTTTTTTAATCTTCCACTGGCTGAATTAATTATGAACTTTGTAAAATCCACTTCAAAGTGTGAACTGACAGAGTGAATTGGCAATCAGCAAGCATATTTATGTATTCTTAGAGGCACATTCTAGTAGACATCCTAACCCAGTGAATTGCTGCATCATGGAGTGTACTACTTTCCTAATTTATCCCATGCAATAATACAACAGGAATTTAGACATATGTTGTTCCCATTTCCATACAGAATCGTAGAAGGACTATATCCTACTGCTTGGGAGCTGGGCAAGTTTCACAGCTGGTCTGAATCACTGTGGATTTCCTGTTTTCCTTAGACTGAAGAACCTGACTAGTTAAATCTAATTTTTTTTGTGAGCCTAGTGACATCTTGTGTGTGAAAACCTTGTTGCATAACACAAGTATCGAGGCTACCCACTATCAGTCCATTCATTTTCATACTGACTTTTTTACCTGCACTGCATAGTCTTCCTTAGGTATTGCATTTACTTATCTATTTCCTAGTCTTAAATCCCATCTGTGCTCATTTTCTGTGTTCTCTCTGTGATGGTCTTCCAGCGCATCCACAGCCATTCCTGAAAACTTTGCATAATCCAATAAGAATCCTAAAAGGCCTGGAAAGCAAAATGCATGTTAGAGGAGATGCAATGCAACCTCTTTTTGAGCTAACATGCTTTTATTCTGTATTGGCTTTAAATACATATTTTCTAATTGTTCTGCACAGTTTCCTGAAACATTTTGATTTTGCCATGGTGCCCCTAACTCATAATTAATGTGGGCACCATAGCAGTGATAATAGCGGTCCTGTGCCACACAGTGACATTTTTTTTAATTTGGCATAATCTTTTCTTCCTTCACTAGAATAACATTTCCAGATAGATCCAGTTCTGGTTTTCAGTAAGGTAGAAAGACAAAGGGGAGCTCAGTGACCAAAAAGATCCCACAATCAGTGTGAAATAATAGCAATTTGGAAGCAAAAAGGGATTGTAAACTATATTCAAACTGAAGGTTTCTATTCTAGTGTTAAAAGCCAGATCTCTTAGTGACAGTTGCTGTCTTGGAGAAAAATACTTTTTGTCATTTAGCAGAAGAAAAGCAGTGTAGCAGGAAAAAAAGGTTTTCTTTGATTTCACAGTGGAATTACCACATGCTTTTCCTATGTAAAGACAAAAAGATTTGCCTGATTATTACCAGTCATAACTATTCCTGAAAAATTATATTTTGGTATAAACGAATTATTTTTAAGTGAAGACCCACTATTGCTAACAGAGTTCATTTACTTTTCAGTTATGATTTCTTAATTTTGTGAGTAGTCTATAATTATTCTAGAATGCAGCTATTTGCTGTTCCTGAATGAGTTGTCCACACAGGGTGCTATTAAAGGATACTTTATTCAGTAACCAGTTATTGTGTGATGGGCAGTTGTTCTCAGAAAAGCTTTTGAGATTTGTGCGGAAGGTGAATCTCTGTTTTATATTAAAGAAAATGTAACTTATCACCACACAACTGAATTGTGTCATTTAACCATAACTACTTCTGATAGTTTGCAGCCTAATCCTTTATATAAGCTCATAATTGCAATTAAATAATTGATAAAGCCTTTCAGGAAATGTAGTAAAGCTTCTTTCCCTCACTTCCTTTAATAAACTTACTAAATAATACAGAATCTTCAGTCTTCACAGATTCATAAAAAGAAATGGAATTACACATTCAGGCTACATTAGAAGAATTTTAATCACTATCTTGTAGTTGTAGTTGTTTTCCCTACCTGAAGGTTTCTGTCAGTGTAGGATGTGAAAACTGCTCTACATCAGTAAAGACTTGTCATCTTTGAAAACAGGTGACATCTACCAACTAGAGCTGCTACAATAAAATCATTACCTTGAAGTGAGCATCTGAACTAGAATTAGAGCTTCTGTGCTTTCTTAGCAGATCCTCAACCATTGTTGAAGGAAACTGTGAGAAAAATCACAATTTGCATGTCTTTGAAAAAGAGAGGAGCATTTGTTGTACCTCTGTGGCAAAGATGTCTGCACTTGCCTGCAGGGAGACAAACTGCTTCATAATTTATGAAAAAATAGCAGTCTGTTTTTATAAGCTCTTAAGAGACAGTAAAGGGATAAAGGGAGTTGGATAACTGTGAGTTCTACTCTTTCAGTCATGGCATGGTGCTTCTCATTGCATTTTATTGTTACCAGTAAAGGTGAGAAGTTAATACTGGATATGGGTGTTATGATTTTAAAAATATTTTTCCAGTATGTTAGAATAATGCCATCAATTTCTTGAACACTATTAATCATACATAGTGATTTATGGAACAAATTCATGTCTTACTAGTTACTGTATTCCTCTGTAAGAATATTTTTCTGGCTTTTTTTTACCCTGAACAGGATGAAGAGAGTATTCCAGTAACATATCGAGAGTTACCTGAATACAAAGAACTGTTAGAGTTTAAAAAATTGAAGAAGCAGAAACTCCAGCAGATGCATGCAGAAAGTGGGTTTGTGCAGCACGTGGGATTTAAGGTGAGTGCAAGAGATGTTCTTCTGTTGCTCAGTGGAATGTAGAAGTTTTCCAAGAGAATGTGGTTTGAATTTCCTGAAAAGATTTTGTTGTATATAGCAAGTTTGGTTCCTTAATTCTTGTTCACTGAGTCTGTTTTCCCTCATTTCTTTAAGAAAAAGAGCCCACGTAATTCAGCCTTTCTGGTAGCTCATCTTTCACTGAATGCTGATGTAGTATGGAAATTAATAAACATGCTGTCTTTTTCTCACCACATTATGAAAATACAGCTTGTATTAGAGCCATGTTAAATCATGATAGAATTCCATTTGACACTACATTCTGTTTTGACAGTGATTATTAATGATAATTTTCTGATTATGAGTGTGGAACAATTTTACCTCCACCTGAGGCCAAAGAAGGGACAGAAATTTTGGATAAGAGTAATAGATTAAAATTTTTTTTGTTTTGTAGCAACTTCACAATCTCATCAAGTGATAACTGTCAGAAGTTGAAGCAAGGACGTAAAACAATGTTTATGTAAAATTAAGAAAAAAACATTATGTTAAACTGATGTATTGTCCAAGCAACAGCCATTAATAGGCAACATGAAAGAAAGGGCACTTTGGGAATCTTATTTTCTGGTTTGCAAGGGATTTTGTGTCTAACTGGTTACTGTAACTGTTGGAACAGTTTTTTTTTCTTTAGTGTTATGGAGATGGATTTATTTTCTAATACCCATTTGCATAAGAATGCAAGGACAGTTCAAGGTTCAATTCAAATTGACTGTAAAATAAAGACAGCCTCGGCAGTTGATACTGACAGATTTAAGTTATTAGACCACCAAGGTGCTTCTTATTTTTTTTGTTTTATTTGGCATGATATGTTCGGTGTTTCATTTAGTGGGGATTTTTTAAAATAAGCATTTTCTTTCCTCCAAAATTTGAAGCTTTAATCAGGCAGACCAGACTTCAACAAAATTCTTTTTCTACATAAAATTATCCTGAGAAGTAAATTGACATTAAACAGTGTCAAGCATTTAAAGTTTGAAAGTTTCTTTGCATTTGACTTTAATTGTATTATGCATTATAGTAAGCTGAGAAATCAGGTGATTATGGGCTGTTTTCCCTCAGGAAATTCAGTCTGTGGGCTGGACAGACCTCACCTAATAAGCAGCCATTGAGAGCAGTTTTTGTTCTGCAGAGCCTTTGGCCTCATTTACTACACATTATTCAACCTGTGCTTTGAATATTGAATTATTGAATCCCTTGTAGGCTTTTTATGGCCTTCACTGCTATAATATCCAAGCAATTTGCAAATACTTCTTTTCTTCATTAAAAAATGAAAGGCATAGTATTATTTTGTTTCACAGGGCAGAGGGGAGCTGGAGCATAAAAACTGAGGTCAAGGCTTTCCACTGTCTTGGTTCTCAACTTCAGATTACTGGAGCAAATTTTTCAGTTCTAGCATTATTCTGAGCTTGGTATTTTCAAAGAACAGCTCTTGGTGTGCTCAGTCCCTCCTCACTCCCAGCCCTCACACTGGAATGCCGCTGTGCACAGAGGGGTGCAGCTGTGGCAGAGCAGTGTGAGGTGTTGGTAACCCTGAGTGCCTCGGTGGTGGCAGGAGCAGCTGCTGTGCCCCACTGGGTTTCACAGATGCTGAGACAGCAGTTCAGGTTCTGATGGATGGATAGAGGATGAGCCCTGGGAGCACAGGCTTGTGTCCCACATCTGTTTTCCTTTTCAGTCCTGTCTCTGTAGCACTCTTCATAGTTGAGGTTTTTGAAAAGCTCTCCTTGCCTGCAAGTCCCATTTTCCTGGTTTCTTGGTTTTGATCAAATACTTTTGCCCCTTTTCTGTACCACTGTGAATTTTTCATCTAGTCTTTCATGTTTTGTTTTTACTTTGATTTTTTTTCTCTTCATGCCACACTCTTGCACTTGGGATTAGTTCTTGTCACATTGCTCAGTTTTAGTTCCAGACCTCTGTTTCCTTCTCTGAACACATTATTCCCCTTCCTTCCTGGCCATCTGGCTTTTAGTTCCAGCCCACCCATGATGTGTTACTACAATTCCTGAGTTGGAAAGGGCATCACTGTGCCCTGATCCACAGCCCCAGCAGCACAACAAGCTCTGCTGGTCTGGTGTCACTGCTTCCCTCTGCCATGGAAAGGCTGACATTCCATGTGGCTGGGCTTGTGTGAAGCATCCCATCCTTGTGCTGTGTCACAGCAGTTTTGGAGCCACCTGAGGATAAGAGTGTCTGCAGGCAGGGCTGGGCTGCTTTGCTCGAGCAGGGCAATGCCAGGGTGGAGCATCTGGGGAGTGGGAAGCAAGGCAAAAGCTTGATGGATCCTCATGGCTCTGGAGGGCCTCTCCCCGGGAATGAGGACTTCTTTATGCACGTGGTGAGGAGAATTCAGCTGTGGGGGCTGGCAGTAGCACAGGGGCACACGTGGATTCCCTTGGGGTGGATTGGTGTGCACTGTTGGCATGGGAGTGCCTCCCTCAGCTGCTGCTTTCTCAGTGCTGTTCCCTCTGCTCCACAGTGTGATAACTGCGGGATTGAACCCATCCAGGGGGTTCGGTGGCACTGCCAAGACTGCCCTCAAGAAATGTCCTTGGATTTCTGTGATTCCTGTTCTGACTGGTGAGCAGCCTGTGCTTCTACTTGCTATTTGTCATTAGATTGAATCTCTCTGCTGCAGAATTCCTATGTAGGGTGGAAATCTTGGCTCCAGCATAGGACACATACCCTGTGTTGAATAAAGTAGAAGATAATTTAGCATCTCTTTGTGGGAGATACATTTTGTAAGCAGATTCTGGATGTATCATTGTATTTTTTAATACAGTGGACAGATAGGTTTGGTACAGTTAAATAGAGGGGGGAATTAGACATGAATTAACTGCTATCCAGTTTGGTTTGAATCTGTTCATATGATCACTGTTTCTGAAAGTTAAATATAAGGAAAGTATTTGACTTTTAAACTGTTATCTTTTTCTTTCCCTTGCAGTCTGCATGAAACAGAGATTCATAAGGAAGATCACCAGTTAGAACCTATTTACAGAGCAGAGACATTTTTAGACAGAGACTACTGCATGTCCCAGGGCACCAGTTACAATTATCTTGACCCAAACTACTTTCCAGCAAATAGATGACATGGGAAGCAGATCTACCAACTTGGGTTTACTATCCTCTTTGAAAAATAACAATGGCACCATTGTTAATTCTGTGCACATTTTGGAAAGACTCTGCTTTCCCTGAAATGTCACTCACAGCATGACAGCTTCCTGGGTGTACTTGTCAAACTACAGCTTTGAGCTGTCATGGTTCTAGATCACTGAACAGCAGCTGAACATTCCTAGTGTGCAGAAGGTTTCACTGGGAGACTTTTCTTTCACCACATTAGTCACTTTTAGGTGGTGAATCTAAACAAAAGAAACACATACAAAAGGGTGAGCCAGAAATGAGAGCACACATTAAAGATAGAGTATATTCCAAAGGCTTTGAAGAACTTGGTTATAATGAGATCCAGAGGAGATGAAGTATTTATATAAAAACAGTTTAGTAGCTTGCAGTTTTGTTGTGAAATAGTTTTCAGCACAGTAACTGACTTCTTTAGGCAAGGTTTTAACCAATGACAGTGTTTGCTTCTAGGCTGTACTCTAAAAATACTCACTGTCTCAGCAATGGTTGGCTACGGGCCTTTATTAAATCGGAGCTGCTTAATCATGTTGACCTTCAATTTTTTAAATTTTTTTTTTAAAACCACAATGAACTCTATTTACCAACAGTGAAGCACTACAGGGGGCAACTGTGGCATTGCTTCCTTAACCAGCTCATGGTGTGTGAATGTTATAAAATTGTCACTCAGATATATTTTTTAAATGTAATGTTATATAAGATGATCATGTGATGTGTACAAAATATGGTGAAAAGTGCCAGTGCTAGTAACTGTGTAAAGTCTCTAATACTCAACATTTACTCCTTTAAAATAAAATACACAGCCTTCTGCCTCTGTATTTGGAGTTGTTAGTGCAACTCATCAAAGAAAACTGCCTAATATAAATCATATATATGGTAATAATTTTTCCTCTTTTGTAGTCTGCACAAGATCCATGAAAGATTGTATTTTTATTACTATTTAAACAGTGATTAAATTTAGCCTGAGCAGTGAGCAAGGGTTCACATGCATTCTTTTATACTGCTGGATTTTGTTGTGCATCATTTAAAACATTTTGTATGTTTCTTCTTATCTGTGTATACAGTATGTTCTTAAATAATGTTCAATTGTCAGGAGAACTGTGAGAAATAAACTATGTGGATACAGTCTGTTTATATATAGAATGCTTGCTGTGACTTCCTTTCTGTGTAGTTCTGACTCTTTAATCAGGATGGAAAGTTTGGACAGGACATTTGGATCGGTCACCCAGCGCCGCCTCTGCCGCTCCCGCCCGGGGCTCAGCCCGCTCCGGCCCGGCCGGATTAGCATTCCAGTTCTCTCCTCCTCACTCACAGACTTCTTTGTCAGACCACAGAAAATCCAGATTTTAGTAGCCTTGGTACAGTGTATACCATTGTCTGAGAAGCTTTGTAATTATTGTGACATATTTTACTTAATATATTTTTTATTGAAATGTATAGCTTGTGATTCAGAAACAATTGATTATTTTATAACTGTAATAGACTTCCAGTTGCTTTGAAGCTAGAACACTCAGAGCAATTAGCTAGAAAACAAACTAACTTGACTTCAAAAGATGGCAATAGGAAGGATAATTGGCTGGCTGCACCTAGTAACTTTAATTATAAATTGGTCAGTATTTTTGCAGTAACTTTAGGTGTAGCTATTTTTTGCTTCAGAAGAAAGAATGTAGGCATTTAATCTATTTAGAAAGTAATACAGTACAGTTGCTAAAACACTGAGCAAGTATCATATTGTAAGCATATCTCACGTATCTCATATACTTAGATAAATTTAATAAACCTTAAAAAAACACAACACAAAACCCACGTGATGTATTTTAGTTTTAATTGGAAAAGATACTGCTCTGAGAGGCTTTCTAAGACCATGAAAATATGCTTTCCACATCATTCATGGTCTTTATAGGAAACTAGAGTTGGTGAAGGTGTATTATCAGGAAGAGGATCTGTGGTAACATTCATTTTCTGTTTATATCCTGAAAAAATTATGAGAATAAAATAAGAAAAGTAAATTAGAGAAAATATTCAGTCATCAGGATAGCTTGGAAAGAACAAAAGATCTTGGTATCCTTGGAACAAGGTTGGAAGCCAAAGGATAATTTCAAGTCTGAATCACTCAAGAGTGTCTTGGATAAGTCCTATTTTATTGAATATGTATAAATATTAATGTTTCCCTATGCATGCATATGCAGCTATTGTTCCTGCATACATTATGAACGTATGCAAATAGGTATCTAATGCACATAACACCAAATCAAGCATGGGATTTTTTTTTTTTTACACAGAAAAGACAGAAGAAGCAGAAATAAAAATTAAACTGAAAGTGTATGGTTAATAATTTTTGTAATTCGATTTAAAAAACCCCAACAAAATAGCAGCTGATTGTTGCCTTTGTTCCCATCCTGCACAAGTGTGAGACTCCACACTTTATAACTTCTACTGGAATTAAATATCATAGAAAATACTCCAGAAAAACTACCCAGATGAATTTGCGACTTTGTGGTAACTGCAGAGTGTTGTACTTTTAAAAAGAAGCAGCAGCAGCTGCCGGTGCACGGGGCTGGTGTGGGCAGAGCTGCCCTGGGGAGCTGCTGTGGTTCTGCAGGCACTGCTGCTGCTGCTCAATGGCACTGGCTGGAGCTGGGAAGCACTTCTAGAGCACCAGAGGTAAAATGTAGGCTATAGAAGGACCCAGGAAAGAAGGAACATCCATGATGTGAAGGAAGAACATGCATAAAACAGACCCTAAAAAATAATTGAATTAGCATCTACAGGGCAAATGCTAAGGAAGAAAAGGAAACAGAAGAATGTGCCCTGGTTGGAAAAAGGACATACTCTGTAAGCATGCTGATTTGAACTATATTTTCAAGTCATGTACTGTGCTTTGAAAAGGATTAAACCCACATATAGTGTAACAGAAATCATTACTCCTCATTTTTGTACATGTTTTATTTGTATTATGTCTTCATTACAAGAAAGGTAACTTTAAAAATGCAAATCTGCTGCATAAAGTACACCTTTTGACAGTACAAGCAATCATGCAACCCACTTTCACTGTAAATTCATCCAGTAGTTCCAGTAAGAGGATGCAGTTACTTTACAGCAATGTCAAACAAGCTTTTATTTAGCTGTCAGTATACCAAAGAAACTCCACAATATTTTAGTTAACCTAACAGAAATACAATAGCACTTTTACAGACTTTTTTGCAGATTACAGATAAATGGCTTACTAAAGGTGCAAGCAATATGAATCAAATAATCCCTGACATTTTCCTGTTTTTTTGGTTTCCCACCCCACCACACCTTCCCAAGTTTTGGCAATGCCAGTAACAAGACAACAGATGATGATCTGAATTTTGCATTTGAAATACTTCCAAAGTGAAATTTAGAGATGACATGAGATGTTCTGGCTCATAACCAACTTTACATATAGACTTTAATAGCTATAGCACAAGTGCTGTTAATATGGATCATTACTGGATTGCACATTTAACTATACAATACAATAATCATTCTCAGCTCACAAAACTGGGAAGTCAGTTACAAAATCATAACATTCCCAGCAGAAGACAAGACTGTCTCAAAAAGGGTGTCTGCTTCCCAGTAATGGGTTGACAGACTTCCACAACATTCAGCTGTATCTTCAATGAATTTTTCTCCTTGCAACAGTGTTCTGGGCATGTGTGAAAAGGTTATTTCAACTTGTAGCTTGAGTAATTCCAGCTCTCTTAGAGCTGCATGTTACAGAGAACAGGTTTCAGGCACTAAAGCCCAAGAACAAGCTCAGTGACACCACAAAAATAAATGCTGTTAAGAAAATAATAATCAATGGGAAACTTGTGTGCAATAACCCTAATGTCAGTCTGCTGGACAGTGACTGGGGTGGGTGGGGAGCTCCCTGCTGGCCAGGCACTGCCCCGTTTCCCGTGGAATGTGTGTGACCATGAAATACAAAACCAGAGCTGCTGCTCACCTTGCTGCTTTTAACCCATGAAGAGCAAACACCCAAGAAAACAAAATACAGTTCTCAGAGTGGGGTTAGCATACAGACCACTTTCTGTTGGGTGTACTTTCAGAACAAAGATTTCATCTAGAGTAATGCCACGTGCACAAATTCCAGATACCTCTCAAGGAAGCAGCTCTGCTTTGACCAGCAAATCATGGCTGTGGGGTGCACGTGGGCAAGGCTGGGTACACACCTTACACACCATTACTGCATTTCTGCTGAAAAAAATGCTGCCTCTTCCTTTTTCAGAAAAGAGTCCATTGTCTTGCAGATTTCCAGGAAAACATCCTCCTGTGTTCCTTCTGCATCAATCTGTGAAGCACAAAAAAACCAGTTTTGATTAAGTTACAAAGAATTATCTCAGAATCTGAACACTGCAACAAAAAATAGTCTAAATATAAAATGAAAGTTCTACTTCATGGTAGAAGCATTCTAATGTAGAGGAGCAGCTTAATAAACCAGATTGCTCATTTTGTTTCCACAGATTTCTGTAAGAAGGTTCTGCAGGCTGGATTGTCTGTAGCAAAGTACATCAGTCAAGTGAGGGAGCTTTAGGTACTCATGTTTTAAAGAAAGTTACACCTTTGATGGAGAACAGTTGCCAAGGGCTCTTTGCCCATCACTCCAACCTGGCAGGGTCCTTCTGAAGGGCTGCACAGCACTCTGGGTTTTGGCCACTCCGCAGTAACTTAGCAAATCAGTGTATTCCAGTGCATTGGAAACTTGGTGAACTGGTTCTGGTTCTATGACATCCTTTGCCCCTAGCTTTTATAAGGGCACTGCTTTTGTGGTATAAGGACTGAACTTTCATTGAAGCAATTTTTTTCTTGAACATCCCAAAAATTCAGTTATCTGACCAAGCCATTTTTCATTACTGTACTTCACAAAAACAAGATGAATTTATGTTCCTGTGCTGAAGATGAGAGAGCTGCATTTCAGCAGAGAGGAATGGCACTTGCAGCCAGTAATACTTGTCTGTGTTCCCGGGAAAACGTGAGGCAGAACTGAGCTGTTCTCAGCAAGGAGTTTCTTGTCCATCCCATGCTGTGCCACCTGAGGAAGGAGAGCTGTCTTCAGCCCTCACAGCAGTGACAGAAGCAGTTTTCACACTGGCTGTGTACTGAACACAGATGCTTCTGTTGATTATTCCTTTCCTCAAATGCCTTTTGAGATATCTGGTCTTCACACAAAAGCAAGATTCTTCAGTGCTTCTCCATGCTTAGTCTTTCATGCATGCACGACATGAAGTTTGCACAAGATTAAATGGACTCATGACAACTTTGTGAAAGGATCTTTTCCTGAACTGCTGCATTTTCATCTCCAAGTTGCTGACTAGAAAGCCAGACAATTGTAGTGTTTGAAGGGGATATCCCTGCCTATAATACTTTCTGCCACCTCTGGTCTGCATGAGAATTAAGGGAGTTTCATGTTCAAATAAATGTATTTTAAATAGGCCAAGAAATCCTGCTCAGATATGATGTTGTGTTGCAGCCAGCTCCTGTACAGCTGACTGCAGTCCATGTACACCTAAGTCCCTTGGTGCTGAGTCTTGTGTGGGAGTCAGCAGCTGCTCCTTGCAGAGCTCCAGCAGGGACTGCAGGCACTCTCCAGAGCTTGGCTTTCACTCTTGGTGGCACCTGCAGATGCTGAGAAGTTCGGTCCCGGTTGCATCCCGTGGGAAGTGCTGGCACATCTCACCAGCCTGTTCCGCAGCCAGAGCTCCAGCACTGGGTGCCCAGCCAGGCTGGCCTTTAGGAGCCCTGCCTGGGCCTGTCCCCTCAGGCCCGCTGCAGGGGTGTGTGACACTGTGAGCTGAGCTGTGCTCGGCCTTTAGGAGCCCTGCCTGGCTGGGCCTGTCCCCTCGGGCCCGCTGCAGGGGTGTGTGACACTGTGAGCTGAGCTGTGCTCGGCCTTTAGGAGCCCTGCCTGGCTGGGCCTGTCCCCTCGGGCCGCTGCAGGGGTGTGTGACACTGTGAGCTGAGCTGTGCTCGGCACCCTAGCCACTGCCCTTGGCCCCCTCACTGCCCTTCACAGTGCTGCTTGCTGCTGCTGCTGCTGCTTTTTGTAGAGCTGAGGCAGAGGCAGGCACGTGCTGACACCTTAGAAAGGGCAGTTCTCCCACAAGGGCTGCACGTCTTTCAGAAGTGTTTAGAACTGGGGGGTACTTACTAAGCGCAAAGAGAAAATGGGGGTGATGAACCATTCTGAACCAAATGTCTGTCTTGTCTAGTTAAAACAAAACCAGCAACTCCCATCTCAGCTGCTATAAAACACCTTGTTTGTCCTGTCTCAACTGCCAAGACAACTATTTTCATATGGCTATCCCACAGGAAATATACTGCATGCAGGGTGAAGGCCACACCATTTCAAAGCTCTCATCTTAATATGTATTATCTTTTTACTTCATAAATACTTCTGCACTGTCTAACTGATCTAATCTTATCAGCACAGCTGATAGGCACTGCTACTCAGGTCTAGATCTAGGGAGTTGTGATGAAGAATTAGTTCTGTAAGCATGGAAACGTCACCCTTTATGATGGGCTGGAATGCTGACTTCCTAACAGCACAATAAAACATGGATGGGCCTGACTAATGACAGCCCCAGCGCTTCCCATTCTGGCCTCCTAAATAACAAAGGCCCAATTCATAAAACTAACTTAACATTGTGGCACAAAACTAACTTAATGTGCCAATAATTCACATCTAGTACTACAGTAATTCAACAACACTCTCAGCGGCTCCAGAGAAAAAACTGTGTATTTCTCTTCCTCAGATTCTAACAAACCTCATAAATTAGGCCTGTTTTCAAGGCTATTTAAGGCTGACTTCTCATAAAACAAGATCCATATACAGTTTTCCACAGTTTTGAAATGCAGCTATGGCTTCTGGTAACTTCAAATACTGAGAAATTTAATGAGCTCATTTGAAAAACTACTGGTGTAACCATCCCTGTAGAACAATATTGCTCCTTTTGTCATTAAAATCAAACAATTAAGTTTTCCATCAACAAATCTACCTTTGTCGTAGGTTTTGAAATTTAGAGCTCTAAACACACACTGCCACTGAGGAGAACCTGACTGTCTGTAGAGAGGATGGCTGAGGACAGACTCTGGAATGAACTCAGTAGTTAGAAGCCTCTTACTGAAGGTCAGTCAAGCTCAGCTGTGTTGTCACTCACATTTATGTCTTTGTCACTAGAGTGTGTTAGAAAATCTCTCTGAGACTGTGCAGCACCTGGTTCTCACAGCACTGGATTGAAACACACTGCCCCAGACCTATTCATATTAGACATGCGTTTTCTGCTGTGTTTTATCCATGATCCCCTGGTAATGCTTCTGATGGATCCTTCTAGATCAGTTTCTCATCTAATGGGCCACAAAGCACCAAGGGGCAATAGAGAATCACTTGTTCCTTTGTTCCCCACATCCTTATCTATCAGGGTTAATGGGTCTCTGAGAACCTTTCAAAAGATGGAAATAAACCACATAACTGCTCTCACTATTACCATTGATTACCCCTCCTGGAAGGGGGGATGTCGCCCCTCCCCACAAGCACTCAGAATGGCAGCAGCAAGGGAAGGCTCACAAGTGGAAAGCGGGGAGAGGGTGGATGGTCACATGTTCTTTCATAATGGTTATGGAAAATGTGACTGCAAGTGATTTTAGAAAGAAATAGCAGAACAGCACTGAGGAAAAAAAATAATGAAAGGAAATAAGCACAGAAAAAACTAACTCCTGTTGGATTTTGTAGGCTAAGATTTCATAGCATGTGATCTGAAAGCGTCAAAGTTTTTGGGCACCCTTAATCCTCTGCTCTGCCCTGCTTGGCTTATTTGTAATACTCATGTCCTTTTCCTCAGACTTTGAATACGAAACTTGTGTGTATGACACCTACCAGGTGTCTTATGTTAGCTAGGTAGGATCAGGACTGTCTTGCTTGACTACCAAGGCATTGCTCTTCTCTTCTACTTACTACCCTCCTACATATTGTCACTTCAAAAAAGCTTTAAAGGATGAGTCAGATATTAAAAACAATCTTTTTCCCCCTCCTTTTCTTCTCAGTTGAGAGAGCGCCAGATATTCAAAGGGATTTACATTTAGCCATGCCAAAACACAAGTAGGTGTCTACTAAATTTTCAGATGCACTTTTCTGTCCAGGTGCCTTGGAGCTCACTGAGAAATAGATTTAAAACCAACAGTGTCTACCTGCTTACTGCTACTATAATGCATTTTGTTTCATTTCATTTAATGTCATTTATCTGAAGCACCTGTTCCCCACAGAACCAGGCAGCTTGCAGGCAGTGTTTTTGAGAGCAGTGCTTTCAGCCCTTGCATCTCCAGTACAAGGTCTTTAATGAAAAGCAGCTACTTGCAGCTCCTTAGGTGGGTGTTCTGGAACTGACTACAAAAGAAATTATGGGATATTAAATCCCCAAAACATGAATTTTAAAAAAAGTGAAAAATTTCTAACATGTTAGTCTCAACTACTTTACCTTCCAGAACACCATTTAGAAACTGAATGCCTCAGCAGAAAAGTGAGGACACTGTTGCCTCTGCCCTTCATTCTTCAGTCAGTTCATCTTCCCTTGCAAATATGTGCACAGTTCTTCATCTCAGCAGGGTGCTGGAAGGATTGCTGCTCTTTATTCCTGTCAGGTTTACAGGTGTTTCATCTGCACCCACAGCCTTCACCCTCTGTCCATGCATGCCTCAAGCCTCCACTGCTGAGTAGAAACACAAAGAGGGAATCTTGGCTAAAAGGAAATTTCCACAACATTCCCAATATTTTGTCAGCTTCACCAAGTCACTGTTGTTGTTCAGGGGTCAGCAGAATGGAAAAATGTTCCAGTTCCACATATCATATTAGTTAGTTATGAATGCACCTATGCACAATCACTCCAGGTTGGGGAAAGTCATAAAATCCTGGAGGATTAAAGTGGGAATGCTGTTACAACCATATACCTTTGTCTCTTCTGTGCAAATAAAGCAAGGAGAGAATTCCCAATAAGTGCAGAGGAAGCCAGGTTAGAGCTGAATTTTTCTGTCTGCACTGTGTTTGTCAGACTCCATCCAACCATGCCTTAAAGCCTGTTCCAAATGGAGTAAAGCATTTCTTACCCTGTGTTCCAGTGCACAGAGTAAGAAAGCTCCTCTGACACTGTACTCTCACCACACCTTGATGTGGTGTGACAGATCAGTTCCTCCTTTGCTGAGTGCACAGCCAACATCTAATGCCCACACCAGACCTTTTGCTGGCCTTCTGCCCAGGACTGAATTTTACATTTGCATATTTAATCAGCC
Organism: Emberiza elegans; assembly: GCA_024865655.1. Lineage (NCBI taxonomy): Eukaryota > Metazoa > Chordata > Aves > Passeriformes > Fringillidae > Emberiza > Emberiza elegans. The sequence goes on from JALJVW010000206.1 coordinate 75,704,496, forward strand.
TCTTTCATGACTGAAAACCTTTGGAGCGGATAGGACAAGTTAAATACATCCCACTGTTGTCATGTGCTGTTCCCAGTCTGTGGGAAATTTTGCCCAGTCCTAAATTTAGATTTTAAACTGGAAAATTAAATTACACCAGTATGCCAACACCATTGTCTTGTGACACAAGTCTATTTCTGATTTTCTTTTCTGTGGCCAGGTGGAGCTGAGTGCTACAGTCAAGCCCTATAAAACATGATCAGCTACAGAATTAACACCCAGAATTTAGTGGTCCTTAGCCACATGCTGCAGTAAGCTGGCTAGAAAAGGTTAATGCCAAATCTTTGTAGAAGTTAGCAGGATTTAGACTCCAATATTCCTCTAGAATCTCAACACCCACTCCTCTGCTTGCTTAGGAAAGTGCATTGCTGCAATCCCAAGGGACACAAAGCTCACGTGGGCCTTTCACTGATGAGCTGCTTCTGTTGAAAAACCAAACCTAGGCAGGAATCAAAGACTCTTTAAGATCTTTTTCTCTTCCTCTCTTAAACAGCTTCTCTTCAGATGCTTTGGCCATTGCCTATCCTGGCATCACAGACTGATCTAGGTCACCAAATAGTGCCTTCATGAAGGCATTGCTTCCCTGAAGCTCTTGGATCCCACCAGCTTTGCCTAAGGAAAAGAGTACACTAGCCTCTGATCTGTAGTTACAGGGAGGTCCATGGATGATTTAAAATAAATCCAGGAATGCAGATGAGAATTTATTTTAAGGGGTCTTCAAATCAACATCGGTAAATTAACTGGTGATTTTGTCTGAAATGGATAGGAAACACACACAGTTCTCTCAGGAAACAGAGGCAGCAGCATCTCCATGGCAGCACTAACATCTTCAGCCAGCTTTGGTCAGTGTTGGAGAGTGATAAACCCACTTAGGGATGAACAAATCCCCAGCACTGAAAATATGTGATGTTTTAATTAAAATGGGAAAGAAAAATATTAAACATGTTAGGACTGCCTCTAGGTAAAGTCTCAGTCTTCTGTGTGCATGATATTACAAATTAAAAAAAAAAACCAACAAAACAAACAAAGACTATTTTAGCCTAGCCTGCAAAAAAAAAAAAAGCAGTCAGAATTTATATTTGATATATTTGATCAGAAGTTATTATTGTCAGTTTTTCTGATTTCCACCTGAATTTCCTTTCATCATTCAGAAAACACCCAGTGGCTGCTAATGTCAATGCTTGGCTGGGTGTAAAATCTGTTTCTATAAATAAGAAACTAACCCCATGCCCTGGGAATTGCAAACTTCCCCTTGACTCTGCTTTCTTCAACATATGTAGCCTAAACATATTCACCACTAAAATAGTTTTAAAAGACATTTTCCACAATGTTTATAAAGCTGATTTTACAGAGCTTTCATCCTCAATGGTTCTATCTGGAAGATGGATATATGGTAAACACCACATTCACCAGAAGCAAGTTCAGACAATGTACAGACACGGTAAGAAAAGTAGTGCAGACACCGCAAAGCACAGGTATTTTCTACCATGCAAACACACAATGTCAGCTTCCCCAAAACTAATGGTACAAGTACAGGTCACATATCCAGCTGTGACCCACAGATTTGGCAGGCTCCTTAAGGAGCTAATCAGCTACCAGCTTTCAAGAAAGGACTGCATGTTTTGCCATTATGTAGGGGACAGAGCAGGAACTTGCAGCAGAAGCATTAAGGAAAGGCAAAGAAAGTGCATGCCATGTGAAATGAGGCAGACCATGACTGCAAAATCTGTGTGAAAGTATTAAGTGCAGTTTCACTCTCTTTGGGGCTGTCACTTCCCTGATGCTTCAAAAAGGGAAACACTGTGGTAGTCACAGCTTCCTGGAATAGGATAGAGAGACAGAGAGCTCTGTTTTCCTTGGCATTGTGCTGTGTTGGTGTATTGTGTATTGTACTGAATTCTTAGCACATCCTTGTAATTTTGGCAAGATAGCTTCTCAAAGAAAAAACAAATAAACCACATAATCCTTTGTAAACCTAAAGATTAGAAGTAAGCAGGAACTTTTTTCTGATACTTAGACTTTGTTTTATGTGCACTTACTGTTGGGGTAAGGAAAGACCTCAAATCAGAACTCTTCCTTTGAGTATCATTTTTCTCAGCATTGTGTCATTGACCCTGTCCTCAGGTCAGGATACTGGTGCATAAATTAGCTGCAAATTTCTCTTATGGGAACTTTGCAAAGGAGAAAAGTTTGAGGTAGGCGATTTGCATGTTTGATACAGCCCCTAGAAAAAATAGATCCCATAATATTTCCAGAAACTATTATTGGATTCTTTCTCTTTTAGGACAAGACAGAGCAGTTGGATTAGATGTTTCTGTAGCTGAACTAAGGGACAGTTTGCCATTACAGAGCAGAGAAACAAGGAAAAAACTCCAAAATCCTATGTAAATGAGTCTACAGATGTGCCAGCTAAGTCCAATTTTTCTTGCTTCTCTTGAAGTATTGATTATAGAATAAAAAGAATGCTTAAAATATCACATTCTGAGCAGGTATAATCTGAGACAATTCATTGAACTTAATATAACTATGTTATTTATTCCAGCAGAAAGATCTCTCTTGTATGAAGGCCTTGTTTTATTTCAGGATATACACTGTCAATTTTGAAAATTTTACTAAAAGGCTTTGGATTAACATAATCTTTCATCCTAATTCTGAGAGCCCTTATATAGTAATAAATCCTAGTACTCAAAGAAAAGCTTTCTAGAATTTATTTTAAATAAAAGATTCTACACAGATGAGTTACTGATTCAGGATATGTTCTCTGACTAAGGATAAATCTGGGGTTTTATTCTTTCAAACTGTACTGTGGAACTCAGAAGTTTGCAGAAGTTACATACAAACCAGGGAATTGTAAAATGAGAACAACTGAAAAGTGTGGGAACAGTTCATAAATGGTGACATGTCAGTGTTTTCCAAATACTGCTAATATCATTGAAGTAAAAAGCAATAATTTAATTTAAAAGGTCAAGTATTTACCTTGCATAACTGTGTCCTGCTTTCATAGTATGCAATCAGAGGGTTTGATGCTTGGTAGTAGCTTTCAATCCTGTCCTCAGCGGTTTCAGTGTTCTCAGAGCTCTGACTGCTCATGGTTTCTGCAGAGCCAGTCCAGGCAGAGCACGAGCTTTGGTTCCCCAATCTAGAGACAAAGGAAAACAACAAACATTCAAAGCACTGGCCCAGCAAAAGAGATTTGGTTTGGATAACACCAAAACAGCCACCAAGGAATTTGTGAGTGAATGGTATTTATCTATGGGAAAATGATGCTTATTAACCACCACCTCTCATTGTGGCAGCACTAAGGGATGCCAGCACTAAGGAGCAAGGCTGTGCTTGCCTGGCTCTACACAGAGAGAAAAAGAGACAGGATCTGACAAATTCTGGCTACTTGAACTCAAGAGTTCAGTTCATTATTTGCTTGATGCAAACAGTACAGGACTTATGCAATACTTGACTCAGTTATATTTGTAGCCTTTTCTTTGTTCAATGTGTGAAAAGGGAGTGGTAAACTTAGCTTAGTATTTCAAGATGCAGTAGCAGGAAATGTTCACACAGAAGCGAACCCACTTGAGATGGAAATGAGTAACAACAGGCTCAGGGACACCATCAAATATTCACAGGAATACATCCTGTGAATTACTTTATGCCACACAATATTTTATGTCCTTGTTTGCAGTGTACCCACACCATTCCTCCCCATGCTGCAAAGGAAGGATGTGATACATTTCTCTGCATTTTCAAATTGACAAGTAATTTCCAAATTCTGTGGGAAGCTGGTCATTTAATGCTGTTTGGCTAGTGCCAAACTAGTCATGAGGGAGAGTCTGTCCTTTAGTCTAATAAAAATAAATACAGATTTATTTATTTTGATTCTTAGGCCTGGAAAAGGTCATAAATAATCGTCTCTTTCTACATTTGATCATGGATATTGCAGTATATTATGGGAAAAAAAGAAATGGCAGGAAGGAGCAAAATGTTCTTTATGGTATTTCAGGAGAGAGCCAAAAGTTCTAAACACAAATCCTCATCATTCTTTCCCTGAAATACTGAAAAATACGTATGTCATTTAGCATAAATCTTGGAATGCACTGTCATGCACCCTGCTCAGGCACAGTACTCTCTGACACAAGATTTTGTATGAGCAAAACCTGCTGGGCTGAGTCCAAAGCTATAAATTCCACTGTCTCAAGCAAAATAAAGGTGTTACAGGATCAGGGGGAAAGGAGTTTATTTTTCCATGCAGTTATGTATTTAATCCTTCAATGACATGCTCAGTCTTTTTATCATTCCCTCCCTTTCCAGCAGGGATCTGGAAAACACTTTTTTAGGAAAAAGTGAGAAGTTTTGGAAAAAGATTACTTCACACTAGTGACAATTACAAAATGATTTTTACCATGGCTACAGTAAAGAAAGTCTAAATGACTGATAAATGGAAATTGTCATAGTTATCTTTGTTGACATCCCTCAAAGGAAGAAATATTCTAAAGGTAAATATTTCATGTCAGAGCTTCTGCATTTGACTGAGGATGTCTGGATTGTGTTGACCTTTCTACTACGCTTAATGACTTTCTAGGAGAAGCTGAAGCCAAGAAGGGATTATGTCAGACAGTTCAATGACAGGCTTTTATCTACCCATTTTTTCCACACAGAAGACATTAATGCAATTAGCTGTAGCAGCACTGAGTTTGGGGATTAAAAAAGCCAACAAGGCAGTTTTAATAGTGCAAGAGACATAGAGAATTAAAAAAAAAGATTTGGGCTTAATCAATGATTTAAATAAATGCCCTTTTTGTATAACTGGATTAGTATGGTGAGAAGTTATTTCCTTCCAGTTTTACATGAGGAATTCCATGCTCTAAATTATAATACAATAAATGGAAAATAATTCCTTTTATCAGTTATATCACCACCTTACAATGAGGATATGAAGGACTCTACTGACTGATAGGATCAGATAATAGCTTCTTGCTTGATACACTCAGTCTGATTTACTTTTGAAAAATGTACATGGTTTTCTTAAAAGTTTCAGTATTGCTATCTGGAATTCAAACCATTACAGAAATGTCTTTCTTCCAAACTAAAACCCACAAAAAGCGAAACTAATGCCCTTATCAGGTATTGCAGCAATTTTTGCGACTTTTTTTAAAATTATGATTTTCCTGACACAATTTAGCTTAAATAATACATACCAAACAAGTCTAATGTTTTGGGTCTTTACTCTGTCTCACTGGGTACTTCCCGCCTGTGCTGTGGAATATATAATCTAAAAAGGTTTTTTCACCTTCTTGAAGGACTGAGGAGGGAACAGAGTTTTGTGCTTCTGTAGAATTATGGCTGGGTAAAAATACAATTGCATCATAGAAGGGAAATGGGTAAAACTGGCTGGAGAATCAGCTGTTTCTACATAGCTAATTCTGTTTATGAGTCAAGCTCTGAAACATAAGCATTATTCTTGATGTCTTCTAAATAGAACAGGTCTTTGTTAACAATTATAAAGTTTTTCACATATCATGTAGACATGTAGCGTTATTCATCTGTACTTTGCATTAATTAGTAAGGCCTGATGGGCACTCTTTTCATTCAGTTATAATTTAAGAACTTCTCATCACCCTTTGTAAAGAACCGCAAAGCATTATCTCAAAAAACGACTCATTGAAAAAAACTTCACAGTTTTACTGAGCAGCTCACAGCCAGCCTGTGGAAAGTGGATACGAGGCACAACAGGGGGGACTTAGCACATTCAAAACAGTCACTTGAAGTCCTTGTCTTTTACTCCAAATACCAAATGCAGTCCAGGATCTTTGCTGCTTTCAGGGAACTTAAGGAGCTCTGTTTCAGCATGGGATGCATTAGGACTTACTTGCCTGCAATACCTCAGTGCAGGACACCCCAATCTCTAAATCTCACTTCATAATATAGAGGAATGTCCACAGGACACCAACATGTATGCCTGCCAGAGAAACAGCACTGCTGAAATAGTTCCTCCTTAGACACAAAATGAGAGAAATCTCCAGCATCTTTTTAATAGTCTGCAGCATTTTATCAAAGGGACTAGTAAGTCAACATTTCTGTGAATGACTTCTATGGCAAATCTCATTGCTCATTATTTTGTCTGGCTTTTGATGCCTAAATCTTGCTAGGCTTTTATGGTAATCAACTAAATAAATAAAGCAGATAAAGGCTCTGCAAGAAAACAGGGGATTCATTAAAGTTTTATTACTTTATAAACTTGTTTAGGACATTTTTGGAGTGTAATATGATGTAACATATACTAACTATTATCCCTAATTCACCACTACTTTTCTCCCAAACCCTGGCAGATTCATTCATAGGCTTAGACAGAGTATTTCCTGCAGGCTGAGAAATGCACGGCTGAGGCTTCTCACGAGGTCTCAGCACATACTGGGGAAATCGAGAGCTCGCGGAGCTGCCACGCAGGCACTTGCAGAACGCTCTTTTTATGGCTGTGCCACCTGTTACTCACCACAAAAATTAAATCTGGGTTTGGCTGCTGCAAGTGACAGCAAGCTTTAGCAGAGCTGGCTTACTGGTAATAAATATTAACTGTGAAGATACATACTTTTATGATCCTGCATCAGATTTTCATGAGAAGTAACACTAGTACAGAACTACCCACTAGAACCAGAAAACTGGTTCGAAAATGATGTTTCCCCCTAAATGTGAATTGTTTCTGGTTTACATTAAATTTAGATAAAATCAGCCTCTGCTTCTCCTTGTATTCTAGATTCTTTGTAGGTAAGGGCAACAGCTAGATTTGCTACACTGATGGGGTGCCAAAATTTCAGTGATCAGCAGCACAGCGCTACTGAATTGGCTTTTCTACGTGTCCCTGCTGCAATCAGCTGAAGAGAGGGACTGAAGCAGCACCAGAATTACGGGGGTTACAGCAGCATTACAGATGTATGGTCACCTTGCTCTCAAACTCTTCTGCATCTTTCAGCTCTTGGGGATACCCATCAATCAGGAATCCTTTTGTGTCCCCTAGCTTGGAAACCATGGCTTCCTTCAGTAGCTCCAGAACAATACCCTGTATAGGAAAGAGAGGGAATTAGTTGGTTAATTAAAAAGAAAGATTGATACCTTTGTTGCACTGACTTTTGTCTTACACCCTTGAAAACAGCCCTGTTTGGCTGTATGTGAGTCCTGTGAATGCGGGTGTTCTTCTTGTCCTGCAGGTAGCAGGACACCCTGCTTTCTATTCTCTCAGGACTGACTATGCCACACAAATCTGATGTTGCAATCCACCCAAGATTTCCCAAAATGCCCTCCAGATAGGTCAGAATATTTCATAGTTTCAAAATGAATGTTAATACCTGTGAAACTCTAGAGTACTACTGCAGCATTTTCCAATCTGATTGCATTTTGCTATGTCACTCGTGTAATTATATTACATGGAAAGTGACCCCATCTGACCAAACACACTGAAGAGCAAAGCAATCAAAATCAAGCCTGAGCACAGCTTTTAGTTTCCCCCGAGCAAAATTTCCCAGTATCTTTCATTAACAAACACATCCTCTGACCTAGCTACAGTTGCTGAAGACCCACCAAGAGTTGGGACTGTGGACCTGCCATGTAAAAGCCAGGTCCAGCTGAGAACAACAACATCTGCCTTCACAATCTCCATTAAGCTGCAGTCGAGCTACTCTGGGATGTCAGCCAGCTCTGCAGGGAACTGCTGCAGGTACTGTAATTTAAAATAGCTGCCAGGAGGACCAGCTCTGAATCTGAAATGTAACGCTATAAAAAGGACATAAAGTTTCTGTTTCCTGTACTTACACTTACATTTTGCAATGCATCTGTCTCACTGTATTTCATGTCTGATTTATTGCCTGTGTGAAACATAAAGAAATACTGGCACTGAAAAGGGAAACAAGTGCCACGGATTTGGCGAAGAGGAAATAATATCTCCCTGAGGTTAGAGATTAATTTTGCTGGAATGGGAACCATCAGCTCCAGTATCTTTTTCACTGGTTTAGACAATATACCTACCACTGCCTTTGTTTAACCATTAGAACCCCAAATAAAACCATCACTCACGCCAGGCACAGGTTCACCACATTCCACGATGTCTTTGATCAATTTACTTCTCTCTGATAATGACAATAATTCATTTTGGAGAAGGTCACTAGTGGACAGGTGAGTAAATCCGTATTTCTTTGCTAACTGTTCACATTGGCTACCAGAGCCAGGCCCACCTATGTGAGGGAAAAAATACCTAGAATTAGAAAAGAACAAAGATCTCACAATTCTGAAACTGTACCCACCAAGAAAATGGGAGGAAATTGAAGACATTGACTGTTTTTCAATTTTCATTTTTTTTAGAGAAATTATCTACAGTAGAACAAGTCATATACATACATATCCCTTCTGATACAGCTACAGGGCTGACTCAAAAATGTGTTGAAGTTGAAGAAGTCACAACAGTGTGAAATCTCTAACAGAGGAGAACCTGTTCCTAAAACACCATTAGCATGTTAAGGAAAAACATGAAACAGCCTGTGGAAAAGGGTATTTCACTCTGCACTCGTTCAGTTTGACAGCTGCAACAAATCGTAGCAAGTAATGTCCAGCGCAGCACCGTGAGGGGACTGACAACGAGCGCCCACCTGCACCTGCCCACAGGAGGGGAAGGGCACTGACCAGGGAATGCTGGGGGTGTCCTCCTGGCAGGAATGGCTCCGCCAGCCTCCTGCTTCCCTTGGCCAGCCAGCAGCCCCCAGCTCAGAGCCTAGAGCTCTGCCTGTGCCGCTCTGCAGGTGCAGGCGCTGCCTGGCCCAGCTCCTCCATGCAGGCGGCCGCCTCTCCCTCCGCTCCAAGGCCACGGCACAGAAGCCACAGCATGGAAGGCCATGGCACGGAAGGCCTCTCTCTTCCAGCTCCTGCTGAGGCATTGGGCATTGCAGCCACCCCTGCCTGGCTGGAGAGAGGGACAGCCCATGGAACCTTCTGGAAGCCGCTTGCCAGGTGTCCCAGAGCGATGCCATCAGCGCCGCCGGCACAGCTGAGGTGAGGCCCTGAGGCGCCATGGCGGTGCCAGGGCATGGCGGGTGGGAAGGCCAGTTCCTGCTGGAAGTTTGTGGAGAAACCTCACTGCGTGTAGCAGCAACTCTGCAGCCTCTGATGGATCTGTTCAGAAGACCTACTGCAGCAGGAGGTAATTACAGCCTTGGAGGGAGACAATGCTCAAACTCTTTTCAGTAGGGTTTTCTCAGCAGGTGACCTGTGTTATTTATCAACTGCTGGGACTTGCAGGTAGGGCTACACAGCTCTGCTACATGTATTTAAGATGCTAGAAAATATGCGGCTTTCCTGTTTCCTTATCCTTTCACAAACAAATATAGGAATAACACGTTCACAATAGAGCAAATTTAGCACTGTCTCTTGCCTCACTTGAACTTTCTTCTAACTTTTGCATTCAATGTAAGAAATAATTGCTCTGAGCATATAATTTTCAGAGAAATTACAGTACTGTAGCTGAGACTAAAAATTGGGTCACAAAGGAATAGCATCAAAGGAAGGGGTTTGTGTTCTGTGATGTGCAGAACTTTTACTTCAGCTTCACAAGGAGAATAAGCAGCCTGTGGTGTGAGAATCACATCTGTGCTATAACTTTTCTACAACTATCTTTGTTGCAGGCTTATCTTCTGGCCAATGTGGGTTGCATCTTGTTTTTCTGTTGCCATAATATGAAGAACATTATTGTTTTCTAAAAACACTAGTTGAAAGAAAACAAGGAAAAAATAGGAGGAGCTATAAAGAAACAGATGTAACAAAATTACAGGCAAATTACTAGTAATGAATCCCTTACATATCAGAGTGGCAATTAATAGTATTTCTGGCCTGTTTTGGGCTTTCTTAGATCAGTACATTTCTTTACACATTTTTTCTCCTGGCCTTGAATATGCTAACACTGCAGTAATTTAATCGTATTTATTTGGTGTATATATGCAGTATTAAAAAAACCCAGCTATAAAGATTATTGTGTTCTTTTCCTTATATAACTGTTTCTCTTCTGAATGCAGAGCCCAATGAGAAATTTCATAATTTCTACTCATACACAAAATTACTAAATCTCTTATTAGAAATAACAATACAAGGTCATTTTTTGGTTTTAGTAGGTAAATATTCAGAAAATTTGATGTGCTTTTAATAGCTTTGTGTGTTAGTATTTTAAAAGAGAACACTGTCAGAATGGCACAATATGCAGGGCATACACCATAATGAGTGTTCCTCCAAAACATTAATTAAAATGCCCATTTTTTTATAGAAGAGTTCAAACAAAGCAGAGATTAACATGCTGAGCTCTTTAAAGAGTAAAAACATATTTGATTAAGTTATGTGCTTAAATGGTAGTTTTTATGGCCACTGGTATTAATTTAGATTCATCTCATGAGTAGCAGAGCATCCCACTGCTTGACAAATGCATACAACCCACTTTATCAAGTCTTGTGCTTTCTTATCCATGAAAGAGACCACAGTTCTTGCTTGGCATGATCTGAGAAGAGACTGAATTCCCCAGGAAGTTCAGCACTGAGGGCTGAGCACAGCTTGGCCTTTACACCAGTATTAATTTACATGTCTGAAATGGAAGTATTACCTTGTCTCCCTCTGAAGTTCCTTAGTGTGAATGGAATAGAGCTATTCAGGTGAGAAAAGGTGTGAAAGTGCATTTTCTTACTAATTAGGTGTTGCCTTCTTGCTCAGATTACATACTTAAAACACTGCTACATAAGCAACTTTAACAGCAAATTAATCCTGCAGCCATGAAGCTTGCAGTGAATTTGTACAGTTACAAAAATCGTACCTGTTCTTTTAGTGGATATTCTTCTTAAATCTACTCATTTTTCTAAAGAAAAAATGATGTGAAGAAAGTTTATCTGGAATAACAGCTGCACATGAAACACGGCAAAGGCTAGCAAAAAGATTTTTTCAGTTAAGACTTCACTGCAACTTGTTACAGTGTTTTTCATATGGAAAACATTTGAGGCATTGAAATAGGCAATCGAGTTTTCCCAATGGCTCAATTGTTAGTAGAAAAATATATCCCCACTTTTGTTGTGAAGGCGTAAGATTCTTTGTGAACTGTTATTTTTTCTCTATGCTGTCATCTTGTGATCTGCCTACGTATACTTGGGAAAAAAAAAGTGTAGGTTCATGATAACTTGTTATTCAGATTAATCATGTTGTCTTCTGATTTCTATATATGTTATGCAGAGAAAAAACTAAAGCCTAGAAAACAGCCAGAGGAATTAGGAGTGTGATGTGGCTCGTAGGACAATACAGGACTACCAGCAGTTCTTTAATATTAGCATGCTTTTGTATTTTCCTAGTGTTGCTCAGTGCAGTGGACCTTGCTTTAAAGCTCATTTGGTAACTTAATAAAAATCCAAAAATTGCAGGTAAAGAAATTAAGAACATTGTATTAATCAGTGAGGTTATTCTTGGAAACAGAACTCTTTGAGTGTCCCTTTGTGCTTTTTGATACAAATGGTAAGCAAGAATATGGAACCAGAGTACTAACACAGAAATTAAATGCAGTTCTCTATATTGCTTTTCTGCAGACAAGGCCAGATTAAAAGGTCTATGCAATCCCTTAGAGCAATATTCCCTTCCATTATGTTGATTCATCGGCCTGTGAGAGGGGATCTCATGGTAAATAACTTTCTGGCAGCACTGCTGACTTAGGTGGTTACTTTTTAAATTATTGACTGCAGAAATGCTTCACAGAGAGTCCTTCAAGGAGAGAAAAAGAGTGTCTCAGTGAGTGTGGTAACAACCAATTGCCCAGGCAGCACTTCTGGGTGTTCAGCTGCAGTCAGCCCTGGATCAAAGGTCTCAGCTCTCCTCCCTCCTGTCCAAGGAGCCTGGGCATGTGATTGAAATGTACAGCTCTGACCTAGAGCACAACGTCACCAGCAGAGAATTAATGATGACAGAAGGAGCTGGGACTGCTGCTGCGTGTGAGCAGGGCCAGGAACAAGCAATATGAGCAGTGCATGGACCAGCTTTGCTGCCAGAAATACTGCTAGAGCGAAAGTGTCATGCAGGCAGACTGAGATGCCTCTATTTTAAATCTTACAAGTTTATTATATACCAAAATATCATGAGCATTTATATAAAAAGCCAGCAGTAGGATTTACAAGACAGTCCCACTATTTATTCTAAAATGTTACAATTTCAAGACCTTGTTGTCATAATGAACATCATCCCTGTATCAGGGAGAAGTGCCTACAGGGGAAATATAGCTGCACAAGGGAGACTCAGAAGTCTTAATTGAAACCAAAATAACCCCAGTCAGTCTATCCCTAAATTCAAGCAAAAATTTTGGATTATTTGATCAGTTTGGCAGTTTTACCAATGCTACTTGGATTTTACAGACAAGTAAAATAAGCCTTAACTTCAGAATATGGTATTTGAAGACTTCTCCATAGCACCTCATTTGCTGTTCACAAATTATTTCAGTCTAAGTGAAACCATACAGGAATTGTACTATTAACAACAACAACAAAAAAGGCCTCAACACTTTCTTTGTATTTCTTTTTTCTGAGAAATTATTTTTCATTAGAAAACAACGTGTTGCGCATGTTGGCAGAGTGATGCAATACCCTGGGACATCACTGAGTTTTCATCCTTCTTAAAGAAAATGTAAAGTTTATTTCACAGGAAGTCAGGAAAATCAGCCTTGCATAACATCCACAATTAGCTTGGACTGACTGGGGATTTAATTATCAGTACTGCTCATTCTGTGCTTTTCTGATTGCAGAAGGAGCTGCAATATAGGTATTGTAGCATAATTTACAATGGAAGGGACCTCATCTGGTTAAACCTTATACTCAAAGCAGGCCTAAATTAATGATAAATTGAATTAGGTTATGTCATTTAAGGTCTGACATAACTGGGACAAATAAAGAGTTTGAGTTTTGTGATATATTTACTTGTTGAATTTTGGTGCGTGTGCAAGCTCCTGTCTACAGCTGATAATGTCTACCTCTAGGTGTAAGTGGTGAGAATGTTTTCAGTGTCAGCTAAAAAGCTGGTCTTTCTTACGCTGAGTTTAAGCAATTACCAGCTTTAGATCACCAGCAAGAATATAACAAAGATTCTGTAGAGGAAAGTGGTTACATTAGCTAAGCTTTAAACACCTCATTTACAAGTCAGCAGGGAGTTTGTTTCTGATCCAAAGCGCAGAAAGATTCCTGAAAGCTCCGGTTTTACTTTCAGGCTCAGCTGAAGCCAACTGTTTTGTGAAGCTCCTGCAGAGGTCAAGGAGGGGGAATGCTCCCAGAAACTGTGCTCTGTATGACACTTCTGTGGATGCAATATGGAATATTGCAGTAGCTAAGAATTAGAAGATCGTTCACCATTCATTGTGGTTAAAATTGATGACAGAGGTATTTTTGTGGGTTTTTTTTGGTTTTGTTTGTCTTTTAATGACTGGCAATAATTACTTAAGTTTTGACTATTTATTACACCATCACCCAATTTTACCTTTATGCTGCTTTATATTTTTTTCTCTTGAATTTTACTTTGCTGGCCAAATTTATCTTTGTTTTTCCTCTGTTATTATCCTGCTGTTTTCTCTTATATTTTTTACTCGCTGGTACTCTTTCTCTGCTTTACAATACTGGTAGAACATTGACATTGTTCCTTAATTAATCCAACTTGACTGTTATTCCAATTAATTCCTACATTAGCTCTTATGTAAACTTTTGCTAATTAGATGATTTCTTTTCCTTCCCCTTTTTGGAAAATTTTCAAGGGTAATTAGTGGGAGAGGGAACTGTCTGTTTCTTTCCCTTTGTCATAAACAATATCTCTGTTTGTCAGGTATGGCAGATGGTGCATTCATTTTGTTTTGTTTGTAAACTCCTTCAAATGTACATGTTTAAAATTCTAGCTTCAGAACACCTTTATAAGCTTCTTATTATTTCCTCATGAAATAATACACATCGATGTAATGAGTCAACACCCGTAATGACACCTGAGCCCAAGACAGTTTTCCCGTTCCAGTATCCCACAGCAGCCTGCTCTGACCCAACTCCTCTGCTCCCTCTCTAGTCAGGGTATCACAGACTGAACATCTCTAGCACTGCTCACTGCAGCAGAGCACTTTAACCACTGACATTTGGGGCTTTTTTACTTTTCCCCATCCCCAACAGTTTTGTTCTGCTTCCGTGAGATTTCTTCATGTTTTTCTTTCACTGCTGTACCATTCACAATGATCAGATTTCAGCTCTTGAGTGACATTTCCTGCCTGCAGAAACGTGTGCGTGTGGGTAGTGTGTACAAAGCTAAAGCTGGAGTGGCTGTGGATCAACAGGCGATCCCTGCAGATTTACCTGCCTGAAAAGGACTCAAGGCAAAAGAGCTTGTGGCCACTCCGACTTAGTTGTTGCAAGAAATCTGTCTCTGGGAATGCTATTTACTTTCACTACCTAACTGGAATGAAGTCAAGATTTTGCAGACAAATGAGCAACCATGGGGCTCTCATTTCATTCAAAAAACCCCAACAAACCCACAAAAAACCTTTCACTCTTCTCATAAGACTTTAAGAAACTTTCTGGGGTGCAAGGATGGTGGGGGTGGAGATGGAGGTATTTTGGGAAAAAGCATAAATCATTCTAGATAATTTTTTTGAAAATTAACCTACATTTGGACTCAGTAAAACTTTTCATAATAATCTTTTTAACAAACAAAACTGAGTTTTGATTAAGGCACAATTTATCTCTGCTCCCAGAAAGTATTTACTAGAAAATCAGAGCAGGAATAACTAGGAAAAAGGTGTGATTTCAATTATAAGCAGCAAGATGGCTACTAGATGTCCTGTAAAAAATAATAAATGAAAATTTAAAATCATTCCCTGTAAAATAAAAAGATTCCCAGAGGCAAATTAAAAATATGCTTTGCCATGAACAGTTTCAGAGGCAAAATTCCTCGAGTGTGTTCTCATTTTTTTTCTTAAAAATCTGTTTGTACAAACCCAAATGATTTTTTTTCAATAAGATACGTGAGACAGAATTAAAATTTTTCACTATACTGACTAGCAGGAAAGGTGTACTTCAGTAAGCACAGATTACAGTTTGCTTAAAAGACTGAAAATTAGGTTTTATGCACCTTTCCCTTAGGAAAAAGTCTCCAGCAAACTCTTCAGTAACCTCATTTTACTTTTTCAAACACATAAAAATTGAGTTGCAATAAATTGAGTTAACTTGTATTTGGCATAAGAGAGCACGAGATAAATTTGCAACATGAGAACACTCTTTTAATAGAATCTTTTAGATTGCAAGGAAGTTCTTGGAATCGTTTATTCAAACAACTGTGTTACACTGGGATCAGCTACAGCAGGTTGATTTGAACTCTGTCAGGCTGGGGTTTGAACATCTGTAAGCATGGAGACTCTACAATTTCTGGGCAACTTGTTCCAGTGTTTGACTACCCTCAAAGTAAAAAAGTGGTTTCTGTGTTCAGGTGAAATTGAATGCATTTTAAGTTGTCTCATTTTCTCTTGTCCTGTCACTGGGCACTGCTGAGAAGATTCAGGCTCCCTCATCTTCATTCCCTCCCATCAGGTAATTATTTATACTTTAATGGTAAAATCCTCTGGAGCCTTCTCTTCTCCAGGCTGAATAGTTCAAGTTCTCTCAGCTTCTCCTCATTTCTCCTCAAATGAAAGATGCTCCTATTCCTCAAACATCTTTGTGGTCCTGCACCACACTCCAGTAAATCATTATCCTTCTTGTACTGGGAGCCCAGACTGGACACAGTGCTCCAGATGCATCCACAGCAGTGCTGAATAGGGAGGAAGGATCATCTCCCTCAGCCTGCAGGTATTGGAATGTTTTTTGATGCTTCTTGAGTTCTGGTTCTGAATGAAACTTCCATTCACTTATTATTAATTTTGGAAGTTTTGTAATTTTTTTTTCCCCCAGGAAAAACAATGTACAAATTGATTAAGTTTTATGTAAACCCCCCCATGTTCTGGTATCTGTCCTTAGGTCCTTGGAAATGTATATTCCTGCTCTGGATTGTAAAGCAGTTCTAAAAACTGCTCAATACAAAAGCAATTATTCTTTCCAAGTAATTAGTACCAAGCTTTAAAATCAATCTTCTGGTTATAATTTGTTTTAAAAGACTGCTCCAAGATTATGCTAATTATATTACTCACATTCATGTGATAAAAGGCATTGACATGGTGCTTTTACTCTGGATTTCCAAAAGGAATATAAAAGTAAACCCTGTACCTGCAGAGCTTCAGTGCTAAGGATCATGCCTGGTGAGCAGCCTGTTGGCTTTTAACATGATGCTGAACACAAGCAGAGTTGAAACCTGTATTTAACAGAAGTTGCCTCACAAATAAGGAAGGGAAGAGACCTGATATTTTTCAACCAAATCTTAAACTTGTTAATCCAATTTAGTAAAATTTCAATTAGTGCTGGTGAGGCAGCTTTGGTGTGGGAAGTCACACAACTCAACTGTAACTGCGAAAGAACTAAGGTTATTTTGAACATGTTCACAATCAAAGGAGCTGCCTGTTCTGAGCTTTACACAACTGTTGATAGAATGGTTAGACCCAAGTTAATTACATATTATTAAATCCTAACTGCCTTTCAAAAGACTAAACCAACATTGGAGAATAAATATTCTCAGCCAATCTATTTTGCTAAATAAATAAATAAATCACACAATCAAAGCTAAATAACATGGGAATATTCAAGAGTAGCAGTTAAATTAGGAATCCTACTTACCGACAACAAAAATGATGTTTGATTTCCTCAGATCTTCTGAAAAGTCTAAAATGAAAATAAAAATTCTTTAGTGGCAAGAGCTACTAATATTAATGCCAGCTATTTACCACACCAAATTGTGTAACACTCATGCAAGGGGATCTGATCTTACTAGATTTACTTTCTGCTATAAAAAATAGATATACTTTCTCCATTCCAAAAGGAGCTATTATCCACAAGCCTATTAATCTCTCAGTTTCATAGTTGTCATTGCAGATATGATAAAGACATTTTACCTGAAAATAGACCTTGATACACACCAGTTCTTTAAAAAAGAAAGGAAAGAAGAGAGAAGCAGATTCATCTTGATGTAATAATGTGATGTAATGCCTCCTCAGCCACTGCAGTTTCTACTGAGCATATTATTACATTATAATTGCTATATAATCTTGACCACCTCCCATTTACATTTTATACTCTCTGAAATGTAGTTCTAAATTCCTCTGAGCCCCAAATTCAGCCAAATAATAACCATCTTAGCTGAAATCCAGGCAATTCACTCACCCAAACTATGGTGTGTATTACAGCTTTGTCTTTAACTGAAAGTGTATCTTTTGAAAAAGCAATTCCTTCTTGTCTGAGTCCCAGCCATTGCACTGATTATACAGTACAGAAGGTGATGTAGCACCATGTGAGCCTGATGAAATTTTATTATGTCTTTGAGTTAATCACTTACAAGACACATGTGATTTTGTTAATCACATACAAGACACCTCATACAATTTTTCGGGTTTATTTTGTGGTGTGTAGATCTCTTATTACAAAAAAATCAGTAGCCATGAAAAGTCTTGCTTTATCCTTTCATTCCTCTTAGACTCTCCTTTCCAAGGAAACTTTCAAAACTGCCAATTTCTGAAAACACCTATGAGATTGATGCTGATTAACAGTAGTATTTTCTAATAATTTTTGATCCAACCGAAGAGTATAGAAACATGCTTTACAAACTTAACATTTCATTCAAAAGAATTCACATGTTAAAAAAATCCCTTGAGGCATAAAGTTCACAATATAAATCACCTGAATTCACTTTACCTTCTAAGTAACTATTTAAATAACGGGAAATCAAAGGTTTCAAAATTAAATGGCAATTGACACTGAAAAAGAAACTCACCTCCTGTGCTCTCATAACCAGAAAAACTTGACTGATCCTCCTCCTGTTAATTAAGCAATTGACAAATTGAAATGGATAGTTTGCATTTCTTCTTATATCTGCTTATCTGTGTATCTTAATATGTATTTCTCTAAGGTCTCAGTTTTAATCTATGTTGAGATTTGGTTTACAGTGTCACAGAAATGCTGTTAGTGCTGTTGCAGTTGCTAGAACAGGAGCACAGAGAACCCAAGATATCTTGACATGATTCACTATCTCATATAATGAGTGGAGTTCCTCAGGGTTGGTAATGGAGACTGGTGTTGTTTAACATTTGTTGTTGGTGACAGGGACACTGGGACCAAGTGCGCCCTCAGCAAGTTTGCCAATGACAGCAAGCTGTGCTCAAGGGAAGGGATGGCAGCCAGAGGGACCTGGACCTGCTTGAGAGGTGGGGCCATGTGATCCTAACGAAGCTCAGGGCCAAGTACAAGGTACTGCTCCTGTGTCAGGGCAATCCCAATCACAGTTACAGGCTGGGTGGAGAATGGATTCAGTGCAGTCCTGGGAAAAAGAACTTGGGGTTGTTGGTGGATGAGAAGCTCCACATGATCCATCAATGTGCATCTGCAGCCCAGAAAGCCAACTGTGCCCAGGGCTGCACCAAAGGCAGCGTGGGCAGCAGGCTGAGGGAGCAGATTCCACCTCTCTGCCCTGCCCTCCTGAGACCCCACCTGGGCGCTACACCTGGGCCTGGGGCCCCAGCACAAGGACAGGGACCTGCTGGAGCGAGTCCAGAGGAGCCCACAAAGATGCTCAGAGGGCTGGAACGCCTCTCCTAGGAAGACAGGCTGAGAGAGTTGGGGTTGTTCAGCCTGGAGAGGTCTCTGCAGAGACATTACAGCAGCCTCCCAGGACCTGAAAGGGCCTGCGAGAGAGCTGGAGAGGGACTATTTCCAAGGAGATAGAGTGAAAGGGGGAATGGCTTTAAACTGAAAGACAGTAGGTTTAGATGAGATCTTGGGAAGAAATTCTTTACTGTCAGGATAGAGAGGCACTGGAACACGTTTCCCAGAGATGTTATAGATGACATCCCTGGAAGTGTTCAAGGCCAGGCTGGATGGGCCTTTGAGCAACGTGGTCTAGTGCAACATATCCCTGCCTGCTGGGGGTTTGGAGCAAGATGATCTTTAGGGTCCCTTCCAACCCAGGCCCTTCTCTGCTGTAACACTGGTTTTGTGAGGAATGGCTCTTCATGGTCCAAATGCACAATTCCCACATGATATGTAAGCAATCAATGTGCATCCTGAACTTCTTCTGAAGTCACTATGGTATGATCAGCTGTTAACAGTGAGAAAGCAATATTGGAGAAACTTCTAAAAGTGAACTATAACATAAAGATGGCATTGGTCTTTAATCTCAAATGTGTTTATCTTCTGAATGTAACACAAGCTACAAGTTGTTATAAAGGCTGTGGATCTACAAGGAGGGAGTACACCAGGCAAATTGGGGATGTAGCATGTTTTGTCTCCTGATATTTAGCCACTTAAAATTATTTTGCTACTGTATATTACAATCAATGAGAAATTACAAATATTGGCCAGCAAGACTGTCAGAATGGGAATTCTTCATTGTTCTGATAAGTGAGAATTATATATATGCTGGACACAGTCTAGGTTATGAGGTGTCAATATACCCACACCAACAATGCTTTTGCCTGGTCTGTAAAATATCAATAATAGCATCGACAGTAACACATCCCCATGTGACAGTATTACATCATCAGTGCATAACATCAGCATGAAACATGTTATGTGAGTCATCTCAGTAGCATATGGCTATCAAGCCATAGCTTCTGGCAGCACAGCTCTCAGAAATAGCCACCTTTAATTGTGCAGAGCTGCAGGAGTAGATGGAGTGACATGAACTGCAAGGTGACTGGAATGTGTAAACTGCTGCCCACTGTAATTTGCAGGGCTCATGCACTACCCTTGCAGGTTTCTCCTTGTGCTGCTCCCATCATCATTGAAAATGAAGTACTCTTCATTAGGCTGAAGTACCATTACATTGGTTACACAAATTATTTTCATTTTTTGATTCACAGTAATTCTCAGCCTATTACACTGCAGCAGAAGAACTGCCATCTTAAAAAAGAAAGGTGTCATTTTCAAATGAGAAATTATTCTCTTTCCTACATTTCAAGTGACAATATTAACCCTATGTCCATTATTTTTGCATGTAATAATACAATAAAATAATTGACCCTGCAAAGCATATATTGCATACAAAGGCTTCATTTTAGATTCTGCTTCTTATAATGCTTTTGAAAGTTTACAAATCAAAATCCTTTTAGGCACTAAGTTTAGAGTAAAATTCCTTTAAAAATCAGGATCAGAATTCCAAGCTTACAATCAAATTAAAGAATTGAAAGCAGCATTACTTCATTCAAGTTTTGCTGTTGTTCTCCCCTATGATTGCAGAAACTGAATCCAACCAGTTTTTGTGCTAGATGTGCTGTTTGGTTTGAGGTCCCTTGCAAAGAGTGACAGTCTGGCACCCTGTTTAATGCAGTCCCTTTGTGTTTGCATTTGACAGTATTTGACAGAAAGACTCAAAGATTGAGTCTTTCTAGCAGGTAGGTCTCTGAACTGTGAATGGCTTGGCCTGTATCAGGCTGAACACACTGCTCTGCCTCCTTACCAGAGTGCTTTGGAAAATAGCTGTGGGATTTAGCAAGTGATCACATAAGGCAAAGTCCCTCCAGTTAGACAGCAAATGGTATTTGACACCAGACTGCCATCAGCAATACAGTGATTTAGCAGCACTCTCTGTATTCTCAGTATAGCTGTCTCCATGTACTTGAAAGCAAAGTGAGGAAGATTACATCTCGTAATGAGCTCTGAAGAAAGATAGGTAGTCTGTAATTTCATATGCCTTTACAGTCAAGTTATATCTTCAAATATTATCTGGAAACATATCCATTAGTGGAGCACAGCTGTCTGTGTAACTACTTAAACAATATCAACAGTACATTAAAATAATTGCTAATTAGAGAAGTTTGCTGCCTGTAAAGAATCACTTATTTGACATTTGTCTTTAGAGTTGGAAAACACAGGCTTTTGACTGCCATTTTACTTTCCACTTGTGTTGTAATTAGTAAATACCTGACTGGCAGTAGATACTTCATTGGTTAATGACTTTGCAGTTACTGTCACTGCTAGGTTGTGAGGTAAGTCCACAGAATCATAGAATGGTTTGGGTTGGAAGATCATCTAGTTCCAACCCACCTAATTTCTGTAGTAACAAACTGTGACAGTAAGACTCAGCAAATAATAATGGAATGATACAGAATTCTTCAGAAGTTTCAATTTTGCTGCTAATGAATCAATACTCTTAAGGCACATCAATAAAATAGATTTAATTTTTTAACCTGAAAGGACATTTTCTTCATGAGGACTTAGTGACAGCTGTTGTGAATGTCAGTTACCTGATGAAACGAGAAAGCTTTCCTATTAACCAGTAATAACCTCTGCTCCAGTCCTTGCATGCTTTAGTTGGGGTTTTGGTTTTTTGGTTTTACATGGACAAGAGTTCTCCCTTATCACCTCATTGTTGTTTGAATACTTCTAGAAAAGAGTGGTGAGAAGTGCTTGATACATTTTATTCAGATTTCTAACAGATATAACCAGAGTTTCTCCTCCAAAGATGATAAATAATCACAGACAGAGGAGAAAAGAGGCAGTAGAATGAGACTGAATTTAAAATACAGCGTGACTGCTGCTTAAAATTATGCTCAATTTTCAAGCTGAAATTAGAGAATGTAAATATTCCAAGGAATGTTTCAGACACAAATTATTTAAACAAATAAAAATTACGTGTTTCTTTGTTCGTTTTATGCAAGGGCAGTGCTCCCTGGGTATGGATTTTATGAGCCATACCATTAAATTTGATTTATACTTCAAATCAATTTTTCAGCCTGAGCTGCTTTCTGCAAGCTGAGTGTTAAAGTATGCCTGTGTAAAGCAGAGGTGGCTGTGCTCTGACCTCCCCTGCTACAGAACTAATAAATAAGGTAAGACACAGTAGGAATACCCTCACACTTCAAGGCTTTTTTCTCCATTGAAAGTCAAATTTTCTTATATACTTCATACTGCTCCACAGAGTGTAGTTATTTGTGTTAAAAAAGACTAAAGAAACTATGATGAGCATACAGAGCTAATGTTTTTTGAGGTAATTTTTGTTTGTTCACAGTGCATACAACTGCAAAAAATCAGTGTTTATAATAGCATCTACAGAATTCTGACAGATGAGATCACTGTGATTCCTGTTTAATTCCGGGTTCCTAGCAAAGACAAAACTCTGTGCCATGCTCTCTTGTGAGGACAGGCTGAGGGAGCTGGGCATGGTCAGCCTTGGGAAGGCTGAGAAGGTACCTAATCAGTATCAGTCAGTATCTGAACGGAGGTGTCAGAGGATGGACCAGGCTCTGCTCAGTGCTGCTCAGCAGTGGGACAAGAGGCAATGGGCACAAACTGATGCACAGAAGTTCCACCTTGACTGTGCAGGTGACCAAGCACTGGCACAGATTGTCCAGTGAGGTTCTGGAGTCTCCCTCACTGGAGATATTCAAGGGTTATCCTGTGCCATGGGCTGTGGGATGACCTCTCCTTGAGCAAAGAGGTTGGACCAGATGATTCACTGCAGTTCCTCTTCCCACCTTCCCCATTCCGTGATTATTCTTTTAAAACAAAACTTATTATCAGTTCTAAAAATAATAATAATAATAATAATAATAAATTATACCTATTAGTTAGAGATTAACCCATTTTTAACAGTCGCAAGCCAAGATCAAATTATCTAGCTTTTAAATTTGATGGGCTTTTTTCAGATTTTGCATTCATATTCTTCAAGAATATCAAGAAGAATATTTGTAGGTACTTTAGAGAGGAAAAAGCCAGAATCTGTGTGCTATAGTTTGGCCAGATTTGGGTTTTGTTAACTTCTGTACATATTTATAATTTAAAAAATGCATATGATTACTAATCATGAAAGTGAAAGCAAAATCTATTTTGTTTCATATTTATTTCCAGACACTGGAAAAAATTTCAAAGAAATTGCCTCTTAAAGGCAACAATGTTTGCAACCAGAACACCCCTCCAAGGAGGGTAGCAGCAGTTTGCATCATCACAGCACTGTAAGAGTGTTCTGGTAAACCAAACACCTCATTTGCAATTTTAATATTAATTTGATTTAAAAGGCTGAACTAGAGGGGTCAGCATTATATGTAACTTGTAGAAGAACTGGAGCTTGATTTTTAAATATATTTGTGTTTTAAAGACATTAGAGACATTCAGTAACTATATTATCTATACATAGTTTCTATCTATCACTGACTTTAAAATAGTTCTATGACATATGGTATTCAGTCAGTTTTCAGTTAGATCTGTATTTATACAAAGCTCCCAGTGCCTACAAAATTCTTTCTGGAAGTTATCACTATTTTTCCTTTGATATTCTTGTTTTCTGTAAATTACCATCACTCCTTAAATTATTCTTCTCTATGTGGAGTATTTATGCTGTTTGGTACAAATTCTCCCAGGAACTTTTTTTTTTTTACATTAAGCCACTGCAGCAGAGAAGTGAGGCCTCCCTGTGTACTTGAACTACAAACTAGGCGCTGCTCAACTCCTATTTTAGACAGCTGACAACAATCCTACTGAATGGGTCCCTCACATCAGGCACCTCAGCACTATGTGCAGAACCTCTCTGCCCTGAGAGCTGTCTTCTGAGAGGTGAAATTCAGTCGTTGGGTTTTTGTTGTTCATGGTTTGGTTTGTGTTTTTTTTTTTTTTTAATGTATGTGCATTTTGTGCTTTTTGGGGTTTTTAAACTTGAGAAAGGCTTTTCTGCAGGCCTGTCTCAACTCAAGTTTTCAAAAAGAAAAAGATCTTGGAATGGAGAAGGACAAGAATAGAGTGTTACAAATAAATCCCCAAACCCAGTGAGAAACCTCAGATCCTATGATTTGCTGCTATTCAGATAAAAATTGACAATTGTGCTCAAATTTTGCCTCTCAAAGGCCTTCTCTGCTTAACATTTCACAAGCATATTCAAGGTTTACTATAGTATCTATTTATCTATTATTAGGCAGTTCTGTAACTTTCAGCTTCTGCAGTATTTCTAAAGAACTTCTGTGTTAAGAAGGAATTGAACTATCTGAAGAAACAGTCCACTGATTTGAGATGCACTGCTGTGAAGGAGTACTAAAACTAGGCCACTTTTCACTCTTTATGACTGATATTTAAGCCCAAAATGACTAACATTGACTGCACAATCCTGGGATACATAAGGAGTAAAAAACCAAGTAGGAAACATATGGCTTTCTGAAAATACATAGGGGATTTTTTTAAAATTTTCCAGTGTACCCAGAGAAGCCACTTTTGTGCTTTGATACAATACAAATAAGTGATTTTAAGAGCAGTTTTGTATACCATAGAGTAAAACAGCATCTTTGCAATCACTGCAGTTTTATATGTGTATGTAAAAATATACAGGATGTACTTTGACAGTGGTTAAGAAATATTAAAGAAATAAAAAGGCACTTCCTTCTGCAGTATTTTAAAATATAGGAATTGTTACAACAAATGTTTTCAAGAATGGGTTTTGGTAGCTGTCTTTAGGGATGCTGGGCTACGTGAACAGAACCAATCCAAAGCCCTGAGTGAGGCTTCTAAATCTAGGAGGCAGAATGGGTTTAAAATACACCTTTACATTTCTTTATCAACTTTTGGTAGAAGAGGAAAAGTTCTTCTGTGGATCCTATTTGCATCAACTGTGTGGGATACCTGATACTCCCCAAGAATTATGCAAATTCTTTGGACTGTAAAGGTAGAACTCATAAATTTAGCTGTGAAGTTGTATTTTGTTCATGAAGGCATAAAGCCTCACATTGCCAGGGAAGGGCAAGCTGGTGAGGAGAGAAGGTGCAGTATCCTACTGCTACTGCCTACAGCAATGATGATGAGACACCATCATTGTAACGCTTTTACTACAGACAATTCCACAAGCCTCAGAGAAGGACTTCATAATTTACTGCAGAATTATTCAGTGAAGCATAAATGCAGCACCTCTTGAAGAATAATGTTGTCACTGCTGTTTAAATCTCCAGTAACTCACTTGAGCACACCATCATTTTAACTGAATCCTTATGCTCTGTACTGCTCACCAGAGATGCAGGCAGCAACTTTGGGTTCAAAATTAGGAAAGAATTGGAATGCAAAGACTTCAACTAACCTTGGCAGTTTAGCCTCCACTAATATAAATATCACCAGAAAGTAAGTTCAAATAACATCTGTGAAAGAAGCAGCAAAAAACTGCTTCTGGCATTTCACATAAGAAAGTGCAGGTTGACTCTTTGGTTATTTTTTGCCCATTTTGCCATGGTTTGCATGGGGGAAAATAAAGCAGGAGACTTTCCAACATGTGCCTTTATTACAGTGTACAATGGTGATTTTGAAAGAGAAAAAAATTCTTTGCGTTTACAAAATTATTTCAAAGTACCAAAATACGCATGGGTTTGAGCTTATTCGGGAAACATTTTGTAAGGCAAACTGTAGTACTTTGTTTCTAGAACTGTTTTTTTTTTAAAGCATTTAATAGGATAGTTTCCATGGCAACGAGAACTGAACAGATTGTTCACTGACTTCAGTACATTTCTATTAAACATCTTTTCTCTGTAGTTAGGCTTGCCTTTCCAGCTCTTTCATGTCTTTGGATGCTTATTCATTTTGCCTTTTTGCAGATGTCCTTAAACTAGATTGGACTCCACCTTTGACAAACACAGGTGCTGAGAGAACAGAGTTTTACAACCATTCTCTGAGTATCCTCTCATTTTCTTTTCTATCCCATATTCCTGTTTTAATCAGTTTGCCTGTATAATCAGAATCTGTAATTCAAATTGATACCACTTTCTATCAGCAAAAGAGAAATGGACCCTGCAGAAATGTTCAGCATTAAAAGCCCAAATGGCTTCTGGTTACTCTTGGTCACTTTATTGAGACCTGTAATGTTTAATGCTGCACAGCATATATGAATAAAACTGCTGTTACACCAGAAGTTCCTTATGTTCTCAGGTAAAAAGAAGGCTCATGATTAATATATGACATTCTAATCTGACTCCTTGAAGAATTTAATTAATGTTTATCTGATTTTAAAAGGTACCTTTAGAGGTCCGAATGAAAATTTCTCCTGCTAATGAAGGTGTGCAGTTTGCTCTCTGTAGTAATGTAATCCTAACCCCAAAGTATTGTGTCTTAAGGGTTAAATAAACTACTTGGACCGAATCTTCAGAGTAGGGAAAAGGGAATCAAAACAAAGTGACAATTGATAGGAAACATAGTAAATGGAGGAAAATGGTCTTTGGTTTAATCCACAGAGCTTTAGTTAAATGAGGTTTTCATTTTTCTCATGCCCATCAGTTTTATTAATATTTGTGTTCTGCCTCTGCATTGAAAGGACTCTCAGGAACTTTTCATTATGTCTCTTGAATATTTAAGTTTCAAGCTATGCTAATCAGTCAGGCTGGAGATATTATTATAGTCTTGGTAGCAGTGGAGTCTGTTTTGCATCAGTTCACTAAAAGCTTTCCTCCTGCTCTCCTAAAGTCTGGATTCCTCAGTGCTTTGGACAGGAAACTACACCAAGCTGCAAAATGAATTGTAACTACATGGCAAAAACTTCTAATTGAGAGGCTGCTTCCTCTTGTTAGAATGAGTAAGTGTCTTTCAGAGCTTTTTTCCTCCACTTGATTTTGGTTTTGCTTGTGAATTTTTCAAGTGAGCTGTCACATTTCTAATTATAAAACATTCTGAACTTGCAGCAAAGATTGGGTTATTCAATTTATTTCATTGAGCTGATTCCTTGTCATTACTGAACAGAAAACACTATTTTTTTTTTTTTACATCTACCTTTCCTATTTGGGGGGGGCAAAAAAAAAAAGGGCAATATTTTCTTTGCACTATTGCATTAATCTAATTGTATTTATCTAATTGAATCAGTACATGCAGCATGACACTGCAAAGGCATGGAAATCTCTCAGTTAAGAACTGGTAACTCTCTGAAAGGCACAAAAATGCATTTCCATGTTTTGTAGATGTGAGGGTGGTGAGGCACTGGAACAGGTTGTCCAAGAAACTGTGGATGTCTCATCTCTGGAAGCATTCAAGGCCAGGCTGAGTCAGTCTCTGAACAACCTGG
Source organism: Emberiza elegans (assembly GCA_024865655.1). Classification (NCBI taxonomy): domain Eukaryota; kingdom Metazoa; phylum Chordata; class Aves; order Passeriformes; family Fringillidae; genus Emberiza; species Emberiza elegans. The sequence goes on from JALJVW010000206.1 coordinate 75,731,685, forward strand.
CCTAGTGGAAGGTGTTCCTGCCCATGGCAGGGAAGCTGGAACTAAATGATCTTTAACATCCCTTCCAACCCAAACCATTCTATGAAATTTGTGACCTCCTGTTCCAAATATTACTAGAAGCTAAACATATTTTTGAAGATTTTACTTGAAGTTGATCTGATTTTCACATTTCCCAAATTCTAAAGTTCTGTAAGCACTTGTACAGGATCGTATCCATTCTCCAGTTGCCTGACAGTGTGTTTTAACTTTTTCTTTAATTACTCTAAATATTCACCAGGCTAGTTAAGGTTGTCCTGAAAGGCTTGTTTTCATGAGAAAATAATTGGATGCTCTTTTCTTCTGGAACTCTTTGATAGGATTCACTGATGCCAATTCTTCAGTACTCCCTTTTGGCCTGAATGCACTTGAAATAAACCAAATGGTAGGTTTCTAATTAAAAATCCAATTGTTAAAAATAAAAACTTTCTGCTCTCTAGAAACAAAGGCATTATATTGGTAGTCTCTCTGGCAAAGTTGAGAAATTGAATGGCAAGTATAAATGAACACAGTGGGCATTAAAAACCTTTATCACACTTGAGACTATTCCAGCAGCAAAGAACAATCCTCATTAAACCAGACACTAGTCACCACAGCAAGTTCTGCAAATTGAGAATACTCTTTAAAGTTGCAGCACTCAAAAATGCCTGGCCCAAAATATACTCCTGAAGTCTTAACATGGGTTAAAATATCTGAAACTAACCACATTACTTTGTTTTTATGTTATCCAATCAAGTAATGGGTACTGTAATCATTATTCCAGAAAAGGCTAAAGAGATTGCTAAGAGAAGAACCTTAGCTGGTTTGTCCATAAGTCATTCTCAAGGAGAGGTACTATCTCCTTCATTTATTTATTTATTCATGTTTTTCAGAAGAATGTATTTCTAAATAATTCTAAAAACGTACATTTTCCTTTTATAATACAGGATCTCACAGATCTGAGACAAAACCAGAAAAATAGTCATTAATGATTTGGAGAAAAAAATGGGTTTTAAATTTTTTTAAAGGGTATTTCCCTCCTGCTTTTCAGTGCTGTAGGGACTTAGTGATGATTACAAGTGTTCCAGTTATTGAAGTCTTCATGCACAGCCAGTAGAAAACAATCAGCTTACTTTTAATTTAGTTACATAAAGTTAATTGAACCATCATTTATAACATGTACAATTCAAAGCTCAAGCTTTCTCTGAGTTGTTTGAAATTCAATTTCCCCTGCATACTCTTCCAAAAAAGCCAGATCTTAATTTGGATTAGTGTTGCTTTGCACTGTTTCAAGGAGAGGTATCAGGTGTTTCTGGGAGCACTTGGCACTCCTACATGAGCCAAGGGCTCCATCAGTGCCTGGAACAACACCATTCCATCTCCTTGCTCCTGCCTACCAGCAGGAGACATTATTCTGGAAGAACTAATGTACATCTGAACAACTCAGATGCTTTTTTGGTTTAGTTTACACTGGAGATTTTCCTGGCTCATTCCAAGAATAAGAAAATGCAAAAGTATCTGTGTAAGTCTGTTTCAGCTGCACCAAGGCACCCATTGCCAGCTGTGGCTTTGTCTTCTGTGTGACCCCCAACTCCTCTTGTTCAGTGGCTACCAAGATGTTCCCCTAAAATTCAGCCATTTTTAGCAGCTCAGCTGTGTAAGGTTGCTTGGAAACCAGCCTTCTTATCCCCCACATTCTCATGACAGATTTCCTATGCAATAACATCACTGCATGACACATTTGTATCCAGACACACATTCTTTTTCCACTTGAGATTCTCTGAGTAAAGGTTGTTGATGCTTCACACAATTCATAAACAGCATGTGGTAAATCACTGGAGGATTAAATCACTGCCACAGTCAAAATGAGCTCAAGTTTTGAATGTGAGCAGTTCCTCACTCCTGAATTTAGTTATTGATCTTTCCATCCTGAGAGTAATTTCTCATTTTGTTTTTCAGACCAGGCAGCTAGGTGGTATTATGACTTCATGGTAATCTCCACTCCTCTTTTTGCCTCTGTATATAATACTTGCTTCCAAAATTTCAAATTGGTTGCAATTGCTTTCTCCTTTATATTTTCTTTATATTTGTACAAGGTATTTAATATAAACTGTGTGTACATTTATTTATTAGTAATAGAAATTTTTTTTAATGTTGCAAAAAAGTATCAAGGTAGCAACTTGCAGTTCAAGTCAGTTGGTGTCAGCCACTTCATATTTATATAGTTGTCCCTGACTGATGGGCTTTTAACACTGTTTTAGCTTCATTTCTCCTTCTTCGTTAACAGTATCACACTCTTGCCAGAGTGGCAATGTGTTTGTTTAGCAAAATAACAAGAAAAGCTAACTGCAACATCTGGCAGAAGCAATATTTGCCATTGACAAAAACAATAAGGTCCCATCATAGTCTTATTCAATCTCATGTGAGAATCACAAGTATTCAAAACTGCAATGCTTTTATGGATGGTGTAATGTATCAGCAGTGAACTATATAGATTGAAATTATTATTATTTCAGTATAATTGTCACGTTTCTGTTAATTTTATTTTATTTTGTAACTATAAAACTCGTGACTATTATGTAAACATTATGAACAAAGAGTATAATTTCTTTAGTGTATGTACTCTTCCAAAAGAACCTCTTTTAAATATCATTAAAATGCAAAATTTAACATCAAAATAGCCAAACATAATATAAATATAGATTCCGCTTTATAGGCCTAAACCCATAAATAATAAAGTGTAGTACAAAGATAATGGGAAATTTAGAAGTTTCCTGGACAGAGAACATTTTAAGAAGGGTTTATGAAAGAATGGGATTTAAAAAGGGATGTGAAGACAGAGGCAAGCTGCCTCCTTGAAAAACAGCCAAGCTGAAATAGCTGAGCCAAAAAGAACAGTAAAGGGATCTAAAAATTAAAATAGATGAATGGAGCTAGAACAGACAACATTTTGCAGGTAAGGATAAAGTGTTGCATTGAATACTGTGAAAGAAAACCAATGAATGATCCAATCATAATGAAAATTCAGTTTTGTTGGCCCTCATTTTGTCACTAGCTTTGAAATGCCACAAGAAAAGATATCTTTTGCAAGTAATGAGAAAAGAGGTGAGAACATTTGCAACTGCATTTTGTTGAATGACAACAGAAACACAAATTAGCGTTCTGTGCCAAGCTGCTTACAAATCTAGAGAGATGTTTGTGGTATTCATGAAGAAAATACAAGCAGAGTCATTCAAAAGTGGAAGACAGGAAGCAAAACATACAAAACCACCACCCTTAAGTATGGTGGTGTGATAGACAGATGGCTTTCTTTCTTTTTTTTTTAATTTATTCTAAGGCATTCTTTTAATGCTTATCCACAGCATAGTAACAAGCACACAACCCTCATCCTTAGCACAGCATCCAAGCCTCAGGAACCTCCCATGCTTCAGTTTGTGCCCATTGCCTCTTGTCCGGTTACTGGGCACCAGAAAATGCCTGGAACCATTTTCTCTGCATCCTCCCTTCAGACTTCTGTACACTTTGATGAGGTGCCTCTGAGCCTTCTTTTTTCCAGACTGAACACTCAGGTCTCTCAGCCTTTCCTTGTAAGAGAGATGGCCCAGTCCCTTAATTATCTTAGTGGTCCTTTGCTAGATTCTTTTAAGTATCTCCACATGATGTATTACTAAATCCAGAACTGAACAGTAGTCCAGATGTGAACTTACCAGTGTGGATATGAAAATTATAGGGGAAAGATAAACATAATTTCCCCCCTGGCATTCTTCCTATATACAAAGAAAATTCCTATCAAAATTTAGTTTTTAGATGTGGATTGGACAGGATCAGTAGAAAGGCTGATTTCAACACACTGTAAGGCTTTGTTGTTTTTTATTCTTAAAAACATTTCTTCATAGGGAGAATGTTTGATTTGGCTGTAGTTATATTTCACATTTCTTATAATTTCATACTGCTCTTTGGAAAAGTTTTACTTCTTCTTAAATATACAGCAGATTTACAGTGCATTTTAGCAACTCTATTTGTCACATTTGCCAACATTTTAAAATTTATGGAGGAAGCTCAGCAGTGCACAGTAATGGAAGATACAGGGTCTTAATACTACAATAATATTAATTCTTTTTTCCTAACCAGAAAGCAATATCTGTGTATCATGAATTTACTTATGTTGCACTTAAGAATCCATTTGCACTATCCTTAAAATGCCATCACCTTGTTTAGACAAATTTTATAGCACAGTCTATACTAGAAAACTGTCTAGAGAGAAGTCATATATACAGAAAATTACCTGGTCGTCAAAGTCAAATTCTGTATAAACAGCATCTCCAGAATCCATAATCAGACTGCAATCACTTTCATTTGGCCCTAAAATAGAAAAGAAAATTAGAATTCAGAAATGGTTGAAAACTTTCACTTTATGTGGTGGAACACTATAATATTTCCAATTGTCTGTATCTGTGCAAAACTGTGATCAAAGGAACCAACCATTTAAGGTTTGCTGGAGTGCCCAGGTGAATGGTATTTCATTAGCAAAGCCTTCAAAATATCCATAAAAGCTACTGCAGATCTTAATAAGGAAGGGCTGTGCTAAATGGTGAATTGTTTTACCTTGATTGCATATTTATTGGGCAGGGTGTTCTGCATGCCATGACTTGCAATTTTAAATTTGCACACTCAAGGGAGAATACAAACCAGTTTAAGAAAGAGAAAGGAAATAGTAATTTCTGATTAGCAGATAAGGGTCCTTGAGTGGTGTGGATAGGGGACCAAAGCAGCATGCTTCCAGCAGCAATGTCTCCATTTCCATCCTCTTCTATCTCTTCCCAAGGAGTCTGTGTGGCTCTGTCCCTTCTCCTTGTCATCTTCCTGTGGCAGGACCAGGAAGAATGCACTCTCTTGCACTTGGGATGACAAAATCCAATTGCTGAGAAGCCTTGACCTGGCTGAGTTTTACAGTTTAGCTTCAGCTGAACTGCTGAAGGTGCAGGACAACAGAAACTGAGCTTGATATTTCAAGAAGCCATGTAGGGGAGGAGTCATTGCTAAACCACAATGGGAGGATAAACCACCAATAATGTTTTTATATAAACATAGGAAGGCTGTAACACAGTCATCATATTCTGGCACTGTCACCCCATTCAGATTATCTCAGTCCTGGGCAATAAAGAAGGAAATGTTCTCCTGAGTCCTCCAGATGGTGCAGCTCTAAACCAAATACTGCACATATTCTAAACACATAAAACTGTCAATAGGCGTGAGACTATAGAAGTCACTTTCACAGCATTAGTAAAATGAGAATAACAAAAATATTGTAATGATACACAGAAACCTAAAAATTATAACCAGCTGGCCACAGATGAGTCCAACCACTCACATCATGTGGGCAGCAACAGGTAACACCAGGGGAAGTGTCAGCTGTGTTTTGTCTCCTAATGTCCTCACTGAAACAGGATCACTGATGAAGAAAACAACCCCCTCCTTCCTGGGTGACAGGTGTCTGCCTGGTATGACGTTTCTGCAAGCACTGGCACTGAGGGTACATTGTTTTAAGCCTGTTGTTGACCTGGAGTTGTTATCTTACCATTAGAGTTGTTTGTATGGGTGGCTTGCTGTAACAAGAACTATCAATAACAGATTTTGCAGTTCAATTTGTGCCAGATGCATTTATATATTATCTGGGTTTGTTTGCTTTAGAAGTTTGCATAGTAATAATCTATGTGGGTGGTGAAGTAAATATCCTTGACAGAGAGAATAGAGGAGAGGAGCTGGATGTCATGATGACCAAGAACTGTAACTGCATGGCACAAATGATGATTCCAGGGTGTCTTAGTTCGCAATCCTTATCACAATAACTGCCAAATTAATCTTCAATTTAACTTTCTGGACTACATAAGAGATATTAGGGAAAGGCCTGCATCTACCGTCTGATGGTGCTTTTGGTCCTCACTCCCCTGCCCCCATCCCCAATGCTCATGTATAGTTTTTCACACTGCTACAGAGAAATTACAGAAAGGTATTATACTCCTGGTACAGCAGTGTCACATGTACACACACAGCATGTTCTCTGGCATGTACACTTTACGGTCTTTTGAAAATACCTTTCTCTAAAAGATATATGCAAGGAAATAGATTTCCAGATGCTGAAAGAATCTTAATTTTTTGATTTATCTTACGCAGCTGACATCTCACTCTTAACACCGTGTCATTGTTGATAATATAATTTAACTAAGTCTCAGTTGTCACTGGCACTGGCCTACTCTGACACATCAATCACTGCTAAAGGCATTTGTTGGCACTTTATTAAAGGCACTTGATTAACTGTCACTTAACTACCAAGAGCAGTACATATTCTTAGCTAGAAACATTAGTATGAAATATGGTGCTGCAAACTTAAATGTAAAGGTCAGACTGAAAATGAATACTCATGCATAATGTATCTTAAGTGATAAAAGCCATAATGGTTATACAATTTTAATATGGTCAAGCATCTTAAAGCCTTTTTTCCTTGAATTAGAATACTGGTGTCCTTGGAAAAGCATAGCTTCTTCCTAGGATATGTTCAAGAAAAATTGAAAATCAGTCTTTTCTTTCATGCTTTAATGAAAACTAACAAACCCCATAACCATCTATCACTGAACAATGCTCAGACTTCTTTACCCTTCTCAAATTGCCTAAAGACAAACCCATGAGAAATGAATTGAAGCAAATGGCTACTCCCAAGACAAGATAAAGTAATTAAGGGACATATCAGAGTTCTTGTGATATCCCTGGTGCAGCATGAGTAGTTTGCTATGCTCCAGCTCAGTGTGTTGTTGGAGGGAGCATGTTTTGCTAAGGTTGGACTAAATCTTCCTCAAACAGGTCTGGCAGGGGAGAACAATGAGCTCACTAACCACGGCTTGTAGGCAGGCAGCAGAGGCACAGCAGGGAGCCCCTTGGCAAGGTACTGGCAGTCAGGAATCCTGCTCTAGGCAGATCTCCAGACAAGGCTAAAGCCAAAGCAGAGCCTTGGAAAGTGCAAAATTCAAAACTCAGCTCAGGTTTTCTAAATTTTGTGAGTTTACACTGGGAACATTCTACGTAAAACCTGTGGCAACATTTATCTATCAAAGGTGAAATGCACAATGTCGTCTTAAGGAAAAGAGTTTGGAAGCAAACATGCCCTGCTACTTTCACTGAGACTGCAGCTGCACATCTCATGTCTGACAACAAAACAGTTGATCATAAATAAGTTTTATTGCCTTTTCTGAGCAAGTTGCATTGTTTTTCCTTTCCTAAGTTGGTACCATGAGAACTAGGCTATAAAAACAATTCACAACTGTCTATTAGGAGGAAAGGCTTACAGTCTGATTTGTCTTAATTCCTTCAAAAGGGTGTCCCATTCCACCAAATAATCTCTTGGCTCAAATAAGCTCTTGGTTAACTTGGAGCCTTTCTGTGCTATATGAACCTTTAGGAAGTGATCTGAGTAACTTTATCAATTGTAAAAGGGGAAACTCAAGTTAAAAATTTAAGAAAGCCCATGAAAGTTCAACTGCCATGGAGAAATAACTTGCCAGCATGTGATCTGAAAAGGTACCCTTAGGGCTTAAAAATATATTTCTTTGATTGCATGAATAAAGTTAAGGCAAAGGACACCTGGTCACTTTCATGCACACTGTGTTTTCCTTAGAGGAAAAAAGAGAGGATTTTATTAGGTGCAGTACTGCACAATTAAAAAATAAGGCAGTTGAAAGTTTTTATTAAATCCTCATTAACTGAATCATCAGGTCTCTGGGGAGGAAGAGACTGAAATGCAAAAAGCAGAGAGCTAGAATGCAATCCCTTTTTTTGCCATGTTGACACTGAAAGCATCTTTCATAAAAACTTGTCTTATGAGGAATCCAAGAGGATCCCAGCACAGAGGGACAAGGTTAAGTAAAGGTGGCTGCAGTTGTACAAGGATGTGCTGACAGGTGCTACCCCTGCCAAGTCTGACAGTCAGGGACAGAGGGGTGCATGGCTGTGCTCAGTCACTTCCTTCACCATGAGGCTGTATTTCATGTTTTATGCTGTATTTTACATAATGTTTGTTGCTCCTAAGCTGAATTGCACAATATCGATCATGGAAAGCTGAGAGAGTGTGGCTGTGACAGGCAAGTGTGTAATTCCTAACACAGAGATGCACCCCAAAGCCCAGGGGATCATGGCTGTAACGTCCCTGGTCCTATAAAACACTTCAGTGTTTTAAGCCTGGGATCATGGCACTTTCTCGGAAAATGTGTTCATCCTTAAGTTGTCACGAATGCAAATGTCAAGCATTGCTTTTTCACAGTTCACTAAATTCATTTATACAATGAAAATAGACTGTACTGATCTGTCTAAATTTATCTGCAGTTGACTTCACTTCCCATCACAAGGTAGCTATGACCCATCATGCAAATTAATTAAGTCTGCTCCTTGGACCATTCGTGTTTAGCAAATCAGCTAATGAATTTCCAATCTTTGCTTAAATACATTACTTATTTTGAATCCTGCTAGCAATTCTATTCAGTATGGTTCATTGGCTCAAATATGCCCATACTCATATTTTAACAATGATAGTATTCACACAGTTCAGCAGTGACTGTCATAAAAGCAATCTAAGCCTATCCCATGAAACATACTGCTTCTCTTAATAACATGTTTAAACTCAATAAAATAAAAGTGTCTTTTTATGTTATGGAACATGCTCTGAAGCACCATCTAATAACTCAATTAATACATGTTGCATATAAGCTTTTGGGCAAGACAAATGCTTAGAAGATAAATTTCAAGTGGAATATTATAGAAATAATTTGTTGAAGCACTGATTAGCATTAGAATAATTACATTTTAATTTTCCTCTCAGTAAGATGCTTCTAATACAAATTTTATTGCAACCTTACACTGTTGAGTTTCATGACAGGTTGTTGCTCTTGGCAACGGTCTTATTATGTTGTAGAAGGCAACAATGAGAAAACTGTATTTTCATCTATAAACATTTTAGTTGTTTTCTTTTGGTACATATTGTTACAAAGTTGATTACAACTGGATTTTACAGGTATAACATGAATTAGATTGATGTGGAGGCATGAAAATATTAGAAATACTATGTTTATGTTTGTTACAAGGAACTACAGTATACTGCAATAAACTAATAAGATTAGAAGACAAGAAGTGAGATCAAGACATGCTGGAATTGCAACTTCTAGAAATTAAACACCTGATCTCATAGAAACCCTCATAGAACCCTCAAATCTCCTTATTATTATCAGTGCTCAAAGTAGTCACTAATTAGGTGAATGTGGCATGCCATCTGCTCTTGGCTACCCAATTATTTTGGTGAGGGATTTATTAAATAGATCAGACTTTCAAGGAACTGACTGGAACTCATCCAGAATCACAAACAGTTTGTGCAAATTGCTTAGCTCTTGTCAAGCTGTTTGTCAGAGCTTGCACCTTTATGACACTTCTTTCCTTTTCCTCCTGTCCAGAATTTAAATCAGAGAATCCAGAGGCAATTATCAACACAATGTTGTACACTGGAGATGCCATTTTAGGTTTGTGATCAACCTGTTGCCGCTATGAATAAGGCTAAGCACAAAATAAATAAGTGTGCCACCTAACAGAGAAAGAAAGTAATCTTTATTCTTGTGCCTCTTATCTCAAGGGCGTCCACTAGAATCCTGTGGGCTTTTTAGCTGATGCACCTCTTAAAATTCTCATCATACTCCCCAACCCCACCTCCCCTTGCACTCACTGCCCTCCCCCTTCCCACCTCGATACTTCATCTTTATCTCATTTAGAACGTTATCCGAAATTTCTTTTCGTGTGCTGGTTCAGAAGGAATTTATGACATCATTTACATATGTAACCCTCGTAGTTGATTTGAAAAACAATCAGGGATGCCATTGTAAAAGGAAGAAGTTGTGAAGTTACCAAGGAACATTCCTCTGCTGCCCTCAAGCAAAACATTTCTGACAGATGTTACGTATTTTCAGCGCTTTGATTTTTAGCTTCAATTCTTTTGCAGTCCTCTGTCTCTCAAAGGCTTTACTTTGAAGATATTCAAGCCTCAGTAAGCATAAATAATAAATATACAAATAAATAAAATCCCCAAGCACTTGACTTATATTCACACACCAATTATTAGGGAGGAAGTATGATCATTAATCTCAGAGGACTGATTTTCTGGTGAACACCAAGGTATCACTGGAACTGAAAGAGCTGACAACTGAAATTGAAAATGTATATGATTTTTGTATTAATAGTATAGCTTAGTGGACTTGCCACAGTATTTCAAGGTTAACTTGTAGATAAACAAGTTGTTGGACAAGCTATATGAAGTTTCCAAATATAAAGAGATTTTTGTGCAATGTCCTGATTATGCATTGTCCCTGATTGTGCAAATGTTTGAGGTCAGTCAAGACTGCTACAGTACCCACATCCAAACTTGAAGAATATAAAAGAGGCATCCCAATGTCAAATGCAGTACAATAAATATGGTTCTTTAAATCTTACATTAACTCACCTGCTGCAGTCTCTTTGTTTGCAAATAGTTTATTGTCAACTGCAGAACTTATGTCAGAGAACACTTCTTCTTCATCTCTGTCTGCGTCAAACTAAAAAAAAAGAAAAAAAGTTGGCAATCAGGCACTGTTTACTACTTGGCTGAACATCAACATCTACTGTGACTTCTCACCCCAAGCCTTCCTGATAGGAGCCTTTCTATGTTAATGTGTGCAGTCCATTGCTTTAGGTATGAATCATTTAAATGTTGACTTTAAATTTGTAAAGTTTTTTCTAGGCTCTGTCTGACAGGTTTCTTTTTACGGCCAGGTGATGGTGGCAGGGGGGAAGTTCTGCTACAGTGACATGCTTGACACTTTTTGTGGGTTTATGATTTTCCTTATTGTATTTATGAATTTTTATTTATTTAGATCATCACATATTCAGATAGATGAGCCTACTATAAATATCAATATATGGAGTTTTCTGACAGGTTCTAGAAATGGAGTTTGAGGGTCTGACCTGAAGACCACTCAGAAGTTGATCCTGCAGCAGTCACCATCTGCCTGGGCAGACATTTATCTAATCTTGAGAAATTCTTCTGCCATTTAGTGTTTGCCACAACTCAAAGCACTTAAAAAAATCTAAAGCAGAAATTTGTTTGTGTTTACCTATTAGAGGGATTACAATGTAATTTGTGTCAAAACCAAGGCTTGTGGAAGAATAGCTCTTAAATAAAGATGTTAATGTAACAGCTGTTAATAAAATAAAACTTTTGGGCAATTTATTATCAATACACAAGGAGAAGCTTTGGAATGTCCTTGTTGATAGGAGAAGAGTGCTCCTAACGTATGCTAGGGAAGACATATATCATCTTTGGGTGTATGTGTATGCATAAAACCCAGTAAATTGTAATCAGGTTGTGTCTGATCATTACTGTGTAGGTCCCACCACACCTGAAGAGACGACAGATTTACTTTCTTATTTATAGCATTCCTCTGAATAATCCAGTTCACCATGAAAAAACACATGATCAATCTCAAAATGTTCTAAAGGTTCCAAGAATTTCAAACATCAACTTTCCTATTCAAAGAACAGCAGCTGTGCTTCAGCATTCTGAAAAGTCTGGACTATGTAATGAAAGCTTATATTTTCACCCAAAGAAAACCAATTATTTGAAGCTTGCACACAGATTCAGTATTCCCCTCACAAAATAAGAATTGTAATACCCTGAGCCACAGGAAGGCAAGGTAGCTTCCATGGAAAAATTATTTTTTAAAGAAACTAAGTAACCTTGTGAGTTCTGTACTTCAATGAAATGCTAAATATTTTAAAATTAAATCCTTTGGTAATTAGAGGAGGCTTGAATGAAAGATAAACAGTACTGAAACAATCCTAGTCACACAGAACAAACATCAGTAAATCTTGTATTTTTAGCAGAACCTGTCTAAATCCAAAGGTTGCTTTCCTTACTAAAAACAAATCCCTACTTGCTTCAATACATAGCTCTTTGCAACTAAGTCATCTAGGGGTATCTTAAGGGATGTTTAATTATAGTCAAGGTTTATGTTTTACAGAAGTGTAACTTTATTAAACATTAACTGTATTGTTGTCTGCATTGTTATGTTCTTCACCAGTGATGCAGGAAGAAGCAAAGTGGTTCTTCCCTGTGTGGCCAAAGGGGTTTGAGGTCTGACCTTACTTTAGTGCCATGAGGCACTAATGGTGTTTTTGTTCTAAGCTGTCTCTGTTTTGTTGGGGCAGGAAAAGATTAGGGAGGACCTCAGTGGATAAGAGCATCCCATTTGGAAACCAATCAAAACCTCTGAAAGGTTTCACAAACCTTCCTAAAGTATATTGGGGGGTTGTACTTGGTTTTATTTTTTTTAAGTAAATGACTGGCTTAATGATGAATTACCTGGAAAATTTATCTAATTTTCACATGAGCATTGTTGAATTGCAGAGCCTGTCACTGGCATGGTGTTATATAAAAATGATGAAAAATATTTTCTAGATCCTCTGCATTGTAAATAATAGCCTTAGAAAATGCAGGTGGTTGTTGCTGCTGGCAGAGAGAAAATTATTGTTGTTTCTAAATAAGCACCCAAAAAAACACAGCCAACAGAAGGAGCTCCACAGAAAAATTGTCTGAGTTATTGAAAATTGCAAATCTCACTGGTCCATGATGATAAATGGAGATTTGGTAGTACCATGTATTGAGTTAAAGAAAAAAGTGTAGAATTTTTTCCTCACATCTGTCAGGGGACCAACATCAAGGAAGCTGCAGTTAACTAGAATTTTGGGTGAGGGTGTCATTCAGCCTGGCACTGCCCCTTCAGGCTGTTTCACCTCCAATGAAACTGCTGGTTTTTGCAAGTGGTTTATCTAAAACATTTCCAAATAGGGGGAGATGCCACTAGCCTTTCCAACTGGAGTACAGGAAAGCAAGTAAGACTTGCAGGAAATTCTTGTTTGTGCAGCTTGAAATAAATTTAGAAATGGAGAAAGCATAAAAAAAGCCACAAGCAAACTTGTAGTTAAATAATGGTTAAATAACATCTACAACAGTAGATGAAAATTTCCTCTATTTTAGGACAGGATAGATGTCAATGAAAAGAAAATAAGCCATGTCCAAATTAAACATAACATAACATTGTGGTGTTTGGCACAGGGGTGAAAGCTCCTGGATGCTCGATACAGAGCCAGTATCCACAGCTGATAAACTGGAGGGGCTTCAGATAGGCTATAACAATGATCTTTTTCCTGTACCTTTCCATGGGAAAGAAAAATGTTAGAAGTTTTTATATCCAGAAGACAAAATTTTAAGATGCAAGAATGAAGAGCAAGTGAGACAAATTCAGAATGGAAGCAAACAGCAAAATTTTTTCTGTCATCACTGTCTTTACTGCTTAATTTATCACAATTTGCAATGGATTCCCCATTATTTGAAAATTTTAGATTATTCCTAAAAAGAAAAATATTAATAAAATTAAACTAGGATCTAATTCAGGGAAGTAGCAGTATTGCTCTACATAGCCAGAGCAGTCACTTCGGGCTTCGTAATCTATTAACCAGGTCCATGGAGGTGAAACACAATTGTTGTTTAGGAAGTGGAAAAATTACCCATCTATTATCACCTGCAGTGAGGAACAATTTCTTCTTAAATAAAAAAAGGTTTATCCGCAGAAAAGAGAACATGGCTTCTTGTACCATGGTTTTCCCACGCTTTTAAGAGGTATCTAGTGTAGAAGCCAGATTGTACCACTGTCCCTTAAGTGTTGGTATTTTTGGTTGAAAAGTTGGCAATCCTAGTAAAATAAGGATAGTCACAAGATTGAGAAAGTTATAATGATTTTCATCAGCTGCAAATGCAACGAGAACACACTGTTATTATTCATCCTGATTAAGACAGGGATTTGCTCCTGAAGGATTGAAAACAAGTAAGAATTGGTTCTATTTTACCTTTGGTAATACTAAAAGGTGAAGTGAGACACACTGTTGAGGGATAGGTGCTGCTTTACCATTTTTGGACACCCACACAGAAATTCCTGCATTATTGCTGTTCCATCCCTCGTTTGTTTCTCTTAATAATTAGAATTTACTTATGCAGCTACTTCTAGAGGGAGTGGAAAAATCAAAAGAAAAACAGCAGCAACATGGGAAAACAGCAAGGAAATATGTGAGGAAAAATACATAAGGTAGTATAATAACTGAGAAAAAATTAGTTGAAGACTTGTATAGGAAAACCAATAAGCAGAGGCACTGAAATGAAGCTGGAATGTACAGACTGGGAGTTCAGGGAACTATTATAATACTATAAATAGTATAATATAATATATAATAAATACTATAATATAATACTTTTTTTTTTTAGTGATCCACTTAAACAAAACAAAAAAAAACTTTCAAAACACCACAAAATTGCGGAATGAGGACATAGGGGAGAGACATTTCTCTCTAATCCATCTTTTATTTCTAATATTTTCATTCTTATCCATCAAATACTCCAAAATCTCAGATTAATTTTTATATTATATTTTACCACATACACAAAAAAACCTACAACTGAAATTACACTAGAGCTCACCACTGATTTTTAAAATATTATGCAATTAGGAGAGGTCACAAATTGGTATCAGACAGAAATTTAGAACAAAACTGAACTGGAGATATTAACACCATTATTACAGTCCTAAGGAATACTCTGGGTTATCTAAAATAAGCACCTTTTTCTTTCTTATAGCACAGGAGTTCCAAAGAAGATTTATAAATAATTGCAGAGTGTGTATCATATATGTATCATTAGTTTCTCAAGTTCCACTTGTATTGAAGGATCTGCTGCTGTCAGTGCTGCTTGTAAACAAGCATGGGGGTAAATGTTCTGCAGCCCTGAGTGGAGCTGACAGTTCTGCAGCAACTGCTGGTAGCTTTTCTGTATCCCAAACCTAGGTACTCAAAATAGATGCTATTCAAAGCCAGTAATTTTGTATTTTTTTTCTATTTTTCTATTCACAGACTCCTTTCTCTTACTATGGCAGTCCATAAACAATGAAATTACTACAAAACACAGGCTTGGGGTTTTGGGTTTTTTTTTTTGTTCTTAAAGTGATTTTTCTCTTATTTCATGCTAAACTCAACAACTTAATGCCACAGCACACAAGTGCGGAGGTGTTGTGGCAGTTTCCCTCCCCTCACAGTAAAACTGCTAAGCCAGGTTCCAAACTTGGAATATTGAACAGAAAAACAGCAAGGAAATGGTAACTGTCACCTGAAGAAACAACAGCAGCAGAAGTAATAGCCTGTCTTTGTACATTTATGTGGAGTAATAGCTTTTGATAGGTAGACAGAGGGAGAACTTCTGTCTTTATGCTGTGATCATTTGAGCAACACCCTGACTTACAGCAGTTTGCAGCTGATAATAATGAGTGCCTGGGGCAGTGTGGTGGCAAGAGATGATGGGAAAGACACGGTGCAATTACAGGCCCTTCTAGAGCAGAAAGCAGACAAACTGAAGGAGAGTTGGATGTGATTGGGGGTGAGGGGAGAAATCAATAATTTGGTGGCAGGGTAACAGAAAATTAATGGACTTGGGAGGATGAAGCAATTGCTTGTTTAATAGGGAAGCTGATGGTGCTACAGAGTGGGTTTGGAACATATACATTTTTCATAACACTAAGATGCAAAGCCTTTCTGCCTGTGCACATATTCAGGAGCACTGGTTGGTTAATTCTTTTTTTCCCCAATAAGGATATTCATCTGGAAGGCTGGTGACCATTAAGTGGAAAGCAAATGTATTGTTCTTTTATTAACACAGTCATTTTTGCATCATGTTCTCCATTCCTTAGAGGGACTCTGAGCTTCCAGTGGGCATTATCCTCCACCATATTTGTATCTCTAACTCTGTTAACTGAAGTCAGTTTAACATAGTCAGTAACAAACAGCTCAAAAGGTTTCAGCTATTTCTCTATACTACCGTGACCCCTACTGTAAGTATTATAATTATCTTGGAAATCATCAGGTATCAGAACCAAACTAGGCAGCATATGCATTATTTCACATAGCATTTAAAAGGACATGATTTGCATGTGTTTGCTCTGGGTTATCTGACTTTCCAAGTAAGTTCTAGTAGGAACTTTTCAAGCTAAAAAATACAGCCAGCATCTCTGCATATAAACTGTGTGCATATTCACTTTGGAAATCATTGAAAACTTTCACCCTGATATGTATTACATCTGTTCAGCAGCTTCTATAGTAAAGTCGACTATGTTAATTATTTTTGAAGATTAATTGAAATCAAAAAATGCTTTAGTATATGAATATACAGATCTTTTCTACCTTGGAAGTACAAACACTTTTCCTTATTTAAAAAAATATACATTCCACTGTTGGAGTTATTTTCACTATCCATTTATTTTTTAAAGGAAATTGTTTTTAAAGAGGCAAATGATATTACAAGAAACAGAACAGTGGTGTTGAGCATGCAGACAGATCACTTCTGAAGAGCTTGAATGGAAAATCAATAATTTGGTGGCAGGGTAACAGAAAATTAATGGACTTGGGAGGATGAAGCAATTGCTTGTTTAATAGGGAAGCTGATGGTGCTACAGAGTGGGTTTGGAACATATACATTTTTCATAACACTAAGATGCAAAGCCTTTCTGCCTGTGTACATATTCAGGAGCACTGGTTGGTTAATTCTTTTTTTTCCCCAATAAGGATATTCATCTGGAAGGCTGGTGACCATTAAGTGGAAAGCAAATGTATTGTTCTTTTATTAACACAGTCATTTTTGCATCATGTTCTCCATTCCTTAGAGGGACTCTGAGCTTCCAGTGGGCATTATCCTCCACCATATTTGTATCTCTAACTCTGTTAACTGAAGTCAGTTTAACATAGTCAGTAACAAACAGCTCAAAAGGTTTCAGCTATTTCTCTATACTACCGTGACCCCTACTGTAAGTATTATAATTATCTTGGAAATCATCAGGTATCAGAACCAAACTAGGCAGCATATGCATTATTTCACATAGCATTTAAAAGGACATGATTTGCATGTGTTTGCTCTGGGTTATCTGACTTTCCAAGTAAGTTCTAGTAGGAACTTTTCAAGCTAAAAATACAGCCAGCATCTCTGCATATAAACTGTGTGCATATTCACTTTGGAAATCATTGAAAACTTTCACCCTGATATGTATTACATCTGTTCAGCAGCTTCTATAGTAAAGTCGACTATGTTAATTATTTTTGAAGATTAATTGAAATCAAAAAATGCTTTAGTATATGAATATACAGATCTTTTCTACCTTGGAAGTACAAACACTTTTCCTTATTTAAAAAAATATACATTCCACTGTTGGAGTTATTTTCACTATCCATTTATTTTTTAAAGGAAATTGTTTTTAAAGAGGCAAATGATATTACAAGAAACAGAACAGTGGTGTTGAGCATGCAGACAGATCACTTCTGAAGAGCTTGAATGGAAAACTTAATTATGGTCTGAGTTAGGAGATGCTCCATGAATTAATTTTTACTCTGTTCCTGTAGAACCCAGGAAAACATTCAGCCTGAGGGAGAAATCATCTTACTCTCTACCTCCACTGGGTCTAGAATAAATTGTTTGATTTTTTACTTTAATGCACCTAACCCCAAAGGAAGGGGAAAGACATTACTGATTACAGAGAGTCAGGCATGACTCGAAGCTGTCCAAATCCTCACACAGCCTTAACAGCCCTCTGTGCCTTAGCTTGCCTTTCTTATTTACCAGAGCTCAGTGATGCTGCAACAATGAAGCATTAATGTAAAATTCAGTATTTTGAAATGTAGACAAAGGGCAGAGAGGCACAAACAAGTGGCATGAAGCTCAGTCAATAAAAGCTGTAATTGTCACTTTGCTTTATACAGCTCAGGGACATTACAGAAAGATCTAGAATTACCCAGCTCTTCTCCAGATGCCTTTGTTTTTTCTTTCCAGAATAATAATGTTTGTTTTCCAGTAGTTTTTCTTCCACCTTTATCTATGAAAGCTCCTATGAGGCTTGGATGTGCCCTTGTGCTTTGGGAATAACCAGTTAAGGATCAGTTTCTACAGCAGAATTCCCTTATTTCTCCCAGTACCCCATGAGATGAATACTGGAATATTCACATTCCCAGAGCACCCAGTTCAGTGAAACAGCTCTGATCACCAATATAAATGCTTTGCTCAATACCTTTTTTTTTTGCTAATTTTGACTGCAATGGCATTTCTCAGGCAGAATGAGCCCTATAACTAAATGGCATTAACCAGCATGTTTGTGTGCAGAGAGACTTTTCCTGATTAAAGTTTAAAAAAAATATACATTTCCCCTTGCCTATAGAGCTCCTGTGTCACTCTTGCTTAAAACAAAACCAAATAATCTTCTAGCATCAGTTCCCACAGCATGTACAAATCACAGACAGGCACCATGAATAAACATACAGTGAGACTGGCTTCCCCAAAAAGTCCAATGAGCAACAACTGTAATTCAAATAAGAAAACAAAAAAAAAAATTAGAAAAAAATCAGAAAGAAAAGACATTTCTTCCTATAAATACTATTTTCTTCTATTGACAGTTTGCAAGTAATTTCAAAGAAAAATACTGATGCTGCTGCCAAATATAGCCAAATATTTCCCTTTCAAGATCAATAGCATTTCTCCTGTTGGCTTTTTGGGAAGAGATTTTGAAAGCAAAATACTACAATATTGTTGTCTGGTCTTTTACTATTAGATGACTTGATAACAATTATTACCAAAAATATAATTTCTGCCTATGTATCATCACAGTTTTCTAAGGAAGAATGCTACCATCTGAAACCTAACAAAAAGAATGCCCTGAGTTAATTTCAGCTGCAAATGTAGCCAGTTATTCAAGCACGAGGACTAATGACTCAGCTGCAAGAACAAGTATAGGGTAAACCATAGGCTTAAGCATTGGATGATGTGGGTGTTTCATATGCAAAATCTGCATTTAAGTCAAGAAATAATGTGACACTTTTAGTCATCTAGGACCTTAGGAAGACAAATAATTTCATCTGCAATAGTTGTAGCTTTTTAAAATGGAATTTCACACTGTAAGAACTGGAACGTTTGAAAATTGACTTTTCTATTTTCCTTAGAAGACAAAAATAAATTTAAATTCTCAGTTACACAGTTCCTCTGTATTAACTAAATTCTGGCCCAGAATAAGCAGCATTTCCACTGGGGGTCTCTATATTAATAAACTTCATAAATGGTACTGGAATCCTTGATAATAAGCCCTCCCTTGGTCACCTCAAGCTAAAAAGTACAAAATTTTCATGAAATAAATTATTTATCCCTAGAAGTAGGACTCCTATCAAAGAGGATAATATTCAGCAGATGTCAATCTGAGTTCAGGATGGCTCATAAAGCCAGTTTCCAATTGTGCTGCTGCAGCAAGGATTTGTTTCCTGCAGCAAGAAGTGAGCCACTGCTATTTTAACTTCTGTACCAGAAAGTTCTGTTTTGACATCTAAATTATTGGAGCATGTTGTTTCAGAGCAAAAAGGAGACTACTTGATTTATAAATGAAAGCTGGCAAGCTGAGGAGACACTGACAGAAACGATTGCTTTAGTCATCACGGAATATGACATTCTTGCATCCAGCATGTATTTTTTGGAAACAAATGTAGGACAAAATCCCACATGATTATGTAGGCTGAAAGCATTTTTTAAATATCATAAAACACGTGGATGAAGTGGAACTGATTGACATAATTTGTTTAACTTTTTTAAAGCTTTTGACAATATTTCTTCCTAGAGGCTATTAAATGAAATATAATTTTAGGGAAGCCCTAACTAATAAAATTAATTTATTTTTAAAAGCATGATAAATGTCCAAGAAACATCTTGGCATAGAGAATGGCCAATGTATTGGTCAGAAAATTGGAAAGCACAAATTAAAAAAATCACCCTCGCTATTAAAATTGAATTTGAGAAGGGACAGGGATATGGAAAAGAAATGCATGTAATGTGACAATCGTGTGTTGCAGGAGAAAGATGAAAAAAAGACCCAAGAAAGATCAAAATGAAGACTCTGCAAGCTTTCTTTTATTAGAATTTCACAACTTTCCTACTGGCTGTTTGTTTGAGCTAAGTGCTTTACAGAATGCCTGAAACTCCAATACTTGGGGTCTAATACCATAGTTAGTATTAATACATTGTTAAAATATAAATAATTTATTGCAAAAGCAAGCTAAGCAATCTATATTGAGTATTCATATAACATTATCTATTAAAACTGCTATAACTGGCTTTTCCTTCAATATATGCAGAAAATTAGAGCTTTTGATATTCTAAACCAGAATCCATCAGTTTACATTTACTGAACAGTAATTGTTTTATAATTGGGGGTTTTCTCTGTATTAAAATAGCTTTGGCTACTGCTCTCCATCAGGGCAGCTCCTTCACCACTGCTCTGGTTTCTGGTTGAGTGAGACACATGGTGCTGTTCCTCACACTGAGGTTGTTTGGTTGCTTTCAATGTGATCTGGTAAAAGAAATATCTGGGAAACTTCCACTTTCCATTTGCTGCCTTGTGCTAGTTCGGGTGGTTTTGGCTGTTTCAACCCTTGATTGCTTTACCAGAATAAGTTCAATCTTGCAGCTACATAGTGGCATTAATTTCTACTGGGACCCCAGCAAAACGTGGGCAACAAATTACAAAATTAAGTGCATTCAAAGTGGTTTGTCTTTGTAATATAAATCAGCTAAAAGTACACAGAAGGTCTGCCTCTGTCAGCCTTCCCCAGTGTTGTAGTAATGACTGGGACTCAAACAGTGACTAGAAATAGTAGCTATTTAGAAAATTTAGCAACCATATGTTGTTTTTCATTTACCTTAAGATAACGAATGTGTGATTTATGTTTGCCTTTATTATTAAAATTTTACTACTGATAAAAATATTACTAAGACCATTCTTGTGATCCAGAGTGAAGGGCATAGGCTCTGGACCCTGGCACTTACAGACCTTGGAAAACAGGAACTTAGTCTTTTGTGTTAATATATTCAGCAAATGTAAGAAGTTCTAAAAGCAATTTGTAGGGATAGAACAAGTTTATTAATATGATTTTTGATGTTTAGTTTTGATTACTTGGATATCTTTAAACCTTCATAAATGAAGGCTTAAAGATCTCTTCCACTGCACTTTTTTTTCTGTTTAGAATTCTAATTAAAATAACACATTAAAGAAATTGAAGGTTTGTTTACTTTTGCAGTGAAACTACTTAAAGTGGAAAAAAGGACAGCGTGAATACATCCCATTTTTTTGCATATGAAAAGGCTTGGGGGGATTTTATGTACCTATTCTCCCACGTAGTTTAAGCTGTAGGGAGATAGAAAACTAAATATTTTGAATGCTCCTTTCTCTTACTATAATGTTTTTGCTTTAATTTTGAATAAAATTACTTGGATATTTTGACAGTAAAAATATGTTTTAACAAAAAAATATTTAAATGGGTTCCCACCGAAAATCTCCTAATTAGTAATCACTAATACAATTCCAATTATCTCCTTTTGCATATTCTAAATCTTATTAGCTCTTGTAACTCTTGGAGAGTATTATATCAAAGGTAAATTATTTTTTTCACTCTAAGGGTCATCGTCCTCTCCAATAGGCATGATAAATGTTAAGGAGGAAGTATCAATACTCATTCCATCTAAAAGCAGACTTGTGATAATTTATAGAACCAACAAGATTTACAGAGTTTTCAAGACAGTTCAGATATTCTAGTTTTTAAAATTAGTTTTCTGAAACTGTAATTCAAACAATGACTATGTTTTATACAGCCATGATTGCTACAAAGGAAACAAAATTTCTTATAGTTTGTACTATAGTGTTCTAGTTCCCAGAAGCTTTTGGAAGTCAGTGTCCAAACTTCCAGGGAACTGTCATCTCTTATTTGATTCTATTAGTTTTGAAAGTAATCTCTACTAAAAAAAGAAGAAAAATAATTTGGAGACAGCTTGTAATTATTTGTAAAGCTTACTCTCTATTGAAATTACGCCACGGGAGACAGGGAACTGACTAAATACAAATATTTCATAAAACAAAAGATCTTGCAGCCCCTTCTACACTGATCAGAATAGCCCCATTTCTTGAAAAGCCCTTCAGTGGATCTGAGGAGGTTGCTGGCCTCCTCCTCCCTGCAGCGTGGGAACCAGGAGTCTGCAGAGAGCCCATTAGCTGCTGCCTCTGCAAGCACTTGCTGTTGCATACCAGCTAATTTAGCTCAACACTCCTCTGCCTCGTGTAATGAGACCCTTGGTACTTCCCTGTACTTCATTTCCAGTAGGTTCCCTGCACACCCTCCTCTCAGGGCATCACAGCTCCTGTACACACAGAAATAGTCACTGGAGAAGCCTGAGACACTCTCTACGTGCTTGTTCTCATCCATACTCCAGTGAAGAAGTTCTCACAAGCTTCTATTCCTGCTTACGACTTTTTTATTTGTCCTTTTTCATCCTCAAGCCAAATCATGTACTCAAAAAAGGTTAGATTCAGGCCTTGTTTCATATGGCAAATAACAGTTATCTTCTAGTCAATCTTTTTCCAAGGCACTGTTTAGAAACCAATGGCAAAGGTCCCCATGCTTGTGTAATTCATGGGGAAAAGGGGAATCTTGCAGTTTTGTTTGAAATTTTCTCAATGTAAAAATATCAACTGTAACCTTTAACCCAAAAAATAATTGATATTTACAAGGTATATTATCAGATTGGGGTTATAACAAACGGTTGTGCAGCCTTAACAAAAAGCTATGGAATAAATTCTTTCAAAAGTTCCCGCTAACATGAGTGGTTGTTAAGCTCAGGGTTTCAGCAGAGGCATCTTTCCAAGAAACACTGACATGGTTTCTGTTGCCAAGTGCTGACCTAACCTATGAGAGATTGCCCAAGTTTGTTTAACTAATTCTCTATTACAGTTACGCTACTAAATTTACTGATTTTTCTGAGGAGTGGTCTCCTGGCTATAGTTCAAGGATATAATGACTGGTCCTTAAAACCAAGCTCATTTCAGAATTCACATGGTTCCTGACCCTCTTTCTAAAGATCAAGAGATATGAGGGAACATGAAATGCATAAATGAAGAAAACCCTCTGTTCACAGTACTGGAACTGAGCTCATTTGTGTCTTGCACCCCGTGAACAGGGCCAGAGATGAAAGCTAAAGTACCCACAAAACCTGTAATGGCCATTACAGCAGACTGAGGCAACACAGAGCCTGACAGAGAGCAGAGAGAATGTTCTTGCAAAAGAAACAGAAATTACCTGCCTTGGGGTAATGTGAATCTGTATTATGTAGAATCTATCTGGTGAAATTCTTGCAGTAAGGTGCAGACACAAAGAGGATTGCTGGATATTTTTTTCCAATGTCTTAGGGACCAATACATTTAATAAGCAACTTGACTAAGAGCTGTATTGCCCACATTCCAGGTTCCCTTTTAGTAAGGACTCTGCATTTACAGAGAAGTCTGTTCTTTTCAGAAAGCAGACCAAAAAAAGCACAGAAGGCAGGACATGGCAGGAAACTAGGAAAGTATATTTTCAAATTGCCTAATTGGCATCTTGCAGTGGTAAGAGAGGGAGATGACCTTGGCATTAGAAAAACGACAATGTTACCAAAAACAGTGGATGGTATAATACAAGACAAGATGAGACCTGGCATGCTATACAGAGGAGAGAATTTTGAAGTACTGGTATTGAAAACATGAACGTGGAGCTTCAATTTGACATTCTGATTAAAGACAGGAGGAGAAATTCGGTGGAGTATGTAATGAAAAAATGTTAAGATTTGACTAAAAACAATGTAGTTTTAGCAATTTTATTTTTAGCAAAACCGATCAAGGGTTGGCATGTTTATGAACAATCCTAGATATAAATAACTGATCGTAGCAAGTTACAGTGAAAAGATGTTACATTTTGTGCATTAATTCTTCATTTTTTTACTGTGACTGGTTTGACTGACTGTTGGCAGAAAAAGAGATGAACAGTTGAGAATGGGGACAGCAGCTCTTCCTTCACAGAAAATGACAATAATTTTGACTTCAGTGTTATAGTTATGTCTTGTGAGGCTTCTTTTCCTGATGTATTATTTAGGTAGATTACTGAATTGCAGAATGTGATATGGTGACAACAAAGTATGTATTCACTGGTCATTAATGAAACAATCTGCTGTACTATGTAAGATGGAAGGACACATTCCAGTGTTAACCCTGGAAGTAGGAAAGATGGTAACTGAGCTGAAGGATACAGAAGCATATATAGTTATAGCAAAGTCAAACCACACAGGATTCACAAGAGAGTCTATGCCAAGGATTCTAGGTTATGTCTATATGGTAAAAAGTGACACTGTGCAAAATGTTTGTGCTAACACTAAATGATGTACCACAGTTAAAAGAAACACAAAATAGCCATATTACTTGTTTTCTGATGTGTATATATCAGTGAACGTAAGGAGCAAGGATATATTACTTCAGTGAAATGCTGAGTTGACACAATAGTGGCGTTTTCCTAATTAGGAAACATTTCATACAGTTCTTCAAAGCACTGCTTGGTAGATATTCTTTAACTGCATTAGAAAAAATAAGAAGTCCTCCAAGCAGCTATCAGGAATGCTCAAAAGGAAATTCTGCAATGGGGAGAATGCCCTAGGGGAAGGCTGTAGTTCTCACTTCAGTGCTGTCTAGTGCAGTGTGTTCCCTGAGTCACACAATGGATGAGTAACTTTGCAGCTTTCTCAGTTCTCCACTAACACTGTAGCTGCAGCTAACCCTGATAAGCCTAAATATGACTCCAGAATACAGGAGTAAGCCCATAATGTTAAGAGCATCAGACTTTCTGCTGATAGTTTTGACACTTAAATGGCTTCCATCATGACAATACCTGAGCATTCACAAATCTGAATGCGTGTATCTTTATGACGCATTAAAAAATA
Source organism: Emberiza elegans (assembly GCA_024865655.1). Classification (NCBI taxonomy): domain Eukaryota; kingdom Metazoa; phylum Chordata; class Aves; order Passeriformes; family Fringillidae; genus Emberiza; species Emberiza elegans. The sequence continues at coordinate 75,756,670 of JALJVW010000206.1, forward strand.
AGAACATTTTAGGTCTCCCCTCTCTTTCACATCTACAGGAAAGAAGGAACACGAGCAAATGCTCAAATAATCCCAGAATGGTACTAGATTGGATTACTAGGGGCCAATTCACTCAGTCTCATTTTGCCCTTTGAATCAAAGCAGAGAATACCATGGCAGAAAGAACTGCTGCCACTTGCATAAGGAAACAGAAACAGCTAACAACAGCTAATGACAGCAACTTAGATGTTATAAGCAATGATAGATTCAGAAAACAAGGATGTTAAACACTGGGACTGTAGAGCACAAACTATCAGATGTAGTAACATTTTTATAGGACTGTGAGTGTGAGAGCTGAAAGACTGTCTTGATTCTACTGAAGTAGCAACTTTCATGAGCGAATATGCAAATTTTCTCCACCAAATGACAACAGAGTGGTTTTGCCATAAAATCATGAAGTCACCAACGATGAATTTTTCACCGGTGAAAAGATCCACTGGTGGCAATTAGAGCTGGAAATCACTAATGGAACTTTGGGTAAAAATTGGTTTTTTACTGTTTACAGCAATGCAGGGCTGAAATGCAGCTTTGGTTTTTCAGCTGGATGTTCACAAAATCAGCTGTGGTTCAGGATAAGAAAATTTGCTTATGTATGATAAATATTCCTGATTCAATACAAAAGGTTTTCTCAGAGAAGAGATATTTTTTCCAATCTAGTTTCTTAATATATCTCATCTAAATAAGAAAAATTAATCTTCTTTAAGCATCACTTTAACTACAAGAATGAAATTAGTAGCTGCTATTCACCCAAAGGACACAGCTTAATTACCTTAAGATGAACTGTTTAAAATAACTTGAAGAATATTTAGGACATGTTATTTTAAACATCTCCTACAGTTCATTCCTCTGCACGATAACTTGGCTTAATTACTTATCTCAGTTTTAGTTTCAGATCTGTAAAAAAATGGTCTGTTAATTTTAAACATGTATCAGCTTTCACAGTGCCAGAAATGGATAAAATCTGGGATAGTATGGCTGTCAAAGTCAACATTCCCTCTCTCTTTCTGGAGTTCCTAAATCAGCCTGGACCACGCACTCATCACTGCCTAATTCTATAGCCAGACTGCTCAAAGTTTGTTTCTTTTTTTTTTTCCCAAGGTCATCTGCTTCATTCAAGTCACTGGGTGTACAAAAGGCAGGGCAGGTTTCAAAAAGCTGGTTGCTGTTTAAATTATAATACCTCCAAAGTTAGAAGAGAACATATTAGTGCACTGATACTATTCACCTCAGCAAAGAATTCCTACCCTCAAGGTTTCTCTGCATGCTTCTATGTACACAGATGGCAAGTTTCCATCCTTGGTCATTCTCTGGCAGACATTGGTATGTCTGATATACTTGTTGACATAAAGCATAAAATGGGAGACTGCAAATATTTTGAAACTTGGAAGTGTTTATGGTGCACATGCTTCTATATATGCACAAATTACTCATCTATCATTCCCATATAAAATGTGCATGTATTTACAAACAGTTTGTTTACACTCATTTTTAGATAAAATTCATTTATGGACCTTCTTTGTATATTCTTCAAAATCTGACAAAACAGTAACACATAAATAGGGTTGAGATGCAGTGTAAAACCTAGCAGTGATTAGAACATGGGAAACTTGATCTCTAGTTCAGCAGTTTTACAGGAAACAGCTCCAGGTTCTTGCTCTTAGCCCAGTTTTTCTGCAGAAGGGCTGTCAAATATAGGAGAGACACAGAAAACCTTAATTTTCAGTGACTATCTGTGACTGCAAAGCTTTGGTTACTTGTTTTAGGCTTCAACTTATGTTTCACTGCTTTGAATCACCAAAAAATGAGTATGTGATAGCCATTATTTCCCATCCCACCTCTTTAATTTTCCCTCTACAGAAAATTTAAAATTATTATATAACCATATACATTCGTGGAGCTAGATAAAGATTTACCATACATTTACCATTCCTGAATCTCAAACAAAACCTCTGGTCTCAAGGTTCTCACAAACAGCTGCCTACATTCCTTGTTTGATTTCAAAAGGTCCTAAAACATTAAAGGTTTGCTCCAGATGCTTCAGACTGTCTGGGCTCCTCTTTGCATGTCCACTTGATCATGCCCAAGAAGCCAGAAATTCTCTGAAGATCCTACGTAGTAGTCAGGTTAAAAACACATTGAAAATTTTCATTAAAGACTGTGCTTATGGCTGCTGTATTTTTAAAACTACTGAGAAGCTTCTGAAAATATTTTGTTGGCATTGGGCCAGTTAATAGAAAATCTCAGCTGAGGATCCTCTAGAAAACAAAGGAGGTTCAAATCCCCATCTGTGACCTGTGGGAAGAAAGGCCATGCTCAGATACCAATGAGGCTACATTTGAGGGAAACCATTCCTGCCAAGTCTGTATCACTTTGCAGCCGAGGACGCAGGATCCAGGCATCAGATGGCACGTAAATGAGATTCTGAGCCTGCAGCAGGGAGGTGAGAGCACACGGGGGAGGTGGTGGCTAACAGTCCCTATTCCTAGCAGCACTTCAGGGAAGGAGGAGTGGGATTTTTAAAATTCTCTTTTTAACGATTGTTTAATGCAAAGGCTGAACGGATGCACGCAAATATCGGCACCAACAAAACAAAGGCATCTACTTGTCCTGTGCTCTGCCAAACCAGATGCATGTTCCTCCACTGAGGACAAGATTCTCGGAGCTGGATTCTGGTTTGGGAGACATGCCTGGCAGAGGCTGCCATTAGGACCTGGAAAGCAGGGTGAGAGCTCCTATGAAGCCTTTCAGAAGAGTTTGCTATCAGTGAGATTTGAATAGACCTTGGGAGCTGCTTAAAGCACTGCAGGATCCACATTTCTCTAGGGATAGGCTTAAAATTAAATGAAGAATGAGTAAGTGCAAGTCTTTTGGAATCAGCATTCAGAAGCAAACAAATAAAAAGCCCAAACCAGCATCTCAAGTTGGGCAGCTGTATGATAACAGGGAAACTTTAGAAATAAACTATATCTTCAGCAGCATTTTGATAAGTCACAGCCTTTAGATAAAGTTCATGTCAGTGTGAAAGTTCTATAGTAAAACTCTTTTTTTAACCAAAACAAGAGAAACAATTTATATAACACAGTTCCATGGGGAATTTTTCTGTGACAGTTGACAGCCATTAGGCTTGTTTGATGCTTATGAGGGCAGACAGCTACTTCCCTCACCCGCAACTGTTTAACTTCTAAATTTGTGCTCAAAATCCATTTCCAGCTTCAGCTACTTTTTCTGGGTTCTCTTTACTTCTCTGACTAATCTGAATGTCATTTTAATGTTTTCATAAGCATGGTAAATTCCCTAAAAGGACAAGTGGAACAATGAAGATATCAGAGAAATCCTCATTTCCTGGATGCCATGGGATGCTGTCTTGTTCCGGCTGTTTAAATAAGGACCAGAGTCTTCTTTAATGTTTAGTCTTTTTGTCTGACTACAGCCAGCCTTTTATTTTTCCCCCTTAAATGCACACAGACTTATTAATGTATCAAGGTTGACATCGCAGCTCTAAGATTATGTACATTCACTGTCAATAAGGCAGACTGGACCAAATCCTGCCTCCAGTCAGAGAAACTTCTACTGCTACAACAATGAGCTCTGTAAACTTTTTTCTGTCTAGACCAAGAGATATGTTCTACAAAGAACAGCTAAGCTCTCTCAGAGCAGATTTAATAACTGCTGACCAAAAAAATTTTTGTAACCCAGTCATCTCCTCTCCAAGAACTACACCATTATCTATAGTGGATTACAGTCCACATAAATTGGAGATTTGGAAATCTGTGTCCAGAACTGAAGCTCTCTGCTGAACATTAGAGTACTTGAGGTCATCTATGTACCTGCACGTTCTCCCTCTTACAACTTAATCAAACTAGTATCTCCCCACCACCACCAGGTAATTTGTGTGCAGTTATTTTGTAGGTAAACAATACAAATGTTTTAACAGTTGTTAAAAGTTCCTGAAACAGTAAATGGCAGCATATGCATCTATTTACATACTCCCTGTCCAATATTGTGTTGTTTTACTCTTGGTAACTTCTGAATTTAAATTTGAGTTAAGTCAGGTTCTGATTTGTTAGATTACTGACAGATTGTTAAAATGAATTTTAAACACAGACTGTGTGTTCATGAAAATATCACATATTTACTTCTGTTAATTATAATGAACTTTACATATCATTATTTCAAAGAGGGAGTTTTTCCGAAAGGACAGAGTTGCATTTCCCTATTTCTTAGAAGTAACGTAGGTGGGAGCCTGACCTCTTTCCTTAAAAACACAAATCAGGATCAGACTGTGAGAGCAGGTACACCAGGCACAGACTGAGAACATAAGGCATACAGAGCACCAAGCAAGTACAACCTGGGTACTGTGGCAAATTATTTCAGATCATGTGAAAAAAAAAAAATGAAGGGGAACACTTACACCGAAGGAACCTAACCAGTAAGAGCTGAAATGAAGAATGTGGCTCTCAATTCCATTAACTAAAGTATGTTAAAAGCAGTGTGAAATAACTATTGCAGCAGGAAAATGAATTGTCTTTGGGAATTTAGACTTTTATTTCTTGCTCATAGATTATAATTTTTATATATATATAATGCCTGCTTATTAATAATATTTAGTGATATTTCACTGAATTTTTATTTTCTTTTTTGGTCTGTTATTGATGAAGAACAACATATTTATTAAGTAGATGTATAAAATATGAGCTGTGATTCTAAAATTATAACACTCTGTAAGACAAATGGTCCTGCTTCTCTCCCCTGAGTAGAATCGTGATGCTGGCTAGAAGTGTCTGAGATTTACAGCTTTAAATAGCAGTGATAAGGTGCAGGTAGGGATTTAAGAAAAATGTAAATCTTTTTATTTTCTTCTAGTCAGTGTTGACCTTGTCTGACCTTGCCTCAAGGATTCACTCCTCTGGGAATCAGGCTACTGTAATTCTATTTTATGCTGTTCTAGTTCTTACACTGCTCTTATCTGCATAGTATTTCAGTGTCTTCCCAGGTTCAGCATTATTAGCAGCAGGATGAATGCTATTTTCTTTCTTTCTTCCTCCTTCTCTAGGGAAATAGCATGAATAAGTGCAATATTTTCTGTATATGCTGTTTCCTTTGTGCTGTAATTTAATCTTTATATGCCATGCTGTCACTTCCATACCCATCATAAACATCTGCTTTCTTCAAAAAGAAAAGAGGATATCTAAGGTGAACACTGCAATTTAAAATATCTTCAGGACTCCCAAGAAACAGAGTTAAAAAGTAGATGAAACCTCCATAAGAACAAAATCTTCTGTTTTACAGGTCCCATCACAGAAATGCAATTCTATCCAGATGCCCCACATGCTTTATGCACAAAGGCACATATTTCCTGAAGAGCTAGAAACACATTCCATAAGAGCACTTGTAAAGGCTATAGGAGCATCACTATAAAATACACACTTCCTCAACAAGAAAAAAAAACTTTCAAGAATCTTAGTTCTCTCATCCTTGAAAACCAAGTTAATCAAAATGCTTAACCTGCAGCACATACTCTCCGGAGAAGCTAATGTAATCATTTCCTGGAATTTTCATCTTGAAATTCAGAAAGATGCTGAAGTACATAATTAAGGCTATTAATATTAATTGATGACTTTGCAATTAAGGATGCTTTAACCTGTCATGAGTCTGACCAGCACAGAGAATTAGTCACATTTGCTTTGAGGAGCACATACCAACATGAACTACTTAGGGTTTCAAAGGAAAAGAAACAGGCCATCTGTGCTCTCATACCCCATGTGGTACCAAGTTCTGTGTGTTATTACAACCAGACACAGTCTGTAACTTAGAACATGCCAATAATTCAACTGTTGTCAACTGCTCAATGAATTAGTTGTCTTCATTAATCACTTAAGTAGGCATGCTAGTAACTTAAAACTGAATTAGACTCGTCTAGCCTGTCTTAAAGCAAAAGCTACAAGAAGCCAAGTACAGCCACAACAATTAAGGTTTCAGAGACATACACTAAAGGACTTACTGTGATAATCAGCCCTTTTTCCTGGAAATATTTAACCAGTGGGATTGCATTCTGCTTGAAATTCATTAGTCTTCTTTGAGTGGCTTTCAGGTTATCATCAGGTCTCCCTTGCTGCTCTGCACGCTTCAGTAACCTTTCTTTCAGCCTTTGGCTGGAACATGCCAGAAACACCACCAAATCTGGGGTACAGATCTGAGGAAAGAGTAATTCAAGAAGTCTGATTAAGTTGATTATTCAGCACTACAGGACTCAGCAATCCATTATTATGTGAGGCTCAGATATGTTACATTTGCGTAAGTTGGAACTCGATGTAGTCATTAATTTTCTGTCGTTTTTTTTACAGGAAGTTTGTAGGCCTAAGGAGGGGCTTGTTGATCTTATGTGGAAGTTAGTCAACTTGTTTCACCTGATATGTAAGGAAAAAGTTTAATGAAAAAATTTTACTTCACAGCAAAAACCTTCTCTAGACTATGTTCATCATTTGCATTACCAGAAGTCTCCCCTACCTAAAATTTTTTTGAAAGAGCAAAATATAAATGTCTCATACTCTGCAGGAAAATGGAAGCATGGTTTCCATTTGGAAACTCTTTAATTAAGGTGTTATTTAAAATCCAGCAGCCACTGTGAAGCTAGCTGATGGTAAGGAGCAGGTGAAAACAGACATGTTCCAAGAGCCACAGTTTCTTATAACACTTTATTTCTCTAAATCTCTCTAAAGCTTCAGTGCACTTTTCATGAGGTTGGGTGGGACAGCCAGCAGGGTTTTAATTTCCCCTATCCTTTTGGTCTGTGTGGTATGCGTCACACCCATCCCTGCACTGTGGTTCAGGAAGTAAAGCCTTGTAGCAATGAGATAAAGAAAAATTTTTGAACTCTAGCTCTTTCCTAGATAAATCTTTATAAGATGCTATCAAACATTTAAAGTAAGATATCTCTGGTACTTGATGTGGGGAAAGAAGTGACAGACCCACTTTCTAAGAATACAGCTAAATGTTCACAATCTTTGGAGGCAATCTTTGGAGGTCACTGCTACTTAGTACCTATTGTGAAAAAACCTGAAACCTCCACAGACCCACAGAAATCTCCACACATCAGTTAAATACTTCCAAGGATGGTGACTCAATCATTTCCCTCTTTCAATGCTTCACAATCCTTTCCATAAAGCAATTTTTCCTAATATTCCATCTAAGCTTCCCCTGGTGCAACCTGAGACTGTTTCCTTTCACCTGAAAGTCACGCAGACACCTGAATTTGCAGGATTTTTACAATGTGGCTATAAATGTATATAAACTTTATTCATAATATCTGATTTTGTTCTTTCCTCCATCTCTTGTTGCTGCCAAGACATCTACCTCTCCTTTTCACTAGCTTAGTGCTGTCTTTTAAAACATATTAGAATTCTCTGTAAGAAGCATTTAAGATGAAAACAAACAGTTCAAGTTTTTATCTGATTACAGATTAGAAAGGATTTTTTTTTCTTACATACAAGCACAAAGTCATTTCTGCTGTTTTTACTTACTCGAACAAAAAAGTTCATACTTTAATTTTAACTAAAAAACCAGTGGCTTCCTATTCTAGAAATGACATAACCTAGTTACAATGCAAACAATTTTGGATGCTCAAGACTGTTAAACAGACATTTTTCTCATGATGTTTTCTATCTGCAGAATAATTTTGTCTTTGTTCAGCTTGATGCAATGTAAATTTGAAAGTCAAATTTGAGCTACATGACAGTATCACAAAAACATCTACATGTATTCTAACTACTACAATGTAAATAGTAACTGATTTATATCTTTATGTTAATTACATAGTTGTTATATTATTGTGGAGGGCCAGAACGAACCAATTAATATTCTGAATGCTCTCTCTGTCTAGGTCTCTCTACCCAAGGATGTTAAATTGCATCAAGACAACCATATTTCTAGCTTGAATAGTCAAAAGTTCCTATGTGGACAATCTGGAAAATTAGTAACTAAGTTTAAAAAACAAAATCACTTCTGTGTTTCTGTCATTTGAGAGAATACAACATGAAGTATGGTCTGGCCTTTTTACTGTCAGGCTGAGTACAAAAAGGCTCCTAGGAAGTCAGAAGAAACCAATACAACTTCTCAGCCTAAGGTGGTGGTAATTAGCCTTTACAAACGAGGCTGCTGACAGAGTAGCATATGGTTATGAGGAAGCAGAAAGTGGTGAAAAAGCAGAGCCACATTCAAACAGTAAAGGACAGTCTGAAAAGCAGCACTAGCAAGAAAGATGGTGGCCTCTTTATCATTAAAGAAAATTAAATAGGATTTAAAAGAAAATCAAATTATTTTTTACACACATTGTAGATGATTGGAGACATGAGCACACAAACTACAAAGATAATAGTTCTGATAATTATTTATGACTATCTATTAGATTTTGAAACAATTAACCTTATAACCTGTTTTTTAAAAATAATTTCTAGTGGGAAAGAAGCTCTCTCCTACTTCTATCACATGTACCTCAATGTCAACAAAACCAGAGTAACTTTCCCTTCCCTTTTCGGACTATCATAAACAGAGTTATTCTGTTCATGGAATGAATTAATTATGAAAGTTAATTTTACTACCACAGAATAGTTTTAAGGCACATAATTATTCACATGAAACACTATGAAAGTAAGTTTCTGTGTTAGACTTTCATGCAATATGGACATTATTAAAAGTATCTTGGTTAAATTAAGGTTGCTTCACCAGTAATAGAAAAATAATGAGGAATTTAGAAATTCAAAAAGCATACAGTACTAAAAAAACCCAAATTATGACACAGATAGGTTCTGAAAGAAAACGCTACCTATTTCAAAGCCTGTTAGTCATGGAACACTGATGAAAGGGAATGGCTGATATACCTTGCAGCAGACTGAGCACAGAGACATCTCAAGTCCCTGTGTGGATATCCAACTGATTGAAGCTTCCTAACATACATTACACAGGGATTCAGAAATTACAACTGGCAATCAGGGATCTAGTAAAGTAGAGGACAAAAGGAGTTTATACAAGTGAGTAGTTTTATTCAGTACTTCCGTTTCTGTGTATCCTAATAATAGTGGCAGGAAGATGGCAAGAAATCTTCAGATGTTCCAAGCCATAGCTGGCCTCACTTTCAATGCTCAGCACTCCAGGACAGCACCCACTCAAGCTGTGAAGTGACACTAGACCTCCCCAAATGCAGGGCTGGAGCTTTTGTGCACCACAGGACTTTACATACAGCATCAAATCTTACAGAGAGTACCTAAGATAAAGAGACCACTCATGAAATTATCAGCCCTGAAGAAAGAGGGTCTCCTTCTGTCTCACACAAACATGAGTGCAGCTTACCACAATCAATCTCAGTTCTCTAAAGAAACTTCCCACAGGAAGGGAAGGATCTGAGTGCCACCATGGCTCCATCAGGTGTGCAAGTTCCCGTCTGCTTTTAGTTCCCACAAACTGCACTGGCTGCAGAAGTCACTTACTGTTTAAGAAAACAGGAAAACACACCCTGGGCACAGCGGGCCTAATTTCTTTTTTTTTTTTCCTAATTGTACAGTGAGGATTATAACAAGGTATGACTTGGACAATCCATTAATTAGATTTAATTATCTCCTTTTGCTTTTGAAAACTGAAGGTTCTCTACAGAATTGGAGTACTGTTGTTCTCAATTTTTTTACAACAGCAATAATACAAAAGACACTATCACAGGTACTAAGATTACCTTTTTTTCTGACACTGTGAGTTTTTTAATCTGAAATACACTTCACTCACAGAAATAAAATGTCAATGAAAACAATGCTTTAAAATTCACAGATCAAGAAACCTAGTTTCAAATGAAGTATTATCAAAAAGATTTTTTGAAGTGTAAAAACAAGTAATTCAAGCATATTTGAGGTAGGAAGTCAAAACAGAATCTGATTACAAGATGTCTCTATGAATTCAACTTTTACCAGCAGAATATGCATCTTTATCATCAAGAAGTAGTTGAAAACCATGTAAGAAACACAAGGTGCACAAAAAGGTAACATTTGTCCTGTGTGCACAGGCATACAGACCTTAATATTATTATTTCTCCTACATGCATTTACAACCTTCAGGACACACCCTTGAAATGCTACTGATATTTCACTCCTGTTTTCATGAACCATTGTGTTTCCACTTACCTCAACTGTATCTGCCTGCAAGACATGCTTATAAATACTTCTAGCTGCAATATAACAGAGTAGAGTGAATATATGGACATCTGGGATTACTTCTCTAGAAACATATCTATTCTTCTATGTAAATATGAGTATAAATTGCTTTTTTTCTAACAAAAGAGAAGGGGTTTTATGACTCACTTGAAAATAAACGCATTTTTCAAACGCACAACTGTTTTTGAGTGTTATGGCTAGGGAATAAGTTTTGTTCTGAGACTCAGCTTGTAGAAAAGTTGTACAGAACCAACACAGACAGAAGAGCTGGGTTCCTTCACGCTGATTTCCCCCAGTACACACATCCTGTGCTCAAGGCAGAGGGCTTCATTCGTGTCCACCAATGCATGTGAGGTAGCACTGTGGGGCTCAGGGAAGGGAATTTGACTACTTACTAACTGGAACTCAGCTGAAGGGAGAATCTTTGCCTATGGGAACAGACAGGTTTCTGGTTATTCATTTTAAATGAGATGAGGAGCATATGGCATCAACTCAGAATAAAACTGGTGGGTACAGCCTCTCATTTTTTAGAATCATATTTACTAGTAAGTAAATCCTACTCTCTTTGAGTCTGAATCTCCTTCCTAAACTGGAACCAGGAGTAAATTGAGAGTAATTCTATGCAAGTTGATGGTGTTATTGACATTAAGCAGTATAAGTGGAAAGATGCTCTCTTTTCTCTGGGGATATTTTCTACATCTCCTCTTGTTAGTTAGAATAGTGTGGTTGTTTGCTAGAAATTAGATGATTACACTCTCTCTCATTATTTCTTGTTAGGCAAAAGATGAAAATGCTCTGTTTCTTAATTCCTGGTATGTTCTACTACATACTCCTGAGAAAACTGACAGCTCATGAACAATTGCCATTAATTTAACAGTGCATCTTATTCTTGTTGGTAAACGTTACTAGCAAGCTGGTTTATGTCCTTTGTATGTGTGCTCTCCCTTGTAATTACTTATTTGCTTTTTATAGTTCCATCTTTGCTGGATTATTAGACCGTTTGCATAGTTTTTTCTTGGTTTAGAAATGCAAAATCATGAATCATGTTGTCAAATAATGAATCCTGCTGATAGAATCTGTTTCTGGTAGCTTCTTCTGAACCATATTCATACTGCCCAGAAAATAAATTTCCAGCAAATTGCCTAGAGTATGTAATTAGGCAGACTGGTGTCTTTGGGAACAAGTGATTCAGCTTTCCACCTGTGTCAGGCAGCAAACTAATAAAAAATCCCTATCTGTTAACACAGATGCTAGTGATACTAAGAAAGGACTCTGAAGCAGACCTCTGGGTACATATTCAGCAGGGGATTGTACCTGGATCAATGGAGATCAGGGAGAAGGGAGATAGAAGTTTAGGGGGAGAAGGAATAAAGAAGACACATTTGCCATGATACAGAAAAAATATCTTTACCAGAACAAAAACCTATTGCAAAAAACAGGTCCTTTTCCCTTAAAAAGCTTCTCAGCAAGGTTGCATCCACCTCCCTGGTTGCTCTGGAGGTCGCACTCTTGGCCAGGAACAGCAGGTTTTCTGCGAGAAGCTCTTTGCAGAGCTGGAGCTTGGCAGTCAGACCCTCAGGCAGCTGCCACACACACCTGTGTCAAACCTGGAGGGCACTGCAGGCATTGCTTCTGCCTGGAGGTCCAAGTGTCAGCCTTGGAGGAACAGGACTGCTCTCCTCAGCCTCTCAGAGTACCCAGGCATTTCTCACCATCTTATGTTGTGCCACCTACACAGTTAGTTCCACTTTATCACACTTCTTGTAATAATTTTCCTAAGGAATATACCCGAAACTTAAAAATTAACTCAAGATTACAGCCAAGATGAGCAGTTATTCACTGGAGGTATATGCATTTATGAATACTCCTAAAAGCATTTTAAACAAAGAACTGGATAACATTTATTGCCTCTGTTCATTATTTAAATTAAGATTTTACTCAAATATAGTCTTGTCATTTAGGCCATATAAGACAAAACATATTTTTTTTTATAATTTCTACAAAAATAGATTTCCTCTTTAATCAAGCAATTGAATTACATTCATTAATGAACATCCTTTGATTCTAATACCTGTTCTACATTTATTTCACTATTAACAAAAATCACAGTGAGTATATTTTCAGCAAACTACATCTGTACTTACTCTATTGATACTAACAAAGAAGGAAGTTACATATGGATGACTGGAAGTAGTGGAAAAGAACAAATCAAAAGAGTAATTGAAATTAACTGTAAAATATAGTTAATTGTTTCTCCTGGGAAGGATAAAAACCATGTGAGAGATTACACAGAAAGTCAAGCTGCAATTTCTTGACAAGCCATTGGAGTTCAATACACCAGTCAGAGGCATTTTATTACAGCATTGCAGGACAGAAGATATTTAACATGCTTCAGCATGCTGGGACTGCAGGTGACTTGCTGAATTTCAAGATGACAGGTTAATGGTAAATAAACCATTTTCTCCTTGGCATTTTCAAGTGTGTCCTTGAAACCTAAACACCTTTCTGCTATTTGCACTCAGCAGAGATCATGGATACCTATGAAATTTGTGGCTTAGGACAGCTTTATGCTGAGGCTCAAATTGAAAGTCTAAATACATCAGTATTAAATCTGCACTGCTATGCAGAAGGAGTTCAAACTGAGAAAAATATAGAAATTATCATATATTTAAAAGGCATATATAAAATGGAAGTCCTGCTTGGTTTTAAGACATTAAAATTCACGTTTTCATTTTTTCCCTACAACTGTGACTGCTTGGAACTTCATAGCTTTATTAAAAGTACCCTGTCAAAAGTATTGGCAGTATCGACTCTGCTCTTTGGAAATAAGAAATGAGAGGGTCAGGACTTGGCAACAATCCCAGACTTCCAATAAGAGGAATTTACTTATTAAACTCAAAGAGAAAAATACAGGGCTTACTTCAACTTGGTTAAAAAGTTCAAAGAAAACTGAGATAAACTCAAAGAATATTGCAGTACTCATGGCTGAATTCTTCCAGGCTGCAGGAAGGCTGCAATGAGTAGCTGAGCATTCAGAAATGGAGCTGGTGTAAGTGACCAGAATGGCCAATGTGCTGCTGGCTGCTCAGCACTGCTGAAACTCTGAAAACATCACTGATGCCATCTTAAAAACTTCTTCGCTGCTCAAAAAACATGGATGACAGGAACAGTGTTAATAACAAAACTCAATTGAAAAGAAGGGGAGAAGAGCTTAAATTCAAATACAAAATTCCTCTGATGTGTAAAGTGCTTTCTAATGCACTTATTCCAGACTGACATTACTGCATAGAAGCAGGGTTTGTTACTTCTGGTTTCTAGATCTGAACAGAAAGAGAAATACTGTGTGTGCTGCAAATGATACGTTGCTTTATTTTAGGCACTTTAGTCACTGAGATGCAACGTGTTTTAATACAATTCTGCCTAGCAACATGTTGAGAACTTACTGTCCACATGAGAGTCTGTCAACATAATAAGGAAGAAATCATCATCTTTTAGATATACCTATGTATGGGAATGTTAGCATAAGTTGGTTTGCTTTGACTAGTTTACTAAAAATAACATTTTTTCCCAGAGAAAAGTTCAGCTTCTGGATTAGTCAAAGGGATAAAAATGTGCTGGTAGTACCAAGAGCAATTGCAAGCGAAGTTTAACAAGCAGTTGCTATCATGATGCATTTCCATAACCAAATGTTATGCAGGACAGGTACTGTAACTACAGCTCAGACATACATGTATCCATTTGATTTTTCCACAAAATGAAGAGGTTATGAAAGCCCAATGTCAAGTTTTAGTAACAGCTCTGTGAGCCATAAGACTGAAGGAAATAATTTAGCATGAATTATTTGTTACATTAAAGATGACTGCAAACACAACAGAGTTAGATGTACATGTGCTTTCAAGAGAAACCAGGCACCTCAGTTGTCCTTTTCCTTTTCTGCTACCCCCCAAAATTCACTTTTAGTATTACTACCTATATTCTTGGAGTTTGTGTTTTGTAAACAATGGTAAAGAATTCATATGTGTCACATAAATTTTTCTCCTGTTTTCAGGTATATAAGCATTTGAGACATAATGGTCTCAAAGGGACCATATATAGGAATAAGTATTTGCTGATGACAAAGCTAGTGATAGCAATAAGAATTATTTCTTTTTCAAAACTTCTTATCAACAGATCTCAATGTTCTACAGGGAATGTCTTTGTAAGAATGTGGCAGGAGTGCAACTTGCGTTTTGTGGGATTTCACCATTTTTTTCAAAGGGTGTTCCATTGCTTAGTAGATCTAATTAAAATTGTCTTACTAGTTAATCAAAACTTTCTTTGCTCAAATTTCAACTAATTATTTCTCACTTTGTCACTTTTGGCTAATGAGAACAATTCTTCTACACAGTGCTAGAAAGAAAGCTGTAACATTTCTCAGCTGTGGAAAACCCCCTACTATCTCTAATTGCAGACCTAGACAAATTATTACAACAGTTAATTACTGAATTCTCCACAACTCAATTGCACTTCCTATTGAGGAACCTCTGAGCACCTGGAAAATGTTTGCATGCTTCATGTAAATTACCTGACATGCCATGGGTGACTGTGAGCCTGTGAAGGATGATCAGTACCTTAACTGCTGATAGTACCTTTTCCTTCCTACCTACACAAAACCTTCCTACCAAGGTGTGCAGCATCAGGGCTTACTAAACTGAGAATTTTAAAGAAACAAATATAATTTATTTCTTTAAAATATAAATTCAAGATAAAGCACTGAATACATCTCACTGGAGATGTTGATATAGGATTGAATGTTGAAATATGTATAGCTTTTGTACATTTATTTCCATGGCTTCACATATGTTCATATTACAGGTCAGCTGCAAAGAAAGATGGAAATGGGGGAGTCTGAACAGACAGCCTATGCTCCTGTAAAAGGCCTGGAATTCCTTCCTTCCTGTACTTTTTTAGAACAGGTAAGATTGAAAGGCGTCCCTATATGAAGTGCTCCTGCACTTTTTGAAAGACTTAGTGGTTTATCTTTCAGGTAGAATCAGGCTTCAAGGAGTCTGATTTACAAATCCCAATTGACTGAGAATGAAGGAACTCTCTGTGACTATAATCAAGTGTTATTTAACTGGTTTTCCTTTCCTTAATTTGAGTCTAGGATGCTTAATTCCTCTCACTTCCTCCAGTTTAATATCCCCCATTCTTTCATCAAAAACATCAGCATAAAATTATACTATGAAGAAATGCTCTTAACACTATCACACTGGACAAAAAAATGACACAAGGAAATAATCATTAAGTCTACATTTCTGCTGTTTAACTTCTAAAATAGTCAATCTTTCCTTTTGTTAATTATAAGGAGATAGAGCTGGCAGTGACTGCTATTTCCTGTAATAACTATTTTGTCTGTTTCCTTTAATTTCCTCAATTCAGTTTTCTAAATTTTGCCCAGAATAATACCTTATAAAGCACATTAATGAAATGCCTCATTAGCTGCTTTGTTTTGTTACTTCTGCCTTGGTAATGCCACTAAGAATTCTAAGTACAGAAACAGCAGTAGACCAGCAATTGTGAAAGACTTTGAAACATTCTGCATGTAGGCACTCTAAGAATTTAGCTCTGAAACTGCAACCTCTTTTTGTGACCATAACTGTTATGTTAGCAGCACTTGATCAGAAAATGACATCAGCTGTTTGTTTTTCCACTGAATTAAAGTATTTTTAGATGAGTTTAAAATACACACATGAAAACAACATGTCAATAGTACTCAGGAATACAGTTTTAGCTGAGTAAACCTTGGAATTGTAATTTAGAATAACCACAATGACCTTATTTTCTTTAAAAAAGCACGCTTTCTGATTTACAAAAGCTTGCAAAGCATGGGTAGTTTTAGCCTTTTTTTAATTCATCTTTTCAATGCCCTGTAATAAACTTGACACTAAAAGCACTGTGAAGAAATGCATTGCTTTAAGTATGTTTCTCTAAATGGAGATTATGTTGAACAAATAGATATGGAAATATAATATTTTTCCACTTTCTAAATCATTAAGATACAGAAAATATTCACTGTTAGATTTCATGTGTTTTTCTTTTTCATCTTGAGAGGACTTTCATTACAAGACAAAAGGCTTGGATTCTTGGTTATATTATCACATTGGCTTTTTACAAAATAGTTTGTCTTCAGACAACAGGACATAACATAACATAAATCTTTTGTCAACCTGTAATTATGTACTTGCAAAGATTTCAAGAGCAATATTTTTTCTTGGAATCTGACTGATTATTTCAACAAACTTAACTGTTGTAGAGATGTGTAAGTTATTTTAAGAATAAAAACAATCTCTTACTTGGTCCTCAAAGGAGATTGCCTGGGCAACATCTCTGGGAAATCCATCAATCACTATCCCCTCTTCATCAGGGATCTGCATTAATCTCTGCTTTATCTCAGTGATGGTTGTTTCCTTTCACAGAGAAAATAAGTTAGTTATTTAAAATCATAAAGGAATTTTTCTTGATAGTGCACATTACTACAAGATATATTAACCCTTGAAAGTAAGTATGAACATAGGAAACACTGTACCTGAGGAGCCAGTTCTCCAGTGGTAATTATTTTGGCAATTAGGCTCCATTTTCTATTGCTGCTTGTGCTGTGGATTTTCTTCCTTAACAATTCACCAACTGATATGTAGTTAAATCCATAACGTTCTGCTATTTTCAGACTCTGTGTCCCTTTACCACTTCCCGGGCCACCTAGTGTGAATCGTAAGGAAAACATTAAATTAACCTTTCATCAGAAGTACCCAATCACAGGTGAAATCTTTGCTATTGGCACCAATTTTCCAAGCATTATTAGAGTAAATCTCACAGTGGCATGACCTGTTACCAACCATGTGTCTCATCTACTGGATCAAAAACATAACAGTTTGTAAAATGAAATTTTCAAAAAGAATACAAATCCACTTGCAAAATAAAACTAAGTCCTCTTTGAGGTTGACCTCATTCTAAAGCCATTCCTGGAATGAAGTTTTTCTTGATCCACAGTAAAGGAGCAGACAAATGAACTATTCCTTTCTTAAGCTCTATGCATCCAGAGATAGAGCCAGATAGTCTGAAGTGTGTTCATGTCAGAAAGAATCATACTTGGTTAAATAAGCCAATTAAATCAATGAACTAGTCATGAAATGGAACTAATATAATCTGCTCCTAAATATGCTTGCAAGAGCTTCTGAGGTTTCCTTATTTTAAAAATTAAAAAAAAATTAAATAATCATCTGAGATGTTTCCATAGTGATTTGGTATAAGGACTTTTATTGAACCATGCAATACCAGCTTTTGGTATTGATGCTTGAAGCATCTGACCGAGAAGAAATTAGGTTCAGCTTGCCAGACAACTTGAAGAATAAAGAAACCCTTCAATATATACAGCCCAGGCTGAAAGGGTATCAAAATCACTGAAAACAGCTACATCACATAGCAGGGAAAGCTGCAGGGAAGGTGAGCTGGACAGCAGCAGCAAGAATGCATGTAAAACAATCAGAACATGTCTGAACTAAAAGGACATGTTATGATGTGATAAGCAGAAAATCTGGAGTTCAATATTTAAAACTAAGAAATTGTTTTTATAAAAATAAATATTTGTGTGTAGAAAAATGTATCGTACGGAAGATTATAACAAAGCAAACCAAAACCAAATGTTTTGATAATAATAATAATCCCAAGTAGCTATAGTTTGGGGGATTCTTTTTGAGAACACTGAATTTTATTTCAACAGAAAAAGAATCAAGATTTATTAAAAATATAAATTTTTTATTAATTTAAGAAATATGGCAATTCAGTGAAAGTAAATCTGAATACACTGAGCTTCTCGTTAGTAATCATGTAACTCTTTTTATACTAGCTGTATTATTCCCATAAATAGCTTTTAAACATTTTTATAACCAATAAAGTTCTGGCTGCAGGATAAGCTTGACAGTATTTGTACACGTGTGCTTAGGGCACTCTCTGTAACCAGGCTCCAAGCTGCACCCCAAATCACTGTCACACGGCTTTCAGTGTCACCAGCAGTCACTTGGAGCTCTCTGTGCCCCAGTGCTGTGATGCTGATGCTGCACCTGCCCTTTGGAACAAAGACCAGGAGCCATTTCAAGAGTGCACAGAGAATTGTGCCTATTGTTATCATGTGCCCACACCCTGCCCACAGTCTAGTTATGCCCCTGGAGGAAAAAAAACCTGTTTTATCATTATCCAATTGGTTTAAATAATGTTTCTACAAGCATTTATCTGTAACATCCAACTGGACAACACAGCTACAGATGTTCATAAAACACACATGTAAAAAAATGAAAGAAAAACTGTATCTTATATAGCAAGTTCACAACTGAAAAATCTTTTCTCTCATTCAGTTCACTTGGTGTTTCTGTTGTAAAAAGACGTAAGTTTTCTCTTCTTTCAGCAGATTACAGCTACTTAGGTTCTACAGCTATTCTTCCATTTCAGTAATTCCAGGTGATCTAGATGGGCTTAGTTTTTCAGCTTGGACTCTCTTTCATAGACAGCTTAGCTATTTATCCTCCTAGAATAAAGAATGTTCTCCTTCTGTAGGTACACAAGCATCTGATACAGTAGGAATCATCTTGTCCACTGAAGTGGCTATAAAGCACTTCTGCTCCAGTTCCCCTTGCTCCCTTTCATGCTCAGCCTTCCCCATGAAAAATGCATTTCACTGAACCTTACAAGTTTGAAACAGACATGTTGCACCCAGCAACAATAAAAATGCAAAACACAGACACTGTGCAGAAAATTTAAAAATTGGAAACAAGGAAAATAGTGTTCATGTTCTAGCACAGATACAAAAGGTGGCAAAAAACCAGAACTGATACCTGATAAAACATCAGTCTGTAATAGTATAAAATAGCTAAAAAAAACCCATGTTTGAAACAAGTAGATAGACTTCACACGTCTGTTAGGGAGAGCTTTGTTTTGCCAGTAAAGAGAAACCAAAAAAACAAAAACAAAACCAAAAGTGTAGCTCAGTACTTCTGTTCTTTCAATCTGAATTGCAATCAGAAAATAGCTAATAAAGTGTTTGGTTTAATATTCATAAACTTCCTACACATTTTGTTTCTATCAATCCAAACACATCCCAAATACATAATCCAAATCAATCCAAACACATAATATCAAGATGGTATCACCTGCTTACAATCTAAGGGAAACATTCAGGTAACAAAATCAGGGAAAAGTGATAGGACAAAATTACTTCCCACAGCAGATCATAATTTATCATGCTATGTATCTATTCCTGACTCTTTGATAAATCACACTGACAAACTGTTCACAAGAAAGAAAAATCAAATCCCTTTTGTTTTTTGTTCTTTTTACTTATTCTGAGATAGGTTACTCAAGGAGAGCTCAAGGAAAATATGATTATTTTACATATATCTAGAAGATGTCTGGACTAGGGAACACTTGTTGCATCTAAAATTTTGTTTCCTAACAGGTTTCAAATAAAGATTTTTTTGTGCTCAAAAAGTGTTATTAAAGCAATTGTTTTAATCTAATTTTGTTCATTATTTCAATTTTGCATATATTGCTGCAAATTCAGAATTAATTCAACTAAGAATGTCTGAAAATACTTGTTCCTTTAAAATCTGACTGTGGACTAGACTTAACAAATCAATAGGCAGCTGCCTGCTGACAGCACTTTATTTGATCTAGCTCTTACACTTTGATCTCAAAAGGAAGGTGTATTCTTTTAATATTAAATAATATATTGAAGAAAGTGCAGCTTAAAAACATACTCAACTAAGGTGCTAATGATACCAGATAATTAATATTTTAAGATTTCTAAATTCAAGCTATACTAACAGTACAATTTTTTTTCTTAAAAGTATATTAGGAAGCATATTTTTGAACACAATCTCATTTGCTAGTGTTATAATGCCTTAGAAACTTAATTTTTCCATTGATTCAGATGAGTGCCCTCCTGGCTGGTTCCATCTGATTTTTCTAAAATCTAGTCATATGCTCACTATGTAGCTTTATAGCTTTATCTTTCACCAGAGGCTTCTTCTGCAAACCCAGAAAAAGAACAAAGTGCGCACCTTTATAAGTGAGTTCTCTTCAGCCCTGGAGCTACCTGGTTCATTATAAGGATGATAGATTTCATAAAGCAAAGAAGTTGTAAAAACCTTTATGGAAGCATTAAAAAGATCTTGAGCTAATGCATTAATAAAGAAAAGTTCACCGAATATGCGAAGCAGAAGACAGGTCCTTAACTTCATTTCTGTCCCTAACAGTGACTGGGACCAGCACCACCTGAGCAAGGCAGGATGATTAGTTATCTTTCATTTGACAGAAATACATTACTTCACTGATTCTTTTTTTGTTGGCATTATATGCAAACTGAAAATATGCAACACATTTTTTGTGTGCAATATCTCTTGAAATGAACGGTATACTTTTTTTTCCTCTTTTATTCTGTTACTTTTTCCAACATGTGTTTTTATGTGCTTTCTCAATAGAAAGTTGAATTTGGGAGAAATTGTCTTGATACTGTACAAAAATGGACAATAGCTGCTAAGCTACATAGAGTATTGTGTTTCTATCAGATCACACTGTAATAGATTCAGAGAAACTCAGTGGGAATATAAACCTGAAATAGCCTTTGTGGAATGTTTACAACGTTCCCTATATAAATGGGAGAAAAGAAAAGCTCTGTAAAATCCATGGTCTGTTCACTGCATGCTGGTGTTCAAGGATTTAACTTCAAATACACCCGCACTCAGTTCCAGAGGTGAAAGCCAATCTCTCTTTATCTCACTTAAATCAAACCTTCATTCATCACTCTCCTGCAATTGAGCTACATAGATTTCAATGCATTAAGAGCCTTCTGTGGTCACTGAAAAGGAGCCAGTTATTCTCCTTTATGAAAAGGAAGGGTAGCTAATTAATTAAGATGAAAGAAAGGTATGTGTTATTTCTCTACCTAATTGCAATCTTCACATTTCAGCAATACACAGAGAGATTTGCATGTTGAAATCCATAACCCTGAAACAAAAGGTTAAGAAAATTCAAATGCCTTGAGCAATTGCTTTGGCATACCACAGATACTTAAAAAAATGCCTGGTCTTCTGTTTCCAATCTATTCCAATATCTTGTTTCTGAGAGCTGCTGAGTGCAGAGCCTGGAGGACATGCTGTTCCTAGAGTTCCCATTCTGTAGTAAAGAGAAGACATTTCTGTTCCCTTTTATTATACTACATATATTCTCTGTTATGGAAGCAGTATCTCTCTTTATTATGAATAAAGCTTTATACACTAAAAATGTAATTCTCCATCACCGGGCACCTGTGCTGTAACTCTTTAAGCCATCCAGAGAATCAGATAATTAGGCCTGGTGGTAACATTTCTAAAGGCAACTACCTAGCTGATAAGAAAACTGATGCAAAGAACTTAAATTCATGAACAGAAAAAATATTGATTTACACTTAACCTGCAGCTATTTTTTAATAACCTATGCTTGTCTGAGGCTGGAAAGTATGAGCTGCTTAGAAAGAACTCTAAACAGCTCACAAGAGAGAACACTGGGAGAGAGCACAATTAACTAATGTGAACTGAGTGCTCGCTCTCTGTGAAGCTGGAACAGGATTCATTTGCCAAGTGGGCCTGAGGATTAATTTACCAGTGCAATGAACTAGTGACAGTGTCACTCCAACTGGGCATGGCAATCATTTGACAAGGGTCTAAGCACAGAGGACAACAGTTCTATCACCTTTTTGAGCTGGTTTACACAATATTTTAAAATACCCCATTTTTGTGATCAGCTTTGAGTATATCTGAGTGTTTTAGTTCAATCCCAAACTTGCTTTGGAAGAACACTTTGTTTCACAAGGTGTTGCTGCCTTGAAATGCATGAACCAGGTTTAGATAAGATGAAATCAAACTGGCAGATGTGCTCATAAGCAAATCATGAGCTCTCCAGCTGCTAAGAGGCATCCAGTTTACAGAGCACGAGTGCAGGTGCTTGCTGCGACCCTTAAAATTCTTACAGTGGGGAATGCCATGTCCAGCATGGCAATTTCACACTCTTAATTGGCCTGCACCACTTGCTACGGCAGATGGAAAAATGTACTTAAATTCATATAAGCATTCAATGTATTTGCAGTACAAATCAAAAGGCAAAGCAGAAGTGATAAAGTCTTGTCAAAATGACTGCCTTCATACCTATGACAAGGATAATTTTTGGTCGAGGTCTTGCAGGGTCAAACACATCGTACTCCTCAATTAGCTCAGCAGTTTCAGAAAGGTCAGTGTCACTTTCTATGGAAAACTGTTGGATCGGAGGCAGCCGGTCGTAGCGTCGGTAGGGGAAGTTAGAGTTATCAGGCATCACTGTAAAATAGTAAGATAAACTGGGAATTGTGGAAATAGAAAACAGAAATTTGTTCTGTACACAGATTTAAATAAGTATCATACATAAAGTATAAATATCTCATAATTTTACATTGTGTTTGCTGTTGCTATATTAAATATTTTTGGCCTCTATTTAACGGATTTATTAAATCACAACCACCCAGAGTCAGTTTTCTCTGGTGTATGTTTTCAAGTACATCAGGTTTTCTCTGAACATCTGCCCATAGCACCCAGAGTTCAGTAGGGGCCTCTGAGAAGAAAAGCTTTATATTGTGCAGGTAACCTCTACTATTAAGCAGCACTCTTTCAGTGAGACATGTTGTACACAGAGATAAAGACAGTATTCTTGCTGATTATCTTCATGAAACGTTGGATGGCAAGGAAAAATAACTATGGCAACTGAAAGACGAGCTAATTACTCTTTGTTAACATTACAAATAAAATAATTACAGGTATTGGTATGACATCTGCTTAGATTTTATGAGATGCACTTTTTTCCAAGAGTTTATAATTTATATTTTATTTAGTAAATTAGCATACAGCTCCAATGTAAACTAGAAAAGCACGTAATGTAACTGCACTGAAGTTGGTGTGTATGTCATCCATAGGGACCAACTGAAAACACAAGCCAAGTTCACTGTGTCATATCTGCCCCATCTTTGCAAATGTTTTCAGTAGGATACAAGAAATCCCTCCACTGATGTGTTAAACATTTACTCAGCAAACATCCATCATTTGGCTGGAAAGTGATCACAATTTCCTCTCCTGCCTAGCATCCATTACGGCAGGAGAAAAACAAGTGCCAAAAAGCAAGGAAACAGAATTCTTGACTCCTTTGTGTACAGATAATCAGAATGAGGCATAATCTGCTATAGAAGTATAAAATAATTCAGTTGTGCATGTAAAACCATACACAGTTGGAGAAATAGAATAATTTCAAAATTTAATACATTACCATTCCTGAAAAAAGACCTTCGGGACTGTCCTCCATTGAGTGGAGGCAGGGTCTTCTTTTCTGGGCTGACAAAAGTATCCCATTTCACTTTTTCTGGCCCTCCAAGCTCTTTTACTTTCTGCAAACAGCTTTCCAAATATTCAATTGGGTCATCAGGTTTGTAACACATTAATCCATTCAACAGACTCTGAAATGTAAGATCAGAAATACAGACTGTAATGATAGATGCCAGGGAAAACCAAGCACCTTTACTTTGTCTTTTACTTTGTGCACAGAAATGCCACATTCCTTCATATTCAGACTCTCTATTGCAATTCAATGTGTAAAAGTGAGGCCTGCAAAAATCAAATTATTTTGGTTTTCCAATGTCATTAAAATTACTAGGAAAGGAAGCTCATGGCTGTGTCTTCATAGTGTCTGTTTGCACTAAAATAAAACCCGAAAATACCAAAAAATCCCTCTACATTTTTCTTAGAACTGTCACTGGCAGGTATACAGAGCAATGTGTAAGGTAGAGAGCCCCAAAATTTACATATCTTTTGTAGTCTTTGACATCACTAAAATTTATCTTTTCCTAAAGACCACTGCACTCACAAGTATTTCATCCATATTCTTGTCAACACTTACACAAGCAATGAAAAGGGGATTTCAAAAATCATGAGAAATATTCAAATATCACCTTGATCAGTATCTGGAAAAATACCCCATAATCCCAAAATTCATAGGTGCTTTCTGATTTAATTGATCACAGATTTCAAGCCATTAGCAATCTCCTTTCTACAGTATTAATCGTTCACTCATCGTACTCATGAGCATTGTGGGGAGTGTGAAAGAAAGACTGCCAGGCCCTCTTCTGACACATTTCCTTGACAAAGTGATACATAAGTCATCATCTCACCTCTCTACGAGACTGCTGCATCCAACCTTCCCTTCACAATGCACGTCTTTCAGGATGATTTCTGTTCTTTTTGCCTTTCCTAATTTTTGTGTGAATAAACTTGAGGGTCATAGTTGGTATTATTAGTAAATATAAATAGCTCCAATTCAGGATTTGATCAATTGCTATCTACAGTTTATACAGTAATTGATTTTTACACACATTTGAGCTTATAAAATAAGATACAATTTCTATGTATCCATGCCCTTACTATAGTACTTAACTGATCACAGCAACTAACAGTGTATTTTTGCAGAAGATATGCACCAATTTTTTTAAAATCAGTAGCTCAAGCTTTGAGCTTCAAAAGAAAACCAGTTTTGTCTGCATCTGTTGTTAAACCATTCACATCCCGTGTAATTAAAACATTAGCATTCGCCGCGTCCTGCAAATTTTCAAAATATATAGAAAGACGTCTAGCTTCAGCACAGGCAAGGGAAAATACATATGTGTGCATGTTGTATACAGATGACAGGATGTCTGATCCGGGAGGGGAAAAAAAAATCCACATTGCACAGAGAACTAATTATCAGCCGTTAGCAGCAGGTAACTTGTGGGGAGCTAAACAACACCTCGCTAAACATGTGCGGCTCTTTTGTTCCCCCCGGCCGATGAAAGATGCCCCTCGCCCGCATTCCTCGGCGCTCCTCTGCCCTGCGGCCACCCAAGTTCGCTCCCCGCCGGCGGCGGAGGGCGGGCGGCGGCCGCGGCGGGCGGAGGGGCGCGGCCGCGGGGGCTCCGCGGGGGGCGGCGGGCAGCGCTGCCCCGGCCCCGCGCCGCCAGCGCCCACCCGGCCCGGGCTGCGCTCCCCGCGCAGGCTACGCGAGCCTCCGGCGGCTCCGTCCTTCCAGCCACCTTCAGCCCTGCCCGCCGCGGGGTCCCGGCGCGGAGCATCCCCCGACGGGGCGGAAAACGCCTCCCCCCTGCGCCTCGCCTACCTCGAAAAGCTGCGGGATCTCCCTGCGGGCCAGATACTCCTTCGCCTCGCCGGCGCTCATTCCGCCACCGGGGCCGGGGGCGCCGGCGGGGCGGGTGGGCAGCCCGAGCCCCGCGCTCGGCTCGGCGCGGCGGTGCAATGCGGGAGCCTCGGCGAGGCTTCCGCGGGCGGAGGGAGGCAGGAGGGAGGCAGCCGCCCGCCTCCCGTGCCCGCCGCTCGGAGGGAGCGAGAGAGAGCACGTTTTCCCCCGGCGGGGAGCGAGAGCGTGCGCAGGCTGCCGGGGAAAGTTTCGGGGGGTGCCTGCGGTGAGGCGCCGAGCGGAGGCGGTGGGGGGCTGTGCCTGGCGCCGAGCCGCGGGCAGGCTGCCCCGGCAGCGAGCGGACCCGCTCCGCCGGCTGCGCGGGGAGCGGCGGCGGCAAGGGCTGGGCACCGGGGGAGCGCAGGGGTGCTGGAGCCTCCCGCTGTAACGCCGTCCCTGCCCTTGGCACGGTGTTCGGGCGTCTCGAGGAGCGAGACGTTTCATACACTTTGGGCTGGCAAAAAGCCACGAACTACGATCAGTCATGAGCATCTGTGATCGGCGAGTCACAGGAAGAGATCTGAAATGATCTCTGGTCTAGCCTTCTGCTCAAGGCAAGGACAGTTCTTGAGGTCAGACCAGGTTGCCCAGGGCTTTATTCAGTCTCATCTTGCAAAACCTTCCAAGGGTGGCAACTGCAGAGCCTTTCTGGGCAACCCATGCTTGTCTGGCCTCGACATGAAGAAGGGTTTTCTCCTATTCAGTTATAACCCCCCATGTCTCATTTTGTTCCTTGCCCATCATTGTGAAGAGCCCGGCTCCACTTTCATGGTGGTCTCCTGTCCAGCCTTGGAGAGCTGCTATTATGTACCTCTAAGCCTGCCACAAGGCTGAAGAAGCCCAGCTCCCTCTGCTCATCTTCAAGAACAAGTGCTCTCCATCCCTTAACCATCTTTGTGGCTGTCCACTCAACTC
Organism: Emberiza elegans; assembly: GCA_024865655.1. Classification (NCBI taxonomy): domain Eukaryota; kingdom Metazoa; phylum Chordata; class Aves; order Passeriformes; family Fringillidae; genus Emberiza; species Emberiza elegans. The sequence continues at coordinate 75,783,126 of JALJVW010000206.1, forward strand.
AGAATCACAGAATATATCGCGTCCAGCTTGTGAGTGAATGGTCCGTACAGGGATCAAATTCACTCCAGTTTGTTAACATCTCTCTTCTACTGGGGAGCCCAAAACCAAGTGTATTATTCTAGATGTACTCTGGCAAGTGTTAAGTACAGGGTAGCTTCTGTGGTAACTCTGTGGCACACTGGAAGTCAGAGTAGAGTATTTTGGTTGTTGAAGTGTCCTATATAAAGTCTGATTTTCCAAATAGTTTTAAACTTTATTAGAATATCCTTGTATTTGTACTGATGCACGCCCTAACACAAACAGGTTACGTAACTGCAAGCTTATAAACAACCCTGAACAACTGCTTTCTGTATGTTCATCCCTATTTTTCAGACAGATAGGAAAATGGATAGGTCTCCTCCAGTGTCTTTTAAGAAGCTTCTCCCTGTTGTATATGATTTGTGGATCAATATCAGTTTGATAAGCTTCTCCCTCTCAGCTGCAGCCATGTTCCTTGTTTTGCTGTTTCTGTAGTTGAACTGCCCTTGTTTTCCTCAGCCCAGCCTCCTGCTTTTTATGCAGCTTTTTGTTTTTCCCCGGAGAAGCTTCCAGTCCTTGTTCATTCCATGAACTGCTAAATTCTGCCCAGAAGGCAGTCCCATGGGCTTCTAATGACAAATTGGACTGTTTGGTTTTCCAAGTCATCCAAATATTCCCAGCAACTACCATGTAAAGGGCAGCAACTGACATCCCTTCACAGTAACTGTCTGATGGGTGGCCCAAGGAATCATAGAATGGTTTGGGTTGGAAGGGGCTTTAGAGATCATCTCATTCTGCCCCCCTGCCATGGGCAGGGATGCCATTTAGAGATCAGGCTGCTCAGGGCCCCATCCAACCTGGCCTTGGACTCTTACAGGATTGGGGCACACAAACTCTCTGGGCAAACATGTTTCAGTGCAAAGCTGCTGGAAAACCACGGCTGAAAGTCTCTGCAGTTTGGCTTCAGAGCCTTTCCAGCTCCAGTTTTTATCAATCCACTGGTGTCTTCTTCGAGAAGCTGGAGTCGCTGAACTGACACTTCCCATATGTTCAAGTAAGTCTTTGGTCTTTGCTGAAGAGTTTAATCAGCATTCTGCAGTTTTTCTCATCTTCCCATTAAATCTGGATGTGGTTTTAACCCTACTTTCTTCTGCTAAAATTTTAATCCATCCAAATGGAAATTCATTGAAAAGCACATTGCCTTAATTTTATTGAGTAAAATGAGTAGGCTTCAATGTCCTAATAAAAAGATATGAGACATAATTGCTTTTAAATTACCGTAAATGAAGGTTGACAAAAGGAAGATGGAATTAAATTAAATAGATATTTTCTTAAAATGAGGTCTTTGCTAAGGAGGGCTAATAGAAGATGGCATTCTATTTAGGAACACAGAGCTGTGGTTTTGGCATTTTGTGGGTGTAATTTTTTTTGTTTGTTTCTTGATACAACAAAAATTTATCTGTATTATCATTGTCTTGGATAAATTCCATTTATAGGCTTTCAGAACATATATTTTTATATACTCAACATTTATGGGTAAATTAGTATCTCATCCAATGTCCTGGTTTGGCAAGAGAAAAATATTTCCTTTCATATGCTTTCCATAGCATCTTCCTCAGGCGTGTGAAATATGTTTGTGTAAAGTCTTGTCCTACTTGTTTTTTTTTTTGGGTTTTTTTTTTTTTTTACTGTAGGCTTCCAGGCATTTTGCTCAGTTAGATAATGCTAACAGAAAATAAAATAACAGAAATAACTCTCCTGCTATAAAATTATGCATTATTATTATGCACATCTTTGTTATTGTTCAAAATGTTGTTTTGTTGCACAAAATCAAATTCTGTGTTGCAGAAATTACCCCCTCAGAACAAATACAGCCATTAGGAAATCTATCAGACTGAAGGTGTGAAATGTATCTGGAAAGGATATTTTTGGATCTAATAATACAGTTCCTCCTTGTAGAAGCAATGTTTTATGCGTTTGCTGTCAGAAGAATCCCCTTATTGAAGCAGGGTCGCAGGTGGAAGCTTCTCAAAGGCTCTGAGGAACATTAGCAGTGAAGGATTAAGCAGAGATGAGCCAAAGGGGCACAAAAAGCTGGGTTATTTGTTGTGCAGGTGACATAAAGGGAGCTATTCGAAGGTGAGCTCTTAGTTGGGTAAGTGTCTGATCAAGAGTGCAGGTGGGAGTGAAGTGGTCTCACCACCTTAGAAAGTAACACAGGGTGTGAAAATGCTCAGAGGAATGGGAATGCATTTGAGCTCCAGGGCACTGCCCCTTCCTGAAGGTGCAGGCACCTTTTAGGGTACTGGGTGAGGCACAAGGATCACTTTGGTTATTTCCTACCTTTTCTGGAGGGCAAGAAGATACAATAGAAAGAACAAAATTTTGCTATCAAAATGATAACATTTCTGAAAATTCATCTAGAAAACTTCCTATGGATCTTATACTATTGGGCAGATTCCATTCTCATTCTTCTTGTTTCCTCCAGAAGCCACATGAAGCTGCACTAAGATGAATCAGTATTTTCAGGGATCAGCTGGGATATAGTGTTCTGGGCCTTCTATTCTTCTTGGTTAAACCAATTACACAACACCCATAGCCTTCAGTCAAACCATAATTAGGTTCTGTGTTTTCAAAAATCACTTCAGAATACCCCAGTATTTTATAAACTTTTTTTTTTGTCTAGTGCCTGTTCAAGCACTAGTGGCTGGATCTGTCATACCAGTTGCTGCTCTGCTATACATCTTTATTAAATCAGAGCAAACATCCTTGGATTAATGTGCTTATACGGGCTGATATGCGGACAGCTTGAATTTGTAGATTCTGTAAGTAAACCAATTATGTGCAGCCTTTTTAATAGAACATGCTGAATTATATGCTTCTGATCCAGAAATGGTATGCATTTTAATGTAAATTTGGAACTTACTTGTAGCCTCATTTTGCAGTTACTGTGGTATAAATTAATCCAAGATTGCTCAAATGATATTTTAATTTTTAGGAGAAATCCCTTTCTGAACCCTTTTGCTACAGCATTAACCGTTTTTTTTAAACCTCATGTTTGCCCCACCTTTCTTTTCTACTCTGATACACCATTTTTTCTTTTCTACTCTGATAGACATTTTTCTCTTTTCTACTGGTACCTGAACATGTTACTTAAGTCAAGTATATCACTAATTGAAAAGTAGTGAAAAATCAACCAAGAAAAATCTGATTTCTGGATCTAGATTTCAGTAAGTCCAGAATTAACACTTTATGTAAATTTTGAAGACACCAAGATGAACAGAACATAGGAGGGAAGAAAGAAGATCATGCCACTTAAAATTTTGAGGATGCATATCAATCTGCTGAGAAAAAAAAAACATTTTAAAGAAATGCTATGATCAGGTCTGTATTTGTTATGATAAACGAAATAGCTAAATAATCATTCTTGTGACCTTTCCCTGAACTGTCCAATTTATCTATATGCATCTTGAGTGGGATGTAGAGGCATCAACCAGGACACGTTGTTCTGCTCTTCCAGCCTGCCTGTGACACCCTCAGTGCCCTCATTCTGTTGTTTTCCCACAGACAGACTGAACTTGTGCCTTGCTGTGGTGTTGCAAGAGGGCTCACCCTGAGCTGGGAACCTGGCAGATTCCCGGCAGCTCTGCTTTCCAGTGTTTTCTCTCCCAGGTTCTTCTGCTGGAGCACCAACACCTGCACTTTACTTTTGATGTATGACTTCCCGTATTTGCTTGCACCCAGTTCACCAAGTGCCAGCGAGCTGTCCCCTCTGGAGGATCCCTCTGCCCCAGTCTTTGTTCCCTGCCACTGGTACCAGTGATTTTCTCTGGTTTTGGTAATCACTGCAAATATTATACAGCACATGGCCAAACCATAGTTCCTATGGGACCAAAACAGAAACTCACTTAGTATTTCCCATTCACACTTCACTTTTGAGGCCAGTCAATTAATCATTAAATATATATACACACATTAATTTTGATTCACTCAGTTTTTTTAAAGAAAATATATTGCAGCAGTAAGTAAATGGCATCAGATCAGCACTTTTTTTCTTCAACAGCCAAAAGGAACCTTCTTGAGCAAGTATTTGTGCACAGATCTAAGATGATCTTTATTTCAGAAGCCGGCATTGTCAGGCATTAATTCAATTTCATATAAGCTATATTCCAGTATGTTCTTACCAGTTATGCTTTTTCACTAAGTTCCATGTTAGATGGCCAGGGCTATAATTCCCTATGCCACCACCCTTAGAAAATTGCGATCTAGCATATTCCCAAAATGGAAGTATTTAAAGAATTCTTAGAGTGCCTTTCCAGTTTTTCCCTTTCCTGTCCTTTCCAGCTGTTTTAAAACTCTGATACAACTTATCCAAGTTATTTTTAGTGACTACTATTTATAAAACTTACTTGACTACAGTTCTAATGGAGAAAGTTTCCTTGTCATGCTATGGTATAGTTACATCATCTGATCATTTATATACAGAACTGAAATATGTAGTGAAATCTTTCAATTGCTTTTGGTAAATCTATGAAAGGATATGGCACAAATGTTGAAAGAATTATTTTCTTTCTTTCTTCAGAAAAGCTGCTATTTTAAATGGTATTGCACCCCTCTGACTATTGGCTTTTATGTAATTTTGTTTCCCTTCTCATTTTTGAGCAGTTCTTAAACCTGTCACATATATTTCTTGCAGGTTCTAGTATTTGCAATAGAAGTTTTCCTTATTCTTATATATCTTTATTTTCAAGGCAAATTGCTGCTTTTTTCTGTCTTGTTAACATTTCTTAAATAATTCCCAATTATAATGCATATTTTCATATTTGTTTTTATCCTTGATTTGGCTTATAATAATTAGATAGTATGAGGATACTGTACAGCATTATGTAACTTAATAAATTTAAAGTTATTACCTCAGAAAGTCCTTAAATCTCTGAGAGATGAAAAGCAGGAGGTCCTCTAGAGGTTTTCCTTGTCCCTAAGACAGTGGCTCTACTGGGGAGAACACAGATTGAGCACTTACACAGACCTTCTGTCTGATCCATTACAGCCTCTTGATGTTTTTGCTTTTATTTTATGTCAGTTAAACTGGATCTCCCCCTCTCCCAACAGTGTTACAGAAATTTCTCTTTGGGATGATTATTTCATAAATAAAATTACCATTTTTCAGTAACTGATTAATAAATACTCCAAATCTGTGGATACTGATTTTTCAAAAACTTACAAATGTGGTATGGTTGTTGTCCAATAAAGTCCTAAGGATCCAACCACTTCTAATCTATGCATTGTCCCCTTTTAATAATTTCTGTTCATCTAGTTTATTCTTTATGAGCTAAGGGAATTTGTGTAGCTGTAGGAAAAAACCACCAAAACAAAACACAAAAAACCACAGCAAAATTCAGTCAATAAAACAGGCTTGAACTGAATAATGACTTGTGGGTGGTGGTTGTGGGAATAGAAAAGAATTCAAGCACAGCTACAGACCTCATCTTGGGAACACTGGAGCTCAAGATTGTTAGAAAGTACAAGTTCCTGTTACTTGGCATTTAGGTTTTATTTCAGTGGTTAAATGGACTAGTGCCATACGACATTATTCCTATAACTTGTTATTCAGTCATACAGTGAAAATCTTCCCTACTTGAAAATCATCTTTCACAAAGTACAGCTCTTGAAATGATAAGCATTTTGACTATTTCTTTTTTAGCTAAATGAATTGCAAGTAATACCAACTTCCTGTATGAAAGCCTTAGAAAAGTTCACATAATGATTTCAGGAATTGCTCACACTGAGAAAACTTCAACATTTTTTGGTGCTTGTATCTTTACAGTGGCTCAAAACATTGTGATGTTAAGTCAAAGGGAAAAAAAGTATAATTTCATTTGATATAATTTGTTCTTACCTAGGGTCAAGAAGGATTCCTGGATGGGCTATTTTCTTGCATGAAAGGCATTTATAAGTGCAGATTGTTTTTTCTCTACTCAAAAATGAGAACCATTAATTTTGGTCAGGTACATGGTTGGTACATGTATTCCAAAGAATAAAATAAATCTTAAGGAAAAAAGGTCTTGTTTCACGACATGGCAATTTTTTATAATTAGGATTCACAATGGAATAATGTCGGCATATTCTGTTTTCAAAAGTGGCCATGGTGATAACTGTAGCATTCTGGTAAAAAAAGTTTCCTATTTTCATATTCAGTGTGTGTCCAGTATTCAGCACAGAGCAGTAGCTGTCAAAGTGTTGGTAAGTCACTGGTGTTTACTTCTCCCTGTTAGTTTTTCTAGAGCTAAAGCTCTCTTTGTATTTTATATTCCATAATAAAGTGAGGAATGACTGTCCAAACTTTCTTTTCTAGACACAGAAAGGCTGTAACTTTGGCAGGTATTGGCTCACAACTCTGAATTCTACTGTGAGGAACACATCTATGGTGGGGGGGGGAGGATTTTAATTTTGCCTAAGTAATTTTTTAATGATCTAATGTTCTTGAACTCATCCCTTTAACTTCTTGTTCTTGCATTGCAATGAATAGAATGCAGTATCTAGAGATTAAAATATGCACATTATGTAATAATTAGATACAAATCAGAACATAGAATGTAGGCAAGATAAAGAAATTGCACCTGAAGATACAATAGGCTAAGTTGAGAGACGTGAGAGAAACTGGCAAATGTTTTAACCATAGAAATGTTTTAATGTTAATTTGAAATTCATCCTGCCTTTCTGCTGACATACAAGAACATTGCCTGAATTTAGTCACCAACTTCAGTGAATGCTTTCTTGACAGTATAACAAATGAGAATTGGATCAAACACCTGTTTCCCATAGAAGCTGACACCCTGCCAGATGGCTTATTAGCAAAGGTAACTGTCGATGGAACTATCGCATGAGGGTTGAACTCAGGTTCAGCATGGCATGGGGTGAAAACTTTTGGCTAAATGGAAGAAAGGATTATAACTTAGCATTTGATAGAACCTAACACCATGTAGTTTATAGCATTGGAAATTACTAATAATCTTCAGCACTTGTTGAATCACCAAGACCTTTCTTTTTCTTGTCATGCTACCCAATAAAATGAAATAGTTGTTGAAGTGCAGGGCTGCACAGGACCCTTGGCTCTGCCTTATAAATACCTTGTTAGAGATTTGTGCTCTGCAAAGCAAATCCACCTTGACTGGATGTTGGAGTCATGACACAAGGCAGGGTTCAGGAGAAGTTAATTAAGGATCACTGCTTTCAGGAGAACTGACAAAGTTCTGCTCCTATGTGAACTCCTTAGCAGCAGAGGCAGGTTACATAAAATGACATATAAAATGTACAAATGAGAAACTCAGTGGCTGTGCTTTTCTAATTTATTAAAAATGTTCAGGAATTAAAAAACCCCCAAAAAACTATTTTAACTCTTGTGTATTTGACAAAGAGGTCATTGGCTTACAGCTGAGTTGGTATTATTTGGACAAGAGTTGAATATTCGAAGAACCCTTAAATTACTCCTTTCTTTACAATATACAGCTAAATCACCCCTAAATCAGTTTTGGAAATAGTTTTTTGAATTACCCTGTAGTGTAGCTGACATTTTTCTATATACATTGATTGAAAATTATTGATTACTGCCTTTCTACTGGAACCTTACTCTATCAGCCTCTGGGCTAGGGAAAAGTGAAACATGACCTGAAGAGGTAGAATGTACAGCTTCCCTAGCTGACTGCTTTTATTGAAATATGAGCAATTTCTGAAAAAAAATATCCTGGTTTTATCATTTAATAGTACCAATACACACACAGACATACTTCCTTTCCAAAATAAATTTTTGATTTATGAACATAGAGGATCTCCTATGAGAGAGAAAATATATTTTGTCTCAAGAATTCACAGGCAATAAATAGCATAATGAATGAAGAATAATTTATTTCACAAAAGGATTTGAAAACAAATATGGCAATTTTAGACCATCATAACTAGACACAGAATTACTGAAGGAAATGGAAAAGATAGTTCATACTCTTCTGGTTCCTAGATTAGGATATAAAGAAGGCAAAATATGTTCAGTCTCCTATGTGACAAAAATCGATCCACGGAAGAGAATCTGGATTAAAAATGCTTCTTACAACATGGTAATATATAGCAATTTTAAAAATTAAACTGTTTTCCTAATCCTGTGGAAATATGCAGGCAAACAGAATCAGATGAAAGCAAAAGTGAATACAAATTAGCAACACTCCAAATTTTTGAGTAGTGTTTGAAGTATCCAGGTTTGCGATGAATGAAATTAACACTGACCACCTTGAGATCTTTCTGTAAGAGGTGCTGTACAGCTAAAAAGCAGTAATTGTTTTTACATTTAACAATGTCAAATGATTGCCATCTTCATTCTAAAGCTAATTAGCAAGGAAAGTTATGTATCTTTGACCTCATATAATAATTTTGATGTAACTCTTCTGAAAGGAATAGTTTTAATTTGTTCTGTTTGTGAAACTTAGATCTGGAATCCTTCCATTTCTGTACCTGATAAAGAGATGTATTATTATTTTTTTAAGATATATATTTAATATGCACATGCAGTTAAAATGTAAGGGGGTTTTAAGCATTTACATAATATTTTCATGAGAGAAATTTTGTTTAAGGAAATCCTTGATAACTAAGAGAGTTCAAGTGCAAGAAGGTGATTTTTGCTGAGATAATACTTTTGCAAATGCATCCATTAAGGCGCTGATTAATTGAAGCTGATTGACTGATGGGTGTCTTTTCTCCATGTAAAAATCAATCACCTTGAATGAAATTCAAATGCCTGCCTTAAAATGTAAAAGGTCATTAACTGCAGTAAATGTAGCTTTTACATTTTCATGTAATACAGATATTTAGCAGCAAAAACAACTAGTTCATGTCACAGGACAGATACATAGAAATGACTGGCAGATATTCATGTATTAGTAATTCCAGTTATCACTGGGTCTTTTTCTTGATGTTCTCTTTCAGTTAGAAAAATCTCATCAGGGTACACTCCATAGCAAAAAGATAAAAGACAGGTGAAAAAGAGGGGCTTGAATTCTTCATTCATGAGTTGCAAAACAGTACAGAAAAACTTTCAAAGATTTCACAATGGTGCATCCTTGTGTGGGCAGTTCTTCTCAGTTTGCACAATAACATCATTAACTTAGGCCACACAATTTGGCTTTTAAGAAAGGAAGTATTTGATGGGTCGACAAGTCACCGATTTACTTCTTGCTGAATATGTTGGTTTTTTCCCAGATTTTCTGCTTAGTAATAGCTCATTTAATTTTTTAAAGTAAAATTCCACCTTGCGCCAAGTGCCAGCATTGTCATGGTGAAAAGGCTTTTTACTGATCTGTGCAGAAAGAAATTTCAAAAAGACTTCATTTTTATAAATCATAGCAAAATCTGGCTGCCAAGCACTATGATTTCAATTTATGAAGTCATTCTGGCATTTGTACTTGGGAAGAGTTTCTGGTAAATGAGCTCACAGAAACAGATACTTTTAATTTCCAAGAGCATGGAGTTAGAACTTGTAGTTTATTGAAGGATACTCTATGCTTAGTTCAACATGAGCACTTTCCACCTGATCCACAGCAGCTTTTACACAATCCTGGTAAATGAAGCTAAAGAGAGAAGAAAATGATCTCCCTGCTTTACACACTTTGAGTAGAGCGAGAAATTATTAAGGTTTGCTGATCTGCTCTTGAGCAGCTGCTCCTAAAAGTAAGGTTTTTTCTAAAAATTTGTTGGGCTGTTTCAATCTGTTCTTCTCCAAATCTCCTGGATAAACATTAAGAACAACAACAATGTTGTTGTTACATTTTAAAATATTAAGTTATTCCTTTCACTGAGAACATTTCTTTAAATTCCTTAACAGCCTAATTTTGGATTTGTCTTAAATTTTGCTTCTCAAGTCACTCTTCCACTAATCAGGTTTAATGACATTTCAGTACTTATCACACACTGATCTGCATAACCTTTCCTGGCAATATACTGGATTCAGTTTCAGTCACTGTACAAATGTTTAACATTAATCAATGTTATTGTATTTGGAGTATGAGTAACCTTTTATAAAGTTGACTCAGGGCTCACTGTAGATCTTATTTCTAATAAGATTTTCATAATACTAACTTTTTCCAGGTAAGGCTGATGTGCATTCAGCCTTTTCTTCAAATATTTTGTTGGTTTTCTCATATAGTTGATGAGTAGTCCTCAATGGAATACAAAACCCCTTGCTTGCAAATAAGACAATTATTTGAAAGACAAAAGGTTATATTTAGATTGCAGACTGAAGACCAGTTTGAGTACACACAATAGCTTTAAGTATTGGTTTGGGAGCTAAAATGAGTCTATCAGCAACACTGCCCTTTATTTGAGTTAATTTAACCAGCAGAGCTGAGGCCACTTCAGCTCAATCCCTGCAGGGAGGACTTTGTTGAGACACTCAGGTATTGGTGTGTTCAGCACTCAGGAGAGATTTGTCATACAGATGTCAGAACTGGCAGTGGGATAAAAGTGATGGCTTCTTAACAATTCCAAACCACACAATGTTCTATCCACTGCTTGAAGCCAAAGGTAAAACTGGTCCTAAATTTAGCTGTATTTAGGGCAATTTAATTAAGATTCTTATCTTGTTTCTAATTAAGAAGCCCATGAATTTTCTATTTGAGAATGAACCCTTTTGAAATATCAATGAAAAAATACAATGGAGAGGGTAATTTTAAATAATGTTTTAAATAAACAATACACTGGGGAGGTTTACTGCTGTCTTTTTCCCAATTTTGCTTTTTTAATAATGATTTGAGAAAATATTTTCAGCTTTATCTATTGAGAAAAATACTGGTGCACAAAGACTAAATGTGACCTAATTAACTATCTCAATAAGCTGCCACTGTTTTTCCATGCTTTGTTTTCTCATATTTTACCTTTTTTACCAACAGAATAAACTGTTGGAATGGTTGGTAACTTCATGTCTTCTGAAGATGTAATACTGGTTTATTTCACAATTCAACAGTATGGAAATTCAATGCCTGGTAATATTTACATCATTAATGACAGAACAGATGACAAGGTAGATGGTTAATTCATTAAGAACAAATGTCAACTGAATTTCATTGTAGGCTTTAAGGTTTTTGCCTGTGTTCTATTCTGACCTCAGAAGGCCTGTAAAACATTATTTCTATAATCCCACTTTGTAAATAACAGTAACAAATAATGTCTCATTTGATTCCAATGTGGAGTTACGCCACTTGATGCTATGGTTGAACAGAAATGTACAGTTTACTGTGTTTAGCCAGAGTAAAAAGAGAATCTATTGACAAACACCCTTCAGTACAACTCAGTAAAATTTACAACTCAGTAAATCACCCTTTTACGCTCAGTAAAATTAGAAACAAGGCTTCTTTCAAATAATTTTCCTTTGGAAGTTCTGTGTCTATTACTCTCACTATATTAATTTTGCCTATTTTTAATCAGTATTAATTTGCAATTGTAAATCTTTTCAAAGTATGAACATTCTGTAGTCAAGCCAGCCTTCCATTTACAGAAGGGGAAAAAACCCAAATGAGTGAGATCAATCAATAATTTAATTACTGTTGCCACTTATCAGCTGAGATACCAAACTACAGTAGACTTGTTTTGGCATTTTAAAAATTTATTGTATTGACAGTCAAAAGGAAGAAAGCAATAAATCTGCATTTTTAAGTGGGATAGTAGAGTTCAGCTATTATTGATGATTCCCTAAGAATCACTCTTGTTGACTTACATAATTGCAAGAGCTTATTTTAATTTTTCTTTTGGAAGCACAACAAATACAGCCAAAGACAGGTTTTTTTTCTCTTACACAGTAGACAATTATCAGACAGTACATGCAAGTCTAAAACAAACAGGAAAGCAGACAGAGAACAGTGATCAAGAGTATAGAAGAAGGAAGAGATGCACCATGATACAAATAAGTAATACATACAATCAAGGTTAATGCCAACAAAATTATGGATATTTAATTGGTATTTTTGGTACAGAAAAAAACCAATTTCATGATTAGAAAGTGTCAGGTATCATAAATCCCTGTTTTAGGAGCTTATGGGGTTACACTTGGGATTTCTGCTCCTCCTCAGTGGAAGGCAAGGCTTTTTTGCTCCATGCTGGACAGGAACAAGCTGACAGATGGTTCATAAAGGGCAATTTCTAGAGGGTATAGTTTAGAGGATTAGGGCCTGAGCAACCTGCTGGAGGAGGAAAGAATCTGGAAGGGCCCCAAGATGTGCAGCAATGTGAATACCAGCTGCAGTTACAGCAGCTTTTAAAATAATTGTTTTAATTACAAATAAGTTTGGAATACACATTTGGTGTCCTTTTTAATTACTCACCATGAAGTACAAGACACTTTGTGGCAAAGGTCAAGCTAAAGACACTCAGAGCATGAAAAGTACTGTTACTAGCACAGAAACAAAGCAGAAGGAAGAAACAGAAGCAGACAGCTTAGAGCTTTACTTCTAGACAAAAAAAATCCTGTACAGGCATGGAAGTATGTACTGAGAGCTGCCTAAGGGAATAAAGATGAAAAAAATGAGGACAAAGCTGTTGGTACTGTCTTACTGGAGAAAAAAAAAGAGAAGTGATACCACCTCCAGGAATAATGCCTGAAGCACTGGCACACTCATACATGTCTGATGAATACTAAAGCCCAGAAAGATTAAGCCTGTAAAGAAATAAGAGCCAGAAGTAGAAGGAGAATGAGATCCATTAGAAAAGACACTCAAACAGGCTAAGGGAATTCAGAAGGCAAACCAGAGACAGACTTAAGAAGGTGATGCACAGTATTACATAGAATATTAATCAGAAGGAGTAATGGCCATTCTTTTGGAATATTCCAAAGAGCTTGTGGAACTGAGCTTGCCTTAACTCAGTGCTGCCTCTGCCCTGGGATGGAAAGGCAGCAACAGGACTTGAACACCCACAGTCAAAGAGCAGCCCCTGCAGTGTGCCTGTGGCTGATCCAAACACTGCTCACACACTGCAGATGACACCAAGGGACACAAGAACTGGGAGTGTGCAGCTATGTATGCTATGTATGCAGCTATGTTTGCAGCTTTTGCATCAGGAGCCAGCTGAGCCTTCCTGGTGATTGCAAACCCAACTGCATGTAACCATGAGAAATACAAGTGATCTTTCATGTAAGGAAAATTTGCTATGGCTTTTAACCTGTGTTTATATCATTCCAATGCCACACGAGGGTTTTTTCCACTTCTTCAGTTTATTTTCTTAAGTAGAAAATCAGACACAATAACCTTTAAAGAATGCTATTAAAAGGATAAAGTCCAGCATTCCAGAGAATGAAAAAGTTACAGTTACCTCTGATACAAATTTCAGGAGGTTCAGGAGTTTGTAAGCAAACAGGATGATTTTACATTTTATTCACAGAAAAGGTGTTCATTACTTCTCATGTCAGGAATGTTTCTTGGTAAACCAAAAGTCACCTTTTGGCCATATTTGACATAACTTTTCACATGGTACAAAGATCAGGACTTATATCTGGTTCAAAGATGCATCATCAGGATACAGCTGCTGACATTATTTCTGTGTGAAAAGGTGCAAGTTACCAAAGGATGAATATTTGTAATAAATGCAAAGAGCAAGGAAGTAAGATTAACTGAAAGAAGTTCAGTCACAGGCTCAGACCTTCTGTCACATGTTTCCTGGCCATCTTTACAGGGGAACAGAAAGGCAATGAGATGCTATCTGAGTCAAGGCACATGAAATCAACTCGTTTACCAAACTGCACAAATACATGCTTGGAGAGATCCTTCAGTATTATCCTTGTCTATCATTTAAAATTACTGACACATCATGACCACATCTCAGAATGATCAGGAGACCTAAGTGGAAGCATTTGAAGGGGCAAGAAAAAAGCTTAAGTTTGGCCCTAAATTAATTTAGTTTTCTGGAAGAAGACAAGCAGTGCAGCTTACAAGCAGGCACCAAGAGATTGCTATATTGACAACTATAGCAATTTCTCAGTAGGTTCACAAGAGACTCACACAGGAGAAGGGTTCAGGCACAACAGGAGCTGGTGGCTCTGGTATTCTGAAAGGAGTAAGTACCATCTAATAACAGGTGATTATTTTTGTCAAGGAAACTAGTGATGCTTTAAAACAGCAAACGTGATGCTATTGAAATTCCAACATCAATACAAGGAAATGTGCTCCTGTCTGAAAAAGTCATTACTGGTGACAAGTACATGGAGCAAGATATAGCTTCCACGGTTCAGGGCAGATTCTGCATCTTCACTAATGGAAGGCATCAGGCAATTGAAGAAAGCTGTGACAAGATGAGACAGTGGAAATAAAAGAATCATACCAAAGTGGTTGAATCCATTGAAATAAAAATTTGATGATGCATCAGCTCTGAGGGACGCATGCACTACAGGCAAAGCTATAGCAAGGCTTCATGAAAAAAAAAATTAAAATCTACCTTTAGATCCCACTCCCTCCCTTGCCAAAGGTGGTCCCTCTCCCGAGCCGTCCCCTCTAGTCTCCAAGGCAGCCCTGCGGCCACCAAGACCTGATGACACTCTCGCCTCACAGCTCGCCATGGCCTGCCCTCTTAGAGCCCAGGATTTCATGGAATTCTTGGAAGGCGGCTGAGAGGAAGGGCTGCTGTTACACCGGAGGAGCCAACCAAGCCGAAGGCAAGATGCGCGGCCGGTGTTTTCCAGCCCCAGCTCACGACGGAGCCACGGCGAACTCGGGTGCCCAAGGCAACGCCAGACCGGCTGCCATTACCGCCTCTGCCCTGCCAGCCCGGGAGGCTGGGAGAGCCGGGAGAGCTCATGCGTGACCGGGGCCCGCTGGTCTCACAGCTGCAGCCCCGCTCCCGAGACGGCGGGCCGGCGGCAGCGGGCACGGCACGGCCCCGGGCCGGCGGCGCTCCCGCCCGCGGAACTTGCGCACAGGCCGCCGCCCCCCTTCCGGCGGCCGCGGCCGGGCCGCGCAGGAAGCGGGCTGAGATGGCGGCTGCCATGCCCGGCGCCTGCCGGGCCCGCGCCGCCGCCGCGCTGCTGCTGCTGCTGGGCTGCTGCGGCGCGGCGCTGCCCGGCGGCCTCCAGGTACGGGGCTGGGGGAGCCGCGGCGGGGCCGAGAGCGAGCGGGCGGGCGGGCGGCGCTTGGGCTCGGTGCTGCCGGCGTCCCCATCGCCGCCCTTCGGCGGGCACGGAAGCTCCCGTGGGCTGCCCGCGGAGCTGTCCGGAGGCTGGCGGCACGCAGGACAGGCCCTGCCGGTACGACGGGCACCGATGCTGAGCCGCGGTCCCCAGCACTGCCGCCCGGCGGGCGGAGCCTCCCAGCGCTGCCCCGTGGGCGGAACCGCGGCGCTCTGTGTGCCGAGAGCGCTGGTGCCTTGTTCGAAGTGCTGAAAGTTACAAACCCCCAGAGTTTTCATCCACTTGCGGGTTTCTGAAATTCACTTTCTCCCTGGCTGCGCGCTGTAGCTCGTATTGGGTGTCTGCTGCCCCTTGCCGGAGCCGGCGGGCCGCGTCCGGGGTGCTCCAGGCCGGGTGCGGGCGCTCCCAGGGCGGAGGAGCGGCCCGGGCTCCCCGGCCCGGTGCCCGCTTGCACACGGCAGGTGCCAGTGCGTTTGTCAGGTGGGAGTAGTTCCATGTTTCAGCAATTAGCTTAATGCACTGTGCCCACGCTGCATCTGGAGTGTTTGCTTTTGAATTCTGCGTTATTAACAAGTTGTTATGCTGGAAATTAATTACAAGTAGGACCAAACAACCCCCGCACCCTGAACAATAGAAATATTCTTACGGTCTCTAGATGACTAATTAAACTGCAGGATGCTTGTTGCTTGAAGTACAACACTATTTCTGTTACCGTGTGTTTTGTGTAAGACCATGAGCATCATCCCAGAACTCCTCAGAGTTCATGGAGTCTGATTTAAGAGTCAGCAGATTTGGGTTGTTGTCCCATGACGGACTTGTTCCCTTACCTCTGTGAAGTCTTACCCCTTTTTGTGTCCTGATTTATGCTCTCTGTTAAGGAGAAAGGGACCTCTTATCTGTAAAGGAAAGTGGGCACTATGGAGAACGCAGATTATACAGAAGGTTGCTGTCATAGATCCTGATTTTGGAATATAAGTGTAACCACCTTGGATTTAAAGTGGTTTCAAACTGCAGATTCTCTTACCTGCTTTTGAAAATTAAATTGAATTGAATCCTAGCCTCTTTTCTCATTAAGGATGAAACTGTAGGTCAATAAATCAAATTATTTTGTTCTTGGAGTGTCCTTTGGCATAGAGGTGTGTGGGCTTTTTTAGCTAAGGTGCAAGTGACTAATAGTTCCTCTTTGTTCTCTAGGAAGTTTCAGGGAAAGATTTGGAGCAATTAACATGAAATGTGCAAATGTTAAGAAAAACACCTCTCTTCTATCTTTTCTAAGGTCTATTCAGTATTAACGTGTGTTAAACATGTGCATTGAACACTGTTGTGGAAATAACAAAACGATGAGTGGTCATTTCTTTCTTATTGCTGCAAAATCTAAATTTTTTTTTTCATCTTTCAGGATCAAGCAGAGCAGTTTTTTAGAAGTGGACATACAAATAACTGGGCAGTTTTGGTAAGCATGGTCCAGGTTGTTTTCCTCCAGTAATGTTGACAGTTTTTCATCAGGAGCTGCAATTGCAACAGCCATTCAAGAGTCATGCTCATTTGAAAGAAATGGAAAGATAAACATTTGGAAATAAATAAATTTGAAATTGTGCCTGCAAATTCATTACACTATAATGAAATTATCTTTTCAATATGACCGAATTTCAAAGCACTCAGTGTGTCTAGCTACATGGCAGGATTCATAAAACAGAAGTTCTAAAAGCATTAAAATAGTTAAATTAGCATACTGCATATTGAAAAAAAGGTGTAATTCTGATACCAGGGAAGTCTGGTCTCTTTGAGCAGAAAGGTAGAATTTGTATCATTTTTGTTCTTATTCAATCTGTTAACTTGTGATAACAGACTGGGAATAAAATCATTTGAGGCAATGCAATGTTTAGATCAACTGTTTGTACCCTTTCTTTTTTCTTTGCCATGTAACTTTTATTAGCTTTGAATCATGCTGCACAATTGGTTCTTAATCACAATTCAGGTCTTAATGACTAATTTGTTTCAGAACACTATTGTAATTACTCAGTAGCAGCTGTTTGTTTTCCAGATACTAAAACGGAGCAATATAAAAGGAAAGTTAACAGTGACTAATTGAAGGAATAACTTCTATATTTTACAATGTACAAACTTGAAACTATTAAAACATATTATTTTAATACTATTAACAAAAAGATGCTTTTATTAGTACCCATAAAAACACATAAAGAAGGTGGAAAATTAGGTCCGAGGACCTATCTGTGCCGAACAGATTTTCTGTTGGTTTTATTTTCTCAGTGGTTCATCGTTGAGTTTTGTAACAGTTGCTACTAATATTTTAAGCAGCAAACCAGGGAGAGGTTACTGCTGTCAGGCACTTCAAACCTGCAATCCCACCTCATCAATAGCTTGAATTAATGTGCTGCAGCATAATCAGCTATATTTAAAGCTTAGACACTTTCCACTGTGTTCTAAGGGAGGTACTGGAGTCAGGCATCAGGTGATAGTACCTTGAAATGTCTCAGCCAAGTTGGACGCAGTTTGTTTTCAGAGCATTAAGTCTTGCTGAAAGGCAAATGTCCTCATGGACTGATTCCTGTGGGGTTTTTGGAATTCCTAACTGACAGGGTAATAGATACACTTTTAGGCTGAATTTTATTATTACTTAAGCTACAACTCAGTTCTCATTATGAAAAGAGTAGAGAAAGAGATGCTATGTAGTGTGACTTACAACTCTACGTTTAGAGCTGGAAAATTAAAAAACTATCTAAATGATTTTTCCTGCATCTCTGTTTTTGTGGCTTTAAAGTCAGCTGTTCTAGAAGCTTTTGCAATGTCTGAATCAGAACCTGATTTAGGGAGTGTGTAAGTAAAGGGAATGGCTGAGCCTGACCCCTTGCCTGTTAGAACAGTAGAAATTAAACTCTGAGAATTTGTATCCAGATTCATTTGTATTTGTATTGGTTAGAGCTCACTTTGCTCTTACTTTGACTCCATAAATGTACTCAGTGCATTTTCCCCTGTGTGTGGCTTCTGCATTAATTAATTCCCTTGTGCCTTTGTGGAAGAATGCTCCCAGAATGGGATTGTTATTGAGATGAGACCTCTTCCTTTGATCTCTCTTCCATTTGATAAGGAGAAAGCAAATGAAAAAATTTATTTTATCTACTTGCTGTTGCTGGATTATTCCCCAAAGTGCCACTTGCTATATTTAGTAAGGGTTTATGACAATTTTATCTTGAGTCAGTATGCTAGGAACTTTTTTTTTTGAACTTTTATTTTCAGAATTTTTTGCTTTGGGACAACAACAATAAGATTTGCATAGCTTATATCATGAGTTTCTTGGTGTTACTATATTCTTTCTGAGTTATTACTCTTTTTTAAATATTCCTGTAATCACGTTGTTCTGATGCAATGTGTCAGGCCAGTTTGTATCTTTACACTATTTCATGTGTTTTTTTTCTGTTTCAAGGTGTGTACATCTCGGTTCTGGTTTAATTATCGTCATGTGGCAAATACTCTTTCAGTGTACAGAAGTGTCAAGAGGCTGGGCATTCCTGACAGGTGAGGGAATCTTGGTGAATCCAGTTCTTGCAAATGGGCTACTAAAGTTCTCATGCTATCTGAATCAGTATGGAAATACATTTTTCTTCCCAGTTTAACTGGATAAAAGTAAAAAGGAAGAATGCAAGCACATCAATGTGATGAAAAGTGCAGCAATATTGTTCCAAAGGAAAAGCAGCAAGTTGCATAATAAAATTTCCATTTGGAACAGGCTAATTAGATCTAGCCATTAAAATGTACCACTTAGCAAATGGGTGAAAGTAATGTGAAAACTGTTAAATGCACTATGCAAAGGCAGTACTACTGTGAGAGGTGAGTCTTGCTGTACTTTAATTTCCTTTTAGTGTGGAGATGTTGGTAACTGTGACTGTACTAAGATGTAAGACTTCCACATCTGTAACTACATTGAGTCTTTAAAGGCTCTGAACTATAGGAGAAACTCCTGTATATTGACAGTTGCCTTGAAAAAAATCCATTTTGCATGATTTTATTTGACAAACCAGTTTTTCTGTCTGTACAAGTTGTGTTTCCCTAGTGATAGCACAAGGGTTAGAACAGTATCTCTTCTTTGACAAAGGGAATAGGAAGGTTCTAAAGTATCTTTATGTTCCTACTCAGTGTTCTAGCGCTGTTGGCACAGCTCCTTCCAGCTGTTTCAGAATGTAATTCACTTCTATCAGAGCTGTGGAAGTGAATTTAAGGCACCAGCATCCATTGTGTAATAACCTATATGTACCATTGGCTCTTATAGAATTCCTTGTGGTCCTGGTTTTTAGTGGTAGTTTAGAGGATTGGTAGTTTCTCCAGCATGTCTGCCTGAAGAAGTGTGGCCTGCTTCATGGCTGTAAAATGCATGTTCTGATGGATTGAATTAGTTTGGCATTTTTTTGTCCAAGGTCCAAGTCCAAAACTGCACACTTGGAGTCCCCAGTTAACTCCCACTCAACTATGAATGCACTGACAGTAACATCCTGTTCCCTGTATTTATTATATTAAAAAAAAAAGAAAAAAAGGAGTGGCTTTCTGGTTTTTGAAAGAGTGGATTTTGAAACTCAATTTTAGATGATTTTGGGGTTATAAATCCAAGGGAATGCACTGCACAAGTGCTGTGGGCTGAAAGGCACAGAAAGATGCTTTTTGTTCTTGAGGATGTCATTCAGGAGCAGCTGTCCTCTCTCCTGTGCAGCCTTTGAAGCACAGGTGCCCTTGGCACTGCCTCAGAAATTCTGTCATCAATCCTGCCCGTACCTGAGAACTTTCATCTTCTTTACATCCGTCTGTCTTTACCATTAAAGTCAAAATAAGTGTGAGTTTCAGAAATACTGAAAGAACTATGGTGTGACTGAGATTTCTGTGTTCAGTAGCAAGATCCATTGCTTATCCATATCCAAAGATCTGGAATTAATCTCAAAAAGCCAGCAATGCTTTAGACTACAGACAAGAATACTCTCCAAGACGTTGGAGAAGACCTAAAGAGAGAGCAAGAGATAGCCTGTTTATTTAGCCTTTACAGCAATTTTTATGTGGATTTGAACATGTTTTTTCCTTAGGCAAACTTACTTTGTGTTTTTCTTTCTTTGCTGCAAGACTTTTTTCAAAATACTGACAAGACAAAAAAAAACCAACCAAAAATTCCCAACAAATCTCAAAATCACATCCAAAAAATATATATTTATCATGATTTTTGGAGTTGGTTTTTTTAGTGCTCTTTAAAAATCTCTGAATTATTTCATTAAGAGCTCTGGCCCCCTAGGTCCAGGCAAGCCTGTGTACTAGAGTTACTGATGTCAAATACTCTCCTGCTCATCTTTGGCCTGACTTATTCCTCTGGATGAATGACAGCCAGCTGCATTTCGGTGTGTGACATCTTTGTGATACTGAGGATGCTCATAAGGAAATAAGGTATAACTATGCAAAGTTTCACTTGCAGTTCCAGGAATCTTTTTAATGATCCAAGCTATTGTTGGAATTGTTGAAGCGTGTTGTTCTAATTTGTTTGACTGTTATGTGAAAGTAGACTGTCTGAAATAGTTTTTTTCTTATTTTTCACAGTCACATTGTCTTGATGCTGGCAGATGATATGGCATGTAATCCCAGAAATCCCAAACCTGCTACTGTGTTTAGTCATAAAAACATGGAACTGAATGTCTACGGAGATGATGTAGAAGTGGATTACAGAAGCTATGAGGTAACTGTGCTTTAATTAAAACACTGAGTCTATTTTTTAGTGTTAAAGATTTATGCAGCATCTATGAAGTCTGAGAAAGTCTTTCTGTTCATATTACTGGTTTTGGGCTGGGCTTTTATTATCAGCTGATGAGAGTAAAATACATGTCCCTCCCTTCCTTGATGTTTGAGTTTGTATTTGAAGTTATACACTAAACATGATTCTAGTATCTATTTTAAATAATGGAATAGAATCGCATTACTGAAATTTCTCTGGTAATGACTGCTCAGTGTCTCATCGTGGCAACACAAAAATTACTGTGAAAATTTTGCTGTACGGGTGAATTTTTTATTAAGTAGATATACCTCAATTCCTAATCTTAAGCATATGCTCCTAAAATAAAACAAAAGCCATAATTTAGTCATTACTGAAAAGCAATTACTGTATAAGAATCTGCATTCTGTCATCTTTCTTTTCATGTAATATTCCTTCATATCAGGCAGTGTATTTACGAGTTGAGACAAAATTACACACCAGTTTCTTGGTTCAATAGTGCTGTAGAATTATTGCTAAAGGTTTATTGGGTTGTATTTAAGTATATATTAGATGTATTTAAGTATATAGTAGATGTAGTATAGTATTTCTCTGAGGCTTTATATAAAGAAGTGAAGACACAGAACTGGAATAGAGCTACATTCTTTTTATCCTGTTTTTTCCTGGCTATGGATTTGTTGCTGGCATTTGAGCTGTGCACGTGTACTTAAAAGGGAAGTGGTGTTTTATAGGATGTTTTGCAGTCACCACTCAGATGGATCTCATCTGATCACTCAGACTTATGTAACGGAATTGATCTTGTTTTTTCTTTCCTGAGTTGCAGAGGGAATTTAAACTTTTGTTTTTCCATGGTAACACACACATTAATGTTGGAGCATTTTGTGAGTACAGGAGCAGCTTTGGCACAATGAAGCTATATGCTGACAGGTTTTTAGATCAATGTAAATACATTTTAAAATTGTATTTAATAATGGTGGTAGATTTATTGGACATAATTAAGCAACAAGCTGGTGTTAATGGAGTATAGTAAAAAATACCACATGATTCTTCATCTGAAGTAAAATCTTACACAGAAAATGTTTATGCAGTTTATACCATGCCATACTATGTCTGGTTAGATACACTGCATATTATAGTGTTCCATTATTTAATTTCTGTAACCCAGCCTATGTCTGATCAATATTTTTATCTTTAGAAAATGACTTTATGCTTCTATTCATAGGTTACTGTGGAAAATTTCTTGCGAGTTTTAACAGGAAGAATCCCACCAAGCACACCACGATCAAAACGTCTTCTTTCTGATGACAGAAGCAATATTTTAATATATATGACAGGTAATTGCAGGTTTCTGTGTACAATCTATTGATGCTTGCTCAGTTGGATGGGTTTGTTGAAAGCATCAGTAGTCCAAATGCACAAAAGGATCGACCAAAAGATTTTTTTTCTGGTTTTAGCATGTCATTCTAATTAAGAAAAAATGCCTGTAAAGCAGTACTAACCCAGCATAGCTTCCAGTTGAAATGGTGTATGTGTATATTTTTTGCTGTACCAATATTTTGTTTTGTTGGACTGTCTCTGTAGAAAGAGAATTGTGTTTACCTTATTTTAGAAAAATTATCAACAAGGCTATATATCTTCCTTTAACCTACATCCTTTCCTAACTTCTGATTTTTGTGTCAGGCCATGGTGGAAATGGTTTCCTAAAATTTCAGGATTCTGAAGAAATAACAAACGTAGAGCTTGCTGATGCCTTTGAACAAATGTGGCAGAAAAGAAGGTAAGTAATAAGCATTATGTAGACATTGAATATCCTGAATATACTCTTAAGCGTGTCTTACTGGTAGGCCTTGCTTACCTGCAGCAGTGATACTGTTGGTTGTCCATAAAATTGTCTGAGACTATGCATTCGGAAAGCAGAGTTTTAGTTTTTATTTTCAGCTTCCTGCAGTTAGAGCTGCTCAAAGGTATTGCTTTGGGCAAACTCACATCCTAAAACTGATCAGGGTGGGCTCCCGTTCTTTAGGTTCTGAGCAGCTGCCCTGGTAACTAAAAGCAAAGTATGTATGTTTAAGTAGAAATCGGTAAGGAGGCTGTTTTCTTTCTTTCAGGTACAATGAATTGTTGTTTATTATTGATACTTGCCAAGGAGCATCCATGTATGAACGATTTTATTCACCCAATATAATGGCCTTGGCTAGCAGCCAAGTAGGAGAAGATTCTTTATCAGTAAGTAGGTTTATGTGATCCTGAAGACAGTTTTCAGAATGCCTGAATTAGAAGCACAATTCCTGCTGACTTTTAACTAAAGATTTTCCTTATTCTAATTGCTGAATGTATAAGGTATTTTGTGGGGGTTTGACAAAACTTCTAAGTGTGCTGTTCCGAAGAACCAGGCTAATGATGGGTTTCTGTGCTCGCTGGCCAGTTTATGCATTGTCTAGGGGTAGCAAAGAATCTTATGGGAAGACTGCTGAGAGATGGGTGTGAGGAATATTCAATCTAGGATTTACTATACTTGATATAAAACAAAACAAAATGCTAACCTTCACCAGCTGAATTACAGAAGGAGCCATAGGAGAGATTCCAGCAGCTGGTCAGGATTACCTGAACCCATGCACTGCTGTAAGATGCACTGGATCTCCCAGCCCTGTTTTCAAAGTCCACAGATCCATGCTGGACCATTAAGAGGGGGTTCCCCACCTTTTGGGCAACATAGATATTACCAGGATGCAGTTTATAGATAAACTGCATTTTTCAGCTTATCAGCAGTAGGTTTCTTCACAGTTAGCCATTTTCTTTGCATAATTTGCCTAAGAACAAACAAAATTAAGCTTAACTTTTGCAATATGCTGTTACAGTCTGTTCCTTCTCCTGGATGCTGAGTTCTCTCCTGCAAATGCCCAATAACTGCTGTGTGTTGTTTTTAAAGCATCAGCCTGACCTGGGGATTGGTGTTCATCTCATGGACAGATACACCTTCTATGTGTTAGAGTTCTTGGAAGAAATCCATCCAGCCAGTCAGACAAACATGAATGACCTAGTAAGTAGAATACTCAACATTCATGAATATGCTAATGACTTTAATAGTTCCAAAACTAATCTATTTTGTCTGTAGGGTTCTTCAAATGCTTTTTATGCTCCTGCTGTTTCTCTCGGAAGCAGCTTTGGAGGGAGGGGTTTTTGCTATTGTTAAATTGTAGTTGTGTAACACTTCAAGGATTGTCCTCATTTGAAAGTGCTTTGCTGGCTCCAGAAAAAAATAACCAAAATTAGCCAGATTTTGTATTTTCGCTGAAAAAAATAATGAAGCATTCATTAAATATTCGTATCAATGGAATGAAGCATTTGCATGTGAAATATTTTAGCAGGAAGCTTCTAAAATCAGGATAGCAGACACTTTGCAGATGTGGAAAAGCAGGCATTGATGTTGTTTTGCAAAACAACATCATGTGATTAAACAGTTAAAATTCTAACAGTGCACTCACAAATGCCTGCAGAGACTAATTTATCTGTATATCTGCTTAGATTCCAGAGCAAGATAGATACAAATCCATCAGTGTTTGAATTTAATTATAGCTGAGGCAAACGTACTGTAGATTTCAGGTATGAAGCAGAAGGAAAAAAAGGATCCAACCAGGTAACATGTGACAAAATTTATGAGAATGACTCTCTAGCAGTAAGATATATACACTGGTGAGATGACATAAAAAGTAACCGTATTTTATTTGCTCTATTAACCCTTAATACCTGTTCCAGTGCTAGTTTCTTTGTAGTAATGGGTTATACTTTGGTACCTTGTAGCAGCAAATCCTGCTGTGCCACATCAGTAATCTAAGAGCCACCACTTACAGAACACATTGTCATAGATTCATTTCTGTAAAAGGAGCAGCTGCTCAAAAGTTTTATGCCACCCTCTGTCTACAGAGGATGGTGTTAGCCTGAATGCTACATGTGTGCTAGAATTCTCTCTAAACAACCCACACTTGGCAAATTTTATGTTGATACAGAATTGATTCAGTGGCTAAGACTCAAGATTCTTTTACTTATTTCTATGGGAATGAAATTCTGTCATATAATTTAATATCTTCTAATTATGGGATACAGGTAATTTTAAAATAAATCTTGATAAAGAAAAATATGCAAGTTCTTTATTGATGAAGTATCTTTGACTAGCCTGTTCATTCAAATTTCCCTGTAAACCAGAAAATGAATGTGTGTTAATAGTAAAAGGTAATAAAAGGGAACAGTGCTTTCTACTATGTAAGACACTCTCTGGGAAGTGGTACAGGTGGGCTGGCCAGAAGGATGTTAATCTGATTATTGTGAAAAGTGTAGAAGTTTGTTAGCGGGCCAAGTACTTTTTGAGCTCTTCAGAGAAGATACCTAACTGTGGTTTTGCTTATATGCCAAATACTCAGGAAGAGCTGAGGGAAATTATCCATACTGTTAAATTCCTTACATCATGTAAGTCATCTTATCATGCATTGATAGGCTGATTGATGCTCGGGTAGTGGAAGAGAAGGGACACAAATATATTGTGATTTGTGATGATCTGTTCAAGGCCAGGTTGGATGGGACTTCAAGGCCTGGTCTAGTGGGAGGTGTCCCTGCCCCTGGAAGTAAAGTGGAACTTGGTGATCTTTAAGGTCTCTTGCAACCCAGACCATTGTGTGATCAGGTACTGAGTTGTAATCTGCACACATTTCAACAAATGTGACCACTTGAATTTGGGTTGGTGCTTTTCAAGGCTTCATCTAAGAGTTCCAAAATGACATATGGTTAGTCCGTGGTAAAGATACAAACCTGTATTTTTTGCCAGCAGTTGCAGGAGGTAATCTGGCACTGGAGGTACTCTATCCAACTCTCCAACTCTGATTTTTTAAGTTTAAGTTAATGCTTTCCAAGATCAGGGTAACTTACATTGCTCACTACTTAGCTTTAAAATTAAATGATCTTCAGTTGTTTGACCTTCTGATATGTCTAATGTCTTCTCTTTTTGAAATACTGTGTATTTGTTACACCTCTTCTATCCTGTTACCTCTTTACTTTTCTCTAACCACTCTTGAAACAGCTTCTCTTCTCATGCACCTAGGATTTGGATATTGCATTCCTGCAAAGAATGATACATCATTTTTCATAATCCACTCCACCTACTCCCCACCTGCTCCATCTGTGTTGCTAAGGGATAGCATAAAGCTGTGCAAATGACTGACTATACGTTTGATCACAATTCCCTGAAAATAAAGACTACATTGAAATTTGTACATTTGTACATTGAAATGTTGCACATTTGGACTTTTAAAATAAGATTCAAATAAATTTCTAAATGAGGTGTCATCTATCATGAAATAGCTAAATTGTTGTTAGAAAATTTAAGATAACAAAGTTGGGGGAGTTCTTTAGCTCTTTTTGAAAAAAAAAATTAAAATTTGGGAAATTTAATATAGGAAAAAGTGTGCCTAACTTAGCCAGTGTTTGCCTTTTCCTTTTTTTTTTTGTCAGAAGACCTTGGTTATTAGTGTTAGTCTGCTGTGGTATAATTGGTTTGCAGTCCTTTCTCAGAGTGGTAGTGAATGGGTAGGTTTTTAACACTGAGGTTTTCTTCTCACTGCCACTTCATATTTTTGTTCAAATTCATATCAATGTGTTGTGGTAAACTGTAAAGTACAAGTAAAGAGTAAACTGTTGCAGGACATGTTAGAATTAGTTGGGTGCAGTATCAGTTTCCCACTTTCAGTGCTGATGCAGTTTCTTAGGACATTCATGTTCTCAAAACCTTGGTGAGAGACTTACTTGTATAACTGCAGCATAATTTTATGCTTCAAATAGTGGGATTAAAACAAATGCTTACTTTTTATGGTTTAGTTCAGAGAATTAGTTTTTATGTTTGTGTCCCTAATTGGAGCAAAGCTGGAGAAAATTGAGAGGGTTTTGGTGAAAATGAGAACTGTAGTGAGTTTGTGTGTGCATTAACAAATGGCTTTTGTATGGGAAGCATAATGCTGATG
The DNA here is from genome assembly GCA_024865655.1 of Emberiza elegans. Taxonomy (NCBI): domain Eukaryota; kingdom Metazoa; phylum Chordata; class Aves; order Passeriformes; family Fringillidae; genus Emberiza; species Emberiza elegans. The sequence goes on from JALJVW010000206.1 coordinate 75,810,061, forward strand.
AGTCTAGTTCATTTTCACCACAGGGAGGATAACAAAGGGATGATTTGCCCCATCTTTTCTTTAGCAGCTATGTGATAGCAGCCAACAAGAGAGTTGGGAATCTTTAAAATAAGAGCTGAGTGTATATGTGTGCTTGTCTGCTTCAGGTAAAGGTGAAAGTGAGCTGAGGTGTCCCTGGACAAGCAGCCTAATGCCATATGCTTACAGGCTTGGGCTAAAAAGGGATAAAAGAGAAACTGGAATAGAGCAGAAGGGAGGAATGGGGAGGTAGAATCTGTTCTCTATGAAGAAAAACCAGATGGATTGTTTCCTCTCTGGGAAACTTTTTGTAATGTAAGTTCTCCAAAGAGAATGAGCAACAAAAGCCTGTGCATTTTTGTCAGGCTGAGCACAGTATTTCTGCTGGGATGTATGACCTGAAACTCACAGGTTTTTGTGAGTCGTAATCTGCGATAATTTCAAGTTATATTTGCACTGAGCTGATTAGGACCTGTGGTTTTGTCATGATGCAACCTTGTAAGTGCTGACCCATGATGTAATTTAGGTATATGAGCTTTAGTTCCTGTGGTTGATGGACCTTTTTGTGAAAATCACTTGGAAAATGGAAGATTAAGAAAGATGAGCACCCATGTGGAGAGTGACATTCTTAGTCCTGTATGTTAAATCTCTTGTGTAGAATGTTCTGTGTGGCTGGAATGTGAAGGACTCACATAACCTGCGCTGTTTCCAGGTGATCTGTGTTGTGGCAAATGTGGTAGGACTTGTGCAAAACAGCTTTGTGTCCAACATGCATTTGTATTGCCTTCAGTGTCTGCTGGGTACATAACAGACCTGTTACTTAATAGACATTCTGTCTTGCCAGGTGTTCTAAATGCAGCAACAAATGTGTCACTGTTCCTTCTGCTTTTGTTAGTGCTGGTTTTGTCTTTCAGGTGTTGCAGTGTATGTGGGATATAGGGGATCTGATATGTAGACAAAATACAAGGATAAAATAAATAACAAGGTTTGTAGGTGTCACAGAATGTTTGTGAACTTAATGTAAATAAAGCACCTTTGGTATTTGAAGATGCTATGCATTAATTTGTAAGCTATAAATTAGAAACAAGACTGTTGGATTTTTTTTTCCTGATCAAAATGTAAATTTTTGCTTCTTTATGAAGACTTCAACATAGCTACTTATCAAAGCTTGTTTAATTTTGCATGCCTCCTTTTGGTAAATATGAAGAATTTATGCCCACTTGTGACTTCTGGAAGGTTATAGCAGCATTGCTGCATCTGCATTCAGCAATATATTTGTGCATTTATCAGTTAGATGTAATTGATGGTTGGCTTTCACAGGAGCATTTTTAAACTCCAGTGGCATTATTGTAAGGAAAAAGGTTTTCAGAAATGCTTAATCAAGGTGTTTATGCATTTTAATACATTTTTTCAACCATTTTTTTCAGCTGTGGAGCTTGTACTGAAATCATTGCAAGTTATATATCCTATTTATCTTTCTTTTTAGTAGTTGTTTCATTCTGGAAAGTGTGTGTAGAGAGTGTTGGATGAGGGACAGGATGTGATTGTCCATCTTGGTTTCCAGTTCCAGGTCTGTCCAAAAAGCTTGTGTGTTTCCACCCCCGGGCACCGGACAGACCTGTTCCAGCGAGACCCTCAGAACGTTCTGATCACGGATTTCTTCGGCAGCGTCAGGAAGGTGGAGATCACCACCGAGACACTTTCCCTGGACCGGGATGTGCCTGGCCTGGAAAGCAAGTAAGTGGGCATTATTTACACCTGATTTCTACAGCTTTGTGTCACAAAAACAAAGTAGTTGTTTAGCTGCCAAGGAAAAAGAACTCTGACTTCCTGTCATTTCTTACAAGGAATCAGGGAATTAATGTGGACCTCCTACTGTCATGAAGTTGTCAGATAAAAACTTTGTTTAGAAGTGCCCACTCATTTCCTGATGCTTGTAAATAAATGCTGCTTAAGACCAAGGTGTGGATGTCAACAACAACAGAAGTAGTTTGAGATTTTCTTCCTTCCTTAGCATTTCTTCTTTGGTGCTCAAATATTTTGTTACTGCAATTCCTGCTTGTGGTAGTTTGCCCCTCCCAGATAAACTCTGAGTATAAGCCATCAGGTTAGGTGTTTGATAACAATTAGCTTTTTAATAAATGCTTTATTTCAGTTCTCTGAATTCTCTGGCCTTTGACATTCTGTCCTGAGAATTTCTGTTCCTGAGATACAGAGATTCATTTGATTAAAATTACTGGTGCAAGTTCATTGATTGAAGTCATAACAAGGCTTCCATTACTTTGTGGATGAAGAAAGAAATGCATAAACTTCTTTGTATTTTTGGGATTCTGTTGCCACCTATTGGGAAGATGTAAAGGAAGATGTGCTTGTTTTGTGGGGTTTATTTAGCATTGTACTTCCATTTCTGTTGCATCTTTTGTGCTTGATGATACTGCCCTGTAGGAGGGGAAACAAAGAATTGAAATATTGTGTTATATCAGGGACGAAATACTTTTCAACACATAAATTTATGTAAATTCTTGTCTGCCTTGTTGTTTACTGCTGCTCAAGCCAGTGGATAGCAGTTTTATTTATTTTCAAGATAACAGTAAATCTAGTACTTGTCATTATAAATATCCTGCAAGCTTTAGTGTATTTCATATTTTACTTTCATATTGTATTTATATCTGGATCATATGCATTAGTACATACCATATAAATCTTAAGCTAGTTTTGTGATTCCTTAGTACAGAACAGTACTTAGTGGCATTAAATTGTTTTTTTCACTGAAGAATAAAAAAGCTCTTGGCAAGTAAAAGACTTTTGACATTGCTAGTCAAAAACTATGATGAAAACTCACCTGTGTGGGTTTCTAATTTGTGGCCAATTGAAAGGAGAAATAGATTTTGAAGGACTTTACTATTCTGAAACAGGAAATGACTGGCTGGAAATTTCAGCTTTTTTTGTGTGTGTGTGTGTTTGGTGTCAGTAATGGAGAGGTTTTTGGTGCCTGATGCTACTGCACTGCACACATGGAAGCATGTTGAGAAATGAATGTTCATGCACAGAGAGGAATGTTATCCTTGTGGAATGTTCTGATATTTAATGAAAGCTGTATTACGTTATCATGGCAATCCACTTAAGTCTGTGAAATTGGAAGGGGTGAAGACATGCTGGTTAAATGTCTGGTTTAATAGTTCTCCTTTATACAATTTTCTAAAAAAGTACTTACGTTCTCAGTGTCTTGTTACCATTTGGAAACAGTTTATAGACAGTATGTTTTTAATGGAGGAGAAAGTATGGAATTGGTTAAAAAAGTACTGAAAAATTGTAGTATAGTTCTAACAGACAGTGATATGGAGTGTTTAATAAATTCCTTAAGCAGAATTCTGAGGTCAGTACCTCTTGGTATGACTGCTCTCTTTAGCTACAAGAAATTTAAGAATTACAACAAATTACATCTTGAAGTGAATTTATTAAATGAAAATGTTAATGGCTTTTAAAAATGCAGTTGTGGAGCATCTGATCTACAAAAACTAGTTACTCTGTTTTTTTAAAAGAATGTTATGAACGTTACACATACCTGTTTCTGAGGATGTTGAGAAGGCAGAACACAAATTACATGATTTTTGAATAGGTGCTACCAGTAATTGTCCCAAAATAATGTAAGAATGACTCCTGAATGAAAGAATATGAGTGCTTATTCTTAACCATTTCAGTGTCAGTTAAACCATTCTGTGCCTTTTGGGAATGCAGTTGACACTCTGAGGTAAAACAGCTGGGGGAGGATGGGACTATCACAACCTGATTTATTCTTTTTTCTTTCATTGGGAGAGAACTCAAGCTTATTAAAAGTGAAATAATCATTCCAAAATAGTTATGACTAATCACTAGTCTTGTTCATGCTCAACATTGCTTTAAAAGCCCTGATGAAGCAGAAGAAAGTAATAGAGAATTGAACTTGAGCCCTTAAGAGTTTGTAAGATTTATTGACCAAGAGGTATCTGATAGATCACAAGTATATACTACTAGTACATCAAAATTTATGTTACATTGGTTACTGGATGTGAAGATGTTATTGGTTTAATATTTGATGAAGTCTCAAGGCTCCATTCCTTTATGAATAATGTCCTGTGTTTTATTCTTCCCTCAATGTTAGCTTGGTACCTTTTTCTTCTCCTTTTACATACGGGTGGCAGTAGAATGCTACAGAATGTTTGTGTTCCAGAGCACAACCAGAAAATGAAATCCGGCCCTCAGTTCTGACACAGTCTTAAGTAGTCTGTGTTAGATCTGATTTGTTTGTTTTAAAGCTGCAGGTGTCACAGGTGCAGATAAGGACATTAAAAGCCAAATGAACAAAAGAGGTAAACCACTGATTACACAGATTGTGGGTAAAGAAGATGCTGTCATGTGAGGCATGTAGCAGGATTGTACTGCTGGCAGACTGTTCAAGTTCTCATCTTGCCCACTGCTGTGACTTTGCCAAATCTTTTCAATAGAAGTTTGTTCTTTTGTTACACAATTGCTTAGCAATTACTTGGTTGTACAGCTCCGCTCCCCAGCCCAGCGTGAGCCGTAGCTGTGCAGCCAGATCAGAACTGGCAGCTTCACGTGGAGCTCGTGCCGTGACATTTGATGAGTGAGGCCTTTGAAGTTTCCTCTGGCTTGGGCTGAGACTCATACAGAGAACAACTACTAATTAACCAGAGAAGAGGCTTTCTTTCTAGCCACGTAGTGGTAGGTGAATATTTGCGAGTAAAAGCTTTAAAAAATAAAGAGAAGGTTCCTCTGCTGTTTCCTTTCTTCATAGCTGGTTCAGTCTAAGCTGTGCTCACTTCAAAGGGCTTGTTCTGCAGCTGCCTCAGTCCTGACAGGATCTGTAGCTGCCAATTTTTAGCAGAAAATCTGACAGTCTAGGGGTTCTGAGGCTTCAGATGGTTATGTTTTGTCTAAATCCCCATGCAAGTGCAAAAAGTCAGCATTAAGGAGTAGAAGAAATTCTGCTTCTTTGGAGGAGGAGCCTTGCAGGTTTTGGAAAATCCAATAAATTAGAAGCGTGTCTTTCAAACTTGGATTGTAACTCTACAGCCAGCTGGAACACTTTCTCCTTTTCAGTTCTTCTCATGAGGAAAAGACCTGTATCAGCAGAAAGTGTTGGTAAAAATTGGGATGAATATTTCCCTTGAGGGTAGTAAGGAGTGAATTAATGACAGCATCATATAAAACCATTGTAATTTCATTGCTTTTGAGAATTAGGCTTTGTATTTAATGCTTCTGTTATGAAGAATTGTGATTCTTCACTACTGGCAGTGACTGTTTTCCTAAAAATAAATAAATTGGTCACTTGTGTTAGGAGGGGTGCTTGTAACAGGCTAATTATGAGTAATTGGTACATTTGCAGAATATTACTAGCTAATGTTCTCTCAATATTTTTTGTGTGTGTGTGTGTGTTGGTGTCTCTTTCCGGTCCTTTCTTCTTTTCCACCACCCATTTTCAATTTGATGTGCTTAATAATTAAAGCTGCAGTTGTGTGGTCCTGAAGCCTTGGGGATCCACTCTATGAACCAATAGGTAATTTGTTTATTTGGCAAGTAGATGCTGCTCAGCTCAGAGGGGTTTCCTTAACTAAGAATGTCCGGGTTTGTTCCGAGATCCCCGTGACACAAATGTGTAGTTCTTTCACGTTTCATAAGTCACTTTTGGGACTGATTCTGCCAGCTCGCGCTGCCGGGCAGGTCCCGGCTCCTGCCGGGGGTCCCGCGCTCCGCGGGGCGGGCAGCGCCGGGCGGACCCGCGGCCGCTCCCGGCCGGCACCGGCAGGTGGCGCCATCGCGCCGGAGCGGGAGCGCGGCGGGCGGGGCTGGGACCGGGACCGGGACCGGGGCTGGCACAGTGACTGTAACCGGGACCGGGACCGTAACTGGGACCGGGGCTGGGACAGTGGCTGTAACCGGGACCGGGACCGTAACTGGGACCGGGGCTGGGACAGTGACTGTAACCGGGACCGGGACCGTAACTGGGACCGGGACTGGGACAGTGACTGGGACCGGGACCGGGACCGTAACTGGGACCGGGACCGGGACAGTGACCAGGACCGGGAGGGACAGTGACCGTAACTGGGACCGGGGCTGGGACAGTGACTGTAACCGGGACCGGGGCTGGGACAGTGACTGTAACCGGGACCGGGACCGTAACTGGGACCGGGGCTGGGACAGTGACTGTAACCGGGACAGTGACCGTAACTGGGACCGGGGCTGGGACAGTGACTGTAACCAGGACCGGGACCGTAACTGGGACCGGGGCTGGGACAGTGACTGTAACAGTGACAGTGACCGGGACCGGGGCTGGGGGACTGGGTGACAGGGACCGGGACGGGGGACCAGGACCGTAATCATGACCAGGGACCGGGGCTGGGACAGTGACTGTGACAGTGACCGGGACCAGGACAGTGACCAGTGACAGTGGGACCGGGGCTGGGACAGTGACTGTAACCAGGACCGGGACCGTAACTGGGACCAGGGCTGGAATAGTGACTGTAACAGTGACAGTGACCGGGACCGGGGCTGGGACAGTGACAGTGACCGGGACCGGGACCGTAACTGGGACCGGGGCTGGGACACTGACTGTAATCATGACCAGGGCTGGGACAGTGACTGTAACAGTGACAGGGACCGGGACCGGGGCTGGGACAGTGACTGTAATCATGACCAGGGCTGGGACCGGACCGGCCCCGCCGTGCCCGCCCCACGCCCCGCTCTGCGGGATCCCTTCGGAATCAGGCGGGCGTGGAAACCGGGAGTTCCCCTTGGTCCTTGTTCGGTGGAAATTCAACGGGATAATAGGAGGCTTTTTATCTTATTTTCCTACTGTCCCAACCTGACAGAGATGTAACGTGTTTCAGTTTCAGAGTAATGTAAAAATAGAGAAAACCCTCAGAATTTAGTAGGTCTCTACGCAGCAGAATTGAATTCTCAGTGGGAATAAGAAGCTGCTGTTCTTTCTAAGACCACAAACATCTTCAGATGGGTTTTGTAATTTTTCCCATGAGGAACAATAATCAGTTACACACGTACTGTATTTTCTCTAATGTCTTACAGATTTATTCTGTTCTAGTGGTAAGTTTGGATTTTTTAATCCATGTGCTTTCTAATAGCCTACAAGTAATCAAAGAAGATTGGTGAGCCAATACTTGCTGTTAATTATTATTGCTGGATTTCCTAAAGTATTTTGTGAATATATTTGGGGTTTCTTTGCTTGCATAAAGATAGGTCAATATATACATAGACATATATACACACTCCCATACCTACTAGTGTAAAAGAACTTTTCAAGATAGTTCAAGTGAAATTATTATGAAGACTGTAGAAGGAAAAATTACATAGGAGGGCACAATCTCACTAATATAAAGTTGGTTTAAAATAAATAAGGATGACTGACAATATCGAAAGGAACTGCAAGCTTAAATTGTGTTGGGAAGATTTTAAATCCACTAAAGTGCTATGCTTGGTAATTACAGTCCCTGTTTAGCAAAGTATTTTAAAAAGCAGCTTTGAACAATTTATTTTTTGTTCCTTTGAAAGGATTTTTGACCATGCATTTTGACAGATATTGGGGTTTTTTTTGGTAATAAAAAAAAAGTTTTGTTTCAAAACTATAGCTCTTGACTCAGAGTTTCTTTGGTGATTTTCCCCCCTTCTTCCAAATTTTTGTTGTGTGTGTGACCCTCCATTTTTTCTATAAGAAACCTTCAACTGTTGTGCTTCTATCATTTCACATTTTCAGTACAATACTGCTTTGTTGAACCTGTATATGGTTAGTTAGTTCTAGGTATAATTTTAATAGGCAAAGAAACCTCTTGGTCTGTAGAGGTACCACGAAGCACATCCAAATCAATGGCAGTATTTTATTTGATTCAGCTTTTGAATCAAGTTCAGTACCTTTACTTTCTTCACAAGAGACTTTGATATCCCAGTTGACTTGGGCACATATAGTGTTAGGCAGTCTAAAATTGTTGCATGGCAGATTTAATAGGAGAACTTAAGTATATCTAGTAGATTTTAACATCATCTAGACAGCGTGAGAATATCTAGATATCAGAGGATATTTCATGTAGGGTTTTTATTTTGTTTTCCTTTATCCACTCCTTTTTATACCTTTCCTATGTAAAATTCTTGTTTTGTTTCATTATTTCTTCTTCATTTCTTGTCCCTGTGTGATCTTTACCTGCTATTATTTTTGCAGTTGAGCAGGCTGCTTTATAATTGCAGTCTCCTGAAGTGCTTGTTATTCTTTCTAGTGCTATTTATATGGAGGTCCTGGCTTGATCTTCTTGCTTTGCTGCCCAGGTGCTAAATAAAAATTAATGTCTGTTCCTAGTGGTATTTCTGTAGCTGTGTGCTCTTATGTTGCTGCTGAAGAAGACCATGAAAACAGCTGTAGTATTTGGCCTAAGTCTGACCAGAAAATAATTTAATGTAATTTTGGCATGTTTTCAGCACTGTGAGATAACATGGGAATTTCAATAAAACTGCATTACTGTTATTTGCTTCCTGTCAGAAGTACCAGAGCTGCCAGTGATGTTTGTTAGGATACCCTTTTTGTTCGATTTCTATCAGAGTGGAAAAACAGGGGTGAAGAGAAGCAGGCACCTGGAAGCAGTGACTGTGAAACTCTTGGGTCCTTGGAATGTAGAGGCCAAGCTCACATCAACATTTGTTATGCCCTAGAAATGAATCTGTGCACATAACTATTAAATTTCCAAGGCTCAAGCAGCATTACTGCTTTTTAAAAATATGGTATTAAGCCTTATGCAAATGATTTCAGTCTTTGCTGGTTTTCATATTGTCAGAAAGCTTACCCTTGATTTTTTTGAGCACCTGAGGGATGACCTTCTGGATGGTCAGAAATTTTTGCCTCTGAAAATTCATGTCTTGCCCAAAACTGTGGAAGGAAAGGGGCTGTGGAGGGAAGTGCATTTGCAATGTATTTATATAACAGTGGTTAAAATACCATAAACTGATCTTGGTCTACACCTTCCGGCCCTCTCAATAGGAGGGACCTTTCTCAAGTCAGGCATTTGCTGGACCAGAGCTCTCATCTCTTACACTGATTACTGAAATGCAAGTCCCTGAAGCCCTGTTGCTGGTCTTGGTGAGCTGCACGACGTCTGGAAGACTGAGATGTGTCCCTGCTTGTTTCTGAAGGCTCTGCTACACTGAGGTTATGCTGCTCAGTGGGCACACTGAGAGACCTAGTTCTGTAGCAAAGAGTGAAATGTAAGTTGTGAAAGAAGAGCTGAACTCCAAAAAAAACCAACATTGCATTATTGCCAGGCATGTCTTTTGTATCCAGCTAGGTCTTTGAATAGACCAGTGCAAATTTCTGATATCAGGGGAGCAAGAAAGTCACAATTGCATCAAAGGATGGAATGAAAACTAGAGGTGATTACAAAGGGTGATTCTGATCACATAAAGCACTGGATTTACAGGTGGCTTGCTGAGCACTGTTTAGTATTACTTTATAAAATGAGATTGTTTTATGTGTTTTGTCAAGAGTATCAGAAATCTATAGAAACAGATGCTGAATACATCTACTGAAGTGCCCAAACTACTGTTAAGATTATTTTATAAAATTTGTAGGATGGCAAAATATTAACTTTGAGGTGAGATTGATCTTTCAGGATAAGATAGTAATACTGTAAACAAAGAATTTACTGCAAAATGGGATTTATTCAGCATTTTTGCAGGCAGAAGACTGCATGGAGAGTTTGTTACTGGTAAATAGCAGGAGAAACAAACAAGAAGTAATGGAGTACAATAAAGTCTTCTGTATCCCCTGAAGTGGAACGAGAAAAGAAAGGATGAAAGCAGAATATCTAGGGGACTGGAGAATACCTGTTCAGGGGTTAGATATATTGTATCTTTTGAATCCTAGTAAACTTAATTAGTTTGGCTCCAGTTTACTATTTGGACATTCCTGGAATGGCAACTGTGGATGCTCAGCTTCTACAGAATGGTGACAGCCAACCTCTGCTCTGCCAGTTAAACTGGGCACAAATTTATATGATATTGAAAAAGAACTGAAAAGGTTGAAGCCCCCTTAGTCATCTGTCTAGAGATCAGAGCTAATTTGGAACATAAAGACAGGCAGGATTTCTCTTTCACAAAATGAACTGGGAGTTGCTACTCTGTGTGTAAGTGTGAAGATGTGTTCATATTCTCTAATGTAGCACCAGCATTTATTGCAAACTGAAATGACTATATTTTTATCTAATCAAAATATCTATGTGTTTCTTATGGGTGCAGGAATGGTTCAAATCAGTGGGCTCCCAAAATATCTAGATTGAAACCAAGAGATTGTTTAGGGAATTTTCACTTTGTACATACAACATGAAATTAGTGAGAGCACTGCATTTCTTGAGCAGCATTTTGGTGACAGGCAGGAATGAGAATTTAGAAGCAAGTTTGGAGAGGGAGAATGTGTCTTCTTCCCACCCCACCAAGTGTTGAGACAAGAATAGTTCAGTCCACTAGTTCCCAAGAGAAGGCAAGACCACAGTGGAAGCTAAAGTCTCCTTGCCTGCAGGGAAGGAAAGAGTAATTGTTGAGCATTGGTATTCAAAGTTGCTTTAGCATAAATTCCTTGAATTATATGATAGACGTTTTAAATTTCTCTTCCTACTAGTTAAAAAAAGTTGCTGAAGTGTAGCTGATATACCAGTTTACTCTACTACTATGGGAATGGTTAATCAGAAACTGGAAACAATTAAAAATGTTGCACCTTCCTCCTGCCTTCTGTTGCTGGATTTTAATTTTACAGTGTTACTTTCTGTGTAATTCTCTGTGTAATTGCTGTGTGAAAAACATACAAAAAAAACCCCATTTCTGGAGGGACCAGATGCAGAGGAAGAGACTGAATAATACTGGTATATTGGTACCATTTTAGACACTGATTGAAGGATAAGGAAAAGCTCTGCTAATCTTTCGGATTAATCTTCAACAGATGATAATCTTTAAATTGATGTTATGCTTTCATTCTTTCTATGTTTCCTATCTCAATATTTTTAAAATGTTCATTAGACTGTTGGGTTTTCAGCAGTCAGTGATAAATGACAGATGCTTGGATTCATAAAGATTCAGAATGTAGATGGTGCTTTGTAGAAGTGAGTTCTCTCTTATTCTGAAAATGTTTGAATTCATATTTAACATCAAGAATCTGAGTACCCTCATCAAGTTAACCATTACTGAAAGTGGGTTTGCTGTCCTGGGATACTGAATGTTCTTAAGCCAAAGCTGGGTGCCTTTATCCTGATTGGGAAAGCCAAGGTGGCTGTCAGAGCAGGCCCTGAGCTGCCTCTCCCAGATGCTGTGGCTGCACCGTAGCAGTTCCCAGGCGCCCCTTGCACTCTGCTGCCGTGGCAGTTCTGCTGCCTCGCTGGGAGGGGAAGGGGCTGCACTGCAAGGAGAGAGCAGCTGCTCTGTGTGCTCCTCTGGGAGGGCTCTGTGGCAGCGGGGCAGAGCTGGGCTGTGGTTGGGCTGTCCTGCTGAACCAGCACCGCTCGCTGTGCAGTTTGCTCACACCCCACCTGCGCTCTCAGAGGGATGGGAGCCTGGGGCTGCCTGGTGCCAAGATGTTCTTCCCGTGGCTGCCTTCCTGGAACTGCAGTCCAGGGCCACTGTTCTGATGGCAGAAGCTTTCCAGAATTGGGGCCAAATCTGGCTTGCAGATTATCCATCTGAATTTCCTCCCAAGCTGCACAGCACACTGAAGGATAGGAATGGTTAGATCTTCTATGCCACCAGAAAGTGTACCTAAGTGTAAACTGTGAAAGGAGTAGATAAGAGTATGTTTTTCCTCTTGTTCCACAAGAGTTATTTAAACTTGGCAGGTGGAGCAGTGCAGATAATATTATAGTTGTTTTAAATAATCTGAGTGAGCTAAAAATCAGAAAGGGTTACTTGTGTTCCTAGATGATTCTTGGTCCTGTGTTATCTGCAAGTGAGACAAGTTACCATAGACAAGCTCTAAAATTTCAGTAGTATTTTTGTGTTTGAAATAGTAGGACAAAAGTTACACCTCTGAATAGTTAACAATTTATAACTCTTTTTATTTTGGGAGAATATAGTGAACCCTGTAGTTGCTCCTAGGTTTATCTCAACTTAACTGTAACATAATATTTAAGCTTCATAGTTCCCCACTGGCTGGTTTTTTTTTTTTTCTGTTGGTTATTTAAGAGTTTGAACCATGACTTCCTGCTAGAATAAAATAGGAATGAAGACTTCTTGCTGTAGGTCTAAATTTTAGCTGGGGAATTGGAGCAGAACAGCCACTAAGTGAAACTGCTCTAAATCTCAGCCATAGAGGACGTAACCTCTGTTTCTTCCTCAGCTGTCAAATAGAGTGCCCTAGTTCCTTTTTCCTTTGTGTGTGGTTTCCCTCTGATATAGTTTTTACTAACAGGTACTTTATTACAAAATATTCTGAGCTGACTTCTATCTTATTAGATGCTTATGGATGTCTCCATAAAAATATATGGCATATCTGTAAAATGGATAAATCTGCACTCTGCTGTAATGTTTTAAAACTGGAAACTGTGTGCACACAAAAAATGTGGTTAGATAGAAAATTGTCCTTAAATCAGAATATTTCTATGTGGTTTGCAAATCTAATGGCACACTGAAAAATATTAGGCTCTTTATTAATCTGTGGGTTATAAAGTAATTTAGGAAGGACAAGAGAAGATATTAGTTAGCTGTGGCAGGGAGACTTCTCATGACTCAAAGATGGTTTACATCAGTCACTCTAAATATTTTATAGTAATAATGGTTGTATTGATGTGATATGTCTGTTCAGTTACTAACGAGCAGCTGTGTCATGAAAACAGCTTCTCCAGTTGTCATTCTTGGGAATGCTTCCAGCAACACTGGAAGCTGTGGAAAGGTCATGGATGAGGACACATTTCCAGTTGGTGGTGGACTGTGGGAGAAAAAAAAGTAGTTTTTCTATGTAGCTGTACATATTCTGCAAACAGAGGGATTCCATTCTAGTCACAAAATTCTTATTATATTGCACTATTGAGGTTTTGTGCAAACATAATTATTTCTTTAACACTATGGGAGAGTATGCATCAGCCAGTTTGTAATTCTGTGCCATATTATGACTGTTCTTAAATTCAGATAATAGTAAATATAAAACATTTAAAATTACAGTGCAGTTCTTAAAAGATTATCATTATCACTGCATTGAATTTTGTGTACATTCATGTGAGTTTTATGGATGAAAATAATAGATGCAAGAGATGTCTTAGAATAATAGTGATTAGTAGTTTGATGTGGTATTTATTTATGGTCGTACATCGCCGAGGAGGTATTTAGTTGAGTTTTTAGATAGCCTAGGTAGTTGTTTCTAACTCTTTCTTTCTGCTTTCTCTGGATGTAAAATGAAGTCCATTATGAGATAGATTGAGGCTGGAAAGAAAAAGTGGGGGGCGGGAAGCTCATTTTACATCTTGGTAATTATATCATAAAATGCAGCTATGGAAGAGACCTAATTGCTGTGTGACTATTGCCTGTATCTTGCTGTGAGCATGAGAGAAAGCTGTAAAAATTGTGGCTGGTACAAATACCATTGGAAAGGAGATCCCACCTACTGAGAAAATCCAACCATCTTTAATGTACCAAATGAATATGCAACCTGCACGTGGTAACAAACTCAAGTCTCAGTAAAACTAGGGTAATGCAAATTGAAACAGGGAATAATTAATGTATTAATGCCTTTTATGCCTACTGTGCTCATCTAGTAATCAGATTATTTTGTTAAAGGTAATTAGAATTGTAAAAAGAAGAATTATGTAATAAAGCTAACTTCACCAGAAATTTGAATAGAAACAAATTTGCTGAAATGAAGTGAAGCAAATTGTAGATTATTTATTTTCACCTGTCCTTGTAAAATAGAAGTGTAATTTTTAGATATGCTTCTTACATATGGAATTGAAAAAAGTTACTAGGAGAGGAGGGAATCAGGAAATCAATATAATCAGAAATAGAGCAACATGCATGTTATTCATCTACTAAAAAAAAAATAGTGTGTTTCTGATTATAAAACCTGAAATTAAGGCAAATTTCCATAATCATAATAAAAGACAAAAGGTGAATTATAACTGTTGAGGCAAATGGATATTGAATGCAACCCATCCTCAAGGAAAGTAATACAAAATCATTTTCAGAGTTGAATTCTGTGGAGCAGTAATTTTCTTAGCTTGTAAAGCCTTTTTGTTTTTGCTCATGTTTTTGATACTGCTTAAGAAAATGACACCATTAAAGGTAATTAATTTTAGCAAGGGTTATTTCAATAGCACACTCTGCTGAACTGGATCAAACTGTCTCCAGCACAGCCCTGCCTGTAAACATTACAAGTCAGAGGCCAGGTTCAGGTAATTATCTTGGAGTAGAAGTTTTGGTCAGTAATGCTACTTTTGGACCTTGTTTAGTGAGTGAAATAGTTAATCTCTTTGTTGCCCAAAGTTTGGTGTGGATTTATTTTTTTGAATGTTCAGTCCTGTATGTTCATTTAATTTTGTGTCATTTAATCAGCTCAGTCTGATTGAATGGCTGTGTGTGTTACCTTTGGTGAGTAAGGTGGTAAGTTCTCCTGAAAGGTTATTCCTGTCTGGAGCAGAAAAAGATAACCTTGTCCTGTAGAAAATATCAAGAGTGCATCTCCTTTGCATTAATAAAAGGAAAGCAAACCTTTAAGACCAAATCCACATTGAAAAATTTAGCCCTAAAGTTAAATATTCTTGGAAAAATAGATTTAAACTAGAATCTTAGGGAAGACTATTTGAAATGGCTCAAACCTTTGCATATATGTCATCTATTTGTTGGCATATGGAGTTTGTTTCCTGTAGGTTGCAGATTAACTTGGTAACAGACTGTGTGCTGATCTTAAGAAATACTGGATTAAAGTGGCCAGAAGTACTTTTTTCTGTGACAGGAAGATTTGGACTGGTGTTAATCCATAGTGGTAATGCAGTAAATAACACAGTTCTCATTTAGTTTAGTTGTGTTCTTCTTAGTCTGTGGAAACAGCAGTGATTACTTTTCTTTCAAAAAGTTTTCCACAAAGTCTTCTGTTCCTCAAGCATTGCTATTTTTAAAAATTGGCTTTATCTTTTACCTGCACAATATGCAGGTAAAAAAAAAAGGAAGAAAGAAATGTACTCAGACATTTAAAAACAAACAAACCAACCCTCTAAAAACTCCCACTTTAATTGCTAGTTTTCAGAATTTAGCAAAACTTAGCATTTTTTCATTTGCTCTTGTGAAATACCCTCATCTGGTACAGTATCCAGCACCTTAGTCAAAGAACTATTGTTATAGAGCAGATAAGATTAAAAAAAAGTCATTGGGTTTGATGAAAACCTGCACGAACATTGAGGGGGAAAAAAGCCAAAGTTACCATGGCAACCACCAGTGCTTTAGAAAATAGCTGAGTAAAAAGAGCAGAAATGTAACAGAAAATATGAGGGCCATTTCATAAAGCATTAAAAATAAAAATGAAATTTAAGGCAAATATGATTACTGCTCAGCTTTTATCTCAGAAATCCCTGATAAGCAGCAGCTTGTCTTTATTTAAAAACAGGACCACTGTTGATAACGTTTTAGTGTTTAGCCCCATTAGACCCTCTTAAGGAGATATTTTTGTGAATTTAGTTTAAAATGATTGAAAGTTTTATGAGTTGTTGTTTGTTGGGGTTTTTTTTACCTTTTTTTTTCTCTGCAAATGGTTTTCTGAGCAACTGCAGTCTTAATCTGTGCAGAAGAGTGGGCTCTGAAAATGTCCTTTATGGTACAAACATGACCAAAAGTCCTATTAATAAATGTGGTCCCACAGTGACACTTCTGTGAGTTCTTCATGATCACATAGCGCTGCCCTTCAGGACAGGAGTAGCAAAGGCAGCTTTAAAATTCATGGACTAAAATTTCAGGAAGCAGCTACATTGATAAGTTTAGGGGTGTGAGCTGCCCATTCATAGCACCTTTACTTAAAATAACAGGTACAGTTTGTCACCCGTGCCTTTGTATCTGAACCAATAATCTGGTATCAGTGATTAACTTAAAGGCTGAGCTTTCATACTTCTTTTGTCTTTTTTGTCTTTCTGAATGGAGTCAGCATTCTGCAGTGCATTGGTATTGGGAAAGAAGTCTGGTGTTTTGCCTATATATTGCTTCATAGTTGTGCAGGATTTGATTTTATGTGGGTGAGCATCAAATGTTCATGGGATAAAATGGCAAGCATCTTTTCTTTCCCAATTACTATGTAGCTGTTGTCTTAAATTTGATCTTAGTCCTCATAGAGCAAAATGGCCCATGTTGGAACCATGACCAAATAAAAAAACTATGAAAAAAATCAGTTCAGTATTCTGTCCTGAAAAACTCCTTCATATGAGGATTTGAAACAATCTAAAAGTTTGAATATGAAAAGGAAAACAACAAACACTTTATCCTTTCTTTATAATACAGCCTGATTCAATTCTTGCCTTCTCTTCAAAGGACTGTTGTTGTGTGCTTGGCTGCAGCAGAGTTATCCTCTCCCATTGTTAGAAGATGATTCTGAGTAGTAGGAGATGGTACTTAACTGTCCTAGACAGAGCTGTAGCCTGGGGCTTTGCACACACTCACAGCAGTTCTTACTGGCATCTGTTTCTTTTGGAAAAAAAGGCATTGTTTCTGAACAAACAGATTTTGGTTATTTTATAAACCACTGTGAAACAAAAGTGTTTTCCTCTCCTCTGGTCTCATGTGGAAGTTTATAGAAGGCTAAAAAGTCTTGGATCATTCCCCAAAGTCTTCCTGTGCATCCAAATGAAACATTTGTGATAAGTTCCATATTGTAAAGTGGGTACAGCATTTTTTTCTCCTCTGCTGTTGTCAGAGTTACAAATACACATTTGTATGGAAGTGACCACTGAAACCGATTAAGTTGAAATCATGAAATTATGAATTTTGTTAAGAAAGAAAGGTGGTGTGAATTTCTGTAAATTCTTAAGGTCTCTTTGCAAAATTCACATGAAAGATCTAGAGACACTTTGGCACTGATCTCTTGTTTAGTTTCTTCATCTAAAACGTTGTGGTGCCTTTAAAGCATGACTTCTGCTCCAGATCAAATGCAACAGACTGCTTACTCCAGTATGTGAGTTCTTCCCTAGGAATAACCAGGAAAAGGGTGCATTCTGGACAAGATCATTTTAGTGTTTCAATACAAGCCTTACATGGCATATTTAGTTAATTCTTGTCTATTATCAGGTTGGGGTTTGGCCTGATAAATTTTTCCAGTGTGGCTGGACTTCATGTAGTAGTTTTGTGCTGGGGCAGAGGATTATAAAGCAGGCAGGTAATGAGCACAAACTGTGGTGGAACATCCTGGAGCCAGGACAGAGGCAGTGGAGGTGCTTGCTCTGCTGCAGCTGGGCAATGTCACGAGTAGTTGCTGCTGTCTGATGAGCCCTCCTTCCTGCAGGCAGAACCCTTTGCACTGTGTGCCTGCCTCCTCCAGGGGTTTGATTCAAAAGTCCTGCAGAAGTCTTCCAAATCTCAGTGTGCGGCCTTGTTACCACCTAACAATGTGTTCAGCCTCTGGAGTTAATGTGTGGTATGCTCTGACAAGGTACTGTTGACATGTACTTTGAATTTGAAACTCATAAACACCACTTTATGAAACAGTTTTCTGTGACATCTCTGCTAAGTTCCTGCAGAACTTAATACAAGGAAAATAGGTATTGTTGTCTTGCATTTGTTGTGCTGTGTTTTTACAGACGTGTGGAAACTTAGCAGTGTAGTGCTATTAGTGGGTTGTGGAGGCTTGAATCATTATGTTGTGAGAAAATGCAGTCTATCACTACCATCATGAGGTAGGAACACAACTGACTGACCTCTGACTATTTTGGTAGATGAAACTAAACCCCACTAGGTGGTGCAAGCAAATAAACCACCTTGCAAAATACTTGTCTCCAGATGAATAAATTCGGGGAAATGGTGTCTTTCACCAAATTAAAATATATTACTTGATTGTTTACTTGGGGTTTTTTTCATTTGTGGTTTTGTACAGTAGTTATTAAAATTTAATATTTAATGCTGTCTTATCCTGGTCTTTTCCACATAGCAGCCTTCCTATGAGCTGACTGAGGCATGTCCAAGCTTGGCATCTACTTAGAGTATTCCCGCTCAGGATCTCTCTTGTTGCAGTTTATCCTATGCAGTTTATCCGGTTGTTTCCCTTTGGGTTTGCTTACCTTTATAGCTCTACTGTGTACATACAGTCAAAACTATTTGTTTGTTCAAAGAAAAGATTTCAAACAGTAAGTTGCAGTAAGGTACTGTCAATTTACAGTGAAGTGAATAAGGTTCCAGTAGAAAATAATTTTGACATATCATGTATGTGGTTAGTCTGTAAGGTTTAATGTGTATGTCAAAGAGATCAGTAGTTCTATTATGTTTTATTTAGAAATAAACAGAAAACCACAAAACGAAATTCCATACCTTCATTGTACTTCTGAGGTGACTATAATATAACCTTACCAGTTCATATTGTGCTTGGCTATGCCATTGTCTTAAATTCAGTCTACATAACCTTTCAATATCCTCTGTTCTCCATCGAAAACACTTCTTGTGCAGTGGTGGTTTTCCTGAAGATGCAGTGGCCCATACATGGTCAACATATTTTTATAGCCATAACAAGAAACCTCACTTTCTTGAGATAAGTGGAAGACCCCAGGAATTTCTACCTGTGGAGAGCCATCAGCACTCTCATGTTCTTGTCAGTAATCATGTTTTAGCAGAGTTTGTATGGCTTCCCTGTAGACTGCAGGCTGCAGCTCTTGTGGGAAGGCAGCGGTGCTGAGCAGAGGCTGCCAGTGCTGAAGGGCAGGAGCTGCAGTCAGGGGTGCTGCAGGAGCTGCGGTCAGGGAGCGCTGCAGGAGCTGCAGTCAGGGGGCGCTGCAGGTGCTGCGGTCAGGGGGTGCTGCAGGAGCTGCAGTCAGGGAGCGCTGCAGGTGCTGCGGTCAGGGGGTGCTGCAGGAGCTGCAGTCAGGGAGCGCTGCAGGAGCTGCAGTCAGGGAGCGCTGCAGGAGCTGCAGTCAGGGGGCGCTGCAGGAGCTGCAGTCAGTGGGTGCTGCAGGAGCTGCGGTCAGGGGGCGCTGCAGGAGCTGCAGTCAGTGGGTGCTGCAGGAGCTGCAGTCAGGGGCGCTGCAGGAGCTGCAGTCAGGGGGCGCTGCAGGAGCTGCAGTCAGGGGGCGCTGCAGGAGCTGCGGTCAGTGGGTGCTGCAGGAGCTGCGGTCAGGGGCGCTGCAGGAGCTGCAGTCAGGGAATGCTGCAGGAGCTGCAGTCAGTGGGTGCTGCAGGAGCTGCGGTCAGGGGGCGCTGCAGGAGCTGCAGTCAGTGGGTGCTGCAGGAGCTGCGGTCAGGGAGCGCTGCAGGAGCTGCAGTCAGGGGGCACTGCAGGAGCTGCAGTCGGGGGCGCTGCAGGAGCTGCAGTCAGGGGGCGCTGCAGGAGCTGCAGTCAGGGAGTGCTGCAGGAGCTGCGGTCAGGGGGCGCCGCAGGTGCTGCAGTCAGGGGGTGCTGCAGTCAGGGGGCGCTGCAGGAGCTGCAGTCAGGGAGTGCTGCAGGAGCTGCGGTCAGGGGGCGCCGCAGGTGCTGCAGTCAGGGGGCGCTGCAGGGCTGCGGTCAGGGGGTGCAGGTGCTGCAGTCAAGGGCTGCAGTCAGGGGGCGCTGCAGGAGCTGCAGTCAGGGGGCGCCGCAGGTGCTGCAGTCAGGGGGCGCTGCAGGAGCTGCAGTCAGGGGGCGCTGCGGTCAGGGGGCGCCGCAGGTGCTGCGGTCAGGGGGTGCTGCAGGAGCTGCGGTCAGGGGGCGCCGCAGGAGCTGCGGTCAGGGGGCGCCGCAGGAGCTGCGGTCAGGGGGCGCTGCAGGAGCTGCGGTCAGGGGGCGCTGCAGGAGCTGCGGTCAGGGGGCGCTGCAGGAGCTGCAGTCAGGGGCGCTGCAGGAGCTGCGGTCAGGGGCGCTGCAGGAGCTGCAGTCAGTCAGTGCTGTTCCTGCTTGGCCACCAGCCCAGCAGAGCTGTCCCTTTCCTGCTGCCACCTGCCCTGGTGTCTGTGTGCCGGCCCGCGCCCGCCCCGGGAGCACAGCGCATCGCTCAGTGCTGCATCATCACCTTGCAGGGCAGGACTGGGGTGAGACACAGCTGCAGACACTGAGCAGCTCTCTAGTGAAAGTTCAGTGTATTACTGTGCAGTGTATTTACTGAAATGGAAATTTTTCATTTCAGAGTAACTTAGGTATTCATCAGCTGGGATGGGTGTTTGCCACATTCATCCCAGTGTTGACAAATGCAGGGTTTTGGGTTGGTGTTTTAATAGGGGTTTTGCTGGGTTTTTTGCTGGGTTTCCTTTTCTAGGAAATAAGACATTAAAGTATAAAAAGCTCATGCCCATGAAATCTCAGTTGACCAGCAGCCATAAAGAATATATGCACCAACCACAAACAGTCAACACATACTCTGAGTTTTGCAGTAAGATTCTGTTGTACTGTATAGCCTCTACAGAGTACACATAGAAAAATTGCAGCAGAGATACCAGTCTTAAAATGCAGAAAGAAAATATTTATTTCCTTAGTTTCCTTGGGCTGACGACCAGTGTACTCAATTGCCATCGTACACTTTTGGCTATTACTAACTCCAAACCCAGAGTTGAACTATATGGTGATGCAGGTAGAAAGGCCTTGTGGTATGTCTCTTAAAATACTTTGATACTCCTGCTGTACAAAAATCCAGTGCCAATGGTTTTGGTTACTTATATTGGAGTAGCGTGTGGGAGTGCCACTTAGGAGTGAGGATCCACTGTAGCTGAGCAATGAACATCTGCATATGCACACCTTAAACCATGGTGTTCTCATTCAGAGCACTCTAACAGTTTTGGTGACAGGTATATTGAACATTCATGAAAATGTGAGAGAAAATGGGTGATTTAAAAAGGAAGTTTGTTTTCCATGAAACACATAAAACATGAAGTTAAAAGGTGCAAGACAGAATGTAAACTCTTTACTAGATTTCATATATTTGATAATGTAGCATGTAAAATTCTTTAGAATGAAATATTTCGGCTCTGGCCTGGTTTTTACTTCTCTTAATTTGAAGGTTTTTCTTTAGCGTATTACTGTGTAATTGGAGTTGTTCCATTGTTTCTCTAACTGCTACTTATTCCATCTGAAGGTGTCAGAAGAGAAATCTGGCTTCATTATCTCTGCTAAATGAACTTTTAATTTTGCCTTAGTTTCAAAGTTCCCTTTTATGCATATGTGTCTACACGCACAGCAACACACACACACACACACACACACACACACACATATATATGTTTGGGATTGTGAAAGACCTTGCAAAAGCACTGGAGAGTTTGTTCTTCTACATAAGATGCACTGAGAGGCTGACATTCTAAAAGCTGAGTGACAGATTGGCATTATGATCTTTTCTGCTTTGTGCAGCCTCTTGGTGCTGGTATCTTCTGATAATATACATTTAACATTCAGATTACTGATGCAATGTTCTGTAGATTATAAATGTTTGCAGAAAATGACTTATAAATGATGGAAGAACAGACCATAAGAATGAGGTAAAGACTGAGATTAGGTTAAAAATACTAGGCCTCCAATCTTAGTTGAAGTTATAAATCATTTTTGTGTAAACCCTTGCATTTGTTCAAAAAGAAACAACATGGAATAATCCTCTGACAAAAGAGTGAACTTGGTGGGCTTTTTTTGTTTTATTTTTGGAAGTAAAGCCAGGTGAACCCATTTGTTGTATGTACTCCACTGTTGTAAGGCAGTCTTAGAAAGTCATGGTCACTTTAAGTTGGGGCATGAGTGAATACTGAAGGTTTAATTTTAAAAGTTTAAGTCCCATTTTCAAAAATAACTATTTAATACTAGTCTTCATTAGGCATTTTTGTTAGTGTAATAGTTCTACTAACATATTTTTACTGTCAGCTGGGTCCAGCCCATATAGGTGTTGTTGAAAAATGTGCTAATTAATTTTTTAGGAACTTACATTTCATAGAGGTAGCTTTTGCTTTATTGCATTATCAAGAAGGTCTTTGATGATTGCTTAAACATTGCTTAGCATTTACCATGCTGCAGAATTGATATGTAAATAAAGGCAAACTTTGTAAATAAATATTCCCTACTAAAACGGTTTTATCTCTTTACTCTTGCAGTAAGACAATTAAATCTGTACAGAGAATTCAAGGTAACTGAGAAGAAAGAAATGGGAGGGACATGCCTGTAGCCTTCGGAGCTGTTTGTGTTCCTGCTCTAGCAGGAACTCTCTTCTTGTCCCTGGGAGATGGCAGAGAGAAAGGGTGCTGATAGCCTGTGGCACGCTCTGAGCTACTGCATCTGTCCCTTCCCAGCAGGAGGGGTGAGGTAATCACAGATCTGGACTTGGCAGGTGTCTGAGATGCCAGATTTCATGTCAAGTATTTGGATTAGAAACCACCTGTGAATATTGGAAATTTGGCTTCTCCAGCCTATTGCTTGGCTTTGCAGCTAGGAATAACTTGCAAATCCAGATATATGTCTTGTGTAGGTATAGCTGACAGATACTGGAGTTAGTACAGCACTGAACTGAACTGAGCACAAGAGCATAAAGTCCCTCTTTCTGTCCCTCAGGCTCAAACCAAGTGGCTTGCCTGGATAGGCAGGGGAGTTCCCAAGTTTGTGTGCCTGTTGGGAGGCTGGCAAGTGGCATGCCATGTGCTTGACCCAGGATAAGTCTGATTTGCTGCTTCTGCTTTTGTTCCTGAGACTACTTAAATTGTATGGGCTTACAGACTATAAATTTTGTAAAGTACTGAACTTCATATAGAACATTCTGGTTAGCATACAGTAGTCTGTGGTGGACCGGAGACAAGTCCTTTTTGGTTCTAATACTGTGAAAAAAGTGAGGACAGAAAGGCAGACCATAAAATACTAACATGAAGAAAAAGGATGACTGCTTTAAGGAATCAAACATTAATAGATTCTTTGTTCAACATCAGCAGATTCAGTAACCTGCAGTACCTTGGCCTCAGAGAATATAATGTCTAAGTGTTTGTATTTGAACTGGAGGTTTCATCTGCCATTAACAAGAACAAACAAACCAGAATGCAGACAAAAGTAGGGCACAAGTCATCTATAAATAAAAGAAAATCATGGTCCCAGAGATGATAAAAAGACTGATAAAAAGCTTAAGAGCTACATACATTCTATGCAGCTTTCCATGAAGCAAAGCCCTTTTAAAGTGGTTAGCAATATATTGTTACATAGGTACATGCATTGACAGGAGAATAAAGCATTTATTGCTGGCTGACTGGAGTGCTGCTCAATTCTGTCTGCTGTGGCCACTCTTAGAACCCTTAGAGTTGGCTGCAGAGAAGAACAGCACTGGTGAAAAAGGGGAAAACAGTTGATTAAATTTTGTACTGTAGTGTTCTGCAATTCTTGGTGTATCTTGGTTGTCTGCATTATGGAAATGTGTTACTGACCACGTTTGTAGCAAAAAGATCAAAAGCAACGTCTAGTATTCAGGAGAGACATGATTGCACAGTAAACCATTTCTCAGACACCCAAAACTGTAATTTTTATGATTAATTTCCTGAGCACCTAGGGTGTAGCATGTTTCAAGAAAATCTGGCTCTATGACTGGTACCAGTGTATGCTCCTTTATACTCTTGTAGACAGAAGTACAGTTGGTGCCTTCCCTGGTAACATCCTATCCACAGGGGCTGGGATCTGGCAGGAGCATCAGCAGCCCTGCTGTGAAGGACCTGGAGGTGCTGATGGGCCCCAGTGCCATCACCATCAATAAAAGGACAAGCTGCCTTCTGAGCTCCGTGAGGAGTTGTCTGATTGTCAAGTTGGGTAATACTGTTACAATTTCTCTTTGGTACTGCTGAAGCCCAGCCTGAAACTCTGTGTGGCATTTGGCCTTCCCCTTCAATAAAGATTTTGAGTTGTCAAGATGGTCAAGGCTGAGGGCACACATCCTGTGAAAGAGCTGCTTGAGAGATTTGGGCTTGCTTGCCCTTAAAAGGCAGAAATGTAATAGCAGACTACAGCTGTTTGGAGTGCAATCACAGAGGTGGTTAAGGTAAACTCTTCTTGTGTACCAAGAGTCATTGGCTGTAGGTTGTGGCTTGGGAGGTTCTGGTTGTGCATGGGGAGAAATGTTTGCAAAGAAGGGTGAGTTAGAACAGAGAGGTTGTGGAGGTTGTGAAGATTCAGGTGGGCAAAGCTGTGGCTGACCTGACCTCATGTTGGGAGGCTGAACTGGATGGTCTCTGAAAGTACCTTAGAAACAAGACTTCTGTAATTCTGTGTGGTTACCTCCTTTGATGGACTGGAGTAAAGGGTCAAAAAAGAAAAATAGGAAGCTTGAAATGAAGGGGGTAAGGTAAAAGGTCTGAGGATGGTTTTTGGCAGAGATGAGGCAGAGAACAATGCTACTTTGACAGATTTGTGTACTGAACTAAGCAGTCTCATGAGAAATTATAGCTGGATTTTACATTATGTGACTCTTGAACTGAAAAATAGAAATATATACTGTAGGTGTAGAAATATTGGGACTTTAAATATGGGTATTATGGGGTTTTTAGAAGGTGCTTGTTGAAAAGTGTAACTATAAACCAATACTGTTACATTGTTTAGTTTGAATATGTGCAGGAAGGAACAGTAGTATTAAACACAAAATCAACTTTGCTATAAAGACCAATTGGGGCCACTAAATAATGGAACTGCTATCCTGGCACGTTCCCAGGTTAATTCTTTGATTTAAAAACATCTTCCTACTGATATTCCTGACTTGCTGTGCACTGGCAGGTGGTGTTGAGTTGTTCTACATAAAGATCGGGTACTGTGGATAAACTTGCAGTTGTGAAAAATGAACAAGTGTGCTTTACCCAGCTGAAAGTATAATTCCAACATGTGCTGGTAGCAGTATTTAAACTGGGTGTGTGATGTGGTGGCATGGGAGGATTTGGACTTTGTTCTTTGAGATTACTGTGAAATTCAGTCATAGGTTTCCAGACACAGAGCGATAATTAATAACCTGTGTGGTTTTTAACCACTCTTGGAAACATTTCCCATGCAATTAGGAGGGAATGGATTCAAGGGGCAGATTTGCAGCCCTGGTTCTTAAGGACAACACATACACACCTCAGACTGGATCAAACATTTGCTCAGTGAGGTGGGCAGTGTTCTCTTTTGACTGGTTTGAAGCACCAGTAGAAGCTCCTCTGATGTTGGTGAACTTGTCTTTATAAACATGGCCCAAGTTTGAGAAATTTGACATTTGTGTTCTTTTTTTTGCCCCACAAAACCTGCCTGTTGTGAGAATGAATTAACATTAAGCCATGAGCACTTACTTTTAGCTGTGGACTCAAATGGTGATTTTCAGTGATACAGGAGAGACTTAGTGAGTCTTTTTATCTCCAACTTTTGATTAGCATTTTGTGCTTCAGCAGCATCATCGTGTGGAAGTTTTAAATTAATTCAAAAGAGATTTTCTAATTTACCTAAAATGTGGAATAGTTGAGATAACAAAATGAAGCCCTGTAGGTCATGTGGTTTCCAGTAGCAGGAAAGTCAGTTCTGCTTACTTAAGCTAATATTCTTTTTAATTCCTTCCCTCTGTCTTGCCTCAGAATAAAAATAGGAGCAGGCAGAACAGAGAATCCCTTCAGCAACATTTTTTGGCAAAAGTCATTGGCTAGAAAAGAGGAGAGAGACAATACTGGTCAGCCTGTGTTAAAACACTATAGATTTCTATTACCTCTTTTTGGGATCTTAAAATGGCTAAGAATATGTGGCTTGACAAAGGTTAATCACCTGAAATTCTTCACATAGGAAATTGTGTGGATCACAGAAAGACAGAGGAAACATTTGTTGCAGTCAATTTTTATTCAGTTTATGAACTCATGTCTGGCAGACTCTGGGAACACCAGCAGACCTTTTTGTGATCAGGTCCAAGAGAAAGTGCTGTGGATTCACAAACTTCAGGTATTTTTTAAACTCCAGAAATAAGTATGTCTGACTAATTTGGGTCAAAATCTTTCACATTTATTTGAAAAGAAATGAGCAGATTACAGAAAGTGTTTTGCATTTCTGAACGGCAAGATGTTTTTTTACTTTATTCCACAGGAAATCTCTCTGTAAAAGCCGGCAAGCTGAGGTGGTTAATTTTACTTCACAATGCAAGTCAGTAGCATCCTTCTTCAAAAAATTATAAAACTGATTTTGTCTAACACTGATTTAGTTTTTCATCACATCAAAGATATTTTCACTGTCAATTT
Organism: Emberiza elegans; assembly: GCA_024865655.1. Lineage (NCBI taxonomy): Eukaryota > Metazoa > Chordata > Aves > Passeriformes > Fringillidae > Emberiza > Emberiza elegans. The sequence continues at coordinate 75,836,437 of JALJVW010000206.1, forward strand.
ATTTTTTCCTTTATATTCTGTTGTTCATTCTTGTGCAATCTTCCTTTGAAGCTGTCTTTGATAGTCTGCCATCTGCAAGCATTACTGAGTGGAAGTCACAGCATTTGTGGAAGAGAATCTTGGCTGTGCCTGTGAAATGCCTGAACATTTGCACCACAGCTCCCTCCTCTCCTCATCTTTGGATGTGCAGCAGTGGTTTTCCCACCCAAATGTGTTCAGACTGCCCAGCAGTGAAGGGCACAGATGAGTGTTACTGTTGTGAGACAGCCCTGCAAGGTCCCCCAAGGCCAGCCTCTAGCTGCCCAGTGTTCCAAAGCCCAGGACTAGGGTGGTGAAGGAAGTTGTTTGCATTTTAGGTCTTTAGGGGGGGACATCCACACTGACCTGAGCAAAGGTTGCAGCAACAAAATGTACATTGAGCTTTGACCCTTTAACTAAAAACCTGTGCCAGGAAGGAGACATTGTGAGGAAATTCCCTGGAATGATGATGCTCTCAAGTATTTGCTTCTCTTCTTTGTGACTATCCATGTGGTAAACATTCATGTAGACAAATCTGGCATTCTCTTATAAAGATGAAAAAAGCATTGATGAGCACACTCTTGAGAGAAGAGCAGAGCTAAGCATGGCCTCACCTTTTCAAGCGCTGGTGTTTTCCATGTATCTTAGTGCTTCTGTTGTTTAAACATACCCAATTCTTAAATATGTATGAAGTTAGGATTTAACAGATAGATCAAGTACCTGGCATCAACCCAAGGTCTAATTCTTAATCTTCTGTACTATGGATATGGTAGATAAATTTCTCAATGGCCAATTTTAAAAACTATTCACTCAAACCCGACATAGCCCATTTCAGCCTCTCTTTAATAGGAAAGCTAATAACTTTTTCTGATGTGGTGCATAAAACTCTGGTATTTTGTTTTCTTTTTATTGCCAGATGCAAGTGTGTTCCTGTATTTACAGTCAATAAAGCTATCAGTGCTATACACAGGTTTAGATTAATAATTTCATCCTTTCAGTCTTGGGTATCAGGTTTAGGCACTGCTGTGTTATTTGCATCCCTCGGGCTCGTGCTGACTGTCCAAGCAGTTGCAATGTTTCTGCTCAGAGCTGCTTCTACAAGGAGCACAGCCCATTCCAGCATTTTCGTTCACATTATTCAGAAGTCATGTCTCAAACAAGCTAGGCAGCACTTGAGTAGTACAAATTGTGTCTGCAGAAAAAAAAGATGGTGATCCCCAAACCCCTTCTTCTCATGCATTTTTGTTTCTGATAGCCCTTTGCACCCTGTCCACACTCTGACTTCCAGTTTGGATAGCTTCAAAAGAGTTGATTCCTTATTAGGACTTACCATCAAAGAACAGGAATTTCAAAAGAGATGCAGTATTGCCTGTACATGGGTCATAGATCTGAAGTTCTGTGACCTTTCTGAGCCATCAAGTCTAGAGAACATATAAGAAGGAAGAAATATAGTCTTAGTCCTGCTGCCTGTTATATTAGTGAATGTTTATATTAACCCAGAGAGCCAGGTTTTATGTTACCTAGACTTTTCTGTCCCTTAAATGTCTTAACAGCCTGTTTCTGCCGTGAGCAAACCAGTGAGTGATCACATCTTGTACTTTCTTCCCCCCTGTATTTTTGTAATACTTGCAGAAGATTAAATACATCTCTGCCCTAAAGCCACTGCAGCTATTCTGTGTAGAAGACCATGGGCTGGGTTTGCACTGTGGGAGAATGTGCCACCTCCTCATGCTCGAATTTATTTTTCTTTAGCACACACTGTCTGTCTCCCTTAAGAGCTAGCATACAAATATAAATAGCAAATAAGATATTTCACCAAATATCTTGACACTTTTTACTGGATTTAGATTCACTTTCCACAGTTTCTGTTTCATGCTCACTTTCCTTCATCTAAGAGCAGTTGCAGTGGCAGTATAAAAATAGCTTTTAAATTGAATTTTTCAAGATCCTCCTCTTCTGCTATCTCTTACTGCTTCCCACTTCTCTTCTGATTTTACAATTCTTTCTACTCTTCTCCCTGAAAATCAAGATCTCCTTATGCTTTGCATTACCAGCTGTCAGGCATGATGCTGTATATGCTGATATGCCACTGTGTTAGCTTGCTTTGCCACTGTTGGCAGCACTCTGCTGTCATGCTCAATTGAGACAGAAAGGACTGTTTCTTACTGGAAAATTAATTCATGAAAAACTACCTTTGTTTCTGTAATATAATTGTTTTGAAATAAATTAAACATACAAAGAAAACTGTATTACAACAAATTAGTCCTTAATTTTATAAAGGTTTAAGTGTCAAATATGAATGAACTAAACACAATGAGGCCAACTAATTTAGTGAAATTACAGCCTCAAATTGCCACATGTGATTTGAAGACAAATTCCATCAGCTGAGATGGTTTTTGTATTTGGATTTTTTTCTGACATAACTAGTTCTGAGCAAAAGGGAATGCATCCCCAGGCCTCTGGAAATTATCTCTGGAGGGAGTAACCAATTTGCTTGTGTCCCTCTGTGAAAGGGAGAGACAAGGTCAGAAGAATTGTATTGGAGATGATCTTTATCCTGACATGTTCTCCTCCTCCACCCTGCAAAAGAGGAGGAAGTAGAACACCCTCTTCTGTGTTGACCTGTTTCTTCCCCCTAGGCCTTTCTATCCCTTATGCTTTTATGAACAGGACTGCCTTTTGCAGGTCATTCTGCCAGTTTAGGAGTGCTGGTGGGCTGCTGTTCCTAGGGCTAAAATGAAGGAGCAATTTTGCAGCAGGTTTCTTTATCTTGGGTACAGACTGCCATGATGGGCTTTCTTTGATCCATGGCAAAAGTGACCAAGGTAACCGAGCTGACCTCCTCACAGACTGGTGAGGCTGCAGCTGTGCTTGTGAGCCAGGCTGGCATCCTGTCCTGCAGCCACCTCAGTGTCATTGTCACTGTCAGTGTGGCCCCTGGCACCAGTGAGGCTCACCCCAGCTGGAGAATGGCCATGAGTGGTTCAAGGCTTAGCACCTGCCTGGAGCAGCCAGTTGGGGATGCAGCCCCTGCTTTGGAGGAGAGAATTCAGCCATTTGTGGGCTGTACCATGGGGTTTGGTCTTACTGGCCCTGAGCTGTCTCTGTTCTTACAGAAATGACTGGGTAAAAACACACCCTTTGTTCCCACTTGCAGGGGATTTTAGGCTTATCTGCAGGAGAGAAGAATCAAAAGTCTTTTGTAGACTTGACAGTGAGTACATCACTAAACACATATACAAAAAGTCCATTTTTTGCATCACAGCAAAAAATTTGAGAAAACAGTCCTGAACTTCTCTACTTCTCTTCCAAAACACCTGTGTGTGTTTAAACATTTTAGAGTGTGAGTATATAAATGTAGATGTTTATTTAAATACATTAGGATGTCCACCTACCTAATCTATATCTTATAATTTATTTGCATATAAAATGTAGTGTAGTTCAAGTGACTTGGTTTTTTTTCCAGAAGGAAAATTAGCAAAAAAATAAAATGTCTTTCTTGATGTTGAAAGGCTTCTATCAGTGTAATTTAAATTTAAATCTAATTACTTCAAAATGCATGTTTATACTACCTTCCCCTTCCTCTTTTTTTTTTTAGTTAAGCTTCCTAAGGCTTAAAATTATCTTGATAGTTTATCTTTTTTAATTCTTTTTAATTTGAAGGAAAGTCTTTTTTTTCTTGCAGTTGACAAGGAGTGTGTTTGACAATGCAAGGGAATGCTGATTTCATCTACAAAGAAAAACTGCCAAATGTACAAGGTCCTTGACACAACAGACAGACAAGCTCTTTTTTTTTTTGCATTTCTGCTAAAATTCATTTATAGTAATTTTAGCTGTTACTTTCAGCTTCAAGTATTTAATTTTGGGAATTGAGAACCTTTTTTTTTTGTTAATTTCCCCAGATTTGCAGTGTCCCTGTAAAAACTGGAGAGATAAGTATTCAAGATATTGATGAATATTGTGTTGTGTGTACAGTTGTTTCATATCTAGAACTATGACTAAAAAATGGGCTTAGGTAGCTGGTATCCATAAGTGAAGGTGTTGTGTCAGCTGACAGGCTCCCAGCAGAACAGAAGTAATCTCCAATTCACACTGACTGTGTTGTGTTTGCCAATCAGGACCAAGGACAGAAAGTAGGGAGGAATTGAGTGGAAAGATTCCTTCTGCATTCTGTGGTGGAGTTGCTGAGCCCCCTCTCAGCTCTGATGGTTGCACTGGACTACAACAGCAGTGTATTTCATGTTAGAAGTGTGAATTCATCATTGTCATAGTAATCCCAAAACTCTAAAAACCATATCAGTAAATGAGCTCTATCTGTAGACCAGCTTCAGCAGTTCAGAGCCTGCTTATTTAATTTGTCTTAAGCACATTAAACGGTTCTGGGCAGGCTGTCACTATGATCTTTGAAATATTGCTGTGTTTCTTTTGTTCTCTGCTTTTAAATTTCTTATACAGTGAGACTTTCATACTCTGTTCATTACAAATTTCTGGATATTCAGACTCTTATTTGAGCTTAAAGCCTTTCAAACCACAGCTGAAATTCAGTAGTGGGAAGGGGAAGAGCTGTGCACTTTGTCCTCCCTTTTTCTGCAGCCTGTTGATTCCCAGTGCAGACACTAAGCCTGGAGTTTCTGACTCTTACCTGGCAGCTGGTCTGCAGGCCAATTAACCCAACAGGTATGGATCCTTTTTTGACTAGAATAGGTATAAGGTTTGAGCCTGAAAAATAATGTCTTGACACAGTTTTTGTCTGAAAATAATTCTTCATCAGCTTAGAGAAGGGTCTTGTTTTTGTCAGGATCTTTTTTCCCCTTCACATCTTGTCATAGTGCTCAAATTCCTATATTCAGAACTCTTCAGAAAAATAGAGGAATGGCTGATGAAAAACTTGAGTGATACTTTGAAAATGTAACACATGCTGTGCAGCTCCAGTAGATGAAAGCAACATGGTTGAAGGGTTTAAAGCATGATTTCATATTAATCTACTATCATGTAAATATTCTTTTAAGACGCTGCTTATGGATTCCAATTTTTCAGCTGCAACCACAGTTATTCAAAGTTTAAAGGGTTAGGATATATATTCTTTGTGAAGTATTCACTCTTTTTTTTTCCACACTAGCTTTTTGGCTTTTTGATAACCAGGACTACACACTACTGTACTGGCAAATGCATGAATATTTGTGGTGTTGAACTTCTACCACATCTAACCACTGCTGTGCACTTGCAGCAAAAATGGGAAATGGTGAATAATCCCTCCTGCCTTTTGAGATGGTCATATTTGAATTATGTTGGCAGGATTGAGTGAAGAAGCTTGTATTGTTAACAGTGCTGAATCGGCTCTGTAAATGCATAAGACTTTTTTTCCATGGGGATTTCAATCCAGCTTTCACCAGTCCTTGTTCACCTAAAACAAAATGTAAAGGTTTTCTTAGGTTTCTGCTGCTAAATTTGTGCTTTGTGTCAGGGAAAAAAATGCACAGTGTTATGAACATTTTTGTTTACTATAAATTTGTTCTTTCACTCAACTTCATAAGAAATACATTCCATTATTGTCACAAAATACACTTCATCCTTAAGCAAAACAGTATCCTGAAATACTTAATTTCATTAATTTAATTCGGTAAACATTGTACTAACTTTGACACACATGAACTTTCTTTCTTCCTAGGTTTCCAGAGGAGGAGTTGGCAACAGAGCCACTAAAATATGCTGAACAACTTCCTGTAGCTCAGATAATACACCAGGTAAGTATTTCTATTTTAAAAATTCCTTTGAAAATAAAGAACATCTGTAATACTTAAACTGCTTTTCTAGGTCACACAGAATTAATGTCCTCATGCTGGAAGTATGTATAAACAAGATACTCTTGTTCAGATGACAACTATTAAATTATAAAAGTCGCATTCTGAACATGGCAACGAAAAGATGTTTGCTGTATGACATGGTTAACACTTCAGAGCTACTTGTTAAAGTTGTTGTGTGTCTGCTGATAGAAAAGAAAAAAAATCCATTAATTTCTCCAAATTTGCATCTTGACCTAAATCGTATTTCCTTCCTGAAAAAGCAGCCAAAGTGTGGAGTCATTATCGTGGAATAATTGTCATGATGAGTTGAGCAGGGAAAACAATCTTTCCTCCTAATACAATTCTGAATTAGCTATAGCAGTATCATCATGCTTTCTGCTTTGAACAGGGTTTTTTGTTTGCTTTTTGTTTTGCACAATTAAAAAAAAAGGTTTCTATTTTTCCTAGACTGTGCCTTCTAACTTTGTCTTTATTTAAATGCAACACTGTGCTCTTGATTTAAGTAAACAAATGAGGGATGATGTGGACATACAAGCTGGAATTGAAGTTTTTGTGGTAACATGTCTCCCCCAATTCATGGCAAGGAGGAAGAAGGGATCTTTTCTGTGCAGAAAATTCTATATTCCCTTCTTGCTCTTTCCTCAGAGTTCAAGGCCTGGTTTTCCATCCATCCTGCTGGGTAGATCAGGTACCCAGTCTGCATTCAGGTGTCTCCTCATTCTTTGCTGTCAGCCACAGAGGGCTCTGTCTGTTGTGTGGAAAAGTTTATGGCCAAGCAGCACACATAAAACTTGTGTCAAACACGACTGGGGAGACTTAGCATTCCCCATCTTAGGGATGCCTTAAAGGAAGGCTAAATGACCTATTCTGTTGCAGTAATTTTGAATTTTCTCAAAATAAAATAAATAATTGTTAAACTTATAAAACTATAAAATTATAGATGTGAGTCCTGCTTCAGGGATAAGTAATGACAGTTTTCTTAAGTCAGGGCTAAACAGATCACATTACTTTTTTCCTAATGGTATCTTGGCCGTATGGAATCTTCCAGCTAATCAAGTATGCTCTGAAAATTTGACCTGAAATGTGGGGAAGATAATGACAGTTCATGTTGGGAGGCAAAATGGTGCAGTCCATTCACTGCCTTGAGATGAGGAAAATTTCCAGACTGAAAACTGGGACTTGGTAGTGGTCAGAGTAGCACTAAGCCAGATAGGCAATGTTAGATAAAGCTGTGGTTTCAGACTCAGCTGTTTTAAACACTTCAAGATCAACAGGATCAAATAAAAGTCCGCTAAATCCCTTAGTAGAATTCTGTAAACAACTTTTTGTGTATTAATTATTACCGTAGATCTTCCCAAATACCTTTGTCAATAAATGTTTTAAAACATTGAGTCTCATGCTGCAGGCAGTGCTGGTTTTACCTTAAAGGAAACATAAGCTTTATTTTAAAACCTTAAAGTGTACAAGCCTTTCCTGCAAGTTGTAAGCACAAGGGATTTTAAAACTTTTGGCTGAAATCTGCACCTTCGGGAAGAATTTCTGATGTGTTCAGAACATGGAAGATTGGAAATCAGGACCAGTTTGTATGTCAGGAACTCCCTGGTGTTGTCAGAGCTTCAAATGACCCAACAGCCTGCAAATGTCACATTTAAAATTCTGTCTTCATGCCTGACTCTCAGCATAAATGAATTAAACAGCAGAGCAGGCAGCCAGTCAATATGTTCTTAACAGTGAGAGTGAGCAATGAAACAGTTTGGGGGTTGTTTGGAATCAGTAAATAGAAAGTGCATGGAATGGCTCACCTAGAGGAAAAGCTCAAATAGGAAACAGAATTAACCTTTAAAATGGTCGAGCAGACCAAATGTCATAGCAATATTTTTACAGCATTAGGTGGGTAATAACCACAGAGTGTTCATTTGGCCACTGTGTGTTACACTGCAATAGAGTATTGTGCTGTGCAAAGGCAAAAAGCTGGGTTCATGTGCTCTTAGCTGTTTGCTGAACTTGCCAGAAGTACAGAGCTGGGGTCTGCACAAGGCAGCAGAACACACCCAGCAGAACTGTGAATGTCTTGGATGCAGAGCAGCCAGATAAAGGAACATTGTTTAGCTGTGGGGACAGGAGTTGGGCACCGTGCCCTGGTGTGCGTGAGGCTGATGCCCTGCTGAGCTGCCACCATCTGAGCGTCACTGCACCTGCAGAGAACCCCTTGTACCCTTCTGCTGAGGGACCTGGCACAACTGGGACAAGTTGTGCAGGGGCCTTGTTTATATGAAAAAGGATTTTTTTTGCCCTAAGAAAAAAGAAGGAAATTATAAGAAACTGAAAAGTGACAAGAGTAAAAACAGTGAATAATATTTGTGGTGTTATGATGCTGTATCCATTTGGATGCATACATAGTCTAGACATGCATAACAGCATCAGTGCTGTGTACTTATAGCATAAGTATACATTAAAATTTCACACTGGTGGACAGGTATCCTTAATTAGTATAATGTATAAAGTACATTTTAATTATACTTTTTAGCCGACATAGCCACTACTACTATCCAACTTTAAAATTGGATAAATTTATTCTCCTAAACACTGCTAAAATACTCCTTGTGCTTTTCACTGAAATAAAAAGCCTCTAGTGCTTGGTAAAGGAATGCAGTCATTAATATAAACTTGTAAAAGTAGAACTTTCAGAGTAATGCCCACACCAGACAGCCTTTTTAATGAGATTCTCTCTGTACAGCCATGCATACAATGCTGCTACTTACAGTAAGTTTATGCTACTTAGAATAAGGCCAAAAAAAAACCCCAAACCAAAACCCAAACTAGAAGGAGGAGAAAAAGGAGTGATTATTTTAATTCTGCACTTGTCTTTAGTCAAAACAGATCTGGTGGAAGAACAGGGCAAACTGCATTTGAGAAGATTGTTTCCATTTATCATAAATAATATTCATTGCTGGCCTTGCAGTTCAGCAAATCATTTTAATAAAAGTACCTAACTTCAGTGCCAGTGCTTGTGCTTGGAATGTCACTGTGTGTTAACATATTTGGGCTAATCAGGATTTAGGATATTGAAGAGACTTAAATTGTTATAGGTGTCTTACTGATGAAAGAATGTTTTATTGATGAAAGGCACATTTCAGCAGATAAACACCAGATCTCCTGATGGTGTTATAATTGAAAACAAAATGAAATGGCAAATTCAGACCACAATCAACTTGCATACTTATTTTAGCCCATTTCAAACCATTAAGCAGATAAATGAACATGCTGTTAAACCAGGATGATATTTCAGGAAAGTGACTTGCAGCCTGTAGTGGAAATTGCACAATTTACTTGAAATCTGACATGGTTTACATTTGCAGATTTACTTAAAAATAAGGAGTTCCTAAGGTATTTTTTCATGGAGGGAATGTTACATGCAATATCCAAATAAATTAGATAGAGTTTCCTTTTGGAGATATAAGTTGGTTTGGTGTGTAGAAGTTTTAACCTGTGCTTTTGTGTTGCCTCTCTGTGAGAAGGCTCAGTGGCAAATGCCTTCAGTAATTGCAGGAGCTGCTGGGAAGCTGTGCTGACCCTTGGAGGAGACGTCTCTGTTCCAGGGTCTGGTGGAGCGCCGGGAGCTTGGCTCACGCCAGCCTCGGGGAGCGAGGGGGAGCTGCTCTGAGGCTGTTGGCTGCAGTCACCGTAGGGAAATTAAACAGGAAATTTATCTAAGATGATGGGAGAGGGATCTCCAGAGTTAAAAATGCACAGCCTGATGGCCATCAAAGGATGCTGCAGGGTTGCAGTTCTGCAGTAATTCTTGCAGGAAGGCCTTTGTTTCCATCATTTCTGTGCTTCTGTAACAATTTTGCAACCATTATTCACCCCACCCTTCCCCTAGAAAAATCCTTTTGCTTTGAAGATCGAATTTTTGTTGATATTCTCAAGGCCTCATTTTCACATTGTGGATTGCATTTGTTGTTATTCTGGTTTCATGCTGATTTAATTGACAGAGGTTTTCTTCAGCAGCATTTGCCAGAAATTGTTGAAACAGTATTAAGAAAATAGAACACGCTATGTTGTATGGATTTTTTTGAAGTATCTTTTTATTATCTATAACACAACAATTTTAGCTCTCAGACTTAAAATATTTTCACAAACATTAAAGTGGTTTACGATCTGTGTGAAACATTCAATATGAAAAGTAACCCATCACATGGTGAGACAGTCTTGAAAACACAACTTTTAAAATTCAGGGATCACAGCAGCTCCTTGCCCGTTGCCTTGTAGCTGCTCTTTGGCAGTTTATACAGTTCAGGAGTTCCTCTTACTCCCAGTCTGCTTCTGTCCTGATGGTGGAGTCTTTGTTCCTATAAATGTTTTATAAAGCCATTAGTGTTCAGAACTTCGGCTAAGTGTGCAAGGTGTTTAATAGCACAACAGTAACCCAGATTTTTATTTTTATTTTTGATGCAGACAGGAGGTTTTGTTTATGAATATAAATTTATTAAAAATTTTAAAGTACTTTGATAAGTGACACTTGCATTTTACTGTGTCTTTACAGGCTAAGAGGTTCAAAAACAACTTGTAATACTTAGAAGTCTCAGGTTTGATGTGCAAAGTTTTAGACACAGCTATTTATACATTCTTTGAAAATCCATTCATGTAGCTGTGTTTGAAAATAACTTTGAAGCATAGCTTGCTTTTTAGAACTCTGGTCATGGTATTCAGCTGAATGATGTCAGAGATAAAATACAACCTTTCACCAAAAGGTCCAGGTTCTGCTGCACCTGCTAGCACAGACACAGGTCTGTTCAGGCAGGGATGCTTTTCCTTTGTCAAAAATGGATTTTTCAGGATGATTGAAAATAGATTTTTTTGTACCAAATATTAAAAAGTACACTGACTTCAGAGTCCAGTTTTATTTTAACAAAATACATCACTTGGCTTCCCACCAAAAAGCCTTGTGACATGTCAGCCTGCCCTAGGACACTGTGTGGTCAGGCTGTACCACTGCAGTGCTGAGCAACGTGCTGAAGACAAGTGTTGTCCCCCTGCCATGGCCCCTTCTTGTGGCCCTTTTGGAGTGAGTGGAGAACAGCAGCCTGTCCTGCCAGGGCTCTCACCTGTCTGGTCCAGACTACAGGTGAGGAAAGTTGTTTCTGATGCACATCATGGAAATGTGTTGTGTGCTCTTCCTCACCAGCTCACCTGAAGGGGTTTTTGGGGCTCAGGCATTCTGTGCAGAGCTAAACCCAGGTGTGCTGTACCCCTTCTGCTGAATGTTTCTTCATCTAGGGCACTTGGGATGTATTGGAGTTAGAACTTAATGTGTCTGCTATGTTTGGGGTTTTTCCATTTCTTTTCTGTATTAAACAAATGTTTGTGAATTGTTTAACCTAGAGGTGATTTGGCTACATTTTATAACTATAATGGAAGTGGTCTCAAGTGGAATCATGACTGGATGTCATCCAGCACATAAGAACTTGCTTTTTGCCTAAATTGTAAACAGTATATAGACTTAATTTCTCTTACTGCTGTGTAAGCTAGAGATTATTTAAATCTTTTGAGCCTTCTTTAAATTGAATGCTATCTAGTAGAAAACTTGGTGCTCAAAAAGAATCAGTTAAAAAAAAAGCTATTACTGCACACTTTAGCCAACCAAACCAAATATGTCATAGAGCAGCAGAGGTATTCCTGCCAACACCTTGTACTACTTGGTGCATATAGGTGCTTTGAAGTTCACTCCCTAAGATTTCTTCTAATCCTAAGTTTGGTTCAAAAAGTTGAGGCGCAGAATTGTGCTATGTGTATGAGTCATGTAAAGTACTAAGAGTGGCACAGTCCCGTTTCTCTGACTCACTGCAAGAAATCACCAAACACAATCTTGACTTGGTTGTAGATGGTACAGATCTTTTACTGGCATATCATTAAACCAGAGATTTTTCAGGCTTTTCTTCATCTAGTGAACTACTGCAGAGACAGGAATGGTACTCAGGACCTTCAAATGTAATCCGGTAGTCAACGCAAACAGTAAGGTTGTCTCTCTTCTTTTCTTCTTCAGAAATTACATAGCTCATAGCCACATGAAACTTCATAACATTCCTGAAATACAGTTTATCTGAGTACAGAATAAAGTATTTTTGTAAGATAGAAACAACCTAATTTTAAAAATTTGCTGTTGTTTTTCTCATCAGTTTTTTCCAATTACAGAATAACATGATGTGGAGTTAGCATAAATTACTGATCATTTGTTTTTACTGACAACACAGGGCTGCTTCTGTTTTGTTATGTTTTTCATCTGACCATGATCTTCCCTCTTGGAAGCAGAGATGTGGTAAAACAGTCTCTTCTCTTCCATCTTCCCATTAAAGGACTCTTGTGGGTGATCACTCTCTGCCTATCCAGGACCATTATTTTACTCTTTCTCAACCACAGGGGAAGTTCTGCTGGTTTATCTCTTTGATGTTGAAATATTACATGGAATCTCTTCTTAGTCTTCAAGACAGAATAAAGATACCTATCTGAGAATTATTTTTTTTTCAAATGCTGCCCCCAAAATCTTAAAAATTTAGCAGCAATTACGGGGACCTTCGTTTCTGTATGGCTGGAGTGCCAAAGTATTAATGCATGGGAAGCACTTCCTTTGTCTGTACACAACACTGCTCAGCAGAGCCAGAAAAGGACCATGAGTGCTTTTTCTTGCTGACCAAGCATTACAGGGGAACTGAATGTAGTATTAGATTTTTTCCAATTATAGCTGAATACAATGGATTGGATAACTAAATGCATTGGAAGGTATCTTGCATGAGGAACCTGAACAGTCAGTTGTGTGGTTCTTGTTTTTAACTCTTTCATACTAGAAATACCACATTGAACATCTTCTGTAAGCCAAGAAGGAGAAATGTTACCTGTTTCAGCATCCCAGAGACGTTTGAGATGGTGTGTGGTAGCTTCTTCTTGCCAGAACTGTTGCATGCATGCTCCACCTATTCTTCCCTGTTTATGCATTAAAACATGCCACTTTACGTCCTTCCTTGCATTTTTTAAAACATGAAACCAAAGTGTATTTTAAAGAATGACCTGTTTTCCTCTTACACACTATTAAGAACAGTTGATTGAGCACTTCTCAATATGTTCTGTTTGATGTGTATGTACATTATGAGCTCTGGGCATCAGTAAGTCTCTGCTGTCACATCTTGGAATGTGACTTTATTCCCTCTTCACAGAAATGGCTCCCAGCAAGGTGACAGCAACCCCAGGCTGTATTGGAGTTAGAACTTAATGTGTCTGCTATGTTTGGGGTTTTTCCATTTCTTTTCTGTATTAAACAAATGTTTGTGAATTGTTTAACCTAGAGGTGATTTGGCTACATTTTATAACTATAATGGAAGTGGTCTCAAGTGGAATCATGACTGGATGTCATCCAGCACATAAGAACTTGCTTTTTGCCTAAATTGTAAACAGTATATAGACTTAATTTCTCTTACTGCTGTGTAAGCTAGAGATTATTTAAATCTTTTGAGCCTTCTTTAAATTGAATGCTATCTAGTAGAAAACTTGGTGCTCAAAAGAATCAGAAGTAAAAGAGCTATTACTGCACACTTTAGCCAACCAAACCAAATATGTCATAGAGCAGCAGAGGTATTCCTGCCAACACCTTGTACTACTTGGTGCATATAGGTGCTTTGAAGTTCACTCCCTAAGATTTCTTCTAATCCTAAGTTTGGTTCAAAAAGTTGAGGCGCAGAATTGTGCTATGTGTATGAGTCATGTAAAGTACTAAGAGTGGCACAGTCCCGTTTCTCTGACTCACTGCATGAAATCACCAAACACAATCTTGACTTGGTTGTAGATGGTACAGATCTTTTACTGGCATATCATTAAACCAGAGATTTTTCAGGCTTTTCTTCATCTAGTGAACTACTGCAGAGACAGGAATGGTACTCAGGACCTTCAAATGTAATCCGGTAGTCAACACAAACAGTAAGGTTGTCTCTCTTCTTTTCTTCTTCAGAAATTACATAGCTCATAGCCACATGAAACTTCATAACATTCCTGAAATACAGTTTATCTGAGTACAGAATAAAGTATTTTTGTAAGATAGAAACAACCTAATTTTTAAAATTTGCTGTTGTTTTTCTCATCAGTTTTTTCCAATTACAGAATAACATGATGTGGAGTTAGCATAAATTACTGATCATTTGTTTTTACTGACAACACAGGGCTGCTTCTGTTTTGTTATGTTTTTCATCTGACCATGATCTTCCCTCTTGGAAGCAGAGATGTAGTAAAACCGTCTCTTCTCTTCCATCTTCCCATTAAAGGACTCTTGTGGGTGATCACTCTCTGCCTATCCAGGACCATTATTTTACTCTTTCTCAACCACAGGGGAAGTTCTGCTGCTTTATCTCTTTGATGTTGAAATATTACATGGAATCTCTTCTTAGTCTTCAAGACAGAATAAAGATACCTATCTGAGAATTATTTTTCTTTCAAATGCTGCCCCCAAAATCTTAAAAATTTAGCAGCAATTACGGGGACCTTCGTTTCTGTATGGCTGGAGTGCCAAAGTATTAATGCATGGGAAGCACTTCCTTTGTCTGTACACAACACTGCTCAGCAGAGCCAGAAAAGGACCATGAGTGCTTTTTCTTGCTGACCAAGCATTACAGGGGAACTGAATGTAGTATTAGATTTTTTCCAATTATAGCTGAATACAATGGATTGGATAACTAAATGCATTGGAAGGTATCTTGCATGAGGAACCTGAACAGTCAGTTGTGTGGTTCTTGTTTTTAACTCTTTCATACTAGAAATACCACATTGAACATTTTCTGTAAGCCAAGAAGGAGAAATGTTACCTGTTTCAGCATCCCAGAGACGTTTGAGATGGTGTGTGGTAGCTTCTTCTTGCCAGAACTTTTGCATGCATGCTCCACCTATTCTTCCCTGTTTATGCATTAAAACATGCCACTTTACGTCCTTCCTTGCATTTTTAAAACATGAAACCAAAGTGTATTTTAAAGAATGACCTGTTTTTCCTCTTACACACTATTAAGAACAGTTGATTGAGCACTTCTCAATATGTTCTGTTTGATGTGTATGTACATTATGAGCTCTGGGCATCAGTAGAATCCAGTCTCTGCTGTCACATCTTGGAATGTGACTTTATTCCCTCTTCACAGAAATGGCTCCCAGCAAGGTGACAGCAACCCCCAGGCTGTGCTCTCTCTCAAAACCAGTCTCCTCTTCAGGGAGATGCAGTAGCAGGCAACTGCTGCAGTGTTTTCAAAATGACTGTTTTAGGCTGTCCAGATCCTGCAGTTTGGACAAAGAAGTTTTGACTCTGATCTGTCAGTTTTCAGAGGTCATGTTTCTTTTCTCTTTCTGAGCCTGTGAAACCCTGACATGTACAGATTGGCATTTTATCTCCATTCTTCTTTGGCACAGGATGGGAGATCAGTTTGACAGACAGCTTGGAGCAATTTTAAGGGGCTGCCCCTCAAGTGGCCACACTTCACTCTCACCAGTGCTGGTAGAGTCCTGTGCTCATTAAGCACAGCAATGGTGCAAAGTACTGCTTGAAAAAAAAGGGCATTTTTCATCCTGGCTGGGTATGTGACTACAGAATTTCTAACTAGGATACATAGTATCAGCTAAAACTGATAAAGTGTACTTGTATTCCTGAAAGTTTTTGTTTATATTGCTCATGAGCAGATGGGAGTAAAAATAGCTGTTACTGTGGAAAGTTAAAATGGAAATAAATTTGAGGCTTTTGTGCATATCATGGGAGTGCTCAGTTTGCCCTTGAGAATACTGCTAATATGAGGCTTTATATGTGACTGTAGCCTCATCCATTTTGTGGATTATGAGACATCAGTTTCATACGCACCAGCATATAGAATTGTCAGATGTACTATTAAAAAATATATGAAAAGATACCCTGGCTCTATAGTAGCTATAATTGTTAGAGGTGCTGCACTGGATTTGCAGCTTCTTTAAGAGGTAATTCCTTTCTTTTTAATAAGCACTATTTAAGATGTAAAATGAAGGAAGATGTTCAGGAAATGACTGTAACATGACAGGCTTTATAGAGTGCTGTAGATCTCTGGGGTTTACTCATCTGAACTTCAAATAACTGCATTTCAAGGGCCGGTAGTAACGGTATAGCCATGGACTCAAAAAATTATTATATTCCTTATATTCAAAAAATTTATTTGCTTCTTGTCAGCTGAAGCAGCCACGTGTTTGAAGATCCTGTGTGGACAAGCCTTTCAATATGCACTATTGATGTTTCTGTGTCTTTGTTTTGGCATAGGACTGATTGTGCCATGATCCCCTTTTGTTGTTCTTCAGGATCTGCTCACAACCGTGATTTCAAGGCGATGGTTACTGTTTCTATTGTGCTTTATCTGTGCTCAGAGCTTTACAGAAACAGACAGGTTCAGAAATGCTTAGAGCTTGAAGTAAACTTCATATAGCAGCTTGGCAAAAAGCAAACCAAGGTTAACAGCAAGAGGTTCTGATTTGCAGACTAAGGCTGCAAAGGACCATTATGTTAATCTCTTCTGACTTTCTGCACAAATCACACAGATACTTTATTTAAATTCTCCCTTCTTTGTGGCTGTATTGACATCAGGAAGGATAAGTAGAAAAAGCAGAGGCTGGGAGATGCTTATTCAAAACATCATAATTATGGGGGGAATAAAACTGAGCAGGACAATTAGGGCATGTAAGAGCATATTTGTGATTACAGCAAATATTCACAGTACTGCAGCTGGTACTGAAGGACCAACATGTACAGGTCCCATGGGTCTCAGTTACTGACATC
Organism: Emberiza elegans; assembly: GCA_024865655.1. NCBI lineage: Eukaryota > Metazoa > Chordata > Aves > Passeriformes > Fringillidae > Emberiza > Emberiza elegans. The sequence continues at coordinate 75,853,075 of JALJVW010000206.1, forward strand.
ATGTGAACTGTTGCACCCTGCTATAGGTAAAACATCAATAGCTGTCTCACTTTGTTTTGGGCAGATGATATTAGAACTGCTGCTGTCACTGCAAATGTAAGGAGGCTATTTTTAAGTGAGTTCTGTGCTTTGAGACTCTTTGCTCTCCTTTGTGGTCATAATAAGCTTGGCTAATGTCAGCTTTTTTCCTAAAATTCTCTCTTCAGCCATTTTCATTGTCAGCATTTTAGTCCTCTCTTAAGCATATAATTCACTTTTTTCATCATTCTTTGCTTCCATGGTATTTTATGTGATATATTGGTCTGCATTCATTCACATTTGTTATTTATAAGTTGAAATTCTTAGATATTCGGAGTCTTTTTTGATTGGTTTGCACTGGGTCCCATTTACTTGCTGTTCCTTCAAATATTGGAAAAGTGAGTGCTATTTAGGGCAGTGAGGTGAGTTGTCTCCAGTGGGCATAACTGAACAGGTTTTCAGTACATAATGGTATGCAAATAATGCACCTCTGCTCTCATGGCAACAGACTAAAGAACTGCACAAGCTGTCTGTGACCTTAATAGGTTTGTAGGCATCAGAATAGACCCCTGACTTTTGCTGAAGCAAAGTATGTTATGTACAAATACTTCAGGTGTGTTTCAGGGCTAAGCAGTGCTGTGGAATAACTGTGAATTTAGGATGTTGTCCACACAGCTGGGATGTGTATGGCAGTGTATCCCAGCAATGCAGCACAGCTGATGCACAAGCAGTAGGTTTTAATAATAGTGACCATTAATAAAACAGATAATGCTTGAAACATGCTAATTAATTGTGTTGCAAGAATGTCTTCATGTACAATACAAGGTGAGGCTGCAAAACACAGGAAAATGAGAGGTAAGCTGCTTCATTTGTCTGGTTTTATGTTTATGATGTTTTATATGTAAAAGTACATTTTAAAATTTTTTCTTCTTTTTAGTTTATTTTATTACAGGTTCTAGAGCAATTCAGGAAACAGATGCCGCATTTAAAAATGCTTTGATTTAGTGAGGCTTTCTGTGCAAGAGAATGCATCCTTCCTAAAACTTCATTTTACTTAAATTAACTTCTATTTCCACTGAGGATGGCTTATATTAAGCACAAAGGGAGGCTTAGCAGTTTAGACTTCCATCAAATAAACTGCATAACTAAAAAGAGAAGATGCCAAGCCTCACATACTTGTACTTGAAAGAATTGTGTTCTCTCTCGTGGGAACTTGAGATTAGAGAAATTATAAAGGCTTTGCATAAAAACAGGGAGTTAGAATTAATTTTTGCTTAAGCGGGGAAGTGTCAAAAGCCTATTATGGTAATTTTTCAATTTTGTCTTAACTGTTCACACATTTTAAAATAGTTGTACAACTGAGTGGAAACATAATTGATGTGTTGTGGTTTCTTTTTCCTTTCCTTGGGCCATCATAAAACACAGCTTAGGTGCACTTAGGCATGGAAGGAGTAGGTGTGCTAATTAAGTAGATGAAAATTTTCATATCATAGTGAGAAAATTTACCTAATGGATTGGAATAGTACTCTAAGAATGGTTCCCCTATTCTTAATTACATCCAAGTACCAGATATCAATATTACATGAAGACAATTAAGCCACAAAAACCTTAGTGAGAAGACATAATTCCTAGCAGTAGAATTACAGGGTTGTAGAGACTATAATGTTTATTACTATTATTATTATTATTATTATTATTATTGTGAACAGTAGCACTATAAGTCTACATTTAAAAGAAATTACTTTATTCATTGTCTTTTGATGTATAGTAAAAGCTGAAGATATCGTGGAATGAAGAGCTACTGCTACATTTATTTTTTAATCTTTCTTAAATTAAAAAAAATATAAATCTTGTCTATATCAGAACAACCAATAAACTGCTGTGGTGTAGTAATTCAGAATTTATGGTTGACCTAGAATAAATTTTAGGACTTCTCTAGGTAACAGAAGACTGATTTATTAAATCGTTTTAATGGTAAATCAAATCTCTTTTTCTTTTATTAGATACAGTATTATCAGCAGGAATACTCTTCCAGAGTTACTTTTATTTTGGTGATCAGCTTTGCTGTTCCATAGGAGAAGTCTTTAGACCAGGCTTTGCATTTGGAATGAGATTTCCTGGCAAATGTAAAGTAAGCAGTGCTCCATGGTGGTCACTGGTTAGTGAGACACTGGTTTTTCTATGCAGAGAAAGGGCCCCTTTCCTAGCTTGCAGCTGATTTTTCTACAGAAGCCTGTTTGGGCTATGAAAATGCTGCCTTTGGCATCCCCAAATTACACCCAGCTTGTTTGGCCAGATTTCTTCTGGCTTTGTGTGCAGTAGAAACTGGTGAAAGGACAGAGATTTGCTGTATAGCAGGAGTGAGGCACATTCTGCTTCAGCACTTTCCTGGTGCTGCTGAATGGCTTCTATCAATCCCACTTGCAGTGTCTCTTCATGAACCTTAGAGGGTCTGATTGTTCCTTAGCCCTTCTCTCCCCAAAGCTGTGTTTGGGAATTACCTGACTAAAAGTGTTGGTCCTGCAGTTTTGGTGAGATGAGCCTGGAGAGGAGGCTCAGCAGCCGCTGTGGCTGTTAACTGAGATCTCTGCTTTCTTGATGGGTCCCTTTTGGAATAAAATGGCAGGAATTACACAGCCAAGTGTGAGCATGGATGTGTGTTGGGTAGAGGAGAGGAGAGGATGCTGTAAGGTCTTTAGGCAAAGGGAAATGTATTTAGTGGTCTTTATTCTTATTGCATTGCTTGATGTTGCACAGTATTGGTGTGTATATAAGCACATGTATAATTTGAGTGTAAGACTAAATTTTTGACCCAGTTTGTGTTACCTATCACTAAATATGTGCTGGATGGGGACCTTCCTGTATCAAACACATTACTGAGGTATTTTATAGTACATTGTCCAAGATGCAAGAGTTAATTCCATTTTCTGGTGTCTGTTCAGTGTTGTGTAACATTTTCATTTCTCACATAACCTTGTACAGGGCTTATTAATCATTACTTTTTTATTGTTTACACATGAAAGCTTCCCTGATAGACAGTGTTTATTTAAATGGTATTCCAGTGAGTAGTAAAATTAGCAGTAGGAGTTTTGTTAGATTTTTTTTTCTTCTATCCACTGCATTTCTTCTGAGCTTATGCAGCATAAAAAGTAGGTGTTACCAATAAGCTCACATTGATAAGGAAAAATATAAATGTTATCAATCTTGATACATTTTGTGCTGCTGTGACAGCAAATACCTTTCTGAACACTTTTCCTAAGGGAAGGCACTGTTAGCTCCAAATACATTCACACATTTATCCCATTTAACCATGTAATCCTAGGTGTTATTGGTGATTTTTTTTGTGTTAAGTTAATTATGTTTTGTTTACTCTCCAGTAGCATGCTGTGAGGAGCACAGAAATGTAACTCACGAGCTCTTGACAGGACTGATGAATGGCCACAGACAGAGATATTGGCAGGCTGCTCTCTAGTGCTCTGTCTAGAATTGTTTTCCTAAATAATTCAGAGGGTTGAAATTTGATGAAATCATTTCCATTTGAAGAATGAATGGAAGGGGTAAATGAATGAAGACTCTGGTAATGGAGCAGTTGTGTTTATACTGTTGGACAGTCAAGACAGCATCCTGCATTGTGGTTCCCGTGCAAATTCTTGGCATGGAGTTGTGATTGAGCCTTGTGCTGGTGCTTCCTTCTGTCATGGTGGGTGTTCCTGTGAATTAGCCAGTGTTTTCGTTCTTTTCAGAAGTGCTTAACATGAAAGTCCATCTACAAATACATGGCTGACAAATGGGTGATGAGTGGTGCTTAGAGGGGACTGAATGACAGCTGGACAATAGAGCAGTAACCTGGTTAGTGTAGATGGAGGCAGGAAAGCTGCAACCGGTTTGCCCCTAGATAAAACCATGTGTGGTTTCATCCTTTTTAAAGACCTTTTTGGAAGCTGTTGATTCTGTACCTGTCACATGTGGTGGTCTGGGAGGGTGTTGGGAGGGTGTGTCCTCAGCTGCACTCATTTATTCTTTCAGGAAGATGCTCTCTGTGAGCCCCACACAGTATTTGACTGATGAGCTGTATCATGCAAATATCATGTGAGAACAGTGATTATTTATGATACCCTAAATCTGCTGTTCTTTCTTAATGCCTACAAAAACTCTTTGTGGGAATGGATCTGCTCTCTGGGACTCCTTGTCCTTTGACATAGTGTAACAGAAATGGCTTTTTTGTGGATGTGTAATTGTGTGCAGCCACTAAAATAAGTGCCTGTATGACTGCCGTGTCCATGTTTTATGATTTGTTTTCTATAACAGCTGGGGTACCCCAAAGTACTGGGTTGATACTTTAGAGCAAGTCTTTCTCCTTTTCCCTTAAGAGAGTACATACAACATAAACTTGGGTAAGAACACTTGTTTGGCTTATGGGTACAAAACTACTGAATACAGAATCACTGTTAAAAGCTGGGTGGTGGTGGGGAACAAACAGGTCTGTCACCAGCTGTTACTCACTGCTTTGTCACTGAAAATGAAAATGAAATGCAGTAAAAGTACAGCCATACTTGATCTTGCTCTTACAAGTGTGAAGGCATCTTTTGCCTCAGCCCTGCTTCTCCCTCCATTCATTTTGTCATGCCTGCCTTTTGTAATGCTGTTTCAAGTTGTGCAAGCTGGAGCTAGAAAATGTGAAGCTTTACTGCACATGCATATAATGCAGCACAGGGCTTAGGGTAATGGAGAACATTTTAAATTATAGCTGTAGAGATTTGAGAAATGGGCATTAAAAACTATGTGTATGAGGATTTCAAATGTAGCTGTTGAAGTATTTGATTAGATCTTGTACTCAATGTGGCATACTCAGTATGAGAACTAATGCAGTCTAACATCTGTTGTTAATGCAGCCTGTCACCTGGCAGTAAATGAATAGATACTTACGGGACGTGCCGACACACAAGTGTGATTGGAACCATCACTACTACTTTGAAAGAAACAGCATAATAATTTATTAACATCATGGTTTCTCTATATAAGAAAAAAAAACTTTGATTGAATGTGAATACTCAGAATGACACTTTTTCATGAAGTTCTAAGCATACAATTAATTTTATAAGATTAGGAGTAAAACCTTCCTTAGAAAAATTGTTTTAGAAGTATTTGAGTGGACTCAACTGAGTGGTTCAGATAGATGCTAGGGGAAATCCAAGTCAGAGTTCCTAGGAGGAAGTAGGAGGGCTGTGCTTCTCAGAAAGGCCGGGTTGGATGAGGCTGCTACTTGGAATGATGATCCCAGATGAAACAGGTGAGAGCCCATGAGTGCATGTGCCCCCACGTGGGGGCCTTGGCTCTGAAGAGCTGGGGGTTGGCTCTGCCACTGGCAGTGCAGTGTTGCATTTGTGTGGACAAGACCTGCACAGAAGTAGACTGAGATAATATTTTCCCAGGGGAAGGTGAGCAGTGCATGCTCTTGGAAGAACAGTGCTCTGATGTGGCTGCAGACCTTGTTAGGGATGGGACACTTCACTTGTGTCTTGGCACAGACCACCCAACGCCTTCCTGTCCCTTGCACAACTGCCTGACCCTTCCTCCTCACCGCACAGCCAGCAGACTCTTCCTCCTAGCAGCCAACCCACTCTCTCTAACACCCATCCTGGCTGGACATAGCTGTGGCCTGTTGAGGGCAAGGCTGTTACAGTGCAGCTCATCAGGGGCGATCCACTCTGCTGCACTCTGAGAATAGCTTGGCCCTATTTACATCATGGTATTTCTGTGAATACAAAATATTCTTGTCCCTCTAGCAGCCTTCACCTCCTTTGTTCTTTGCTGTGTCTGTCTGCTTAACCCAGAGTTTCAGTGGCAGGGACTTGCTTTTATATCTGATGAGTTTTGGAGGTTTCTCTCTGCTCAGGTCTGCCTCACCAGTGTGTGTTTTTGTCATGTTCTGACTCCCTGCATTGTAAGGACCTCAAGGAGTTTCTTTTCATTTGTGGCGTGACATTGAGCACTGAATTCTTGCCTTTAGTCTTGTTTTTGCTAATAATCCTCCTCTTGTTTAAATTAATTAAATATAAACATATTAAAAAAGGAACATGCTTTTCTAAGTAGCAGTAACTGAGTTTTGAATACCAAGTCTACTTAATTAAGCTGCTCATCTGGTATTTTTGCATGCTTCAGTTGGTGTGAACCTTTGTGTTTGCAAATGTAACTCATATATTTGCTGTTGACTTAGGTGGCCTTTTGTGGAAAATCATGATCATGGCTTCATATATGCGTATAAATTTGATTAAAATATAAAGAACAACTTGCTTAGCATACCTTAAATAGAGGCAGTTGCACCTTTTTTTTCCCCTAAATACAACCTAATCTGACTTCTCTCTAAAGCATTTGTGAATTGCAGTGTGTAGCTCAGTGTCAGCAGATCAGGTGAGAGCTCAGCCCCGTGCCAGGCTGTTGAGGACAGGTAGGAATGGAATGGTCTCTGTGTGTTCTTTCTGGAATGGTCTCTGTGTGTTCTTTCTGGGTTTAGCAAACCACACACCTGTGTTTGGAGTCCCCCTGGTGCAATCCCTGTTGTGTTTGCTAGGTGGGCATCACTCAGCTGAGCACTGACTTGTCTGGGAATTCAACTGCCTTGGCTCCCAGGTGCTGGCAAGGCTCCCTTGGATTAGAAGTTGTGTATTATGTATTGTATCACAGGTTGGAAGATTAGTGAATAATTGTTAAACCACTAAAAGCACTTTACAGTGCTGTGAAATGCTAAGATAAATCTGAAAGTAGGCAGTAATAAGTAGAAGCTCATTTTAAAAAAGCCCTTCTAGATTATGAATTTTAGAAGGAAATGAAAAAGTAAAGCTATCATAACAGTATTGTTCCTATTACAATGATTATACGAAGTAAATGTTAAAATGCAGTTGTTGGTATTGATGTTAATTTAGGTTAGCTGCTGTTTCTTCCCGTACCCTTTGTGAGTTTTTGTTGTTGATGAATGAACTTCCTTCATTATTTTATTAATATTGGAGATATCAGCAATCATGGCAGTGTGGTTAATAAATACAAACCAAGAGATTAGACAAAAGTACTTTAAATTGTTTTGCAGATTAACAGGCACCGTTGATGCTGGAGTTCTCTTATGACTTTAATCCTGCTGTGGGCACAGAAAGGATTAAACTATTACTTGGTGGCTGGAGTTATTTGATTTCTCCCACTCCCCTGTGAGGACCCCAAAATTCAAACTGTACCCAACAAATTAGAAGTGTAGACTTCCACTGAAAGCTTTGAGGACATACGTTATGCTGTGATTTGCTTGTGATACATATAAATTCATTCTGGAAATGAACTTTGTTGTGTGCTTTATCATAAGAATTGAAAGGATTCCCCAGTTTGAAATTCCAAATTGCAAGTAAACCTGAGTTGTTGGAGTGCCTCTAGTAAATACATAGTGTGCTCTTGGCACAGTGCACTGTGTAGCAGAATTTAGCTTTTCCAAGGAATTTCCTTCAGTTTGAGATCAGTTTTCTGAGGTGAGAAGCCAGTGGATTGTTCCAGCTTTGGATTTGAGGTTCACCTTTAATTTCAAAGACCTGTTTTGAGACATGGATCTTTTTTTCAGATTTCTATACTGGTCTTTACAACAGAGCCTCACATAAAATTTGGTAGCTTGAGGAACAAGAAACAAAACCTTTGGAATGCACTGGAAGAAAAAGAAACATTCATTTAAATGGAGAATGACCAAAAAGAAAATTTGGAAATTTACCCCCCAGAACACCTGAAATTCACCCCAATGAGTGCAAGCACTGCACACAAAGCGTGTTTCACCTCCCTGCTTGCTGTCCCCAGGACTAGGGGAGGTGGAGCAGCCCCAGAGTCCTCGGATGTTTTATTCCACGTGTGCTGCAATAAATAGGCCAAAACTGGGTCTAGGACACTCAGTGCTGAAAGTGCTGTGAGAATTAAGCAGGGATTAATTTGAAATCCAATAGCTGCCACTTTAATGGACTCGCTGGCACCTAGTGCTTCTGATGTGTTCTTTTTGTGCAGTTGCACAGGGTATTTTCACTCCTGCTACAAACACACACCATCTGCCTCAGGTTTGGGAGAACATCCCCTGCAACAAGGATGATGTGCACATTCATTTCTAAGCGTTTGCACCCTTTCTTAAAGCTCTCTTTGGAAAAAGGTACTGGAGGAGATTGTAGAATTTGTGTATCGCTGTTTCATTTGGTAATTACTTAATTCCTGTCTGTTTGCTCGGCTTTCTGTGCTGCAACTATTCAAATGTGGATTGTAAGTTTAACCCAAAGTACCAATATTTACTGTACCAATATTTTTGGGCTTATTGAGAACATTAAGACAGAGTTCTGTTGGAAGACTGTTGGATATTATAATCCAACAGTCTTCCAGTGTGGAAAACACTTGAATTTATCCTTGTAGATAAGTTTTAGACAGTGTTGTCCACGTGAAATATTAATATGTGATGTTTTAAATCTTATTTCTGTTGTGATGTAACATTTTAAAATTAAACTATTCTTCCTCTAATTAACACTTCAGCTTTTTAAAATTATTTTTTTCATAAAACTCATTTTAATTGGAGTAACATGTATTGCATGTTTTATGAAACACCTTCATTGAAAGTCTTGGATCCTTTCCATTCAGGTCCCTATAGACCCATCCAGTTTGAAAATACACTGTTTTATCCTCTCCTTAATTACAGTACTTGGAGCAACTCTCTGTTAACTGTTTTTAAATTCCACAGGATAATGAGTCTACCAGAACTAGAGAGTGTACAGCAAAAAACTGTTCACAGGAGGAAGCTTGCTGTTGCTTAGCTACCTGTCTTTTTAATTTGGAATCACCAGCAATTCCATAATGACTAGTCCTTAAGCTGCTAAATGTATTTGTTCATGACAGACTGTACCATTCTGAACTGAATTTCATCTATGCATTACTGCTATTATTGTGGGAATAATGAGGGTGTTTGGAATGGCATTGTGTTGTGTGAATCACAATACTAAATATGTCAGTTACAGAGACAGTTCCTACTGGTGGGTACTACAATGAAATTCAGAATAACTTGAGCAAAAATTTGTTTCTGTTCCTCCAGAGCAGTCCCAAATATGAACAAGTTTTGTGTCATCTGTAGGTAGTGCAACCAGTCTGTAGTACACATTCTCACATCAATTTGAACCATAATAGTGATAGATAATAAATTGCAGATCAAAAGATCAAAATACTATGACATTTAACATGGTTTTGGTCCACTTAGCATTTTCTTGCAAGTGAGAAAATGCCTGATGTGTAAAAATTGCCTGAATCTCACAGAAATCTGCTGAAATAAGACTCTGAATTAGGCAATAGTCATAGGAGAACTACCGACTTATGTTTGGAGTCTGTGAAAAAATTTACTTACATTAATGCTACCTGATCAATCCTAAAATTGGTATAAAGAGATAGTTTATCTAGGCTTGTGGCCACAGAACTGCTATAAGATACAAAGAAATTCAGGCTTTTCTAAACCTTTTTCCAGTATGTGGATCTAAAAAGGATTTTCATTTACTGTTAAAGTGAATTCATTCCTACTATAATAGTCTTTCCCGTTAGGAGAAATCTCTGTGACTCTTCCCCTTTTGCCTACACAAAACAGCCACAGCAGCTTCTGCAGCACTATGGGTGAGGCACTCATGTGTTTCTGGGAGGCATCCATCCCATATCTCATATCCCATACCCCATGGCCCATACCCCATAACCCATGGGACAAGCACAGCTGGCTGGCACAGGGCATGGGAGCAGTGGCTCCATGTCCCATGCAGATGGGGCCATACACAGATGCCAAAAGCAGCTTTTTGTAAAGCAACTCCAGCACTCCTTGCTGCTGAGCTGACGTGCCCACCTAGCCAGAGTTTTGTTATTGATGCTTTCTGTGTTGTATTTGTTAGGATTTTAGAAAGATGAACTTGTTAGTTTGACAACTAATTATATTTTCATTTAGTGGTGAACTCTCTTGGGAATCTATGAGCAAGTTAATTTAAATGAAATTAGGTATTTCAGCTCTTGCAGGTATACTTTGTGGATTTAAATGTGAATCTGTGTAATCCAATTTTAGACATTCATCAGGTTTTGATGTCCTCATGGAAAATACTGGCCTATTTCAGTATGATTTTGTGCTCAATTAACCATTTAGAGATATTGACTTACAGATATTCAACACAGTTGAATATTTTTGCCCTTTTATTGTGGTATAATATTTACATGTGTATTTCAGTTTCTGGGTCTGTAAAACTTTCTTATTAGGATAATTTATTTTTAAGATTACTGAGTATGTAGCTCTTGTACAGCCTCATATAATTTTCGTCATGCCTTCATGGTTTTAATCCTTTACATTTTAACATTGCATCCCCTGACTTTAAAGTGACTATATATATGTCCTTGATTTCCCAGTGAGGAGCCACTGCTGCCCTGGCCTCTCTTCCCTTGCACAATTCCATGGAGACTTCAGTACAAGACATGACAAAATGTAAAACCATACTCATAGATCACCTTATAAATATTTATTCATATAAATTCTTTAAAGAAATTAAATTACGTGTTCTATACAAAATAGGAAAGAGAGGCTTTTAGTGTCACTGGCTGCAAATTGAAGTCATTTGTCTTGAAGGGTCAGGTGCCACTTTGTGGTAAGATACTTGTCTGAGATCCAAGAAGGGAAAGATTGATAGTACAAAGAGATTGATGGAACAGGCACTGCAATATGCATACGAAGTTACAGGTTAATTAGCAAGATTTAAACAAGAAAGTCCCTTTGTGTGGGGAAGTGTCATGTGCTGTTACTCTCAGAAGCGAGGTGTGCTGGCAGCCTTTTGAGCAGGCAGAGTTGATTTTCAGAGATGTTTGTGTGCAGATCTGCAGTTGTGAATATCAGCGAGGTGGCAGATCACCAACAGCACACGCTGCAGCTGCTCAGGGAGTTCAGTGCTTTGCATACAGAGACACCTGCTCTGCTCACATCTTTGGCTTTGTTGTGGTTGATGTAAATTATAATGCTGCTTTTGTGATTCCTGTATCAGAGTAAAATCATTAATATTTCAGACTGCCAAGTTCTTTGGGTGTCTCAGGTGATACGACTATTTGTTCTACTTTTTAATTGCAGGCACAGCAGAAATTGCAGCACTTACAGAAAAATCCTAAAGCTGAGAATGTGTGGTTTATAAAGTGGGAGCTGAGCAGTCAACAAACATTGTTTTTGTGTTGATAGGAAAGCTGTTTTGAAAGAACAGACACTGCAAACTGTTCCTTCTTTCATTAAAGTTCACCATCCTCCCTGGTACATTTAGCAGAGAACAACAAGCTTCTCTGTGTGGATTGATGCTGAAATTAAAACAGCAACATCTTTTGTAACAGTTATTCACTTGGCAGAAAGAGAATTTTAAATTTGACTTAAATGCAACAAAACCAAAATGGTCTGTGCCCCTTGTGTCCCATTCTGCACAAGGACAAAATGGAGCAAATCTTTCGGCAAGGCAGGAATAAAAATCTCAGCAAGCGCTTCAGTATTTATTATCGTAATAGTAAATCATCCCTGTCTGCCTGGGAGATCTGTAAAACATACCTGCTGAGGGCAAGAGCAGGCACAGGCCTGAGGGACTGTCACACTTCTAAATACTATAATTCTGGTATTTTTGCCATGATAGTCTTAACTAAAATTTTGCATTCATATAAGTCACCTTATTTTTAGCCCCAGAGACAAATCTTGGGGTGCATGGCAGCTCTTACGTTCTGCAATCCATTTCTCTATTCTCTGACTGTTGAGTATCTGAATTTTTGGTTTAGTAAGGGAAGGAAGACAGGCAAGTTTTACCTTGTCTAGCTGCTATGTGTGAGACAGAAAAGGCTTTCAATTGCAGTGTATGGCTTTTTACTGAAGATGAAAAATTTGTTGAAGGGGGACAAAATTTTGAATTGCAGAATATATTTCGACATTAGGGAAAGGCAGTTAGACTCACTCAATGGGGCCCCGGGGAAATGTGATTGACATTGAGAACAATCCTATTTTGTTTTATGATATTGCTGTAATGATGAGTCTTCACTTGTTATGTGGTCAGATATCTGTTTATTCACATAATTCTGAGTACAAAAGCAGCTGTAGAAAACAGGTAGTGGAAAAACAACACTATCTTTTCTCTTTCATATTTTCACTTGTAGGAACTGTTTTTCATACTTAAAGAATTCTTCTCTTGTATCAACCTGAGACCAAATACAAGAAAATCTGTCAAAACAAATGAGTTGGAACACGTCCCACGATACCAATACACGCAGGCAAAGTGGTGTTTCAGGCACAGTTCCAGTGGCCTTTTTGTGGTACTTACCCTCCCTGCTTGAGTGGCAACTTGCCTCCCATTAGCCTCCCCATCCATCACAAAGATGCTTCTTCTTCAGGAAGAAACACAGCTTATTGGTATTGTTCTACTGCAAGGATTATATTTTTGCACGTGATAAACACAGTGCACTTCTTATTGTGAGAAGTAAGTACAAATTTTGTTTTTGTTTCTTCTTTTTTTCCAGAAACCAAAACAAAAGGACTGGCATCCACCTGGAGGATTTATTTTAGGACTCTGGGCATTGATCATCATGGTTTTCTTCAAAACATATGGAATCAAGCACATGAAACATGTCTTCTGAACTGGAGCAAATAAGATACTTGCGCTGGCTGCTACCTTGGGTTCCTGGGTATCTCCTGTGTTCCTTGCATGTGGATTATGGTTGTGTTGAAACACTGTGTCGACATCTTGCTTCTAGAGGTTCTTTTGAAGCCATCTCTTCTGCCCCCTATTCTGGAAAAATTCTAACAAATGGTTTTAATGTTACTGTTATTTCACTTGTCTTGATTTAAACACATTTTAATGCTTTTCTGAGCATATTTTTTTTGGTTAAACTTCAGTAACAGGATTTCTGTGGTGCTTCTGGATTGTAAATGGGCAAATTCTTTACACCATAGTTTGAAGTAAATCTTAGAAGAAGTCACCTCTTACTAAAGAACTGGACATTGTGGAGAATTTTATTCAAGATGTCATTCTGTCAATAAAAACTTAACCCACTTTGCAGACTTTGGCATGGCATATTGAAAGCTTTCTTTACAAAAATAAAAATACTCTGGAATATATTGATTTCTTTTTTTATTATTATTTTTTGTTCCCTGTTAAATAAAACCCTTAGATCAGTCCTTTCACTTTAGACAGTTTTGAGTCTAGAATTCTATGAGTTGGTGAAAGTGAAACAAAAATTATGACCTTGCTGAATCTACGTAAAAAGAAGGCCAAAAAAAAATGAAAGGAATTCACCATGTCCATTAGAAACCCTTCACAAATGTTGTATTTTCATTGCATATAATATGGACTTGGATGCTTTCAGAATTTTCAGTGCACTGGATTTTGCACCGAAGAAAATCAGCTCTGGCATCAGGATGAAGAACATTATAAATTGTACCATTGTATTCTGTAGTTTCTGAGCCCCTAGAAAATGTGCTTTGTTGCTTGTGTTTTGTAAATTCTGGTTTGCCATATTGATTTGTTCTTCCTGGACATTTACTGATGAATGTATGCTAGAATGGTTTTGTCTGTATAACGTAGTGATATTTGTGAAGAGAAGAGCAAATCTGTGCATGTGTAGAAACACATCAGTCAGTGAGGAGAAGCTTTTGCCCCGTGCTTTTGGAACTTGTTCTCTACCTTAACCAAAATAAAGCTTACCTGGTGCAGTCATGGTGTAAGTACTACACACATATCTCTAAAAGTTATTAGGAATTATCTGTAATCACACATAGTATCAGAGTTGGTATCTTTGTCTTAGAATATGGTTCTGAGCATTTCCTATTGCACAGCACACACAAATCTGAGTGCATAAACATTTTTGTCCTTTTTTCTTCTCTTCCAGCTTGATTGTGGCATCCCAGCCTCAGGTGAGAGGAGGTGAACTGTCAGAGCTGTGTGAGCTTGGCAGGGTGTGGAGAAGCCACTGAGGCTTCCAGAGAAGAGAGAAAGCAACAGTGTGGTGCAGCTTGAGAGCTAAAGCCTTGGGTTTTTATCTCCAAAGATTTTCTAGGCTTGGAGATGTTGAAGGTACAAAATTATCCACTATGGGAAGGTAAACATTTGCCTACTCCACCTCTTTGTAGCACTTGTTGGTGGAAGAGCTGGGATTGTTAAACCTAAAGCATTCCTAAAGTGGGGTGGATAATACTGGACTTGTCTTCTCAGTGTGCTGATCAGAAGCTTTTATGTAACTAACTGGTGCACAGATCCTCCCTGCCAACAACAATGCCACCTAAAGGGAAAGAGAAACACTCTGTGGGATGGGTCTGAGTAGCATTCCTGGTGCTGGATGTCTGGGTCTGTTCACAGTGTGTTGGGTTTGGGGCTTGTTTTTTTGGATAATGTCCTTCAAAAGCAATGACTTCATATCCAAAATCTGATATAATGGTGATTTTTCATAAAATCAAAAAACCTTTTTTCTTCCCCTGAGCAATTTCTAATACAACAATCAAGTAAAATCTGCTGTGCACAGACCTGCAGAAATGTGCAGATGCAGTATAGAAATGAATCCTGCAGAATTCCTTAGAGGATTTGCTTAGCTTTCCTTTCCTAATCCAACTCTTTTTCAATTGTAGTAAATATTTTAATCAAATATTTATTTTATAGGCAAGTTTTGCCACACTTTAAAAAGTGTACAAAGTCAAGTTGATAGAGCTTTGTAAAGCCTTGCTTCATTTGCACTAACACTTATTTGGACTCCTCAGGCCTTATTCAATTTTTCTCTTTCCCTCTTTCTGCCACCTTTTGCAGGAAGTGGTAGAAACATCTACAGAACTCAGCTGAATTTTGCCAGTAGCAGTAGATACCAAAGATTCTGTCTTTTTAAAAGCTTATCTGCTTAGGGAAAAGGAGGCAATTAGGTGGGTTATTAAAATGCAATTTATGAATAGAGGCACTCAGTACGTATGCATGTGAAGGTGATTAAATTGAAGTGAGAACAACAGTTTGACTGGAATGCAGCAAACTCTGCTTCAGGCATTTTTAACATTTTTGTATGCACAGAAGTGAGGAGTTGAAATGGATCATTCTGAGACACCATAAAGTGGCCTATGCTACACCTATGAGACAGTATTTTCTGTGCTGTGATAGCTTTTATTCTTTGAAGGTTACAGTCTGAAAGCAAGTACAGGAATGTCACAGAATTGTTTGTAAATCTGTGTTGTATATTTCTTTTTTATTTAAAGTAAATAACCTTTTCATTTTCCCCGGGAGGCCTTCAAGCTCAGTTTGGAATGCGGCCTCTGGGAGCCAGCCATGTCGCCTTCAGTCACAAACCATTTGTGTTGTGCAGGCCAAGTGTGCTTTGCAGTATGGATGCTTCCTCCAAGGTGCACAGATGATCTTTCTGATGGAGTCCAGGAGACAAACCAGGTGGTAGCTTCCTGATGCTTCTTTGCATGGGAACCTTTTGAGCAGAGTTGAATTTCAGCACTGGGTGACTCTGCATGGATAGGTCTGTGAACTAAGCGTGCCTGTGCCTGCAAAACCCAGTGTATTCATGTCTGCACCCTGTGCTGTGGAACTGCACTGGCAGGTCTTGTAATGGGCTTTTAAGATATTGTTTAGACCATTCATGGATGATAAAAATAGATGTTGGTCATTTCAGTTTTTCAGCTCTCTTTCAGCATCACATCTTAAAATGCACTTTTATTATTGAATGAAGAAAAAGTAGGTTCCCAGTAGGGTTGTACTCACATCCAGGTGCTCTCCTGTCCGTTGGAGTGCCTGTGACCAGGCCCAAAGGCTGACACAATGTGTGACCAACCTGTGCTTCTGTTACAGACTGAAAAGTGAGTTTTCCACAAAAAATGACTGGAGAAAGAAACCTGAGCAGGTGGGAATACAATCAGTGTTTCTTGGTTTATGCCAGCAGAGTATTTTCATGTTTAATGACTGTTCTGATGAAATGCTGTTCTCTTGGCATAAGCCAGTACCAGAGCCTGTTCCCAGGTATCCTTACAAACATCATTAGTGATGCTGTGTCTCTTCTAGAGAGTGCAGGGTTTTTTTCTTTTGGTTGGTTTTTCCTCCTGAAAGCTGGTATCTGTTATTGATTACAGAAAAGCAAATGCAGTCTGGGTTTAATTCTCTTGCTGAGTGCCTGCACACTGAGCCCATTTCAGTCTCGTTTCAGAGTCAGGGATTTTTATTCTCAGCTACCACATCCATGGAAGTAAATGGAATTTGTGGTCCAGTCTGCTCTCAGAGGGGCATCATTGCAAGCTGGAGCAGGGCTGAGTTGCACTAAATCAGTGATTTGCAAAGGGGCTAAGGCCAGGTTCAGCTGTGAATTTATCCTGGGTGGAGAGGATTTGTGCAGTGATAAGGACAGGGAGGTTTTGCACTGCACTCCTGTGAGAGGGACTGGAAGACCAGCTGAGGCAGGGCAGAAATCTGCAGCCCTGGCAATCCTGATATTGACCACATGTCACTAAGGGGTTTTTTCATGTTACAGAACCAATGCTTTCTTTTCTCTGATGGATTCTTAGAAGGAAGGAATAAAAAGGAAGTTTCTGATCTGAAAGCTTCCCTAATTATCCTTTCAGTGTAGCTGAGGAAATGAGCTGCTGCTGGTTTCTGGTAAATAGTGAAGATTTCATCCTTCTTTGCATTGTGAAGTCAAAAGCTTTTATGTGGTCAGGATTATTTGGACTTGATAAAAACTTGATGAAATGGAAGGCAATCCACAAAGTGAGAATGGTGCATTTCAGAGAGTCTGTGGTATCTGGAGGGAAGACAACCTTTGTATATGGTGCAGTGTGGGACAAGGGTTGGGACAAGAAAGATCAGTGTCCTCATGTACAGATCTTCAGCTCTGTCTCTGTTACAGAGCTCTGGTGACCTGGTAGAATTTTATCATGTTTCCAGACTAATTAACCTTTGGATTGAGACAAGCATAAAATATTTCACCCAAGAGACTAATTTATCCATAAAGTTATGAACTGCAGAAAAAAACAGTGTATATAATGAAAGTGTCTTCTCAAGCATGTGAAGATTAAATTCAGGCTGCAGCTGACAGAAAGTTGGGGCTAGGTACCAATAGTTGTCCTGCAGAAGTTTCTGTTCAGTATTCCACAAATAAATCATGGGTGCCACAAAAACTTTTTTAACCATCACTTCAGTACTTCTGTACCATAATGAGCATAATAGTTTTTTGCATTTCTTAAGTGGTGAAAGGCGAATTTAAAAAATGGAGAAAGTTTCTCATAGAAACTTGAATTTATTTCTGCTTTCCCTCTTTCTGTGAACTTTTAAAAATAAAAAGATTTTAGGAAAATTATCTTGAAAGTGTCTGTTTTGTAATGAAAACTTGCTTAGGCTGCATAACATAGTCTGAAATCAGCATTTCTTAGAAGTCATTTCACTTGCAAGTTCTTTAAGACTGAGTTAATTTTTTCCCCTAATGATGATTTCTGCCTGATTTAGTGATTAAATTGACAATATTTATGGTTTCCATTCAATGATGTATATCTATTAATGTTTGATTGTGCCATGTTTTCTTCCCCATGCAGATTATAGATTTAACTTTTTTGCCTTTCTTTCTTTTCAGGTCTATGTGAGAATAACACCAAAGCCTTGGCCAGTACTGAGCCAGTCTGGCTGCTTTGGCCAACAGGCTTAATAGATATGCAAATTGTACTTGGCCTAAATTATTTTGGTGATGTGTTTTACAACAATCCCAAACAGAAGCCCCACAAGAAGCAAACTGTTTGGACAGTGTAACAGCATTTTTCACACTGCTGCTTGACATGGCTTTGGTGACAGCTCAGCAGAGACCAGGCCACCATGCTGGGTTTATTTGGGAGATTCATGGTGTGTGACAAAACTGACTAATCTGAAATAGCAAACAGATTTCCTTTCTTGGTCTGACTTACTGGAATAATGCTCTTATATTAAATATCTGACTAGGCCCATTGGCTCTGCATGTAGTGAGTATTTGAGGCTCTGTCCTTGATATCCAGCTCCAATATAATGGTACTTATTTCCTTTATCAAACGCTTTGACATTTACTAACAAAGAGTGTCACTAAAGATTAGATTATGTTTGATTGTCATTAAGTTACTTTTTCTGTAGTGATTTTCCTGTTCAGGTTAAGTTTGTAGCTGAAAATATTGTGGCTCAAATTGTGATGACTTTAGGGTCCCCTTGCCTCTGTTGGTATTTATAATGCACATGGAATGGCAAATAGGATCCCTGGGGTCATCAGTGTATCATTGCAATGTATATTTATATTTTGTGCAGTTCTTTTACATGCCCTTCTCTGAAGTGGTCCCTGTATTTATATATATATTTTTTATATATAGAAGGCTTTCTGCAGTTGCTGTTGTTGCTGGTTTCTTTAATCTGCTCCTTCTCTGCAACATCATTTGCAGTGGAGGGATGAGGAAGAGCTTTTCAGTGTTTCATGTAATGCACATCTACACATGTACAGCCACAGTAAAAAAATAATGATGGTGTTGTGGGAATGTTTTAATTTTCTCCAACACAAATGGGCAGTCCCACTGAATATCAGTAACCACTTTCAGTTTTGGCCTTGTGTGCAGCCAGGATGCAATGGGGAAGCATATCCTCATAGGCTATAAATCTGTTCACTTCTTTTGCCTTTGTGTTAAAACATAAAGCTAACATAAGATCTTGCCTTCAACAAATCCACACCAAATTATTCCCTTCAGAAATTCCTTTGTTTTGCTATTAACTGACACTCACCATGCTCTGTTTGGATCATAATAGACTCCAACTGACCTGACAGCCAAAGTTAACTCAGCAAAGTCCTAAAACTTTATACCTTGCCACATATGAATTACTCCCATGTATCTTCCTTGTACTTCAGAAAGGAGCTAGTGTCCTAAAAGTTACTCATGTTATCTTAACACCTGTCTGGGTTGTGTAAAGAAACTGGCAGATTTAAATAGCACTAGAGATGTCCTAAAGAATACAAACCTGTTCTCAGAAACAAAATTACTAAGATGACTTTCTGAGTCTGCTAAAAAGGGTGCAGTCTTGCTCTCCGTCTGTGCTGGATGCTTTGGCATTGCTGTCACTAAATAAGAATGCAGTTCCTGTGTTAGATATCCCATGGAGAGTATGGCAAGGCTGGAACTGGGCTTTAGTGTACAAGGTGATGTTCACTGGATACATTTTTGCATATATTTAATCTAGCTACTTATTTAATTGCAGTCTAAGTCCTGTGTCCTGCATCTAGAAATGGCCTATGGTAGCTACCAAAGGAATAGCACAGAAAAATAGAGGAAAATATATTGACATTTTTCCTGTGGAATTCTGCTTGTACCCTCAAGATGATGCTGCATCCTCTTAGCCTAATTTTCCTATGTTCAGAAAGGTTCCATAGGGTAAGGATCTTTTTTTTTTTCTGTGTTAACTGTAACTTCTTTGAAAGTCTTTTGTAAACCTAGTTGTGGAATTCCAGGCAGATCCATCACTTGGATCTCTTTGTCCCCTTGCTTCAGAGAACCTTGAAGAACACTAAACAGATTTGCAAGGCTGGGGTTTGCTTACAGAAGCTGCATTACACCTTAGCCAATCTGTCTTCTTTATGACTCCTGATTTTGTTCTCACAGGTTTCCATCTGTTTGTCTGGATTGCTGGGGTTGTCTGTTCTGTAGTTTTCCTGTCTGTTGTGCTTTCCTGACAACTCCTGGTCAAAGCACTCCACAGCAGACAGGGACACTGTGTTGGTGATCTCTGTGCAGCTTCTCTGGTGTGGCCTGGCCTTCAGTGCCCGGCAGGCCAAAGGGAGCATCCCTTCCCCCTGGCAGTGCGGTGCAGCCCTGTGCTCTCCACTGGCCCCCCTGTTCAGGGCCTGGTTCCACTCTGCCTTTGCTGTGGAGTCTGTTCCACAGCCGGCCCAGGTGAAATCTCCAGCTTTGCTTCTGCTGTGATGCTGAGTCTCCATCCACATGGAGGTCAAAGGGCATCATTTGACATTTCATGTTTTGGTGTAATTTTCAGTGTGAAAAACATTTAACAGTCTAGTGAGTTTTAAGGGTATTTAGCATAAGCAGTGCCATTTGACAGTCATAAGAGTCTTTGAATTTTATATTGTTCTGCTTCAGCAGAGAAATTTCACACCACCTTAGACATTTGCCCTTTCCTATTTCCTGGGGTTTTTAAAAATAATATTTCCTAGTTTTTTATTAAGCAAGATTGTCCTTAATTTTTTTTTCTCCTTACAAAATCATACGTTTGTTATATCCAAGATGTGCCTTTGCAGCAGGCAGCTGGAAATTCAAGTGATCAGTGTGAACTGGTAGTCCAGGGAAGACAGAGGTATTGGTACCTGTAAGGTTTCTGTACTTCCTTTTGTTTTGCTGTACCTTTTGCTGCCTTACAAGTACTCTTTGTTGAACTGCTTATTATTTTTTTAATCCCTAAGCTATGCTTTAAATTCAATTAGAAATTTTGTCTATTTGCATCAGATTAAATTATTAATTTTCATTACAGAAATTATTATCAGCATTTTTTTGAAGAGCTTTTTGGCACTTATGATCAACTTACAGATTACTGCAAAGAAGTCTATGCAAGACAGCCATTGCTATTGAGCCAGGACATTGCTCTGTGTCAGCTCCAGCCTGAGTATGATCTTCATATTCCAGGGGAATAAAGCACAAGGCACATTTCACTGCTTACTGTTTAGATTCCCCTCACCCCATTCCCCAATGCTTTTCCAGCTATTTTTATCTTACTGTTTCTTTGCAACCTTAGAGATATTTTGGGTAAAAATCACTTAGTTTTCTTTGAAATCTGCCTGGAAAATGCAGCAGGGAAGCAAGAAGTCCCAGGGAAGCAGCTCCAGAAGGATTTTATCAGTTTCCTGCCCTGTGTGAATGGACATGGCAGTACCAAGTGTGTTCTGCTGGATGGAGTCAGGGCTGCCCATGAGCAGCCCCCAACCTCTCCCAAATCTTGTTCCAAGGCTGTAACTTGGTCTTCATTTCTTAACCCCCCCCTTTCCTCAGTTTCCTTATGAAGAATAAAGTGTTAACTTTCTGAGGTCTGTAGCACTTTGGGTGGAAGGTTTCTCCACGTGCATCATGGTTTTGCTTTGTACCATGGTGCTGTCAGCATTGAGCCAACAGAACACAAAACAGCTGTGGTAATTTTTGTTCTTAGTTGCAGAGATGTTTTCTTTATCATTCTCAATTCCAGTTGCACATGTCATGGTGTAAGAGCTACAGTTCTTCAAGATGAAAAATATCTCCTGACAAAGGCAAGTGTAAAAGCCTAAAGGTATGTAAGGAGTTCAGAACTAAACTAACACAGATCTTGGAATTGCTGGTATCTGTAAACACTGTTTTGCCACAGCTTTTAATATGTGAAATGATGCTCTGCAGATCATGAATCAATCAAATTATAGTGAAGAGTGTGAGATGACAGCATAAAGCAGAGAATGGCAGCAATGCCTAGTTTGTACTACTTATCCCTAGGCTGACAGCATTTTCTGTCATAAATCTGGTTGGTTTATAACTAGGCCATAAAACCTTACACCAGGCTGAAATGCAGGAGGATTCTGTAGTTCAAAAATTGTGCATTTATAGAGAAATACATCAGTGATTTGTTAATTAAAATTGCAGGGCTTTAACAGTTATTTACATTTCTTCTGCACTCTTATAACTTGTGCTTTTTGGACTCAATTTATGTTCCATGTAAATCTGTGTGATCTATTTAAAACTTGCTGTCTCCTTGGCTTCGTCAAATTCCTTTTTATATATACAGGTGTGACTTAGAAAATACTCCTTTCTAATTTCTGTAATTAGATGGGGGACCTTGCTGAAACTTCACAGGAGGCTGATGAGACTAAAGTGAGTTTGAGTTTGGGTTTGTTTTGTTTAAAATATGTGTATGAGGATAGAAAGAACACAGAGCTATTAACAGAAACTGAACAAGGAATGAGTTACAATGCTTAGCTTGGCTGTCTTACAAGATTTAGTGTCCTTACAGTTTATTCCATGTTTCTTCATATTCTTAATGTTTCCTTCCCCATATATACTTGACACTGAGCAGTCTTGCAGACAGTCTGGCAAGTCTCTGTTTTTGCAGAATACCAGAAGTAGACCAGTGTACTCCATCTTTAAATGATCTGATTTTAACAATAACATACCTAAACATACAGCATACACATCCTGCAGCCCTTGACTGATGGAAAGACTAAGAGCTCTAGTTTAAAATGAAAAGATCTTTTTATTATTGTATCAGTAATAAAACAGGGACAGAAGCATCAGGGGTCCTACTGTGATCTGTACCATGTCTTGCAGTCACATTAGAAATGATCTGTAAATCAGTTTGACAGGTTTCATCAATTGGGGCAATATATGCTGCATACACACCCAGTACACATGTTGAAAGGAATGTTCAAACTGCCATTAGTTCAAAACCCATTCTGTTTTTTATAGAATGCAGTGAAATCAAGTGGAAGGAATAAAACACCATCAGTGAAAGAAGGAGAGGTAAACACCAGCTGTCAAGAGAAAGGTAACATGCACTTGGCATTCAGTTTGTAAGCTGAGTGGTGTGTACCAGGAAGAACACCAAAATGAAGCTTTTAAGGCAAAATGCATTATAGATTGTTACTTTTTGATAGTGGGCAGGGCTGCAGCAGGACAGTGGCTCTTGGAGACTTGCACTTCAGGTTCAGGCAGTGTTACAGAGGTGACAGCAGTTTGCCCCTGCCAGGACAGTTCACTTTGTCCCCAGAGAATCAGGGTATCTGTGGGGCAGCTGCAGCTATTGCTATCCAGTTTTGGAAAGAGGAAGACCGTGGGTTATAAGGGGGTTTAAATGAGTGTTTGGTCCAGTTCTGTGTCTCACCTCTGAGGTTCAGCTTCTTGGATTTAGGTGTTTAAAGGTAGTATCTTTGTTCTAGCTTTTGCACTTGTCTAATGAGAGACACCTTTCATCACCTGAGATATGTTTCATGAAATAGTTACCGATTATTTCAAAAAAATTAGAGATTTGACATTTGTGAAGCAAAAGGAAAAGTAATACTGTGACTGAAATCTTCTTTATTCACAAGCCACATGTAATCCAGTAATTCTCACTGTGAGGTTCCATACACAGCATGAGCATTGTCTTCCCCTTTGTCTTGCAGGGACTCACCATGCACATACAGGGACTTCATGGAAAAAAAAAAATCAGAGTTTAACTTTGCTCCTCTCAGGAGGACAATTTTGTATTCATGGAACACTTTTCACGTCCCAGCTTCAGTGTGATCCAGAATCTCTGAGATCAGTGATGATCTTGGGACAGTGGAAGGCAGAGATTTTTGCAGGTGCAGTGCTGTGATCTCTCTGGCTACCATGACTGGTATTGTAGTACTGGTAGTTTACCTTCTTCATTCCAGAAATTTGGTCACATTGTGCTGAGCAGCTGTGGCCTGGTTCATAGTCTGTTGCCTCGGGGGGTTTGCTGGCAGCCTCTTTCAGGAATACAAGAGGCAACACAGAACACAACCCATCCAGCCTTAGTTTGTCTTCACTGAGAAGCTGCTGCCATGGCCAGTGGGGGGTTTGGCTTTTTTTTGGATAAATTTTGTTTGCCCTCCTTCCTCCCACCCCTATTTAAAAAACAGCAGCTCGATAGCACAGCAGCAAATGCACATTAATATCAAACAGAATTTTCACTACCATTTTCGTATTAACATAAGATGTTAGAATGTAAAGTGAGCTGGATCTGCACATGGGACCACTCTTGCTGTTAAAGGCTTTAGGCTGGAACAGAGCCCAAAAATCTTAGAAGAAATCCAACATTTCTTGATCAAATATTAATTACATGCCATATAGAATTATATATTTCAAACAAGTTTTATAAATAAAAAGCTAGGCCTTTCAAACCATCAGCAATATTAATTTTGGATTTAAAAGATTATGAAAGATAACCACATAAGTGTGAATTAGAAAAATACCGGCCTAGGTTGCATAAAAACCTCCATTAAATAAATACGGAAAGTTTTCACTATGAAAATTCAGTGTCATCGTACTTAAAAAAGCCATAATGAGTTAGAGGTCCCTTAATGACACTCAGGTTGTGTTTCACGAATCACAAACACACACAGGACGTCAGATGGCCCCAAAAGGTGACAGACTGGGTTCATACATAACAGCAAGTACTGGGGGTGTGTGCTGCTCCTCCATGCCATTCCTGCCTGCTGCTGCTGCCCGTGCCACCTGCACTCCCTGGGACTCTTCTCCTCCAGGCTGCCGAGCTGGCCCAAAGCCCCAGAGGCTGCTGCTGCGGGAGGTGCCGTGGCTGGGTGTGCGTGTCCGTGCTCAGGCCAGCGGGCTGGCCTCAGGCTGGGCTCCAGGGAGCGGCTGTGGCTCCCAGTCGGGCTGGAAGAAGCGGATGTCGAATGTCCGAGCCCAGTTCTCGAAGACGCGCTTCTCGGTGAGGAAGCGGTGGTGGCTGCCCTTGCGGCCCCGCTCGTGGGAAATGTACATTGTGCACTCGTCTGGGCCCAGAGGCTCGTAGTAGTGATAAGGTACTGAAAGATGATTAGGATCCCTGTGGAAAAAAGAAAATAGATGGAAGCCCAAGATGTTCTTTCTCGTTGATTGAAAAGATGTTATCTTAAATGAACTGATGGGCTCAAATCTGCTTTTCCTCCCAGTTAAACCATGTAGCTGAGTTTTTTTCTTGCATATCTAATACATCAGAATGGGGCAAAGGTGTTTTCTTTGCTTTTTCTTTTGCTCTCCTTTAATCCTCTTCCTCCCAGTTAAATGAAGGACAGCAGTAGCTCAGAAACAAGGAAGAGTGCTGCAGGGCTGTGTTACTACCATGAAATTTGAAGTAAACTGCTTAAAAGAGACTTAAATCTAGATTGTGATTTGTTAAAGGTCCTGCAGAGGTATTTCCTGAACTGGGAAGAAAGAGAAGATGACAGATGGAGGGGGTTATCTGTGTCACATGAGCTCAGCTGAGCGTTCCCTGCATGCTGCGCGAGGTTCTGAGAGCACAGCTTCAGTGAGCGTCTGCACGCCAGGTCAGTGCTACAGGCTGCTGGTGCTGGCATTTTAATCAAACATCTGATGCACAAATGAGTATTTTACAACAGCAGCTTTCATGTATCTAAGCTAAAAATTAAAACAGTTCACCCATAGTATCCATCTGACCTTGTGAACCCATTCACATTTCCCAGTCGGGAGATGAGCGACTTGTGGTGACACACTGGATATGCCAAATACCAATTAGATACTTAGGATAAAGTTCATTTTAGCAGTTCTGACCTCAGTGTTTCCATGTAACATTCTGTAAATGGCACATCTGTATTATAATAAGCCAGAGCAATTCATTCTCCTTTTGTTTTAATCTCTACCTGTACCCATGATGGTCTTTTACTTTGGCACGGGCATTTTGGGCTGACAGTAACTCACACACTCTCTGTGTCATAAATACTAAGAGAGCAAGCTGTCCCAGACAGAATTACCCAATTGTATCCCTCTCTCCCTGACTGCTACCAGCTATTTTGCTGTGCCAGGAATTTTTCCAATACCAGTATTTAGTGAAGCCTTGGAGCTGCTCTGTGTTACAGCCTGAGCTGAACAGGACCCCAGCACAGAGCAAGAAATCTGATACAGATTCAGGGTTGTCAGCTCTAATATACAGTTGATTATTTTCATTTTGAAGAGCTAATATTTAAGGCCACTTTCAATTGAATGCATCCACAATCTGTCAGTAGTCTGTGCTGGTCATTATTTTTACTGTGTAATTCTGTCACCTACGCAATTTTCTAATTTTTCTTATTTTGCCATTATCCATATTGTATATGCAGAGTAATGTATGATATTGCTGCTTCTTTCCATTTGTGCCTTAGATTAACGTTTTAATTCGATCAGTCTGCCTTCCTTGTAACACAACATGGTGATCAATCTTACAAGACCAGAACAACAATAAAATTACATTTCTAGAATAAGATGGATTCTAAACTTATTAAATATATTCTCACTGGAATACATAAGAGTGAAACAAAATCCTTCATCACCTCACCTACAGAAAATGTATTTGTAATCTAAATCTGCCTTTCATATAGAAATTTATTATTTCTAAACTACAACTATTAAAACTCAGTCTTCAATTAATTTTTCACTTTTTTGATACATTGGACCTCTTATTGTCACTTAAATGAATATTTTGTATGGTTACTATAAATCTGATAGGATACATTTTCATGTGATGTGTTTTTGTTAAGAACTACTAGACAAACAGGCCTCTGCCTCTCATTCAGACTGCTCCTCCTTCTTGCACTAAAGCTGGATTTTATTCTTGGGTCCTCAACCTGTATTGCTTAGTATAAATTTACTGCTTTAAAGTTAAGATTAGTAAAGTTTAAATCATATGTCTAAAATACTTGGGAAAAATGCAGCCCCAGTTAAGGGGCAAAGTGACCCTCTCAGGCTGCAGGTCCCTCCAGGCAAGGTGATTTTGAAGCCAGGGTTCCACATTCCACACCAGTGTGTCCTAAGTGGATGTCTTAGCTCCTGTTCCTCAGCTCCGTAGCTCCAGCTCACTGCATGCCGTGCCCCCTGCCCCCAGGAACAGCCCCGAGGCACCCGGTGCGCAGGGCCTGGCAGTGAGAGAGGCAGGAGCTCAGTGCAGGCAGCCTGGGGGGCTCTGCTGGCTGAGCTGGGGCTGAGATCAGCGCAGGAATGGCGGCTGCTGGCTGCAGACCTCTCTAGGAATACTTTGCAGCTGACTGAGGTTTTAAGGCTAAATTCCAAAAGCTGTCTTTTAGATTTGGAACTCTGAAAGGTATTTACATAATAGAGGACCTTCTCGTTTTATGGGAGTTGTGGATTCCCCCAGATTGCATGCTGGTAAGCTTTGGATTTGAATTCTGGCTTGAGTACATCATAACCCAAATTAACTGTGCTGTGTTATCTTCTAACTCTGCAATTAGCTTGTGTCACCAGCAAATGAAATGCATGAGTAATTTCTATAAGGAAATTGCTTGCCACCTCATTTATTAACATTAAAACAGATGCTGTTTTATCACTGACTGATACTGGACATTAATCAGTATTTTGTCAGACTCTGCATGCATATTAATAGCACAGCTGGGAGGAATCTTTGGAAGTTCCTCTGTAAGATATCCTGTGCTTCCTGCCAGGACAGCACCCGTGGAAGTGCCTGTGCCCCTGTCAGTCAGCTGCTGTTTGCCACTTGAGTGCACACTTTCCCACAGACGGTATCCACCTACAGCAAAAGCTGGAGGTACAACACAAAAGAAAAAAGGCAGGGAAATCAGGCCACCCCATACCACATTCTGGTCAGCCTCTTTCCTTAGAAATGAAAAGCTATACTAAATCAACCCTCTAAAACTATAGATACTCACACACTTTGTAAAATAATTCATATTTTGATGTGTGAGTAAAGTGTCATTTATATGTTGAGTGATGAGCAAGGTGCTGTGTCAGGACCATGAAGATTTCTAGATAATCTTTTGCCTTATATTCCCAGGCTCTCCTTTCCCTTACCTCCGTCATTAGTCCTGTTCTCCAATCCATGTATGCATTTTGTTATTAAGCTAATGAGGTGAGGCATATGGACCAAAGAGCAGGAGTAGCTCACATACAGCTTACAGTTTCTCATAAGCTCCAGGAAATGTAACCAGCAACAACTGCTGCTTTGCATTTGATTTAAAGGAACCGAAAGTGGAGAGAGAGAGAGGTAAGAAAACACTAAAGTATTTCAAATACCAATTTTCAGGTGAATTATCATGAAAAATGACCTGGCAGTCAAATGAGGATTCTTACAGGGAAATTATCTGGTTCAGTAACTGGAACGAAAATTATTCCTATTAGTTAAAATAAGGCTCAGAATTAAGTTTTAAGTTTCTGGGAGTTCCAGAAGGCCCATGAAGAGGAGAAGAGTTAAAGAGGGTTCATCTCACCAACCTCCTGAGTTTTCCTTGTGTACAGGAGTACCCTGAGACTTGCAGGGAACCAGGCTTTCTGTCCCTGCTGCCCATAATGCCACAGACAGGGGCTGGAATTCCTACAAACTCACTAAGGCTTATCTTGTCCTTTCCAGCCCTGCTGCTGAGCACCCACAAAGGGAAGCAGCAGCCCTGCAGTGCCTTCAGGAATTGTTGTGGTATCTGGGCACCACTGTCAGGCTGCTGCTGAAGGGAGGCAAGAGGAGAATCCAGCATGTCCCAGTTGAGGAGTGAGTGCTGTGCATGCAGGGCTGCCAAAGGGAGTTCTGAGAGGGAAGTGCTTCCCATCTGGAAAGACTTGGATTGGATCCTTGGAAAAAATACAGCAAGATGGTTTGTCTGTCTTGGGACAAAAGAGTGAGAGGTGTACACACTTCACAGAAATGTTTGCAATGTGCATGGAAGCACAAGCTTTCATCTTAGAATGCACAAGACAGCATGAGAGCAGTATCAAGCCATTAACCCTTACTACAGCATAAATCTGTAGCAAGCAAAGGGGCTTGAAATTACTTAAGCTTTGCTGTAAAGTACTAGAAATTTATAATAATTAGGACACCGAGTCCAGTTCAGCCATGAAACTCAGTGTCCAGTGAAAGTAAATAGAAATGAATCTAAAACACCTTGTTGCAAGTAATAGTGACAAATCTTTTAGTCTCTGCTCCAGACTCCTTCACTAAACTATTTTTCCTGCACGGGTGCAAAGCAGTTTGGTTAATGATCTTACGCTAATAATTTGTAGCAGAATCAACAGCATGAGATTCCTGGTACCTTTGAGGTGTCCTTCACGTTACAAATGTGACACTAATTTAGTTCCATGACAGTGATCACCACACTCATTACTTATTCCACAAATTAATACTTAAAAATGAATGGGTATCTATCTGCTGAAGTTATAAATTTGGTGATACTAATTATGAACAGAAATAAGATTTCTTGGTGGGTTTTTTTTCAATCATAATGATTAGTTGCACAGCAAGTAGGATACCCACACACACATCTAGCACATGCACATTTCAGTTGTTTTGTTGGGACTTTTTGTTTTGATTTCTTTTATTTTAACAGTAGATTCTTATTGTCTGACTGAAAACCAGGAAATATGGCTTACAATTACAGAATATTTCTTTCTGCTATTCTGTTCTGTTGTCTTATTTCTTTGAAAGAAAGCACTGTTTTAACTTCTTAATGAGTGGCTGAAGAGCCAGCTAAGAAGGTTAACTCTATTTATGGAAAGAAACTCCTTTCACAGATCTTCATGGACAGCTTCTTCCAGGCATTGCAATTCCCCTTCATCCTCTGGGGAATCAAGCTGAAGTAAAGACATTTCATATTACTTTGATTAAGAAATGACCTTTTCCTTTTTTACAACCAGGTGTGTGTACCTTTATGGTAAGATTTTTTTATGCAGGCTGTAAGAACAATTACATCTTTCACTGACAGGACTGATCTGCAGCCTTTCTTGTGTTATAATTTAAGTCCATTTGATTTCAGTGTATTGATTCTATGAAAGCCTTTCATATGCTGTCAGTGACATTTTTAGTCTCTCTCAAAACAGTTTGTTTGGGTTTAGCTGGCTTTTTAAAATATGTATCCAAACTATTCTGACTTTGTCTGAAAAGTCAGGATTTCACATTATTTTGCAGTAAAATGCTGTCTTCTGTATTTTTAGATCATCAGTTTAAGAATTATTTCCATGTGCCATGGGAATACAGCCACTTCTGGAGTAAGACAGACCAGCCACTTACAGAAACTGAAGTAGTATGTGTTGGCCAACTGAGATGACAGAGGAATGAGATGCTGTGCTGTGGAAGGTATTTGTTGTCTGGCATATCTGATCTAGTTTGCAATTTTCCTTGGAGAATTCATTATGAAGTCTGGCAGTACATCACAGCATTTATCATCAGTATTTTGTTATAATTTGTAGAAATTCTCACAAAGTGGAGTTTAGTGTTGACATTTTATGCTGTGATTTCTTCGGGGATTTCTACAACGTGCCCAAGACAAATGCAGATTCCTGAACAATCCTTGTAAGTGCTCAGAGGGAAGTCAAAGCAGCCCCATTCCTGGAGACTGACCCAGCACTGCAGCCTTGCCCTCCCTGCCCCTGAAAGGCATCCAGAATTACCCAATGAACCAGACTTGAGACAGATCACTACATTTGCAATTGAAAATTCAAGCAAGTACTTCTTGGTGAGAGGGATTTGTGAGCAGGTGATGAAATGCTGCCCTGAGGCCTCGTTCCAGACTGGCTCCAGCTCTTCCCAGGTCACCCAGCAGGACAAATGGGATCAGCACCAGCTCTGGGCAGGAACCACTCTGCTGGGCTAGTGCTGGGTGGACAGGTGAAACTTATGTCAGCATCAAGACTGCTGATGTAATACAAATTTGTCAGTGTTCATACTGGTATCTTGTGGCTAATGTAATTTTGGTCTAGCACTGGAAGTTCTGAAGCCTCTCCCTGTGTCTCTGATCCACAGTGGGAAGAACTTAACCAGGACCTGGGCTCTGGGTCCTGAGCATGGCTGGAGGCAGAAGGGGGCTGGAAAAGGGCACAGACAGTTTTTTGTACAGCAGCTTCCAGTGGCACAATTGTGCTGCCTCTGCCTCCTGTGACCCACCCCTGCTATGCCCAAAATGGCAGGACTGATTCTCTGGGGCCAAAATCACAGGGACAGGTTTCCTGGGCACCATTTAGGAAGCTGCAAGATTGGCATTCGTGTGACAGAGGTACAATAATGTTAATTTGAGTTGCAGAGAAAGTTCAATTTAGAAACTAGTCACTGTGAGAACACTGTTCCTCTATTAATTTGGGGGGAACTCGAAAAACAAATTGAGAGTAATGTTTTCCCGTACTTCTTTCTTCAGATTAATTTCATGCCAATTATTGCATTACTTTTAGCTGATAAATATTCAGAGACTGAAAGAAAGCCACAAGATGGATTAATTCTCCCACAGTACAAACAAATTTTAAAAATATTTTATATAACATAATTAAATGCTGTTTGTTGTTTTCAGAATGAGATCATGGGACACCTCATTAATTGTTTTAAGAGGACTGAAGACTTGTTTCAGAGGAAAAAGATTAAAAGATTCAGATATTTATCTGTAACATTAACTTTGTTGGCTAATAATGGTTCTAAAATAAATCCTACCTGCAGAAATCCGGTGGCACCATGCCATAAACATTTATCCTGTCACAGAGCTCTAATGCGATAGTCATTGTGAACCAGCCCGTGCTAAGCCAAGTGTTGGATATCTTCCTGAAAGCAAAAACATAATTAAGTTTCTAAGCTGGCAAATAATTCTCGAGATTTATTTATTTATTCATTCATTCTGAAGCAATTTTTTGGCATTTTCTTCATTCTTGTAAAAGGCTTTGAAAACTGGGCAACCAAGACCACTTTGCTCGTCCATTTTTTAGTGATTTTTTTGGTGCCTCCTGTCAGTGGAGTAATCTGGGCAGGAACTTTCCTTGCTGTAATTAATTTTAGGCACAGCAACATTAATATTTAGCTGACCTTTTGACTTGGTTTCTAGAAGCTCCCAGCCTGGGAAATCTTCATCCTAGGAACCACCCCAGGTGCTGTCCCTGCCCGAGGGGAGCCTGACAATGGGAATGACAGCGCTGGCAGGGAGCCCTTAAGGCAGCACCTCTCCTGCCTTCACTGCAGGCTGGGACATGGCTTTAAAAGAAGCTCAACTGATCCCAGTATTAATTAGGCAAAGTAGGAGATACCACCCTGTAACTGCTCACAGATGTAAGGGATTTAAAAGTTATGTTTAAATTTTGCAGTATCACAGGTTCTTATCTGCAAAGGTTCACTCAAAGGTCTCCTTTCAAATGATATTAAAGAATAAGACAGGAATTCTCCCTAATGACTCCTCCCGAAGCTAGGAAGTCCCACAGGAAGAAGTTGAGGCTTGTGTTATCCGCAGCCCAAAGAGTCCTCAGATCCCTGCTGACAGCCTGTCACAGTGACCCGCTCTCCCTTCATCTCCTACTAAAGCTGAGGCACCAGGGGAGCAAGTGCAGGCTCTGGGAAGGCCTGGGCACTCTACCTGAATATATTAATGTAGGACATACATTAATCCCATTCCCCCACACCTGTATCTGTCAGATACCTGTGAAACTTTGTCACAGCCCCCCAGTAAAGCACATGAGGCTCTCTTCAGAGAAGTCACCAGGGAATCCCAGGTCCTGGCCCAAGTTCCAAGGCCATCTTTTACATTTTACCCAGTGATAGCAGGATGTGGAACACTTGGAAGCAGGGACCTGAGGCCACGAAAGCTACTGCAAGCAAGTGCCAGCAATCACTAACATCTAATTCAGCTGACAGGAGCTACCACACAGCTTCCCAAGCTAATGCTAAACAAGCTGCTTCCAAGTAGGTCACCTACAGGGCAGTAGGAGGAGATGTTTTGAGCACTGTCAGATTGAGGAATGCCTTGCACCAAGGTTTCCCATTTCCTCAGGGAATCAGACTACTACAAGGAAAAAAAAGTGGTGGTGTCTGTGCCAGCTGCTTAAAAGACACTTCTAAACATAAGGGAATTCTTTGACTAAGTATGCCTGGAAGGATGCTGAGGAGTCTAGGTAATTTGTCCTGTCCTTAGTGGATCACCTGGTAATGTTTAAACTCCCAAAACACACATTTTTACTGCTCCTGATACACAGACTTTCAAGCTAAGCTAGCATTTGGAGAATGACATGTTATAAGCATCTCATTATTTCCAATTATGGAGCCTTATTTATTTTCTGACTGTGCACTGAAGCTTGGAGGGGGTGGTGCCGTTTGTCACAATGTCATAGCTGCGTCATAAGCTCAGTGGAGGCCTTCAGGCACAGCAAAAATATAAAACAGTGAGAAATTTTGGCTCGAAATTATTAGGAAAGAGAATGGTAGGGAAAAGCCTAAAAAATTTGCTTCCGTGCCACCTGAGAGTTTCGGAGCTCTGAATCACTAGATAATTCAGGAACATGTTCAGGCTAAGAGTGCATTGGAGCTTGCACGAGTCCACTGTTCCAGGTGCCCAACACTTACATTCCAAAACCAAGGGAGCAACTGCAGCCAGACAAGACCAAAGCTTTGCACAGGGCAGGACACCCAGCTAGGCTCTCTGCTTTATTTTCTGGGTTAGCTTCCTTTCTGCTTACACACACTTAGGCTGTCATTTATTGTTTTCCAAAAACAGGAAAACAACTGAATATAACTAAAGTGGCTTAGAAGCTGAATAATCAAATAAAGATTCAAAAATTCATTCAAGTACCACTCTGCCCTCTTTAAATACCATGTCTGTAGGACAGCAACACGGAAACAGGGTCACAGTGTCTTGCATTTCCTAAAAGATCTGAGCAAGAGTCCAACAAAAGAATACTATTTTTACACCTAATCAGCAGTAATGAGAGAATATGAAGAACTGTCATGTGCTTATTAGGGGAAATTATCAGATATTCTTTTATATGATGAACTAACACACTGTGCTGATAATTCTGTAGTGCACACTAAATTACAATTAAAGGCCTTTCTGCTCCACCAGAATCTCATTTATAATCTCTTTGGAAATACTCTTCCTGCAGTTATTTCATTTATGCTGCTTTTATCTAATTACTATAATATTGGTTCTGAATCGTATTTTCTTAATGTACCCTTATTCAATTATAAAGTTATTTTCAAGTACAGTTACTTTATAATGCCAAATATATTGCTCTGCAGCCTTTGTCTTTCACCATGCTATTTAACTGACAATGTTTTCTGAAGGTTTTTCTTAATTTCAAAATAATTTTTTCCAAAAAACACGATACATCCAATTACCTTTCTTCTCATCATTTTCAAGACAGAAATTAATAGTCTGATTCTTGCAACCTTGCAATCATGCTTCTCTCTCCCTCCTTTGTTTTTTGTAGGCACTAATGTCAAGAGCTCAGCAGAAACCCCCTGGGGAACAGCAGCATTCTGAGCTATACAATATTCTGTTCCTGCCACACACGTACCTGAAGTTCTCCCTTACAAATTATTTCCTATCCATGTTTCTTTTCACTTTCCCTTTCTTCTATGCAGCTTATTCATTTATTTTCATCTCCTGTTTTAATCTTCTTAGCCCTTCAAGTATGCTGTCTGTGCCCTCTAAAGGAGTGGTTCATTCAGAGCAGAGCCTGCAGTTTATTAAAATCAACAGGGCCTGGTCCTCAGGCTGACTTTTGCTGGCATCTGAGTGCCCTTGAGTCACACTGAGAGTTCCGGGTGCCCATGACTGAGTTCACTCTAAACTTGTTACAATGTCATTAATGGCTCAAATGCCTTGAGAATATTTCAGGACGTGAGCCTGGTGCCTGTGCGGAAAAAAAATGCTTTCATCACACTCACTACAGGCCTCCGGCTCTGGATGGGTGATGCAGAACCAGAAAGAGCAGCTTGCCTGAAATTGCACAGCATGTGTCAAAAAAAGAACAGGATCCTGGCAGTGCCGGGGAAGGAAGGGGACCCTGGCTCCCCATGGCAGAACTGATGCTCTGAGAGTGAAGCGGGAAGGGAAGCTGTTCCTCAGAACTGGGAACAGCATGTGATCCTGCCCTGGATCACCAAAAGCATAGTCCAGGAAAGGTGGTGGCAGTGTGCATTCCTTATGTCCAGGGCCTCCCCCTGGGGCCCATGGTGGCCACGTTACAGTGCAATTTGTTGACTTTCATGCCTTTGTAAATACTGAGCACACAGATAATCCTCTGCACATTTCTTGAAGGGCTCAAATGCTTAATTCACCTTCTCACTTTGCTTTACTCTGGAAAAGACAAACACATCACAACTGGCAGGGTATCTCTCCTTGTTATCCTTCCTTCTTGTTCTGACAGAGACCCAAATACACCAGTTGGAAGATGAAGAGAAGAACCTTTAATGTTACAAAACTGACCAAGTTACTCTGTGCTCTGGTTTGATCTTGTGTCACCCACGAACTCAGATCCGCTATAACTGAACAGAGCTCTGCAAGCAAACCATGTGGGGTGTGAAAAAGGCAGCAAATGCCAAGCAAACATTGCCTTCAGCTAAGAGGGTACAACAGTTTCCTCTAACACTGGTTCTGCCTTTCTCATGTAGCCCCAGAAAATGAGATCTGTGCTCAAGTCCACAACTGGATCGATTCCTGTTCAAGCTTTGGTGTGTATGTTTAGTATTTGTAAGGTAGAACATCTGACTGTGAGTTACTGCACAATAAACCTACCTCTTCATTTGTATCTAAGTGGGGACCCTGTGCCATTTTTACAGCAGCATATTTAATAAGTAAAAAACCAGAACTTCATTAAAAATAAATGTCTTTCGTTCTGGGAAGTCTTTAGTTTGAATGCCCATTTTCAAACATTATATGTGAAAATACTCAAGTACTGCAGTGGGTCACTTACTACAAATTTGATTTGAAGATCAGCCTACAAGTCTCATAAACAGTCTCATAAAGATGTAACTATCATAATAACTTTCCATTTTCCAGTTGCAAATGTAAGATGAACTGTTCTGAAGCACCTAATGTATGACTAATGTTTATTTGTTTTACAAGAAGCTTTACAGCTGCAGTGTTCCAAAAATGCTTAAATTCAATAAACAGCTATTATAATTCACTGAATGGTGGCATTTCCTCTATAGGAAAACATAACCTATCCATTCTAATTTTTCAGAGTCAGTGAAAAAAAACTTTAATGTATATTACCCCAAAGTGAGATTTAAACAGTTCCTGCCTCCTTGACTCCATAAACATTACATCCAGACTCTGGTATTCTAGGCTGATGAGGCAGTACTCCATACAAATCATTTTGATGCGTATTTTTTACTTATGTTAGCAGTGATGTTATTTGGCATGTCATGCCACATTACAACTCACGAGGCAGAGGATTTAATGGGCAGGATTGTCCCTCTGAGCAGATCTGAAATTGGTATATATAAACTACATTATTTTACTACTGTGTGACATCCCCTAGGTGTATCCATGTAAGTTCTCACCTGTCTTTTCCAGTCTCCCGTTTAAAAAGGTCATCAAACTGAAGCATCTTGTGGCGAGAAATCATATACACCTTTAACTGAGGCAGTATCTGGTTCATCAGCTGCAGGTTATTGTACACCAAGCCTTTGCCATCTCTCCTCATGTAGCTGCTCGGGCCCCAGAAGATGAACACAGCCCCGTGGCTCATGTTTAAGAGTTCGTTGCGGTTCCGGAGGATCCTCTGGATGCTGGAGTGCGCGATGACTCGCAGGCTGGTTTTGTTGCCCACGTCGTTGCCGTAGCCGCGCGTGGGCGCATCGTTCATGCGGATCACGCACTCGCTCTCGTCGATCCTGCGGCCCTGCCGGCTCCCCAGGAGCTGCCCGGAGCTGGTGACCAGCGCGCAGCTCCTGCAGTGCATCCTCAGCGGCTGCAAAGACACACAGTCAGCTGCAGGCATCTTCCCTGTCCCTGCACAGCTGTGCTTTACATGTTCATGGCGTATTTCACAGCAAAAACCTCAGAGCAATGTGCTGAAATCTCTCCCTGCACTCTGCCCAAATAGCTGGGAACCTGTACGTGTTTGGGGGAAATATGGGGTAGATGTACAGCCCTTAAGAGTTCCGCTGTGGAGCTAAGCCCATTGTGTAAATCCTCCTTTCCACTGCTGCTTCATAAACAGAAATCACAACAGCCTCTCCACTCTTCCCAACTACTTAGGGTTGTACTTCTTCCACTTACTATAACAGCTATAATTACAGTATTTTTTATTTTTCCACTACCTTTTTTTTTTTTGGAAATAATAAATCCTAAGTCTTCCTAAGTTCATGGGTGAATAGCTGTTCAACCCTGGGGTCAGGACATTTTGCTACAGGAAGAGATTGATACCCTGGCCCAATGCTTCCCTGCTATTTGCAAGTTGTGCCACAACCACTGTGGTGCTCTTGTACCTCCTTTAGGGTTCAACAGTCAGAGCTGGTCAGTAATGTCTGTGTGTATTCTACATGACAGTGAGTTAGTGCACTGAACTATTGCTACCTTTTCAGGTCATGTTAGAAAGTTACTCAGTAAAATGGAATGGGAGGTGCCTGACCTAATGGAAGCAGAAGAGTAAAACAAGCTTTCATGAAAATGAAAATGCATGATAAATCATGTTACTGAAGTATGCCACCACCACAGGTATCAATTATAGAGGAGTATGTCACTATCTACTGCTCAGCATGGGAACTAAAAGGTGCAAGGGTTAACAGTATTCCCAATGTGCTACTTTCTAACAAGTACAATAAACTGTGAGGTAAAGAAAGACTGTTTGAGGGTGTGCCTTGGTAGCCCTCCAGGAAATAATATCTTGCACTTGGTGTGCATCTTAGTGTCTTTGAAAAACAACAAACAACGACAACAAAGCAAACAAACAACAGTGCCCACCCACCCCGTGGAAAAAACCCAAACCAGCCTAACAAAAAAACCCCATCAGATAAACCCCTGGCACAGAGACTGAACTGCAGCTGCTCGATCATTCTGATCTACACATACACAGGAATCCAATGACTACATCTGTCTGCATTGAGGCACTGCTTAAAACTCTGAAGCTGAAAAGGATGCATGATGTAGGTTTGACACCATCTCAGGCCCCTGTTTGAAAATGCTTTGGCCCTGAGTACTTGATGAGAGTGCTTTGCTGTAGTAACTCGGTTTTAATTTTGAAGGTATTAAGTGGTTACAGTTACAGTCTAAGATTCTTTTTTTTCTGTGAGACTAGCTCATGAATGCCTAATGCTTTTTAATTAAAGAAAAAGTAAGAAAAAGTACACAATCTGCTCAGTGATTCTACCAGTAAGTCTTGTATTTCCATTTCCCCCAGTAAACATCGCTTTCACATCTGTGGACTATAATCCAGAGCTAATGGTATGGGTGAAAATGTTTATGCCTTTTGAGCCAAGGTTCCTAATGTAGTATTTACATGCATTTTCCTTTAAGCTTTTGTCTGCCACTTTGATGAATTACCTAGTGAAAGGCTCTAAGGTGAACTAGCTGCTCCACCACCATGCTTGGGAAAGCAAGACAAGGTGCTAATGAGGTTAAAGGAAATGTAGTCAGCACTAATGTTAACTCACACAGGTTTGAATATCCACATAGCAAGGCATTTTCACCTAAACAATCTCTGCTGGTTTCTGGCTTACTGAGCTACAACTTCCATGTTTCTTTTAAAAAAGCCTGCCACAGAATCCATCATTTGTTAGGAAACAAGGGAGCAGAACTGTGGAAACTTGGGGAGGGGTCTGAGGCTACCTAATGAACATTAACACCCCCCAGAACATCTGTCCCAGATCTTGTTTGAAACATGTTCCTTCTGGGAAAAAGTCTTTAGACTGGAACAGTCAGGTATTGCCCAGCCACTTCCTGAATGATGCATGGGGGCTGAGCCCTTGTAGCTGCTCTAGGCAAGTCATTTTCAGTTGCCTCACTCAGATTCTTTCGGCTGAAGTCTACAAAACTCACACCTAAAAATTATCAGAGGAATTCACAGGGAACAGCCACAACATTCTCACACCAGCTGTTTATAATGCTTTGACAACAGTGAGAGCAAGGGGGGGGGAAAATGCCATTGGCTGTAATATCATCTCACTGGGAGGCAGCAGTGGCACCAGAAATGTCATCTACTTAAGCAATAATAATGGAAGCACAAGGCAGTTCTTTGGGATTGATGACCAGCTGGAAAAAGTTGATGGCCTGAGAATAACCAGGGGCCATTAAGCCAGAAGAACATTAACTCCACAGAAAATGCTGTTACAGTAATTATTACACTGATATTTTGGAAAAAAAAAAAAAAGCAAAGTGAAAAGAAAGCAAACCCCATGAAATATGAGTTGTATTTCAGGAGCCTTGCTTCAAAAGGGAGAGGGTGAGAGGTAGGCGAGTTTTATAGCATCTCATTAATTACTCTGAAGTGTAACATACATGCATGTAAAAGCTGCTGACATTGAATGAACCCATTGTTAATCAGCAGCCACAGTTCACGTGTACCTGAACTCCATGGACAGCACCTCTGTGACAGGGCAGAGCACATGGCTACTGCAACAACACAGGTCAGGGACTTGGGCACCACACGAGCCAAGTACTGTACAAAAAATTGCCCAAATCACCTCTCAGTTCCAGTCATCTCAAGACACACATGGAGAGAGGGAGAACACAGGTTACAGTACAACAAGTTCACAATGTAGAGCCCCAGAAGATGGCAAATCAGCTGGTGCTTTTGAAGGAGAGATGGGTTATCCCAAGGGCATGAAGGCAGCAGGGGAACTCTGTCATGGGATAAACCCCATAGCAGCACCTTTGTGTCCACAAGGAAGTGCAGCTCTGCACAGCTACAAGTATTCCCACAGGCCAAACTGACTCCTAGCAACTCCCACTCCCAGAGATTAGCCCAGCAGTGCTGCTCTATCACAAATGCCTGATTTGGTTAATGAAACAAAAAACAAAGCCATGGTTGTTTCTGTATTTTCCAATTTAAAGCAATTTGCTCTGTTATTGACTTTAAAATCTACATTGTCCAATGATCGAAAAATGTTATTTTCAGACACTTTAATGCTCAAGTGCTCAAGAAGAATAAATTGAAAAATGTTCTTCCTGATACAAAATAAGTTATTCTCAGATATAATTATTTTCTTTGTGATGAAATCAATTAAATTTTTTTGCTTATAGAAGTCTCTTGATTTTAAAGCCAAGATTTAGATAAGAAGACAGCTCTCTCCAGTAAAATCACAAACACTGTAAAATACACTTTTTCTTATACTGAGTACTTAATGACCTACTTTCAAGACCCCTGGGTTCAGATTGCTCCATTGTCAGTAGCATAAAAATTTCTGTTCTATAAATAAAAGCTAGAGTATTTTATCTTGGCAATGATGACCTGGACACAACAACAACAAAACCAAATCAAACCAAACAAGCAAACCCACCTCCCCACATAAACCCAAACCAAAACAAAAGAAACAACCTGCAAACAACTCAGTGCTCACTACTGAGTTCAGCAGAAAAAGACCACCTGTCAGTTCATGAACACCAGCATTCCTCATGGATACATCTGGAAATATCACAGATGACTTCAAAGTGTATTGGGAGAAAAAAGATACCATTAAAGGTTAAAGATTCTCCAAAATTGTTTGGGATGGATGACCTTTAACTAAGCACTTGAGAGAAAGTGCAAAATGTTTCTCATGCACTGCAACACCTCTGTTGTTGGCCAGTGTTTGTCTCATGCCAGAGCTGGGATTGGAGGCTACAGGGCTGCTCCTCTCTGTAGGAACCACCACTGAGCTGCACTACTGAACCAACAGCCTCTCTGCAACAGCTCCCGAGCTGGCTGCATCTTGTTAGTCAGCAAAAGCACTGGTACAAAGAAGACTGATGTACAGGAAAGCAAATCTGTTCCCATGTTCAACTGAATTAATTCAGTTGAATTCAGTATGCTGATGGTTGAAAAAGCCCACATAAACCCTGTAAGAACCAGTCTTACTGGTTCAGGAGAAAGTGACCTTATTCCAGAGCAGCATTGCTTTCTCTTTGTTACAAAGCAGGTGATTTCTTTGGGAGGAGTTTTATGTCTCCCTCACCTGGTGCCCCTTGTGCCTGGCCTAAGCACAACAGCTTGTGACACTCACTGTATGTTACCTCAATATTTGCTTTATATGTTCCTTGCCTTGTGCACAGAACTTAATCAACATTTCCTACGTGATGCTAATGAACCCTGAGTTCACACCATGTTCAATGTATTTGTTACTTATGGCTTGCTCTTGATTGCTGCATCATCAGCCACCAGCAAAACCACTAAATAGTTAAGGCTTTGCCAGTGATACAATATTTTGTCCTGGCAGCTTCAATTTTTTTTTTTTTTTACTTTCTTGTATCTTTGAGCAGCTCTTAGGTTTCTCACAAGCTGCTGGCTTGGAACCACTGCTCTGCCAGGCTGGCTGCTCCTTCCCAGTGCTCCTCTCCCAGAGGCTTGGAGGACAGTGCCCTGTCACAGCTATATCCCAAGCTCTGCAGGAGCTCCAGCCATGGCCAGCCCGCTGCTGGCACATCACAAACAGCTGAATGCTCCAGCTCTGGTGAGCCCTGACATTCTGCACCGCCCCAACTGTAAAGCTGCTCATGTCATTATGTCCATCCCCCCTGACAAGCTACATGCATTGTTTCTATCAGTGCGCCTCCTTCTTTAGTATTTTCCCTAAAAGACTGAAAACTGTAAGGCCAAATCTACTTTTCTTTGTAAATTTCCAACAACCATCTTAAAGTAGAATAGAAACCCTGAGGCTTCACATTTGCCAAGTAACTTGTGTTCTGTAAGCCACTGAAGCAAGCTGTGGGGCTCAAGCTGTCTCATTACTGAAGCACAGCTGTGCACTTCACATCAGAAGTGATTTCCACAATGCAAGGACTCTGGGAGACATGATCCTGGGAAAATAATGCAGGTTTCCTGATTATTTTTGGTTTGTAATATATTGATGGAATAGTACTTTCATAATACTATGAAAGGAATAAAAAAATTAAAAACAAACAAAAACCCCAAAATAAAACAAACTAAAACAAAAACAAGCAAACAACCCAACAAAATAAACCCAACCACATACAAGCTGAAAGAGTTTGCTATTTTTCAAGTCCCATCTATGAAATGATGCTATCAAGCCAGTCTTCTCTGAACAGTCGAAGCCATTCAAATGCATATTGGAGTACTGTAGGGAACACTTCTGTTTATAAAAAGTTGGAGCAAAAAACCCAAACTAAAACACCAAAAGCATGAGAAGAGTTTTCAAGTTCAACTTGCTGAAGTAAATGCCCTTTCAAAGTCTCTGTGTTTTGATTTTGTGGTGCCAAGTTTGGATCAAAAAGATTATTTTGCTTTGACCATGACATTTTCACATGTGTATTCATAGAGGGAGTGTAGCTTAATTTCTACACTCTGCATGCCAGCTCAGACTTCCCCCTCAAGTTTCATAAATTTTGATTCTTTAGCCATTATGCTAGAAAAGAGCACCTTATGTGGGTACAGAATGGTGTCAAAGAGGGGGAAAAATCCCCTGAGCAAATACATTTATAATTATTACGGAAGAACACTTTTGCAACATTAGAGAATTTACCATGAAAACAAACTGCATTATCCACTGGACTAAAAGCACTGATTGCCTTCAAAACTATATCCCAGTGACTGATATCACACAAGTAAACAGAAAGGGTTAGGAGATACCACTTGCCCAACATTGTTAATCCTTATGCAAATCCGAATAACAAGCATTTGCACTGAAACTTTGCAATTCAAAAAAGGTCTGGCAAGTCTGCTCATAGAGATAAATGCGTGTCTGTTTAAAAAATAAAAGATAAAACAACTGTATTTCTTATTACTTCTCTTTGTTTCTTGGGCTGTGGAGCTTGAATATGCAAATATTTTGGAAACATTAGCATTGTCATTTCCCATTGATTCCTCTGAAATAGTTATATAACCGGACTCTGCCTTCAGATACTGGATAAGACAGTGAAATAGCCAAACTCCAGCACATGCATTCCTCACACTAGGGATCACAGCACCTTATGTTGTATTCTGCCAAGGAATTTTTTTTTTTTTTTTTTTTGCCATGATACCCTACTGAGGGGCATCTGCAAAACCTGTAGGAAAAATACAATAATCCTATTTTGAAACGGTCCTTAAACCTAATTAAATTTCAGAACATGCAGCTATATTATGAAGAGGGGAAAAAACCCAACAAATGCACTCCACAAAGCTTTCAGTGGAGCAATTTACCTTAGAAAAAGTCCCGTTAAGCACATTAGTCAATGAAGAGTCTTCTGCTTGTGTGAAGTGTTTTCCGGCACATTAACTCCTTTTCAGGGGACTGCCTGCTAGTCAAAGCTTCCATTAGATTAATTAAAATATGGCTTCTCTCACTGGAAAGAAAA
This sequence comes from Emberiza elegans, assembly GCA_024865655.1. NCBI lineage: Eukaryota > Metazoa > Chordata > Aves > Passeriformes > Fringillidae > Emberiza > Emberiza elegans. The sequence goes on from JALJVW010000206.1 coordinate 75,896,023, forward strand.
GGCATGAGTTTGGTTACAGGACATTGACCACCTACAGGAACTGAGCCCTTTCTAGTTACATAAAATCCACGAGCAGGAGCAGCAGCACAGGAGATGAACAACAGGGTAACTTTTGGTATATGGGGCACATTTCTTATTTTAGAAGCATGATTACCAGGTGCTGATGTTTTCCCCTAAGCCACCTGAAGTGAATATAAGGTGCAACCTTGCAAATTGTCAGCACATATAAAGCTAAGATTTAGAGAGTAGTTTCCATCCTGAAACCTATAAATGTGTCCCATGAGGAAGATTAGTATCAATCATAGGCTTATTGGAGAGGGAGATAGGATACAATGATAACCTGAAGCTATCAACTAGAGTAATGGTCTCAGAAGAAAAAGCAATCAGAGAAAGAAAAGAATATACCCTCAGTGAAAGGCAGGACTGGAAAATCAGGCAAGAATGTATCATGTTGATGAACACGAACTGTTATACAAGAGAGAGTATCATATGAACAATACACAGGCTCTAAAGAAATGGTTATTGCCTAATGTTTATCTTAAAAGGAGTGCAAATAGACATCCATATTACATCAAACTGCTTTACTTTTGTTCTGCAGCTAAAGTACTTGCACTATAATGAAATAGAGCCACAGGCATGGTGTCTTAACTATGCAAATTGTTATCACTGAAGTGTCAGAAAACCAGAAATTATAACGAGCTTTGGAAAAAGTATTGGACACTTTGGATTGTTGCTTCAGACTGTTTTCATATCAACTTCTCTGCTTTGCTTTGGTATGTTATGGCAGTTCTTTCCAGTTTACATACTTCATGTGAGTATGCCCTCATATGCTCTCTCTGCACCTCTCATGGCTATGCAGGATATTTTTTGAGCTTCAAGCTTCACAGGATCCCTTTTTTTAATCTAACCCAGCTTTAAAGCCAGGCATCACTGATCTTTAAAGTTTGTGCCTAAGTTTTCAAATTCAAGCACATTTTTCTTTCTGTGGCACTATCTGGTTCATCCAAATGCACCTCAACTACCATGATTATCTCTACAAGGCAAGAATGTGATGGGCATTGCAAGGACAAAGCAAGCCTCTCCAATGGTATCCACTTTCAACAGAACTTAGCACAGCACGCAGAGCCCCTAGAACAGGCCAATGAAATATAAGATCAAATGTCTAATAAAAAAGTCACTGCCCCCACAGAGAATTCTTCTAAAATGTATTTTGTCTTGTATTTCTCTACCTGGTTGAAGTAGAGTGAAATCAAAAATAATGTTCCTTATTCTTTTGAAAGGCCTTTGTTCAAAAATTTTCTTCAAATGTCTTTCCTTCAAAATCTGTCAAAAATCTTCAGCCCTGTGGCCTTTTGATTCTCATGTGGTAGCTCCATGTAATCTTCATCAGCCTGTTTTATGTAAACCGGGCTGTTCTATATCCTCTTACTTCTGTCCTTCTGACTTAACAGCACACCAAAACTAGAGAACAGAATTAAAGAAAGCAGATTTAAACCTTTCCCCCTCCAGAAGATACTGAATTTGAATTTAAAATGTTTTTCTGAGGATGTATCAGATTCAATAATACACAAAGTTGTACCACCTCCACAGCAGGATCCCAAGGCAGCCTCCATAATCACTGACACCAAAGACAGATGCTGGAAACAGGTACTGGCAGCTGAAGTAGCCAAAACATCCATTTAACTGGGGAATGACAGGTTGCAGTTACACACTGCAAAGTTTCTCCCATGCACATATGTAGAAAAGAAAAAGAGAGAGAATTTTGTGCTGAAGTATTTGTATATTTAGTTTTGGACAAAAACCAGATGCAAAGAAAACATCTTGAAGACAGACATATAAACATTTGTGTATCTGCAACTATGTATCACTACAATTTTAACTGATTTTGGACAACTATATTTGAAAATGTTTTAATTCAGGGGTCAGCTCTTTCAGTTCTGGGGGTTTTGTTAAAAAGTCTCAAGCATTCAAAATATGTCTCTCCAATTGTTCACTATTACCACAGTCCTGATCAGGAGATAAAAATAAACACATTTATCCAATCAGGATGTTTGTATTGAGTCTATTTGTCTGCATGCAGGTTAATATGAAATTAAACACTTTCTAGATGGAAAAATTTAGCACTGAAATGAACCTGCCAGTGAGGGTTAATTAGACAATCAAGGACAAGAGCTGGCAGACAAGAGTCTGCCGACATGGCATTGCGGCTCCAGAGATGCTCTTCATTTTACAGCAGAATGTCTCAGCTAGGTTCTGTGTGGGTGAAAAGGATGAGGTTAACTGGAATCTCTGGAGGAATCACTGAAAAAGGGTTCAGTGAAAAGCCTGGAGAGAAAGGAAGGTCTCTCTCTGAGGAAGGGACCCTGGGCTGCAGGGCAAATGAGAAGAGGGAGCCCTTAAAAACTAGAGCCAGGGAAGAGCTGATAGCAAGCCAGCTAATTACAGGGCAAGAGCAGGGGCTGATCTTTCTAGAGGTAAAGTCTATTTCAGATCTGTGTATTTCAAGATGTTTAGGGCACTGACTTGTGGCTGTGGCACACAAACGCTTTTTTTTATGCCTTACCCCAAGCATAATTCCCAGGCACTTAGTTAACACTCTTCAGTAATATTCCTTGCTGAAAGATGTAACTGATCTGAAACTGCCAAAATTATGTAACTTAAAATCACAGCTACCTAATGCATTTGATCAAGGAATCTGAAGTGCAGGAAGGTGTGCCAGAGAGAACACAGGAGGTTGGTTTAATACAGATACTACAGAAATCCAGGAAAAAGGCATCAGCTCTTAGTGAGCAGCTGAAGAAACAAAACCTTCCTATAAAGAGGTGCAATGTGGAGTCCCAGAGTCACAGGGGATTTCTGAGCGCTTTATACACTTTATCTGCTTTTAATTTTACATTATTAATCCTAAATTGTACTCCTTGGATGTGATGTGTGTGTCATTTAAGTGCATTTCACCTGACAGTGGCATTGAACAATTCCTCCTTAGTTCTTCCTGGGTTGGGGGGTGGAGTGTATTTCACTGGATCACTCCCTGGATCCATTTCTCAATCAGAACAGGAGGCAAAGAGAAGTCAAAATAAGGCAGGAACAAAAAGAAAAGATAGGTGGATGCACATATCCAGCCCTGCTGCCTTTAGTAACACTGAATGCACATAAAATTCAGCCCACATTGCTATGATAAGATGGGTAACAGTGGTAGTGGTGATGGAAGAACGACAAGGAGAACATGGCAGCACAACCAAGAAGTTCTACATTGCAGATACTTTTACAAAATATCTCTCAGTCTTTCATTGTTTAAAAGTCACCATTACTGATGCCTTGACATCTAACTGATAACCTGTCAGCAGGAAGTTTTAAATTCTATAACCAATGTTTGCTTTTCAGGGCTCTGTACCACACCGGGCTGCAGCCCAGGATTCTTCTTTCATGTGAATGAACTTCTGTCAGTTTCCCCAGAGCAACAGGCATATTGTAAAGCAGTTTTTCTGCACTGGACATGAAAGTTCATCTTTCTATGCCCCAAACAATGCTCACCCATCTGAACAGCACAGTTTTACAAACTCAGGCCTTCTCTAAAGCCACAGTTTCAACTGTCGGAACAGAGGGCAGGATATTGTCTTCTTGTAAGGGAGAAACACTGGAGTGTCAACAGCTTTTTGTACGGGAATCTGCTGCCCAAATGCCCACAGTCCTGGTGCTTCTCACTCCTGGCACTCCCTCGGAGCCCTGAGTTGTGCCCACCTTGCTGTGCACGCCCTGTGCAGGTGAGGGTGCCAGCCCCCAGCCCCAGCAGGGCTCTGTGCAGTGTCCCTGTGCCTGCGCTGGCACCATCAGAACCCACTGGAGGCCCCCCCAGCCCTGACACTGATCTCACCCAGCTGGCACACAGGGACAAGCAGGGCTGGCACACAGTGACCTGCACATCTGCACAGGACAGGGCACAGGGGAACAATCTGCCAGGAGATGGCACGAGAGCTCAATCCTGGCTCAGTCACAGCACCGGGAGCCCAGGAGAGCCCAAAGCGCTGACAAGGGACAGCCACTGAGCACAGCTGGCAACCTGACATCCTGAAAACCAGGGTGGACAAAGTGGGAATTTCACCTTGGGCAGGGCTGTGCCTGCACTGTGTCAGCCCTGCCTATTGCCCAGATTTGCACAAGTGAGGAGAAAAACAGCATCCTCCCAGGAGAAAGGCCAGCTCCTGTCAGCACAGCACAGCACAGCCGGGAGGAGCCTCTGTCCTGGAAACCCACATTTGAAGAAACGCAGCCAAACTCCACTGATGTGTCAGCACTTAATTACATCTGGAGTGAGGTTCAAATCCTTCCCTTTCTGTCCTGTGTTCTGCTTCCAGAAACACTCAGAAAAAAACCAACAGTGCAGGATTTCTACCCCTCAAAAATAATAATCATGCTACAGCCCTACTATTATAATTAAACAGAAATTAATTACATTTTAGAGAAGGGGACAGGTTCCAAAGGCTTAGCTGGTTTCCTTTTTAATTACTGTGTAATATTGTGAACACAGCAAAAATCTTCTTTTTTACATGCTAAATGTGCTGGGGGTTATGTTTGCTTTAACAGACTGCAAAGGATGCTACATTTGCATTTAATTAAAAATAAGTTATTAAAACAGTTTATTTTAGTTCATTGTATATCTATTTAGCATGTGGATGGTTTCAAATCAGAAATAAGATTTTTTTTTCAATTAGGTGTCAACAGACACCTGGGAGAGCAACTAAAACCAATGTATTTTCAAAAGAAAGCTTGTTAATGCAGAAACATTTGGCCTGTCACAACTAGATTATTTTTGAACATTCACCTTTTCCAAAGGAATCAATCTCTATCCCAGAGGTTAAACAGGATGTTACCTTTGCAACAGGAACAAAATAACACAACCCCAGAAACTGGAACATGTGCAGAATCCCCACAGCAAGTGTGAGCTACCCTCCAGCCCGGAGTGATCTGAAGAAACAACTCCTGGGGGTAGATGGCATCGTCCCTTCCAGCTGTGGAAGGGCATTGGTGGCTGTGGGAATGCAGGCTGGGCCTGCCAAACCTGGCAGAGCATTTGGGAGAAAGAAATTCTAATTTTCAGCTCCTGAGCAGCCTTATATGGGAATCGGGCAAAGATTTTGGCAGATACAAAAAAACAAATGTAGGCATCCAGTTCACTTGAAATTCAAATGAGGAAACAGCAAAGCTCATTTATGTGCTTTCAGGGTTAGTCAGCAGCTAAGCAAAGATTTTTTTAACTGAAACTTTACATTTAGGTTTAGGAGTAGAGCTTTAACTGGGTTAAGTCCTGCTTCACACACCAAAGCTATTCATGGGATCTATCTCTGCGTTCCTGCATTAAATAAAAGTCTTAGGGAACCATTTCTTCATAGCCACATATCTGATTCATCACTCCTTGGAAGGCTACAATACATCTGTCATGGAACCCTACTAATTACTAGTAAATCACCAAAGTCGGAAGTGTCAGAACATATCCAAAAAGAGTTAAAGTGAAAAGCTGAATATTCAAAGAGCTCTGCGGTGAAATTGTGTCACTTTACAGATGAACCTGTAATCTATGTGAAAATAAATGATGTATAATGATTACAAAATTTGAAATCAAATCTTCACATGGGGACAATTCAATAAGGTTAGGTGATTATAGGACTATGCAGCAGCATTAGTTATGGAGCCAGAAATAGTTTCATGTCCCTCAGAGGCTACAAAAACTCTGCATTGCTTTATTCACCAACATCAGAGGGCATTCACTTTCATCTAATAGTCTGGGGGGGTCTCATCTGAAGGGAAAAAAAATAAATAATGGAAGGCATAAGCCCAAGAAATGACTGGCAATGATCCTAACTTATCATCCAAGCTACCATTTGCTCTGCCAATTGATGGGAAATGAAGTCTGATCAATTCCAGTCCACTGTACATTGTTCCCACTGACTGACTTGCCAACTCTTTGATTGAATAATTAGCTAAGATATCAATATCTGCCATTTTGCACAACGCTCACAAGACAAAACCCTTAAGTTCTCAGAAAATGGACAATCACCACATTATCTGTAACTTTATATTTTCTTTCACATTTGTGACTAAGCCTTGATATTGCCAAAATATGGAATAAAAACGTAACAGTACATAAGAAGTATTAGAATCCAGGAGCATGAAATCTAGAGGTCAGTGTAACCCCTGAAGTAATACAACATACATTTTTAATCTTACAGATGAATAATAAGCCATATCAAAAAGGATTAGATCTGTGCTCCTCATTTACAATAGTTCACTGTAAGTAGCAACCTATTTTCCATTCTCACACCACAGCAAGAAGTGTTAACTCAGGTGCTGGGTGGTGACTGACAGCAACGCTGACATTTTAATAGCAGTTACTGTTTAAGAGCACTATCACCATCTTGTGCTTTTTAAATAAAGATTTAATCTACTTTTGATGCAGCAGAGCTCTGCAGACCTGGCAATCTGCTGTTAGGGCACATGGAAAGGTTTCTTTACTCCCATCACCCAGTCCCACACCGGGTGTGTAACAAGCTGTTCCAAAGCCATAAATTAGGCTCAGCAAGGCACTGCCTGACATTATACTTTACATTACAGTCCCAAGCCTGAAGTGCTAGCAAACAGGGACACTGCACTTACTGTTCTATTTCAGACATAAATGGTGTTAACTTCAAACACAAATCAGTTATTCAGTGCAAAAATGATACATGACTTGTAAATTGGACCCTTTATAAGTATTTTGGCATTTCTAACTTTAGTTCACACACATGGATGTAATTCCCAAGTATCCAGATGTCATAGCCATATATAAAGACACCACTTCTCCCAAAACCATTCGGTTGAGGCTTTGAGTGTGCTGACCACTTTCCCCCTAATTTTCATATTTATTCCCCTCCTACATACCAATGAAGAGCAAAACCAAAAAGGGAAATGTACAAACTGAAATTGCAAATGCATCACCTAAAACGAAGGAAAGGGCTAGTGGCTTACAAGGCAGAAATGCAGAAACCATGTGAAAGGGAAAATCACAGAATTACAAAATCAGGTTGGATAAGACCTATCCTACTCCATCTCATGGATGACTAATTTCCTTCCATGCTATGTTGTAACAAATCCTAGCCCTTGCTATTTAAGAATAGCAAAGCCCCAATAAAGACATGTGCTGCTCAGTGCTCACTTTAATGTGCATAAACAGAGGACATTTTGGTTTGACAGGTAGTGACATCTCAACCTAAAGAAAGCAGATTCATCTTTCCTTCTGGGCTGACAGCAGGTTAAGGCTTCCTCTGCACCCCGTCCTAGGTCGTTGCTTTTCAACTGGCAGAAAATCTCATACCAGTGCCACCCTAGTGCTGGCAGTTTGTCTGACTGATCACCCTGAATTGCTTCAACTGTGACCACCTATGAAGTACAGGCAACTCTTACTGTGGAAATGTACAGATGTATTTACTATTTGCTGATTAATATAGTCTGAGGCAAGCTGGTTCTGTGCATTTCACCCATTGAAACACCTCCCTTGTATGTTCTGAATGATGCCTTTTAATTCTATTTGAAAACCCATTATCTAACATTATCTTACAATATTTAACAATGTATTCATCCTTCCTGAATAAAAGACTGGAATGACCAAGTCCAAGCCCACAGGCAGACAAAATGTTAACAGACAAACTTCATCAGAAATAACTGCATCCTTCCTGTATTACTCATGGCAGTTGGCCAGCCTCTTTTCTTTTAATGAAAAAAGCAACATCCAATAACAAAACAAAATCTACCACAAAAAACTCACCAAAAAAAACCCACCAAAAAAAAAAAAAAAAAAAAATCTGTGGTTTTTTTTTTTTTACAGGGCTTAGCTCTGGTGTGTGTTAATTAAGCACCATGAGTATCACAGAAAAAAAAAAATGCCTCTTTTCTCCCTACTAGCAAGACTAGCAGCAGGTGGGATACAAAACATAAAATATCTTTCCAAATTAGCCCAAAGCACAAACTAATACCAGTATTCTCTTTGTTCTCCTCACCCAGAGCAAATCCTACATGAAGTTTGAGAAAGACAGATGCAACTTGAGCAAATTAGCTCCAGGAATCAAACAGCTTATCCAAGAAGAGGCAGGATATCTAGACTTTCACATTTGTGGAATTGGTTAGTAGGCATCAGTGCTAATGACAACATGATGGACTGACAAGACTTTATTTTCCTCCAAGACTGGAAAATTCTGATTCCGCCTGGCAATAAATGTGAATTATTTACAGAGTAAAGATTTGGTAGCTACCATGCAGTCTGCTGCACATGGGTGTATGTAATCCTTTATACCATAATTGTGCACTATACATGCATGGATAAAATGAACAGGATTGCAAGTAGAATACTTCTATATTGAAAAATATTTCCCATGTTAACCATTCATCTTAATACCATGCCTCATCTTATCTGATTGTTTTACTGAGTGTTGGCAGGGTTTTTTATTCAGCTAAAGCTCACTGAAGAAGGAAAATATGCAGTTGTTTAGCAGGTCAGGTCAAAATGGATAAAGAAGACTCAGGACTGCCTAACATGCCAATACGCCCTACAAAATAACATTTACTAAACAGATTTTCACAAGCAGCAATTTCTATTTAGTAAAGTGGTAAATGCCATCTTACAATATCTGAGAGAATTAAACATTCTCTGTGAAAATTAGCCATCCAGCATCACAGGAGGTTCCCCTTTATCCCACATCAGTTAAATTCTGATGTCTTCTATGAAGGAGATTACATTTCTCCTTTAAAACTCTGTTTCCAACTCTCTAATGCACTTTGGCAAGCTTTCAAAGGCAGGCTGGCACCAATGAAATCTCTTTGCAGTCCAGGCCACTTTCTTTGCACCCAGCTTCTCTACTCACTATTTTTTCTGTGTTTTTTCTTTCCTTCACAGTTGCTCACTCCCCAGTACATTGGTTTTTGCCTAGGCTAAAATCTCTATGCCATGCACATGGCATTGCAGTGATACAACTAAAATGAAGAATGCATTTGAAACATCCTGAAATTAATTTTGAAATATGAAGGAAGCAGACCAAAAACTGACAACATGAATGTGAATTTTAAGATGTAATAGAAATCATCTGTGCTTTCTGTAATGGCTTAAATAAATTTTTCTATTTCTTTTGTACTTCCTATATGACTTAAACCTAGAAATTACAGCACTTCTGGACCTTAGCACACAACCTTCCTTCTAGCAACTACATAAGGCTTTTCTTGACTCAGGCATCACCAACTGAGAAGAACTGCTGCATATTGTAGTCTTTGATGATTTTTGTAGTATCTTTGATACTGCTGTACAGTCCCTCTAGGATGAGATCCTGGTGTTCTCCAGCTCTAATCCTAAAGTATGATGAACCATGATCAAGAGTTGCTGGAGCAAAGATATGCCATGAGCAGACACCATGGATTTCATCCACATAACTTCACTTTGGCATAAAAAAATAGCATCTTCTAAAAAGCTCTTCCCCGGTGAGCAGAAAATACACAATATTTTAATTTATTACCAACTGGCCCATTATTACACTGAAACTGACTCAATTTAAAGAACTTTCAACCCCTAAAGGGTTTCAAGCAATTCCCAGTAAATTTCCATGTCTAGATATGTCAATAAATTCAGCCTCTTAAGCAGCAAGAATAATCCACCATGGGAATTACACTGCATTTACCATATGTATGCAAATAAATTTGACTAACAAAAGTATTGGTTTAAATACAAAAAGTCAGATACTATTTGTATTTATCAGTATTGAGTATAATTTCACCCATTTTCTTTGTTTTGTACCAGAAAAACTGCAAAAGGGTGATTCCTTCACAGCCAGTAATCCTGCTGAGCTTCACCTTTTACCCTGGTTTCTTCATGAAATTCGTTCCAGCTGCCGAGTGTGACAGGTATGCAGCAATATATGCTTGGTGATGAGCACTTGTGACAGCATTTAGGCTGACCCAGTTTTCAAGGCAGTTCATATATCTCAGTGGAAAAAAAAATCCATATCATTGAAAAGGATAGGAACACTATTAACACATAATATTGTCTCTACTGACCCCTCCCAAAGAGAGAGAACCTTCTTCAGTAGTCAGCCTTTCCCATTCTTAGGCAATTTTTATTCTAGAGACATGCCATTGTTACAGCAAAACAAGTATATTATGTTGGGGAAAAGCCAATCTTTGCAGAGATTCAGCTATATGGTAAAAAAAGTGCTTTTTACAAGGCAGGCTGCATCACCCCCTCAATCATGCCAAATTCTGCCAGATTTACACTACAAATCATTCTGCATCACTGTCTCCTCTAAAACAACTGTGCCTGGCTGTGATCACATCTTCTCTCTCAGCATCTACCTGGCTCCTTACCATAGGTCTGGGGCCTGATGTTCTCCCACCACCATCAACAGCAGCACACAGGAAGCTATTCCCAATACTGACATCCCACAGAAGGCAACAACCTCCACTGCCATTTGGACAAGGCACTGCCCTCAAAAGTTCTAGAATTTCCATCTGCTTTAGTCTTTCTTTGTGGTAAACAAGCAACTGCAACCAGTCCTCCCACTGACCAACTACAAAATCAGGCTGACCAATAATGCTTTGAAAGCTTTCTATATCCACTTCTCTGCTTAGCTGTCATATGAGAACATCCTCACTTGATTACTACAAAATAGGAACATCATATTACTATCTGAAGTTCTGCTTAAGTGTTTTTTACAAGAGTAATGGTAGTTTATTGCTTTTGAGCCAAGAAATTCTCAGGTCAAAATCAGAAAAGGAAAAAAAAAATCCCTCCTCCCCCCCCACTCTCTTCCACATCACATTCATTTAATAAAATGGCTGTATCTTTTACAGCCTAGTTTTTTCCCATATCTCTTAGAGCCTAGCTCAATATTTGGATGCCAACTCTCTGCCAGTTGGCCACTTGGTTGATGAGGAGTGAGGCAGAAGATGCATTTAAGTTCAACACTCCTTTCTATTACTTAATGCAGAAATAAGCCAAAGAGTGAATAAGGAGAAGAGATGGTGAACAGAGATTGCACAACATGCTTGCCTGATTGCTCGAGGAGCTCATCAACACCCGAGGGCTTTCAGGAGCTCTCTGTGAAAGGTCATTGGATAAGATGCAGACAGAGCAGTGGCTGAACCCAGCTCTTCCCAGCACTCAGCTCACAGTCCCCCTTGCTCAGATCTCTGTGCCTACAGGCACAGCTTCAGCCAGAAGTACAGAGCAGCCTGACCCCTACATGAGTTTGTAGTTTAAAGATTGGTGTTGCATCCTTGAGAAAGAATTGTAAATCACTTCTGACCAAGGAAGAACGAAGGATTTGCCTCCTGCACTGTGGATAAGCACACTAACCACCAGGCTACTCTCCATGGCAAAGCAGAGGACCTTCTTGTTTAACTGAGGGCTCAGAGGATTTTTGCAAAGTTTACCTTGATCACCAATTTTTGAAAAAAAAGGGCAGAGGAACTTATTTCAGGACCAGCATTAGGATAGTGTGAAGGAAGGTGTTTCCTAAGAGCTATGAATAAGCATAAAGATAGATGTTTAAGACAACCCCTCCTTCATTGTTTTCTATTATCTCTTGGTTTGTATTTAAGTTTTTTGGGGTTTTTCCCCCCCAGATAACTATATTCTCTTTTGTAACTATGCTAATGTACATATATCTACAAATACTACATAAACTAAGCAGATTTGGCATTTTATGTCCATACACACTTACACCTCTAAGGCTTAGACAGTATCAGTTTAAATACTTCAAATATATTACTGTTTTACCCACTTTCACAGACCTTTCTGAATGTTATAGGAGGAGATGTTATTTCCTGCCATACAAGTCCAATGCAAAGCATGACTCTACTTTTGTAATATGCTTTTGTCTTCCTTTCATGCATCTTTATCTCCATCATTAATTTTGTACCACCACGTAAATCCCAGTGTTTATCTCCTGTAAGAATATGAAACACTGTATTGCATACACACCAACAGGGAAGCATAAATACTATACCTTTCTTCCTGAAGACAGATTTTAATGTATTCTTTACAGAGAAGTGCCCTCTTTATTGATACAAACAACATCTGAGAGGCATCAAAATGCCAGCAATAGTTAGGCTGCTAATGTGAATCACAAACTCTTTTTCAGTACATGTCAATTGGGATCTTACTGCCCTAAACATTGATACATAAATACACTTATTTGACATAATGCAATTTCAGAGCAAAATCACATCAGTGCATTGACCTAAAACCAGGATCTATATGACAGTCCCATATTCTTGGCTGATTACTTAGAAAATGCAGCCTAAACCACCCTGTGCAAGCAAAAAATATCTAACCTATAGAAAATAAGATTAATAACCTTATTGGACAGATGCACTCTGAAATTCTAATTCTGCTTCAATTCCTGTTTAGCAGAAGTTCATTAAACTCCTACATCATGAGTCTGACCTAGAAAAGTAAATAAGTACTCTGCTATTCCCTTTAGACCCCTGAGTTACTAATAAGGAATTATAAATCTCCAGCCACTTTGTCAAGCAGCCAAATACATCCCAAGTGAAACACAACTGCAAAATTCATAAAAATGAGACCAACTGAAATGCAAGACTAAAAGTGTGATTTTGTTTTATAGACCATGAACTAATATCACATTGTTTCCACCTTTGTGAACTACAAATATGAGCAAGCAGGAATGCAGTAAATGCAACTAACTTCACCCATGTAACTTCACCAAGTCTTCACTGGGCCTTGTTTGTCTCCTCCGTGAGCACCAAGTTACTGCACTTACATAGGGCTGTTCATCACAGAGGTTTATGTTTTTATGAAGACAGATTGCTAGTTTAGATGCGAAGAGACTAAGGAGCAAATAATCATAAAAAATTCCCACATTCCTCAGCCAAAGTCACCACACAAGCCAGAAATGGGTCTGTAATGGGATCACAGTTCCTTGGATCAACTTCCAGCTCTCAACCCCACAGAGTATCATGGGCATTGCTCCAGCAAAATTATAAGCAGATACATTACTAGAAATTTATGAATAATCACATTGAAGCAGAGCCACAGCCTTTCTGTGCTAAGGGTGAAACCTGAGCTCTGCTGGAAAACCTGGCTCACTGACAAAAGCCTTCTCGGCTTCAGTGGGTCTAGGACTTCCCCTCTTATTCTAAATGTTTCCTGAAAATCTGCCTTGGATTTGTTGATTCATCTGTTGGATGACCTCAGTTATACTACCCAGGCTATGTTAAATATAGTAGCTTGAATTGTCATTACTTACACCAATTAAGCCTATAATTAGATCCCCTTCAATGTCTTCTTGACTTGCAAATGCATCTCTCTGACCTTCCTAGTGCTGTTTTACATTTGACCCTAGAACTTCTTTGGTTGCTTTCCTAATACAGTAGCTCCAAAATTGACTTTGAACTCTCTGGCCAAAAAGCCGAGCCTTGGTTTTAACAGTATAATGAGAATTATTTCTAATCACGTTTCCTCTAACTACAAAAGACTTAAGCTTCATTTACAAATCATCCTACTGCTGCTTATCCCACTGCTCTTGCAGCTGTCCATCAGCAAACAGCTTCAGAACATTCTGTATGCTGCTGAAACTTCAAAATTTTCAACTGTACACATAAACATTGGTTTTGGTAAGAATTTGGCTATAGTGGTAAGCTCAACCTTTCACCTTGCCCGGCTCACTCCATTTGTCATGAGGAAACCCTCCCAAGAGGACCATAAAAGCCCTAAAAGCCCGTCTGCTGCCAGAGATGAAGATGGTACGTCTGGTTCACAACAGTCATGTTCTGACCATGACTAAACCTTCCCAAGTCAAATACTTCACATTTGGCTGCTGCCTTCTGAGGGCAGAATGGTCTGTACAATGCACATTCTGTGTGTACACCACAGAACAGTTTGGGACTCTGTGGTATGAAAATAAGTTATAACATGGCTTCACAATTTGAATTGTACCTGATGTATTTGTCATGCTGATTTTTAATTCTCTATCCACCTCTAAAGCTGAGATGGCACCATTAATTACATAGCTGGAACACTGTACCTGTATAAAATTTTGAATGAAATTGCTAAATTAAGATTGCCTCCAAGAAACTGCTGCTTAGACTCATTAGCAATATAATAGTGCAGTAATTGAAATGCATGCAAGAAGCTGTTTATTCAACTGGCCAAGAAATCTGACAGTTACTAAAGGCAATCTTAATCTATACAAAGAGAGGGTTAATTAAAAATATGCAAATAGTTCATGTTCTTGTGTTTCAAACTAGGAGGTACCTAGTGTCCCATTCAAATAGGTAATGAGAAGACAATAGATCCTCTGGAAGATCACAATAAGATTTGAAACACATTGTACAAAAGGTGTTAAAAATCATGTGTTGAAATACAACATACCAGGAAAATGGAAATTAAAATCTTGTGTACTGGTTCAATCTGCATCCCTTTTAGCATCCCACAGGGAAAATAAACATGTTTTGTAACTACTGACAACTTCACATCAAATTCAGAGACCAAGTCACTGAGGGGGTTTTCCAGCCTCACACAGTGTTTCAAAGACAGCATGTCACAGGCTTTCCATCTCTGACAGAAAAAGACAGACATGGCTTTGGGCTGTGACTGAGACAATGTTGGACTGTTATGTGGTTAAAACCAGCTAAAATTCCACCAATCTTTCAGTAAACTGAAGAGTAATGCTAGAAACTGGACAGTCTGTGACTCTACTTCAGGCAATTTAATATCTCCTATCTTTTATTTTCCTTTTCTCTCTATTCCATAAAATGCCAATAAATCCTCTTTTTCTTTAATCTAAGCTTAATTGGGTTTTTGGCTGTTATCTGGGGAAATTACTTTTTCACATTCCTGAGGGAAACAGAACAGTGTCCTCAGGAGAGCTAACACATCAGCCTGGTGGTCAAGGTCAGGGGAAAAAACTGTTATCTTCTTTTAAGGAATTGCCTCAAAGGGGTCAGTCATGTCATTATGAACAGAGAAAGGGCTAAGTGACCTGAGGACACAATGCACCATCAGGGACCTAGATACACATAACAGACTACTGGTACTGAGAGGTAGGATTATACACAAACATGTTAGGAATAAGATGGATATCTTAAAAAACCACTTCAAAAGCAATGTGCTCAGTGAAATACAGTGCACGTGCAGAAGTCATATCAATTAATTATAAAAGTGTAATTAAAGTGGTACAATTGTCCTAATGTGGATGGAGACTTAGAGGTACAAAGGTGTTTGTTTCATGATAAGCAAGTCTTAGAAAGCAAGAATAAAGGACATCTCTGGGATAAGGTATCTTGACACTATACATCCATGCCCATGGCAGAAGACAACTATTTCCATTAGGGATGTGAACATAATGGAAAGAAAAATGCATGGAGACCAGTCCTGACAAAAGAGAGCAGAAAAGGACAAAATTGGGTTCTTGATTTAAAAAGCGTTTGAAAAAAGCAGTTGTCTTTTGTTTGTACATCAAAGGCATGCCATCGTGAACACAAAGGGAGCTCTGCATCTCAGTGATGTCCTCCTCAGGGTTTGCACAAACAGGCTTTCCATTAATAGTTCCCCACATTGTGTAATTATAGCAAACAGAAATACACCCACCTCCACAAGGAGCTTTCAATGGAGTTATCACTTTGCACCACTGAGCCTAGCATCTTCATTATTTTTGCTGCATTGTATCACTGTGCTGCTTTGAATATTTATTCAAAGCATTTGTGTTCCAAATATTTCCATTTTCAGAATACAATTTAATGTATAGACAGAGCAGCAGACTGTCTGCTTCCTGACAGGGCTGATAAGAACCAAAATGTTTACAAGGCAAAGCTGTCTGAGAAGCAAAGCAACAGACCTCTGCAGGACAGCTGCTCAGACAGGAGAATCTGTTGGAAAAACTGAAATGACTCACACTGACAGAGCCATCCTACCTGGTAACCACAGACATTCCTCTGAAATACCAACACAACTCATGAGTACAACCAAAGCTATTTTTATTGTGAAAATACTATACTTTCCACTACTGGGGTTAGATGTAGATACAGTACAGATAAATTCCAGGCACCAATCTACTTGAAACATTTTGCTGTGGTATCAACTCTATGCCATGAGGTTTTTCTCCTCTTAGCTGTGGTGTGCTGGGTTGAACATACATCATGTCTTACTTTGCCTGGATCTCTTCACCAACTCTGTATGCCATGGAAACTCACGTCAGAGTTTGTGCTGTGTGTCCCTGGCATTGAGCACTCTTACCTCCAGCTGCATTCTTTGGCAATGTCTCCTGCAATCCTAACTTGCACCCACGATCTACTAAATCCCTATCCAGGATCAAGTTGCTCCCATGGGACAACTGTGCAAGTGATTCAAAAAAATACCTCAATATTCATAATTCTACTGTGGCTGCTTTGTGAGAGGGCTTGGAAGGGAATAAACAGCCCTGAAACAAACTGCTTTATGAATTATTCTGATGCAAATTCATACTCTAAAGCACTTCTCTTGTGCTAGAAGAAATGAATATAAACAACTGAGAATGTATTTTTATATTTGGATTTACAGGGGTCATTATAAAAAAGTGATTAACTCCAACAAACCTCCACACAAATACTCATTTAGAGAGTTAGGTGAGAATCACAGTAGTGATTGACAGCCAACCAATATATTCAACTAACACAGAGTCACAGTCAAAAAATGTTAAATTCCATTATTCCTATTTCATGATGTGGATTTTAAAATATTTACACCTAGAACTTTAAAACAGATAGACACTGAAATCTGTTAGAAATAAATGCAAATTTTCATCAAGCTACTTCTGAAGAACTGACCCTCTGGATTTCTCAGGGTATTATCATGACAGTTAATGTATTCACACAGGAAAGGAATTGGCTCAGTCACACAATCTATCAGCTGAGACATGCTGCACCCTCCTCAGTGAAGAAAATAATCTCATATTAGAATTTTGTACATTTTCAAACTGTGTCAAGGATTAATATTGTTCTGTGCAGCTTGATCCCTTCCCATAGTGCTGGCTAATATGTTGATATCACTGTAAAATCAGGGTCCTAAACCCATGAAATAGTGAATTCTGTTAAAACTAGCAGGGGCTGATCCTACCAGGTTATTGTGGCACCCGTGTGCCGTGAGGTCCAGCGGCTCCCTGGGATGCAGGAGGAGGGGGCTCTCCATGGAGCTGGCAGGGCTCAGCCCCAGCTTTCCAGCCAGGGAACAGCCCAGCTGGGGCAGCCCCAGCCCTGGGCACGGCAGCTCCCTGGGGACAGGGATGGGCTGAGGCCAGGATGTCACCCTGGGGCTGGGCCTGGCTGAGCAGGGCTGCGACACAGCTGGAGGCTGGCACTTCTGAGGGCTGGTGTCAGCGTCACTGGGCCTCAGGCTGGGCTCAAATGGGGCTCCTGGCCTGGGAGTGCTGGGGAGAGCTGTTCGCACCCTTCTCCAAAGCAAAAGCAGAACTGCTATGTGACCCCTGCAAAAAGTGTCTGCAGGTTTTGAGGAAAACACACATGAAGAAGAAAATGTGTGGGGAAAGGTCCTGTCATGAAGGAAAGGCTGGGTAGGAAAGCCCTTGAAACTGTTTGTGATCCAGCATGACACCCACAGCAACACCAGTTTCATATCCAATGATCTGAAATTAGGCACCAGATAAAGGCCACATAGGTCAAATAGTGTTTATAATATTTAGAGGTACCAGCCAAACATTTAGATGGCATTGCCTGTCAGACCTTAGGACAATGATTCCATGATGGCAGGGCTAGACCAAACACTAACTAAGTGGCATCATTTACTATTTACTAGTCTAAAGTTTGTCAGGTTAAGACAGCAGGCTATGTATGATCTTTCTCCCATATGTACAATTTTGATGAGTTTCACAAAATCCAAGTTATAAACCTAGTGTAATCATTTTATAAGAAATGAGATCTTCCCAGTTAAGAGCCTTAAACTTGAGATACCGAGCTCAACACAAGAAGTATTCCACTAATAGCAATTTATGGCAGCTTGTGTCTGTCCAACTAATATAGATTTAATTGCCAGTAACCCTCCTTTACTTCTGAAAACAACTCAAGACCAGTCTTTCAAAAAGTCACTACATAATTAATTTTGGAGGATTTTTTTTCATCTCTTCCTAATGCAGTTTTAAATTTACATGTTCAATAACACAAGCAACACTTCAGCTCTAAGAGCCAGAACCAAGCTTGACCCTCATTTTATCTTAGCTGGAGATAATTACTTGATACTAATGCAGAGTGCCAAAGACATTCTGGAATTTCACTGAATTACCATGAGACAGATTTTGGATCAAGTCACTCAGTTTAACACTGCCTCAGTTTATTCTGTAGTATTCTTGCTTGCTTGCAAATGAAAGCCACAAACCTTGACTGTACTTTCAAATAAACCCACAGACTTCAGGACCAATCCCATAATCTGATATATGTGAGTAATCACATCAATTGGTTTGTACAAATCCTTCTCCAATAGAAGGTTTCCCTGAACCACGTGGGGTGCATTTTCTACACACCAAATGCATGAACAGTACATTCCACATAGGGTACTGTATGTACACAGCAAGCAGTCACTGCTTTTTGTGCAGCTGTCAGGTGAGCACGTGTCAGACTGTGGCAAGCAATACCTTGAAATTCAGTTGTGTCTCTGTGGATGACTGGTTAATTTTATGGAGTCTAGACAGAAGTTTGAAAATTAACATGCATAAATTTGAATCAATCATTCCTCTGCATTTAGCAGTCACTGCACTACTGATATCTATGGAAAAATGACCAGAGCCGTCTAGAATATCAATAAGAAACTCC
Source organism: Emberiza elegans (assembly GCA_024865655.1). Classification (NCBI taxonomy): domain Eukaryota; kingdom Metazoa; phylum Chordata; class Aves; order Passeriformes; family Fringillidae; genus Emberiza; species Emberiza elegans. Next base: position 75,914,857 of record JALJVW010000206.1, read on the forward strand.
CCAGCCTGTCAGCAAATACTGAAGTATTTACATAATCACAATTCTAATGTTTGCAAGGACGCAGGCTCTCTCTAATGAGGCGACCATGCCCTCAGCAGCTATTAGCATTAAGTAATGGTCAGGCACGGTGCAAAATCTCCATGGTTCAGCCTTGGTACATAGAGCACAGTGTTATGTGTCACATGAGCAAAGACCTGCTAGATTCTCACTAATCAGTTCTGAGAGAGCCAAAGGCTCAGTGATTGTTTCATCAACTCAGGTTTATTCCAAGTATAGCTCATCAGATTACAAGTCTGACAGACGCTGAAGTACCTCAGTGTTCCACAGCTGATGAGCAGTGTCACAACAGCAAACACAAATGAGGCTGAATCTCTCTTTCAAAACTTATTTTACATATTAAACTTCTCCTTCAGAACATACTTCAAGAATTTGATCATCCCAAAATTCTTTAATATTCATATGCCACTAAAATGCATACTCCAAAACCTCCTCTCACTGTGCCTGAAGTGATACCTCTACAGATGCTGAAGTAGTATGAAAAATACAGCCTTTTGTGTTCTTAATGGATCACAACCAAATACAAGGACACAAGATGGCTGATCTGAGAAAGCAACAGGCATGGAGACATTAACTGAAAAAGACACCTGATATATGAGGTAATCCCCACAGTAGATGTTTCACATGCATCAGACAGTTGCTTTGATATCAGTGCTCTAAAGAAGTATTTCAACCTTCCTCTGCAGCCTAGTAAGCAGTTAATAATCTCATCTAGTATATTTTTATACACTGTAAAACATTTTATTCTTTCTACCCCACCCAGCCTAATCAGAAGTGACACACACAGGCATGCCCCCTCACACTCATCCTGAGAAACTGTGTTCTACTACCAAAACAAATCCCTCTGGGTTACAGGAGTTTAGAGCCTTCAGGACATTCTGCAATACTGAAGGAACCTTCCACTGCAGAGGCACAAATAATCAGCATAGACATTTGTAGGTAGCTCAGTTACTTATTTTATCTTCTGATGCTTTAACTTTCTTTTTCAATTTTTCCTCATGGTTTTTGATACAGCTACATAATTTAAATTACCATGTAACTGAATCAATATGAGATAATCAGTCCTACAATACTTTTATCACAAAAGTTTCTCAGACACAAGTATACTGTAATAGCTACTTTATGCTTTACCTTGCAACTTCCTGCCTTACCTACTGTCGTCCTTCATCTGACTTGGTCCTCAAATTCTTTAGGTCTGGCAACTGATCTATTTATTACACGTTTATAGATTTCCCAGCACACTGAGGCTTGGTTCCCCACTTGTGCCTTAAAATAAATACACAGTAACAAAAAAGGTTCTCCACTGCAATTCCCTACGGACCCCACCCCATCAACATCCCAGTGCTCATTTCTTTCCAGCTCTCTGGCCAAAGTGACACTAATTTGTTCCACTCACAGCAATCTACAACTACAGAAAGGAAAGTTCAGCCCAGCTTGACCCATGTGACCAAAAGTAATAAGTAGAATTTAACCATCCTTGGGAAAAAAAAAATCACTCTATAATCTGTACTTTGAAGGATTCACGGAGTGTATGCTGATCTACACAAAGTAGCAATTGAGCTCCGTTCCAAAAAAACACTGTCCTTTATTCCGATCCTTCTCAAAAATACTTTTCCCAAAATTGCACAAAAATGCATTTTTATATCTTAGGGTACAACATGAAACTGGAAATGGGGGTGGGGGTTCCACTTTTGTGTGGGCCATTCAATTAAGAGCTGGACTTGATGATTCTTTTGGGTTCCTTCCAATTCAGAATATCCTGTGATCTGGAAATAAAGATTAAATATTTGACTAAACATTCCCTCCCCCCTGCTCCCCCACCCCATCAAAGGGTTTATGAAGCATCAGAAAGTCATAGTCAGTTAGGTATTAAACAGGCATTAAATCAATTCTGAAGTCCCTTTTCCTGAAGTAATCCATACTGAACAAAAAAAAAATTGAATAAAATCTTCACCCTAGTAAATAATTCATGATAAACACAATCTTTGGAATTTGAACACATAATTAAATGCTGTCATCATTAAACATTTATCAAGTTGAAAATATGGAACACTTGAAAACACCCAATTTGTTAGTACAGAGAAATGTGACTTGCCCTGATTATTCACTGAACCCCTGACATACTGTAACATTGGAACTTGAATTACTGCATCAGATGCCTGCTCATAACAGAACATTACAGACTACAAAATAAGTTTTGGATTTTCAGGAGTTTATTTTCATTTAAGAATCTGAAATTATACTGTGAAGGCACTGGGAGTCAAGGAGAACTGTCTGGAAGGAGCTAGGTGAGTCCTGGCCTTGAAATATTTACAGATGTTGGTAAATATTCAGTTACATATATTTAATGGTCAAACTTAAAACACTGTAACAGGACTGTGAAAGGAAATGAATGGTTTGCACAATGAATACAAGTGTATTGTGGCCCATCTGTACCTCTCAAACTAATGCCCCACCACAGTCACTGCTAGCCAATTCCTCTTGTAGAAAAGCAAAATACTGATGATGGTCACAATTTGAACACAGATTCTCTTCGCAGAAAATACTTCAAAAACACTTCTGTTTTGAAAATTGTTCATTTAAAAAAACAAGCAAAACCTAAGCTTCCTGGAAACTTTCCTCTCAACATAGCAGGGCTACTTGGTTTTCCTAAAATGATTTTTGTTAAAGAAAAATTACAAATATAAAAAATATGCCATATGAAATATAAAATCTGGTTTTGAAATATCAACAAATTAAAAATAAAAAACACAGAAAAACCCTTGAAATATTTTTTAAATGTTTTTGCTTTCTGGTAGGTTGCCCCTACAAGAAGCCAGATGTACTGATATCAAAGTCAGTTTGATCCCTTTATATACAGAACAGTATGGGAGAACTATGAAAGACACTCATCCTCTCACTATTATTATAACATGGCTCACAGGTAAACACAAAGTGTATAAACCATATGCAACACATTCAGATCAATTCCACTCACTAAAAAGCAACTGAAGAAACACTCCTGCCATGCAAGTTATTTGACATTAAATCAATAATTAAAATAAATTTAATTTCACTTGGGATTCCACTTATCTTAGAGCAAAACAAGTAAATAAATCCTATTTGTTTTCATGTTTGTGCTTTCTTTGATCTTCAAAACACAGGGAAATCTACTGCATATTAAAGTAATTTTGTACACTCAATATCATTAATTTCTCCACAAACTTGAGTCACCAAACCTCAGCCTCATTTTAGGACAACTCATAGCAATGCTCAAAGGAATTACCTCTCTCCCAAAGGTTATTTAAGAATGTCCATTAAAAAACTGCAGAAGTGCAGGCTATTAATTTACCCATTAAATAGCTAAAATAATTTGTTATATTCTGGACTATTCCTATAGTCCAAAATACAACAAATATACTATATTTGTTATATAGTATAACAAATTCTATATGTTATAGGATTCCTTTACTTCCTATACTATTCCTATATAATTTGTTATATTCTGGACTATTCCTGACACTTCATTAGGATCTTAAAAGGCAAATTTTGTTTTCTAAGTAATCACCTACAAAGGAAAAACAAATGTTTATAGTTGTCAAAACTTATCTACAACTATCAAACAAGCTATCCATAAAAGCTACTGATACATAATAGCCAAGAATATTTACAGCTGACTGTAAATATTAACTGACCATATAGGTTAGCTTTAAATAAATAACTAATATGAAGATTTGGGCACATGGCATCAAATTTAGCTTTATTTGTATTACAGTGTTTGTAATTAACAATAGATTTGTTCAATGCTTAAATTTAAACCCTTTCTTTTTTGGGATTAAGTCTTTCTGTGACAAAATAAATGCACCTGCAGAAACACAATTTAAAGACAGATCTGTGTAATTAAATAGGATTGAGAAATTCTGCCCAGCTCCAAGCTGGATGCCTGACTAGATTTACTCCAGGGAGGCCTGGCTTTTTTGAGCTCAGAGTTTCAGGTAATTTGACTGCGGTCACGGAGGAGCTACAGTCTCCAAATCTCCATCTGTGCCTGGACAGGAAAGCTGTCCTCAGGAGCTGGAATACAGATGTGATGTCTGGCATTAGCCAGAGCTATGGGGCTCAAACCTAATTCCTGTTTAAAGACATGGAAGTCTTAGGTGGAATCAAGCTGAGGTATTGATTCTTATTACATGTAATAGGCAAACAAGCATCATAAGCCCCGATTAGTGCCATAAGCCTCCAAGGTGTACTTAGCACAAAGACACAACTGAAGGCTGGGAAAACTGAAAGGCAGAAGTAAAACAAAACACGAAACAAGATTACCTAAGCAAGCAGGAAGTACAAAGTAGAAAGCAAAAAAAACCCCAAAAAAACCACAAGGCTAAAGGCAAGAAAATGTTAAATTTCATGAAGAGTAGCGTTAATGGAGTAGACAAAATCCAGAAGTCTCAAAGAGAGTACTAGAAAATATAATGGATACTGACAAGAGATAATTTTTAAAGAGAATTTCTTCAGTAAGTGAGAACACAATTCATGGTCCTTTAAACAGACATTCTCAGTCAGAGAGGATCAGAAAAAAAGCATTCATCAGCTTTCTTCCTGACATCAAAACCTGGTTAAAAAGGACAGTGATCAAAAGCTCATTCCACCTATCAGACAACCAAACCAGATAACACAGCACAAGGTGCTTACAGGAGGAAAACCACCCGAGGGAGGGGGCTGGAGCACGAACTCCACACAGGATGAACCCCACTGAGGACAAACCCCAAACAGGATGAGCCCCACACAGGATGACTGCAGGGTGAACTGCAGACACAGCACCTGGCAGGATGAAAAGCACAGAGGGCTGTGGCTGCTGCCACTGCTGCTGCTCTGACTTTCAAACTACTGCTTCAGGCAGGAAAATTTCAATCACGATCTTCTACAACACAAAACCAACAGTAAGTAAATGAGCTCTAAGAGGTAATGAAACTACACTTGTTGATTAAAAAGTGCTTGAATTATATTGTTCCCCAGATCTGTGCAAAGAACCAGACCCTGTATCACACTTCTGTCTTAAAACCAAAGAACTATGTTAACACAGAGAACTATGTTAGCAAGAACTGTGTTAACACAGAGACACACCAACTTTTCAGACACACTTGCAAAACACCAATGAAATCCTGCAGAGAACAAAAGAACATGGAAAAGGACTTTTCTTATACCCAAAGTGAAAGACCTGACTTATAGAGGAAAGCATATGAACTGGGTTAGTTCCAGCCTCAAGCAGACAGTAGTAATCATTTGACCAATAGTGCAGAAGTGTTCCAAAGATTGAATGATACTACATTGTGTTCAGAGCAGTTGAACTTAAACTGGAATCTTAAAAATAATTTTTAAAATACCCATAGAATTTTACTCCAAAAAGAAGGATAGCTACAAGACTCAAAACACTTTTTTATGATTTCAAAAAGCTAGAGTTTGTGCTAATCAATATATAGGATGGGAGACAGGTGTTTAATCATTTCAGCTTAAAAGGTGCAAGTAGATGGTGTATGAACAAGTCAAGTTTTTAATTCAAGAGTTAAGATTCATGACACAAGTTCACCTGTATTTCAGTTTTTCTCATTGTCCAGGAACCAAAACAGTTTCCAGTGTGCATGTTACAATAATCTATCATCTCATTGTATATATCTATATGAATGTATGTATGCATATTTATAAAAATATATATACACACACACACACATATATGGAGTTGGCAGTGCTGGGTTAACAGTGGGACTTGATCTTAGAGGAATTTTCCAACCTAAATTATTCTACGATTCCATCACCCCGCATATACCTCTCCACTGTAAATGGAGAGTACAATGGTATAATTCTACCACAGGTACCAGTCAATTACAGCTCAAGCTAGAGCAACTCAGTCCTTTAGCATCCTTTGGGTTTAGGACTGCAGATCTAAAGTACAACCTCTCATGTCCATCACATACACTGCTACACAAAACACTGATACAACTACAACACCAGCTCAACAGCCTATATGCTAGCTGGACTATGGCTTTCAATTCTACAGAACTGGAAGTTCCTGGGAAACAAAGCAAAAGGAAATGTATCTCCCAGCTTCCTTGAGACAACAGTCTGTTTGTCCCAAAGTAAAGAATATTTCTCCCCCTCAATAAGAATAGAATGACAGAATATATTTCAGTATTTATTACTTAAGATGCCCCACAGAAGTCAGTGATGAATTTAGTACTGACTCCAGGACATCAGAATCTAATGCAATACATTTTAATTTAATAAATTCTAATCAAGTACAAGATCAAAGTTCTGTCTACATACTTGGAATGCCTAATGTTGTGTTCACCGCATCAGGCTACCTGACATTCAGGATGAAAAGCAAGATAACCCTAAGGAAGTACTAGTCATTAACATTCCAAAAGACACAGCCAAGATACACTACTGAAGGATGTGTTTGAGTGGATAGTTTGAAAAAGCACTGAATTTCAGAGAACCCCCTCCCAGGAGGTGGAAGAAAAGGCCAGAATATTGGCAATAAACACTGAGCAGCTCTAAATAACCAAAACATTATAGTAAGTGAGCACAGTGAATAGTCACATATCTATTTCTCACTGATTTCAATGGGATTCAGTGTACCATATCTGATAAATTATACTGCACAGCTAGTAAAATACATACAAAAATCACATGAATATTAATGGCTATTTCTCTTTAACTCATAATGCTATAAATAGTATTTTGTATTTTATATTGATTTTGAAGCACTTATATTATGTCCCATTAGAATCAATGAGGAGTGAAAATACAATTACTGAAAATAATTTGCATTAAGATAAATATGATTGACCTTTTAGCCTTTTCCCACGTTTTCAACAAAACAGCCTGAGAACCAAATTTAAGTTGATAATTACATTTAAGAATAGAACAAAGGACTTGTGACATGCAGAAGCATAGGATGGACCTACAAACAAGGAGAAAATTGCTCAGGTGAATGACAAATACATGGAGAGTTCATCTCATGACAATTTTCTTACCACTTGCTTCTTGTCTGTCTCCTATCAAACTTTTTTATCTAAATCAAACACTGAAATCATCAGCAATTTTCCTACCAAAAACTGGAATTTAGATTCTATAGCATATGCTTAATCTTCTAACACAAGCCCCAACAATTATGTCAAAATATCAAATAAATTAATTTCAGTCAAATTTAAAGGCATGAATAAAACAGTAACACTACTTAACAAACATGTCTATGAAGATTCTGTAATTGCCAAGAATAATAAAACACACCTAAGAATAATATAAAAAAAAACCACAGTTGCTAGCTTGTCTCATTCAGGGTGATAAGAAAAACAAGAAAAAGAATATTGACAGAAAGGTAAATTACAAATAGTAAAATATATCAACACACCATTTTATAGTTCTGTCACAAACATACTAATGTAAATACCAAGTTTTTTCATGCAGGACATAAGCATATTAACTTCAGAATCAAAGAGTCTCCCCCTTGTCTTCCAAAATATTAATACTGAACTCATATAAGTGTATTTTTACTACAAAGGAAACATTTTCCTTACAATTCTTAAAAACTTCATCATGTCTCTTCTACCTCCTGCTTTTTTAAAGCACACAAGTGCTACGGGGTGTTTTTTATAAACAAATGAGATTAGAGACATTATCACTATCTACCAGTAAAAGTGAAAATGTGTCTCACTGGACTTCAGAGCAGGAGGTTTCAAGTATTATACATCTTAACAGTGTATTTCATTTGAATGTGCAGCAACAAACTGCACTGAGGTGAGATAACAACACACAGGAAAAAGAACTTTAAAAAAAAAATCACACTGAGATGATAATGAAGTATAATTGGGATTTTTGAAAGTACTGTTCTCCAACACAGGATTTAACCTTTACTGAAAGAAGACCAAGGAGCAAGTTTCTCTGACTTTACAACAAATGTTACACTATGCTTCACTTTAGCACTGGTGTCTCAAAATTAATTTGAGGTAAACACAGCTACAATGTAACTAAAAGCTGATTTATATAGTCATCATTGGGCTTCAAAGCACAAACCACTCCTTTTGTTAAACCAAATTCACCATAAATCACAATTTCACTACAGGTGAATTACAAATCCCATCTGTACCCCACTCCATCCACTCACTCCCTTTCACTGCAAATAACAAGATGGACCATTCTCAAAGACAGATCTGGACCGGCACAACTGATGCATCTTTCCACAAACCTCACCTATGAGAGAATATTGAATCTGGTGTCCCCTTGCTCATATCTTCAAAAGTGGTGATTTCACAGATGTCACTGGATTAAATACCAAAGAATGCACGCTACTTTCACAGCTAAATATGCTGCACAAGGTAAAATAAAGATTAACATCACTGAATCATTCCACAAAAAAGTACAAGTCAGCTGCTTGGAAAATACAGGTTGTGATGCCCTGTGTACAGTTTTCCAAGAATTATGATGCTTCACCTGATGCCAGACCTAAACAGTTTAGTTAGGCAACTTTGTAGGACAATTGTTTAACTCCGAAGTGGAAACATCTGTGGTGTCTTGACCCTGGCTGGACACCAAGTGCACACCAAAGTTGCTTCATCATTCCCGTCCTCAGCAGAAAAGGGAAGAGAAAATAGAACAAAAAGGCTCCTGGGCTGAGGTAAAGACAGGGAGAGATTGAGCACCAATTACCTTCTCAGGCAAAAAGGACTTGACTTGGGGAAATTAGCTTAATTTGCTGTCAATCAAATCAGAGCAGGATAATGGGAAATAAAACTAAATCTTAAAACACCCTCACTCATCCCTGCTTCCCAGGTTAACTTTATTCAGGATTTTCTCTACCTCCTCTTCCCAAGTGGCACAGGAACTGTAACACCCATCATGTGGAGCCTGAATTTTCTTGGCTGAGGGCATCCACTGAAACCTGAGGAACATCCAGACACAGAGAGATTCACTTGAAGGGCTGGGGTTTTAATCTAAAGATTCCAAAATAGGACTAGCTAGCCTGGTTCTACTTTACACTGAGTGCATTTCATACTTGTAGAATATTATATATAGGAGTGTTCAAGTGGGCAGATATTTTGAAGTGTCAAAAAATGGCTTCAAACTAACCTCTTCCTGAGCCATTAGTACAGACAGCAGGAAACAGTACAGAATTGAACCACTTTGTTCACCATTGCAAATGATATTACCAAAAGAAGAGAATAAATTTAGAGATGGCGTGGAGCTGCTCTAACTCTCAATAAGGAACAAAGTAACAGTCCAGTTCCAGAAATACTTTGTTATTTGAATTTCTCTTTCAGTCTCAGCTACAGGACAAAACCCAAAGTCATTTACAATGTAGTAATATTTACAAACAGGATTTATATTTAAAATAGTAAATCTTGTAAAAAAAAAAAAAAGCATACGAAAGTGTACAAAAAACCTGTAGTTTTGTACTTATAAACAGTTTCTGAACCCATATCTCCAGTTTCAAGTCATGTGACAAATCCTTCAATCTCATCAGCTAAATGTTATTTTGTTTGTCTTCCTAGGCTTTTTAATACATACAAGAGCTTTTCTTTCCTCAGATTTAGAACAACATATTTAAAAGGCCTTCAGGACTCACATTAACATCTAACCAGCAGCAAAATGTGTCATTTTATTTTATCTCTCTTAGCTCACTGATTACAAAGTTCCATTATCTGAAAGACAGCACCAGTTCACAAAGATAAATCAAGAAGAAAGCTCAGTGGTTTATGCAAGAAGTCCTGGCCTTTCAGGGAACTGCTGGGACTTGAGCTCAGCGCTACCTTCAAGAAGAAGACAAAGATTCAGTGTTGCTCATCACAGAACCACACCACTGAACCATGTTCCTGAGCACCACATTCACATGTGTTTTGAACACTTCCAGGGATGATGACTCCACCACTTCCCCAGGCAGTTTGTTCCAATGCTTGGCCACCCTTTCAGCAAAGAAATGTATTACCTGGAAGAAGAGACCAACTGTCAGCTGTCTACAACCCTCTTTCAGAAGCAATAGTGTCCACTGAGCCTCCTTTTCTCTAGAATTAAAAACTCAGCTCCCTCAGCCATCCTAGACTGCAGCCTCACAATCTTCTCCCTAATCTGTAAGAACCTGACAGAGATGGCCTGACCCTTGCCCTTCCTGTCTTCAGATTTTATTGATCTATAGACTGCAACAGTTCACAGCAGAATCAGAAAATGCCTTTGTACCAGCATGGGAGAGGTGATCAGCAGCTGATGCTCACCATCCTGCAGTCTGTACCTGCAGCACCAGCAGCCTCTGCTAATAACAATTGATTGGGCTGCAGACCTGGGCACTAATCCTGCTTCCACTGACTTCCAGGGGAGAATTCCACAGAGGTTTAGCAGAAGCAAGGCTGGGTTCTTTGAATGATGATATTTCATTCATAGCATTTCCTGACCTTGTGTGTCTCTCACCAGCTCTGCAACGAGCATGGGGGACTGGCCCCAGTTACCCAGGGTTAGGCTTTTGTTCTCCCAAGAAACACAAAGGGGGAAAAAAGTTACAAGAACCTCTGTCAAAATAAGAGTGTTAGGAGATACACAACAAGAAGTGATGGATTATAATAAAGAAAAAAAATTATTTGAGTCTGTTTGCCTGACAGTCTCAACATCACTCAATGGATGATTTGCCAGGGTTCACCATTTTTGAGTCATGTATCCACCTTAAGCTATATCCCTGTGGAATGTGTGTATCTCAGTGTGTAATCAGAATGGCCTGGTCTGAACAATCTCACTCTGAAAAGGGGGTACAGCAGCTTTTATTGCATTTGTTATCCATGATAACATGATTCACTACTTACAGTTCTCTTCTCAAACTTTCCTAGTTTAGATGAGAAGAACAGAACTGTGTTATCTTTATTTTCACCCTTTGGAAGGGAAGAGAAAAATATTTATTTCCTAATCCATAGAAAGCAAAGAAAACTGAGGTCATTTAATCTTTAGCTGCATAATGTTAAGCCTGAAAGAAGACCTCAATTTTTTTCAAAGGTCATACTTTATAAATCCTGTATTTCTGTACCAGTTGCTCATAACTCACTACTGCTATACAAAAATAATTGAAACCTTTTGTATCTGCACTCTTGTATTTATAATTTCCATGCCTGTTCTGCAGACTTTGCAAATTTTAGGTAAAGGAAACCGGGGACTATCTCAAGGCCAAGCATACAGTGGACGCCCTTACTGTCTACAGAATTTAAAGAGACCCACTTTTTTTTAATTTACTAGATCAGACACAGTCACAACCCAAGTGATTCTGCCACAACTCAGTGTCCAAGGAAACTCTGGATCAGCATTTCTGGAGAGGTTAAGGACTCAGCTGGCAGCATAAACTTACTTCTACCTTTGTGCTTAAAAATGGTCTTAACAGGTAAATGGCAGGATTCTTTCCTCCTCTTCCCAAACTACTCTTGTTTCATAATGTGACAGACTTCATACTCCAAAACTATCAGTCAGTTACTGGCTACATTTATATTCAAATATCTTTTAAATCATCCTATTTGTTGGTCATCTTCTGGAGCCAAGAAAGGATTCTATTTTTGCTTTAAACTAAAATGAGACGGAACTATTTGAATATGCAAAAAGAAGTCTGAAATGTGTTATCATTATTCTTTTCCCCATCAATGAAATTCACATATTTTATTTTTAAACATAATATATTTTTGAGAAAATGCCATATAATAAATAACAAATGCATGATACAGTACCATATAAAATACACACCACATATTTCAAAGCAAAATAAATTAATGTAAAATAAGTAGTTGGTGCCAGTATGATGAATAGACTGTTTCTTTAAGGACCTGATGGTGCCTATTTTATGCTGCTCAATGTCTGTGTGTGCATGCCCCATTGAAGTTTATTAGAGCCAAAAACACTGATGTGCAGCCCTGCTGTGCACCTCAACTCTTACGCCTAAAGAGTTAACCAGCTCTAAGCCACCAGAGCTGCTGCAAAGTGGAACACCAAGTGGATGTGGCTCAACATGCTCTAAAAATCAAGGCATTACTCTAAGTGCCTGAGTACTAATTTAGAATGAGATCTCAGTGTGTCAGACATAGCTGAAGACACTGAGGGAAGCTGAAAGCCAGACCTGAAGTGTGGTCTACAAAAGCCTCCTTCAGCCACCACCCAGGTCTGAACTGCTCTTTCTGTGTGTCTGCCAGGTAAATTTGGCAACCTCTCAGGACATCCAACAATGCCACCTATGATGAAGCTGGAGGAGTTACACAGCTCCATAAAACAGATCAGAAAGTTCTTTGGAAGTCTCCAAAGAGTTGTGAGCTCCAACTCAAAAGATGTGCTTTAACAGCTCCTGGAGAAGGAACTCAAATGCTCTACACGCCATTTCCAAGATCTGCAACTGAAACCCACAATTTGGGCTCTCTTTTGTTACCTGTTGCCTGGACTGAACCATCCCCCACCATGGCTCTGTAAAAAAAGCAGAAAGGCTGGACTGAAAGCACACTTTAGTGTTTTTCTGATGGGTGGCTCTGCACAGCAGAGCAGGTATCTCAAACCCATTTCAGGTGCATTGCTCTCCCAATCCACTGCATGTAACTTCAGTGCTACATAGAATGAGGTCTGAAATTTAACCTCCAAGCCATGCATGAAAGTCAGGAATCTCAAAGTGATTGCTTGTGTGCCTGTCCCAAGGCTGAATTCCCTCAGTTTTCAATACTCCAGAGCTTCTCAAACTCATACATTAAATTCCTCTTTGGACACTCAAGATCAAAACTGTGGTTTGAACTTCTTTGTTCCACTATCCTTCTATGCCATAAGGAATTAACACCCCTGTACTTGATGGCAGGAGTCTCCATGTAATGCTTGTAATGGCACTTGGAGATCCTCAGAAGCAAGGTGATATGTAAGCAGAAAGCATTATTATTCAATGATTTGAGGGAAAGAATCTCTTGTTTCAGAAAAATGGGAAGTTTATATGTCCATAAAATGCAAACCCAGCCACTTGAAACTATCTCTGAAGGAGTACATAAAAAAATTGCATTTGCTGGGGGCTTCTTTTCCTATTACTATAAAAAAAATACAGCCTGATTAGAAAAGTACAATTTAGGCACCTATCAACTCAAAAGCTTCTTTGCAGTATATTTTACCTACTGCTTCAACATACAATCTGTATTAATTCATTGATGAATATTTGCATAAATTGCACTGGTTGACTATTATCATATAATTATTTAAAAATTCCTCTTCACAAATTTTAGCAAGAACAATATTAATTAAGTGGTATACATATTCACAGTGAAACACAAACTTCTGATGCCTATAGCACAATATTATGGTTCCTTACAACCAGTTTTGTACCCTTTTAGGACTAAAATGTTAATGTCAATCTTTCACAATAAATTTAACTTTACCTCCCAGCTTGACCCTCTTTTTCATACAGTTTTGTTTCAAGTGTTGTCAAGTCTAAATATGCAGCCATTATAGCACATTTTTTCTTTTGTGACTTAATGTTGTAATTTCTAAGGAAAATGTAAGAATAATTACTGATGTAACAATAAAGCATGGACTTACTGTAGATAATTCTGGATTTTTAACTAGGAAATGTAGGTTCACAAAATTATTCTCTGTCCTCCTTTCAGTGAGCTGTCACCCTGTGCATATCTTACTTTCATTAATGTAATATTTTGAACACTGCCAACTTTGTCTTCATATTTCACAATATTTCATAAACATAAAGCAAATATGATGCTGCTAAGTAAGAGCTTGAAATACAATCTTCTTACAGAAATATGTATGTCTACACCAGCTTCCCATTTTATTGATTGCTCTGTGCAAAAACATGAAAGCATAAATACTAGGAGTTGATTCGTTTTAATTTCTTTGCACTTAGCCATGGCCTCAGCCTAAAGAAGGATCTAACCAGTCTGACAGTTAAAGATTAACAGTCCTGCCAGACCAACAGGCTTGACAAAGGAGCTTAACTTAATCCTTAAGGCAGTATAAGATGTCTTATGTGTATTACTGCATAGGAGCACAACTTTAATAAACACAGCGTAATGTAATTTTCAGTAGTTTTACTGATGTCAAGTATGGGATATGAAGCAAAAAATAATTTGACAGATCTATTTGTCTATTTGTTTTCCAAGGGTAACTATTTTTTAGAGATTAATTCTGTTCTGAATTTCAGTCTCAGTGCTTTGCAAGGACTGATACACAAAAAAGCATTTAAAAAAAAGAGAAAAAAGAGACAAGCAGATGCAACCTCATCATTCACAATCATGAGGGACTCAATTTCAGCTAAACTGGCTTACACACTGGTCTGTTACAGCTCGTTTTAGCTCTGATCTTAGTCACAAGGTTTTCATCCACTTGCTGTGAACAATGCACTCAATTTTAAGAAGTTTTGAGAACTTAAATAACTATTAGGTCCTTGGACTTAGTATAACATGGATGAGATCACCCCTTGCACCTTCAAAAAAATTAGTTTTCTTTTTTTATTTGCTACAGACCATGAAAATTAACCAACATACCCAAAAGTTCAAATGTTAGGACATTAATTTTCATGTTAAAATGATTTTTTTTCACATTATGCACTACAAATATGCTATGTCATCTTCATAACATGCTGAAAAATATACCTACAAAGTGGCAAAATTAAAAAATACAATTTCTGAGAAATATTAATAAAGGTGATGCATCATATCATCAATCAATTTATTCTATATGTGTCTGTCTGAGAGCCCTGATCGAAGCACAGTGGCTCAGTCTCTGTTTAGCATACACTCTAATTCCAGTGTATTTCCACTCTAATTCTAGTGCAGCTGCCTCACTGTGCTCCTCAGCAATACAAAACCTCAAAGACAGGTCTGCAGGTCCATGAGTGCCTCAAATCTCAATTTGATCTGAAGATACTGACTCTGATGCTATCAGAGTTTATATGGGATGTATTGCTCTTCCATCCTGGCAGCACTGACAGCTCTGAAAGGCTGAGAGCCACCCACACCTCCTACTGCAGCCCAGGATGCTGCACACCCAGGGTCTCTGAGGAGAGCAGGAGCGTGATCCCTTCACTTACAGGTGGGTAACAAGCTGTGCCAGTTTCAGATCAGCACAGCTGGGAGCGAAAGGTGATTCTAAAGCCTCATTTCACTTTCCATCTCAAAATGTCCACAGGCATAATTAAAGATCCCTGAAAGCTGTTTTGTATTACATAAACTGCTACAGATCAAAAGGGTTCACTGTGCTGGAAGAAATCAGACACATTAATAGCAAAGATACCCTCCTGGCCCTGATATCCCTCCTCCACATGTACCAGCTGCACAAAGTACCTCAATTATGCCCTTAAACCATCAGGGACACATCAACACTACCCCTGAGAAAGAATATTCAGCATATCTGTAACTAGGTTCATTGCTTCTTTGCACTGCTACTGAGACATAAAGCAGATACAGCAAAAGTGAAAAATGCAGCTCTAGTTTTGATTCTACTTGTAAAAACCAGAGCTTTTGGCTATTCATAAAAATTAAATCAAAATTGAATCCATTAATATGATAATTACACATGGAAAGAGTAACATTAAGGCTCAAAGGCAAACCAGTCTCTTGTTAGTGAAAACATTACTAAATACTATATCAGCAACAATCCTTCACTGATCAAAATTAAGATACAGTTGTCAATATTTCCAAAGCAATATATACATGGTAAGAATATCAGAAAAGACAAAGGAAAACACAAACATTACAAATTAAATAACCTGTGCATACAGAAATAGCCATGTTACAAGCAAAAAACCCCACATAGCTTCATGCTCAAACATGATTTTGTAAAGCAAAAAAATTAAAATCTTTTCTTCAGCAAGTATCTGCCCAGTGAAAACAGCAGATTTTGTTCTAAGTGGTGACTCAGATGCTCTGTGAATCAAATTTAGCGTCCCATTTCAAACTTTGAAAACCTGATCCACAACATCATCTATCATATTAGGCTGCAGTACAAGAAAATAATTATGAAAAATAGTCTTTTTTGTTAAGTGTACTAAACATGTGGCAAACTAATGACCAGAACTTAAGTGACAAGAGTACTCTGAGTTATATTCTCCAGTCATATAATGCAAAAAATCCTGGCAGTGTGGCAGAGGCTGAAAATGCTCCTCTGGAGCAGAGTTGGGAAGCCATCAGGACATGGACCAGCAGTTTTTCTGAGAGATGCAGGCAAATACATAACCATGCTCCACACAGCCAGCCACACTCCAGCACTGCCCAGGAGTCGAGTGCAGCACTCACAGAAGTTCCATGTGAAAGCTACAAAACCACACCAGTGTGCTGAGCCCAGGACAATAAACCCTGCCTTTCAGTCAAGCTTATTAGCTCTGGCTTAGCAACAGGCAAACTGCAGCGGCTCTGCTGCCAGAGCAGAGCCTGTGCATCTCCAACCAGCTCAAAGGGAGGGCAGAGTGTGCTCCTGTCTGCTGGCAAAATCCCATCCTGACATATGCTTAGACATCATGTCAGCTGGCACTGGGCAAACCCTCACTGAAGGGCTGGGTATTATGTACAGTCCCATTCATGGCTGAGGGAGTTCTCAGGGATAATGTGAGCAATATTATAACAAAGTGTCTCATTCTTCCTCAGGCTCATGAATCACTATTAAAAACAGAAAGAAATCTGGAGCAGAGTTACAAAGAGAATACATAAGGAGGTGAAAAAATGGAAATAGCAGTGACTTTGTTATAGGTATTTTATTTGTAAAATGTATTTAAGATAGTTAGCAATAATATCAACAATGACCATTTTATGGAATATAAACTCTAAGAAAGAAGTTACCTAAATAGATCATTTAGTGTTTTATCATTTTTTTTTTTAACAGGAGTTCACCTGCAATTATCCAGGCACAGGCAGATGAGCTGAGCAAGGACAGGCAGTGCTAACTCTGCAATGCTTCAGCAGCTGCATTCAGAACACTGGCTGTATTTGGAGGTTTTATGTTTCTATTTTGGAGTCAACCAATACACTGAGATGTGTAAAACTAACCCTTTTCCAGTAGCATTAGGACTAAAACAGACAGCAATGAAATTTAGGAGCACATGTGGCATTATTTTATCCCCATGGATGAAATGAGACCAAGTGTCCGAAGGACTGACCCAAAGATGTCACACTGAAAGCTCTAAGAAAGCAGGGAAGGGAGAGCACAGGTTGTACAACAGCACATACTCCCTGTGACCCTCTGAGCTCTGCATGAGGCTGAGGATAAAGCTGGAAAAGCACGGCTTCCATGCATTTGGCCAAAAGCTTTCTCATATGGACCATGGACAAGTCTTGAAAACCATGTTTTCTAAACATGCCTTTGCTGTGGCTAAAGGTTCCGTCTCTTCAAATACAAGGTGTACATAATTTGGATGGCAGAAGTTAAAGAACAGCTAGAATACCAAATGCAATTTCAGTCCTTGGCACTGCACTTGAGAACTGCCCAGATGTGTTGCTGGCATGTCTTTACCACTATTCCCCAGGCACTCCATGTAGCTTCCACCTATCCTGACCTCCAAATGCTACAGAAAGCACAGCGCAGAGCCAGCCCAGCTCCAGAAGAAATGGGGCTGCCAAAGACCAGGATTTACTTGCTCGGATACAGCGTGACTATTCTGGTTTCAAGCTAACAAGGCTGTCTCAAACTACACCAGGCAGACTTACTGACCCAGCCACTGCCAGACTTGGAATCTCTGCATCATTTCATCAGCCCACAGCCATGTGCTACCCTCCGTCTGCTGTGTCAACTGTGGTTGTTTAAAATACACTCTTAAATTATTACATACCTCACTTTATTACATTTGGTGTGTACTATGCATGAAATATAGTAGAGCTGGAGCAGAAAACATTGTATCCTATAACAAGAGGAATTGAACTGAAAGAGAATAGGTGTTGTCTGGGCATTAAGAGAAACTTCTTCACTGTAAATGTGGAGAGGCCCTGGCACAGGCTGCCCAGAGAAGCTGTGGTTGCCCCATCCCTGGAAGTGTTCAAGGCCAGGTGCTACAAGGCTTGGAACAACCTGGTCAAGTGGGAAGTGTCCCTGCCCATTGTAGGGTGAGGACTGAAACAAAATAATCTCTAAGGTCCCTTCCAAACCAAACCATGGTAGGGTTCTAGGATTCTGTAGTTACGTGCTTCCTCAGATGCTGTTTTGTACAAGCCATAAGCATGAAGCTCACTGAAAGGGAACAGAAGTGTCTATCCACAGAGAACAGTAATGCAGGCAAGAAAGTTTAGAAGAGAATGAGCCTGGCTGTAACTCATGTCACCGCCTGCAAAACAGCCTGGTATCTCAAGCTGGGGAAAAAGGTTTCAACCTCATGCAGGCAAACTGGTAAGCAGCCCATACACAGTGACGAATGCAGCCTCTAGAACCCTGCTTCTCAGCCAGCCATTTCTTAAACATAACAAGAGTTCCTTTAACTTTCCTGTGCACAAGGCTTGGTAGAGACAAATTTGCACTGTAGAATTTTTCTTTTCTTTAGAGTTAGCTCTTAGACTGATGCTCTGCTGTTATTACATCTACTTTTATGACCTGCTATAGCTGTGGGCAACATATATTTTAACAGTACAGAATTTACAGAGTATTTTGTTTCTGCAATATTAACATCATGCCAACACCTGAGGATGCTAATAACACACTAAATTCAAAATATATTATTTGCTAAACAAAAATGCATATTCCAAATATACTGAATGTTTATTGGGAAACATTTTCCTCTTCCAGGTTATTTCTAACTAAGACATCCATTCTGTAATGGAAATTTTTTGCAGCTGAAATGAATTCCTAACACGTTGCATTCAACAAGGCACACATGTATATATTCTTGTTCTGTGTTACTTACAATAGTCCATATTATTAAATCTGAATTAAGAAAACCTGATCTATGCTGCCTGTATACCATATAAACCCATTACTGCTCCCTTATCTTGGACAATGAACACTTTATACTACACTGTCATTGTGAAAAAACACTCTACTAATCTATTAAATGTATCAGTTTTTCCTCTCTGTGTTTTAAAATAACCCAATCTTCTTCTGAAGTTGTCTCACAAGGTTTCAGTAAGGATTCAGCATTCACTACTGCATGTAATAAACCCAGTGTGCTTCTCTTCCTTCCTGTGTCACTCTGAACACAGCCCAGACACAAAGTGTTACCAGTTTTGCCTAACCCAGTTCAAATGTGCTGGATTCTCTACAGCAATGTGTACATGTTCCTCAGTGCCCAGCCCTGCCATTCATATGGACTATCAAGGGACACCTCAGAGCTCCACTTCCCCTGCTGTATTTTGCACTTCTGTTGCAAACAAACACTCTGAAGGCAGAAAGCTTCAGCCTTCACTAGTTCCCTCTCTTCCTATGTGACTCCTATTTTTAACAGCATTTGGTTATTTTTGGATTGACAATAGAGAACAATTTACAGCAGATTTTGAACTGAAAAACTTGCTCTCCCAGCTGACAGCAAACCTTAGTAGTTAACCTGGTCTTAGCACTTCAGGTTTAAACTCTTAGAGAAAGAGTGATGACTAATGGAGATTGCGTGGGGATGAGGCGAAACAGAGTGAGGTTAAATACCATGATGCTTCACCTCACCTTCAAAGTAGCTTTTGTGCTGTCACATCTGCTTATATCAGCACCAAACGACTGCTGATTTGATCATAATTGCCCTAATTAGAAGTTCAATTAATGCACCGAGTTCTTCCTATCAGCGCCACCTCAGCACCAAGGACAGTGCACACAGCGTTACTGAGCAATACAGGTTACAGTCCTAAGGAAGG
This sequence comes from Emberiza elegans, assembly GCA_024865655.1. Classification (NCBI taxonomy): domain Eukaryota; kingdom Metazoa; phylum Chordata; class Aves; order Passeriformes; family Fringillidae; genus Emberiza; species Emberiza elegans. Next base: position 75,934,698 of record JALJVW010000206.1, read on the forward strand.
TCACTGGGAAAAGGAAACTACCTGCAATCGACTGCTTTGAGGATATCACATAGTTAGGATGCCACTCAACATCCACTTATGCCCCAGGACAAGCAGAAAGGGAGAATTTAAGGAACTCTATTGAGAGATATCCATCAGCTGTGAGCAAAAATTACATTTCCTGTCATTGAAAATTTCATTTAGTTCAGACTTGCTTCCACCAAGGATTAAGAACCTTCAAAAGAACACTTTGTCTTCCCAGAAGATGAAAATAGCCTAGAATGCTCACAGTGAAAGATCATGTGAAAAAGAAGTCCACAATATAGGAACTTTAAATGGTTATCAAATATAATATACTTCAACACATACTAAAAATACAAATGTGGTCACTGAAATTAATGCTGAAAGTGAAGAGGAACAAAATTACAGGGTTTTGCATGAGACCTGAACAAATTTCACCAGCAGACAAAATATCACCAATTCCCTGCCTGAAAGTATTCTGCAAATCCACTGAATTAAGAATTTTGTATGTTCACAAAAGAAGACAGGTAAGCAGATAAGGGAAACAGACAGCACCCACATATTAAAATATTATGTGCATGATATTCATAAAACCAAAAGGAGCGTATTTACTTATTCTTCATAAACTTTATTTACTCTTCTTTATTAAATCAGAATAATTTGTGAAAAATTCATATAATCCAGAAAGAGTCAAAAAAAAGAAGTGCAAAAATGAACATCTTCATGCTTCTGCAGTTTTTCTTCTACAAACAAAAAAAGAAAAAAAAATGCAAAAAATCCACCAAACAAACACTGTCTCAGTCAGTTGCAAAAATAAGATAACATATCATGACCAATATATAGTATCAGATATTGTGGTGAGATGCAACTTTTTTAAAATGTGAGAAAATTAAAACAATTCTGCATCAACTGTCGACCTGACTACCTACTCTTTATGTTTCTACTGAAATACATCATCAATATCTTGTGAAACAGTCTCTGAAATAAACTTTTTGCTTCAGTTTCTATGAAAGAATAAGGCTATATCACATAATGTCACAAATTACATAGGGCAAGATCTTCACCCAGTATAAACTCCAAAACCTTGTCTTGTTTTCAGCATTACAACAATGATTGCCACTCCTTTATCTTCCCAATCACCAGGAAATTATCAGAACATGGCTAGTTTGTGGTTGGGTAGGTTTTTATCCATCACGCTACATTAATGAACATTTACAACATCATGCACTAGATGCATACCAAGCATCTTCCAGTTTTCAGGGACATTTCAATATTTAATAGTCCTGTGCTCTTCTGAGATGATATTTTAAGCAACAGATACTGACCTCTGCCTGGACTCACTACCCCTGCTATTCAGGTTTCATCTTTAACAGCAGCTGGTTTTAGAAAGAATTACCCGATAGTGTTAACTGTAAAACATTACTTTCCTATTATCCTAACATTTCTCTCTCAAGCACACACTGGAGTCAGAATTCTACAAAAGATGTGTCCAACTACAGAACACAACCTTTTTCATAAAATAAATGTATAAACTGCACAGCACCTGATACCTACATGAAAACATTTTAAAATATTTCAAGATATTCTAAGTAGAAGCAGTGCCATGCCAGAACTACTGGTTCCTTGCAGACATGCCAAGCAACCTGGAAAACAGGAAAATGTACTATAATTTGCTGTCATTGCTGTGGGCTCTGTATTGCCCTGTGTGAGCATCTAGTGCACACAGAAACTACTAAAAATTTTAGACAAGGATCACCAAAATGAAGGTAAGCCTGAAAAAGCACACTACTGCAGCAGCTCAAAAGTAAGAAATTGTAAAGCACAGAACATTATTAAATTATTTAAAAGCTATGTAAATCTTGAAAAACAATTGTCTCTGCTCCCTGTGTGTAGATATTCAACTGTATTTCCTGACTGGCATGGTATTTTTTTTTTTTTAAGATGACAACTTTATAAGGATTTAAATAAACCTACAGTTTATCAGTAGTAGGTAACTTTGGTACCTAAATATACAAAAAGCCAGGAGCCAAGAGAGCACTGAGCAAAGGGCGTTTTGGACTCCCACCTTGCCCAGGTCTCTGAGAGAGGGAAGTGTCCCCAACAAGGTTATTCTAGAATAAAGTCTCCCCCTTGTGGATCTCTCACATAATAAAAATTCCATCAAATCCTTAATTGTATAATAAAGTTTGTGTTCCTTCCTTTGCAGGTGAGAATTTCAGGGGCGAATAGGAACATGTAATGAAATCATGGTATGTGGTTTACATAACTCTGTGGGCTTGATCCCACCTCAGGCAAGACAAGCTGTTTTGCTGTAAGATACATTATGGTTCTGTGATAAATTCATTAAAAACACAATAAAACCTTCAAAATAATTTGATTCCTTCTCATCTCTATGTTTAGTTATGAAGGCTGGTTTAGTGAAGCCCCCCAAAACTATCAAGCCCCAAACTGTCAATGGTTTAGTGAGATAAAAATTAAAATTCCAAACTCATTTGACTTAATAATTACTGAAAATAACATAAAACATGGCAAGATTCCCACCTGATTTTAAGTGCACAAAGTTTACTATCCCAAAAAAAGTAGTTTCACCCAAGAGCAACTTCTTGCAACTCAGAGATTAAGGAGCTATAGCAGCACTATTTGCAGAATGACTCTTCCTCAAACAGTTCATTAACTACCCTATTCTCTGATCTGCATTAATTTAGAGGGATCATCAAGATTTCTTTGCATATGATAATTCACATTATCATAAATTAAGAAATCATTGTGATCACTTAAATTATCATGTTGATCTCAATTCGTTCCTAAAGTATTTAAAAGTATTTCTAATAAATCATACATTTTGACTGCAGGATTGATTTTAATTTTTTTTTATTTCCTAAGAAACAAAATCCTTGATGGCTTGAAATATTATTCAATTACATACGTGACAAACTCATATTTTATTTGCAGCACCAACTGTTGAGTCAATACTGCGTAAAAAGCCTTTTAACTACCCAGAGACATGTTCTCACATTCATTTCAGAATCGTAATATAATGGTTAAATATTTATTTCTTGCAAGTTCTGGAATAGTGCTAGCTTTCCTACTTTCATTAACATTGTCTTATTTGTATGCAGTAATTGCTTTAAAAATATTAGCATTGTAATTTCTTGCTAGCACTATGATAAATCAACAGAAAGGCTTATCCCCATGCCTCCCCAAAGAAGAGCATAATTCTGCTTCCCTCAATGCCAGTGACAAAACCTCTTTAATTTCAGGATAACACCCACAGAATTCATGAAAGATGTCACTTTGACAGTGTAGGACTCTTGTCCTCTCTAACTGCAGAGCAGATGCAGCAGGAGCCAACAGCTCCTTGAACTAGAAGCCACCACTTCTTCCCTTTGTTTCAGTCCTTGACCTCTCAATAACAACTATCAGCAAAGCATATTTTCTCTTCAAAATGTGACTTTTTTTAGGATGTAACATCTAGCTATTGGGAACAAAAAGAGATACTATTTATTCATTTCAAACATCCATCAACAATGTCTGTCAACTGCTGTTACTCTGGGACATGCAGAGGTGAAATGACAAGGATCCACTTGCATCTCTGAATCCAGAGCATTTCTGATTTTTTTTTTTGTTCCAAGAATTCAGCTCAACAAAAATTAAGTATGCACAGCTAAACTGTGAAAGGCTACTAAAGCTAAGCACAGGGGTTCTGATCTCTGATGCTTGACTCATGGAAAAATGAGCTTGCAGGAACTATGAAAGCAAAGACTAGAAACTCCTGCAAAAAACCTCTTCAATCTAGTAAAAAAATGACATATTTTACTGTATTCTCAGAGAGTGCCTGCTTATCTTGACAGTATGGATGAGGAACTACAATTCTTACTGAATATAAAATAAAAGGAGAAAAATAATTGGTAATTATAATATTGCAGGCTATACTTCAAAATCATTGTTACTTAGTACTAAGTGCCCAGATTTTCTGGCAAATAGTCTCCATACATGATCATCCGGCACTACTAAATGAGCTGTATTGCTAGTAGTGACAGACATTTGTAATACATGATATTTCACAATGAGGACAATTGTTAAATTTTATCCCTGAAGAGAAACATCTTTACTACCACATACTTACACAGCTCATGTGTCAATACTCACATTGTGATTATGGATCACTAACTTCAGTACCTGGCAGACAGCTCCTACATATATGTGCATACTTACTCTCATTAAATGCACCAGAATGGGTACAACACCACGAACATGAAGGAGATTTTCCTGTTGAAGCAAATTATGGGATCCAGAAACAAGCACAAGAATGATCCAGACATTCAGTCTACTGCTACCTGTCATTCATGCATGAATGACATACCAAGGATGATTTTTGTATAATGGTCATTCAGCTTCAGGTCATTCAACCTGACAGATAATTCCAAGATTCTATATGGGAAATTAAGGAAGCCATACTGTGAAAAATCTACCATTCATTGTCATTTCACACCATCACCTCTGTGCTATCAAAATAACATGTACCATTGCTGAATTCATTCCTGCCTTACCTTTGCAAGCCTGTTGTCCTCAAACACATACTTCTCAACTCCTTCCAGACCTCCTCATCTCTTCAAATATCATGTCCTTTTCACAGCTACAGAATTTTACCTTGCTTTCTTCCTGCAGCTCTCTTCACATTCCTTTAAACTTCCCCAATTCCCTCATTTCACTTGCTATTCAAGCTGTCTTCTCTGCAGTTTCCAATGTCCCACCCAAACCACAGATTCTCTGAATATGTCTCACCATTCCTCAGTTCTTGCTCTCTCCCCAGTCTCTCACCATCCCCAATCCTGCCTCCTTCTTTTTTCAAACCATGAATTTCTGCGATTTTTTGCATTCTCCATTTTTTATTATGGGTGAAACCTATCTATTCTGGGATTCTAAATCCGTGACAAGTACCAAATTAAATTACAAAAATAAATACATTATTAAGAGACAAAGCCCCTTTCTCCCCAGTCTCCTTATGGTAATGCAGTGTCCTCACTGCTCTGTATACCACAGTGGCACAGCACTCTGCATGATCTTGTGTGCATTAAATTCAGACAAAGCAAGCAGGGAACACAGCAGGGATAGCACAATAGTCTTTCTGACCCACAGAAGTTAGGTGGAAAAGTTATTAAACCTTCAGGAGATTATTACTGTGAGGCATGAGCTGTGTGAAATGAAATTCAGAAATAGAGTATCTGTGGGGTTTGGGCCATATTACAATATATTAAAAAACCAAAGGATCATCTTTCTCCAAAACACAAAGAAACATTAAAATTACCCTGGAAAATAACAGAACAGTGATTTTAAGTCTGGCCTGTTAATGAGGATGTTTATGAGTCTGGAGAAACCAGTGTGAGGTATTATCAGAATCAGAAGGCTACTCACACATGCATCCCAAAAAGCCCCCAGATGTCTTTTCAATTACTGCTGGATATAACAACCATGTGCACATCTATCTACACCTATCATACAGTCATGTTCAAGAAGAACAAAAGAATTACAACAGTACATGTCAGACAGTAGGAAGCCCATGGCCAAACTTGCTTTTTCTATAGGCATTACATCTGAGAATTTCCAGGAGAACCATGTAAGAAAGCAAATAAAGCCTACAAGGCACCACTGTGTGCTATTTTTCTGTGCTAAGAGCCCTACAGATAACTCTTGCATAGAAAGTTATGTCAGAAGGAACAATAAAAACCTCTATATATCAAAGTCACTAGTACCTTCACACAGTACCTCCAAACTGAGCCCAGTAAGTTGTCTGACAACATATCTTTCAAAAGGTTGTCAATCTGGATGTGAAAACATAAGAAAGTTGCAAATCCTCACTCCTCTCGTTTATTTTTTTAAGTAAATTTTTACTGCAAGATGTGTGTGCCCTGAACAATATCTGGGGTTTTGGAAGAGGAAGACCTTGAAATTTCCAGCTGAAAGCAACAAACTGAACACCAAACAAAAAGCAGAGGAATCTGCCTCCTAAGAAAACTACTGAAGCTTGAGTATCTCTTTGGCATAGATGTGCCACCTTTCTCACTTTATGTCACTACATCTGTCCTGTGAGCCATCAAAGCTTAGTCTGCCTATCTCTGGTAAACAAGTATTATAGTCTGACAATACAGGCTGGTAATTCCTCTGTCAAGGGGAGGGACATCATTTTGCTCACCATTAAAGAAGTGCCCCAAATTTCTAGAATGGAAACTACTAAGGTGACAACTTTTGCTTTCCAGAAGGGGGATGAAAAGGTCATTTGTGCAGGAGACTTTTTTCTTTTTTCCTATGACAAAATGAGCTAAGAATAAACACCTACCTATTGACTTTGCCCTCCAGTAAATAAACCTCATTCTTTAACCCTTACTAATATCATCATAAACATACATTTGTACTGTACCTAGAGCATACAACATTAGAAACACTTCATCTTTCCCTCCCCCTTTCTACTGTGCAAGGGAGAAGAGAAGCAGCACTGCATAAATATCCAGCCGCGGGCTGGAGCCCGACTCCTGACCCCGGTAATTCCTGCTCTTGGGCCAGGCTAAGCCAACCCCGACAGCGAGGCGGGCAGGGCACGCCGACCCCGCCGAGAGGAACCGGGCACCTCACGGGGGCAGCTCCGGGCTCGGTGCCCGCCGAGGGGGCCGGGAAGGAGGGGCGGTCCCGCGGCCGGCGGCTCACCTTGTGCTCCAGGACGCTGATGTAGCCCTCCAGGAGGCCGGCCCCGACGGGCAGAGCCGGGTGGCGCTGGCCGCGTTCCGGCGGGCGGCTGGGCACCGCCGCCACCTGCTGCTGCCGCCGCCGCGGCTCCGGGTGGCCCCCGCCGATGCCGATGCCGCCGTACATGAGCAACAAGCTGGTGCACATGGTGGTGAGCGCCAGGCAGACGGCCAGCCCGTGGCGCTGCGGGGGGCAGAGAGAGAGCCGGCTCAGCGGGCTCCCCCCGCCGCGGGGCCCGGCGGGGCGCGCCGCTTCCCCGCCAGCGCACCCGCAAGTTTCACCCGCCACACACCCGGCAGAAGTGCGAGCAGAGAACAGGGGAAGCCCCTCCGTCCTCCTCCTGCCCCCTCGCCAGCCCGCTCCCGTGGCTCCCTCCTTCTCCCCCAGCCCTGCTTCCTCGCCTCTTCTCCCTCCGTGCGCCCGGCTACCCGGCGCCTCTCATTGCCGTGCCGCCGTCCCCCTTTGGGCATCTCATTCGTGCATTTTAACGACTGTTGGGGACTGTAGCGCTTCCCCCCGCCCAGATACCTCCAGCCTCGTCCTTTAAGCAGATCGGTTTTCTGTACGCTCCTTAAAACCCACACACACACAAAACCCCCAACCCCAACACGAATAAAAGAAAGCAGGCGGAAAGTTCTTGGCCGCCGCCACCAAGGTTCGGTCGCCTTCGCGCGATGCCGGAGAGCCGCGGGGATGCAGCCCGGCGAAGGCTGGAGCGTGTGCAGGGTGCCCGGGGCAGCTCCGCTCCGCGCCGCTCCCCTGCTCTCCTCCCCGCCGCCGGAGCCGGGATGAGCCGTGCCAACAATGCACTTACCATCAGGGTCTTCATTTTGTGCGCCTCCCGGCCGCCAGTCCTCCCGCTCCCCGCTAGGCTCGGCATGGCGGGGAAGCCGCAGACATGGCTCGGCCAGGGAAGCGCCGCCGTGGCGGGGATTAGGGGGGAATTACACTCGGCCGGACCCTCGGAGCCTGCCAGAGCCGGGTCCTCGGCTGCCCCGCCTGCCTCCGCCTCCGCCTCCGCCTCCTGCTGCCGGCGCAGCGGCGACTTCAGGGCAGGTGGAAGTTAACTTCTGCCTCCGCTCGGGCGCTGCTCCGCCGGCGAGCCCGCGGCGCGGGGGGGCGGCAGCGGCGGGATCGCCGCGGGCACCGGGCGGGCACCGGGCGGGCACAGGGCGGGCACCGGGCGGGCACCGGGCGGGCGGCGCCCCTCCGGCCCCGAGCGAGCAGGAGCAGGGGCAGGAGCTCCTTCCTTCCTTCCCTCCCTCCCTCTGCCCAGGCCTCTGTCCTGTTCATGGTAGCGGGGCACGACCTTCACATTACATTATTTGTATTTTTCCCAAGCGGAAAATTTCTCGTTCTCCCACCGCTACCTGGCTTTCCTGGAGCTGGCAGCGATCAGGCAATATCACGTTAGTAAAAAATCGACGCCCTCAACTCCTTGTGCGGTGCTGACAATACCCCCTCACACACTCTTGCCTAAGCTCTAACAACCGGTTTCAAACCCTTTTGACAGAATCTTTCTTCATCTTATAAATAAAATCTCACAGACTTGCTCCCCATGCCATCTCTCTGGTTTTTGAAGGCAGACATTTTCCCACTCTCACAAGCAGCCTTCTAAAGTTTTTTATTCTTTCTTTGCGTTAATAGTGTGCAGTTCAGTTGTGAAAAGTTTATCAGACCCCAGATTACAAATATCTTTTACTGTGGGAATCCCACGTTTATAAATGTGCCCCTTCTACACAAGCCATCTTTAGGGTTGATCTCTTATGAAGTTACTAGACTGACAGCATTAAAAAAAATCTGTCTCCTAATCATGAAATTATTTCACTTGAAACCACTCATCAAAATCGTAGCTCTAATATATGGCCTCACATCTAACCTACAGCTATGTGGTATTAAAAATTATATTAAGGAGAAAACTATCAACAGAGTAACTCAACCATGGTCACAAAGCACGTTTCTCAAGGCTGGAATTGTCATTGAAATCAATTTTTTATCTTTGTTAATTCATTGGAGGACTAACAGTGAAACAAATGCCATCTCTAGCATGGGCACACCATGCTGCAATTAGTGCCTTTTAAGAGAGGAAAAAGAAAGATGAAGGTGTGGTTCACCAGCGGATAACGCAGTAAACACAGCTTTATCACTCCACGGAAGACACCAGCTACACACAGCTTGCTGTTTATGCGGTTTGTAGGGTTGGTTTCAATAGTGCCAGTTGTTCAGACAAACAGAGCCATGTAAGAAGCATCTTATCAGGTCTTGGCAATTCTTTATTATGTGGTTGCACTTGACACTCAAATTAGTGCAACAAAGGGCCAACTTGATGAATCATTAAAGCAAATTATCTGTGGCTTTCCAAGGCTTCCTATAAGAGACTACAGAAGGCAGCTCATACATTTTACAGTGCTGTTTCTCAACTACCAGCAAGCAGGTTGCTGGTGACTGACCTTTCTGAGTCTTTCATATATATTTTGCAGTGCCAAAGTGAAGCATCATTTTTATGATTTAGGCTCCTGGCTGTATGTTAGACATCTGTTACACAGTATGTCTGACCAAATTCATTAAACTTACGGGTTTTGGTAGAATAGGCTGATTTAAAAATCTACTGATAAAGGAGACAAACTAAATTTTCTAATTTAATGCTTGACTTGAATAATGTCCAGCTTTCTGCTTGTCAAATATTTAATTAGATTGCCATTTTGGTCATAGACCGTATTCTTGGCAGTCAAATGCTCACTGAAACAAATACAGTAGTGTAATGTAAATCCTATGGAGGTTTTTGTGTAAGCACAGGAACTTTAAAAATCATCTGGAAAACAGCCCAGCTATTTAATTTAATTTTCAATTCCTATGAACTAATAGTTCTAGCTATCTGGAGGTTTGGGGGTTTTAACACTATTGGAATCTGCATACATGTAAATATGAATCTGTATATCCAATAGCTAGATTTGCAAGGAGAAGAGCATTGGCTGCACTTAAGAGCATTTAATCAACTTGGAAATAAGTCAATACAGAAAATTTCTTAAAGTCCATTTGACTTTCTGCTTCAACCAATTTATTTTCTATATGCAAGGGATAATGAACGACCCTTGCATTTCTATTCCTCCTTAGAGCTGGGGGTAAAGACAGATTAAAACATAAACAGCTGTTTTCCTATCCCAGGAGAAAAAGTGGTAGTAGGGCTTTTCAACGAAATCTGACTGAGGAGAGCTTTTCGTCTGCATGGAATGGGCTGGTTGTCTCCTCTTCAAACTTGCCCTTCCCATTTTCATCTTTCTTGTAGCTACAGGCTGACAAAATAGCCATATGGAATAAAAATCTGCTTGTGGCAGCTTCAGGAGGACCTAAGATGCTAATGACAACATAAAAATCCATGCAGAGTGAGAAATCTGTGAAAGAAGTAGTGGTGCAGAGAGAGACAAACCTCTCAAAACTGACAATGGACTTGGAGCAACAGAGTTCTTTCACTGATTCCTAAATAAAACCACTCAAATGGCAACTTCCCCTGAGATGTCTGGATGTATGAAATAACTACCTTTTTGTAATGCATTTTAGCCCAGTTTGTCTTTTAGACATTTCCTTAGATAGATATAAAATAACCCTTTCAAGCTATGGCTAATTTCTTATGAAGTTCCTATAGAGATTATATAGCATAATTTACACCTTACTATAATGCACAGCTACAAACACACTTTCCACATGATGGTTGGCCTGGGATGAGTACTCAGGTGGAGGAGCCTCCATGCCAGTGCACCTCAGCAACTGGTCGTGGAAATATTCAGTGGGATCTGGGATGAGGGCAATGGTTGGTGTTTCTGTGGATGATCCAGATGTTGTTTTCCCTGAGTTCATTGTCTACCACCTGTGTGATCTTGCTGTGCCTGTCTCCTTTCCACCATGGCCAGAGGCACAGTGTTTGCACATGAAGTCAGTACATAGAATGCCTCTAAACTGGAAGCTGCAGCTACCCTTCAGCCTTGTCACCTCCTCAGAACAAAAGCCCAGACAGTCCTAAATGTTTAACTATTTTCCGACTCATTGATGGCAGTGTGGTTCTTTTGCTGGGAAAAAAATATTTTAGAGAACTGATTTAGATCTGTGCCTAATTTTGAAGAGAATAAGAAAAAGGGAGTTTTTGTTTATCTACTGCCCTTCACAAAAGAGTGAGAAGAAAAGGATCTGGTGTGATATAAGTAGTTAAACTCTAGGTGAGTTCTGCATGTCACTCTGCAGGAGTGCTGAAAGCACTTAAATACATTCCCATCACACTATGTGTGTGAAGGTGTTTTTCAGAAAAATATTGGTGATAGAAGTGCTTAAAATAGATTGGAGGAGTGAGGTTAACTGTATCAGGACCACTTTGATATTCTTATGCCTTTGAAATGCAGAATGAGTTACTAAGATTTGATGGGCAGGAAACATGAGAAAATATTTGTTAAATATTTAAAATTAATCTAAAATTGACTCCTGGTAAGTTGCATAATTTTGTCATTTCTATTATATTCTGTGGTCTGTGAAGCCCTGGATGTGTCTCTAGGAGCTGGGCTTCTTGGCTCTACTGAAATAAACTCCTACAGCCATTTTATCCATCTGCTTGCTGGGGCAAGGAGCTCACTTGGAAGTGTAAAGCTCCCACTTCTGCAGCCTCGTGAGGTTGGAGCTTAAACCATGATCACTAGCATAGAACAGAACAGTTCTTGTCCTGGGCCTGCAGCCAGTGACATTTGGGAGGATGGCTGGGAGTGCCACATTTCAGAGGAAAGAAGGGAGAATTTTTTTGACTGACTACCTAGAAAAGCAAGACTAAAGGTGCTAAGGAGGTTGGAATATGATGGGAGTTTGTATGGATTAATGGACAGCAGGGCAGTCAAAAGTATATATAAAATGAAATACATCACACTGATATCACCTCCATGTGTTGTTTTATTATTTATGTATATATGAAATTTTTAACTTCTTTTTCCTGAGAAAAAGGGCTGCATTTTTGCCTTGCAACACAACCAATGGAAAACATTCAGCAGCCAGCAAAGTAATGAGCCTACACTATAGATTTTTCAAACTGCCCAGTGACTCATGAAATGCTTCTCAAAACTCAAAATATGCATTGAGAAATGGTCAAAAAAGGTAGAAACAATATTATAGATCAGTCAATACTGCCTCTCCTTTATGAAAGCAGGCTGCCTTTGAACTTCTGACAGAAGCAAACAGTGATAGATGCATAAAGAAATGAAATATTGCATGGAAATGGAAGTGCAAATGAAAACAGGAGGGGGAAAAAGTGAGATAAGATCTGCTGAATCTGCTGGTTTTTTCCTTCTTATTTCTTAGTTTCCTCCCCAGTCTAAATGAAGGTGCTGGATGTTTCAGAAACAATGTCCAGCTCAACTGAACTGACTCATCTGCTTTAAAATCACACATCAAACACCATGCTTCATTCTAATCACTTTTTTGAGACGTGAATATCCTGGAATATACAGTGCATTCAAAATTACTTATCTAAAGTCAGAAACTTCAGAGATTAAGAAATTAGCACAGGAGGCTTGAGATGGAATTTGCCCAATACCATCTGTGGAAGCAAAACAGGCATGACCAGGAGTTCCTTCATGGCCTTTTGTTTTACCGTTCACTACCAAAATAAGAGAAGGAAGTCATATATCCTGTATATAAACAGAGCACAGATTTAACACATGGACTAAAGCAACTGAGCACATCATTACTACGATTTGGTGACAGATTGGATAAATTTAAATGTGGGGTATCTTTGCTGTAATATATGAGATCTTAAGAGGATCCTGAAGGGCTCAGTTTTCAGTCTATGTATGTTTGTTCCTTTGGAGAGAAAAACTATTACCAACAGGAAGTCAAAGTGTTAAACACAACAGAATTTCTAAAATTTATAAAACAACTCACCAAGCAAGTATCAGACATGAAGCATCACAGCAAAAAAGGAAGCAAAGAAGGATAAGTGCTCATTATGGATTAGTTTGCAGTTCTTTATGTATTATTAGAAAGTCGATAGAAAAGTCTCCTGCTATTTCTAACACAAACACAAACATCGCTTATGATGACAGGCTGAGCAAAAACTGTGGCAACAAGGGGATTCACTGGCATCCAACTGAAAAGGCACAATCACAGAATCAAGTAAAGCCCTTCAGTGACCAAGCTATAGAGATCTTATGTTGGTAATAGCTGCTGTTCTTATTTACAGGTTTAGAGGAATCATCTTTACTATTCACATAGTATATCACTATATATGCATTTGTGTTAATTCAGAGCAATAATATTAATGTGTGAGAGTAGCTGTCAGTGACTTCTGTCATAGCTCAGCAATTTCATGCTTGAGTCATACGTGCTCCTGAAATTACGTAGTGGCCACCTTTGCAATGTACAAATTTCTTCTGTTTACCCAGCATACTCCAGAGACAGAGAGATAAATAAAGTCCTGGGGGGCTCACCGTAGTGCTGAGAGGTCCTGAGTACTCTTGTTTCCCAAGAAGCTGACAGAGATGGAAGGAGGATCTCTGCATTCAGGTGAGCTGCCTGTTGGTTCTGGCTGTTTGCAGAGCCAGATGGGGACAGCCCTCTGCTACCAGACACCAGAGATCTCAGCTGGGGGTGCAGTCATTTGAAAGGTATGGAGACAGTGACTATATTTATGTAGCTTCCTTGGTTAATTGCAATTGGACATGGAATCTAAACCTACCAGAGAGTACAGAGCAGCTATAAAATTATTTCCTATGTCCAAATCAGGTCCTGCAAACCACCCTAGACAACTCTTCTAGCCAGAATAAATGTGTATTGTAGGAAATAAGCTGGGACAGTTTCTCCACTGCAATAGATACCTAACTGGATGCTTGAAACCAGCTGCTGAAACAGATGGATTGTTTTCCTTTACGATGTGCTGTGTCCTTGTTTAAACATTTCTGCCATATTATTGATATTTGTCACTCTTAAACAAATACAGAAAACAAGCCTTCTCTGTTCCATACAGGATAGATATCTTGGGTGCCTACTGGCATCCTCAAATCATGGATTAGAGCAAATCCATGGCTACATACACTCATTTTTCTTTCTAACACTTCAGGGCAGAGGACCAAATTCAGCTCAGCTGCAGAGGTGGATCCAACATTTCCTGCAGCAGCTGTACCCTTCTTTCTTTGAATTGCTAATAATACATGTTATCACATTCTCTAGCCTTTGTCATCCCCACCTGCCTCACGGTTTTTATTTAAGTGACAGGACTTCAAAAAATCATGTACTTTTCCCAATCATACATATATTTTATTCAAGGTGATGATTATATTTCTGTCCTCTCCCATAAACTACAGGGCCAGGAACATACTAACTGGAGTTTTGCCCCAGTACTTTTACTGCCATCTGATTTTTTCCTTGGTGGGAACAAGGAAACCCTTGGTGAGTTTGAGGCATTTGGCCTCAAACACTCCTATTTATCTATTTACTTATTTTTTCCCTTTTTTAATGGTTTATTTTAGTTTAGATGGGATTAATTTGACATCTTTCCCTTTACAATAGTTTTGCATGGTATCTAATTTTATTTGTTACCAAAAGCCCCCAAATTCCATAAGGTTTGTTCAGTTTTGCATGTGCTTGGTACTTGAAACGTGAAGCTGAGCTCTGTAGAGCATGTGCTGTTCTATCCTGACTTCAAATAAATGAGGCCTTAGGCCATTTATGGTTTAGACCATAAATTCAGATGTCAAAGGAACAGGTGGCAACGTGACACAAGCTGTTCTTGCTCATTGTATGAGCTTCCTCTGCTCAGTCTCCTACCACTTCATCTCTGTCACAATCCTGAGTCACTCTCCAGCAGTGGCTCCTCCACTTTGGCGGGTTCAGTTTCTGTCCATTGATAAATGAGAGCTTCTCTGCTTCTAAGCAATATCAGCCTGGAAAACGCAGAGCTTGGAATGGGAAAGCATGTCTCTTCTGGCACATTAACTCAGGCACAGAACCACATCACTGACTAAAGCCTTCTGGGATGAAGCTGGCTCACCTCACCCAGTCTGGAGCCTGTGCAGAGGAGCTCGGGTCCATCTGCACATCAGCTCCAGCTCACGAGCAGTCTGCTGCATTGAAGGACTGTGGGATGTGGTTCAAGAACTTGCAAACAGGAAAGAAGAACCAAAGCTTAGCAGAAAAGTGAATAAATGGGCATGATATATTAGTATGAAATAATGTAAAACTTGTTCTGTGTTTGTTTGGTCACTGCTTTTGGAGATTTTTTTGGTGCATATTTTAATATCCTGCTAGTAAGAAAACATTGACAGTGCTTCTTCCTAAGTGAAGAGAGAAAGAATTATGTACCAGTGTTGTTCGTAGAGATGGTTCAATCATTTTAATCAAACTGACTTCGGAGATTTCTTTGGATCCTCAAATTTTTTTTCCTAAGCACTATTCATACTCAAGGGTTGTCTACACACTAACTAGTTCTCACAAAATATATGTGGCTTCATCCCTATTTCCAGAAGATTGTTGTATAGTGAAGGTAAGGAATGTAGCTCACTCAACTATGAGCTGCCACCTTATAACTGTGAGTATTCAGTATCTTGGGTATTGAAATCCACAAAGCCTAAAGTTGGGCACTGAAAATTAAAAGGCTGTTTTGGGAACTTGAACCTTCTTGACTTCTCAAACCCAAGAATTCTTATTTCTCAGCATCACCTGAGAATTGCTGCAATAGCAACCTCTCCCATCTCAGCTTGAAAGAAGTTTCAAACAGAATGGGGTGGGAAGTGACCTCACACAAATACTGGCTTAGAACATTACTTGACTCTGATTCTGCATTTTTTTAGCTACCATAAGTTATGAAGCCCCACAGTCTTTCCTGAATTACAATTAGCAGTTATCAAAAGCTGATGAGACACATGGGAGACTAATGCACATTGGAAAAAAACCTGTTTTCCTCACGATCACCAGAAGACAAAGACAGGCTATGCACAGGCTCATTTCATGGGAAGCTGAGCCAGCCTCTATTAGCAAATGTTTTAAGCATATGGTCCAACTCTGGCTTGCAGTTTCCTTTCCTCAGCCCTTTTTGCTTTGCATCCCCTCTCTAGACAGCAAGGCACAAGGACCTACAAGAAACCATGCGGACCTGAACCAGAAACCATGAACCAGGAGCCATGATCTCTGCAGTCCTTTCAAATTACCTGTACTAATTGTTCCAACATTACACCTACAACTAACACCCAACAGAAACCATTCTCAAATCCCCCCATCCTCATCTTCAACTAAAACTACTTGTGCTCTTTTCTTTCCCTTTTTTTTCCCCAACTTTTCTTTGTCCAGCCATTAAGCAGCTGGACTAGGTCCTCCCTGGCTACTCTTCCTCACCATCTGCTGCACCACATATGTACCAAATCCATTCCATACAGAGCTCCATGATGTAATTGGCTAATGATTGGTCTGCTTGGCAAACTGTGTTTCAACAGAGCACTGGGTGATTGCTAGCAGAGCTCCTTGTCTGTAGCTATATTATTACAGCATGCCTTTCTGATCAATTAGAAACGGAGTACTGTAAGTTTTAGATTCACAGTCTGGATATTATTAACTAACATTCAGAATAAAGACTGCTCTCTTCACAGAGAGAGTGAGAAGGGTGAGAGAGGAAGGGGAAGGGATTAGAGGAGGGTGGAAAGAGTATATGCAGCAAATACAAAAACTGTGCAAGGTGAGAAGCACCTTGAAGGGTGTGTCAAGGATAAACAATGTCTTGGCCTTACAGACAGTCCAGAAGTCAATCAAAACATTATGAAAATCCTAAGTCTGATCTGCACAATTTCACTCACACAAACAGAAAAGAAATCTGTGGGGTCTAAAGCTGCCCATGGCTGCTGACATTTCAAGACAGCTAATCAGGATTTAGAAGTTGAAGATGGTACACAGAAAGTATGGTATGCAATGGATGCTCCCTGATCATACCTAATGTAAGTGAAATAACATTTCTGAATCTTAATAAAGAAGTGGTGTAAAGGGAAATAACATCTTTGCTTCCCTCTGCCTGGAGCACAAGATCCATGAAAAGGGAGGCTATTTATTCAAATCTGTGTGATTAAAATAAATTCCTAAACTCAAACCTAAGTATTTCTGTATAAAGATATTACTGCTCAGCATGCTGGGCTGTCTTGAAAATACAGCTCTGGATCTAAGCTGGATCTTTGCCTTATCTTTTATCTCACCCAAAGCTGCTTAGTCTTTGTGTACGTGTGGCCTGACCTATCACTTTTATAGTCTATTGCTATTGAATTGTTCATAAATCTTGTAATCATTAGACAAGGTTAGCCTTCACATTTCAAAAGGGGAACTTTTTTTTTTTCTTTTGCCAGCTGATGTTGGCTGTTTTTTTCATCTTTGTAACACTACATTATGCAAACCAGGTGCTGACCAGCAGATACTTCCCTGACTGCAGGGTGCTGATTCTGGCAACATTGAAACAGACTGAAACATATACCAATATAGGTTACATTGATCCATTTTATTCCTAAATGCAGGTATTAACAAATTGGCAAAGTTATTGGCCAATTGA
This sequence comes from Emberiza elegans, assembly GCA_024865655.1. Lineage (NCBI taxonomy): Eukaryota > Metazoa > Chordata > Aves > Passeriformes > Fringillidae > Emberiza > Emberiza elegans. The sequence continues at coordinate 75,951,988 of JALJVW010000206.1, forward strand.
CTCAAAGTATAAGCATTAAAATAATTCATCCTGAACAATGCGTGGTTTTATTTTATGTTTAGTACAGTAGGCTCACCTGCACGAATTTGCTGTGCTTGTTTAATATCCTCTTTAAGATGAAAAATGATGCCAGTCCTGTGGTAATAGCATCTTTTGACGCTGAGAAAGCATTTCACTGGATTGAATGACAGTTTCTCTTTACTATGATGGAAATTTTAAAATTTGCTGTAAATGTATTGCATCAGTTACACTGTTCTGAGCAAGGATGCATACTAATGTCACAATGCTATCTCAATTTTGACTTTCGAGGGAGACTAGTCAAGGGTGCCCACTTTCAGTGCTATTTTTGCTAAGAGAAGGAAACCAGTCTTCAAAATATTGGGGAGATTGGGTGGCAACTCTAAAGTAGATTGCATTAGAGCTGAGAGGCATTTTAACTGCCCTTAAATGGTGTCCCATTTTGTTATACATTAGTAACCCTTTAAAGATTCTAAAACAGAGTGGGCTCCTGAAATCAGCTTTGGGTAACTGCCCTTTGTTCTTGCTCACCTCTGCTTTTCAGTAGCATAGTAAACTGAGGAATCCTGAAGGAAAACCAATCTAAAATGCTTAAATACTAATCTTCCATTCTCATATCATAAAGAATGTTGCAACTGAAGGCACTTTTTGAAAATTAGTTACTCTTATTCTCTGAAGATCTTTGTATTTATGTACTTGTTGCAGGTTCAAATACATGGTCATCTAAATTAAATACACATCAAGTCAAACATTTAGGAATAAGGCCCTCTAGTTAAAAACTGAGTTTTAGTAAGTGCTTAGAAGTTAAATACAAAATCAGTAAATAAAATTCAACAAATGTAAATTGAAAGGCAAAATGAACTCATTCTGATGAGTTAATATAATTCCCTTATGGAATGCTTGTTTCCATACTATAATTAATTTTAAACACTAAACCAGTATGTCTGGGTTTTGATAATTATAAAAATGCATTCATCCATGTCCTTGAAAATTATTAATATTTATCATAAGAAATATCCTGTAGACATTAAGAATCAAGGGAGACAGTGTTTTCAGCAAATTCTCAAACAGCTTTACTAAAACAATAATGGAGTTTTAAATACTTGTGAGTCCTAACCAGAGAGACATATAGGGCTAAATCTCAAAGTCTCCTCCCTAACATCTACCTCATAAATCGCTCAGGCAGAACTTGCACTGAATCTCAAATTCAAAGATTTCAGGACCAACTGTCCCTCGTGCTCACTTCATTCCTGTTCCACTCCAGGGAGCCAAGAGTATCAAATGTTCTAAAGGGATGAGGCCACAATGATCTCATAAAAAGATTATGGAAGACCCTATAGTTCTCTTTCCTAGCCAGTGATAAGGAAACTGCATCATGACACTTTTGAGTAACTTCTCTGACATTTCAGCAACACTGATTATCTATATTTCTGTTCATGGATATTTTAAGCCTCTCAGCACATTTGGACCTAAAGCTTCACACTTGTAAGGACTCAAACTCATCATCAGTTGCAATAAGATGCTTCCCTTAAGTCAGCAGGAGTCAGTGGGGGGTTTGCTTGCATAGAAGCTGCTGGATCAGATGCCTGCAATCTAGTTACATGTTGGCTTACAGGTTATGATAAACCTGAAAAGCAGAAACTGGAACCAAATATGAGTTAAAGCATTTTGTAGTTTCAAAAAATTAGGTTCCATTTTAGTTTCTTTTCCATTTAAAAAAACCCAATCAACAACCAAAAAAAAAAACAAAAACCAAAAAACCCCAAAAAACCAAGCTGACATATCTCACTAATTACTGAAATGAAATTTGACCAGAATGTGCTTTCCTTCAAAATATACCCCAATCCAAAGTCAGGAAATAGCAATTTCATGGAACAGATGATTCTAACATGCACACTAACATACGCGTGTATATCTATCTATGTATACATATGTGATTATAGATCTCAAAACTTCCTTGGTTGATAGGTTAGGTCTTAAACTTTAGATCATTTGTTTGAGAGAGAAAGCAGAAACTCACCCACAGCAGCAAGGATTACAATAGCAATGATCAATAGAACCCACTGTCCCGTTCCAAAATTATAGGCAAATATCAGTTTACATTTTCATGAATTGCTGCAAAACAATTGTCATCTCCACAGATGAGGAAAGGGAGCTGATTGTTTGTTGGAATGTTAGGAAATCTTTACAACACTTTGTGGCTAATTTCTGCAACAGACTGAAGGAGCTGGGTTTTCAGAAGGTACCCTGAGTTTTTATTTTTTGATTTTGCTGAAGCTGAGCAGCTGAGCTCCATTTGTGATGGGGACTGTGAAAACACAGAGGACCAGAGGAGACAGAGGTAGGTAAGAAAAGGGTGTATTCCATGTCCTATCTCTACTCAATAACTAAAGGAGGCGGGAGCACAGTGATGTCATTACAGGCAGATGTGCATCACCACCTGTGCACTAATGAGGAAGCAACCTGTGCTCTCACAAAGCAAATTAACTTACTGCTCTTTCATCTACCAATGGACATACTCCAATCAGCAAGTTAGATAACATGGTAAATATAGGCTGACAAAAGAAACAATGAGATTTATACTAATCCAGAAGTATTGAAACTATACAAGATAACCATTGTGGTGTAAAACAAATGGAACAGCTGATGATGTTTTAAGGATGAGAAGTTCTTACCTCTGAAGGTGAAGTTTTAACTGGTTTGCCCTCTCTCTTTGACATTCCTAATTTTGTTCACCTTGCTGACCACCAAGAGAGGAGTGAAAAGAGTTGGAGTGTGTGATTGTAGGGTGCTATTTTTTATGTCAGCATTCTTCATTATTGAGTTGGCTGTTTATGCTGCTGGTGTGTAATGTTGTGAAGCAGATGAGCTGGTAAAGTATGAAGGGTATTCTATAACCTTTGCTGTACTTTGAATTACTGTACAGTAACTTAAAATTCAGAAAGGCTGCTCTGAGAAAAATCAAAATACAATAAGATAAACTCCATTAGGAACTGATGCACTAGGGTTGTTGTTGGAGGAGGGCAAAATGGTCTAATTAATAGCTATTGCATTAAACTCGTGCTGCAGTTGCAATAATGACACTGATAATATTGATGGCATTGAAGATAGAGTTTAGTTTAGAATGGAAATGAGCAGAGTATTCATCTTGAACTGCATATTGCTGTAGGCAGTGGAAGGCCTCAGAGCTTCTTTGTTTTGTTGTTCCACTGTTCAGCTGTTTTTCTTTGATAGTGCAGCTCCAAGCTATTAATATATATATTTACTCAGGACAGAGCTTGTTCATTTCACTGAAGCCCCACAGCTGACATTTGGCTGCACTGAAGAACAAGCATTTATTGGATTTCATTCCTGCTGTTTGGTTTTTCAGGGACAGCTACATGTAGGTGGGTAGTTATCTAAGGGGTTCCCCCAACTTCTTTATAATTTTAATGAAACATTTCTCTCTCTTATTTGGCTTGTGAAGGCTGTTGGCAGCAGGGAGTGCCAACTCCTGCATCCTGAGATAAGGTTTCATTCTCATCAGTATTTGGTCTCCATTCAGACTCCTGTTGATATGTTCTTTCTTTCCCTTTGCTGATCTATCTGTTTGGCTTATGTTATTGTTCAGAAATAAACACATCACAGTCTTCCAGTAACCAAGCTGATTTATGTAGGTAGATGAGCTCTTCATCAAATGTCAGGGTCAGTAAAGCTCCTGCCCACTCAGATATTAATGCCCACTGTCTCACAAACACCATTTATTAATATGAAATGTCAAATCCCAGAACTGAAACAAAAATGACTGAATAGGACCAAAACCTAGCAAGCAATCCAGAGCTTGGAATATATCTTGGGAATTCATTACAATAACTGACACCCAAAAGCACTTTGATTCTAGATGGGTCATGCCATACAACTGAGATCAAGACAGCCCTGTGATCAAAAGAAAAGAGTCAGATTTGCATATAACTGGATAAAAACCTTTTCTGTACCATTGAATTTGGTGGCAAAATTATTCTTGCCAAAGAAAGATTAATTTCCTTGTCTTTATCCAGACTTCATTCACCTGTCATGTAAACTTCAAGGGTTGCACAGTGCTATCCCAGGTGGTACAGAGTTGCAACCAAGCATCCTAGGAGTTTAGTCAGGTAAAAAAACTCTCAAATACCCATTTGGACAAGTTTACCACACAAAGAGTGTGCCAGGCCTCCAGATACACTGTCAAAATGGCTAGAGCATCCATTTAGCCAGACATGTGCAGATTCAGCTAATTAAAGGATAGTCCTCTGGTGAAGAACTAGTGTAAAAGCTCTGAACTTCTTACTTCAGTACAACAAGAAATTGGTATCCACTTTAAATACCTCCCAGACTTCAGGAATGGTCTCTTGTGATAGAGGAGAGCCTTTCTGCTCCCTCAGTGGCAGTAAAATGCTGGGTCATTTGGTGTTGAAACTTCTCTGAGTGAGTCTTATCTGTTGCCTCAGGAGCATACTTATTACTAGCTTTGTTTATGTTTTAATTTACTTTCCCTAAAGATAACACTTCAAAGCAGCAATTAATATTCTTGTAACCTCTTTACTGGTTCATCTTAACACCTGTTCATACATTTACAAAGAGAAACTCTACATAAAGAAAGCAGCAAATATAGGAAGTATTGTAGAGACCTCAACATATTCCCAGCCTTTCCCAATAATTTCTATGTTTAGTATTAATAATAATTGTAGGTTTTGGTTATTCTAGGTTATGAATTTGTATGATGGCTTAGTTATCGGCTTGGTCTTGATATACATCCCAAAAATCTCTTAGTCCAGAGCTGTTAATAGCACAGCTGGCTGCTCCATTTCACCAGTTATAATGTGCCACAGAGCCATAACATTCTCCTTTTCCAGGACTTTTCTCTGCTATTCCCTGGATTTTGAAACAAAATTTTTTCCATACATTTGCCAAGCTTGTCCAACCATTGGCATAGATCAAAACCAGTTATAACTGCAGCTGAGAACACACTAGAGCAGTAGAAGCAGAAGCACTGCTAACTTTCCTTTCCAAAAAGCCATGATTTCCATGGTTGTCTTGGTGTGTAAGGTCCAGTCCCAAATTACTGTGGAGAGGAGAGCATCTCTAGCCCAGATTCTCAGCAAATGTCAATCTACCTATGGCCACCAACTCCAGAGCAGCTGCCAAAGCAAGCCTTAGAGCTGATTCTGCTATTTGCTCTCCCCAGAATAAAGAAGGTTATTTTTCATTAGCATTTCTGCCAGTGCCTTGCCTCACCCTGTGTAGTCTTACACTGATATGTTAATCTGTGGTCATTTGTTCATGATTTGGATTAGGAATGGCTGGCAGGTATTCAGTCTGGATTCACCCATTTCTACAGAGGAAAAGTTATCATCTTTGCCTTTCCATTAGATTTATAGGATTACAGCTGAAATCAGACCAGGATCCAGGGAGTTTTATTATCTCTGATCAATAAGTAATGAACAGGGGTAATATTGTTCATATAATATGGACACAGTATCTCCATAGGATATTGGAATAGCATTCAAACAAGGAATCACAAATCTAGTTTAGTGGGAGATACCATTTACTGACCAAATTTCTGTTCAATTCTTCAGTCTAGCTAAACTGGAGATAAATCCTCTCACCTGCCCTACATAAATGAGAATGATATTTTACTTGGTACAGGATTTACAGAATAATAATATCTTATACTAAGAAGAAGTTTATGAAAGAAGTATTTAACAGATGATGTTAGACCTTTAAGGACCTATGCTCTCTCTCAAGATCTGTGTAGAAGAGGTGCTGAACTTTGGCCTCCTGTTCTGACATGCTTGGACGGAAATAACCTTCAGACTTGCCAAAGCTTCCTCTTATGTGGGAATCAACAGAAGAGAAATATTCCTGCATTTTTACATTAAGTTAAGAAAGCTTCATTACACTAATTTTGTTAATTGGTTACTAAACAGCTTACCCTAAATCTTCATTTTAAGGCTACATCTGCTCTCATTTTTTACCATATCTTAGTATTTTATACAGTATTTCTTTTCTTTTTCCCTTTTTTTTAAAGTGGCTACCAATGCACCTAAGGCTATTTTGCTGTATACAAGCTCCTGCTTCACTGCTTTTTACCTTTCTGTGAACTACAGAACATTTGTTTGCAAAATAAGCTTCATGAGTCCATTACTGCATTCAACAGCATTTCCCCCCTCTCTTCTGCTACCCCATGCAGGGTGTTCATTCTGTCTGGCCAAAGTAAACGCAGCAAAGCCAAGGCTGCCAGATAGCAATTCGTGTTTTGTTTGACCTTGCTGGGACAAGTGGTGATCTGTGTTATCTACATATTAAAAGCATCCTTCAGGGTCAAAACCTGGCCATTAGAAAGCAAGGATGAGTAAGAATGCATAAAAGTTGTCCCCAGATGAAATGCTTTCTAGAACTGCATCAGCTTTAATGAGAAATGGCAGCTCACAGCACTACACACATCTTTTTATACTGTCAAACATAAATGCACAGGAATGTATAGGACATGATTGGCAAGTGCAACCACCAGATCTGCCAAAAAAGTGTGTGCACCTTGCCAAATAAATGCCAGTCAGACTGGGCAGTACAGACACTGATGCTGGCCCTGGCACCTTTGAGCAGTAAACCCTTGCCCTGCTAATAAATGGTAAAACACAATTGCATTTTGGTTTACCAACATATGGTCAGAACAACATTATCTCAGTTCTTGAAAAGAAGAATCACTCTTCTTTACTTCCCCTTTCTTATCAAAATTTTTCTAATTTTTTTAGAAAAATAATTTCATGTTCTCCTCCCTATGCTGCCAGTAGTATGTTCTGTTACCAGTCATGAGTGATGTTCTGAGCACTGGAGTGCACAACCTGTTTTAATGAGCTCTGGCAGAACATCAGACTCATTCCCCCACCCCCTGTCTAATTACAACCTGCCATTTGTGTGACTCTGGTTCAGGATCTATTAACAGATCTATGGGATACACCTATTTCTAGGGATTTATAAAAAAGCAATAATAATGAGCTTAAAAATGACTGAAGAATGGCATGCAGCTGCAATATTTTTGTATCCTTTCCACACTATTTACCCCATTGGCTTAAGATGTTTTTGAGGCCTATGTAAAGAGCAAATTTTCCTGCAATTAACATATGCTGTTAATTAATTCACTTTTGGTACTTGAAGTAAAGTTGTGAAACTCTTTGGTGACAAAAAAATTTGGAAAGTTTCACCCATAGTTCAAAGCCCTCATCCTGCAAGGACAAATACACATATTTTACTTGCTGCAATTTAGCAGACATGTTTATATCTAAAGGATGACTGATGTGTCTAAGAGTCAAGCCTGATGAAAGTCTTCAGCAGACCTCGATCTGCACTAACAGGCTGAAGCTACTTTTGCCTCCTAAATATTGATAAATTAGTTTAAAACAAAGCATTTGAAAATTACTTTCAGTTCTACTCATGTGCCAACCATGATTTTTTCTGGACTCAGATCCTGGCAGAAAGATAAAGGATATATATCTAAGAATTTTGTATACGGACCAGCCAAGGACGTAAATTGCTACAGAAAAATGCCATTCTCATGATTAAGGATAGGTCTTCACCATCCTTTTCTAATTCTTCCAAACTGAAGAAGAATTTTGCTGAAATAAAATCTGCTTATGACCCAATCAACATGGTGCTCAAGTTGCTTTGAAAATTCTAAGGTTTTATGGATAGAAATACATACAGAAACACACATATGTGTGTACAAAAAAAAAAGCTGGTTTGATTTTCTAAGCTGTCAGTCATTCTCTAACAACTGTAGACTGTAATCCAGGACAAAATCAGAACATACCCTCCCTGCCTGTAGAGATGGGTCATAAAGGTTTTAAGGTTATAAAGCCATCAGCTTACACACTAATCAGATCTTAAAATATTTGCTGTCTGTTTAGTAGGATTGACTTAGGGTCCACTCAAGAGATTTGGAAAATAAAGGTATCAATCTTCACAGTGGTTACCTGCTTCAATACAGGAATGAGTCATTTACTTTGCTTATTCCTGTAGCAGGACACAGTTCAAATTTCCTACAAATCAATCTCAACTTCACCTGGTTACTAAGCAGTCAACTGCAGTACTTTGTTATTAGCCCACTTTCTTGGTAATTCTGTGGCTGAGCCCAAATCTGGGAGCTCCCATCAGGCCCCTGGAAGAAAACTAAAGGTGACTGAACAAGTAAAACATGTAAGAGCAAATGCAGATCTGCAATTCCCACTACCCACTCATGTCTGGCTTGCCTGAGTGGTCTGAGAATCACTACAGTGCACAGAAAATTAATTAAATATTTCATTTCAATTCTACACCTGAGATTTCCTTGCTGTTGTACCAAGAGTATACAACAGAGACAGTACTTGCTCTTTTTTCTTTCTACATAGTCATCAAGAGAGCAAAATTGATAATCTGAAGAAAGAGGAGCTTTATAGGATGTCAAAATTTTTTTATTATTATTGCAAGTCCACTTCACTCCATGCAGCTATTTAATATGCTTTTTTATTTATTTCTGTATTGCATTTTCAAATCTCTGCTTTGTTCTCTGAACACTGCATGCCATGGCTCATGGGCTGACTTTGTCTGTGCCCAGTATCTCCTGCTTTCATCTACAGAGCTTTTTCTGGTTCTGTTATCTGGAACATGTTCCTCAAGGGCCGGTTAAGGAGTGGATGATGGGGTATTATCCAACACACATGGATCTTCCCATAAGACAATGCACAGGCAATATCTGTGCTGTTTATCAGTCTTCCTTTGCTTTTGTAAATCAAGAATGTAATCTAGTTAATAGGTTTCCCCTTGTATGCCTATTTACATTTCTACAGCTTAATATATTCCATAAATTAAAAGGTTGAAGAGGCATATTTCAAGTTCAAACTCTGGCTACAGTTTTACAAGCAAAGGCTGCAATAGCTGTAAAATCCCAATTTCCAGAAGTACAACATCTGTTAATTTTGCAGACAATGGCAAAATGGTAAACACAGATGTAATAAGAAATATTATCAAATCATTCTAAATTAAAAGTAGAGGAGTTCCATTAACCTGCATCAACCTGTGACTGCATCAGTATCCTATGACATATACCTCTGCATCTTATGGGTTCACCTTTTTTGCTGCCTTTCATGGATCCTAGCTTTCTCCTAACTATCCACACAAATAAAAACTTTACTCTTTAAATGACTCAGTCATGAACTGCTACATCTACACTACCAACAAATCCCAGGTTTTATTAGCTGGGACTGCTATGTGCTATTTTCTGCAGAACAGACTAGCATTGTTTGATTAAAGGGCCTGCAGGTACCAAAAAGGTGGTGTTTTGAGGAGGACATTCAGAATCTGTTGATTTTGTCAAACTTTATTTTCCAGTTTTATTACACTTAGCAGAAGTAACTTGCAGCTCCTAGAGAAGTAGGATGCATAGTGGCCATGGCCAATGATGATTTTTTAAATTATAATTTATAAGTTATTTCATTCCATTCAGTCTTCAGGTATTTCTTCTCTCAATAACCTGAACTAACATATAATGTTAGGGTTCCTATAGACCTGGGATTTGCTGCAAGCCTTTATTACATTAAACATGACTTTTACCTGGCACTCAGTTTTCCTATGAAGAAAGCAGAAATAACAGTGGCTTTGTGGGAATGGTGTGTGGATACACAAATTTAATGGCCATGAGACATTCCAAAACTGTTGAGAGGTGGCAACAGAAGAATTCAGGTAAAATCTGTAACACTAATGGAGTGATCCAGTGAGAGTTATAGTAACACTTCAAGCTATAGAAACACTTCAAGCTGGCCGAATAATTTTGGAAGGCCAGTGTGAATTAATGATCAACCTTGGTTCTCCCTTTGGTTTTCTGGTTGCTGTTCCTTTTAGAAACAGTGTGAAAAATGCAAAGAAAGGTTCAGTTTCCCTGTTTGATAGTTGCCAAAGGAGTAATTCTTCATACTACTTTTACTTGCATCCTATTACCCATGTCAACAAAACAGTGATAACTAAAATGAGCTCCAGTGTGGTTTTGGAGTATCTCTCTCCTGACCTCCATATACAGGTAATAATTTCTAGGGCTGTTCATAGTTCCTGAATATATATAGAAGGCTGTATAAGGCCTGAATATAGCTCCTTTGTATTTGCAAGGTGGCAAAATAATGAAGTTTAAATCTGAAAATTAAGGTATGCAAGAGAAAATTTCATGAGTCATAAAAGTAAAGATTCTAGACAAAGACTGTTCAACATGGATCTAACCTTCATTACTGTAATTTTTCATGCTATGAGCTGATTCAAAATAGTAGGGATGCTCCCGGTAGTGCCCATTAATCCTTTGGTGCATGCTAAAAAATGGATTCCTAGAGTGGTAGACATTGAAGTTCAAGGATGCTGAGACTCCTGAAAGGCATCAGAATACAATATAATCCTGCTGATAAAGGAAGGAAAATGCCAAGCAGCCAGTATAGCTTCCCAAATGTCTACTCAAAGAATGGAGGGCAGCAAGAATGTTCTGGAAATTGAAAGAATTATATATAAATGAACAGAGCTGGACAAAGATAAGAGCAAGTGAATGTGCACTGAGGTAATTTTTGTTAAAGAAGAAACAGTGAATAAAAGAATATTTGAAGATATCAAAAAGAAAAAGTACACTAATCAGAAATTAGACCAGGTAATAAAAAAACAGGGGGATTATCTTACTAATGATTCAAAACACAGCTGAGCTGCCCACACTGTGGGTTTGGGTTTTTGTTTTCATTTTAGTTCCAAGTTTGGTATATAAAAAGAGAAATAAGGAAAGGTGGTGTGGATAGCAAAGAAAGAAGCAAAGAAAATCTGTTTTTTCACTATGCCTGGCTCAGGAGCCTAAAGTTTTACCACCCTACCCTAGGGCAGACTCACCTAGAGACAGGCACATTTTCCCCAGATCTCTACCTTCACTTCAGTGAAAGTTTGCTGAACCCAAAAAGTTTCAATGAATAGTTGTTATCAATGAAACTTGACTTCAGTGTATTTATTTCTACAATTAGCTAGACTAACATTTGCAAGAGGGATCCTGAGGCTGGCTGGGCTGTAAAATAAGGAGTTTGTATCAAGTGAGTCCTCACTGACTCAGTATATATTGCTTTAATTCTAAGAGGTGGGAACAGAACTGTGCATAGAAATATATGACTATAGGGAGCTAGACAAGGCCTTAAGAGGAGTTCTTATTCTGGGACAGAATAGGTAATAGTTGGCCAATTTCCTTTTCCCAAAATCCTCTGCAAAAGCTTGCTAAACTTCCAGAGGTAGTCTGTTCCCAACCCTTTTCTTATAAATCAGGATTTCCTAACATCAGAACAACAACATGTGTTTCAAAGAAATCAATTTCTTTCTTTTTATTGTCAGTAGAAACGGGGAAATAAAACCCCCATCATTGTCTTTTCCATGACAACATTTCTTGCAGGTGATTATTACATTCAGCTGCTTCTTTAGCAATCAATTCTATCAGCCTTTCATTTCTAAGCCTTGTGTTCTTGCTGGCATTCTCTCAGCTTTCTCCAAACTGTCCACACGCTGAAGTGTGAGATTGCAAGTGGAGAACAGTGGTCCTGGAGAGCCCCAGCAGTACTAAATATCATGGCATAATTAGATCACACTCCTGTTCCACACTTCATGGCAGCATTTGCTTTCTTTTTCATCCAGCATCACATTTGTGGAATGATTTCTATTCAGTTTATGGCCAGATAATTATCTGCAATGATTTTGCACAGCTAATCAATTCACAGTGTGTTGGTGTTTCCATCTAGAGATCTGCCTCTATTGGATGTCACCTTACTGATTTCAGAATGTTTATCCAACATTTGGCAATGTTTTTTCATCACCATTTTCAGTTTTAATCTCCCCCTCACAGACCCTCCCAACCTTTTGGTCTGATCTACATCGAATTTCTTTTTTTATCCTCTGTTTCACAATCTCAATCAATAGCAAAATGCTTATAAAACCAGACACAGGAAAGATCCTTCTTGGTTTGCACTTATTTTGTCTTTAGAGTTTGATGTATCAACAGACTTTACAAAATATCTCTCACACAATCTTATTAAAAATGTATTGAAATTATCTCAGATGTCATTACTGTTTTAGCAACAGCAAGAAAAAATTGCCACAAACAGGGGGCCAGAATGCTTTAACAGTGACAATTTAAAGGAAGTAGAAAATAAATATTTCATGTATTTCATATATGAGCATATAATTTCATACTAAATTTGGCAGTTTTATATTTTAGTCAAAGAGAAATCATACAGAAAACCTCTTAAATGTTAGAAATATGAGTAAAAATATTAAGAATTCAGTCCTTCCTCCAACAATCCAAGTCACGCTTTGTTATGCACTGCAATTCCATAGAAAGGACACACTGGAAAGTCTAAAGAGAGAGCCAAGCATGGTAAATTAAACCTTACAGTGGAGATCTGAAGAAGCCAAAACAGTAACTGGCTCTGTATTGTAGAAATATTGTATCACAGCCCAATGAGGTGATAATCTTTCTCCCCATGGCTTTGGTGACACTGCACATGGAATTCTGTACACAGATTTTGGCACTCTAATACTGCAAAACTGCCAGTGACCTAACCATAATTCAGAAAAAACCTGAGGGGGTGTGTATGGATTAGAGAGGATGCTTTTGAAGAAGGAATAAAAGAACTGTAAAGATTTGCTAAAGAAAGGCTATAGGGAATATTATAACATCTACAAACATCTACATTTGACAAGAAAGAAATGAAGTTTTTCAGTTATAAAATGGATTGCAATAATAAATTAAAAAATGAAGGCAAAATCCCAAACATAACCAGAATATTAGAAGGAGCTTCCTAAGTCTGTGGTCAATGTATGTATTTATTGCAAATGAAAGAAACTCCCTCTGTCATCAGTAGCAGAACTTGCTTGAGAAACCCAGTGAAAGTCAGGAAATGGATGACATCTTCTTGAACTTTCTGAGCACATGCTAGAGTGTCATCTCACTTCATTTAACTTTCTATCTCACTTTATGTCATCAAAAATTAAACTCCTGATTCAAATTGGAGTATGGAGTTTGAAATATAGGATCTCCCAGTAAACCATTCCAGAAGGCAGTGAAAGATGATCAAGTCAGGTAAAACTGCTATTAAAGATATTTCCCAGACTTAATGAATAATCACCATTCACTACTGTTAAGAAGCAAATGGAATTTTAGTTGTGTTCTTGTCTGAGCAGCTGAGCAGCAAGAGAAGGAAAAAAGGAATGTCCTGGTCACATGGATGACACAATTAGATTGGATTCAGTTAGATTACTAGGAATCATAGAAAGATGCAACTTGAAATAAAAAACATCCTTCCAATAAATGAGAAATGGAACTTTAAATCTACGCATTATATCCCTTTTCTCCTCCTGTGAGTGATCCTACCTTGTGAGTGAGATGGAGGTCAACTAGGGCAAGCCATGTATTTTGATATCTGTTATAGCTTTAATTATTGCACCCTAAGAGTATCAGGTAAACCAAAAAGGAGGCAAGAACCAAGGAACTGATAATCTAAATAGGTTACAAGGCTTGACATGAGCCCCAGCAAAGCAGCCCCAACAGAGAGAGATGGGCCACAGCTGATACAAGGCCATTCTGCCACAGGGATTTTCAGAAGTGAGAGAATGGGCCACACATGAGACTGCAAAGATTTGGTAACACTTTTATTTTAGCCTGGGTAACAGGGTGCAGCATCCAGGGCCACTCTCACCAAGGGTAAAATATTCGCAAGTACTCATTGCCTTCAAGATTTGGCCTTAGGTGAAAGAAGCAATGATTTCAGTAACTGATGTAGGACTGAAACAGGAGGCTCAGAGAATGTCTAAAATTGGTTAAACAAGAGAAAAGTAATAATCCTTTGACTAATACACATAAATCCTCTTTTTCTATGAAAGAAGTAACTTCTTAGTATTTCCATTGTTTCTACCACAATGTGTTTTTTTCAAAAACACTGTTTTCAACACCTAAATCAGCCTATGAAAAGGTGTATGTTTAACTGCAGTCCATATATATTTATTGATTTTTTTTAAAAACTATCTTGTGATTTATTTTTAAATAACTAGCTTCAGTTATACTTCTGTAGAAGCTCACACAATTTATTGACAGACATTTTCCCAAAAAACTTAAACAGAGAAATATTAGGTACATGACTGCTTCTCTACTTCAATAACCACCACTGATAGGGAAAATAGTGGAAAACGCCAGAGATCAAGAATGGATTTTTTTGTTGTTGTTTTGGCAGACAGATCAGCATTACTTTAGACATTATTATTAATATTCATATTGTGCCCCAGGATACTCACACAAAGCACCAAGAAAAATTTTAAAGGATTTTAGCAGAGACTTTTAATCTGTTTCAGAGATTTTATCAAGTTCTATAAAATTGACAATGTCAAAATCCAGAGACTGCCACCTGTCTCTGATGAAGTTATCAAAATCTCATGAAAGAAAGCTGTGCTACAATTGCTAGTCGGGAAGCCTGGCCAGGTTTGCTTCCATACTTGCTGATGAAACAAAAGTTACAGCTTGTAGAGAACAATTGGATATTTCCATGTGTTATTCCAGTAATAGCTTTCCCTGTCTCTTGCTTCCAGCTACCAGCAACGCTCGCTCGCTGAAATCTGACAAATGGACCGTGTTCAAAGTTGGCTAATTGGCACCTCAGTAGTGTGGACGTGACTTCTGTCTCTTCAAGCTCTGACAGTTCATCTGCTCTCAGTGGTAACTTCCAGAGAAAGCCCAGACTATTCTTTTATCATCCATTGCTGTACAGTCACAGGCACTTGCTGTCACAATTGTCAGTATGCCCGAAACAAAACTATTGTAAAAACAGTTTCTTTGCAGTCTTGAAGAATTTTAGATGATGCAAAAAGGCCTCATGAAGATAACATAGTATGGTAAAACAGCACCCAAAATATTCTCAAGGCCTATAAAGAAGATAAAATTGAACCCGATTTTGGAAAGTGTAGGATTGGGAATGTCAGAAGTATGCAGCAATTTAAATTTAGTTAGGATTCTTAAAATAAATACATTTCTGCAAAAAAAGTAAGATATGGAGGTGCCACAATTGATCAACCCATTTGATAATAATTTTTCTCTTAAAATACATCATAAATATTGTCAACAACTGATAGTTTACACTGGTTTAAAACAAGTCAAATGTTCCCTAACCCTGACTGCTACCAGAATGGAATTTATAATGGCAAATTAGCAGACAGTGCACTCAGCTGGACTATGCCTGTTGCACATGACAGGGAGCCCTCACTAACATTTGGGAAAAGGCACATTAATAGTCTTTGCAGCCTAATAAACACTGAAAAAAACACCCCAGTCAGCTTGATTGTTCTCACTATGACTTCAATTATGCAGTGTTCTTGGAGAGTACATGGTTTGAACAGGTAAGTGAGCAACACCTTTGATGTAAGGGCTCTGTTTGAGTTGAGCCCGCAGTTTGCTATTTGTTTACCCAGTCTTAAAGCAAGATGATGCAGTAGGAATCACACAGACAACATCTGGACTTCAGGTAGTCTGGTCAGTAATGAACTAATGACATGAGATCATGGCTATGTATGCCTTCAGGACCAGCATCTTTGTGTTGGTTAACTCCATTGAAATTAACAGAGTGGAGGTAACCAAAGTGAAAATATGAACAAGTATTTTCTTCTTGTAGCTCAAATGGGGGTTTTTTAGTAAATCTCAGATATCAGCTTGTTAAATTTGGAGTGTTCAGAAAATGGATAAAATCCCTTCCTTTTTAAAATACAAGTTTTACAACCATTTTAAGTGTTTTGCAAATTAGATATAGCAGCCTTCTCAAAATTTTGGAAGAAAAGAGGGGACAAACATGGCCAGACATTTGGTAATGTATGTCAACAATAAGCTCCCATTCAGAGATTTTTCCATTAAAAAAATTTATCCACTGCTATGGCGAGTCATTGCTGACTGTACAAACAATTCCAGTAACCACTAGCATATGTGAAGTCTTTTTCATATGACTCATCACTATCAATAAAGCTCAAAAATGAAATAGAGAATAAGAAAGATTGAGTTGATTTGTAACTCATAGCTCAGTCAGAAAAACTGTTATAAAAACAGATTGTTAAACAGTTGAATTTGTCATGGTCTCAAACTAAAAAACCTTCACCTCATTCTAAAAAGCATCAGTAAAATGAAAATAATAATTTTGGGTTTGTGAGAAATATCTTGGCAAGCATTGACTAAATAACCTTATTTTATTAAGTCTTCACTACTTCAAGGCTGCAACTTCCACTCTATGTTCTACCACCTCTGAGTGCAGGACTAGTAAAAAACAAATTGATGCAAGGATGTGAGAGAAAGGGCGCAGCAATATTTCCTCACACTTCTCTGAGCCGGCTTGCAGTAGTCTGAACTACCACTAAGTCTGAATGTGACCTAATACATGGCAAGGCAGACCTCTTTTTATTATATCTTGCACACCCAGAGGAATTTCAGACTAAAGAATAATTCACCTCCCTCTCAGGAAGCCAAACCACTGGTGACCAAAAGGCCACGTGAGGCAGGGCACAATGCCAGGGTGTTTGTGAGTGTGTTTGAGTCACATGCCTGAGGAGTATTGCAAGAGCTGGCAAAAGCTGCTGAAGATTATCATAAGCCTTGTGCATCTCTGCTGGTTAAGCTCTGAAAGGCATTGCTGCTTGCAGACAGTCCTGGAGGTGTTTGTGTGTGTGATCTCTTCTCTCCAGAGATCACTGCCATACATTACTCAAGTTTCTAGGAATTGTCCACTCTCTTAGGACATGGGTACATATTTATACCGCAAGCCAGAATCTAAAATAAAGGTGCATGGAAGTACTGGGTCTGATTATAATTTGCACTAAGGTAACTGTACCTGCTTTTGGCCATGTTAAGAGGCTGTAAATAGGGAGCAAATCTCAGCAGATCTTTTTAAACACTCCCCTCCATTGCTCAACAGGTGTCAGACACGTCATGTAATCATAAGAATCAGGCCCCACCAAAAACCAGCACAACATCAATTCAAATGGCTAATAACTACAGTTTCAATGCATTTCAGCAACCATATGGAGATAAATTCATAATGTAATTAAAACAGTTCAGAAATTCAGTAAGTGAAACACTGTATTTGCAGTTTCATTCACAGCCAGATTAAATGGTGTTATTTTGCTCATCTCATAGAAAATTTTATTCATATTTTTTGAGGAAGTGTCTACATAAGCATCTTTTTTGTATAGTTCATGAAAATAACAGAGGAGTAAGACCATTTATTAACTGGAACCTGACAGCGTGTACACATGTGGTCTTATTTGCATAATTCAATTTAACTTCTGTGGAACCATGGACATGAGCAAGCACCTCACGTCTTTAAAAGTTCATAAGATCAACCTGTGTCTGTTTTTCTCCTTCAGTATTGTTAAATTTGGTCCAGTGTAACTACACGTGAGTGCTGAGCTGCAAAAGCATAAATTAAGGACTGATGATCCTTCACATACTGGTTTACACTGTAAAATAATATTTGCTAAATAAAAATTGAAGAAAGAATGACCTTAGGCTTGGTATTTCCATTACATTGAAAAATCTAGCAAAAAGTAAACAAATCCATTTTACAAAGACAGTTAGAATATGAACAGTTAAATGCCACTGTATTGACTTGGCGAGGTAATGGAAAAACCAGTGCTTTTGTTTGTAGAAGTTACTATTCTGCAAGTAATTTTCACTACTTTAGCTATTATTTTTCTGTTTATTCTCTAGAATTTAGATGGGAAAAATTAGCATTTTTATGCCTTTACACTGTCCTAAAAAATCAAACGTGTCTCCTGCAATGGAGATGCACACAATATCCAGGACGTCTATTTTCCTTTTTTTATATAAATAATACTGTCATAGAAACTTTTTAGCTCTGGATGAAAAAATTGTATCTCAATGACTTTACAGAATGTCAAAAACTGTTAGGTTAATAAAGCAGATTTTTAGCTACTTGGCTTTATTCTCCTGTGCATAGCTCTCACTACCCCTATTTTCCTTCATTTGATCATGAGACTAGCAATAAAACTTCACTTCACCTTAATAAAATAGAGTCAAAGCATATCATTTAATATATTCCTATTTTATTTTAAATAGACACTGATTACTGATCTGAAAACATATCATTCTATACCGTTGTACCTTTCTGCCTCATTTTTCCATTTATATCCATTGTTGACTGTGATGGAATTATACCAGCAAAACAATATGATCCCAGCCTTGAGAAGGTGTCTCTCTGCTAGGTCAAACAATTTGCCATAATGAAAATTGCAGAAAGAAAATAAGTGCATTCACTAAACAGTCAAGAACATTGGCCTTTCTTCTCCATGCCTCATGATAACAGATTGGCCTTGCCAAGTTCCATCACAAAAACATTTTCATCTGTAGAAGATATTATAATTCTTGTTTTGAGTGATTGCTTTTAGATGACACACAGCAATAAATATGAACTTTATTTTATTTAGTGACCAGCGCTTCTGAAAGGCTGCAAGCCAACTAGAGCAGCAGAATATTGAATACATAAAACTGCTGTTAAAGAAGGTTAAGGCTGTGTCATAAACTATCTAAAATGTTATTATTATTTCAAGCTCAAGCTGATATGCTGGTGTAGTGTTGGGAGAAAAGAAAAGAATACAATAGCAGGAGTAAAAGCAGAGTCAGTCAGAATATGTCACTGTAATAATGACTTTGGGATTACTCCAACACAAAAAAGGGCAGATCCACTGTGGGTTACAGTCAACATCAGTGACACCATGTCAAAGTCATTCTACTCCCAAGCCACAGGAAGTTTTCTTTCCAGCTAATAGTCTAGAAGATGCAAGGATTGGCCTCGTTTGCAATTAATACAATGTGAACAAGAGCCATAATTTGGGAACAGAAAGTTAAACTAGATTTCTTCCATATTTTCTGTTTCCACTACTACTTTTTACATCTGGAATGCAGTTGATGGTAGTTCATGCAGAACAGGCAGAAAAAAGGCCCTGTTTACTGCACAGATACTTCAGTTGGATGAACAAGCACGAGTTGTTATAGAATTTACCATTCAAATTACAACACCTTTGTACACATGCACTTCTCTCCACTCTCATGCAGCATCCTGGGAAATGGGAACCTTTTCAAGGTTCTTTGGCTCTTTAAGCCTTAAAAATGGTGTTGGGCATCCATCAATGCCATAGAAGCATGTTCCCAGGTCACTGCTACGTGTACTTTTATTTGCCTCCATTAAAGTAGGCTCAACTCTGCCTTTCAGCACTGACTTCAGCACTGTCTGGTAAGAAAAAACCATTTACTTTTTCCTGAAAGTTGAGGAGCAGCCTCCTACTTTCACGGAGCTTGGCCAGAATACAGCCTAGCCCTGACGTTACTTCTAGCACATTTTAGAGATCATGATATATTCCAAGTCCCCATCCAGCACTCAAGCCCCAGTGACACAGGACTCTGTTCCTCCCCTTGGGAAGCACTTTGCCTTCACATTCAGTTTATGGATGGTCCTAACACTTTCAGTGAAATTTCACCTATGAACTTGAGCTTTAAACAACTTGAACTTTACCCACGTATGAAAAAACAGTGCAAAAGCCTTGCCATTCTTTTCAGATTATGCTGCAGACTATTCCCCCAGCCTCACAGGCCTATCCACAGCTCCTACAGGGTGACAGGAATTGCCTGAGGCTCAAGGGCAGGTTTTAGGCTGCACAGCCAGCCAGGAGGAGTTCCAGCATTTGCAGCCTCCTCTTGATAGCACTGCTGAGTTGAATTGATGATTTCTGCACAATTGTGCTGTTATAGCCATAATGGTTGGTGGGTAAAAGAGAGAAGATGATGATACTTTTAACAACTCTAATGAAAAATGTAAATGGGAATTATTTCTAGCCTGTGTGAATTACAAGCTCTATTTATTAACTAAGTGTTATGGCTTGCAGAATGGCTTGTGATTTACTTGTGAATTGTACATCTGGTTAAAACATCTGAAATTCACAATCTGATAATCTGCTGACTGTGATACTCTTGGATTTTAAATCAAGAATATGTTTTTCTTCTACCCAGTGCCCTACAGAGCTAAAAGCAGGGTAAAATTAATTACATATTTTCTACTACCTATTTGCTTATATTAACATTAATCCCATCATAATTTTTTCCCCCAAAATACTAGCTGGTGGGTTTTTTCTCTCATCCTTTCTATCTCCTTGAATTTTATAATCCAGGGATCCTGGAAAGCAACGCCTGTTCTGTAGCTGTAAAGCTGACAATTACAGTAGAAATTTGCTACACCTACTTTGCTCAAAAAGAACCCCTCCAGAAGAGAACAGAACATCTGAATGGCATCTTCAACACCTTGGCATGTCTAGTATAACTGCAATCTGGTGCCAGGCACTGAAAGAATTAATTACCCACTACCTCAGCACTGGAAACATGATGATAACAAGCAGATAAATGTCATGTACACAGACATGATGTGGTAACAACTTTCTTCTTTGATAATGATGTAGATTTGAGCTGCAATTTAGAAGTAGGAATCAGAAGGTTTTTCTTTGCCTTCCTCTGTGGAAAGTCTACCTCCCCACAGAAAATAACAAGCTGCTTTTCTTTGTGACCTCTTTTCTTTCTGTTTTTGTCTTCAGTGTATGCTCTACAATATGGGAAGGAATTTGGATGGTAAAAATGTTTCTCTTTAAAAATATTTAAATAAAAATCTATTTTTTTTCTATAAATCAATCATACTCAATATCATATTATTTTTATTATAATGTGTGAGGGAGAAGATAGGAGATACTGCATATACTGATAGGAAATGCTGCAATTTTAGGTTAATCACTGAAAAAAATTACAGCTTGGTAATGAGGTTAAGAATGAAAATGTGGTCTATAAAAAAACCTTATGTGATATACATTTCAAATGCAGTTTTAATCAACCCCTTATGGAGGAGGATGAAATCTAAGTAATAAAAATGACATACTGCTTATGAAAGTTTTAAAGTGACATGAAGTTATATCCTAAAAAGAGGCTGAATAACCTCACAAATACTTACTGGGTATCATGTATCAGCTTTGCCAGGAAAATGATTGGGGCTGACAATGGTTGTTACCAGCAATTTCCAGGGCAGCTTCTCCATGCTTGTCAGCAACAAAAAGTAATGCAAGTGTTAATATAGGTATCTTAAAGCCATTTTCCAGTGTTATTTTAAAAAGCAAATAAGCAAATTGTGACCAGACATCACACAAAAACCAGACAGATGACAGTGTCTAACAAAAAAAAAAAAAAAAAAAAAAAAAGAGAGGATTCCTAATGTCTTTTTATTTATTTTTTAAAGTAAAACTTTGCTATCAGGTCTAAATGCAACATTTCAAATCAAGAAGTCCCTCTCACACCTCTCACACAAATAACAAGTAAACCCAGGCATACTTATTAACATGTCTAGAAATGCCAAGTAATGAAGCAAGGGGCATAGGAAAGGTTGTTTTATTACCACAACTGTAGCTAGCACTAGGAGCTAGGCTTCTTCTACAACAAAGAAAAAGACCAACAAATTTAACATGACAAAAGATAAATCAGTGCTCTCGAAAAGCTATTAAGCCATAAGTGTTAATTTCCCTTAGTTAAATCTTTGCTCCATCACCTTGTTATATATGAATCATTTCATAAAAGTGAAAAAATGGTACTTTAGATATATTAAAGTCATAGTTTTATGGCTTCTTGAATAGGTCAGGTTCTTAAACTTTCAGTAAAGGGTATCTAAATGCAGCTATCTTTATAAAAGCTAAAAAAAGATGACAAAGTGCAGTGGAGAGAATCTGTGAAAAATCAAGAATACAGACATATCTCAGGTCTCATTGACTTTTAGAAACACTTTGAACAACAGCTGTAGCCACTGGGGTGCTGTAATGACATAGCCCATTATAAAAAGTAACACTAAGTAAATGTAGGAGTGGAAATTTAACAATTGGACATTTAATGGCTGCAATTATGGCAAAAGAATAATGAACCTATTAGACAGAAGAACTGGCAATTACTCTAAGGCTTATTGCAATACAGCTGTGAAAAAAGTAATACAGAAGCATGCTTAAAAATGGTTATTAAGGGGGGATAATGCATTCTGTTTACCTTGACAGAAGCAATTTTTCTTCTGAAATGAAATGGAGCTTTTTGGCTATCAGACATGGGAGCTCAGATGTGATGGATCCTGCTATTTAAAGGTAATGTATTTTCAGATATGCTTTTCTAGGTATAAATGATGTCTACACAAGACTATAACAGCTAGATTTATCAGTCAACAAACAGACAGAGGAAGATGTTTAAGAACATGCAGAAATGAAAAATAAATACCATGCAAAATTTTAAGGTACCCTCTAAGCAGTCTAAATAGCTGCTGTTCATGAATGAAAATATTAAGTATTAGTTGTCTCTTATCAAGACAGATTAGGTGCCAGACCCATTAGGGACCTTACAAAATTCCTACCTTGGGATTCAGATATAATTTATTTGGCTAACTTAATTTTCAGCTGTATACATCCAAGTGAGGGTGTAAGGGAACGGAAAGGAGTAAGGAGTGGTCCGGGTGAAACAAGGAAGGCTGTAGAGGAAAGCCTCAATTGTCTCAATAGTATGGAAGGGAAATGTTTGCTTAAAGCAGTGTATCATTTTTAAAGTAGCTTCATTTAGACAGCCAGGGGCAACAATTAAGGGTGGGAAGTTGGTGAAAGTTTTGGTACAAGATATAGGATGTGTTGTTTGTCCACATATTAAGTGATCTGACAGAAATTCAGAGGACAGCCATTTCAACCTTGCCCAGGCCAATGATTTAATTGGTGACTGTGTTAAGCATTGTGGAAGTAAAATGTTCCACACCAGGTCATGGAATTGTTTTTAAAACATACATTCTAAGCTCAACTAATAATCAGTATGTGTTGATCAGCTTTTTGCTTCATTTAGTGTGCCATGACAGATTTATTAAACACACCAGCTCTCAACCATTCCCACAGCAGGGCTCAAAACTTAAATATGGATTTAACTCGGAATGGCAGAGAGTGCAACCAAAGAAAGGGCCTCAGGGCTCACATTTTATCATTTGGTGCAGATGGTTAGAAAGAAACCAAGATTTGACTTTAAAAGGCAAAGCAAATAGGATTAACTAATTGAGGAATTACTTAAAGGCACAAATCATAATGCCTTATTAATGCCTTTTTAAGGCCAGGAACAAAATAATCAAAACCTTATGCACTAACAAAATTCTTGTCAATGGCTTTGCCCTGAGCTTGCTAAGATCATGGAAATTAATATGTACAAAAAATGGGGAAAATCTTGGCTTAAACAGCATGACAATTAGCAATCTGTGTGTATTTGGTTCAGGTTCTGCGACTAACTTCGCCTGTTTTATGTAGCTATGGCTGCTCAAAGCAGTGGAAAAACTGCTATGAAGGACCATAAAAATGTTCCTCTTTGCTCTAAATTATTCAGTAGGTGATTTAGGCCCAAGACCAGTGTGAATATAGGTATGGAAAAGTGGCTTTGAGCTTTGTCTCAGTTTCGTAGCATGGGAATTAATTTTGAGAATGAAAAGGTGAGTTGAAGATTGACCTACTGACTTAAAAAGGCGTCTGTCTAAAAGCAACATGAAATGAAAATCAAGCTATTCTTAATGTGTACCAAATGTCCCAGTTGTGCTGTGGTACTTTTGTTACAAGATTTGGTTACTCCATGGAACTGGTTCCATACACACATACTCCATGAATACTTTCCTCAGGAAATGTCAGTTGCTGAAAATGAGTTCCCAGATCACTGAGAGCAGAAGACCCTTCAAGCTCAGGAGTGGGGACCATACAGGCTATGGAGAAACATGTTCTAGAGATAGCAGAGAAGACCACTAAGGAGCTCTAAGGTAAACATAACCCTGTATTTCTTGTCCAGAGTCAGAACCCATTTACTTCTGAAATGCAGGCTGTTTATTTATTCCTAAAATATATAAATATCTATATTTATAGATGACTTGTGAATGATAAAGTGAGAAAATACAGTATGATAATCCCCCTGAAAGAGAAGCTATATTTACCTGTAAGTGCACCCTGAAGTTAGTGGCACTCATACCATCACTTCTAAAGCATGCCTGCCAGACAAAATGTCGTGATGCTATAAATTACGTCTCTTTCCTCACATACCCTTCCTCCTTGTTTCCTTCATCCTCCCTAAGATACTGCTCTACAGGTTTCAGACCATACTTACACTGGCAGTGCATTGCATCAGCATGCAAATTATAGTTACATCCTGCAGTGTGTGAGTGGCTGTTTTGTCAGTGCCTCAAACATGAGACTTCTCCTTAGACTGCAATGTATCTGTGGTGTCTCTGGCTGGGAAGGTGGTGTTTTCACACATTCAACCCAAGCATGACTAAGAATGGAGCTTTGAAAGCATAGCCTGTTTGATTAGTGTTGATCTGCACATCAGAAACTAGTAAATAGAAAATACAAGAAGGCGAATACGAAGGAAAGTGGAAAAAAACACACCATGAAAAAGTGCCATTAAAGCAGGATGTTATCCTCAGTTGTCATCTGCTGAGAATATATTTGCTCACCAAGCAATAAATAAACATATCCTCAGGTTCCCTGCTTTGAAATGATGCTAGAGAAAACCACATTGCTATTACAATTGAGTTTAGGCTATCATTTGGTTTATGGCAAAGAGATGGCAATAGTTAACTATCTCTAGGAGGGATGATTCATTCAGAAGGAGGAACAGTATTTTGAAGACCTCCCTACAAACTTTTCAGCTTCCCAGAGATGATGCATATTACACAAGACTAGAGAAGAATAGACACTGTCTTTGAAGAAGCATTAACATGCAGTGCCATCTTTTAAATGTTTTAATTGCTGGTATTCAGCATTTGTATGAGTCAGACAGTATGTTTATATCAATTTTCTCTTTCTTGCTAACTTCCTTTTTCCTCAGAAATTGCTGAGAGGAGTTTGTGCTTTTTTCTTTACAAGCTGTACATATTCATCTGGGTGCCCCTCTGCTCATTATCCTTCAGAGACAAAGCCCTTGCTCTTATACCTTCTGAAACTTCTTAGAATGTGTGCTTTTTCTAGCATGATTTTCTTTCAAATAGTACAGAAAGTCACTGTTAGAAAAATATAAGGACTACAGCAATGGATAAAGCAAGACTGGGTAATTTTTAATCTTCTTGAATGAGCTAATATAATTGATTCCTGAATTCTAAAAATTGTCATTCCGGTAGTCAATACATTAGGGACAGACACTCAGTCCCTTTTTTTTCCTTTTTTTTTTTTTTTTTTTTTTTTTTGTTTTGTTTTATTCTCCAGCTACAGCAAACCTTTTTAAATGAGCTGTAGGTTTTCCTGGTTCGTTTAGCTCCATCTGTCTGCTCCAAATATGGTCTCATTACGTGGCAGACTGTCTACAAGTATCTTCTTTCTACAGAAAACCTTTAAATTAAATGTTACCAGAGTATGAGAGCTTGCTAACCAAGGATTTGCCCTGTTTTCCCAAGAGGTTCTTCTCAAAGAAGCATTTTCTTTCCAAAAAAAAAAAAAAACCAGAAGGAATTCCACTTACTGTGTTGGGGCAACTGTGCACTGAAATACAGGACAGTTGTGTGAATCAGCACAATCCGAGGCTGGCCCAGCGCCACACAGAGACCCCAGCTCAGACCTGGAAGCAGGACAGTGTTGGTCAAATGAGAATCCCTGCTGTGACGCTAAGGGGGTGTTTTGGATCCTCAAAAGGCCCTGACCACCCCAAGAACCCCTGTGGTGACACTAAGGGGGTGTTTTGCATCCAAGCTGCTTCATGCACACCTATGTAGGTGTTATGAAGTTGGAAGACAGAAACTCTACAATGCAAGATACATCTGTCAAGATAGCTAAAAATACATCCAAAGGTGTGTCTGTGAAGAGGATAGGGGGTAGTGAATAAAGGCTTTAAATGGGCTGAGCAGAATATCTGCAATATTCCTGCCATTACCTACTCAGTAAGATGAGTGGGAAACATCAACTCAAATGGCTGATGTGACAGACCCTTTCAGATTTAGTTCATCAGAAGTTCAGCATTTCCTGTCACCAGAACACAGCATCAAATTCCTAATTGAAATAAATTGTAAACCTCTGAATTCTCACTACTTTGGGGAAATAAATATGAATAATTAGCTCACACATTTTTTATGATTGTCTGTATTTTTTTCAGACAGTAAAAGGGAATTCTATGCATGGTTGCATTTTTTGAGAGTGCAACTAGACTATATAAGACAAGGGCATTACTTGCATTCATCTATGCTTTAGAACTGGACTGGCACCAAGATGTTGTTGTTTAAAAGAAAAAATAAATCATGCCTCCCAAAGTTTCACAAACTTAAGGTACATCTGCAAACATCAGAAAATGTTTGGAAAGTTTGGGTAAACTCAAATTTCATGAGAATTGTTTGTCCCTGATTTGCATGCATGAGTCATGTAATTGCCAATGAGTGATGAAATAGGGAAGCAGGTGGTAATGTCTGCACACTGAGTTATGAGTGCCGTTCTGAGGCAGGATGCCTTTCAGTCTGTAGGAGAGTTACTGGGAAATGTGACAGACCAGGTTCTGTCAGTTACCGGACAAACAGAATACATCTGAAAAAGCTGTTTAACAGGCCAGCTAGAAAGCTACGTTAGAAAGTCTGTTATAAAAGAAAAAGGATGATTTCTCAGATAAGAGATATGAAAGGCTCAAAAAATACAAAGGATTCTGAGGGGTCCTATTCTAGCTCATCCAAAGATAAGAGAATAAGGGAGATCAGAGAGATATATTCGCAATGAGTAAAAAAAAAGTCACACCCTTTTTATTCTGCCCAATGGCCTCATTAAAAACAACAAACTACCTTGTTATAAAACTGAGATCCACTGTCTGTGTTCTTTCTAGCACAGCCTGTTGTATTGCATGACATTTGCATATTCCCATCAAATTTAGGCTGCTTGCACATCTTTCTAAGCAACATTATACCACAAAAAGTAATGCAATAAATATCCAGTAATACACCATCCTTTTGACTGAAGACAAGAAATGGAAAGAAAGACAGATATACAGTCTTCAAAAACACTATTTTGGAAACTGACTATATACCTACATTGCATTTCTGAAATGTTTCTTATCAGTGTTTTGTACGTGCTGCTATTTTGACTGCTATAAGAAAAAAAAAGGAAAAAAAAGAGGCTAATGAGATGGAAGCTCAGCTTCTCCAGCTCAGCTCAGGATCAGTTCAGAAATTAACAGCACCATATGATACACATAGGACATAGTTGTAAATCATGGGAAAGCACTGCACAGTATTTACAGTGCAAAACTCTTCACCTGTCATAAACTAATCAATCCTGTAGGCTGATTGACAGGCGTACCATATTTCAGATTACAATACAAGTAATTAAAGCTCTCTTTATTACTGGGTCACTAAAGTAAAATAACGAAATTCAGTAGAAGCATTCCTTACTGTGGGAAGCATTCAGGAGTGCTCTGCCATTGAGATCAGTATATCTGACTTGTCCATTTTGAAAGATGATAGCTGTGTACTGAAAGCTAAAGGCAAATGTTTTGTCATTGGCTTGTTGCATTACAAGCTCCATTTAGGACTAAACCATCCGTACAGTGACAGGAGAGAGAAACCATGTAAAGCACTACAAACTTGAGAGTCATTGTGGGATCTCAGCTGTGTATGTCTCATCCTCAATGAAAGAGAGTTTCCAAGCAGTGAAGTCTTTGAACGGACTTCAGAAAGCAACCTGCACAGGAAAGAAGTGAAATTCTCCTGTGGTTTGCTCTGAAAGCTGCAGTTTGTCTACCTAAACACTGAGTTTTCACTGTCTGAAAAGTAAGATCCATTTTATTGCAACTAGGAAGCAGAACTTGCTGGAAGAAGAAAAGGCAGGAGGGATCTATTTGGACCAAAGCTGCTAAGCAGAATGAGAATCAAAGGTGAAGCAAGATCGATCAAAAAGAATTTTCTTGTCTTCAGATTTTCAGTGCTCTGAAGTCTTTGAGCAAAAAATGTCCCAAGGATTAAGAAATGCCTTGCCAAACATGGTTTGTGATTATTACCTCCAGGAACACACTGAAGTTGCTAGGCTTTCTGGTTCCGTCATGTCTTCCAGTGCATCAGCAGATCAAGGCAAAGCAAATTATTATAACTGTCTTGTACTTTGATTTATATATTCTTACATCTCTTAATGAACAGCTTAACAAAACCAATTCATACCCAACAAAGAACAGCCTAACAGATTCTAGCATTTGTGAAATGTCAAGTAGATTTGTATACTCACAGAATCGAGAGCATATTTCTAGATCTAAAATCTGACCAACAAAATAATCTGGATGAAATGAGAATTCTTACAAACCACCAAATTCCTAACCATCAGTGTTCAAGAATCTACTCTGATCCTGCATTTGCTGCATTTCTGAATCTTAATGGACAGACTTCTGTGACCAATGTGCATAAGGAGAAACAATGGTAACTGTGTCTGCAGGAGGAATGGCACTTGCAAATAAAACATTCCTTGAGACAAGGTGGTTGCAAAATTGCATACAGGTCTATAGCCCCCTGCTCTTCACTTCTGTTTAAAAATAGTTCTCTCTGGCTAAATTAATTTCTTAATGATTATCAATTATGATACTTGTTACTGGTTTCTGTTATATTCTGCAGATTTCCAGTTTAGTGCCACTGAGATGCACACTTCCTGACCTTCAATACATTAGGCTAATGTATTACCACATTAAAGTAATCAGACCACAGCACTTCCCACCATCTGCAATTTACTTTTACAGCGCTGAGTGCAGAAGCCATCATGTTTGTGTTGTCCACTATAATAACAATCTCCTTGCTATGTAGCTTTTACTTCATTATTATAATGCACATTTTCCAAAAAAAAAGAGAAAAATGCTGGTGGCTATGAGAAAATTGTACTTGCTGAACACAAAAGCAAGGTCAGCTTTGATGAAAAATGTGAATTTGACACATTAGGGAAAGGTATATCCTTTATTATACAAGTGAACACAGTAAGGACAAACAGCCCAGCTTTGGGTGCACAAGGCCAAGTGAGGGGTGTTTTTCCCCCTCAAAATTGTAATAGATGTTACAATAATATATATTTCTTTTTCCTGAAAACCTTGCCTTATCTGTATTCTTAGACCATCATAACAACAACAGTAATTTTCCCCTTTATGTGCATACAAAACTGAAACCCTGAGGCTTCTCAAAATTCTTTGTAACTTTTCTCTGTGTTGGAGTGTTTATTCACCTTTACACCTAAACAATGCCTGCATACAGACATGAGTGTGCAGCACTGAAATTGCATCACAAGTATTTGATAGAGAAAATGAAGTTTCTCTTGTTATAACTAGCAGAAGGAGTTAAGTTAGAATCCAATAGTTATAAGAATCGGAAGCTTTGTATTTTTCCAGAAGAATGTTTAATGTCACACAGCAGAGGAAATCCTAAAGAGAGCTTGCTGCATGTCAGCAGCAAAATAGAATGAAATTCTAGCTCCAAGAGGCATTTGGACTTGATCGTGGAGGTGACAGAGCAATGCAAACAGAAAATGCATAATAAATCTGTGTATGTTTTAAAACTTATAAACTTATCTTACAAGCTGGTTAAATGATATATTCTCTTTGAAAATATTATAGATAAACTTGTGCCAGCTACAGTCCATCAGTTTTATGAAATGGTATTTAATGAATACAGCAGATTCCCACAGCATGAGTACAGAACCATCATGAATAATGGACATAATAAAAGAAATACATCTCCAAGCACAGAACAAGCTACTGACTACACCATCACTTAAAAAAGAATAAAAAGAAAAAAGAGAGTGACTTAAAGAGCTACCTGCAAATAGCATTCTGTAAACAAATTTGAATATAAAAGCCATACAGAGTTTTTATCCTTCAAATTTGTATAAAGGATTTGTCATCTCTGAAATGACAATCCATTCAAAGTACAAAGGCAAGCGTGCTTAAGGCACCAGTTTGATTTACCAAAAATACCAGGAAATAGGGCAGAATGCAGCTGAGCATAAATTCCTATGAAAAGTTATCCTCAAGTGAGTGATCACCAGGGAGCAAAATACTTGTGTCTCCACTTCATAGAGATATCAAGGAACAATAGTGCACTTATCACTAATCAGTATCATTGCCACTGTACTCCAGAAAATTGTATTTACAGAGGCTTATTGCTTCCTTTATTTTACTGTCCCCAAACATAAAACAGATCAAAAATGGCCCTAAACTTCCCCTGAGCAGAAATAAAAATACACAAAAAATCCCCAAATCACTTGTCTCCCCATTCAGACAACAGTTTGAAAATAAAAAAAGAAATGTATTTCCCTGTGTTTTCCCAGTGCACTGCCAGCCACATTCAGGCCAGTATCGCATATTGAAAGATCAGGTAGCTGATAGTGTGATCACCTGACAGAGCTGGCACAAAGATAGCTCTAGAGCCTGCATTTCCCACCCAGCTCAGGTCGTGTGCCTCGGGCACAGCTCAGGCTGAGCCTGAGAACAGGAGGGCTGAGCCTGCCCCTGCCAGCCCCGAGCCCTCCTGGCTCCTCTGCCACCCTCCTTGCTGCTTTGAGCATCTCTCTGTCACCCACGCAGCTCCTGGTGAAAGGGGAATGTGAACTCACAGCGAGGAGGAGGGAGAAGCAAACACCCCAGACAGGATCCCAGCCTCCAAAACACTTCACAGATACGGGAGAGGCATCTCCCAGAGCAGAGGCTGGGTGAGGGCAAAGCTCTTCCTGCATGTCAGCTGGGTAGCCTCACCTTAGGGCCAATGTGAATAACCACCAAGGGGGGGCAGATGAAAGGAATATGGGTTTATCTCCTCCCTCCTCTGAACAGGAGCTATGCTTCAGTGGGAACCTGCCCTCTGGAAATTCTCCCCTTCTGCATTGTAACATTATAAATAGCAATTCTTGTTGTGTAAAAAATGCTCAACAAGTCAGTGAAGACTGAGGCTGAAAAGTGCTGGATCTAACTGTACTTCCTAATGATCATTAGTAAAAACTTGGCAAAAGCAGAAAAGGCACACGTATGGTCCCACGTCTGGTAGGAGGATTAAAAATCCAGAATCCAGAATTTTATGCAGCGTGCTCACACCTCAGTTAATGAGTCTTTTGACTCAAGTGCGCTGCTTGGTACCAAAAGAACTCCTGCTCTGGATAGCATAGTGCTACCTCCCCTACAGACAGAAAAGTTTTCAACTGGCTATAGACATGGTAAGGGGAGAGGAACTCATTTTATTTATCTGAAAGCTACTGTCTCCTATGCACAGAATTATCAAGAAGGTATGAACTTCTACCAGCTGATGGAAGATAGAACAGGAAAAAAATGGCAGAGAAGTGGAAGAAATATCAACAGGAAAGTACTGAGTGAGTGATGTGGATGTTAATCTGAACACAGAGAAGTTGTTTATATTTTAGGATGACTAAGATGTGTTTTAAGGGATCTCAGAATTAATCAGAGGCTTATTCATGCAAAGCAGTGGTATGCATGGGACCCTGTATCAGCAACTGTGCTTTTCACTGTTTCTTTTTTAATGTTTCAGGAAGCCAATTAAAAAACCACAATTATAAGCAATCTGGTTATGTCACTGCATTTCCTGGATGGTAAATCAGTAAAATGAGGCTTGGACTTTGTATAATTGTGCCCATAGATGTCTCCCTGAGGAACTGAAATATACATGGAAAAAGATACATGGGGTTTTGGTTGGGTTCATTTGGAATGAAAAAGCACAACCCTACTGCAAAGCATATTTGTGACACTGGGAAAAAAATAAATGTGGTTGTTGCCATCTGGCTCTTTCAAAATGATCCCTTCAGAGATCTGTCTCTGCCTATTTATACCACATCCATTGTCATCAGATCTGACCGTCCTGTGAGACAGCACTCTGGGCAAGAAGCATGTAGGATGATATTCTGAAAATTATGGAGATGGTTCTCAGTGAAAATCAGCATAGCAAGATTAATGAATGAAATATGCAGTTTACACCAATTGAGAATCTGCTCTCATGAATTAATCACCTGTTCTTAAAATATTTTAGAAATATCCTTGTCATGGCTGTTCTGAGTGTGCTCATCCTGCCTGAGAGTGTGAGGATAAAGGAAAATGGCTTTTTGCTTTCATCTTCTGAAGAGCATTTCAATGTTCATGGAACCTCTCTAAGTGTATTCACACACAAATAGACCTTATGTCAGAAATTTATGCCTTCATCTCTGAAATTCTCTGTAAAGAGTAAGGCTAAGAGGAGCATGGAAGGGCACTGAAGAGAGAAAAGCTACTAAAAGCTAACAGTGAGGTAGGCAGGCAGTCCTTGCTATTTCATGTGCAATATTCAGGAACACAAACAGAGTATTGTGCCCTTCCCCTTCACTGAGCCATCTCTCCCTTTTTTTTTTTTTTTTTTAGGCAGTAATTGCCTAACAGGCTCTACCAAAACTCATTTTCTGATTAAAAGCATCGTGGACATCCACTCAAGGAACAGGAATAATACCATGTGATTAGACATCCATTCACACCATTCAAACATTAAATACTCACTAAAAAGTCCATGGGGAAGCCATAGAAATATCAATATCTTAACAACAAAGGTGCTAATAAAATATATTTACCCGATTTATGGGAGGGACCTGGTTTCAAGAATTAAAAGTGGCCACATTGAGCCAATGAGTTTCTCCTTTCCTAATTTCATATCTCATCCAAATGACAAAAACTGCTCAAAATATTTGACCAGCCAAGACAAAAGTCCCAAATGAAGTCCACAGAGTTTCTTTGTACAGCAGAAGAAATGCTGTCAACTTCAGGTGATTGTAACTAGTGTTCTACCTGTCTTTGTAAACTGTGCCATTAAGACATACACAAAAGAAAAAACCCAAACCTGACAAAATCTTTAAAGCTAAAAATGAGTTCAGAAATTTTGTTTTCTTAGCAAAACCAGTCTAACACAAGGCAGCTGCAGAACCCCCCAAAAGGAGAAAGGGAATCTCCTATCTTTTAACCGTTCAATGATTTCTGAAAGCTTTCAAACTGGTTTTCCATCCAAAATCACAGACCTAGCATTACAGCTCCTCAGGTACCTTATAAAAATTGCCAGGTGCTCAGACATGAAGGAGCATCTGCAGCCACCCCACATAGGTGGCTTAATCCTGCCCTATTTAGTTCACCTGAGAGGTCCTTCTGTGCTGCTTTAAGCTTCCACAACATGCCCCAATCCCTGCTCACTGCTGGCCCAGCACCAGGACCACTTCTTCTGGCAAAACATGGCTGTGGAAGCCTTTCAAAGCTACAGGAGCTGGCACTGGGGTGAAGGACTGGTGGGAATGCAAACATCTGAATTTTGTTATCTCACCAAACCCTCCCTGGACTCCTCCTCACAGCAGACGATCTGATTACCATGCACTACTTAGGTAAAAAGGTATGAAATTTGAATCAAAATCAGTCCTACAATTCTCTCATAGTGGCAAATCCACTCAACCATATTTGAAGTAGGAAGTATTCCTAATTAATTCACCAGGATTTTCACACTAACCACAGCTGCCAATAAAAAACCAAAACAAAACAACCAAGTACATAGAGTAGGAAATACAGTGACAGCTTTTACAGGTGATCACCAGGTTAATGTTAAAATATTCACAGGAGCTACTCTTGCAAATGCTGTGAAATGTGAATATTTATCTGAGCCTGAATACATACTACACATATTCATGTCTCTAATATACTCATTTTTCCTCAGCACTTTGCTATGAGTAACTCCTCCAGAGAGGCCTGGTAGTTGATTCTTTCACTACATTTCAGCCACCTCTTGGAACAGTTTTCACTCTTTAGGGATCACTTTTATATCTTTTTTCTAATCACATCTAGCTCCTTTGCTGGAAGTTGATTTTTCTTTCACATTTTTTCTTCAAGAAAAAATATAATTTTTCCAACTACAACCTTTTGTTCTTTTCTCTTCAAATCACAGAATTATCATTCTGTAGCTCCCTCTAAAAGAACCCCTTATATTTTATATAATTACTCATAGATCAAAATAGCAAAAAATGTCTTTCCTACTGTAGTTTTTTAGTGTGTTTCTGATAACTATATAATGAGAAAAGGCTTTGTGCTTTGCCTGTATCCTAGCTGGATATTACTTGTATTTAGTATTTAGATCTTGACAAACCAGAGTTTGAAATTAATTTTCATGAGTATTTATTGTAAGAAGAGGACACATTTGAAATTATAATACTTAGATTCTGTTAAGGTGCAATCGACCAGCTTTCAGACAGAAGAACAGGGGCACAGAAAGAAATTACCTAAGATCCCTGTAGGACTCAACATTCAGTCCAGATCATCCATTTGTCTTCAATGGAGCAATGCTGATGTACTCCCACACACAATCTGGCCTTGTTCTCTGTGGAACTATTGCACCCAATACTTCTTTTTAACAGGTTTTCCTTTGTCTGATTCAAAGACCTTTTTTTTTTTTTCATTTCTGATGCATCTCCTGGAGAAGCATAATAATTCCTGGAAACTCTTCCAGAGATGAATGTACTGAAATTTCACCGTGTAGGGGCAAAATATTGTATTACATATTATTGAATTTTAGTCCTGTAGCAGAAATTTTCATCTGGAGATATTAGAGCCCTCAAAATGTAATATTCCAACTTCTGTATTCAAGCATCAAGTATTTACCTGTCAAATAAATGCACTTTCAGCTGGACAACTCAGGAACTCCAGTGATATCTGAAACTCATCAGACAATTCTCAGGGTTTTTCCCCTTGATTTCTTGGGTAAGTATTTCAAGCTAGATTGCACCTATGTATGAGCAGCAGTCCTAAAGCAAAGCAATGCATGCATGCCACATGCCCAGATAAAACACCTTCTCTCTGGTTTATTGTCCAGCATGCTGCAGTACAAATGGATGACACACAAACCCCAGATGAGCCTTTCATGTATGTGTCCAAGGGGAGCCTTCATTAACCCTGGAGCTGAGCCCCTAAAGAGATCACTGGATGTTTTTGCATAGCATCCTCCTGGCCCTTTGCCAAGGGCCATCTCCATGGCCTTTTACAGCACTGGCACTGGGGTGTTATTTACATCATCTGAACTCACAACAGCACCAGTGCTTGCATGAGAGGGCTGCACTTACACTAGAACATATTTTCTGACATTGTGTATTCTTCATTAACTTTTAAGCATTTAACTAATTAGATTTCACTTTGGGAAATGGACACTGAGTAGGACGGCTTTTATCCTGGCTCCTACTCAGTGAAAAATTATGGGATTGTGAGCAGCAAATGTTAATCGACTATACAGCAGTAGCTGAGTTCTGCTGCTGCCCTTCTCTTCCTGCTGCCCTTTTCGAGATGGAAGGCTGCCATTATTGTTTCATTCCTCTGACCTCTTAGAAGGGCATCACAGAAAGGTCAGGCTGCTCTTTTCTTTCCTCTCCTCCCCATTAGCTGGCAATCCAGACCTCCAAATCTCTTCCCATAGTTTTCTGCCACACAATGTCTCCCTGCATACTTTGCTTCTGTTCTTACCTCTGATTTATTTTTCTAGTACTAACACATAAAGCACAGGCATCTCCATTTCGCCAGGTGCCAAGACAACCTCTAAAAAAACAAATGACTGACACCTGTCATACGATCAAACAGGATGAAAAAAGACACAAAATGTGATAAACCCTCCTACAGTTTCACTGCTGCCTCCCCTCAGCTCATCCATGTCTGTGACCAAAGGGAAAACTAGCAATCTGCCTCATAACTGGTCCTGAAAGTTAGCAAAGGTGTCCACTGGAATAATAAATTACTGCCTCCATCTTCCCACTTATTTTTGTGTAAGCCTAATGTCCCAATGCAAACAAAGCTCATGTTATCACAGGCACACTGCTTGTTTGCATGCCTGTCTACTTCCATTAAGTAACTTTGGATTTCACTGGGTAATTTGAAACTAATTTCACAGAAAAACAAAGGTCTCAAATATAGGCATGAGTTTCATGGAGCTCAACAGCCAGATAATTGGAGAGAGCCCCTTCTAGAACTTTAAATGAAGGAAAGGAGCAGTTTAAATTGTCTCTTTATGTTCAGTTTGCTCAGAGGGAGGAAGCAGCAAACAGTGAGTGGTGGTACACATTTATTTACTGGACCAGAAGTCTACACATAACTTTAAACCAGCCAAAGTATGTTTTCTTTGGACCACCAGACAGGAAAAAGGTGGTAGAGAATATGTGAAGGAACTCTGAAGCCACCTTAACTTCAGTTACCACAACAGAAAATCTCTCTGGAAATACGCATGGGAGAGGCAAGAAAGGCATGGGGCACTGTGGAAGAAGACAGAGGACATAGGGATATCACAGTCTATGAAAGTTTTTAAGGGACATGAGGAATGTGGAGCAAAATCAATGGAGAAATGTAGTCTATTAAGGACAAACCCACTGCTACCCAGACTTCATTTCTGCCAGAGCTAGTAACAGGGCTATGGCTTATGTCCCTTCACTGACAATAAACAGAGCAACCATATCAGACAGAGCTTTTCTAATGATTCATGCAGATTTTTTAGCTTTCTAGATCAAAGAAAAAGCTTCAAATGAATCTGGGAGACAATGGCACAAATGGCCCTATGGAGTAACAAGAAACTTCAGCTCTTATTGATACCAGTGAAGTGAGATCAATAAAGGCAGTCACATAACCTTCAAAAGCTCAAGCAAGCCTAGTTAATTAATTATAAATGAATGTAGCAGCACTTGCTCTGTTCAGGTGTCAACATTTTTAGATTGAGATAATATACTGGTAAAAATTTTTACGGTGTTATCTTCCCAGATAGCCTAACTAGAGTATTTATGCTGCTCCCTGAAACTGTAGAGTTTCCAGAGAGCCCCTGGCCAGGCCAAATACAGGCATTTGTAAAACCATCCACAGAAATCTCTGCACAAGGAATCAGGCTGATCCTGAATAGCAAAGGCGCTGTCTTTATTAATTCAAACATTTTCTTATTAAGAGATTTTAGTACTCTCATTAACATTAACAGCAGAAGAGCAATACCTTGTTAAGAGGAAATACAGTAGTGGAAGGAAGAATGCTCCAGAGAGGAAGGTTTTCATGAGGCTTAAAGATCCTTGGCACAAGATACAAATGAGAGAGAGTTCTGTGCCTCAGAAAAGTTACCTCTCTGCCCACAGGAGAAATATGTCTGACTCTGAGTCAATTAAATATGCCCCCAGGCTTGATTCCTATAGCCAGCAAGTTGGATGTTCACTATTCCTTATACAAATTATGAATGCACTAATTTTTCATAACTCGGATGTGAGTAGCTCTGCTTTGTAAAATCTAAAGCAAACATCATATATGGGTTTCCCCATATATGATATACGACTGACAAATTTGTTCAACAGAAATAAGTAAATTTGGAATAAAATTCAGAAAAATAATAGATTTCTTACTTGTTCATTTCCCAGTTCACATACATTATCAAGCAAAACATTATTGAGTTAAATTATGCAAGTAAATTTGAGTCACCAAAGTCAAAAGACAAGCCTAATGTATCCTGAATCTTCTTTTTGTTCCCAGAAGTTTTAAACCTTTAATAGCGAAAAAAAAAAAAAATCAAACAGCTAGTATGTGGGGGCCTGATGATATCTGATCTAGTGCCTGTTGTATCCCATCAAACAGGACTCTAGGCATACTTAAAGGCAGGGCATGAGAGGAATAAGGAGGATTCTTTTATGCATTCATTGCTAACAGCTTTTATCAAGCTAGCATGTAGACTGATGATGGGAAGAGAGTTGAAATACTTGGTGACTTGTCACATTGGAGCCTTCAACTGTTTGAAATAGTAGATTATTTTCAGACAGTTGCTGCTGTTCAATTATGCATATTTGTTTTGTGATGCATATAATCAGCCACCATATTCACAAACTCAAGATTTCCCAGTGGGACAAGTTTTAAGGATAGGACTTCTATTGCTTTCCTGCCTTATCAAAATGGTGGCAAGCAACTCACACTTTTAGCAACAAATATCCTAATATAGCAATCCTGTATTCCAGATAGAAAACTGTTTTGGAGGATATCAATTTCCAGACCAAAAGGGTAATGCATGTGTCAAAAAAAAAAAATTATGCAAAATAATGAACCTTAGGTTCTATTGTTCACACATTGTCAACATTATCAACCATTCTGGTGACCCAAACAGGACCAAAAACCTTTAAGCAGGGCTACAAACCCTCCTCCCAAGCAGGAAAAGAACCTGTTCCCAGTCAGGAGGAATGGGCAGTGATGCAGTTGTCCTTTGAGGCACTTGCATTTCCCAGCCTGTGACAGCCCATCAGCACCAGCTGCAGGCACAGCAATGGTTGCACACCTCCTCTGGGAAGCAACTGACCTTGTGCCTGCACATGCCCTTTCCATTTTTTATTAAATAAAAATGAGACATGTACAGGAAGTTCACCTAGACTTGCCCCATATATCCCACCAGGAGCTTAGATTCTTTTGATATATTAAAACCAGAATTACATTAAGTCAGTGAGAGACTGAAACATAATTCTTGATCAGGAGATGCACCATGATGGAGGCCCAGGCAGTTTGGGAATGTGAGTGCAAATCATGAGCTCTTACCTTGCTGGATGCAGTCAAAGCAGTATCTAAGATTTCAAGTCTTACACACTTTAAGGGAAAAGAACACCAAAATGCAGATCCAAGCTTTATCTGGTACATTCCACTCTATTAATATTGTGTGGGGATATTCCCACAGGATGAGGATCATGTCAAAGATGGGCTATCTTTGCTTATGCATCATTGCCCAGAGGAGAGGGATAGCAACAGTTTTTACATTTCAAATCTTTGTTTTGCTTAACATCAAAGTTATTTCTAGAGCCCCCTTGTGAGAATCACGATGTCATTATTCTGTGTGCTGAATGGAGAGTTCATGAACAAGCCGATTCTGGCCTGAAGATTTTTTCCTTCCCAGACAAGATGTATATAGCCAACTTAAAAAATAACATTTCATGCAATTCTCTTTGTTAGAAATGTGCCCAGAAAACAGCCCATTAAATCTGAATAAAAGGTCAAGTCTCCATTTGTGTAATTACGTTTTTTTCAAGAGAGATCAGAGAGAACTGTGGCAACATATTGTGGATTAGTATCTGCCACCATATGGCACTTCAAAATGACAAACAGAAACAATGCATATACTTTGTTAAAGAAGCAAATTCTAACCCATTTAAAAAACTGTTTTACAAAATCAACCCTTGGTATTAAAGACTAGGAACCTGGGGACATTCTCTTCTACTGCTGTTCACATACAGAAATATACCAGACCAAGTCCTGGGAAATTCTTTTTAAATTTCTGATTATTTCAGATTCTTTTAATTAGTACTAGCTAAAAAATCTTTATAGTATCTCTATGCCTAAGGAAACATTTGAGTTGATTAAATACATGCTTAAAAGGCAAAGATACCCACGTACAAAGGTTTTGTAGTTAGCCTATTAAAATAACGGGGGAAAATCCATGACATTTAAATGGGACAGAGTCTTCATATCAGGACTGCTGACACAAAACAATACCAAAACAAGTTGTCTCTCCTCCTCACTGCTTCCCCTTCCTACAAATAATGAGACGGGCTTAAAAATTAAGAATACGAAAGGAAAAAGAATTTATATTTTTACCTCCTCCCCCTCCTTTTGAACTGCGGAAATGTACACAGGTCTGTTCCGAGGTCTCGTTGCACGATGAAATGCGGGTTTTTGGGGGGATGGGGTTGTTTGTTTGTTTCTTTTTACAGAGCGTTCTCAAATGGACCAAGCCTTCTGGGGAAAAACCCGACTCAACAAAACCTTGTGCAGTGTGGCACGGGCTGAGCTCCGAGCCCTGCAGCGCCCGGCTCCTGCCGGGGCCGTGGGGCCGTGGGGCCGGGCGGGCCCGGGGCCTGGGGTCCAGCACCATCCGCCCGGCCCTGCCCCGCCCGGCACAGACAGCTCGCCTGGGCTAACGGGGCGGCCCCGGGCCGGCAGCCGCTCACACCGAGCTGGGTGCAGGTGCTGGAAGGGCTCCCCAGAGCAGCCTCTGGCAGCCACCGGGCACCGCCACATGGCTCTGTCTGCCCTGGGCCAGGGACCCTCTGTCCCCCAGCAGCGCCCCGGCCAGCGCGGGGTCCCTCGGCTCTCGGTCCGGGAATGCCCTCCCCAGAGCCCCCTGACCAGCCCGGGCTGCCTCCCAGCTCAGTCCAGCGCGGGATCCCTCAGCTCTCGGTCCGGGAATGCCCTGCCCAGAGCCCTCTGCCCAGCCTGGGGTCTGAGCCTCCCAGCTCAGCCCAGCGCGGGGTCCCTCGGCTCTCGGTCCAGGAATGCCCTGCCCAGAGCCCCCTGACCAGCCCGGGCTGCCTCCCAGCTCAGCCCAGCGCGGGGTCCCTCGGCTCTCGGTCCAGGAATGCCCTGCCCAGAGCCCCCTGACCAGCCCGGGCTGCCTCCCAGCTCAGCCCTCGCTGCTCCAGCCTCCCCGAAGGGAGTGGGATGAAGTAACTGAGACAGACAAACTTCCCCCGAACAAACCAAACGGAGCCGCTGTGATCAGAAAACCTGTGGGAACAAACCGTGTGAAACAATCACGCAGCCTCTCTCCTACCTTATCATTCCAATTACATTCTCCTAATCTACAAAATTGAAAGGTAATGAGCAGTTTTTCTTTAAACCACATTAAATAACACTGTCAAAATGCAAATTTATTCATTAAGTATAAATGAGTGTGTTAAATATTCATGAATTGTTGCTTGCAGTATATAATTAATCCCATGGTCTGTGTGTCCAAAAGCATTTAGAAGATAGAGAAGACAGTGCTGTAGAATGATAACATTTAAAGCATGTTTTTAAAAGCAAAGGTCACCAGCCCTTTGGATTCTAAACTATTACCAGTGCTTATAATTCATTGTAAAACCTCTTCAGCATATACACATGCTTTCATGATTCAAGGTTTGTATCCTCAACCCTCCCTGTATAATAATCTATTCAAGAAAAGAAATACTTGAGAGGGGAAGGTGCTGTTAAATTATCCCATTCACCACTGGTACACTCAAATTAATACAGTACTTTCCACATTTTAAAAGTCCCAAGGACTGCAAGGCTGCCCTTAAAAAAATGGTGCAGTTTGACTCCCTCATCCTCTTTTGGAGGGGGGGAAAGTGAATTCTGACACTTGAACCATCACTAAAGCTGGTTGCCATTTCAAGTATCATGAAAGATAAAACAAAGGCTTCATACTAGAAAAAGACTGGCCTCTTTTTTTTTCTGTGTCATTTGCAGATATGAAAGAATCCCTGAATCCTGTACTAAGCTTTAAGTATGTTCTCCCATTGATACCAGTGAGAAGTACAGTACATAAAGTGCTGGAATTCTAGGTCTCAATGTCCTTAGTTTAAATATTCACTCTTTTCTCTGCCCTTCTTAAATTCCCACTGCTTCTTTTCATGCAATAGAAACCACTTTCAGAAACTCTTTGTCAGTCTGCTTTGTACTTTTTTGGGGAAGAATCTTTTAGGTGCCCATGAAAATAACGGATCTTTTTCAAGACAGCATGAAGAAATAACAAAAAATAAAATCATTATAGTGTTGATAATAATTCCCTTCACAATCTCTTGATGTTCACAGGGTGCTTACTGTATACAGCTTTCAGCCAGTTGTGTGAGTATAAACTCTGTCATCTCCCCTTCCTTCCACAACTCTTGTAGAAAAAAAAAGTACATGACAGTGACTTGATCTTTTAGTGACATTTTTACCATGCCATTTTGTGTGCGTATGTGAGTGTGTGAATTAAACACAATACCAAGTGATTCACCATTCCAAGTAACTCAACCTGCTGTTCCCAGCACAGGCCAGAGAAAGAGGAGCTGCAAGGCTGTGCTCTGACAGATTTTTTTCATGTTTTTCCTTGCAAAAACGTAACAAACGGTTTGCCATTTGTATGCAGGCACATTTTGTTCATTCAGAACCAAGAGCATTATCTCTGCATGGCATGGGGCTTGTACTGTACCATGTGGATTTATCCTGCAAAATAGGTGCTGGAAGATTTTTGGTTTCTATACAGTATGTTCAGGGGAAGCATTTGCTTAGCTCCTTTTGTAGTTCTGCAGAACTCATACACAGGACAAGACAGCAATCAGACTTTTTACTCAGTGACATCACCATACATCAAGTGTCTTTCATCAATCAGGGCACTAAGATGATGAAGAATGCAACTTGGAGTGTGTCAGATCAATGAACTGAGCATCTTTTCTAGAGTGCTGACAAAAAGGCAATGTGAGACCAAACTGATCTGATTTGCCGTATTTTAAGGCCTATGCAGCAGGGCTTGATGAACTATAAGGCACTATAAAAACAGGTTGAAGGCAAAGTTGGTCACAGAATGCAGGATAATGTTTCATCATGTACTAAAGAGGGAAGCTGTCAAACCCCAAGGCCAGGCAGCTGCAATCCAAGCACTGTTGACATTCAGTTTACAAGACATTTGTGATAAGTGCTTTTGCTGTAATTAAAAAGATGTGCAAATCTACCCAGTTGTGTCGTAACCAGTACCTTATCTCCTGTACCAAAATGAGGACAGACCTTACCTGTCAAAGACAATTAATTTAGATAGCTCTCCTCTGGACAGGAGAAGAGTTAATCACAAATTCTCTGGCAGAATGTTTTCCTTTTGCCAGTGAAGAGTGCCAGCTGATTGCAATTTAAATCTCCCATACAAAGATGCAGATTTGGATAAATTTTATGACAAAACAAGCCAAATCTTAATGTTTCATTTTTTGACCGTTCCTTTGGTCACTTTACACAGTCTCAGAACCCAGACTCCCTAGTTCCCAAATTCTGCCAGTCCTGAGGAGAGATGGGAGCTGCTAGCCCAGGGACTGAGCAGCCCCCAGAGGTCTGGTTACTCTGTGAACAACAAACAGAAGGGCCTGAGCAGATGTGTCAGCACAGCCTACACTTTCCTTTGAGCAGACAGCTTCCCTCCATCTCCAGTTCACTCCCACCCAAATTCCAGAATTCTCCAGAGGCAGAAGTGTTTTTCAAAAAAGGACAGCTAGGGATCATGTGCAGCACAACCAATTTGGGGAAAAGGCTGGAGATTAAAGATGACTGGAAAGACTGTATGCATCAGTGGCTCTGCTGCATAGGGATTGTCTCACAGATCTCAGACAAGGTCAGGGAACCCTGGACATTGCTTAGGAAGAATGTCTGTGTGATCCTCCAGGATATTATCCTTCACTGGTGAATGAAGGAAGACAGGGAAAAAAGATTTTGAACATGCAGCATCTGTCTTTTGATTCAGGGGAAAGGATGGCACCATTTAGGCGGTCTCCTGTTCTACAGAAAGGCAAACAGCCTGCTAGGAGAGAGGCTAAAAATAAGTACTAAAAGAGGAACTGATTAAAAAAAAAACCCAAATCCAACCAAAATCTTCTAGTCTTTCAGGATGAAATTAAGATGGCAAAACCAAAATTCATGAAGAATGCAAAAGTAGTAAATTTTCTGTAAAACAATACCAGATAGTCTGGGTAAAAAAATGAAAGTAATTAAAATTACATATTTATAAATTCAGTGTAGCAGGTATTACTGAAATTACATGGGAAGAACTGCTTAACTGAAACATTAAAATCAATGGTTATAACCTATTTTTGGAAAGATCAAGTAGAGAGAGGGAGAAGAAGAGTGGCACTTCACACTAAAAGAGCCACAGTCTGTTTTCAGGACACTACCAGCTCAGAAGCAAATGATGTGAATGCAATGGATCAATACTCTAACAGATAAAACACTAGATGGGATAGTAGCTGCTGTCTGCAAATCACCAAATCATAGAAGACAGCAGGAAGACTGGATGCCTTTCCATCTTCTGTAATGTGTAGGAGCAAAAAGGCTGCATAATCATCTGCGACTGCAGCCTGCCCAACATCTGCCTGAAGTTTCATAATGCCAGTACCTCTGCTGAATTATTGAACATTCTATATGAATGTTTCTTAAGCCA
Source organism: Emberiza elegans (assembly GCA_024865655.1). Classification (NCBI taxonomy): domain Eukaryota; kingdom Metazoa; phylum Chordata; class Aves; order Passeriformes; family Fringillidae; genus Emberiza; species Emberiza elegans. The sequence continues at coordinate 75,996,072 of JALJVW010000206.1, forward strand.
AAATGGAGAACTCTCCAAGAATGAGAATTTTGTGTCCAACAGCATCTCAGAAATAATGAAAAATTATCAGATGCATTTGGTCAGAGAAGTAAATTAATATTGGTGGCTATGATGGTAAGTTGATTGCTCTTTCTGGGCAGAAAGAGAATAAAGACCACAGTTATATGGATGGTGCAGTCTTTTTACCAACCTGAAAATTATGGAAAAGGAGAATCAACTCAAAGAGAAAACAGTTCAATAACTGGAAAATGCAAATGTTTATTAGCTAAAAAATCAGGAAAGAAAGTTGTATGTGTTAAAAAATCATCTAGATCAAAGAGTTAATGAAAACCTCTACTTAATTGTAAATCAACGAAATGAAAAAAGAAGGTTAATAAAACTGAATATAGAATAGAACTAAGGCATTACATATATAATTCCTCCAGTAAGTGTAGCCAAGTTGTAAGGAGAAATTTATGTCCAGAGAATTAAGGACAATATTTTTCAAAATCATTAGGAATCCTGACAATGGTACCATTCTTTATCAGATTGAAGTGGAAGATTTGTTAAGAGTAATGAAGACAAGAAAGAAGTGTTCAATATTTGTGTTCAGTATTTAAGGAAAAGACAGACAATTGATGATACTCTATGAAGATGATAAACTACCAGGCAACAAGAAAAAAAAAAGGAAAAAATTAAATGGAAGCTACTAAAGTAAAAAAAATGAGAAACACTTGTGTAGGAAACTTCAAGTAACTTGTATCCATGAGTTTTTCAAGAGTTGACTGCAGAATCTCCAGAATTACTGCTTTTTGCTAAGTCTTGGAACAATTGGGAAGGTTCCAGAAAGCTCGAAGAAAACGTATGTTGTGTTAATATTTAAGAAGGATAAACTTAATGACCTAGATAATTACAGTCCTGTCAGTCTAAAATTGATCTGGAGTAAAGTAATGGAATGGCTGACAAGGGACTCAATTACTAACTAATTAAAGAGGAGAAATATGCTAAATGCCAATCTAAGTGCAATATGGAAAACAGATACTGTCAAACACGTTTGCTGGCTTTTTTTCCAATTGTGAGTACAAGTGAAAGACAACACTGTTGATACACTTGGATTCTGTATGACATTTGATGTGGTATTCATGACATTTGAGTTAAGAAAACATGATAATACAAAATTGACATGTCTCACATTAAAGGAATGGAAAACTGGTTAACTGACATTTCAAAATGGCAATTTAAATGGGGAATGATCATAGAATAGGTATTCTGCTGGGATAGCTTTCTGGGCATACACTAGTTCACAATTTTATCAGTAATTTACAGGAAAACACAAAGGTTCACAGAAGACTCAGTCATTACAGAAGAAATTTATAATAAAAAGAAAATATCACTGAGACTGTTGACAAAGTATTACTGGGTGATCTGGTGTAAACTAATAAAATAAGATCCAAATGTAAAGCCACAGGAGCAAAAGCTTCAGGAGTTTAGCTGGATATTCTATGGGGTTTGAAAGCTCTAAGAGGGCTAATTCAACAATTAAACTATTTTTTTACTCTATTATCTGGTCCTATAACAAATAGTAAAATAAACTCACATTCACATCCCATGTCACTACTATTATGTCTGGTGGATGTACTTCAAGAGTAATACATCCAACCATCCTACATGGAAAAAGGATGAAATGAATCCATATTAAATCATGCTACTAATATACATTCAGAGCTCACACTGTAATAGTTCTGAAGTGAACATTACGGTTAATGCAGAGAGTATGCCTGAAAAAGTAACACACAAATTCTTAACAAGCCCCTTGGCAGCATATCAGACTTGAAGGACCCTCAAAACTGAGCATGTGAAAAGCATTTCTTCCCTTTATTTAGTCTTATCCTTATCACAGAAATACTTTTTGCATTTCCCTTACTCTGGTAGCTGACAAAGTATAGCCCAGTTCTAAGTGGTATATACCAGAATCTGGCCCAAAATTAGGTGCTAACAGCTGCTGTATTACATATGCCAATGCTGACAGATAAACCCAGAATCTCAGTCCTTTCACAAACCCAGCTACTCTACATATGTTTACTCCAGCACATACAGACCAAGTTAAGATTTACAGTTCAAAGCTGTTGCTTGTTAATCATGTTCTTAGCTGGGAACAGGAAAATAGCAAAGTTAGAGACCAGAGGTTGAACGAGTTCTAGTTCCTTTCCTCCCTTAGCACCATGGGGTCCACTGGGGAACAAAAGTTATGTAGGTCCTCTTCACACTCCTGTCAGCAAGCAGAGGTTTGTACCTTTTCCTGAGATGCGATCTCTCCCCCATGTTCTAATTTACACAGCTCTCAAGCACGTGCTCAGTGCTCACACTCCTGGGGTTCCAGTGGCTTCACCCCAAGACATCGGCGCTCTGGCAAGGACGTGCCCTTTATGACCAGGACCCAAAGGACCTTTTCCACAACATGCATTTGTGCCTGTGATGTGTTTTTAGATACAGAAATACAATAATGAATTATTGCAAGTGTAGGTTTTGTGGTTGAGTTTACTCAGCATTACTGAATATTTGTAGGGCAGATGCCTCAAAATGTCTTTAATGTGTGTACAACTGATTTACAATTTCTAATGATTTTATAAATATTATTATTTTTATAGTATCATCTCTAATCATATCATCATAACATAATATTATAATTTCTAACGATTTTATAAATATATATTATATCTATATATATAAAATATTATTTATTCCAACACTTATGAGGAAAATGATCTTTGTTTCCTTGGGTACAGTGAACTGACAGATATTATTATAGTGGTGTATACATAAACAAGAATAAAAGTGTTTTGCACAAAATCATGCATAAATTATGTCAGACAATTGGAAAATTGTATACATTTATTTACATTTTAAAATAATCCAGGCACAATTTTGCAAATACACAGAAGCACATTCTCCAAATGGGAGCAAAACCTAAGTAACATATAGCAAAAAACACATGGCAAAACATACAAAGTTAAGTATAAATGGTATGAAAGTTTTTCTTAGTCTACAGTGGTATCTGCTATCAATACACTTGTCTGCATTACAAAAGGAAACCAAAGAATACAAGTAACAAATTGTGTAACATGAACCACCTAAAAAAGTTTATGTTAGCAGCATATAGTAGCAACTTTCTAAGAACAGAAGAATGCTTGCACACTGTATATAAATGCATATATGCACACATATACAGATACAACTGGAAGGCCACGAGAACAAAATTACCCTGGGAAAATGATTAAGGGAATTTTTATGCGTCTTACAGTATATAAAAACAATGCATGCATTAGCAAGCACCCAGCATGTTCAGGATAAAATTACATCCACGAGCAGAATCACATTAACTCTTCATCAAACAAAGCATTTACCATGCTGTACCCATATTGGATCACTTTGTCCTATATCACACTCCTGATTTATGGGGCACATTTGCATGGGAAATTTAGGAAGAATCAGGAGCCTTGATTCCCATGGTCTGACAGGAGGCATCAGATCTCAAATTTGAAAGAAAAATGTCCATGGAAAAAATACCCTTGCAAAGCCTGAGTTATAAGATGGTCTAGCAGGAATTCCACTTTCCTGTGGGACAGTGCAGCACAGTGGCCTCACTTATTGAGCTTTAGTTTGCATGATGGAGAGTTCCTGAGCATGTGCACCAGATTCCTTCTGGATGGAAGCAAAGAAGTGCTCCAGTCACAAGTGGCATTCAGCCCTTGGGATCAAACTAGAGATAAGTATGGAGATCAGGTCCTTAGCACCAACAGTTTCAGGCTACAGACCCCATCCAGCTAAGCTAATTCTTTGCTAACACAGACACAGGCTTTGGAAATACACAGAACAAACATTAATCAACAAGTACTATAAGCTGTATTTACCATGTAGATTAGTCTTAGTTGTTCTTACTTGCCCCTGCCTAACAAAAAAGGGACCTTCCCTACAGACAAACACTGTATTTGCAGACACTCAATGTGTTTGCAGTGTCTGTCTATGAGGGGGTGCAGGTGATCAGCCAAAAGAGCAGTGAGCACACGATTTGATTTTCCTTCAATCATCTTCAAAATATTATTTTCAGAAGCAAAATTATTAAAAACTCTGCAGGCATCTTAGCCAATCTTCTACATGTTCAATTCCCATTAAAAAGATACTTCCATAAAAAAAAACTTTGGGATCACTGCCCTCCTAACCTCTTAACAACATCTGTGTCAGAAAAGTCATCCCCAAGTTACACTTGGGATGTGAGATTTCCTTAGAACAGAACACAGAATTGTGATTGTGAGTGCCAGAGTAGGTTCACTAAAGCAAGCTGAACCATTTCTGATATTTCAGTGAAAAATGTCAAATTTAGTAATTATTTCCTGACTGGTTTCAACGGTTTATTTGCTGCCAGCTGCTAATGGCATTTACAGAGCTCCAGCAAAGTGCTCTGGGCAACACATGATATGAGAAAAAGAAAAAGTACTACTTCTGCCGCTTGAACTAAGTTTACACAAAGCTTACATTATTTATTATAGTGGAGAATAAAATGTGTAACATGCTATCATGCATAATACATGGTAAGAACATGCATTAGTTCAAGTTTACAGTCTCTTTCCAGTAAATTAGAACAGCAGTGGCAGATGTTGACAGCTACATATTTAGAGGAATTCCCAGAAATAGCAGCAAGCAATGCGAAAAAAGACATGAAATCAGCTGTTGAGGACACACATGAAACAGTAACTCTTTGCGAGTTAGTAACACAAACAATAACAGAACCAGTGATATCTTTCCTATCCTGTTCCAGCAAACTGAGTTCAGCACCTGAGGTGAGACTGTGCCCCAAGCAAATCCCGCTGCTGCCTGGGGAGCGTGTCCCTGCTGTGGCAATGCAGCCCCAGGGCACATCCAGCACTTGGCTGCTCCACAGGAGGGGAGGATTGGGCAGTCTTGGTGTGGATCACAGGCTGCCTAAGTCAGATGGAGGATTCTTCTCCACCGGGGCTGGAAAGAGCCCAAAGCTGCAGCTGGGTGGGGACCTACAAAAGCTGGGGGAGCAGGCCCAGATGTGTCACACATGTTAGTACGGCTTCTACAGAAGTCCTGTCTGTCAGTGGAGAGAGACCTTTTCTTTCTCCTTCAGCCCTTTCAGAGGGTTTGCCTACAAGACTCTAATCCAGAATCGACACATAATCTTCTGTAGATTATGCTAGACAAGGTTTACAAAAAGCTTCCCCCTTCCCTATGACTTTAGCTATACACATCACAGCAAGAGCCAGAAAAATATAAATCAATCTGGTAGCTGGCTTCACTCCTCTATGGTTAAGTTTCATTCCTGTGCATCCTCTCAGGAAAGAAGGAACAGAATGAAACACATCTGTTGAAAATGAAATGTTTCCTCCCCAAAGGAACTAAATATAGTCAGAAAAAACAGGACTTTTAAAGTAAATATATGACTGCTGCTCACAGTACATCACAATGCCCACAGACAGCTCCTGTTTTAGCACCAGCCTTCACTCTTGTGAGTACCCTAAGGTTCATCATGAACACACCCCAGGCTTGCTTCAGCACAACTAGAGAGACACTATTTCTAACATACATGCAGAAAAAAAGACAGCAAATTCTAAGCATCAATATGCAATGTGCTTCTGATTTTCTGCTTACTAAGAGCATCATCCAGGTATAATTCACAATGGATTACTTAATCCTTACTTACCTGGATATGTCTTCTGGTTGTGCTTTGCTGCCAGCTATCTTTGTGTGGGGTCCTACTTCAGTCCAGCCCACTACCAGGTGAATAATGGAAGACCATCAGCATCAGCCCTCCAAGAGTTGGATCAGCTTCTCTTTATTAATTCTGCAAAGTATTTTGTGCTTTGGTACTTCCCAGACAAAACACTGCTTACCCAGGAGTGCAAGGATTTTACTGGGGTAGGTGCTGTATTCAAGAACTTGCCACAGCCACTTCCATAAGTTTTGAAGAGAGTCCTCAGAGATTCCTAAATCAGTGAGTGCTCTGATAACTTGTGTCAGGCTGACTTCTTCATCCCTGGTGGTGTTTATGTGCAAATATTTAACAACACAGAATTTGCCTCCATTTTTTCCTGTAAAGGGCATGGCTTTCCCACTGCTGATAATTCCTACTCGAGAGAGTAGGACAATTATTCTACACAGGAGCTAAAGGCATTTGAAGAAACGGAACACTTTAGTAAAGTATTTCCAAGAGAGATCAATGGGTACTCCTTGCCTAAAGCACTTTAGGGGCATTTTTTAGAAGTTGGAACACCATCTGCTCCTAAGCAGAGCTCTCCATAAGTCCTCCCCATTTACTGATGTAACTGATAGGAGCAGTCTGCAGATGGAGCCTCCCAGCCCAGATGGAAAGGGAATTTGGCTGGATATATAAACTAATTTTTTTCTTTCTGAGAAGAGGCCTTGGTATAAGCAGAAGGATGTGATCTGGACATCTAATAGGGATGAAAAGGTTGGGATGATGCCTGTTATGCCAGTTTGGAAAGAAAAAGCAACACTATTTTATTCAGTCAATTATCTATGAATAGTAATCAGCCAGTCAAAAAGATATTTTAAATGAAATTTTCTGCTCCTATTTAGAACTTTCTACTTTGAAAACAAAAAGTCAGAAGGTAATGCAACATAAAACATAAAGTATATTTACATTTAAATGTTCATTAAAACCAAGCCATTTATGCCTTTTTTATGCCTTCCCCTCTTTTTAAAAAAAGTGTATTTAAATATCCCCTACATTTTAGAAGAAACTTTTGATGACTACTCAGCTCACTGATGGCAAAAAAAAGAGGCCAAACTATTTTTGAGTATTCCTCTCTTAGCAGCAACATGAAAATGCATTTTGAAATCCTCAGGTAAACTCCCTGCTTGTTTTATACTCATGAGTAGTTGATTAAAAGAGGACTGCTTGAATGAATAAGCCATTAGGATATGATCACATTCAGGTAAACTGTAGTAGTTTTATCTTAAAGAATTAATAAGTGATTCTCAGCTGATTTCTTAACTGCTCTCAGAAGGTGAACCACCAAGACTCCTTATACACATCCAAGTACTGACATTCTTTCTTTAGTACCACAGCTGGTTTTTAACAGATTTGAACCAAGTAATTTCTTTGTAGAATCATCTTTAACACAGTGGTCACAGTTACTTACTCATATAATAAAAATCATGTAAATACGCATTTAACTTAGGCTAAAGACAGGCTCATTTAAATAAGGGAACTGATGTTCGTTTTTTTCTAGTATGAATGAAGCCTTGCTGCAATGTTTCTAAAGTGGATCTGCTCCAAGTGCAAATCCAGGCAGAGAGTAACACCTTTACTTTGCTCTGTGACACCCAAACTCTAACTGTGTTCTCAATTTTGTGTACATTTAGATGTTCTTAGAGCTGTATTTTTCTTAGCTATCCTTTGTGATAATGTTTCATGCAGCATGCCGGCATTCTTCAAAGAGCTTCAGAATGAAGCACATATTTTACAAAACATTTATGGTGAATTGGCAAGTATTAATCATCTTAAATTAGACACCAGGTGAAAAAACTCAGGCAGAATCCTTATGCTCACTGGGGAGAAACACTCAGGGGGACAAATACTCTGCTTCATGCGGACACTTCCATGGAACTCTGTCCAGTCCAAACAAATTCTATGTGCAGTCCTTTCACAGCAGTTTTCTATTAACCCAGAAACTTTCTAAATACAAGTTCAATTGGCTGATGTTCTTCCCTCAAGGGAATGACCAGATTTCCCAGGCTGCCCTGTAAAATATGTGTGGAACATTCTCCCTAATTCTGTATGTCCTGAATTTTTCAAATCCTGCCTTACAATTTGTTTATTACCTTTCCATATATCCGGCCACCTATGTGAACTGATGTGTGGTTGTAAATCTGGTTTTTCTACTACAGCTCTTCTTCCAACCATGACCCTTTTCCCCCTTTTGATTTCATCCCATGTTGTATCAGCATACAACGGATTTAAACTCCAGGGACAAGAAACAGCCACTTTAAATTACTTGTATGTCACAGCATTGCCCGTAAGCTTCAGACACTTGGGGCACCTTTTCTTCAATGTGTTATACAAATAAGTTGAAAATGGGAATACTCATCCCAACATCTCAAGCAAGTCAGTCAAGAAAGGGAGTAGGAAAATACTATTGTTCTTCTTTTCTAAACAGGAACGTGAGACACAAAGTCATGCCAGAAACCTGGGACAAAGCCTGTGTTTGAATACAGATGTTTATCCAAGATCATAAGCATGGCCCCAGCCTTTGTCTGACAACCAGAATGAATACTAAGAGTACTAAAGAAAGCAGTGAAAGCTGAGCTATATAAAAAAATAAAATCAGAGAGCTGCATTTATGGTAGAAAATAGAAGGAGCAACACAGATGATACCCTGGAATCACCTACCAACAGGAACAAGAAACCAATGATGAGGAGGAGGAATACTGAGTTCCTCCCCATCCTATGAGTTGGAGCAGTTGATGAGAGAATATATATGCAATGAACATATAAAATATAGATTTATATATACAAATATACAATAGGAAATAGTCAGTATACAAATACTTACATGTAAAAATAGTTTTTTACTTTCCCCTTTTCTTGATTTACAAAAGCATAAAAAGTTTCCTGTTGGTTAATGTTTAAGTAGTGTGAGTAAACCCTGTGTGACATGTTCCACACATAATTCCTTCAAGTGTTCACAGTATTGGCTATTACAGTGTTGAATCTGACATTCTCGATGTTAAAATATTCATAGGACACATTCTAAAATTAAAGCATTAGTTTAAATACAGTTTAAATAAAACTCACATGTGTATTTGAATTATGGTCATAATACAAATGAGTCTGCTGCAGTTGAAAACTTTCCATGACAGTAAGCTTGGAAATACATACTTAAACTAGTGATGAGTATATTTTAAGATTCTTGAACTGTCTTTTAATGTGCAGATAATACTATGAGATGGGGAGTTCTTTCAACTTCATCTGAAGCAATGCAAGCTGATAGAACTCAGTATTACAAATTATCCTCAGTAGGAAAGCGGATGCACAGAACAATTTGCCATCAGAGCCAGACACATTGTCACTTTCTTCGAATACCCAACAGACAAGAATAAATGACAGGTACCATTGTTTTTGTGTTAAGAATAAATGATCTGGAGCATTCTGCATCAGGAAAGTGCTTTAAATTAAATTAAATTAGTCCTCACAACTCTCTTGTGAGGTAAATAGACACTATCCTTGTTTTTAAAGATGGAGAAACTGGAGATCTAAAATAAATTATGATGGCTGCATGGGAAATACTGTCAAAATACTGTTATTTGGATGTTGAAGCAAGTCAAATGCACAAGTGGAGTAAATGGAGATATTAATGAGACAACCTTACACTCACCAGCTTGGGTACTGACAGCAGGCTTGGTACAACAGCCAAAGGTTCATCAAGGGCTGCAAAACACAATCTTTAACAAGTGCCATTCTGCTGGAGCTGAAGTGTGGGACAACAGCTTCAAAAAGCACAAAATACACAGTCCCAGGTGGTGCAGACTGACCAAGGTGGAAGGAAGCTGCATTTCAGAAGTTATGAATTAATCAGGAGTCTTGAGTAGGTAATACCTTTTCATTCAACAGTTGGGTACAGTTCAAGAACCATGCTCATCTGTAATTTTACCATATATGCAAGTGCTCACAATATACTTTGTATCAATATATTCAGGTGTTATTTTTTAAAATTTACTCACTCCTGGACCTTGGAGGTCTGTATTTTCATCACATTTCTCTTGCTGAAAATTTCTACTGATACCACAAATGGAACTAGTGCTTAGTACAGCAAATGAGCTACAAATAATAATTTTAAATATCTGAGATGATGGAGAATTTTCAAAGGACCACCATGCTCTCTGTGTGCACCTGTATATACAGGAAATCTCATCTGTCTTTAACTGCTCCTGCCTTGAAGTAAAATCCAGTTAAAGTATAAAGTGCATAGTGTGGATTAAAACCCTAAGAAATAACAAACAATGTGTCTGCCTTCTACAGATGATTAATTTTGCTTAACAGCTGAACCACCACCCTCTTTGTCTTCTGGTTTTTAGTTTAGTGTTACCTAGGCTGAGAACGGCCAGCCAGATGTAAGCAAAACTATTGTAAACTGAGACATTTTTGTAATATGCTGTTAAGAGAGAGTTAAGTAAACCAGTATCAAGACACTGTCCAGTTGGGATGTGTAAATATTATTGTGTGCTTCTTGGCCCACTTAGCAAATACTTTCTTTTCTGTGATAAACCTGTGGCCTCCATAAGGAGCATTTTCATGGAGAAAGTATTCCTCACACTCATCTCTTCCTGGCTCGTAATAGTGGTAGGGAACTTTGCGAAAGCCTTCTGACCTAGGGAGAAGAAAGATACACTTCAGTACTGTCTTGCAGAAAAACATAAATCTATAATACACCCAAATACAAGATACAAGCATCCTGGCTTGGATCAGCAATAGTGTGGCCAGCAGGAGCAGGGCAGTGATTGTGCCCTGTTCTCAGCATTGCTGAGGCCAAACCTCACATCACGTGTTCAGTTTTTGTCTCTCACTACAAAACAGACACTGAGGTGCTGGAGTGAGTGCAGAGAAGGACAATGGAGCTGGTGAAGGATCTGGAGCACAACTCCCACGAGGAATGACTGAGGGAGCTGAGAGTCTTCATTCTGGAGAAAAGGAAGCTCTGGAGGGACCTTACTCTTTACAGGGGGGTTGCTTGAAGGGGGGTTGTAATGAGGAGAGGGTTGGTCTCTTCTCCCAAGGAACAAGTGACAGGACATGAGGAAATTGCTTCCAAGTGCACCACTGGAGGTTCAAATTGGATATTTGGAAAAATTTCTTCACCAAACAGGTTGTCAAGCACTGGAACAGGCTGCCCAGGAAGTGGTTGACTCACTAGCCCTGGATGTATTTAAAAGATATGCAAATGTGGCACTTGGGAGTTTAGTGCAGACTTGGCAGTGCAGGGTTAATGATTGAACTCCATGATCTAGAAGGTCTTTCCCAACCTAAACAATTTTATGAATGATCCGAAATCCTGTCCATGTGTCAGCACTTGAGCTCCTTTGCTAAACTGTAAGGGCTTTCATTACATCACAATTTCTAGGAGTTTTTCTAAGGCAGAAGCTCAGTGTATCCTCTCAGCATACACTGATCTTACCAGTCAGTGAGAAGCCGAAGGGCTGGCTCCTATGGGCATTGCACATTTTGTTTAACCTGTGATAATTCAGCCCACAAGGCTCCCTCCCCAACCAAAGTCTTCTCACTGGATATCCTAGCTGTTGAAACTGGTTCTTGAACTGGCTGAACAGGGCAGTTATAAGAGTAACATCCAATTTAAGTAGGTAATCCAGTCAGAATCACAGCTTAAAGGGGACATCCTCCTCTGCTGCCAACAGTGCTATCATGCTGTTGACTGGTTTTACACCAGGGCTATGCAATGCCAGCTTGGCTGAGCTCTCTGAGGACAACCTTAGTCCTGCCACCCCTCATCCTAGGGTGCCTACTGTGTGTTTTCATAAACAAAGAACAACATATGTTCATTCTGTTCATTCCATCTGGATGACTCAATCAGTGAGATCTGCAAGTTCTAAAAAGTCAGCCTCTAATGTTAAGATATCCTAATTAAACAGCTGTGACTCAAATTCTGTTGTTTGTGACATTTTTTAGGTTCTGCCAGCAATGAGTCTCACACTGGAGTGACAGAGAATGTGGAGTGAGAATCTGCACAAAGGCTTGACTTTAGGAGCTCGTGATGCACAGGACTGGTTACATGCAGGACTTGGGCCAGCTTAGGTACAGAAGAATAGCTGTGTATGTACTAGTACCATACATTGTTCATGACATTTCCTGCTTTTCTGAATGAATGAGGAATAGTTTCCTTTTATATTTTTTCTACCATACACAGTAGATTAAAGTATTTAACTTGGACTTTTAAAAATTGTGTTTAGAGTTACACTTCTGACCATAGGATTAATCCACTATCACTGTAAGGTCACCAACAGTAGCTGGTTGGAATTTATGTCAGTTTATGGTGATAAAGCTCACAGGACTTGTTTTATTATCTAATTAGAACCCTCTACTACTCAAAACAAGCCATATATAACCGAGAAAGTTCAAGTAGGTTGCTCAATGGTAGTGAAATGTAATTTCAGGTAACTATCCTGGGCTAATCATTTCATTCCACTTCCAGGTGTATTTGGTATTCAGAAAGCAATGTATTAGTTTTTTTCCTCTATAGATTTGTTTTAGCAATGGAAGCAAGTACATTTTATCAAAATAATATGAGCATACTTTGTTTCCAGCTAATTCAGAAACTGCAAAAGATCTTTGATTAAAAATAGCTCCTTATGACATCTGATGTTAGATTTTGTAAATGTTTTTATTTTATCAACAGCACATGCCTTATCAGGAGTGAATATGCTGACAATAGTGTCACATCAACGCAAAACACTGGGAAATGACTGCCTGATCCATTTTTTGGATTTATGATATTAAAATCAATTGTGAAATTTTGACAAGACATCAGAATTGTAGATGCATGAAAATAATTTGCTATGATCTTACTTGCAGTAGGTGTCATTTATCATCCCATAGACATGAATTCCATAGCAGGCATCCATAGCCAAAATTAAGGTGAACCAACCCGTGCTGAGATATGAACCTGACTGGACTCTGCAAAAATACAACATACACAAAACAAAAAAATTGCAATGAGAAATTATCAACACTTTATCAAAGAAATAAAATCTATTGCCTGGGACAAAAGGCATTAAGCAGCTTGACAATCTGTCAAAACCATACAATTACTTTGAATTATTTATAGATATGCTCTCATTCTTCCCAGCTTGGGGCCTCCAGCTATTGTCCACAGGGAAAAAAAACACGTTAAATATCTGAAGTCAAATAATGCATCTCCAGTAAAACAGAAAATTATTTCTTTTCACATCTGAAAGATAGCAATTAGTGGAGTTTGTAAAATGAGATAAAGTTTACCAAAATACAAAGTACTGTTGGAATTTGTGTTGCGCTCATATGAGTAGGCATCATCTTCTTCTGCAAGCAAAATCTTAATCTGCAGGGGGCTACCCTCAACCTGAAAATTCACACAGTAAGGAAACTTCCAAGAATACTTTGGTACATCTGATACAAGGTTCTGAAAACCAAAATTCTGTGCATATCTCTTTACATATTTTGTGTTATCATTTTTCAAGCTACCATAGCAGAGAGAAAACCACAAGAGGATACTGCCCACATTGACAGTCCTTGCTCAAACTAGATATATTCAATCAGCCCAGAAGTATTACCTGCACCAGTGAGAAAAATTACATGTGTAAGGATTTACTCACAGACTGGTTGTTTGAGCAAACACATGCATTGTTAACCATAAACCAAATCCTGCTGGCTCTGCTCACACAAACGTTACCAATGGGGGGACTGGGAGTCAATGGAGCCATCTTAACAGAGCACCTCAATAGAGCCGGGTGTGAGTGAGAGAAGGGGATACAGGAGCCTTCTGCCACACCTGTAAGCTCTTAGCTTTTGGGGCGGCAGGGAGCAGGCTGTTCTCCATCCCAAGTTAAAGCAGCCTAATGTTTGCACACAATTAACTTTTGCTGTAAAAGAACTCCCAAGTAAGCCTACATGCAAATCAGTTATTGCCACCAACAAAATCTTATGAAAACATTTTCATAGTAGGGTAGGAATAAAATCTTCATGTGGAGAAAAAAAACCCCAAACCCTATAGCAATTTACCCAGCCTATAAGCCCCAACTTCCCTGTGAGGCAGAAGAACCAACCTCAGGTGTTTTTTCCTGGTTCAGAGCAAGAATGTACTTCAGCCTCCTGCATCAATATACCAATCATTGGTTTTTAGCACAGATTCTGTGTTACATCCTTGCTCAAGCTGAACCAAATACTACTTAAGACAATGGGTGAAAGACTAGTTGTACAACCTTTATCATGACAATTACCTGGCACATACAGGTCTGAGATTCAAATTCCTTCTCTGTGTAATACCTTTTATTTGGATACTAAAAAGCTGCAAGAGCTTTACATTCCTAAAGAAACTCCAGTTCACTCCAGTTTAAATAAACCTGTGTTTTTTAGTGAAAAACTATTGCCTTAATTCCCAGAGTTGAGTCCAAGAACACTGAAAGTAGTTAAATATTCTCTTCCTTGCCCATGTCTGTCCTCCTTCATGTTTGAGTTGGTGTGAACTTCTATCCCTGACTTTCCTGAAATATCCTTTCCTTTGGGGAAACATCTGTTTAGCTTCTTTTGTAAGGATCATACTGGAAATAAATAAAGGGTTAAACTGAAGAACGACAAGTGGAAACTAAAGGCAGGGTGCCAAACACCCAGGTTTCACTAGGTGGAAACCAACTGTAATTGTGCTGCTTTTTTGGACACCTTTATAGCCACGAAAGTGTACAGCTGTTTATCTGCCCCATCAGGATCTTCATCTCTTCAACCAGAATGTTCTGTTACTGTCTAGCAGGGAGAATTCCCAATCCAATTCATGTTATTTCAAAATAACATTCTGCCATGATAAAAGGCTCCATTGCTTTAACTTGCTTTCTGCTCTTGCACCAGGAAAACACTGGCCTTGAGCTTTCAAAGCATTTTAGAATCATAATAACCATTTATAAGAACACGATGAAGATCAGGACCCTTCCGATAATGGAGGTTTATTGGAGAACACTATATTGACAGCAGCATCTGAAATTTGCTATACTCAGGAGGAAAAAGGAATTTTAAAAAAGAATTAATCAATATTTCATGTCTTGTTTTAACACCATTGGACCTTAGTCCTCTCATCTATATACTGCACTGGCAGGATAAATAAAAACAGCAGAGTGAGTTCCCAGGTACCTTCCCTGGGAGATGAAGTACATGACAGAATACAGATTATATACTTTAAACCAAAGCACTTCTATTCATCCCATTTTTTCCTCCAAGGATACACAGGGATATGAGGGAATATACTTAAGCAGTGGAGATTCTGGATGATTTGGTAACACCTTAGAATGCAATCTGATACCATAAACATGCTTTCAAAATTCTAATGAAAGCAATATTAGAAATGCGAAAACAATTTTAGCTGTCCCTAAAAGGCCATAAATCTCTGAATACCTTTTAAAATATCATCCCATAAAACTGTAGTGCAAAGCAATGTCTCAGCCCTTGCTATTATGCTAACACTGTGCACTCAATTTCCCTCTCCACAGGAGAGTTTTACATGTTTCTTGGTCAGGGGGTTTTGAGACTCATTAGAAAAAGAGTTCCTCTTGTTACTGTAATTGCACTCAAATTTCAACTTTTACACATAGGAAATAAAAAAATCTTCCATTTATGTGTAGCATAAGGCTATGTAACCACACAAGTCTGGGGGAGGGAGGACATTAATCCCAAAATAGAGTAAACAGGAGTTTGTTAAACATCATCTGCAGAACTACAGCAGGCAGGTCTATGGTGATATATGTATGTGCAACAGTCCCAAAACTGTTTCCTATGGCTCAGACAGACTTTTTTTCATAGTATAAAATTAATGGGGTACCAGATCTGGACAGGAAATTGTCTCAACAGCTCAGGAGAAAATAATGCACTGTTTTTCAAAATACACTTTTAAAAAGATGGCTTTGCTTTCAAGACATGATTTACAGCTACATGCAGCAATAAAAAGGCAATGCTCACAAAGAGTTACTTTGTTTACCTTAAAAATGAAACCTTATTTTGCATACTTCCTACTTTATTAGTGGTCTTAAAAAATTATAGCTATAGGTTGTAATTCACTCTGCTAAATACCATCCACCATTTCAGAAAAGTACATAGGCATATGCTTAACATTAAAGACATGAAAAGACCAGTGGAATCAACTTAGTTAAAATGCTTGAAACGAAGTATAGCTTGCTTGTCTTGCTCTTAGTGAAGGTTTAAGTGCTTAAAATGTCATTATTTAATCTCAGAATATAAAAGTAAGCTCCAAGATTAATAGTTACTTGGAAATTTCAAGTCTCAAAACATATAATTTGCATTTTTAGTAATGCCTTCCATAAACTCCAGCAGAATGAACTGTCTTAAGTTTCTCACAACATGTTACAAGGAGACTTGCATTCTATTTTTCAGAAGAAAATAGTAAAATGCACTTTTAGGATTGCTAGAGTGGTAATATATGACACATAAAGCTTTAATTTAAATTTAATTTAAAATAAAAGCAATTAGACAAGGCTCTTCAGCTTTAACTTTCCACCATTTCAAAAAAAAGAGTAAGAAACTGACATAAAGAAGATGGAATAGAGAATGCACCCTAAAAATGTTGGCAACTGAAATTCATCTTCTTTGACATCTATAACCGTGCTTTGATGTAGGCTAAATGAAGGAAAAACTCATTCTTCCTGTCACTGGGGGTAAATGGAAGAACAAAAAATATTTTCTTGGTGATCCAGGGCAGGTGAGTTCAAATTGAGTAAAAGTTTTGTTGTCACTTGAGTTCTGATTTTAGCACAGAATTCCAGGAAGTTCTTTTCTTCATTCAATTGTTCCAGGATTTTTTATGTGCACAATCAATTTTAGTTCTATGGTTCAATGGACTGTAATTTCCAGTGGGGACTTCAGTGGTAAAAAATAAAAATGAAAAAAACGTTTGTGAAGGCAGAGAAGATGTCTACACAAGCAATTGCATGTCAATCTGATTGCAGAAAAGAACTTAGAAGTCTATTTTTTAATTCTTTTGGGAGAAACTAGAGATCACAGAAGGTCAATTAAGAGTGTTAATTAAGATAAAACCGAGGAAATTTAGTACTTCAAAAAGCTATTAATTAACAGAGCTTGCCAAAATCATTAGATAGACACTTTTCCTTTTTGACTTAATTTCAAAATATTGCAGTAAAGCAAAATTCAACAGTGACAGATTGAAATGACAAAATTCTCCAGGCCAATTAATTGACAAAAATATATCCTTTCATAAAGGCTGTTTATAGAATCTAATCCTCAGATGAGTCTCCCACCAAACTACTGAATCAGCAGCAGCTTTATTTGCAGCAGCTTGTCAGGCCTCTTGATTAATAAATAAGTATAAATAAGAGTATTGGTCTAAATAAGAGACCTATAATAGACAGAGTAGAGGCTTTATAATGTGAGATGCCCTTCTAATAAAAGGGCTTGTTAAAATGATTCAAAATAAACAGAAATATTTTCAAAAATATGTCAGAATTAACTTAGGCTATGTTCAGGTAGAACTGTCTCTGGTACTTCTTTGCATCTGGGGTGTATCAAGAGACCATTAATCCTCTGGAGGGGTCAGGGTACTCTGGTTTTGCCTGGCACTTTGTCACCTGCCCTGTGTCAGCCTCATCTGTGACAGGTCCTTGGGAAGGAGGGTAGAAGGTACAGGTCCCCTCTGCACTCCCTTGTTAAAGACAATCACCTCTTTTTCTCCCTGGGTTTCTCTGGGTTTTTGCACTGCTGAATCACGGTGTATTTCCTTACAACTAAAAATACAGGAAATTTATCTGCCAGCAGATACTGGTGAGCCACTACCCAGTTCTATACTAACCAAATTAATGCTTCCATTGCACTTATGTTGACTGAGACTTCTCTTTTTTTTTTTTTTTTTCCCTGAGGAAGCGTCTCTGAGCACAGCTGCTGTAAAACTCTTCTGCTTTGCCAAATTAAACACCCACATTCCCCCGGTCACAGTTTTGGTCTATGCCTTTCTCTTCACATCCGATGTAGGTTTGTAAATGACAGATTGGAATGAGCTGGCAGAAAAATGCACCCACCTCTGAGAGAACAGCAAGGCTGTCACCTCTCCCCTGAGGGGCACATACACTTCTCTTGCCAGAGAGCTGTTTTTTGAGAGGAGTAAAGGAAGCACCCTTGGTACAGGAGAAGGGCAAAACTCTAAATCCTGAAGAATATCTGCCTTAGCCTGGATTTATTTCTGTTTTCTCGAAGACATGGTACTTTGTTGCTAATTATTTCATTCCACACTTTCTGAAGTAAAAAGAGCACAAGAAGAGCAAAGAAGACGCAAGCACAGAGAATTGATTTTACCTGGTAAAAACGGTTCTTATTCTGCATTATAAAGGTCCCTGTTAGGCAACCATTTATCATAATTATTCACTCTATTGTACTTTTTTGTGTGTGTGTGTGAGTGTACACACGTGTTTGCTCTGTATTCCATAAATGTGCAGGACATCACATAATAAACAGCGGTGCCCCTCTAGCAGTGAGTGAGCAGACTGTCTCACACATCCTGCTTCAGGTCATTCTGAAAAGTGAAACATTTATACATGGACAGATGTTTTATTAGCCATCATGTATAGTTTTATGCAAAGCTTAAACAAGTGGAATGCATTATGAACAGCACAGAGCACATTCCAGATTCAGGCAGTGACTGTGCCCAGCAAGATGTACCTGGGTATGGAGAAGGGATGCACTCCAGCCAGCCCAAACTCTTGGTAGATCATCCCTACTGTGAATCCTGAAAATAAACTGCAGTTGGATGGCATACTGTTCAATTAATCTCCAGAAATATTTGCTTTCTGTTTATATTAATACTGCACCAATGGAACACAGGGACAAGAGTCCATTTCAGTTGAGTTTACTATAAACCTGCAGGAAAGGCTACTCCTAGGTCACAAACTGGCCCACAAGAATCTCTCCCCACAATCTGATTTAAAAAGAGATGTAACAATTAATAAACTTCATGTCAAAATGGCATTGAAAAAAAGACAGGAAGAACACTTATGAATGACCACAAAAAGGAGCAGAGAAATGATGGCTTTGTATTGAACTACATCTAATTTAAAAAACACCAGAACTATCTGACTTACTATTTACTTATTATTTTGGGCAAGACAGGCAAAATCAACATTAGAAATAAGGACTAGTCTGCTACTACAAGTACGGAAATAGCTGAGGCATCTGCTTGGGTTTTTAATTTATGGATTTATTTCCAATCTTTGTGTTGTGTAGGTTTTTCTAATTTATTTCCTTTCTTTCTTTGTCTATTCAATACACTCATGGAAACCTGAAACAAAGAGGAAAAAAAAACAAGGCAGCAAGCAACCTGAGAAAATTGACTTCTGCTGTCCAAGCTTCTGTAGTTTCCTCATTTTCTGATTCCTTGACCTGACTTTGATGCATCTCAGTTCAGTTCTGAACTCAGGCAATGAGACAAGGAAGTTACTTCACCGAGGCAGGGAGGGCTCCTTCAGACACCTCTGCTGCTGAGCTCAAAGAAGAAAAGCAGAATTCCTGTTTACCAAGGGTGATCATAGAGGGCCAGCTTGGTGCAAAGCATGCAGAAGAGAAACAAGACTAAAGAATGGTAATTGTAAACTCTGCCCTCCAGCCTATATATTGCACATATATATTATTTCAAGGTGATTCTCATGCATTCTCATACCTGTGCTAATCTCTTCAAGATGAATGGCATCCCCTGTAGAGAACATGAATTGGTAGATGAATTTCTTTCAGCTACTGGGCTTCTACAGGTTGCACTGAGTCTTCAGGTAAGAACTGTGGTCTTGGTGCAAACTGTTTACAGAACAGTAAATCCTAATTTCAACTCTCTCAACTTTCCCACTCTCTTTCCTAATCCTTCTTTTTCCACAAATACATATTTTCTTGATTTCTCGAGTCAAGATTCTTTATTTCCCTTTCTTAAAAACAGGCTGAGGTTGGAGGCACAGCCCATGCTATTGCCTTCACTCAAGTGATCAGCAGAAGATGCATTTTGTGAGTGCCTGGGTTGCACTTGTCCCCTGGGGTCTGCAGTTTATGCACAATCACAACCAACCTCGACCTGCTGCAGCTGCACCGTGCATGGCTCCACATATCTCCATTTGCACTTGGATTTTGTGATGAACAAAATGTATGTTTAAATCAGGACAGGATGCACAGAAATGTCACCCATTACAAACATGCAATTACGTTTAGAACGAAAGAAAACTAAATTCACATAAGAAGGTTTGGGGGCTAAACTGTTGGCATCTTTACACAGGCATTTTTATCTTCAAAAATTAGCTGAGTAAAATTCATTCCATGCTTAGGAAGACTGTTTATCAGGAAATGCAGCTCCTCTGGTCAATGGCAGCAGAGCACTTCCTCCACAGGACAATTACTTATGCTCACAGTGGTTGAATCCAATGGGGGGTGATGCCAAAATTTCCCTGGTTGTGGCACTGTGGTGTAACCCTGTCCCACTGTTCCCCACCTCTTACTGGACTATGCCGGGCTGAAGGCTTACTGCAATCCCTGTGGCTGTGACAAAGGGAGTGACAGCTGAAAGCCTGGCACAGGTTTCAGGGCTGGTGCCACAGTTGTCTGTAGAGCAGCTTTGTGTGCTCTCCTCTTCACCAGTAGCTGCATCCAGTTTGCTGAGTCCTGGTTCAATATTTTCACACAGCGTGAAAGGGAGTAGAGAAGGATTTAGATTTTCATCCTTTGTAACTAAAAATGAATCAAAGCTAAAAACTGTGCCAAGTGGAAGAAAAAAGACAACAGGGCCTTTTCCCTGCATCTCCTTTTAAATCAATATTTGCTGTCTTGGGTCTGCACATTTTTCTACAGGGAGGATATAAACTAAACAGAGCTGCAGTTAATCCAGGATCCCTGAAGAGATTTAATTAAGGAGGCTTTCCCACCCTTTTCTTTTGGTATTAAAGGGCACTCACTACTCCTAGCTGCATATTTTAGTGAAATGTATTGTAGGTGAATACAGAAGAAATTTCTTGATTAGCTCTTACCATCTCAATACAAGATATTGAAAGGAGTTCATCTAACCTTGTCTGAAAGCAGCTTAAATTTTTCATAAAAACATTTTCTTTTAGGTTGGGTCTCTTTTATGTTGAAATAAAAATATGATACAACTTTTTAAAGGTGTACATTGTATTTCTGTGACACTGGCATGTGAGCAGAGGCTTTTACAAAGATATTTTGTTTTATTGCTATGGTGAAAATGAAAGAATAGCTAGCACGAGATTGTACTCTAACTCTGTTCATTTAAGAGGGAAGAACACTGGACCAGAAACTCAGCTGACAGAACCCACACTGATGCACATCAGCTGATACCCTTTCAAATTTTCCACAGTCTGCAGTCATTGTAATAGTTCAAGCACTACCTCTTTGATATTGATATGGAAAGCAAGGCTATAGTACATTGTTCTCCACACATTTCACATTTATCTGAGAACTTTGCTTTTTACCAGGATGGATGCCCATACAAAAAAAAAAAGCTTATGGAGGGCCAGAATGTTAACTCTAAATTTTTCTCCAGAACAGATAATATTTACTGGAAAAAGAGAACTCAAACTCCACAGATTAGACCTTAATCAGTGCACATTCCTCTATCAACAACTCTTCTCCCCCCAGCTCTGGTATTCAGAAGAGCATTTCCAAATTCTAAAATTTATTCCTAATTTGTTGCTAAATTACTAACTGATTATTTACATTACAGTAGCAGTGTGGATTCTCACTGTGCAAGGCCCTGTACACACACAGCAGTTCTTGAACCAATGAGCTTAACAGTCAAATACCCAAGAGAAACAGATTCTTTGGAGAACACACCTGTCCTTACCCCCAGCACTGCACCACATCATAGAGACGCGTTCTCTGGAGTGCGCAGAGCCAGAGCCATCTCTACACTGCCTATTTGCACTAACCAAAAGTTCATCTTAGATTATGGAACATCAATATTTTTAGCAAAAACTAAGTCTTAAATCCAGACAAATTATTCTGATATGGAAAAAGGAGGTAAAAATAGAACTTGCGTGGGTCTGAATTTTAATTCAATTGCAAGAGGCCATAAAGTAACCCATCAGTCAAGCTTTAAAGATTAACTGCTAATTAACACAGATGTTGCCTTCACTTTTACTACTGTAACTTTCTCCAGATTAACTTTTCCTTAAAGTATAAAAAGGAACAAAATATTTCTTTTTTCTTTCTTTTCCTTTTTGACATACTTTTTAATGAAGCCCACACACATATATAGGTGTCATATTATGGTTTAGTATCAATATTAGAGTCTTGCTTACCATCTATTTTCCATCAAAATGGATCAAGTCTTTCACTGCTTTCTTAATTAACTAATCTCTGTCCAAATATCAAGAAAGAAACAAATAATCCTCACATCTGAGCTACTGAAACTTCCTCTAACACCTCCACTGCTTGGCTTACATAGCAGGTGGCTTTCTGAAAGGCATCTTTCACTCATGCACATTGTGGGCAGGAGAGGTCAAAGTCTAATTAAAGCCTCACTTCAAATACAGGGTGTCCCAAATCCTGAGGACACCCAGGATTAGCTTTTTCATTCCCCTTCTGTTCCCCCAAAGTCACTACATTTATGCAGCAGGGTCTTCCGAAGGCCAGATGCCTGCAGCCACTGGTTCAAACACCTACCCTGGAGGCAGCACGCTGGTTGTAGGTAATCATATTTGGCAGAACCAAGAATGGCACAAGTTCTTCTCTCAGATGGCAGCCTTTAGAAAAAGCATGGCATAGCAAACAGTCCAGAAAAGCAGGAGACTGCCACAGAGAAGCTCACAGGAAGAGGTACTAGGGGTCACAGTTGATTTCCTACTATCCCACTGAACAGTTTCTTCAACACCAGACAATTTCAGAATATATTATTCCAATATTCATTGAATAGTCCGCAGGAGGTTAATAATACAAGTGGAAGCTTTGAGAAAAATCTCCATACTTATTAGAATGGAAGTTAAATGCTCGAAACCAGAATTTTTATGGCTTCTCTGCTATCAACTGAAGTAGCAAATTAGTTAATTTTCCAAGTCTTTCGCAATCCAGCTTTTTGAGAATAATAAACACAAGAATCATCATACTAATCATCTAGGCAGCTCACTGTCAATCCAAACTAATGCCTAAGTATCAAGAATGGTGAGGACTTCAGCTAGCACCGGGAGTATGATACTTACAGTGAACCTGAGTGAAGTGGGATTCATGAAGTGGGACAGGGGTCCTTTGCTTTGTAAATAAATGCTCCGATTGCTCTTCCACGTTATACTGCTCTTGGTAACATCATCTTTTCAGCAATTCCCAGTACCAGCTAGTTAAGAGCTGGCAATGTTACCATGGAATTGTGCAGGCAAGCAGCTCCTTGAAGGCCACACATGTGACAGGACCCATCAGAGGAGCCTGTGGCTGCTCCCCTGGCACCAGAGTTCAGGACATCACAGTTAATTAAATCCTTATCTACAAGATTTGCATAACAAACATTAAAACAAGTTAATTCATTACTACCAGAACCTGCAACTTGCTTGCCACAATTTAGCTGACTCAAGTCTAGACTTCATCCTTTTGGCACCAAACTGTAAAATCTAGGACTGACTAAAATCTGTTCTTTGGTTACGTTACAGAGAACCTCAGGTAACAGCAGGAGCTACACTACTGGAAGGAATACCACATTAAAAATTAAGAGTTCCATCACATACAGTAGCAGAGATAGTGTCACAATTAGCTTTACAAAACAACATCATTCTTTATAAAGCTCATTCTTTGCCTCTTCATGCTATGCGCCTGATAAGTCCTTGCCAACAAAGACATTATACTAATTACAATTACTTATACAAAGTGTAGGACAACTTAAATGATTTATTGATTTTTTTCCTCACAAAATAAATGTTATTTAGAATTCCAAATATACAGTAAAAAAATAAAGCAGAAGCCACAGATGGCATGTTCAGTCCAGACACGTATGAATGTGAATATACTTACAGGGACACTCAATCCATTTAAAACTTTAATCTTTTCCCAGGAAAAATCATTGCAGAGTAGGTTTTATGCAATTAAATTCATTTTTTCCCTGAGCAGAGACATTTAAGGTACAGAACCAAGAGCAGAGCTGTTTTAAAAAACCCTTAGAATAAAGAGGATCTTCCACCAATTTTTTTCTTAATGTCTTCAGGTGAACAAATAAAAGTATGCACATTTGTCATGCAATATTAATGTGGCACCATGTTTGCCTTTGATAAAATTATTATCTACATGCAATCTGAAGATATAAAAGAATCTGAAGTTGTATTAAATAATTTTCTGTGTTAGCTATCAAACTGTGGTAATGACCACTTCTTACCTAGGCATGGAAATAACAAAGGAATCTTTCTGCTTCAGTTCTTTGGGAACTCCTTCTAAGAACTACTACAAGACCCTCCTTTGTCCTCCATCCTGCAACATCATTAAGGTCCTGTAACCATATTGACAATTTGCTTCTCCTGTGAATATCCTCAGTGTTCAAATGTATTCTCAGGAAGGATTTGCAGCACTGAGAGCCTGAGCAGAGCACAGCACTCAATCCTTCAGCGGGACCCTCTCATAAGTCTATTTTGAACTCCTCTGAAGTTCCAAAAAATACCTAGGCTCACTGAAAAATGAAGAGCTGATCCAGTCTGATGTTCTCCCAGTCCTTCCTCCATGCCCCATCTCCAGAGTGCCAATGCACTCAAGCACTTAGATGTAAACCTTCTGTGACACAGACAATGAAGGTACACAAGAGAAAAGGCTTAGGCACAACAGGCACCCCCAGGAAGCAGCAGATTTACTCCCTGCTCTCTGAGGGCCTTTTGCCATTACACCAGCCATTTTGTCCTCAGTCTTGTCAAGTGAAGGCACAGCACTTAGGAAAATACATTTCTGTTTTTTTCTGGTCTGCAAGTCAGCATTATCTGATTAGGTCTACTTCCTAGGGCTTGTTCAGTCTTGCTTATCAGACACACTGGAAAATATTTCCAATAATAAGCCAGCAGAAATCTGCCTTCATATCTGGTGTCAGGTTACATATAACAGAAATCTTTTCATTTTAGTTTTAAAGTATTGCTTCATTCAACAAGCCGACTGCTGGCTGACACACAATCTAACCTAAAGGCTATGGATCAGCAGGTAAATGCAGAAATTCTATTAGTTTTCAGACCTGAGGTTTACGCCTTTCATTTCAAATGAAATCAAAATCCTACACATGAATAGGTAAAGCACAGAGTAAAGATCCTTTCTTAAAACCATCCATTACATATTACATGAGTGCAAGAAAGAAAGCAGTTCCTGCATCTTGTAGATACTGTATTTCTTGTGCTCAGTGGCTCTGGCAAGCAGGTAAATAGCAGACATAAAAGAGATCCATTCTGAGGAAAAATTAAAACCATGACGAACATTATATTGGGCAATGTGAAATCCTGCAAAGGTACAAAGGCACAGCCAGATATGCTTGGTATTAACAAAACCTCTCCAAGCTTGTATAAATTGGACTTCCTTACCTAAATCCGATCTTAAAAGTCATAATCAAACTTGTCCATGCTTTAAAGGTTTTGGAAATGAGCATCCTCATATAGGACCAGAAGAAGGAAATAGTGCAAAAGGGCATATTACAAAGCATTCAGAATATTGAGGAGAATATTTTTCTTTTTCCAAACTGAAAGAAACATCACCAACAGAGAGTTGATGGTTTTCATTTCTTTGTTCTTTCTAGAAGTGTACACACCCAGCTTAATATATAAATACAGGAGGTTTAGGAATGACTGACTCCTAACTTCATTTTACTCTTTGCTCTAAAGAGATAATGTTCACTGGAAGTTCTCAGAGCATGGGCATCAGCATTTTGGCACACTACATGGACTGAATCTCCAAAATAATAGCAGAGAGCATAATTCACTTCTAGTGTGGTTTTCCTTCACAAGGATGGATCATGATAGTCTTAGAGCAAGAAAATCAATTGTGATTACCTGGTCACTATTATGATCACACAAATAAAAAAAAAGTTTGGAAATTTTTGCTGTAGGTTCTATTCTGTGCATTCAGTTAAGTAAATTGTTACATGGCTTTGCTAATTATTCTGGAAAAAATAGAGAATAAAAGCATGACTTTTTGTTCCTTGAAAACTTAGCTGTAATATTTGTCTTTGGAGTATGACATTAAACAGCAAAGAAGCTTGTTGAGCTCCCTCTTTTTCATTACATAAGCCTTATATAATACATAAAGCCAAACCTTTCATTTGTACTTTGTGTTTATTTGTATTTAATCTGCATTTTCTCCTGGCAATAGGTTTGATAGCCTCTAGTTACATTTTGGGCTGATGCTATCTTGTAGCTTGATGAGAACAAGTGAGTTGGTATTCTTTATCACAGCTCTTAGTTATTTTAATGCACAGCTCTCATTCATAGATATCCCTTACATTTTCTCCAGGAGAGGTAGAACTGCAGGTGTCACACAAACATGTTGGATGAGCTGGCCTAGAGGGACAGCAAACAAAAACATCAAGATACAATGTCCAGGTCCAGCACTCCCTCAAGTCCAGTAAGTCAATTAAATCACATTTTATGAAAAAATAAAAAGACTCAAGCAGGATAATTCTTGTTTATCTCACAGATTAAAACAGAAATGATGCTTTATCTTGTCCTTTTGACAGGTGTAATGGCAGCTCTTCTGATTCTGCACAAGTATTTTTGATAAGGAAATAGTGCTCTCTACTCTTCAGTCAAAGGCTGACCTACATGGTGTTTTAAAAATAACATTTTGTTGGGTTTTACTAAACCAGGGCTGCACAAAGCTAATATAACATGTAAAATATAAAATTAAAAAATAAATATAAAATATAAATATAAATAATAGGATAAATATAAAATATAAAATATAAAATATAAAAATAAAATAAAAATATAAAATATAAAATATAAAATATAAAATATAAAATCTGAGCTGGCACCATTGCTTATGTAGTACCTTTCATCACAAAAGGGTTTTAGTAGAATTCATGCACAAATGCAGCCACTTGCACATGGCAATGGTAGAGGACAATTTTGGATGAGGATGAAGAACCATGTATCAAGTGAACTCCCCAAAAATATGGGAGAGTTTGTTCAATGCTGGCAAGAGAGGAATACTGCTATGGAGCAGTTTCCCAATGCAATCTTGAATTACCTTGGAAATTGCTCACCTAAGTATTGACCACATCTGACTACATTTAACTTGTTTGATCTGATGAGATCAGGTTGTATGGCTGCAAGTTTGTGATAAGAAGCCAGTATTAGCAACTGCAGATCTCAGAAAAGCAAAGCAAGAAAACCCACAAACCCTGAACCATTAATATGGAAATTATTCAATATAAACAGGTGGTTTCTTCTTGAACTGCTCCTATAATATTCCATATCCATGGATCATTATGGAAACCACGTGCATGCACAGATTATTACCACATGAAACAATGAAGATGTCTCACGTTCCCTCCTAGGTTTGCCAGCATTGCTCAGGGGTTTGTTATTTGAGAGCAATGGCATTATCCTTTATCTTTATGCTGTGCAGAATCGCCCTCCATTGCGCAGTATTCATTATCCCACACTTTGTCATGCACTGTAACACACACAGACTGCACGCACAGATTTACAGGAGCCACAGACACACACGGCACTCACACCATCAGAGTATTCCTCACCCTCACAGGGCAAAGCAGCACAGTTACACCAGTTTACACATTAGAAGATCACTCTCTGTAAACACTGAATGATTTTAGTGGTGACATTATGACTTTGTTTTCCATCAGTTTGTTCCCTAAGAGGATGTAAGAAATAAAAATGTACTTGTGGGGGAAGGAATAGAAATTAAACTATTTTATAGATTTCAGCAATTGTTCAAAAGCTTGAAAATAACAATACAGGTGTGGAGGGAGAAGAGAGAACATCTTCAACTGAGATAATTCAAGTTTGCCATTTACTTGTACAAGTATTACCAGAGAGCTGCTCTTCAACCAGGGAGCTGTCACTTCTCTGAACTTGACAGAAGCTTTGTTCTTTTTTACCTTTGTGTTTTTATTTGATTTCTCTGACTGCAGGCAAAGGATTAGCTTGAAATCATGTTTTTCCCCCCACTGTGGAATGAGTTGCCCACCTCTAACTTGTAAAATACAATGTAGACCAGGCAGACTCCATAACATTTAAATAGAGTTTACAGAGGCAACCAACAGAAAACAAGCAACTGGAGTGGAAGGATTTTGTACAGAGCAGTGTTTGAAAAGATGCTAGATATCATCTCCCTCAGTCCTCAAATACCACAGTAAATGAGCACATAACTCAAACTTCATTTCTCCCTGGAAGTTTTTTTAAAACTGTCTTTCCTACTGATTTCTAGAGTTTCCCTTTAAGAAGAAACTCTGGGATGAAAGCATTACAAATATAAGATTATCTCCCCTTGATAACTTAGTTTGCTAGTGCATAAATCATATGAAATGTGATTCTGAATTGCATGAATGCATGAAAATTAACCATGGGAAAACACACTGCAATCCAGAGGTGAAATCTACATTGGCAACATGTTCCTTTTAAAGCAGTTTGATGCTGCACATAAACAAGCCCTCACAGTTTTATGAAAGGTTCCGTAAGGACAAATATTATCATCAACAGGCAGAAAAGCTAAACCTGGGGTGGACAAAGCCAGCTCTGTGCAGCTCAGCTCCATCTATGCTGAGCTCAGGTACCATCCCCAGCCAGCTCAGCAGCCCGTCAGACCCTGCCCTGAGCTGGGGGGTACAGATGTTGCTGCTCCAGCTGTTGGTCAACACCCAACAGCTGGAGGTGGTCGATCCCACACAGTTCTGGAGCACACAGTGCAGGTCTCTAACCTGCTCTGAGCAAAATAACCAGACTAGACCAACTCCTGGGCCTTGGAAGCACAACGGCAGGGGCAGCACAGTCAGGGAGTGGCTGTGCCTCAAAGCAGTGCAGCCAGGAATGTGAATCTTGCCCCTCCAGCAGTGTGCATTTGTGAGCCCTGCTAAAGCAGCTTCCTAGAATTTCTATTAAAAGGAGATTGGAAAAAACAAACCCACCAGGAGAGAGCAAAATATCTGATCTTGTGATTTGGGACAAGTAAATAGCTTCAGAATGGCCCTGTGCCTATAATGACAATTATTGGAACCACATCTTTTCCAGCCTGGATTGAAGAATGTCTGGTATTCAGATACAAAGATCATCGTTGTAATGGTAATTTCTTTGCCACTCCAGGAGCCTGAGTAGCAGACTCAGCTATGATTAAATCATTCAATTCACCTCTTTGTATCTTTTACCTGACATGACATTGTTATTTACCTGAACTGTGGCTATAAACCCTCACAACTCAAATATTATACAATGCAACAGACTAGTGCCAACCTGAGACAAGACCACTAGTAAAGCACTCCTCCCTAAGCAAATAATGCTGTGAGCTTCTCAGTACTTTGCCTTAGGTGCTTAGCTTTGTTCAAAAATAATAATGAAAAGAGGCAGAAAAGATATTTGGCAGTGGTGAGGTGGAGGCTTACATGAAGATGGATTTTCATTCAGTACCAGCAGGTTGAAGAGACACGTTCTAGAAAATATTTTTTTTCTTTCCTCCTTTTTTAAGAAAAGGAAAAGTTTCAATCCAAATTAATTTTTCTCAAATTTCCATTAAAATGAAGTAAAATTATTTATGTTCTTTGTGATCTCTTCTGGTTTTTGGTCTGACATTAAACTGCACTGTGCTTATATCTGAATGACTTTGTGCATGGAGGGCTTCAACTGCCCAAGAAATAAGAATTAGAATTTGCACAAAGTTCTATTGAATTATTACTTTCCTTCACATTTTGGAGTGCTCCAAAATAAACAACTTTTGGGCTTTGTTCCAAGTACTTCCGGCAAACAGAATTATTGAACTATTTCACACACCTGTGAAAGCAGCAGGCCCTGGTTGGTGGGAGCATGGTGCTGGTAATGCCAGGGTTGTGGGTTTGATCCCTGTATGGGACACCCATGCTAAGAGTCCCTTCCAACTCAAAATATTCTGTCATTCTGTGACTCTGACTTAGTAACTGGAGCACATGGAAGCCGTGTCAGATATCCAAATGGCCTCCTCATGGATAACACTCTTGTACTCCCACTGTCTCCAGACTCATAGTATCATCAAGCCCAGAGTAAGCTGCAAATCAACAAAAGATAAATCTAATTCTCAATCAATTGCTCTGACAGTGATCATAGACTACAGGACAAGAGGAAGACAATGTTCTTGGCAAATAGAGGTTACAAAGTTATGGGATATCCCACAGGGCATACACAGGCAGTGGCAAATGGCTACTGGTATGGAATTTGTCCTAGCAGTTCTTGAATGACTCCCTCATGGGTGGGCAATGTGCTAGCCATGTGCAATTGTGGTGGCAAAGCAAATGGAGGTCCATCTGAAAAGTGAAAATCCCTGTCTGCTTCTGCCCCCAAATCTCACAACTAAGTGGGATGTATGCTTGGTTTTTGTATGCAAAGAAAAACCCTCATCCTAGCCTGAACGCATAGAGAACTTTTCAGAGCACAGAATTTCAAACAGGATTAAACCCCAGCAAATCCTCTTTTGCTGTGCAGACTGTCCTTTCACTGAACACAGGTTTGGAATATGGGGAAGCTGATTTCCCAGAGTGCCATCCTTCATTGGCTCAAATTCTCACAAATGTTTGTTTTCTCAATCACCCCTGCATATTCCCTCCCTGTAATGAGTGCAACTGGACTACAAAACAGCCAAAAAATGATTGCCTATTCACAGGATCCAGGCTCCTACAAACATGAAATAGAAAAGAGACAGATATTGTTCAACTTCATCTCCCAAAATGGTGCAAATTCCTATCAATACATTGGCCTAATGTTCCCAAGGATTTTGCAATTCTTGTTCTCCATATTATACAAAATGTTCTTTCCAAAAAAGTTTGAGTAGATCTTCAAAAATTTAAATAAACTGGTCTAGAAAGGACAAGTGATCAGCTGTGAAGGCAAAAGAAAATAACCAGTTTTGACTACAGAATTTATATCCTAAATTTAACCTACATGGCACCCACTAATGAGTGTGAACCTCACCTGAAGTAACAATATCTTGCTGAAAGAAAAAAAAAGTACTGATGGTCCTTTTCTACATTTGAGCAAGAGACAGAAATTATTTAGAAGAAAAGCAGCGCAAGTGTTGTAAATATTGAAAATATTTCTTTAGTATGAAGCAGAAATTATTTTATAGCTTTCCTGTGAGAAAGTCTGAAACTCATTTTCTTTTCCTGCAAAGAGAAGTAAAAATATTCTGGAAGTATATAACTATTATGCTCTAAAATATGTATTAGGTACAGAGATAAACTCTCCTAAGAAAACAGTAAGAAAAAATCTCTTCAAGAAACCAGTACATCATTACTGTTCTGGTTTCTTCTGGAATAAAAATTTGTATTACAGCAATTAAAAGGATGAAACTCAGCAATTAATTAATTAATTTGTAAGGGCAAAGGAATAAAAACCTAGACATATTCCCATGGGATTTGCTGAGCCATTTTGCACCTTCTAAGTCATCTGGCAAGAAAAGGTCACTTGAACTAATCCATGCTTACACCTTGGCATCTCCCCTGAAACATGTCACCTCTCCACTGCAGAGGTATTACTTGCTGCCTATGACACTAAGCCTCAGAAACAAGCCAGACTTGATCTAAACAGAGGGGTGACTGATGTGCATTTCACAAGCCAACACAATCTATACACCGGGTCTCTCAGGAGACCAACAGTCCAACTTCCTTTGGAGTGATTTTCCTTTTCTGTCTACCTTTCGAAGCATTCCTCCTCCTGACACAGGAACTGCAATGTGGAAAAGGAACCATCAGTACAAATCAACATCAAACAATTAACTTTGTGGGATAGAACTCAAAAGCAAAGTTAAATGTATTTGCTTATGCTCATTCTCCTGAAATTCAGGGCTTGAATATTCACTACTAGTTGAGAATTCATCTTCTCCTGGTCTCCCAGGCTTTCGCTGCACAAAGCCATCTCTTCGTAAACTGGGAATCCTGAAATCTCACAGTGAATGCCTGGCAGCAAACAAACAAATGAAACAATAGATCACAGAATAAAAGCAGCCATAAAAAAAACCCCTCATGTATAAAAATTAGTTGTCAGATAGCTGACAACTCCATTCTGTCTTCCTGTAACTTGTAACATGCAGGAAACAATCCCTTCACATTTATCACTATTTACCAATACTACTCTCTGAGGTCTCAAAGCTTGGACCAGCTACAACTGCCACCCACTCCATATTCACAGAATCCATCTCCTTCTCCTGCCATCTGTTCTGTGTCTTGGATTAATCATGATGTATAGGGCAATATGGTTGTTACCTGCTCTGAGCACTGCCCCCAGTACCTCAGCAGAGGTTTCAGCAGAATCTCTCCTGCGAGGCTGTGAGCATCATCTCCAAATGCTTGGTGTGAAACCACTGGAGCACAGAGGCAAGCTTTAGGACCAGTACCCTTCCTGATGCTGTTATCACTCTTTGTTCAATGTTCTCTCATATATCTTATCAGTACAATGCTCCAAAGCTACATTTGTTACAAACATACCTAGTAGGTAATGACCTCTGATGGATAACATATGATCATGTTTTAAATTTGGACTTCAAAAGGATTCTAAAATTTACCTCTGAAAATTAGGCTTTGATTGGTCTATTTGGGAGTATTATCTGTGATAATACAAGCATTTTAGACTTTTGAAGAAACCTGACAGGCGCTAGACATAGAAATTGTAATTTTCCTCTGTGAGTCCAGCTCCATTATGCACATTTTCAGATCCCATTTTTTAAGCAAAATCTCTGTTTAAAAAATAATGTTACAGGTTTTAAGATGCCTGTAGTCATTTATTCAGAATTTTTCCATTTTATTTCAGTCAGATATTAATAGAACAGCAAAGAAAAATCTTCCTGTGGTTCAAAGAACTCATTTTTCTCTATATCTGTCTTTGCTTACATGTGAGGGGGAAAGGCTCTGATAATCTACAGCACAAGCAAGAAATGTGACAAAGGAAAACTTATCTTTTAAAATGCTCTCCCATTTTTACTTCAGGTGAAACAGGCATTTAATATGCTAGAGGCTGCTTTCTGTGTAGCCTAGAACAGCAGAGACCCAGCATGCTAAATATCACATATAGAGCCTGAATCATAACACAGCAGCTTAGTTACTATTGGAAAATCTGTGACAACTTGAGACAGATGGACAGGAATAGAAGTTTAATCAGGTTTGAAGCTAAAATTTAAATACCAGTGAGACTGCTTCTTACTATTCCCAATATTAAAAATGCCAAATAATTTTGCAGAATCACAAAATTTGAAAAACTAGAGTGAGGGCAACATGTTCAGCAAACCACAGAAGACTTTACCCTTGCAAACAAAGTTGGTGAGCATTTTTGCTCACAGGAAAAGCATCTTAGTTTGAATTTGTATGATAAGTAAATATTCCCACTTCTCTGCTGGTTTGGAAGAGAGGTTAATAGAGGTGAAACATTCAACCAACATCTCGAACATACACATTTTTCTGTGCAGGAAATCATTATTATTCCTGCTTCCTGATTTTATCAGCCTGGATGTAAGATCTGCAAAACGGAGAAAGGTTTACAAATGTAAAAAATTCCCTTTTAGAGCAAAATAGAATTACATATTTATGTTTCTGATCAGAAAGTATGCTAGGGCAGTAATTTCATTGAATAAACAGAGACCAGGTCATCGCCTCTCTCTCTCCCTCTCTCTCTCTGCTGAGATCAAAGCTGGGATTTGCAGATCTCATCCACTGCGGCTTGGATCGTCAGACCTATCAAGGCTGGTAAGATTCAATCCAAGCAGTTGTAACATTTAAGTGGATTCTATTTTTTGTTCAGCTTGAATTAACTGTCTGAAAGATTCATTACTTACATTGTTCAAGGCCCTGAACAAATCTGAATTAACTTTAGTGGTTCGTTTTTGTAGGACAGAGCTAGTTTGTACACAAGTACAAGCTGAATTTTACCAGTGACCTAGGTGGATTTGATATGCACAAGACAAAGAAAACTCAAGGTACTTGAGCATGTTAACTCACATTAATACCAAGTGTGTGGAATACTGTAGTTTAAAAATCTTTGATGTTAAGAGCGTGAGTGATAAAATATGGGTCTAATCAAAATGACTCAGTACTGCACATTAAACCCTGCAGTACCCAATTACTCATTGCTGTTTCTGGTGAGAAATGTGATATTCAAGGGTATAACCTAACCTGTAGCCATAAATAACACATATATTAAAAGGAGCAGGTTGATGGCAGGGCTACTAAATGCTGTTCTTTAACTCAGTGATCCTAGCTTTGAACACAGCGGGAGCAGTAGCAGTGCAGTAGTTACACGGTATGATCGGGTCCCTGGACTGAACAAAACCACAAAGTGGTTGTGCTTGTCAAATGCAACATTAATAATCTTGGGCTTGTTGTGGAGATGATATTTCTTTAAAAAAGGACTCACATGTTTTGAACTTGTCATTTTGATTTATCTAGGAGTCTCTTCTTGATTTGCCTTGAAAAACCTTACAAGGGACAGCAAGAGAGTTTTTTGGGATGTCTTGTCACAGGAAAAGGCTTCATCTTACTGTCCACCCACTTTGCTAAATAAGCAACCTGTCATGCTTGTATTAATTCAATGAGGCCAAAGCTGAAACTCATTTTGAAGCTCATATTTCAGCATTTTTTGTCTTGAACCAATTCAACTTGTTGTGTATGAACACAAAGCTGTCTGTCATAGACAGGGAAAACAATTTTTAAAAAAGGAAGAAAAAACCCCTGTCAAATACTTTGGGTTAGGATTTTTTTTCCCTTTCAGTTCAAATAAGTGCCTGTTTTGTGCTGCAGAGATTGGTACAACACTTCATCCATTTCAAACGAGAGGCTGCTTTATGAACTCATGGAAAACGGCTATTTTATACAGCAACTTGCAGATATGATCCTCTGACAAGCAGTGCTCATTAAAAGAGCATCAGCTGGCTCAAGCAGTAGTCTTGGTCGTTACTGAAGTAAGTCAGAGCCTTGGGGATTTTAACACCATTTGTTCAACAAACAGTCTCATTTTGCCCAGCTGAAAAAAATTTTCCAATTTAAAAATAAATCTTTTGTAATGGGCTCAAGGAAATGTATGGAATGGGAGGATTGAGAAGTTATCTATTATACAGGCATTCTGCTCACATCCACGATGATTCTGCCTTGATAAACGAACAGTGACACTATTGGCAAACCTGGGATTTGAAGTAATGGTTCATTAATGCAACTGCACACTAAGTAATGTACTTGGGTGTCAGCATTCTGCTGGGTTTCCTTCCTCATTGTAATACCCTTTTTTCCTTCTGGATATGCTTAAAAAATATCCTGGCACTCTGTCAATATATTCCTTTGAAAACTGTCACCATGGGCTGTGACTGTGGTGTGGGTATGTAACTGTGCTTTGACACATGCATTGCCTTGATGCATTCTGGTGATGCGAGTTCAGTCTCCTGTAGAGATCCAAATTATGATACGATTGCCCTGAGCTTACAGACTTCTCTCATGCTGGGATGGAGATGGTGTGAGGAGCTAAACCCACAAAACAGAGCAACATGCTCATACTGCATGGTCTGAATAGCTCCTTCAGCTGCACACAGAGAACATCTTGCCTTTCCTTAGAGGAGTTCACAGATTAGATATGGCTGAGCTGGGGATGTGGGGTATTCAGTTCTCCCCCCTCACTAACACAATCCTTCTTATTCTGACTGGAGAAACCCTCTCCTCCTCCTTCTACCCTTCCTTCCTTCTTTCCTTCCCTCTTAGTTTTTTTCAAATTATATTCAACAGCTCCCACACCTGCCTGTCAGGGCCCAAATGTTTAATGCAATGGTTTGTGTAGTCCATGGCTCTGCTCCAGAAAGGTGAGTGCTCAAAGGCCCTGGCAAAAACATTTTGATGTATCATTTAGAATTTAGGATCTATTACAAAAAAAACACAATCAGAATTGGGACTGTTGGTATGGCAAGGTGTTAGAGTGCAAATAGAGTAAGGCAGGCTTCAATATCAAGGGGAACAACATCCAAAAGGGACAGACTTAATAATTCCTTCCATCTGTCACCTATAGATGACAGAAGGTTGATCAAGCCATCTTTGTGTGATCAGAGAGGAAAAGCACATTTTCAGCACAATTATGTAGCACCAATTTTAACTATTATCATATTTGTCAGCAAGAATTGCTTTCTAGTCATTGGATGGCTTACATAAATTTATTGTGTGAAGAACTCAGAAAAGGTGTGTGTAATTGTTTTAAACATGTTTCATTAGTTTTTAATTTGTAGACTGATGTGACTAGTGTGGAATAAAGCAGCCTCATGCTTCCTGCCCCAGGAAATTCTTGGAAATTAGATATTTCAACTCAGTGGGATTCACATTGCAATGTATTTTAAATTACAAGAACTGAGTCTTTTGCTCGCTTCTGTCCATCTGTGTTATAGTCTTGGATTTACTCCTATACACAGAATGTATAGATTGCTTCTTATCTACATAGCTTAGTGCAGCTTACACAGAAAAATCAGGAAGGAAATCTCAAAGGCAATTATGTTGGAATTAAACAGCTGCAAGGAATCGTCAAATACATTCTGGCCAGACCCAGCGGGAGTGTTTGCAATAGTTTGAGTTTATGTGAAAACTCACCTCACATGGACTTTCTGAAGGAAGACATAAGTCTCTGGTCAGGACTCTGTGAAATTTTACAGAATTGCTCAGTTTTCCCCAGTCCTATAAAGACATTACTGACAGTCAGCAGAGTCTCTTTGCTACCGGCTACTGATTGTAATCCCTTTTCCCCTGCCTGCCCCCACAGGTAGGGAATGTGAACAAATATCCACTGCAGTTAATGGGATCAACCTAAATCCTTCAGAGGAAACTATCCTACTCCATTAACCCACTGGGGACTGGCTGTAACAGAGGCCAGAGTGTGGTTTAGCTCCAAACCTGCCTCAATTGCCACACAGTTTCTCAGGACGCCTGTACCAGCCTACCTGTGCACACTGACAGGGCTGACTGCACCGAGCCAGCAATGATGGCCTACTGCTCAAGCTGGAGAGCACATCAAGGAGCTGGCCTGACTAATTCCACCACCAGGCTAAGATCATGCTGTATATCTGACATATCTTTCCAGCTTGCACAGGGGAACCTCCATTCTTATAATTTTGGCTTTTGATGTGCAGCACCTAAGGAGCAAAACTACTGACCAAGTTGCAAACATTAAGGGTGCACTTGAAAACTTCTTGTTGCAAGCCCACATATCTGATATTGCAGGTGCCCACTGGCACATTCCAAGCAAGAGCAATTTTAAAAACTGAACTAAACATACTATTATTGACCTGATTTTGTCTGCTGCACAAGGTGCAGCCCTTCACCCTGAGGTACCTATGCAGTTCCACAGCTGATGGCCACTGGGAATACAAGTTGATTGATTTCCTATTTGTATCCAACAGCACTTTAGTGGCATTAAATATTATTTAATGGCATTGATTAAATTTTAATGAAATTATTAAAAAATCCCACAATCAAAAATAACAACAACCACATCTCCCTTAACTGCAGCACTGTTCCAGCTCTGAAACAAGCACGCTGTCTGGCTGCATTGGAGGGTCACATCTTGATTAAGCAGAGTGTCAAGAGTATTGATAGCATCTTTTCAGTATTCTGGGGAGCAGCCATCAACAAAACCCTATCAGAGTACAATGGCTCCTACTCTCTCTTTATTAATCATGAAAATATATTTACCATTGGAGCAGAAGTGCACTGTATGGACGCACCAGTCCTGTTTGCCCACATCCACACAGCAATCCCCTTTCATTTCACAGGAACTGATGTTTAAAATGGAAGTCAGTTCACATGAATCTTTCTGTTGCAAACCATTATTTTCACTAGAAATCTTCAAGAAAAATCAAAACAAAGCTCACAGGCAAATAAAAATGAGAAGTTCAAAACAAAAGCACTTAAAGCTTACAGAAAGAAAAAAATCTTTTTCCCTTACCAACTCCAACTTAATAATAAAGAAGATTCTGACAATCACAGTCTTGTTACATGTAAAGATGCCAGAGTCTACATTCCTGATTGTTTTATATGAGTGGTGTCAGGAAACTGCCCTTTCAATAGTACTAAACAGGAAACATATCAAATGTATTTACTTTAAAAATCAAATGCAGGTGAGCAGGACACTAATTTAATTTCTCCTTTTATGGTAAAATTTCTCTCTTCTTTCTGGGCTGCAGCTGTCTGTTTGCAGATTGTTTGACTTGTCCAGAGGATGCAGAACGTGGACAGAATCTCAAATGGTCAGGGCAGAGCAGAGGGGAGAAATTTTCTCCTATAGGTCAACAGTATCTGGTGTGGGTCAGATAGGCAAGTTTGAGTGTTCACAAAAACCAGGACAATTAAAATATTTCTCATTGCAATATGGAGAAAATGTTCCTGGAAAGAATTCACTGCAGCTCAGTTACTTGTTTTACCAATCCCACGAGGTGTAAATTGTCTCCTGGGATATGTCAGACTGCCCATGTCCTGCTGGGCACGCGGCTCCTACTGGGAGATGGTCAGCATGACTCGGCCCTTTCACACACAGAGGCAAAAGAAGAGAAAGGAGAAGACTGAAATACCTGCATGTTCATTTCCATGAAACTGAAGAGGCTCCTGAACACACACAGCAGAGGGGAGCAGAGAGGTGGGGCTCCTGCCCAGACAGGGAAAATGTTCCATTTCCTATGTCAATCCCATGGCAAATATTTGCGAGGACTAAGCAAGCACACTTAATTGGCTACTCTTTTTGCAAGCAGAAGGCACAGAAGATGTTTATCTGATTTCATACCTTAGCTGTCACTGTGGAAATTAAACATTCTGCAAGTCACTTTCGCTGTCAAATATGGAGACAGTTGGCAAATGAGGCCATAAAGCTAGAGATTAATTACTGGTTGCATGAATTGTTGCTGTTTTCCTCTGTCAATTACGTCACGGTTAATCACGGAGTGAACTCCTGAGAGTTTTGTACCACTCCTCCCTGCATTTTTCACAAATAAAAAGTAAACAAATGTAACCAGAGGTCAGGCTAAACTGTCTGTATTAACTGGCAGGAAAAAGTTCTGGGAATTTCAGCATCTCTCTCACTCAAGATTAATTTAAAAATTTTAATTTCACAAGACTATTTAAAACTAGCAAATCAGGACATCATGATTTATTTTATGAATTTAAACAATATTTAGGCACTTTTTTACTCCTGGTAAAGGATTTTCTGGTTACTATATTGAGTCATTTTGGCTCTTTTTGGCTCAGAGTTGCTTACATTCGGCTACATAAGATTTGTCATAAATGGTCAGGAGCAAAGACTGAAATAAAAGAGAAGAATGGAAGGAATGTACATAGTGTAGGTCAGCCTCTTTAGTCATAATTACTGAGCTAAGTATTCTTCCTATGAGGCCACTCTGGACTGAGTTTTTACCAGAAGGACTAGCTATAATAGATAAAAGCTAGATTTCCTAGAAAGGCAGAAATATTATTTGCTTTTAAAGAAGGCAATATACCTGCCTATGTTGGGTAGCCAGCAGCATTTCAGTACTCCTCTAGTACTTTAGAAAAGACAAGCAGCCCAGCTGCCTCCACAGGTTGTTTTTTAAGGAAATGCGTTATTACAGTTTAATTCATTAAATAAGCCTAGATACCAGCATTAGCCCATGTTCACGTGGAATTTCCCATAGGAGACAAGTTGAAAAGAAGATTTTAAAGATGTCATTAAGGTATGTGGATAGGTGAGGGAATGAAATCTTCCTAAATACCAATGTAGAACACTCTAGAAGCACAGTTTGAGTTGTTTTCCTTGGGTTGCAGGGACAGGCAAATCCAATTCCCATATGAGTTAGGGAGTCTTCTTCCATCAACGCTGACACACAGGACTAAAACCACCATAAGCAGATACAGGACATTATTCACACCTGCATCAGCTCATTCCTCCCTACAGTTATGCCTATGAACACTCACAAATGGACTCTGCAAGAACAAGAGTCATTCTCACTTCTACCTTACAGGACCATCAATACCTTTACCAATTTTCTTCCTTTCATTTGACACTAAGAAATAGGAAGT
Source organism: Emberiza elegans (assembly GCA_024865655.1). Taxonomy (NCBI): domain Eukaryota; kingdom Metazoa; phylum Chordata; class Aves; order Passeriformes; family Fringillidae; genus Emberiza; species Emberiza elegans. The sequence continues at coordinate 76,036,046 of JALJVW010000206.1, forward strand.
TGAAAACCCTGCTCTGGATCAAATGGCAAACCTTGCTGACAGAAAAAAAAAAAAGACCTCAATAGTTTTTATTTCAAATACAGGAAAGAAGCCCTATGGACCACACTTCACAAAAATTATTAAAACCGAGCATTCATGAAGGGAAAAATATATGCATCTAATTACTTAACCAAAATCATCTTTCAGTGGGGAAATTTGTTGCAATTTGCACTTAACACTGCTCAGTGATACAGCATGGGTAGAAGAGAAAAGTCTTCACACAGTTCTGTGTCAGAACAAGCCATTTGTATAATTTGAATAATTTGAATTGGCTAAGATAAAAGCATCTCAGTCTTACACTGGAAGATTTGCAATGAGTGAGATAAACAAGACATGCTGCTCAGATAAAGGAACAAAAATTAGCAATTATTGAGGGGTTGCCACTTGAGTTTGCTAGACATAAAACTGATTAAGGGCATCATCATTTATCTTTTCTGCATCATGGAGGCTGACTGGTGTGAGATGTTTGTTGTTTCTTGCCTTCTGACCCAGGAATACTGTATTTCCAAACAGTTGTGGGGATGGAGTCCATCAAATGCAATTACCTTCACCTGGAATGCAAATGTACTCAAATACGTAAAATAAGTCAGGATATAACAGTGGCTACACCAGTTCTGCTGGGCAAAGAAAGAGGTTAAAGAGGAGAATTTCTTTGTGTAAATATATAGAAGAAAAGAGGCTCAAAAAGTAACATAATATCAGGGACATTTAGACACAGATTCACCACTGTACACAAGCCTCTCGTGCTTTGCTATCAGGGTTTCATTTCATCCTTAGCACAAACTCCACTGCCCTGCCTGGGACGGGCACCTGCTTTCACTGAAGGGAATTCTGGCCTGACATGAACCTCCTTCTCATACCTACTTTCTTTATGGGATTACAATTAGATCTAAACCTTCCTACAGCTATTGCAGAAATTCAAACCTTAGCATAGATATTCAAAATTTTATACACAAGATTTTGTTAAAGTCGGTAATTCTTGCCTCCACAGAGATGGATAACATCAATTTATAGTTACATACATCTCAAAGAACATAATTAATTTCATTCTTCACCAGAGTTACCAATAGCTAAACAAACAATGGATAATAATGTGTTTGTCAGAATAAAGAGGCTGCGAGGGAGATCATGACGAGTCATTCCTGTGAACTGCAGTTCTCCAATCTGGTGTGCCAGAAACTCCATGTCATTCAGGCTACAGCCAAATGAAGACTGGAGTATTCCCGTGCATGCTGTTATGACTGTAAAATAATTAGCTGCTTATTAACCTACAAAGGATTATCTTGAACCAAAAGATTCTGCTGGTTGGACTGGAGCCATTTGATTACCTCCTACTTCTGTTTACAGGGAATTGGGGACTGCTGCTATTCACTCTAACAGTGGTTATGAGAAAATTACTTTTTCCAATCAAGCTATTATGGTTACATGGTTTTACCTTTTCTATTTACTGATAGTATGAATTACTACAATATTGACATGTATTTTTTGGTATTATTTTAACAATTGGTCAGCTTTCAGGTTTGGCCATAGGGCTGTTAAAATTAACTGCAATATGACAATAGATGTCAAGAAACATCCTGACAAGACCAAAAGAAAAAACAATAATATGAGGTAAGAAGGCTGAATTATTGCAGTGGTAAATTAATATCATATACAATCTGAAAGCAATACTTGGCTGGTTACATTCCTGACAGGCTTATGCCTGACAAATCTTCAGTCCATGGTGGAGAGTAGTACACTGATTATTTCTAATTCATGCCAAGTTCTGTACTAGATCCATGCAAATATTTGAAAACTGTGTCTGCAATAAGCTGATTGGTTCAGCATTTAATTTTTATATTAAAAAAAAAAAAAAAAAAAAAAAAAAAAAGAAAAAGCCAAACAACATAGAAGTGAAAATTTTATGGGATTACAAGCTAACTCAGCCATCACAGGATGCCTGAAAGGCCAAGCACTTAGCTTTCCTTGCTAGAGATTAATTAGCTAGCTGTGACTCCCAGATCTCTATTTTTAAATAACAACTTGCATAAATCTCTGAAGACAAGAATTTAACACTGCTACATTACACACAACCATGGCTGCAAGATATTACTATCACTGGAAATTCAAGTTTGCAGGAAACTGATGTAATGTTTTTTCTATGAAGAGCAAGAAAATTAACCCTGACACCTATGTAATTCCACTTGGGCTCACCTCAATTTCCAATAAAACACTACAACAAATTGCATCCTCATACTTCTTACACAACCACAGAGTTGGTAATATTAAAAAATCTGGCAAGATGCCTGTGTTTTTGCTGGAATTAATACTTGTGAAAAGGGAAACGTTTGGGAAACGTTGCAGTAAGCAAGGCCTGATGCATTTGTTCCAAGGCTACATCACAAACATTCATATATGCATACCTATACCTTCAATGAAGGTAAACAGAACTATTTTGCCATTTTTTGGATTGTTTTTGTATGTTTGTGCTCATTACCATTGGGCTCACAACCCTCTCTCATTCTGAGCAGCTGCACTGAAGTAGGTTTAACCACCTGCAGGTTTCAGATAAGAGTTGCTCCTTTTTTCCAACTCGGGTTTTGAATTCCCTCAATTCATGTAAAATTTCTGTCTGCAGTCATGGTAAAGACAAAGAGCAGGATGAAAGGAATACCTGCCTGCAGAGTGATCCTCAATAACTGCACACCCCAGGATGCTGGCATCAGCTGGCAGGATTCAGGTGCCATTCATAAATGTGATTTTTAACAGAATGATAGTCAATAGAATTGCCATAACATTACAGTGAGAAGAGAGAGAAGTCATGAAACACCCCAAAGTTGATCTATGCTGTAATATTAACTGAATTACCAACATTTTGCAGCAGGTTTATCTCAAGATATACAAAAATAACTCAGCTTTGAAAGATCCCAGTAGTTATTTAATAGGCACAAAAGATCAACAGATAATTACAGTGTATTTTGTTAATTACAGTGGATATCATTTATGGTATATTTTAATTACCACAGAGAACCTAGCGTGAAGGATGAACACTTAAAAGTCAAGATAAATATATTAATACATCACCTATAAAAATAAACCTGTTAGGTAACACGTACTTCACTGAGCTTTGCAAGAAACTGCCAAGCTGTGTAAGAACAGCCCTTTCTGTTTGTTATGTAAAGACCCAGTGAGGTACAGAACCACCTCTCACTATTTGCCAGATTCAGTAGGACAAGTTTTATTCCCCATCATAAGCATGTACCTTTAAGAAGTCCAGAGGAAAGAAAACACCTAGTGCTTCAGTTTAAATAGGTGACATCAAATGCTATTTTCTTAGCATTATTTCAGGCTTATGCTAATGAATTCAAGCACTGCTGTAGGTGAGTCTCTCCTCAATTATGCAAACTTTGGTCCTCAGTATAGAGGTCATTATGTGACACACAAAATTTGTATAGTAATGAGGTTATTCACATTCTGTTACAGTGCATAAGAATTGAAAACCAAAACTGAAATTAGCTTTCTTCCTCATCTTTTTTGTCTTCATAGATTTAGGCTAATAACTCTGTGGTATGGTATGGCTGGGATAGGAATATTTTAGAACACAGCATTGAACCAATATCACAAAGCAAACACCATAGTGGGGAGCATTGCATTAACACCCCTCTCCTGAGCTCTGGGAAATGAATTTCAGATGTAATACAGTGTGATGTTTACCAATTCATTACAATGACCCAGCTTGCTGCTTCCCCCGAAAACGGCACAAATGGAAATGTCACACAGATTTGCATTCAGGAGGCTGCTGGGTATCACTGCACACTTCTCATGCTGTCTAAACCCAAGGCTGGTTTTGCTGTCAGTGCAAAGGCTCAGCTGTGACCCCATGGAACTGCCTTTGGGGGCACCAGGGCACCCCGGGCACTGGCAGCTCGTGGCATGAAAGAGATGAGGCACTTTGCTTCCTAAAGAGAGAAACTACACTCAGGACAGCCCATATCCCACAGCATCTTCTGGAAATCTTTGGAATAGGATGGAAGTGTGGCTACAAGCAAGGGGACGTGGCAGAGGATGGCTGGTGTCAGAAGCTAGAACTAGCCTGTGCATTGCAAAGGGGTTTGAATTGATGAGAACAGGATTTCAGACTGGGAAGCTGCCTTAGCTCAAGGTGCAGAGTACTTCTTCAACTTTTAGGTACATTCATGGACATCCCCATGCAGCTATCCCAGCTTAAACTTTCTCTGTTTCAGCTCTCTATGTTGTTGTATCTTTTTACACTAAAAAATAACTTCATAAAATCTGTGTATGATATGTGGTCCCAGTGTCTTTAAAACACTTCTTATGCTAGCCACAAGTGAGTCTGGATTAATGACAGAAAAAAGGTTTGGAGGTTTTTTCCCCCCTTAAATTTTCATTAGGAAGCTGATGAAATCTACAAAGCCAAGCACAGCAAATTGCTTCAGAGTGACATTGCAGTCTTGACAAGGCAAACTGCCCAGCACCCCAACTTTGTGGAATATAAAGAGTGATGTAGAACACTTAGTTCCCAGCAGAAAGAGAAGAGCTATAGTCAGGCCAGCTCATATTCCACTAAGTGTCTTTCTTGTAGTGATGAGGATGAGTTGGAACAAAAAAAGAGGGCCAGAATTCCATTTTATGGCAATTATTGATGGTCCAAAATTCAATTTCACTGCAAACTAATAAATATAATTTCCAAAGCAGAACTCTACAAGCTGTGTGTTGGCCATTTTTTTATCCTTATGTTTCAGTTTAAAAATGAGGTTTGAATTTTGATTTATTATTTTTTCAGTAAAACAGCATTAATCTCTGTTATGCACTATTTTGAGTTTACTGCAAATATGACCTACAAGAATCATGCTATATTCAGAAAACTGACATGGCTGATTAATACTCAGTGTTCTTCTGCTTTTCTGAATTAAGGATACACCTGTGTAGAACAAAGCATTGCAATACAAAATACATTTAACTTTAGCTAGAGGAGTGAAGTGCAAACAAGTTCCACATCTGTCTATGCAGCAATAAAACAATTCAAGAAATGTCTATCCAAATGGCCTGACCTTCTAAAGTAATAACTACCCAGCAGCTACCAGTAAAGTTGCTGTACCTCAGAATTAATTTAAAATAAAGCTATTTAAGTGGAAGATTTTTACAAGGAAAACATGCAGTCATGGGAACAGAAATGGCTGATGCACCTTGGGAAATCTCATCACTGTCAAACTCTGCAGTGAACATCTAACTTTTGGTACCAAAATGTGTAAATCTCAGTTTTATTTTCACTGTGTTTTACACATAGTGGCCGACAAATAAAAAGTAATTATGAATTTGTGGTGACACTTACTAACTCTTCTGGGCTATGCTAAAGCCAGAATTTCTAACCCAGCATTTATTCTCTTCCCAGTTCTCCATCTTTTCCTCTTGCAGCAGATCTGCGGCCTCGTCAGCATGGGCAAAAACCAGCATGACATAATCATATTATGAAAAGTATTCTTTAAAAACTAGTCCTTTCAAAACAGTACCTTTTGTGACTTTCTGGGAGGCACAAGTGGAAGGATCCCATCATGCCTTAATGCACCTTCCAGAATTTCTCAGCTTTTGGGAGATAATAGCTGTTCTCTGATTCCTTTGTGTGAAACGCCAACATATTTATATTGAGATCCAGGGTCTGAGGTTGAAGCATTATTACAAAAGCAGCAAAGTAGGCAACAAGTTCTAAGTGCAATTTTCTGTGAGACTGAAGTACATTCTGTTTCACATTTATATTCAATGATCTTTACATGCTGAATGCAATACCATCATCACATCTATTTGAAATCTTTTTCTGCTACAGCACAAAAGAAATCATTCTTAATCACACAGTCTGGCAAGTCATTAGGAGACCAAAGTTTCCCTATGAGCTGAAAGGGCTGCATCAGGAGAGATGGGAGGTGAAAGACAGCTATTGCTCAGCTGCAGGACAAACCCCGTACCCTAGACCTGCACACTGGCAGCATCCAGCACGGGGCTGCTCAGCTCAACACAGCTTCAGCCTGGAAGAATTACTCTGGATCCAGAAAAAGGAAATTCTTGTTAAGACTCTGGCAATTGTTCAGCATCTTGCTCATGGTGCTGAATGCGCCACTACAGTGAGCAAGTACTTGAGGTGTGGAGCAACAGCATGGGGATGAGGTTACAGAACTAGCTGTCTCATTGAAACATACTGTTTCCCTTTACTTGGGCCAGACAGGTAATCAGAGGACTTTACCTGTTTGCAAGAAAGCCTCAGGTTCCATTAAGAAATAATGTCTGAGATTGGCAAGCTTGTTTACCCAAATGCAGATGCAGCTGAAATTTGGAAATGAGAGAATTTTTCTGACCGCATTCAACACTGAGGGTGGGTTGTCCAGGGAAGCCTCTGCCTGTGCTCCTTCTTGCAGGGAAGCAGCAGTGAGATTCTCATTGCTCTCATTCCTGAGGGTTTTTGTGCAGGACTCTGAGAAGGGAGAGGGCCTCTGTTCAGCACAGGGAAGCAAACACAGTTTCACCGGGACAAGATCCTGGTGTAATCATGCTGTGCTGTGAAAAGTAACTTGGATCAATGTGGCTTTCTGTGCTGTCAGATACCAGATACTGCAATGCACCATTTTCTCTGGGTGATCCAGCACATGCCAGATGCTATTTCAGGAGTACCAGTGGCAGAACTAAAACTGATGGGCCACACTACTTTGGTGGAGGGAAGTGAAATGGTGGGGACAGGGAGGTCCCATGAGTGACTTCAGAGGTTCTGGATGTAAATGACCCTTTCCCTGAACCCATGAGACTGGGAGGTGCAAAACTCATCTATTCAGAAATTACAGCACCTTTCTCATCACAGAACTGAGTTATATCATCTGTTCAGTGACTTCTTGGCTGCCCTCCATCTAAGAGACTTCCCATTCCCTTCCTGTGACTAGAGCTAAAGTTTCAGCCTTAGGTTTTCCTTAATATCTTAAATTACAGGGTTTGGGTTTTGTAGCTCCTGAACCTAAAAAATTTCTAGTTCAAACTATGTTCCAAATATTTCTAACCACTCACTTTGTCATTAAAATACCCATAGATATATGTATGTAATCTGAAGCACTTCTGTAAATTAATGTGATGACATTTCCGGTATTCTTCATTACAATTAAAGAACCTTCAAGCCAATCCATCATATGAGAACTGAAAGACTGTGGACATGAGACTCAAACATGAACCCTCTTTTTTCAAGATTGAGTTTGTGAGGCAGTTTCACCATGTGGTTATAACACCACAACCCTGAAACCTCTTGAGATTAACTCTTTCCCATCAATTCTGAATTCTACCCCACTAGTGGCATTAACATGCAAAATATCTGCTGGAACATACAATTTTTATCACAACTATTAATGAAATGCAACATCATAAACAATAAAGTTTAATTAGTAACTAAAGTGTCTATGGCAATTAAATAAGAAGGAAGCGTTCTGGAACACAGCAGGATACTTGGAGTCATTTACATTGCAAATGGATTTCCAAGTTGCTATTGATGGAAGTTTGGGGGAAGTTAAGATTTTTAGAAAATGAGACATTGAGTCTGTGACACTCAAAAATGTACCTTGGCTTAACATGAACTTGGTAACTGGAGCTGCAGGTGGAATTAATAGGAGCAGCCAATCACGTGAAGCGCAATGCAGAAGCATTAAAAAAAAGGTTAAGAAAAGTCTTGTGCAATCTAATGCAGTGACATGACTCATTAGTGTCAGGCCAAAATAGAACCTAAAATGAAAGAATACATGTTCAGTTATACAGTAAGGAAAATTTGTTAATGTATTTCATGCCTGATTATGTAAAACTGAACACAGCTGCTTACTGTACTGCACAGTCACAACTCGACCTGGAACACTGCAGCCATTTAAGATGCAGAGCAAAGGTCCTATTTCAGGACAGTTTGTGAATAACTCAAGTGGACAAGTGGTGGAACACTGTCCACTTGTTTCAACTCACAGTTCATTCCACCTGAATTATTCAACCTACAACAGCAAAGCTGGATAGTCATCAGGAGAAGGCTGGGCAAGAAGAAGAATAAAGAGGAAAAGAGCCAGGTGGCTGAGATTTGAGGCCAAGATTTCTTCTCTGCGACAGGAAAGTAAAGCATGAGTGTTCTCTCTTTCTCAGAAAAAGTCAGCGAAAGCTACGTGGGGAAAGGATTATCACTGGCTGATTCACTAGGCAAGTGAGGTTCCAGTTTTGCACAGACAGCTCTGAAAACAAGCAAATCCTCCTGGGTTTGCAAAAGGATGGGTCACCTCCAGACCAGACTTGTCCTCAAGCACCTCACTACTGTCTGCACCAAGACTCGCCGAGCTCCCCCTGGGAATGTGCACTCAAGCATGCTGAAACACGGCTGGTCTTGGTACAGCAGCTGTGACTCTGCAAACTGCACCTGAGAGCCTCACAAAGGCCATCCAGCTTCTGAGCTGTCCATGAGGATATATTTAGGAAGAGGCAATTTGGGGTTCTTTATCTGCAGGGTACAGGAATTTGAATTGTTCCTACTGACAGTAGCTGTAATATGCCCAGTCGAAGATTCATTTTTATGATAGAAAGAATGGAAAAATAATGGCTTTAGATTCCTTCATTTCACAGGTTTCCATGAACTTGAAGTGCTTTAATTTTCAGACCTATCTAAATCTGAAAACACTGTCTGCCATCTCTAATTGGCCTTCAGGACCCCTTCAAGGTTTTTTTCTCTCTCTTGTTTTTTCATGTCTCTTTCACTATCCCATGCCCAGCATATCAATCGTAGTGAAATTAAAAAAAAAATTCTGGGCTATGGTGCTGTAATAGAATTTCAGCTGTTTTCATAAAAATCCTTGGCATTATCTGCTTTCTCCTTAAGGGAAGAGGTGAGTAAACAGAGCAAAAAGTATTTGTCAATAGCTTCATAAATAAAATCCCTTGACACTTCTGGTCCTCTTTCATCTCTCTTTGTTTGCATATTTACAAACATCCCAGCATCAAAAAGAAAGCATTTTCAAAAGCATTCAGGAGGTTGTTTACTTTGCTCTTAGGGCAACAGGAGGTAAAAGCGTCCCTTACCTAATGGGAGCCCTGTCAGCCTTTGCTGATAGTAAAGCCCCTCTCCAAGGTTTTTCTTCCCAGAATGTGTGTGGAATAAGCACCAAAAGAAGCTGCTATCTTACCCACAGGGATGTCTGCTCTACAGGAGCAGTTTCTCCCTGGAATATCTGCTGCTCTCCAGTGAACCACAGAGAGGGTCATTACCGCTACACAGCCTTGACAGGCAACAAACTTCTCTTTCTCTTCTGTATTATAAGGAGACGCTGCCAGTACCTTTCTTCTGTTCTGAGGTACAGTGGGCACAGTGAATAGCCACACGTACTTCTGAGAGTGCTTTGCACTCCAATGCTCACGTCTGTGCAACATGAAAGCAATGAAAAGGCGTAAAAACAGCAAAAGCAAAACATAAAAATGTGTTATTCAAGGGTTTGAAGTTTTTGCTTTATGCTCTTCTAATAGCTCTGCAATGAAATGCCACTGGATCTTTTCAAATGAGCGCAGAAAATCTGACCTTGGAAGTGCTGCCTGCTCCTGTCCTGGGGCTGAGCGCCTCCCCTGTTGCTTCAGAACTCTGGTGCTCAATGCATGTTCTTTATACCTGTGGGACCCATCTCATCATTTACATTTTTACTGTTGGAAGGTGAAAGAAAAAATGGAATTGTCAGAGTTTGTATTGTGTGGAGTTAGCCTTGGAGCTGACTTTTGGAGCCAAACTTAGAAACTGGAGGGCACATGCAAATGTCTGAATACTAAGGCGCTGAGAGATTGTTTTTCTTGAACTCAAACTTCACTCAAATGACATGACCTATGGAAATAGCTCCTTCAGGACTGGCTCATTAGTGCTCTTAAGACCTCTGATTCACCTTCCATTCTAAATGCAAAAACTTCCACAAGTTTTGTAAATATTAAATGAAATAATGGTTTTCACACAAATGTATGGGCAGTACTGTGGTTTTTGCCATTAAAAACTAAAACTTTTTTACCTCTGTAAATGTAAACTTTCAAGGATGGTGGTGAACTCTGGCACCCAGGGCCAGTAAGCCCTGCAATGATGAGGAAAGACAGCAAATTATGAGACTGGAACCAGGAAACATTACATTTTGCAAAGGGTTTTGGATCTTTAAAACGAGCCAAATCTAAATCCTAACTGAAAAATATTTACCCTTGAGCTATTTGTTAAGAGGTAAGCTTAAGTCATGGGTCTAGTTTGAATTTTTTTGTGCTTTCTGATACCTGCGTTTCTTCCCTTGCCTATCCGTGCAACAAGCAGGGAATAAAAGCCGCCTCATAATTATAGCACAAGGCACAGCATGGGGAGAGAAATATTCACACAACTTAATTGAGACACTTTTCCTCAGGTTTTCTACAGCCACTGAAGAGAGTCAGCTTCACAAGGCAACTCAGAGCCCCTAAGTGACCCTCTGTGTCCAATCCCCTCTCTCAGACACGGCTCAAAAGAATTCCAATAGCAGTGAAAAGAGGCTTTCTCTTCAATGGAATACAGAGAAAGCAAGAAAGCCAAGGTGTCCCAATGAATGTTCCTAAGTAGTATTTTGAATGTCCTCGGCTCTGTTTATGCTTATTCCACAAGACTGTGGCTGACACAAAAAGCAGGTGCCCCAGCTGGGTCCCCTCTCAGCAGTCCAGGTTAATGCTGGAGCCTGCAAAGCACCACAGCTGTGCCATCAGAGCACGAGAGGCAGAACAGGCAGCACGGGATGCTCCACATCACAACACACCAGATTCTGCCTCTAACAGCAGATCTTCACAGAAAACACAACCAGAAGAAAGTCAGCACTACCAGTCTGTAACTGCTACATATGGAAACTGGAATATGAAGAGAGGTGCTGAAATAAATGCTGTGCCTTGTATTGAGAGGCAGTTTGCCCAACACAAGTGCTATCCTGTACCTATTTTAAAGTGTTTTATGATTTTAAAGCATCATAAAGGTCAAAGTTTAATAACTGTGGTGTATAATTCCCTCTACCTTTAGCTCTGCTTCCAGTGTTATTAACTTATCCGCAGTCTGCACATAATATGCAGTGCAGCAGTTCGAGCAATGCTCTGCCAAGCTGACAGGATCAGCCTCTCAAGGGATGTAAGGGTAATTCACCCTCCAACTTCACTGAATCCTCTTTGGACCAAAACCTGCTAGCTGAACAAAAGTTGCCACAATGTGTCATCTGCTACAGCATACAAGAGATGTGAGATGTGGCGAACATTTGTAATTGAAAACACACAGCCGAGTGCAAGAGGAAGCCGGATTTAAGAAAAGGAATGGGATGGTTCCACATGTATAAATAGCAATTTCATCTAGTGTTATGCAGCTTCTAAGAATAAAACACTTGCTTTTGCTTGCACAGGAAAGCAGATTCAGGCTCTAAATTGATTAGGGTGGCCACTTTACTTTTATTACTCTAAGAGCAAAACACAGCCCAAGTCAACATCTCACTGTGGAAGAATCCACATTCTCACAGCCTCAATACAATCAATTCCCCAAATTCAATTAAAATAACAATTTATACAATTAACTTAGTCTTTTTTTCCTAGCTCTGGTTGCTCTCACCTGCATCCATGAGGAGACTGATCCAAAACACACCAAGCTAACAAATGACTGTTGGTGGCTTCAATGGTTTTAGATCAGCAACAGTTTAAATGAACTTGGACAGACTGTTGCTCTAAGAATTGATCACAAATAATTTGGTAATAAAAAGACCAAAATTTTTAAGTCATTATGCAACAAAAGTGATTTTTCACAGAGGACAGAGAAACTTCTGTCTGGCCCACACTTTTGTCTGGGTGAGCAGTAACATAATTTTGCACACTCAAAATCAAAACTTTTCTCCCACAAAAACTCTCATATGAAATAGCAAAATTTACTTTCTGCAAATGTTTATACCAGATGTGATTGCTTGACTGTTTGCAGAGTTAATGTGAGAGTGTGAAGTGAATTAATTTTAAAATTAAAATAAATATTCATAGGCTTTTTTAGTTCACGTTATTCATCCAGCTTTGTTTAACACAGAAGCCAAGGAACAAATGTGCAGAACAAAGGGAGACATGAACACAAAACCAGTTTCCTCTCTTTTGCCTCAGTCTTTCTACTTTCTGGGCATGTTACTCCCCAGTTCTGGCACTTAAAAAATCCATACTGAAAAAGAAAGAAAATGTCCTCATTTTGCTCATCCCAGAACACAAAAGTGGAAAAAAATGTGGCATTTCTTCACTGTAGAAAATTGCACCAGGGGTAACCTCCCCTCCTGTGCTTGAGTCTATCTTCAGAATTAGTATTAATGCCATGACACCACACAGCAGACATATGGAAGTGTTATTTGTTTCTCATTTACCAAACAGATAAGAATATGGAAATAGTTTCAGTCCATTTGTTTGATGAGCTTCCTAAGCCAGTAATAAACAAATCAATACAATTAGTTTTGGCTCATCATCATTAGAAACCTTCACTACTGGGATACAATTTAATTATACCTCTTGTTCCACAGCAAAGAAAAGCCTTTGAAAATGGACTCCTTTGCCAACGATCGAACCAGGAGGGAGGAGCAAGAGGATACATCAGTGATGGAGGAGTTATTATCTAAGCAGGGTGTTCAACATATAAAGCATATTGTGCAATACAATTTCCCTGATTGCAAGTCTAAAATATTCCTGCCATTAAGCGCTTATGAGCAACCCAATGTGAAATCCAGCTGTAAAATGACTGTGTATATGACATGCTTCATGTGAATGTTGCAATTAATCTGGCATGCATCAATCACTCTTGGACTTGATTACAAATGCACTAATCCTAATTGATTAATTAAGCTGCAAAGTTACATACAGTAACGTAGGTTAAAAAAATCCTCACCATATGTGTGCTAATGTGCCAAAATACATTTTCATTGTGGAGATTTAATGCCGATGCTTTGCTCTCAGCTGTGCATCAAGGGTCTAACAAGTAGGGCTGCTTAAACACAGACATTCCCCAAACTGGAGACTCTTCAGCATAGGAAAGCAGAGAGCTATAACAGCACTAAGGGAAACAGACATTCACAGCCAAATTCATTCAGAGTCTGGAATACTTTTATGGGGAAAGGAGGAAAGGGATGGAATCTAAACCTGACTTTCCTGATGAATCAAGCATCACAATTCTACTGCGGCAACAGCAGCTGCAGAACAGTCCTCACCTTGGAAGGGGTAACAGGAAACTCCAAGTTTTTGGTGCACAGAATGCACAGAGTGGCAGCTCTCCAGCAGCACCAATCAAAGCCTCAAGGCTTTCATTGGGATTTGCACACCATCTCTCTGTGCCACAGTCGCAGCCACCCTTTTCTAACCAGGTCTGACAGGCTTGGCAGTGAAGATTACCCCAGAGAGGAGGCAGCTGGGGCAGGGCTGTGCCAACCTGCGTGGGGAGAGGGCCCCAGATAAGCTGTAACTGGAGATGAAAGAACTACACAAGAAAAAAAAGCCTCCAGCGACCTCCCCATTGTGCCACCTTAGCAAGGGCCAGGTTTACCAGGCTTTTGTTTGCCATGGTTTCCATCCTCCAGGGAAAATACCTTTGCAAAATCTAAGGTGACTCGATGCATAAATAATGCAATTGGGATCTCTCAAAACCCATTACATTCATTGCACATCCAGTGCAAAGCTCACTATTGTATTTATAACAATACATCTTGGGATGACACATTTTAGATTGACTCGTAGGAACTTTTTACACAATCAATAAATGCTATCTCCAAATTAATTGCTTGGGTATTTAAAAGTGTATTTCTGCTAGTGCCCAGCATCAGGCACCAGCAATCAATGCACTGTGCTGTATAATTATTATTCTAATTTTCATCTTATTTTTGAGTGGCACAAAAAGGAAAAAATACCATGTTTTTAAAATACAGGAGCTGCTGCATGTATACTTTGAAAAACTGGAGTATATTTTACATTTCTATATGAAGACTTAAGATGCTGACTTCAGGCAACCTTTTTGAGGTATCTTGCTGTAAACAAACACATGAAAATGGCAGTAGGTTGCCTTAGCTGAAATTCAAGTTAAGCATCATAATGACAATGGGAGATGTTGAAATGTAGTCTTTCAAAGTATAGGACGTTGTTTTTCAGTTTCAGCTGGTCTCCAGTGCTATCAGAAAGGACCAAATCATCCTGGAAGGCAGGTATGAAAGGGAAATTACCCCAAGGTTTCCTAGTAATGCCAGAGTAACACCATCAATGCAGTATCTCAGCAGTACAGAACCAGAGAGAGCATTTGAAAATTTCCAGAAAATAGTAGGATTTTTAAAAGCCTCTTATACAGGCTTCTATGTTTTGCTTGGAAGTCTGTGAAAAATAATATGGTCTATTTCATGTTTGTTTATTGTTATCTTTGTCCTTAGGATGCCATGCAGTAATGTATTTTTCACTGCATACATGTATGTATTTACCCTTCCTGAAGTTTAACACTTTAGCTTCTCTTTCATCGGGTCCCTGGACCATAATCCAAAAGTAATGGTCCAGTATCACTTAAAGTGACATCTGAATACACAGCTATTAAACAGAGGCAAGCTGATAAAAGGAAATGGTGAAATGTAGGGATGGCTGAGTGCTGGAACAAATTTATCAGCCTCTTCCATAATGCATTATCACTAGTTACTGGTGTGGCAGAGTGGAGAGGGCACCATGTGGAGGAGCTACTTAAAGCCCATTTTTCTCTGAGGAAGTTTGCACTGTTCAGACTGAAGTGCTCCCCTTTGCTGAATTGTCTTTGTGACACCTTGCTCAGCCTTACAGGGCACGACAGTGGCTGCAAGCCAATAAAGCAAATCCTACAAGAGGCTGCAGTTCAAACAGGAGGGACGTCAGCTTGGGGGAAGAAATGCACATTTATTTGCATAGTCATGCCTGAAGAGCTTGGGGAGCTGAACCTTTGGCACAGTTCAAGGATCTCTCAACAAGACTGTACCTGCCTCACTCATTGCCTCTGCTGAGAGTCCAGGGGAAAAGCCACAGTAACCTTAACTCAAATGACTCTACAGGGAAAAAAAGGAAAGTTAATCAAATCTGGGCTGTTGTGTTAAAAATGTAGCAAAACCATTTTCAAGGTTGCCTTATCCTCTACAGTACTTTACATAAATACAGGAAAACTTCATCCCAACAAATTTTTTGTTTTAATGACAAGACGCTGGGGCTGTGAGATTTCACAATTTTATTGTACATTTTATCTTATTTACCATTCTTTGACCCCACCTTTTGGAATCCACTGACTCGACAGCATGTGCCACTTTTGCTGCAACCAAAAAAAATTTCCTAGACCATCATGATTTCAAAGAGCAGTTGGAAAACAAACTCAAGAAGCCCAGGAAAAAGAATAAAATTTAACAGAGTTCTGGTTTTATCCTTTTTAAATCTCATCACCTCAGCTCCACCCTTGAACACCTGTGAATGATGGCATCAAGACCCTTGGTAACATCTCATGTTCCTGGCCCAGAACCCACACAGGGACTCAGGGGAGAAGCTCCCAGCACGTGTCAGTGCAGATGTGATGAGGAGCACAGGCACCATCTGCAAACAGAGACTTCCTTACAGCACCTGGTGTACATCCCAACAGCACTGACTGCACCAGAGAGACAGAGTTCAAAAGGCAAACAAACCAACATGCTTTGGTACTCGAAGGTACAGCTGACTGAAGCTGTGACCTTGCATGCCAGTGAAAAATGCCAGGCTTGTTACCACATGTCTAGAAACCCCCTCTGAAGAGAAAACACAACTGCCTTTACTTCAGAGGGCATCCACTCAAAGGACTGCACTCATTTTGTGCTTTTAACTCAGCATCTGATTATAAACATGAAAAAAAAACTTGATTCTGTCATCAAGTGAGCAATTTTGTTGGTTTATTGTTTCCTTTAAAACAGATGATAGCTGCAAACAGAGCAAAACCAGCCTAAAAGCCATAAATGCACAGAAGTTTACTTACATTTTTCTATGGTGCATCACTGTCTGACAGTTCTCCAGTGGTGAGTCATTCAGATCCATGGTTACAAAGTCCATTAGGATCTTGCACTGAATTCTATTATCTGATTGTTCTAACATTTCTAAGAGGATAAAGTGGCAGGGCCACATTCTCTGTTTCTAGAGTGCAGTTATAATAACAGACCCAGAACTCCAGCAAGCACTTTGCAATATTCAAGTGCTGTAAAACACCGTGAAATCTAACAGTAATATCTTTGAGACCCCTCAAAATGGTTCTGCTTTTCAAGGTTTAGGTAATCTGATCTGGGAAATTTATGCCAATGGGAATTATACACATTCATCTGCAGCTTCTTGTTCAAAGGACAAGTCTTGTAATTTCAGCAAATATTCCTCCACTTTAATTGAACCCAGGATGTTGAAAGCATACTGTAAAATTCAGTGCATTTCCAGTATCATTATTTCCTTCGAAACTGAGTGGTTTGAGTGGTTGATTGTTATGGAAATGAATGAAAAATGTCAAGAGATTCTGAATTTCGAGTGTTCTGTTCCTGGTATCAGATCAGACTGTATTGAAGCATGTAATTAATGGTGTATCTGCCCAATCTACTCAATTACACTGTTTTTAGAAACTAGAATAAATATTTCTTGTATGTATATACCCAGATGGTTAACTTGCATTAGCTGTATGACCTATAACTTTGAATATCTTTGTATGCAGTTAGATACTGAAGCATACTGTTCCATCACCATAGTTTCTTGAATTTAATACAATATTAATTCAGCAAGTCACAAAAAAAAAGCATTTGAGATGAGATAAAACAAACAGTAAGAATTTCACCTAATCTAAAAAGTCCAGTAACAAGGGAAACATGGTTTTATAATCTTGCCTCAGAAGAGTCTTTCACATAATCACTCAAAATTTTAATTTCTCTGTGCAGAATGAAATTCCAAATGGTTTTTGACAGTCATAACTCTTATGCAAACCTTTTTCATTTTAGTAGCTGAACATCAATTCATACCATAATGAAAAGCAAATCTTCAAAGTTGTCTCTCTCTCCTCCCTGGCATTTAATACAAATCAATGACACAACGTGACCACTATCACAACATCTCTCTGTGCTGATCATTTTCTTAGTTAGCTTCACAGATTTAATCAACAATACTAAAATACTAAAATCAATTGCTGCCTTTTTTTCAATTTATCAAGACTGAGTCTCCCTCTGACTTTCAGTCAGCATGTAAGTTAGATATTACTGGTTGAATGTGGATTGATTTGAGGGCAATAGTTATATGTAAAATAGCATATATTGCATTTAAGTTTAGTGATCTAAGATGAGCAGTAGAATTTTTGAGTACATGTATCACAGATGGCGTGGTATATTTCAATAGGTCTCCTGTTAAAAACAGTAAATTTCATTCAAGCTCAGTAAAACATTTTGCATATATAAACTGACCCCTAATTGTGTGCTGACACTTGTAATAGTGCAGCAATCCCATGGATCTTTCTATTTTGTTTGGCAAAGTGCTCTTTACTGTATCATTCACTCTCTTTCTCTGTTGAGGTACATAAAGGTTTAACTGGAGCTCCAGGATACACTGCCCATGGTCAGGAATTCATCAACAGCCAGGGAGCCTCTTTGTCACTCCTTCATTCTCTGGGCTTATGAAAAGAGCTGTTAATTCAGAGGGCAGCACCCTCACCTCTGTCCCAGGGCTGCTGGAGTGAGCATCCTGATTTCTCCCACACGTGCACCGTTCTAAGTCTGCAGTAACTCCAGTGACATCATCAGTAAAAGTGGTCTTTGTGAAAGGAAAATGAAGCCCTTTATCTTTCTGAGAGTAAGTGTTCTTTTTTACTGTAAAGTAAGTGCTTTTTCTGTATTGAAGCTATTAAAATGTCAGAGTGCATTTTGCAAGGCCAGAAACATTTTACTTTTATGACCAAGTTCCAGTTTGAATAATTACAAGAACCAGCTAAAAATATGTCTTCAACTAAAAGGGGCAACATTTTCAGGCAAATGTTTTACTTCCATGCTACATTTTCCCCACTGTGTCAAACACACATTTGCTCTTTTCTTTCTTAAACGTCTATATGCTCTTTAGCAAACATTGCATTTCATCCTGGAGGTAACTGCATTACACAGTGGATAAAAGAGACTCTTTTATAAATAGTAAAGTTAATTATTTCTTATTTCTTCATTTCCACTAAGATTAGCTGTTATAAATAAATACATTTACAGTCATCAAATACTACTGTCTAATTTCCCATTAGATTCATTCTCTACAATTCTTTTTCATAAAATCAGACTCAGCTTTTTTATAAAAAGAGGTCACATGATTTTTAATTCCACTAGGACTATGTCTTTGGGTCAAAGCATAATTGCCTACAATAAATAGAAGCATAAAAGAGCGACTTGGAAATGCAGAGACAATATGCTGGACCTGTTTAAAAGACAGCTGGTGCCCCAATTCACTGATAGCAATGCTGGAGGGTATTTGTTTTCCCCTGCTATGTGCAAAATTCAATTTCCTTTGAACTAGAGTGAAATCGTATTTTTATCGATTAAAGGGAATGAAAAAAAGCAGACAGGTACCAAATTTTGTGGGTATCACACAGAGCATCTCTGGCCTTGCATATGGCATACTCCTGCTTTAACTAAAACACTGTTGGTCTTAATTTCTTTAGACAGCAGCCAGATCCAGAGAACCACGTGTGCATCTATGGGAAGACCAGTGGAGAAACAATTCCAAATCTTTACATTTAGTTAGCCTCAGGCTCTAACTAATATTCAGTAGAGCAGCTTGGCAGGGAGGGTATATAATGTTTTGTAAGGTAGGAAAGGGTCTCCATTCCCCCCCCCAGCACCAGATGGAAATAATGAACTACAATTAATGTAACATTTGCTTCATTTACAGATGAAGTAACAGACTGAAAACTACAGGGGATGTATGCTCAGTGTTGCTCTGAAAAGGAGGTGCAAAGAGAGCTTTTAAATACCAATAGTTGTGTGCTAAGTAACCTCTGCACCTCCCTCACCAGCAATAAATTCTCCTGAGTTGCTGTGGCCACCTGCCAGTCCCTAAACCACCACCAAGAAGCTCTTCTAAATGTCATCTGCCTTTGCAGTGGCTCCCAGACACACATCTGGCACTGACTGTAGGTGCTCTGCACAATCGACTTCCTGATCCCTCAAGGTTATTCACATGAGGGGAGTAAATGCCTTTTCAATCAGCCACAGAGCAGCTGTGAGCAGCTGGAGCAATGAAGAACAGCCTGCCAGAGCTGGATCCTCTCCATCCAGGTATCCTCCCACTGTGGCAGCAGCTGATGCTCTGCAAGGCAAGGGAAGGTGATGGAGATCCAGGTACTCCCCAGTGTGGGGCAGCTGCACCCCAGCCCTGGTGAGGGCGTGTGGGGACCCAAGGCAGCAGCATCACAAGGATTTCCTGCCTTTCCTGAGGCCCCAGCCTGCCAGTGGGAGCACTCTTGTTAACAGCAGCAGGAAACATTTGGAACAGTAGCATGCAGAACTAAAAACTGCTCACGACCGATGGGAAAGGTAATTTACTCCTGGACAGCAGATGCCAAAAAAGGTTAGTCACAGAGACATGGGTCTGCACAGACACTGTAAATACAGCCCAGCAGCAGCTTCAGGTATCCTATTCCTTTGCAAAAAGTTTCTATCATTTCCTTCAGTGGGCTTGCTGCCCTGCCCTTTATCCCTCATCTCATGGGGAAACAGGGTAAGTGTTCAGCACTGACACAGCAGCCCATGGGCGCGTCTGACCCAGCTGCAGCTCTGAGCGTCCCACAGGGTAAGATAACAATGCCAGCAGAGAGTGCCGCACAGAAAGTAAGCTCTGCCCTCACCAATACTGCCAAATTACCAACCTACTGGTGTGCTAAAGCCTCACAATGTGTGTTCCTAAA
The DNA here is from genome assembly GCA_024865655.1 of Emberiza elegans. Lineage (NCBI taxonomy): Eukaryota > Metazoa > Chordata > Aves > Passeriformes > Fringillidae > Emberiza > Emberiza elegans. Next base: position 76,056,024 of record JALJVW010000206.1, read on the forward strand.
CAAACACCTCTCAGTGCAGACACCTGTAACAAAGGCATTCCCACAAATAATTAGCTTTTCCCTCTTCTCTTAAAAAGGAAAATGAAAATTCAGTTAAAAACAGTCTGTGTCCAAACAATGTTCTAAGAACTTAGAAGACCAAGTGCTAAAGTGCCAATGGGAGGAATGAAATCCATAAGAAAAGGCAGCCAACTAGAACTGCCAACCACACTCACACACTTAAGTCCACAATTCTGTTGTCTTCACTGTTCCATCTCGGCTTAGTCATACAGAACAAGAACAAAGCAATTTCAGCCTTTTCTAAACTCAATTTTTGCACTGGAAAGATTCCAGGTAACTTTGGACAGTATTCTCATTGCATTAAGAAATGTCAAGACTTTTCTATATCCAAGCGAACTCTAAGACACCTTGGATGGTTGTAGGACTTCTGTATAACAATTAGAGGCTTCCCAATATTGTTTACTCTAACTGGATCTATGGAAAAAATACTTCACAGCTATTCCAACACTTGCTATCTGGCAAAATTTCTTTTTTTGGTACCTCTCACTCATTTTCCCCTGTCACCTTTTACCTCTGACCCAGGTGGAATTAAATTTCAGACCTAGTTTTATGTTGCTAAAACAAGAAATTCTTAAGAACCAGAATGGCAACCAGACTGAAAAGACAATGACAAAGCATTTGAAATATCTGCAGTGATAAGAACAAATCTCGTTTACCAAACCTTCAACTAAGTACAACAGCAAACACCTGTTAGAGGATACATTAGGTAACAAGATATTTAACCTCCATTTACCTCACCTTCCTTTGCTTAACCAAGAGCTAAATGTCTAGGTGACTCATCTAGACCATCTTTAGTCAACTGAGAAGGGGTGGGAAATTTGCTTACCCATCTTTAGATGACTCTTTCAGAAAAATACTTTTTAGAGTTCTTACTGAAAACTGCCTGAAGGGAGGTGTGTAAGCTCTCTAAACCAAATGTGTATCCTCCACCCTTCCAAAGTGACCCCTGAAAGTCCACCTGCACTAGAGATTTTTCTTCTCAGACTTACGTCACTTCAATAAACTTCTCCAGATTTTATATTTAATGTGTTAAGAATTCAAATTCATTTAGTTAGCTATGTTTAATGCAAGCCATTGGTTTTCGTCAGCTCTCACCTGCAGTAGGTACTGCCTTTTACATTAGCATTCTGTGTCAGGCAGCTGCACCCTATGACATCAAAAGTCTAAAAGTTTTATGACTGTATTCTGTAGCATTAAAATCAAAGAACCCAAATCAATGCTACAGATCACAGAATGCTTCATTGGGAGTTTCTGACCATTAAAAAAACATGTCCTATGATCTATGTTGTAAATACACACTCAATCAATTTTTAAAACATGTATTACTCTAAGTGTGTAGTGATGGTAATGGGAATGGCAAGGATGTCATGAGATATTCCTGTCCAAATGCCTCCCCTGAGTGGAAGATGTTTTATTGAACTGATATGTGAAACTATCAAAACAGTCATTACAAATACAGATACACACAGTTTGTTAGTTACAGCCAGACTTTTGTAGAATTGATGGCTAAATTTATCACCACTAAAAATGTTAAAAACTCATTCTGGAAAGCCAGTACTTTTATAATCCATAATGGTTCAGATCATATGATAAGATTCAACTTATCTCCATATAATCTTCCACACAGAGGCTTAAAAATACATTTTCCTTTGAAACATAAGGTAATGGTTCAACAGAATTCTAACTTTCTCCTGAAAATTTATTCAAACAATAATGAAGACCAGGCTGTTCTATTAGCCTTGATATTACATGTCATTAGAGGTGATATTTTAGAATCTGATGAGAAAGAAGAAAAGAAAACCCAGCCCATAAGCCAGTCTGAATGAAAACACACCACACCATTTTGAATTCTCCTCTTCTGTTGCCAGGCACAGACATGTAAGAAATGAAAGCATGTGTGAAATACAGGGTGGGAAAGGCTGCTGATCCAACTGTTTGGCATTCAAAGGGCACGAAACAAAGAAGTGAAAAGGGTCTGAAGTTTCTACATGCACCTGCAGCTCACTTGGTACTGTGCAGTGCTAGGCTGATACAACTTCTTAAACTAACATTTTAGGGTAATGTGGAGTTCAATTGTACTTTAAGTGGAAAGAGCTCCTCTAGGAATTAGAAGAATCAATTACTGCAGATTAGGCACAGCAGATATAACTTTTGTGTGAACGTTTAATTTGAAACCAATAGTTTCAGGCCTCAGTAGAAAAGCATGCACTTTGTAACTCTGACTTTAAACAGTTTTTTCTCAGAAAATTTTTCATTGAGATTCTCTATCATGTTGCCTTCCTACCCACTCCTTTCTTTTATTTACTACTACTACTATGTTATAATGCTAAGACACCTGCAAGACCAGCAATCATGCAGAACATCATAATCCTGTTCCGGAAAAACAGCACAAGAAATTTAGAAAAATGTTACCAGAAAATCTCTGCTTCTTCAACTAATGTAAACATCCTACAGTAGTGTTTCCAGTTCTCCTTTCAGAAGAAAATAGGAATTGACTACGAAAAAAAAATCAAGATGCCTAAATTATTCAGGGAATTGTTTTATTTTCAGATGTAATGCAGGATATTTGGTCAGGGAGGTGCTTTGGAAAATATTTTTCCTTGTATTTGTGCCATGTTCATTGATAATAAATAGTAGTTACTGATGATCAAGAAATGTCAACAGGAATAAAACATTGGCAAAACTTAGCTGCCAGCTTTCAAATTTCCTAGAATGAATTGAAACATCTTTCTGGCTTAGAAGAGTTCCTGATGCAGCATCCCATGTATCAATCCTGTCTGCGAACAAAAGTGCAACACAACGTCTGACCTCCTGACTTTGGTGGGGGATGTGCATGCTGAAAAACAGATTAGAGATCTGCTGTTCAGGCCAGGCTTGGATTTACAGGGATTTGGTGGCAGTGAGAAGAGGGAAATAAGGTGGTAATGGCTGGCTGAGAAAGCTGTAACACCGCTCAATTCACAGTGCAGGTGAAGAGAAATCTGCAGCACACAGCAAGTATGGCTTTTCTGCCTTTTTTAAAACAAAAAGTTTGCATCAGGTTCTATTAGTGCCACCTGGATGCCACGACCACAAAGGCTTCCGAGCTTACAGTTCACCAGGTTGAGTAAAAAGAACTGCAGCCTGTTGTGGGTTATTTACATGGGGATTTATACAGCTAATTTCTTTCCTCTCATGCTGTAAGATCACTCATAGCAGCTCAGAAATGTCTAATGAAAAGAGAAGCAGTGTATCTGATTCCAGTCATGCTGTTCTAAGAGAATTAATCGGAGTCGTCATTACCTTAAACACTTCCATTCAGAGTGGGTTTTATGATGAGCTCAAGAAAAGTAAATGCTGTTTCAAATAGGTACCTCTATATATTATATCAAATAAATGAATGATAAAGTGCTGGCACTTTTTGGCTGTAATCCTGTTATTGCTTAGAGCCATTTCTAATGCAAATGAAGAATGATGTAGCAGAGCTATTTAGCAATTTTCTTTGATGGGCAATGTTAACTGCTGGGAAGTGGCAAGAAAGCAACTGCTTGAATAGGGAGTGCTCCAACATGTCTTGTAATATTCCTTCCCAAATCTAATGATCGCCCCTCCCTCCTGCAATGTGCTATCTTTAAACAAGGCTCTGCTGAGCAATGCAGGCCTATCTTTGCACAGAGGCCAAGACACAACAGCTAGGTCTAGTCACACAAAATTTTAGGAAACATAGAATTTCTAGTGAATTCTTTTAAGAAATCCCAGTTCTTTCTTTCTGCCTATAAAAATGCACTTGTTCATCACTTGGTCACAGGACTCCCTCCCAGTTAAGCATGACCATGCAGAGGTAAGAATAAACACTTGTGCCTTCTGAATGTCAGGGTAGTGCATCAGAGACAACTGGGAACCCTGACTGAGGGTACTTTCATAGCTCCGCCACAGACTTGCAGGATGATACCTCTGTGCAACTTGACAAATGACTCCCTGCATGAGTTTTACAATCAGGAAAATGGGAAAATTAAAGCTGATTTAACGTCCTGCGGAGCTTTAAGGTCTGTGGATGATACGCGCTATGAAATGCTAAATAATATTAATGAAACCTAACACTGACTTCAATCTTGGGAAGAAAGATGGGCTTGGGAACTGTCCCTCTATTTAATAAAACATTACATAGGGCCAGTAGGAGGTTGTCATCAAGTAAGAGCATACATACCAAACGTGGTAGATTATAGGGCTACTGTAAATTCAAGCAGAGAAAACTTCTTCAGAGACTGCAAACTATCTGGACCATGTGAAATGGTGCATAAACACCAGCTTTAAAATGGAATAGCATGTTCTCTCTGCAGGATATGTATGGCGGAAACAATAAGCCACATCTAACCTCAATTTCTTGGGCTTCATTGATGTCTGTGTCATAAATATGAGATGCGGCACTGACTGGAAATCCCAAACTAGTGGGATGCAACCTTGCTGGCTGCAGCCCAGATTCCAGGTGTTCAGACCCAGGAACACAACATCAGGAGTGAAGTGCCACAGAGAGGCGGCAAAAAAGAAAGGACAGACCCCCATCTTAGTGACCCCAGCAGGCTGAACAGCCACCCTGACCGTGCTGTCACACTGCCGGTGTGGTCCTTTGGAGAGAGTGTCCCTGGAGCACCCAGAGACACCCAAAGGTACCTTCCCCAGCCCTCAGCACACACTGCTGCATATCTGGGGGGAAAGTATTTATACTGCAGTGTCCTCAGGAAATATAAGACACCCTAAAGTGAATGAAAACATCAATAAAACCACTTCCACCAGGACAACAGGTCTGGAAAACTGGGCAGACTTTGCTGAAGAAAATGGCCAAGAAAAAAAACAACTCAGAAAGATGTTTTCCAGACAGGCTGACCAGGCTTGAGGGATGCTAGCCAGCATTTTTGCAGCACTACATTTTTGCTCAGACTTTTCCTTCTGAAGAATGACTTCGGAAATGGAGAAGCAGAGCTTGCTGAGATCCATATGTTGCAGTGAGAAAAGCTGTAACTCTGAGCATTTTCCACAAGACTGGGCAGGGCAATTTGTCCTCAAAGGGCATATTTACAGGAAATCATCAAAGATAAATTTGTGGTTTCCATGTTCCTGATTGGAGCAGATGATTGCTATTGCAGGTCCCCAGGTTTCCTGCTGTTTTCAATACTTTGCACTTTAAACTGTCTTACAACTGACTTTGGTCTTTTTTTTTTTTTATTTATTAAAAAACACTTCCATCCATTTAACTAGGTGATGCTTTCACAGCCCTTTGAAGTTGTAAAGCACTGCAAATTTAGAAACTGTTCTTAATAACCACTTGGACAAATGGATGCAGAAAATTGCGTATTGATGGAAGGAGTTTATGTTCTTTGCAGTCAAATATTTCCTCACTCGTTTCATGCAAAATTGCTTGGCCAAACAGATTTTCCCAAGGCTCTCTCAATAATGAATGTAACTTTCTTTTGTTTCTGGCTCTTCTCCGAACCCATCAGGAAAGGGTAAAGCCTAATGACATAGGTCTGTTGCCTCCTGTAACCCTCTGGGACTGTTTTCTCTAATGTGATTGTTTCAAAATCAGCAGTTTTCTGCCAGGAAATAAAATAAGCCACTTTCTTTCCAAGTAACACTGGAAAAAATCTAAATGCCACTGAGCCTGCTCACTCATGCAACATTAATTTTTAAAAGAATCAATTTTGTAATCTTTCAATTACGGTTTATTATAATGATAATAATCACTGTGAAATCAAGTTTTTTTCCACTGCTAGTGCTGGTGGCTGTCATCAAACCACTTTCAGCAATGCTGAAAACACCTGGACTAATAAACCAGGCATAATTTATTTATACTTTAGTTTTACTTATTTAGAAATGTATTAAGCATCAATTCCCTTAGCAGTTGGTGATGTTACAAAAACTAAAAGCAAATAAATTATAACTATCGACCTAAAAGTCACTGCCAAGCTGGCTATCTTGTACATTTATAATAGAAAAGTGCTTACAAAAAGCAAAGCACATGCACTCTGCTCATTGCCAGCACATGAATAGAGACTCTGTGTGAACACTCCTGGGAGCCCACAGAAAGGCTGCCAGCCCCAGATCCCTTTGCTTTTCACTTGGAGATCACACTGAGCTGGGCGCTTGGCACACTTGAGAGCAGTTGTGAAAGCTCCTATATTCACATATATAAAAATTGCCTTACAACAGCTTCAAGCCTTAATCAATGCTCACATACACAGAGCTCCATACCTGTGTGACAGGGAACATGCACTGTTCATACAGCAGGTCAGGCAGGGCTCAGCATTTAACAGCAGGAGCACAATGGGTCTATATTATGTTCACATTTTACAATAAAAAGTGTACAGAAAAATCACTTGTTTCTGATCAAAATCTGGGCTCCCTGCTGTTTTAATTCCTGTAACCAACAATCATCAATAAATAATCACGCACAGCTTCTACGCCCCACTGTGATATTTTGGTTTTAAGAACTGGATGTACTGAGTTGAGATCTGCAGTTCCAGACCTGCAGACTTCCAGGTGCTCTGCACCAGGATTCAAGTGAATGAGGAAGCACAAGGGCAAGGGCAAGGGCATAGAGGGAAAAGCTGCTCTTCATCAGATACCTTGCAGGTCCGTGAGCTGTTTTAAAAGAGATTGTGTTGAAAATGGGAGGTGTGTTCAAGGCAATATGTTTTACAATAAAAGGACAAAAGGCTGAAAGAAGAAAGCTATATGGATGACAGTTACAAACAATGAGGCAGAAATAAATAGGAAAAAATGCCCAAAATATCTGTAAAAATTTCAGAAAAGGAAAAAATATTTCAAGAAAAGAAAGGAACATGTAGAGAAACAAGTATCCCATTGGGAAGACTGTGGCCAGCAGGTTGAAGGAACTGATCCTCCCCCTCTTCTTAGCCCTGGTGAGGCACATCAGGAGTCCTGCCTCCAGTTCTGGGCTCCTCAGTATAAGAAAGACAAGGAGATGCTGGAGAAGGTCCAGCAGAGGCCACATGGGAGTCTGGAGCATCTCTCTTGTGAGGAGAGACTGTGGGAGCTGGGCCTGTTTAGTCTGGTCAAGAGCACACTGAGAGGGGATCTCATTATTAATATAAATACCTCAAAGGTGGGTAACTCTTTTTCAGTGGAGCCCAGCAACAGCACAGAGGAAGGAGCAATGGCCATAAACCAAGGCAAAAGAAGTTTCATGTTAACACAGGAACGAGTTCTTCACACTGTGGGTGGCAGAGCGCTGGAACAGCTGCCCAGGGAAGCCGTGGAGCCTCCATCACTGCAGACACTGCAAACGCATCTGGGCGTGTTTCTGTATGACCTGTTCTGGTGCCCCTGCCTTGGCAAGGGGGTGGGACAGGGTGATCTCCAGATCAGCCTCCCAGCGCTAACAATCCTGGGAGTCTGGGATCAGAAAGTGTAAGAGAAGCATGGAGAAGTAAGAGTTTGTGAGCAAAACATAGTGACGACGTTACAGTTTATGATTTCATCCAAATGGAGGAGTCTGAGACAGGTGTAAGAGAAGGCTTGAAATTTGAAATGCTTCAGGAATTATTTGGGACCAGGCCTCAAGACTCACAGACAAGGTGTGCCTTAGTATGTACTGAGCTGTCCTGGCATTCAAACAGAGCCTCAGACAGTTCTGGAGTGAAATGGATTACATTACATAACTCCCACCTCATTGACTTTGGCATTTAAAGGTAGCATTAAAAAAAAAAGTTTAAAAAATATGGAAAATATTGAAAAGTGGATGACAATCCTGCTGCATCTTTAAAAATCAGTGCAGTATGATCTGTATATAAAAACAACAAAATGTCTTAATTCTAATTAGTTCTCTTGCCATTAAGATAATTTGAGAGCTCTATCTATGCATTCCTGAACTAAACATTCTTCTCTCAGAGCTTAGTATTCTAACATACAAAATGAGAGATTTCTCTATTCATGCCAAAGCCCAGTTTTGCCATTTGTTCTTGCATGTTCTACCCCTGGATACAATAGAAAAGAAACTTACTCATCTGCCTGACAATACTTTGATTCAGTGCTGTAGACAATACTGAACCAAAATTGCCACAGATGGTAGGTAATGTACCTGTTTGACATTTCTCATTCACCCAAAAAAAGACAGTATTCTACTGACCGACTCGGTGTCAAGATGCCTTCGTTTTTCTAACACTTCAAACCTGAAGAAATGAAATTTATTTTAAAATTTACGTTCAGCACTGTCATGTTGCAAATTTGACTCCCTCTGATAATTCAGTTTCAAAAATGTTCTTTTTGAAGACTATGTGCACCATTTGATAAAAAAGACCATGCAACTATTGGTCTTAAAACAGTAATTTGAAGCACATAGAGAGTGGACACAGACTTAGTACCGAGCCATGTTAATCTATAATTCTGTGCAAAATGTTCTTTATGGGAAGAGCAAAAGTAATGTAAAATGTAATTAGATATAATCTTCCCTGTTTTCATTAGCTATTAACTTTATGCAAAGATAAACTAAAGCATAATGAGTCCTTTCATTATCACATAATTGTTATTTTAATGGTTGCATTACAAGCAATAGAATACTATACATCCACCTCTCATATTAGTGGGCAATTATTTTGAAACTTCATATTATAATCTACCCACAAAGACCAATCTATTAATGCCACTGTTTCAGCATAATGATGACCATGGTTTTGAAATCAGTATGATAGCCTCAAGGAAAAATGTAAAGTAATAATGAAGAAAATGTTTATATTACATGCCAGTCTCAGGCCTGAAATGCAGACCAAAGAAGTTGAGGGAAAATATGTGGAGCTTCTCTTGTTTGTGCTACCCTGAAACTGGTCAAATTCATATGACACCAGTGGTGATTATTTCAAAAACAATGGAAAACTACCAATTGATCCAAAATTAGGAGCCTGGAAGGGAAACTGGAAAAAGGCTTCCTTCAATGTATCATTTCCAGGTACCATCCTAAACATATCCAGAAATAGTGCCTGAAATCCTGTTTCCCACTGATAAATAAATACTAAACTGACTTTAGCTACTCCTCCATTCATTGCCTTCCTTCTAATCAAGCAAAGCAGGGTAGCTCTGCAGGAAATGATTGGACAGACCTAAGCAGCACATAAAGCTTGAGGATACCCTGGGGATGTCCTCTGTAAGGTTAAATGACTTTTCATATCCAAAAGGCACCCCATGAGCAAGACTCAAAATACCTCTAGCGGTGTGCAGGCTCCGGGATGTCACTGCAGCTGAGAGTCCCTGCCACATTCTGTACAGTGAAGCTGAAATCCAACTCTCCTGAACACTGTGCATTCTTGGAAGGAGAGGTAAAGGCAATTTCAGACCATGAAATTAGCCCCAAGGAGTTAAGGAGCACTGCTTGCTTCTACTCCCAAACATAAAACATATTTCAACAGTGTCATCACTTATATAAAATCAGAGCAGCACAAACAGAGCGATGAAAATCCACAACCCCTGAGCTCTGGCAAAGACACAATTCTCCCTTGATAAAAGAAAAAGCCACACATGACCAGCACTAGTCACATTTCCTAAAGGGTTAGAAAGGTGTGTAAGGAATGCTGAAATGCATGGGCAGAGAATATTGATAATATATGAAATAATACTTGAAAAAAATGAATCTAAAAATCTTCTTTTAGAGGAATACTGTTTTGCACGTACTCTTTAGATTATTTTCTTTTCCAAATATTTTGACTGATTTTAAAATGACAAGAGACTACTGCTGATTTCATATAGAAGGAAAAATGGTAACATTACCATGTTTGGCTGAAAACAGGTTATAGAGAGCAGAAATTTGTTCCATACTGCACTTCCAGACCATTCCAACTCCAAATTAGGACTGTATGAGATTGAAATGCCTTCATGGTAAGCATACAATATTCAAAAAGCCCTGTGGGCATGAATTTCTGCACAGCAATAGCTTCTGCTTTCCCCTGGTGTCCTTTTCTCTCAGAGCAGTCAGGTTGTAAAAAGGGGACAAATACCCTTTGCCTCACAAAGGCATTTTGAGACTTACGTGATACTTGCAACACTTTTCAGAAATGTTCTCATGGAAAATATTGAGGACATTTTTTGGAAACAGAAGTACTAGAAAATCTAATGAATTTATTCAAGAAAAATTCTGAAACATATGGAGAGCAAACTGAACACAGAGCACATATTTCTGACATTTATCTTTGTTTTTATTGTTAAGATAAAAGCATGCTGTTTGTTTGTTAGAATTTCATCTGCTAACTCTTTCCTTTCTCTGACTTTTTCTACACTAGTGACATCATCTGCAGCAATTTTTAAAGCTTTGCAGAAAATCCTGCGCTCTGAAAGTTTTAATGAATCATGTAGAGAATGTTATTGAGACAGGGAGTTTATGCCTCCTTTCTGTAACCTGTAGGAATAGATCAGAGAGGATATGCATGCTGGGATGACTTCATTTAAATAAAAAAAAAAAAACAAAAAACAAAAAAACCCAACAAAAAACAACAACAAACCCAAAACCAAAGAAAAAGAACTCTCTAAATGTAAGGATGGGATACCAACAAGAAACTTGTAAAGAACAAGCATGAGCAGTTAAAGATCTTCTACAGCAATTGCATGTTTACTGAATTCTAATGCACCAGACAGGGCTGCTCAGGCTCTGAGATGAGTGGTGTCTCTGGTAACTGGTCCCAACTGTACTGAATGCTCCCACAACCAGGAACTGCTTACAGAATCTTGAAAACAGAACAGCTGAATCTTTGAACATCTATATAAAAAAGTATTTCTCTTCAAACACAAACTAAGCCCCATGCTGGTCAATATCTGAGACTTCACACAAACTGTTTGAAGACATGAGATTGAAGATTCATAATAAATCCCTATTCTTACAGTTATGTTTTTCCAGCCTGTTCGAAGTTCCAAAACCTGCTGGAGATGTGAATCTCTGAGAAAAATTGTACATGCTGCTCTTGTGCATGTTACTGTTCAAATGCAGAGTTGCCTCATGGTTAAATGCTCAGAGAAGTTGAGTGTCATGGGAACTGTGTAGGAGTGACTGTTTTCTACACTCAGGTTGTAGCATATCCCAGTTGCACATCAGGCTCCCCAGGAAGCACTGTTATCAATCCTGCATCACCTTCAAAGGTATGTGCTATGGATCCATAGATTTGAACAGTTTCACTGTCCTGAAATTGCAGCCTAAATTCTTTATGTGGGATAACAGACACAGAAATTTAAAAATGTAGAACATCTGCTTTGTTTTATCTACATATTGAAGATGTGCAAAGCAAGCACCTATTAACAATGAGTTCTAAATTAACATAATAAGTCACAAAAATTCCCATTTCCCCTTAGTTTTCCTCCTACCTATGAGGTCTCACATAGGCTTGACTTCTTACTAATTAAATTTTCCATGCAGAATTCATTTACTAATCTTTCTACATTTTAAAATAAAATACTTGCACATAAGTTCAGGCTAAACTTTTTCTACTTTCAAACAGGTTTTTTTTTTTGCTCTGTTGTTTATTTCTACAAAGCTTTGAGATGACAATATCTTCTAAATATCATTCTGTAAGATATGCATCAGAGTTCTCATACACCTTTTCTTATAAAAGTAGTTTCTAATAAATTTGACTAGCTAGTGGGTGGATAGATGTACAGAAACTCTTTTCTATCCAAAGCAAGAAACTGTTGCAGATTTATTCCCTGTCTCATAAAGTTGCTATCCTCACTTGAGCACGGGCTCTGTAGCACAAACCTCCCAGTGCATCTCATGCAGTTTGATTCCAGCTTTTTTTTTTCCTTAGCACTATAAATTCAGCTCAGAGCTCTTTAGGGAGCTTCCATTAGAAACCCCACAGTTACCAGCAACCACAACATACCACACTTAAGCAACAGCAACATTACATTTATCTTCTAATCTGTTTAATATCTCTTAGAAAAGAACTGCTGTGTGACAACAGGTAATAAGTATAGACTTCAATGGTAATCACTCTGTGTTTTTCAAGACAATTACTTCACCTGGCAGCAAGGTTGAATTTTAAAAAATAGATTGATTTATCTTTTTTTTTAAAGTATAGATTTTTTTAAAATTATTTATATTCCTTCAAAATTATAAGCTCCTTTAGGAACATCAAGACCTATTTTATACACTGTAATCTGAGAAGTGAAAAACACTGAACCCTGGAAGATGAACAACAAAGACTTCATTCAAAATCCATGTTTCTGCTAATTTTTCTCTCCAATACTTTTTTTCCTTTGCAACCATCCAATATCCTCACCACCAGCAGCAAAACTGGAAGCCCTGCAAACCAGGATGCTACCAGGATTGCCAGCATGAGTCACTGACTTACATCATCCTTTCCAAAGGTGGATGTTCATGGGATGTGAGAATCACAGGATCACAGAATATGCTGAGTTGGAAGGGACCCTCAAGAACCAAATCCAGAATTCCATCCATATGCACAGATCCTCCTGAGAGGTATCAGCAATTCTCTCATAATAACAAAAGCTGCAGAGTATTTAAAGCACAGGATGAAAAAGGTGTGCACAGGGCTGTAAAAATATTTAACATACAGTTCACCAGAAGCAGAAAACAACAGATCCAGTGGCACTTAATGAAAATTTGATAAATTAGAAGATGTAGATGGATAAATTCAAAGAACATGTGAAAATGCACAATTATAGAGTAGATCCTGATTATATATTCCTTGTCTTTAATCATTAATTAAAAAGAAACAACTCCATGGCTATAGTCAGCAACCACTGCAGAATCAATAGGTCTCTAAGCTCACACCAATCTATATGCAGACACAGCTTTATCACAAAATAATAGCTAATATTGATATTTTTTAATAAAGTTTCACTTTACTGTGCAATTAGTGTAATGTAGTAGGAGCTGTGTTCCTTAACAGAAGTGCTGGTGCTTTGAGCAGCATTTACTGGCATGTTAATAAAGAACGGACTTCTTCTATTGAGTTCCATCTGCCTAATAGAGAAAAGTGTTCATCTTAATTAGGAAAATCTTCATAAAGAATATAAATGCAGTTACTAATGGGCTGCAGGGAATAAATGCAGAACACTCAGGAACAACTGGTGTTTTACCGGGAAATGGAAGAGTGGATATAAACCCCCAAACAGTTGTTAACCATCTGGTGATTGACCACAAATAGCAATAGATGCTGAGGTTTTAAGTGTTTTATAATGAAAAATCTATTTATTTCATTAAGGTTTCATGCTTTAGACCCTTGTTTTTTCAGGTAATAAAGCAGTCTTGACTGACAATGAAACTATTTAAACCCTTTATGAATTAAGACGGACAAATCCATTAGCATTTTTTGAAGGAATTACTTTATAAAAAGAAAGAATGGAAGTGCCAAGCAATAGTTCAAGAAAGATCCACTGTCAAGTACTTGAAAAATGGTCACTATATCAAACATATTTTGGGGGTTGCTGAGATGCTCACAACCAGTTGAGAACCTTTTGCTGACTTCACTGGTGCAGCAGCAGATATTACATCATCATGATAAAGACTACAGCAGATTGTAAACTACAATTAATCTTTGTCTTTAAAAATGGTCCAACAGGCATTATACATTTCCTCTGTCAGTCTGAATCAATTTTTTCATTCTTTTCATCCTAAAGTTCTGTAATTTAAAGACATTGATATTCCCTAACTCGGCTCAATTTCTATTCAAAATGAAATGAACTTTTACTCATCTTCCAGGATTTTTTTTTAAATCACATTAATACAAAGTACTGATGGGATATACTCCCCAAGTGCCAAAATTTAACTCTCTGAGCCAGACTCTGACAATGTTCACAGCTTCCCAAGGAAAAAGTGCTTTCTGCAAATTTTAAGCAACACCAGCTAATCTCTTCTATTTCCTCCAAATAACTCTGATAGAGAAACCAATACATACATGAAAGCAAGTCCAAAAATGAAAATATCATTACAATAGTATTTCATTGAAACCAACCAGAAACACAGCATAAAACTCTGATATTCTGGACACTGACAGCTTTACTGCCTCAATTCACAGAGAATATCACCAAACAACAGAACTTGCAGCTATTTGAACCTCAGAGAATGTAATTTCATTTATTCATTTCAGTGACATTTTTACTAGACTATAGCTTCATGTAGATTAGTCAGACACATGAAAAACCACACATTAGCCGAGGTGAAGCTGTGATGACTGCAGTTGTCTTAACAATGTCAATCCAAACTTTAGATGAATGTAATTTGCTAGCTCTAAGTGACAGAGATATAATATAGATCTCATATATCACCGAAGTAATAAATAATTAGTGAGCAGAACTGAGTAAAATGGAAGCTTGAACACAACCCCAAATTTTGAATCTTGATGCAGAAGTCAGCGATCAGAATGATACATCTTTCTGCCTTGAATGATAAAACAGCTTTCTCACAACCTAACACATAGCACCATCTGGCATGAACTGAGGAAACTAAGAACTTCTGGAAGAGAAGCACAAAAGCAATTTTGTTTCTTCAGAATTGTCCAAGATATCGACAGAAGTCCTTCAGAAACAGCATTTGACTGCAAATGTGGCTCAGTGAACCTGCCTCCTGAAGACATGAGTGCGTAGCTAATAAAATGTTGTTGAATTGAACTGATTTGGTATGGGATGAGCACTGTCAGACTTAAGACAGTGCACATGGTAAGTCCTCTGTCTACCAAACTGGCTGAATTTCCAAACATCATCTCATATCTCTTACTGGGAATTTTAGGAGCTCAGGATACATTTCTTCAGCCGAGCCCAGCAGGCTCTTTTCAGCAGTGACTCTCGAGAAGAGTGACTACAAAGACCCAGTTAAGGTGTTCTTTGAGCAGTACCAGCACATCGTCACTGGGTGCTGGCTGGGGCTGGACACCTCCCCTGGGCAGTGGGACGGAGGCTCTGAGCCCACTGCCAGCCCCGAGGGGGATGTGGAGCTGGGCAGTGCTCAGGGGCTGGCCCGAGATGCTTGCAGAGGAAACACAAATGGGAGTTCCCTGCAGTCCAGGAACCATCAGAGCGCTCTGCTATCAGCACAGATTTATTTTAGCATTGCTTGTTGAAAGTGACTTTTAATGCAGACTGTTTTCTAAATGATCCTTAAAAGACACTCCTTTCTTTCTCTTCACCTTCACCTAAGGCAAGAACATCCAGTAGCATTGATCTATTTGCTGCTAGTTTTCATTAATTTTACCCTCCCTAAGGGTGGTGAAGCTTTGGTGCCAGCTAATTAAAACCTATTTAGGGATGCTCAGTACACTTTATCAGACTAGAATTAGCTTTGCTGCTGTAATGAAGACTACAGTTTTCTCTGTTATTACCAATTAAATGTTATTATATCATATTGGATTATATTTGTATTGCATGGCAGAGATATAGATGGCTTTAGAGCCATTTATCTGGATTGAGGTACATACAAAGATGGCACATTTAGTAATTATCTAATATCTCTTTAAATCCTTTCACTTGCATAAATATATATATAATATACCAGCACATTAGTGAAGTACTGGAAGAAGCTGCCAGCTTTATGCTCCCTCTAGGGAAGTACCAAGCAAAATGCATTAATGAAAAATTGTGAATGTCTGGTAATGAATATTATTTATGTACAACAATTATTCAAAGTGGATGAGCATTCACCACCTTGAACTCGACTGTTTCACTAACACTCTCAGAAAGAACATATGTTCCCCAGATTCTTAACACTCATGCAAGGTTAATTACCCAGTGTGGACAGCCCATATCAGAGGGTATTTTGTACTACTGTAGAATTAAAAAATGCATTACAAAATAAAAAACACTGTTTGCTCAAAGTTACTCAGAGGCAATTCTGGTTTCTTCCATGCATCAGTAATAAATCATTTGTCAATATCAAAGCTGTGGATTTTGGAGCTGCACCCAGTGAAGCCAGGGATAAAGCTCCCATGCCAGCACTGCAGGACCAGAGCTTTTCTGCAGTAGAGAAGTGACTGCAGCACCTACCTGTTAGCTGCTTCTCACAAAATCTTTTTAAAACTTGAGCTCTACAAGGATGAAACTGCTGAAAAGTCCCACTAATTACCTAAAAAGATTGTACATCAAAGAGTAGAAACAGAAAACTCATTAAAGGCTTGACAGACTAGAAATCTGCTGCAATCTTACTATGCATTAGTAGCATACACTGTACAGAAAGACAGTATTTTAGGATTAAACTAAAATAGATGTAGCTGCAATTCACTCAGTACATTTTAAAATATGAGTTGAAATTGGTTTCCTTCCAGAATTTTTGCTGGAAACATGTCGAACCAGACCTCTGTTCAATCTAATATTCCAAGCAAGGGTTGATGTTTCTCGGAGGAACTGAAGGAATATTTGGCTGAGGAACCTGCGTCTGTCTCAGCATCATAATAGCCTGGCACAATGTGTGAAAGTATTTTCATCACCCACAAATCTCCTGTGCACTCCATTTACTGCTTCCACAAATGCCACATACCTGCAACAGTCTCATGACCCTCCCTAGAAACAGAAGACAGGTCCTGCAAATTGAAGATGTTACAGAAAATGAAACAGTTTCCAAACTGAAGTCCCCAATTACTAGGGAACTGCAAGATGTTTTCTTGAGATACCGAAGGCGTTGGCTGGTGGTGCATCAATCATTTCCCTTGTTTCTGCATGACAAAATCACTAAATGATGTTAAAAACATCACTAAGTATTTGATGCAGAAAAAGAGAACGAAAAATGAAAGTTTCAGTAGATACAAGGATGTTACCTGGCTGCCACTGTGAGAAGTGGTGGGTTTTCCCTTGGTGTCAAAGGGACGCATGTGCACCAACAACGTGAAGGGTCATGATCCAGGCTCATAAAAATGTATTGCTGTTGCAATGTGAAACTTAAGGAGAAAGAACACAGGCCATTTTGACATTAGGTTATTTAAGAACTTTGTTATAAGCTCTGAAAGAAGTTCAATCTGTTTTTTACATGAAAAGAAGCATTTGTATTGTGTTAATTGCATAACTATAAAAACCTGAGATGTGTTAATTCATTGAAGAGGAATGGATTAGGCTGGAGAGAAGGATACTTTGACATTGAATGATGAGATGTCCTTATTTCATAGGAAAAAGAGGAGATTTTTTCAAGGTCTAATCTCACAATAAGGATTTTGATAACGTAACGTAAAGTCGCTGTGACCTGACTGACTCATAAATATAAAAAAATTTATGTACAGCAATACAACAATGTACCCATGATCACATTTAGCTTGATTAATATGTAAACAGGATGACTTGGATTATTAAAGGTCATTTTCAAGTATGGATCTTGTGTATTTATTAGCCTCTGCTTATCAGTTTGCTCAGTTAAACTAAAGAAGCCATGATAACCTTGACACCTCTATGAGATATATGAGCTCCCTCCAACTCCAGAACCACAGCGGCAATATGTGCACTTGGTGAACAGGGGCAGGCTCCTCCTTATGCTCCAATAGTTTGAAAAATAGGAAAAATCAACTGTCACCAAGTTCTGACAGTTTAATAACATGGTGAAACAAGTACTTTTGAGATAACAAGCTTTTCTACTTCAAAAGCTAAGTCAAAATTTCAGACTACCTTAAGCTGTTTGTGAAAACCCGCATCATTAATTTGGTCAGAATAGCAACAGTCCTTTCCAACCTCAAATTCATGATGCACAAATTTAAAAATTAATACTAAGGCACAGCAGTGATCTGGAAACTCCTTCCCAGTTAGCTCAAGTGAGTATGTGTGACAGGTGCTCTTCCATGCCAAAACACAGATGACCTAAATTTTTGCAGTGTCGTTACAAATTCTTGAAATTTGTGGTCTTAATTCCACAAATCTAGTTTCTCCTTTGAACATGCTAGCCCAAACAGTCCTCACACCTTCACCTCTTACAGCCTCAATTGAGTAGCATAAACACACATTATCAAGCATAGAAAATAAAATTTCAGCATAATACTGGTAAAAACCTAAATCTATTCCAGTATGTCTGATAACCTGTTTTCACCAAGAAACAGAAACCCTGAGGTCTGTGTTTGAAGAAAAGCTGCAGTGAATCTCAACAGAGAAGAAAATGCAATATCCAGAATTATCCTGAGGTTGTGCATTTGGAAATGTTGTTTGTGTAGGATTATCCTCTTCAAATAAAATGTCAATTTAATCAATAGTAAATTGAGCTGAAAACAACACACAGCTTTGAAAACATTTCAGGAAGACATCCAATATTTTTGGGATTCAAGCCAACAGCAATGGAATGAACAGAAGGTAGCGTAGGTGGGGTAAATGGGGCCTAGCTGCTGCCTCATCAAGTGCTTATAACAGTCAAACCCATATAACAATCTATTAAAAATATATCTGGGGACTCATTTAGTAGCTGACATCCCACATGGATTTCCTCACATATCTTTTGTCAAGCATTTTAATTGTTCCTCACGTTTCAGACTCACCGGTCCTTTCCCGTCTCCCTCTTAAACACCGCGTCGCAGTAACTCATGCGCTTCTCCGTGGTCACGTAGATTTTGGCAGTTGGGTAGCTGTCAACAGTTTTCTTCAGCATGTTGTACACAATGCCATTTCCATCCCTCCTCATGTTCCGAAAAGGACCCCAGATCACGTAAACGGTGTTGTTGGTTTCTTTGAAAAAGTACTCGGGATTCTTGAGCAGGAGAGGCACACTTGTGTGAGAGACCACTCTTACGGTGGTCCTCTTCCCAACATCTTCCTCATAGCCCTTCGTGGGAGCATTGTTCATCCTCCAGATGCAGGAGGACTTGTCTATCTCAGTGCCCACCCTCTGGCCAGCCATCTGTCCCGAGTTTGAAACAATGGCACAGAGGTCACAGTCAAGTTGTAGAGGCTGGAAGACAGGAAACAATAATTTATATTGCAAGTTTTTCTCTGTAAAACATGAAGATGGAAAATTCAGTTAAAAGAAAAACAGGTACAACAAATGGATAGTAATGCTTCTCCTTAAAAAAACAAAACCACAATCCCCACATGGCAGAGCTGCTCAAAAACTCTACCACTACAAATGCAAACCTTTTCAATGAAATAGAAAAGGTCCAATCTTTGCCTTTGTTCCCACCTTGCAAAGTCAACTATACAAATAATAATTTCCTTTTTCCCCTCTAAATGTTACTCTTTTCACTAAAAAACAAGGAAATAAAGAAACAGTAGAAAGCAAAATTTAGATCAATGGCTTTTCTTTTAACAAGGTGCTGTCAGCAATAGGAAAAACCTACTGAAAAAGTAATGTTGGAAGTTTAACTGTACATTAACTCTTTGTGTCTGAATAAACAGTTCCCAAATTTGTGACAGAAGTTGAATGAGAAATGTATCTCTAAAAAGGAATCAAATAGTATGAAAATCCTGCAGTTGGAAAGGAGATGTGGACAGAGGAGTATGTTGTTCTTTCCAAAGAGCAGTTATGATCCACGGAAATTGAGAGGTAGAGGGAATGCTGACACCTGAACTAGGAACTTAGTCCTGAGAAAACTATAGTCAAAGACAGTATTTTGTGACCATGTTCTAGGGTGCTATTACTCTAGTATGAATTGAAAATAGAAAAAATAAACTAACAGAGACATAAGGACCTATCTGAAGCTCCATTTGTCAGAGTATAAACAGTAAATGTCTTTTCATTGTTTTGTTCCTACAGACTAAAAGGAAATGCCCTCTATTTAAACTGGATTGTGTAAAGAGTTTAGTTAGAAATTGAAATCAGATGCAAACTAGACCTATCAAAAAAAAAACCTTACAGAAGATTGTCTAGGTTAGAGATAACCTACAATGTTTTGTACGGTCACAGACTTGATCCTCTGTCATGCTCACAATTGGGAGGCAGTGCCCTCAGTTTAGTATTTTTTAGGAAAAATTCTCTTCACATTCATTGAACATTTACTCTGACAGGATTCTAGGTGCTTTTCTGATCAGCCTTGTGGTTATTTCTCTTCAAAATCAAACCTTATTTAGCTGATGTGGATGAATAGCCTGCCTACATTTGACCACTATAACCCTAGGATGCAATTGCTGACAAAAAACTGAGTTCTTTCATAAGGGGGAATAATGCAAGGACAAGAAACAAACATATTAAGGAAGCCAAACTGTAAGAGCTAAAATATCTCATCTTTGGGTGACAAATATTGTACTGAATTAAGGTGCATCCTGCACAACTTATGCAGTAAACCTTACAATTTCAAAGCTTTGATTTCTCTGTTTTGATTGATTTGATTTCCTTATGTGGCTGGTTCAGGAAAACATTCTTTCCTAAATCAGTAGCTAAAGATTCCTGATTGAATGCAAAAGCATTGTCAACGTTTCCTTTACAGAAGACCATGCATTTTTTATAGCTGGTATAGTTTTAGAGAGCTGTCCTGCATGGCTCTCTGACAGAAGGGATGAAATCCCAGGAGATGCAGCTGAATGCAGCAGCCTTTCTGTTTACTGCTTACTTACAGAAATTCTCTCTAAGATACATTATGAGGACATGGCTGGGTGACCTAAACAAATCCACGAACATAACTCATATTCTAGCATGAAGTGAATTGTTACAGACCCAGTAGATTAATTTATAGCTTTCAGGCTGAACTTTCAAACTAACAAATGCTGAATATGAAACTGCTAGATAGGAAAAGCCAATTTGGTCAACAATCTGGTTCTATTTAAATTTGTCTCATCCTTAGAGCTGCTTTTTTCACTAAATTCTTCCTTCTCCATTTAAATGGAGCTGCTCTCTTAAATTTAGAATTGTTTGAATTTCCTCACCTTAGTTAGAAATGCATTGCACATTTTCTATTCACTGAGTGCAACTGTTCTGCTTGAAAAAGCTGAGTACACTGCCTCCTGCAACTGTGTCCCCTGGTTTTCTAGCTCTTTTGTTGTGATTCATTTATCTCGTTCCAATTTATAAAGTGCTTTCATAATACTGCATGCCTACACTAGGTCAACATATAATCTGCTCTTCTTGAACAGAGTCAGAGGCTAACCCCCTCCCAGCTCTATCTCACAATAAATATTGGTTACAATGCAGAGATTTTACATGCCCCAGTATGCACATTTCCCAACAGAGATGCCAGACAGAGTTAGAAGACTGACACCCATGACAGATATTCCAGTGACTCCAGAATCATCCACTGCCTTCATCACCTTTTTGCATCATATCTCCCTCAACATATGAGAAAACACACATCAATATTCACTCACTGAACCCCATAAGGAGACAGGAGACAGTTTGTGGTGTTGGTTTGCAAGTGTCACAGATGAGAAGGGTGGTTTCAGTGACACACATGAATCCACATACAATACCAACCAACGGCTCTGCCAGGCAGTCCTGGTTGCCCTCTCCTCTGGAGATGGTCCAGCAGCACTAGGACTGAAACAGACTGGCAGGATCACACTGAAACACTTGTCCTGCTACTGCTTTTCCTCTGTGGACCCAGCAAATCAGGCCAAGGCTCACCTCTCACAACACCTTCACTCACTTGCATCATGGATACACGAATTAAAGACAAAAACATTAAGAACCATTCAGGTTTTCTTCTCTTTTCATGTACTTACACGTTTATCTCACCTCTAAACACCAAGGGGGCTGAGCTATTATTGCTGCTAGAAAATTGCTAATTTTTTTGCTGACCAGAAGGGTGTAGAAGACCTCAGCAGAGCAGCTGGGTATGGTTCTGACAAACAGTCCCATCTTTTTCCTGAATGATACATTGTAACTGTTGAGGAACACTTATATTTTAATCAGTAAAGAAAATGAAATGTCTGACCTTTCTATTTCCTGTGCAAGCTTACAGACAATAGAAAAGATAATTAAAACTGTGAATTAGAACTTGCAAAACAGTGCCATTTCTCTAGCAAAGAGAAATAGCTGTGTAATAAAGGTCACTTATCAAACAGTTCTAGTTATTAAATCTTTGCATTTAGCACTGAAGTGGCTTCACAGAATCAAAGGTCAAATCATTAAATAACAAAATCAGCCAGAATTAGAAAAGGTCACAAGCAAATCCAACTAAAGTAGGTCACAAAACATGATTCTCTTCCACACAGGATTTTATTATTTGGAAAATTGCTTACTTTCCAAATTTGACAACTCCCCCATCATTTCCAGTGTCTCCACCAGGAGACTGAAATTCCAGCTACAGAACCTTTTGCATGGGTGGATTTCCCAGTGGCACAGATCTTGGATCACCAGGTTTCCCAGCCACAGCCCTGCACATCTGCTGAGGTCCGTGTGGGGATGATCTCAGGCCAGGTCTCTGGACCACAGAGTAATGTCTGGACAAACAGACACACGCCAAGCTCTGGTCTCAGCTGAGACTGCCAGATTCATTCCCCAGCTGGACCAAACCCAGCTCGGGACCTCTGCAGATGGAATTTCCACTAATGAAAAGCTGAATTTCTCTTGTGGCTCCTTAGCACTATAGACTGGCGGTGCGCTTTCTCCAACCACCAACTGTTCCACTCCGAATCCCACAACTAATCACACAGATAGTTAGGAAACTCACACTAAACTTTCTCAATTGTTACTTTAACAATATGATTGTAATTTTGTAAATTGGACGCAATGCCCATTCACTACATAATGAGGCAATTATTAGCAGCTTGCCACATATTAATTTGCTCCTTTAATGTTGAAACAAATGAGATCTTTTCTTATAATCATCCTATTTGAGTGAATTCTAACAAAGCCGATTGAACAAAGCTCCAGAGAGACTTTCTTTATTTCAATGCCATGTATTCTTCTACTCTTCTTGGATGTCTTTAGAGTTTCAGAGGATACAACATTTATAATGATGCCAATAGGGAATAGATTTTGCCTTTATTCTTCTTGATGTTCTTTTGAGGTCTTTGAAATGAAAGGTACAAGAGAGGCATTAACCGTCTGGCATTGTTTTTATTGCTTTCCTCTACTTTGCAAGCAAAAAATGTATTTTAATTTTTCCTGTGTTTCAGTGATTAAACAAGCTGGTTTTATCTACACTTACTCAATTTCTTCAGACCTCTGATTGGGAGAAAAGACTTGCCAAGCTTCTCAAAGAAAAAAAATTCAGCACATTAAAAGAAAAGAAAGATAGTATTTGTGTGTTCACCCAGCAAGAACGACCAAATTAGTACAGCACTGTATCTAACTTACATTATATTACTAACATCAAGCAAAAAATGATAAAAATTATAAAAATGACTGATTACCCTGAGTTTGTGTTTGTTCCCTCTTCTCCCCTATGGCAGTATTATGGGTTTTTACCTTCAGTAGCTGATTTGGTCCTAGCCTTCAGCATCACATCCCAGCAAACATCTCTGTCTTCATAAAATTTAATGTTAAGATTTCATAAAGATTTTAACATTTTGACATTATTTTGAAATAACCCCAACGTCAACATGCATCCATTTCCAAATAAATAGAATATGATCTGCTTCTTCATAAGACTGTTCCTGAGACTCAAGTGCCTGGGATATTTTATTTAGATGAATGTCAGTGATACATACATGAGTTCTAGCAGAAAGTTTTTATTTAAATTGAATGAATTGGAAGGGAGTGCACAGGAGGTACATAATGGGACTAATCTTACAGCAGGAGACTGAATAAATAACCGTATTTGAAAGTCTTTCTATATACACTGACCCAGTTGTTACAGACCTGTGTGATCTGCAGCTCTGGTTACAGCTCCTTAAAGGGGCTGTACCAGCCCTTTGCCTGAACAGGTATCTTGTGGATTCCTCATGTCAGTGGTAACAAGACAGAAAAACAAAGGAAGCTCAGACTTCGAGCAGAGGTTGAAACTTGTGAGCCAAAATCACCCACCCCATCTAAACTTTCAACCAGCAAGTGTATTTTTGAAACATTTTAGGTATTTTTCTCATGGAAAGGAAAAAAAAAAAAGCCCAAACCAGAAACTCAAACCTTCCAAACACGAATCGCAGTGCAAAGTGATGCAGTGTCATCTTTCTCACTTTTGAGACGGCTCCAGACAGCTCCATGCCAGCTCCTACCTCTTTCAAGATACAGCACAGAAAATGCTCACCAGAATGTTGTTGATTTTGCTGCTCCTACTGGGAACAGTACAGGCAGCTTTGAAACAAAGCAAGAATTAAGTACATCTCATGATACCAAGAGCTGAAAACTAAATGCCTCAAATATACGTGAGAAAACTCTGAGTAGAAGGAATCAAGTATGTAACCTATAAAGAATAAAACCAGGTCTTGATACGTATTTGAGGTATTTTCCACTACTTTATTATAAGTCAATAATTGAGAAGTCAAAGATCATATCTCTCATGATAATCTCATAAAACAAAATTTACTAAAATTGAATAAAAGCCATGTCCAGCTTGATCAAAATATCTTAACTTGCTATTTTTCAAAATTTGTATTTAATAATTTTCTAAAATAGAGTTAAAATGCTCCCCCAATTGAACATTTTGCTTTATTACGAAAAGGTGAAAGAATGGGAGTTCACATTAACAAAACAGTCCCTTTCACTTTTTAAATTTTTCCTGATTTCCAGCTGAAATTTTATGGAAACTGACACCTTTTAAATAAGCCTACACTAGTATTTTCCTCTGGAATAATAAACTATTGGAACACTCTTGATAGCTCTGTTGGTAAAAAAGGCTTAAAAATACAAAGGTGGCAGGAAGTAAGTAAGAACAGGAGAAACTGTTCTGCCTCTGCATGGAGACTTAAGGAAGGAAGGAAGCTGCCAGATTCAGGGCTTCAAGTACAACAGAAAGACCCAGGAGAGGCAGAGCTCAGAGGACTGATGGTCAACAGCTCTGGAGACTTAGGGCACTGAGAGAGAGGCAGGTGAAGATAGCTTTGCCCTAAGGCATTTCCTGAAGGATGTGAAGACATGTCCTGCATGTGCACTCTCAGTCAGTCTGCAGAAGACCCATTTTCATTTGTGTCTCAGGCACCTGGCAAACTGCCCTGCCCCTAGGCAGGATGGCAGAAGGGATGTGCTCTTATTCACATGAATGTCACAGAGAAAATAAATGGAAAGAACACACAGAAGAGAGAACAGAAAAAATTTCAGACACCTATGAAAGGGTAGAATGTAGTTTAGAGTTAAAAGGGAAACATGTAAGAGGAAGGAGGATTTGAAAAAAAAAAACTTTTACATATATATATATATATATATATATATATATATTTCGGCTATATATTAGTTCTCGGCTATATATATGTGTATATATACTGAACTCCTGAAGTTACAAACTAACTGTTGTGAAGAAAACTTAATCAGACATGTCAATCAAATAATTTAGGAATGAAGAGGCAGAGAGAAAAGCTTTTGTCCTTTACGCTGCAACCGCCCAAGTAGAAAACATGAAAATGGATATGTTCAGTCTAGTCTATAGTACTATAGTTTGTAGGTAACCAGAAACCCTGACATCCCTAGGCATGCACATGTCTGCACCTTCAGATCCCCACAATGGTGTTAACACCTCTGAACTGGAAGAAAAGCAGAATACTCTCTGGCATATATATTGAAAAAATCAGCATAAAGAGACAAGTACACCCAAGAACATATGTGGAAAAGCTCCTGTCAAACACTTGAGGACTGAATTGTTATGGAAGGGAGGCAAACTCCATCATGCACACCCTACACAGACAAGTTCACGAAGCAGGCACTAAAATAGCATTCACTCTGAAAAATGGCCTATGAAAAAATTATCTTCACAGCTGAACAAAATGGAAAACCAAACAAACAACATTAGTTCTAGAGTATTCCTGACTTCATCCCAGAGGTTTAGCTGATGACCATAAACAACCAGAATGTTTGTGACACTTCATCTATCACCCATTTACAAACACGCAGGGTTTAAAATATCATGACTTTGTAATAGTTCAAAAGCCGGGAATTCTTCCAACCAAATACTGCTGGCGGAATGCTGAACCCAGTAAGTCATTTATCTTAACATCCACCACATTGTTCACCTGCCCTCAGTACTACGTGATGACTCTTGAATTTTGTGCACAAAAGTTACTGGAAAAACACCATGTAAACCAGACACTGTCCATCAAACAGCATAAAGAACTCAGAGTACAACACAAGGTGATCCTAACAATGGCACTCCTTTTGTCACTCTGCTGCAGAACTGTATTTGCAACATTACATTTGCTACCAGCAAAACATACCACTTGATTCAGCAGGTTATTGGTATCATAATATTTAACTCTAATTTATCTTCTGCAATTCCCTGTATCACATTTCTTTTCTGCTTTTTACGTTTAGCAATAAGGAAGATAACAATTGTTTCTTCTCTATACAGACATATTTGCTCAGCAAACAATACAAACCACCAGGAGGTAAAATGTCACAACTCAAGGAGACATAAGAGGGAGGAATGTCCTGTTAGCACACAGGCTGAATAGCGAATGAATCTCAGTACAAAAGGACAAAAACCATTTTTCACACCCAATAACATGTGTGGCAGCAGAGCAGAGGTAACATGTAACACATAATCCTTCCTTACAGAGTAGACTCTAGAAAGACATCCTTGACAGCAACCAAGGCCAAAAGAACTCTATCCACAAAAACTGTTTTTCCTTTGCAAGTAATAGTAAGTATCTGCAAAAAAATTAATGGGAATTCCTCCAGTGAAAATGCCTACTGGAAGACTATGTCTAAGGAATTCTCTGTCACATATGGAAAACATGAGTTGCTCTAACCGCTGACTTTAATTTGTATTTATTATAAATACCCGCAGATGGCGGTAAAGTATATAATGTATACAGCAGATTTGTTCCAAGTTTGCTTTCTCTAATAACCTCCCATTATCAGCACTCACCATTAATCATGGACCATTATCTAGGAACTTAGTTGGCTGAATCACAGATGCAGTAATGCCTGTAAGGCCTCTAATCTAAATACATTTGAAAAAATTAGACTCACAAATAAACTAGGGGACTTCTAATATGAAGCTTACATCTTATTTCAGGTCACTTTATTTGGGATTTGATATGGGGAAACAATATCAAGGTAGGCAGCAAAAACTGTCAGAAAAATTTCCTTGTATTAACCCCCCCTCCTTCTTTCCCATGAAAACCCACCTAACAGGCTGGAAGCATAACCTCTAATTTATTTTGGTTCCATGCTGTCTAGACCTATTATTTAATTTTGTCTCTCTTGGTGGTCTATCTGAAAAATTATTTGTATGCATGGACGGAAAGTGATAAGCTAAAATGCCAATTATCCATTTTTTCTGAAATTAAAAGAATTATAATATCCATGCCAGGAATAAGAATAAGGTTTATTACAATAGCTTTAAAACCAGTGGCATTTTTTCATTTGACAAAATAAGCTTTAAGAAGCTTTCTAAGTCCAGTGTTTTTAATTGCAGGATGTCTTATCTAAAAGAGACTACAGAGTTACTTCTGACCACATTTATTTGCTTTCACTGGTACATTGGCAATATTTGCAGTACCACCCTATGACTGTCATCTGTAAAAATGTTTAAAGTTTTCTCTAAAATTGTAATTTCAGGTTAAAATTTCACTTAGAAAGTCTCAGTCCAAAAATTTAATTGTATGAAATATTTTCTATTTTAAAATCATACAATCCTCTCAGTTTCAGAAAGATACAGGATTAAATCATCATTTTGTCAGACACCTGACATTTCAAACACTGTGGCAACAGGCACTAGGACAAAAATTTAAAATGTTAGAAAGTTTAATTTAAAGGATTAGAAGGTTCTGCCTAAATTATTAGGCAGATGTGTTTTATGTTTTCTTAAGTCATTAAAGAAAGCTATTGAAGCATAGCTGCATATTTTAAACCTTTTAAGTTTAAGGTCTGCTTCAAAAGAAAAAAAAATCACTGTACGTATACTCACTTCTGATTGCCTTTGCATCGTTGCCTTGGTTCATATGTCCAATAAGCACCTTTTAATCAGCGCAGATTTCATGCAGACAACAGTTTGAATCATGGACTAACAACACCTGCAGTAACTCAGAAAGCGGAAAACTCAAGTGGAAACCACTGGGGTTAAGCGAATTGTAAATAATGGAAAGATCCTTGTGTCAGTTCTCCTTACCCATGGAGCTTGACAGGGCAGCTTCTGCTCCTGCCACATCCCAAACAGCCCCACTTACCCCTCACGTAAAAGCCCTTGCTGGAGAGAAGCCCCTGATCTCAGTGGCCTCCGCCAAATCTTACTGAAGTCAAGGGCCTTGTGCATCCTCAGCACAGAGCTCAGAACCAAACCAAGGCCCCAGGTGCTGAGTAACACACACACACACACAAATGAGCTGGTAAGTTATGAGGTGAAACATGCTAGAAGCAATTGCAAAACGAAATCTTATTAAAAGATGAAAATAACAAACCCTATCAGTCTTTTCTCCACTACATAGTCTGGCCTGACAGTGACATAGTTCCAAGATATAAACAACACTACTTCCAAAATGGGTATTTACAATCATATAGCTCTTCTATCTATAATTTAAATTTTTAAGAGAGAAATTAATTTTTAGTCCTTCATACATCTTCAAAAGAAAAACACCACTGCAATGTACCTATACACTGATTTTCTGGCTAAATCTATGGCACATTCATTGCCTCCATTACAGTTAGAAGTAAAACACACACTGACATGACCAAAGATTTCATGGAGACTTCACCTAACGTAGGAATTTTGGGAAGAGAAATCTGGATTTGCAGTTCATGGATGGACAAGATTACAGCATCATGGCGCTATCCTGGGCAGCAGCAGAGGCCTCTCAGCTGTGATTCAGCTTCAACCCATGAGAAGGATGCAGAGTGATTTCTTGATATAAGTTACCTGCTCACAAAGCCAGAACACAGTGCTCCTTCTCTGTGTGCGAGCACACATACTGCTGTTCTGGGCTGGATGGACTTCCCCTGGTCCCTACAGAAACTATTCCCTGCCCCAAGTCCACCTCTGGGATGGAAGCCCTGGAGGCCCTGTTGGCTTCCATGCTGGCATCACATTCTACATTTCCACTCTGCCTGTGAGTGCACAGAGCTTGTGTAGGTTTTTGTGTTTTGTTCTTTTAGACTGTTGGCTTTAATGTAGCTTGTGATTCCTAGTGCTTCCAAGGACTGTAATGACAGCAGGATCTTTGAAACTTGAAAAGCAATCTTAAAGGTCAACACCTAAGCTCATCAGTGGCTCTGTAACTCACACTGATGCATCAATGACTACCATGGCTCTGACAAAACAGGTTCTTGGGGAGAGCAACTTGAGAAAGAAAATCTGAGCCCTCTGAGAGCATTTGCCTGCTGTGGCTTGCTGGCACTATGAATACGGCAAAATACATCTCAGCTGAGGGCCTAGAAGGAGAAGAGGTCATGGAATACTGAGAACTGCCTTCTAAGCAAACAAGTTGTGCCTCTCCTTTCCTCCTTCTGGAGCAATGCAGCTCCATGCTACAGGCTCTGCTGTGCCTCAAGCTACCAAGGGCTCCCAGCTGCACACTGGGAACTGAGAGGGGAAGTTCAACCCCACTGCCACAAAGCTGGTGTGAGGGACTCGGGGATGCAGCTGAGTAAGAAAAAACAATCAGCTGAATTCAAATAATTATAAAATAATCATCCAAAGGAAAGGAAGAGGTGTCCAGGTTACAGCTTATGCTGAGGAAAAGCATAGAAATAACATTTCTTCATTTCTACGAACAGTATACAAGAGAAAACTTTTCCATACTCAACATCAGCTCTATGATCTCATTTGCCTAGTGACTTTAAAAAAAGCGCATACATGTACATATGTATTAACAACATTAAAAGGAGCAAGCCAGAGAGATGGAGGGCCTAGATTATGTATTAATTTAACTCTAAGAAAATATTTACAAAGCAAATGTGCAAGTTTTGGCATCCCCTCTCTCTGAGTCATGCAACTGTAGAATTATACATGCAGCATGAAGAGGTTTGTGTGTGTCTGTGTTCAGCTACCCCATCATACATGGTGTCAGACATTCACAGTGTTCTCATGGCTACAAAAGACCAAGGCAGATGAGCTGAGGGAAAAAAAAACCTGATGGACTATATATATCCCATTAAAAAAGAATCCTTTTTTCAAGGAAAGCACTTTTATGACAGAGGGCAATTAAGCTTTGAAACAGGTGCCCAAAGGAGTCTTTGTTCCTAGAGATTTTCAAAGCTTGAAGAGGCAGAGACCTGACCTAACCTTGATGCTAGTCCTATTTATAGTTGATATTGGACAAGATGGTCTCCAGAGGTTATTTCCAACATACTTTTTTTCAGTAATTCTACAGTTCTATCACTATGAAGAACCAAGGGGAAGCTCAATGAATTTTAATGAAAAAGACAGTGCACACTTTTAATAATGAGGATTGTTAAATGTCCTAGGGAACTTTTTTAGAAATAAAAGAACTCAAAATGACAACAAAATATTGAAAATTGAATAATTAGTGGAAAATTATTTCCTTTTTTTCTTGTCTGTTCTTGGTTCTTTCTACTGCCTGTCACACACACACATCATATATAAATCACATAAAATATAGCAGGAGAGAGAAACATTCAGAAAATGAAAATGGACTAAAGATTTGATCTGCATGTCCTATGAGAATCCTGCACAGAACCTACACCTAATAAATCTTATTCCAGATAAAATATTGTTCGGCACAGTTACAAGACTGGAATCCAGACTGACCACAGGTTCATTCCAGCTGGTTGTGGCACAGGGTATGGGCAGGTACACGGTGCAATTCCCCTCCTGGCGTGACTGAACCAGCACCTGGACTGCTAAAATGACTATAGCCAACAGACCATTACTTTGTAGGCATTTGTGGAGAAAGCTAAGTTTATTGAGTCCTCCTCACAGATCTACTTTCTAAGGCTGTTAGCAGTGAACAGAAAGTGATAAACACCATGCCATACCTGGAGACCAGTGCTGGCCAAAGGAGTTTTTTTTTACTTCTTTTAGCTCCACTAACCAACAGTGGTGCCTTCTTCACAGTACTGGGACATGGCTGAGATGCAGAAGTGGTGGCTCAACTGGACTCCAGGGAGAAGAGGGGTAAAAACAAAGAAAAAGCCCCACTGATCCAGAATGAATAGGTCTTTTTCAGAACAGAAATCTAAACTGCTGCCATGTGCTAGTTCCACTGAGCAGTAACTCTGTGGCTTCACAGGCCGAGACGGGGGGAGGGATGAGGAGGAGAGCTATGTTCTAAGAAACCAAATGCACATTACAGTCCAGAAAAATGGGGAAAACTCCCATACCATCAGACCTTCAAAATTCCATCTGTAAAACAGCAGAATTATAGTGGCTACAAAATAGGATACTGAAAATCAATTCTGAAAAAGTATATCATAGGTAAATATGGTATTTATCCCCTCCTCTTGTTTGCAGCAGCGAAATAAATGCTGACTCTGTCACAAGACCCTTGTAAAAATCCTGCAGACCCCGTTTTTCAAAAGAGCAATAATTAAAAAATAAAGTCCTGTGGTGCTTTTCCTCTATAAGCCCTGTTTATGAATTCATAGCACAGCATGAAGGTTATTAAAATCCCATATGTGAGAACCACACACGGCACAAGGAGATATGAATTGGCATTCCACAGAGATAATGCTATCTAATGGGCAAAACAAGGAGCACGACTCCATTCTTCTTCAGAGAACATTTGGAAAGGGCAAAGCTTCTGGCTGCTGCTCATGGATACCTGACCAGACACAAGACATTTCTCCTCCTTACCTGTTGATTAACAAGTTAAATGTGAAGAGCATGGCTGTTATCTTGCCTTGACATTCCCAGGACACCCTTCTACCTACAGACCATTTGATGGGGGGGATTAAATGCTATTTGGGGTGACCCAGATACAGTGACTATTAAACACATTGCTGTTTACTTCCACATCCACGCATTTCAAAATCAAAATGCAATTAATTGTGGAGATAACCAACACACCTCACAAATTCTGGAGTACTGCCTATCCGATAATATAATTATTTTTCCAAAATGATTCATTTATTTCCCATTTTATTGTTGAAGCAAAACAGCTAATGCTGTGCTTTTTTTAATGCCAAAACTGTTTTGATCCCAAATAGCACAGAGCTATTTTGAACACTATCAGCAGCTGGAAAAACTTCAAGAAAAAGCGAGAACAACTGTTTTTGCAAAAAAGGTTTATGGAAAAAAAAATCCAAACTGACAAAGTACAGACATGCAAAAAAACTTCCTCAGTTTTCAAATACTCTGAAACTTTCGTTAAAGAGAAAGCAGTCCATGGTTCTAAAATCCTTGAGTCAAATTTAATGCATAAAACATACTCTACTTAAGGACACTGATCAAAGGTTTGTAAGGCTGTTTCCCTGCCTTGCATGTATGATCAATCAGCCATCAGCAGAGAGACCACAGGTGTCTGATGGGAGTCATCACTAATGCCAGAGATGGAAAGCACTCCAAAATAGGAAAGGCAGGATCTGCCATGAAGCAACAGGAGACAGAATAATTTTCTGGCAGGATTAAAATCCATGTGCTTGCTCGGTTCTCTGCTATATTGCTGAGGAAGGTTTCATTCTCATCCCTATCCCTATGATCACACAGTGCTGCTCAGCCCCCACTTGAAACACCATTGCTAAAATGCAGAACTTGGATGAGAGCTGTGAAACTTGCATGCAGAAATGAACTTTCTCTAATTTCAGGCCTGTTCAGATTCAGGATTCTCGTTTATACCCATTATACTCTTTCAGCCGCACCTTCCAATTTTGTTTCTATGTGAAAGGCCCCATCACGATATCACACAATCATTTCAGCTGTGGGATCCTACCTACGTGCCACAATCAACATCACTGTCAGAAATTATAACCTCCATCAATATTTTACAGATGCAAAGGAAGACAGTGAAAACAAATTAGGTTTCATTTTAGTTATGAAAAATCCTTTCCCTCTAATGACTCCTGCCTTCCAAACTGTCTTTCTTTATGCTTGAGACAATTTGACTTGGGATTTGCTTCCTGACTAGGCTTAGCCACATACTTTGGAACAAGACACCCACAATGAGAAATACATAAGACATAGCAATAAAATTCTGTAGCATGCCATGCCAAATAGAGAAGGTTATTATTCTTCCAATCACCCTCACAACTAAAGCCACCATCAGGTATTCAAGCAAGAGCTCTCTCCCTTCATCTTGCCACTTCATTTCTGCCAAGTCACATAACAAAATAAATATCCAACAACAACAACAAAAACCCCACAAAAACCCCCAAACAAACAAAAATCTTTTATCAGTCTTTTGAATACTTTTGGGAGAGAAATCACTTAGAAGTGATGTGTCACGGCACCTTGTCTGCTTCTTTCTCTCCCTTTCTCAGTTGAAGGATGGTGTTAAAAAAGCAAGAGCACTTTTAAGTGCTGTTTGGGGTATAAAATCCTGTGCCATCCATCCCTCACTAGGAAAAATTTTGAAAAGAAAAGCATTTAGAAGTCTCTTTTTGCCTCCATCTACATTATTCCTTTTCTTGGATGTGGTTTGAAATAAAAATAGAAATGAAATGCTATTTTCACTGTTTTGGAGTTCAAATCAGGCATGTCTCCTCTAATTTCTTCCATTTGTGTTTTCTCTGTAACAAATATCAATTTTGGTGTACACTGCATTCCATTTCTCTCTCTTTTTAATCTCAACATCCCCCCCCAAGTAATGAGATTATGATGTTATAATCTTATTTCTGAGCATAACCTTTGATTTCTATGGATTTCTATTCCAACAAAGATAGATCTGTTCTGCTGGCCAGATGTCAGCAATAGAAACATTTAGCTAATTTAATTGATGCTTTAACTTCCTAAAGTGGGGCAGCCTTCAGTGACAATGGCAGTCATCTCCAGAGCTACAAGTCAGAAATGTGTGCTCAGTGGCAGCAAAACCATCAATACAGGTTTTAGCAACTAAAAAAGGCAAACATAATCCTCAGACATACATAAAGGGTTTTGAAATTATCTTTTCACTCTGTTCAGCAGCACTGATAGTAAATTCAGCCTGGGCATTCAACTTCAGCACAGATTTGGGTCTGTTTCTGAAAAGCCAGAAAAAGCA
This sequence comes from Emberiza elegans, assembly GCA_024865655.1. NCBI lineage: Eukaryota > Metazoa > Chordata > Aves > Passeriformes > Fringillidae > Emberiza > Emberiza elegans. The sequence goes on from JALJVW010000206.1 coordinate 76,090,083, forward strand.
AAAAGAATAATCCATGCCATAGAAAAATTAACCAGCAATGGAAAGAGAAGAGAAAAGAAGAGAGGAGAAGAGAGAAGAGAGGAGATGGAGGAGCTGTGATAAATGTTTCCAAATATGTAAAATATGCTGCAAATGATTCTTCACGTCTGCACTACATTGGCAGGGTGCTAGCTAGATTCCAGTTAGACTTTAAGCAGCTTTCTTTATGAAAACACAGTTATAAAAAGTCTTGCCAGGGGCACAATTACAAACTTGCTATCTCCAGAAGTCCTTTCTTATCCTATTTTCTGCAATTCTGTGAATTTCAGTAAGTTGATGTGCACACAGTACTTCACAACTCAGCCTTCTTGGGTGACACTAAAGAAAGAAGATAATGCTCTGTGCTGCAGTCTCTGGCTCAGCACTGTGCTCTGCACTGCATGGAAAAGCAGCTATCCAGGTATCCTTTAGCAAAAAGGAACCAGGGCAGATGTGTGTGTATGGATGGAACTCAAGTTCTAGTAAAGCAACCTGCAATCTGACAAACCTTGATGCCCAGACAGAGAAATCAGTAAAATGAGAACGGATCAGGCTAATGCAGCAGCAGCAAAGGTAACAGCTTCAAACATTTCAGAAAGTCAAGAGTATTTTTCTAATTATTAACAGTTGTTTTAGTACAGTGTCATGCACTTCTGATTTTCAAGTCTAAGCTACAGCAAAAGGAAACTGAAACACAAATATTCACTAGCCCGCCACATTTCATGATTTATGCTGAAATCCAGCTTAACTGCAATAGAAGGATTGAAATCAACCCTTCTTTTCTGTGTATCTATTCAAATGTTACCTGAAGCATTCCTAGCAAACCTCTGTTTCATGACAACAGTAGATATGAAGCTGTCTTTGTGTAAAAGCTGTATTTCTTCATCGTTTATAATAGCTCTAGACTTGCCACCCTTTTCTTTTTTTCAGTACAAAGAATAGGAGAAATTGTGCAATAAAGTACACTCATCATGAGAAAGAATGTCAAATTCTTTTCTATTGTAAGCTCTGTCAAATGATAAGCAATTAGACCCTGCTTTCAAGGTTGCTTAAATAAATAATATTTTGTACGAGTTACTTTTTAAAAAGCTGCCTGATGTACATATCACAGTCTGGAATAATGATATGTCTACACTAACTGTGGTGTTGAATGTGTATTTAAAGAATAAGAATTTCTATATGTGCAAAAAAATGTTGCTTTTAAAGTCAGTCTGAGGGTGTGCATTTTCACATGTTTTTGAGCAACTCTTCCCTGACACTTTTCCAAAGTCTTTGCCATATTGTTAGCATCATCTTCATGTATAGCTGCCAGGGGAAAATGAATCAGATGCCACAAATTACTCAAGGGCAATGAAGCCCTAAAGGAACCTTCTGCAGAAAGTTTCTGACTACAGAGCACAAGCCTGCTGTGCTCTGAAGTTCCTTGGTGGAATTCTCCTGTGAAGGCCAACATATGCTTGTTTACTGCAGAGACACCCTACACGTCCTGTGGTAAGGAAATGCCATTTTGTGGCTACTACCTTTGACAAATAGAAAAGAACTTAGAATGTTTCAAAGCCATTGCAAGGTGAATGACCCTACTGGCCTAGGAAAAACCCACAGGTTAAATTTGCATTTCATGGGTTGCTTAGTTCCAAGCTGTTGCAAGTTTACCTGCTAATCAAGTACCTGTATCATTTGGAAAAACAGGTACAGGGTTCCACAGGTAATAACCCTCAAAAAACCACGAGTATTGTGTGGGGTCTCTGATGCTCCCCTGCATCCCAGAGGTCTTGTCATTCATGACTTTCAGTGCATCATCAAACAAAACCCACCACTTGTAGAAATGCACATGCAGAGACTGCGCTACACCAGATTTCCACATCCATCACTGCAGCTAAACTTGTCCAGAAAACTCCAGGCTGGCCTCAAGATTTGCAGATCAGTTACAGCAGAGAATGACCCCCTGTGACAGAGATCAGTCTGTTCACAACAGCTCCTGTATGGGAAGCAAATCCTGCACCCACACAGAGCTCACTGCAAACACAACCATGCGCAAACAGCTGCACAGCCAGGGCTCACCCACAACGGCAGGAAGAGGTTACAAGGCAAAATAACAACTGCAGGCTTCAGAAAGACAGACTGTAAATGCTGATGTGCTTCAATTTTTGGGATGTGATTATTCAATTATTGGCATTGGGATGTGAGAATCAGATTTTCTTTTTTTGTGTGTGTGCTATCTTTGACTTTACACCTGTAAACATTTAATGTAATAGCACAACAAGGTCACTCTGTTCTGCACAATCATGCTGAGATTTTCTCTAAGCCACAACCTTTACACCACTATTTTATTTATTTAGCTCTATCTTCAGAGCACTATTCCTATGACCAGAATCCATAACACTGACAATTAAAAAAAAGAAAAAATGTCCAATACCCACGCCGAAGTTTGTATCAGTCTGATAATGCAGACAAAGGAAAAGGCACAGAGGACTTAATTCTCCTTTAACACTAATATAAACTTGAAATTCTGGATAAATCATTTATGCCAGTGGCAGAAATAAGAAACCTTCACTGTGAATTGTAAACCACTACAGAGAGATCTGAACAAAGGAAGGTAAGAGACTGCACAAGTTTCTGCTGAAAAACTGCTGTGCTGAAGAGAGATACTGCTTCTGGTATATAACTGTACTTTTTACTTTTGTCCTTTCTGCTGAGCACAGAAATATCAATTCTGTTCCCCAAAAGCATAATATATAGGAAATAATAATGAATATAGATATACTTCAAACCAAGATGGATTTTTTAAAAACACCTTTATCATAAACAGGAGATATTGTTAAAGGGCTACGTAAAAGTACAGACGAGGGGTAATTAGCAGGGTAATGAAAAAACCCCCGTGAAGAAGCAGTAAACAGCACAGAGCAGAAAAGATGTGGGTGCATTTTCAAATTTAGGAGTCTGAACTTTGGCAGCCATATCCATTTCTGAACTGGTGGAGTGGCCATCAGGCTTACTTCTGATACGAAGTTATTTCTCAAAGAAACATAATTTTTTCTTGTCTTGGAGCAAATGGATAACAAATGTCATGTAACTCACACTCCCTTGGACTCTAAGTCTAATAGTGCCACCTTAAATAGCACTTCCTTCTGAACAGGCCTCTCACAATCAGGAGCATTATCCCTGGAGTCAGCTATTGCTTATGCTCGCTCGATCCCAAAATACTGCAGTTTGAGGCAACATTCATTTCTATGCAATCTTATTTGTGTGCGTAACATTTGTTCTCTCCTATGGGGAGAATCCACAGACAGATGCAGGGAGGAAGGAATGGGAATAGAAGTTTAATAAGGCAGAAGGTAGGCAGGGACAGCAGGGAACATAAGGGGCCAAAGTCTCAAAGACAGTTAGCAACATATACAATATTTACCTCGTGGATCCCGGCTCGGGGGGAAAGTCTGAACTGACAGCTTTAAATGCCAAGAGAAAGGCTTTGTCCTGTTCAAACATTTGGTACAGATACCTGACTGGGGTGCGTGAGAGTTAAGGTGAAAGCAAATTCTTCTCGGTGATACCCAGCGACAGACCAAGATACAACGTGCATGAACAAAAGTACAGGAAATTCCAGTCAAACATACTGAAAACTTCCCTATTGTGAGGGTGGCTGGCCACTGGAACAGGCTGCCCGAAGATGCTGGGAAGTCACCATCATGGAGGCACTCAAGCACAGCTGGAGAGAGAGCCTGGAGCCATCTGCTCTAGCTGACTCTGCTTTGGGGATGAAGGCAGGACTAGATGATCTCCAGAGCCTCCAAACCCAGAGGCAAATCCAACAACCAATCCCAGCTGTGCTGCACTCACAGGAAAGATCACTCACGAGAGTCTGTGTGGGTTTTTTCAAAAGAGGAAGACGGTGTGTAAAACCCCCTCTTGTTGTTCAGCAAAGAAAAAGGTGCATGGCTAGATGTATTTTTTCTGGATCTCAAAACCTGATGTGATACTGCTTCATCTAACAGATTGATTTCTAAAGTAGGAAAGCATGGCATTGAAAAAGACAGAAAACAGAGCTGGTTATAAATCTTTCCATAGACAAGGAAACAAGGTTATCTATAAACAGAACATTCCAAGGTTTTACTGTAGAGAATGTGTAGTGTCATATGTGTACCTACTAGAACCACTTGAGCTTTTTTAATGCCATTTTTTTGCCATTACAAAGAAAATAAATCAGGGCATCTAATGTAAATAAAACATAAAAATAGAAATGGATAGTAAAAACTTTCTGCTAAGGAGAAAGAAATGAACTTGCAACCTTCCATGCTAGCCAGTGGGCCTTTCTTACACATAATGGAGTAATTTCCAAAATAACATGTATTTTCTGATAATGACAGACAATATATATATCTTAAATATGCAAATAGCATGTCGATTTTTTTTAAAAAGGCTTCACTACATATTTTCATCTCTGCTAAAATGTATTTTATTGCTTTTTATTGTTAGCATAAAACTAGTAATAAGCTGTATCTGCACAGATAGGATAGTTGAAGAGAACGATTCAGGTCCACAGGAGCTGATCTCAATTGGCTGCTTTTAAATGCAACACTATGGAGAGCTGAAATCACAGCTTTGGGACAAAACATCAGCAAGCTCTGTGCAATCACCACACAAGAGTGGCAAAGTATTATACTGCAAAAACTCAAACACCTCTGTATCCACAGTGTAGATAATTACACCAAATTATACCAAAACAATGAAGAATGGGGGTCAGCAGTTCATTCGGACTGACTTCTGTTATTTTGTTTGGTTGCTCTGGTTTAGTTTTGTTGTTTGTTTGTTTGGTTTTTTTAAATTATGTATAGGTATCAGCCCATGTTCTGGGAAGCTAACCAAGGAATCAAAATTTGTAAATACCACACAGATCCAGGTTCATTTTGAAAGATTAAACCCATGATTTCCAAAGGGGTTGGAAAGAAAAAAGAAAGAGAGAATGGTGAAGTGCAAGCTTCTGAGATGGAATGGTAGTAAAAATCACATGGACTGAATCATAAAAGGAAGGAATGGACAGTACAATATCCAGACCAAAGAGTGGATTTGAAGGTTACGATAAATTATACACTAAAGCCAACCATACAGTTTATTTTCAATTGGTGTCACTTTCTGAAACCATCACAGAGCAGGACCATGTTGCAAATACTTTAGTGAGCATCCTGAGCTGCTATTTGCAAAAAGGATGCTTACTGTGGATGAAAAATATAGCAGGAAATCAACCAAAATCACAGGTTTCTGCGATAGAAGCAAATTGTTAAAAAAAAAAGAAAAAAGGAAAGAGAATTCAGGGAATGCTCATGTAGTATAAATGTCTCCTAGCTTCACTGCCTTCAGTGTACATGCATTGATACCTCCCTTTAAAATGCTTATCTATTACAAATTTTTTGGTAATTCAGCCAATACAGAATTTAGCATGTGCTTAAATGCTTTGGGATCCATTCCAAAACACAGGGAAAAAAAATCAATGCTTTTATGTGGTTTGGGATGAGGCCCCTGTTAAATATATTGGGGGCTAAGCATGAGCTGAGGTGTTTTGCTAAACAAGTATCAGAGAGAAATAAACATTTCACAGAGGTCCTTTCTGTCTGTCTAAGCACTTAAATGCTACTAGTCCATCCAAGACAGTGAGTTTTAAACAATGTAAGGCAGGAGCATTTGAACGCTACAAGATCAGCTTCTTGAAGGATCCTAAGTGTCGCAGCAGATTACATTGTAAATTCTGGGTAAGTACTGGGCTGGGCCCATCATCCTTGTTTGTTATCATCTATCTGTGTTCTCTGTGCTTCTATTTTAATTCACACGAACAGGAGCGACAGGAAAATGTGACTCTACAAATCCTTAACTAGAAAATATATGAGTCACAACATTCAGCCATGGAGCTCAAATTAACAAAGGTTATGAAAAATTTTTGTAGTTTGTATAAATGCCATGACTCTCAAAGCCATATGAACCTAAGTCTCAACAAAAAATTCCAGAAGGCTGCACAATACGAGGCTATGCTATAATGTGATTCATTGCCAAATTATTTCATACAGTTTCTAAAAGAAAAAGGTTTATAGGAATGGAAAGCTTAGTAAAACTCTGGTAAAATTGATATGAAAACTGCAATGAAAGAGTAAATATCATTTCAGAGTCAGCCATCTATTTTCACTGCAGCTTTAGATATTTTGTGAAAGGCCAGAATTCCTGTATGCTAAACAATCAAAAGAAAAAGATACAACTAAAGACAATACTAATGGAAAACTAAAATAAATTTTAAGTTCTAGGTGCAAGTAAAAGATCACTTGCAGCTTATTTTCTAACATAAAACCAAAGTTACACTATGCTTCCTTTGTTCCATTACTTGCCTAAAATCCATTTCCTTAAAGCAGAAAAAAAAAAAATTCCTTCATTCCTGTGAATCGATAAAAAAAAAAGGAAAGAGAATTCAGGGAATGCTCATGTAGTATAAATGTCTCCTAGCTTCACTGCCTTCAGTGTACATGCATTGATACCTCCCTTTAAAATGCTTATCTATTACAAATTTTTTGGTAATTCAGCCAATACAGAATTTAGCATGTGCTTAAATGCTTTGGGATCCATTCCAAAACACAGGGAAAAAAAAAATCAATGCTTTTATGTGGTTTGGGATGAGGCCCCTGTTAAATATATTGGGGGCTAAGCATGAGCTGAGGTGTTTTGCTAAACAAGTATCAGAGAGAAATAAACATTTCACAGAGGTCCTTTCTGTCTGTCTAAGCACTTAAATGCTACTAGTCCATCCAAGACAGTGAGTTTTAAACAATGTAAGGCAGGAGCATTTGAACGCTACAAGATCAGCTTCTTGAAGGATCCTAAGTGTCGCAGCAGATTACGTTGTAAATTCTGGGTAAGTACTGGGCTGGGCCCATCATCCTTGTTTGTTATCATCTATCTGTGTTCTCTGTGCTTCTATTTTAATTCACACGAACAGGAGCGACAGGAAAATGTGACTCTACAAATCCTTAACTAGAAAATATATGAGTCACAACATTCAGCCATGGAGCTCAAATTAACAAAGGTTATGAAAAATTTTTGTAGTTTGTATAAATGCCATGACTCTCAAAGCCATATGAACCTAAGTCTCAACAAAAAATTCCAGAAGGCTGCACAATACGAGGCTATGCTATAATGTGATTCATTGCCAAATTATTTCATACAGTTTCTAAAAGAAAAAGGTTTATAGGAATGGAAAGCTTAGTAAAACTCTGGTAAAATTGATATGAAAACTGCAATGAAAGAGTAAATATCATTTCAGAGTCAGCCATCTATTTTCACTGCAGCTTTAGATATTTTGTGAAAGGCCAGAATTCCTGTATGCTAAACAATCAAAAGAAAAAGATACAACTAAAGACAATACTAATGGAAAACTAAAATAAATTTTAAGTTCTAGGTGCAAGTAAAAGATCACTTGCAGCTTATTTTCTAACATAAAACCAAAGTTACACTATGCTTCCTTTGTTCCATTACTTGCCTAAAATCCATTTCCTTAAAGCAGAAAAAAAATTCCTTCATTCCTGTGAATCGATGTTTAATTATAGCACATTTGACTCTAAGTCCAAGAACTGTTTCTGCAAAAAAATACAAACAGTGCTTTAAAGATGATGTCAGCATGGCTTGACACATAATGTAGACACTTTTATTTGTGATTTCTTTTCACCATAATGACACCTTTTGACTTCAGGTAAAATCTTAGAAAAGGGAAAGAAATTAATTGAGTTATGAGTATCTAGACAGGACAAGGTGAAAAAAGGCTCAGCTTTTCAGACTTTCTAATCCTGAATCTCTCACCTGGTTTTGTGTTTTGATGCTATTACTAATGCTGAAGATTACCCAATAACACCAGCAGTCCCTTTGGTAGATCCAGCACGAGCAGAAATGTAACAATTTAGTTTTATCAGGAAACAAGACTGCTTAAACTCTGCAAGTTGTCAGGACAGCCCATGCAGGTGGGCCAGGACCATGTGCCAGGACAGGCACTGGTGCAAAGGAGGTGCCTTCAGGAATGGAGGCTGGCAAAGGGGGCTCTCACTCACCCCATATCCCTCCCTTTTGCCCTGTGCTCAGTCAGGGGGTGAAGGGGACCTGGTGTGTGACAACATCAGCTGAGACATCCAGGCATCTCCCCTCAGCCAGGAAGCACAGGGAACACAGCCCTTGCTCAACCCTTGGCCATATTCACACTCAAGTGAGGCCAAATTTCAGAATACCGGAGTCCCACATCAGGTAGAGCGCTTACAGTGCAATTGCGGAACAGCTCAGGAGAACAGCATCACTGAAGCATTGAAATAATTTATTTGCATGCACAAGACAAAAAGTCTCAATAAAGCTTTTTTACTTTCCTGTCCCTCAATTCTCCCTTCCCAGTCTCTCAATTTTTCTACTTCTGTGATATTCTGAAAACGTCCACGTCATACAGGCAGGTAACGCCAAGTAGAAAGCTGCCCTTGTAAACCAGAGTATCTAACTGCAGCTCACAAAAGACGTGGGTGAAATAAAATTAATGTTTTAAATGAGGGCCATAGCTAAAGACTACTCACAGCCACAGGAGTCTTATGAACACACATCTCATTAAAAGTTGCTTCATCCAGACCATCATCAGCCATGAAGGCCTAGAAATAACATAACATGGTGAGCAAAAAAACAAACTGCACTGAAAACATAACTTCCTAAAAATAATTAAGCAAAGAAAACAAATTCATTATCACTGATGTGAACCCTTCAAAGCTCTGGCAGCCTGAGGTTTCCTGCTCTGCAGCATGATATCCAGGGTTCATTGCAAAGCCCTGTTTATCCAACTGCATTTCTCAGTAGTTCTACCTAATTAACAGTTTGGCAATGAAGGAGGCAATGGGGGAGCGTATATATGTAAATACACCAAAAATATGTTAGGGAATATTAAATGTGTAAAATCAAGCACTGAAAATTTAGGGAAGTGTCAGAATTAGAGTTGCTGTGCAGCCCTAATTGGGCAACCTTGTATGCATGCACTATGATACTATCTTTAATTACCCGACCACCTACTATTTTTTCCACTGGACCCCTGCCTGCACTGACTGACATAATGAGCAGCTACTCAATGCCTTTGTTTTCTTGTTATTAGTCAATGTGTCCCCATGCCTCATTTATTGAGAATTATTCACACCCTGCTCTGAGCCTTATTAATTTCTGCCTGGGCTGTCATTTGGTACTCACAGTAGCTCCTCCCTTTTCAAACACCATTCTAAAGAGAGACAGGAAAAGATTGTGTTAGCTCTCTTCAACTAAACAGGTCTGAGAAATTTAAGTGAAAGTTATAATTTAAATTAAGAAGAATGCACTCACTGGCATACAGAACCTGAAGCAATTAGAATTCTTTGGTAATTTATATGTTGAAATAGCTCAAGTCAATGAAAACTATCTCTGTGCTTCATAAATCAGACCCAAGGGTCTCAAACTAAACATTCAGAAAGTAAACACACACAATTAGTAAAAATATGGCTTGATTAGATTGGAATCACAAGGAAATTCTGTAACAGAGGCAAGAATAAAATACAGCAGCCAGCATTAACACTTGACTGTGACAGCCTTGCCCTCCATTCCTGTAGTGTCCCGGCTCATTCACGCCTTTTCATATCTTCAGCAAATGAGGCAGCAGTCCTAGAAACTTCTTTAAACGTTTCCACCCACCACCAAAAAAGGTAAAATCTGGACAACGAATGAGGCTGAAGTTATCCCACTCTTCAGAGCCATGAATACAACAAAAAATTCTGAATCAAAAGTGGACAAGTGATTTTTTTACGGTATTCCCCAGTTCCTGAATCTTGCCTTTGCAACCCTACGAGTATTATGTCAACCTCAAATGTACAAAGGATATTAAAAAAGACAAGAAATCTGTCCTCAGCATGACAGTGACACCTGTGTTGTCCAGCAGGGCCAGAACCTGCCTATTCTCCACACAGATTTCAGTCAGTTGAATTAACACAGCAGTAATGGCAGCAGCAGAACACCACTCTCTACTTCAGTAGCCACACTATTTTTTCTTTGTAATTAAAATGCCATAACTGTTATTGGGAAAATATTTTTCCAACTAGCTCTGGTGAAAATATTTCCCCCTGACCAACTAATATGTCGTTAAGAAATAAAATATTCATATTAAAGAAGCATCCAAAATTTTTTGTCTAACAGATAGTCATGTTCCAAAATTCATTATGTAAACTAATTAAGTGGTATTTATCAAGACTGTGTTCTAAACTGCTTTTTGTGTCTTTCACCCACCAGTTTTCCATTTGGCAATACAAATTATTCCCTGGACATACAAGCCCACCACCCCAGAAGCAAGGCAAAATAAAAGTCTGGAGTTTTGGACTTAGGAGCCTTGAGCTGTGGTCTGATCTGCTCCTGACCTGCTCCATGTCTCACAGCCTCAAGGTCTCACTTTGCCAATCTGCAAAACAGAACTGCTTTGCTATGTTGGTGTTATTGAAGGAAAGCATCTCCTCAGGCAGTGTTGTTTGTGAAGGGGAAGTATCCAGCATGGTCCATGCAGAGAATTACCATGCCTCCTGCAAGAGCCCTGTTTGCTCCCTGAAACTAGGGATCAGTGGAACGAGGCCTCTCCAACCCTGCAGGGACAGGGGAACAGGCACATCAGTTCCAGGGAAGCCCAGCAGGGGAAATCTGAGGTATTGGCATGTGCTCCATCAGTCAAATTTAAAATTAATTAAAACTTCTTTTTGCAAAGTCCTCTTATCTTGCCATGGATTTAGCTACCAGACAGCTCTAGACATTATGCAAGTAAATACAAAGTTCCCATAACAGCACGATGGATAATGCCTTTCTCAGGTGCTCACTTTCTGTGCACAGCAGGTGCTGAGATACTAGAACTGAAAATTCAAAATATTTAAATCTAAAACTCTATGCAAATACATGTTCTAGAGGAATGATTTCAACTGAGTATTCAAAGTATAGAGAGGCCACCACAATGCTAGTAAAACATAATTAGCAAGTGACATAGCATTTACTTATTAATTGTGTTTCTTCTGTACCAACGCTTACAGGAAATGCAGCAAGAAAAAAATTGTAATCAGCAAAAATCTTTTCTGATGACAGGTGTTTTCTCCTCTTAGCTCTGCAAAACATATGAATCCTGAAAGAACGATATTTCCTTTCAGTTTTGCCTAGCAGTGTGTATAAATAAAAACGTTAACTGCCAGGACATCATTTTCAGTATGCTTGTCTTACTTCAGATGTGTGTTTTCTGTTTGGAGCACAGCTGTTCATATTTCCCAACATGAGCTTCAGTGCTGTAAATATCCTCTCTATTGAGGGCTACTTTCCTAAACTGCTGCTCAGGGGCCACGTGCACAAATTGTGTTAGTGCTAATGCAGGCTGTGCGCATGCAAATCCATGCACAGCACTCAGAACAGGCACACCACGGACCTTGACCCCAGCGCTTCACCACTGAACCAGAATTGCTCTATTTAAAGCTGTGACTGTGACATAAATCAGCTTTTTGAAAAGGTTTTTATTCAGCTAAAAGAGCACATTCTGAGATAAAATTTAAATAGCTCACGCTGCAGAACTGCATTAATGAAGCAAATTACTCCCAGCAACCTGGAAAACGAAATAATTTGGAAACTGAAGACTGTCTGGGGTTTATTGCTACATTTTTTCAACACTTAGAACTCTGTGCTGTGTTAAGCCCGATTTCTTCCCTTCTGAATCTCAAAAACAAGTCCTTTGCCTGTCAGCATAACACAGCTGGCAGCACTATTGCCTCTCCACTGGAAGGTCAGGGATTCACATCTCTGACTGAGACACGGGCTTGTGTCCAACGCTGACACTGCAGCAGAGGTTTGGGGCATTCTCTGCACAGCTCGAGCTGCCTGCACGCAGAGAGAGACCAGAGCAAGGTCACTGCTGCCCATCACCGGGGACCACCTGGGTGAAAGGTAACACCTCCATGGCATTTTCCTCAACAGCGGGACATAAGCACGATGGCTTTAAGAAATATTTGCTTCTAAAAAACAGCTTTGGGTATCTGAGAATCTTTGGGAGGAATTGTTAAACAAAATAATAGAAATCCATGGGGCTATCCAAACCAGGCCAATGATATTTCCCTCCTTACTCTGCAAAGCTTTTTTTGTTTAGGAGAAAGGGCAGCTTGCTTCTAAGAACAATGAGAGCACAGAGGTCAAATACACATGATTACATTTTGTACAGATGGGGCATATCTTTTACATTTTTAGAACCTTGGGTTCATGAATCTCCAGTTTTCTGATGGAAATTTGCAACAATAATTACCAAACTAGGTATATTTCAGTCAGTCTGCTGCCTTAGGAAGGGGGAAATGCAAGAAGCATGAGCATGGGAAGTAAGAGCTATTTCTGCACCCCTTTTCTCTGAGCAGTCAAGTGGATTCTGTGGCTGGTGACAAAAGTGGTGGCTGGTGCCCATCTCCCCACTCTGTGCCCCAGCTTTGTGTGACTACAGGGACACAATCTGATGAACAGACATGGCTCTCTCTTCATCTCTTACAGGATCAATCTATATTGTAAGGTCAAGAGCAGAAAGAAAGGATGGCACAGCTCCTGATGAATGTAAGGCTGTTGCTCTGAAGGCAGTGAAATATCACATCTTTGAGTAAGAGCTAGAACAATACAGAGACAACCTAAGAGTGTTGAGGGAGCAGGGCTCCTGTGCCTGGGAACCTGGGCAGCCACTGAAACCTCCCTCTGTGATCAAGGATTTCATCTATTGCTCATGGACTACAAACAAGTAAGGAAAAGATTTCTCTTCTTAGTTTTGTTTTTACATCAGACACTGTCTGAAACAAAGATAAGCCTAGAAAGCAAACTTTGGGTACAACAAGTAATTTGATTAAAAATAATAAAAAAAGGAATCTGACTTGGTTTGAAGGCCAGAAATATGAAATATGTTTTTCTTTCCAAGAAAGCCCTCACAAGGAAACTGAGAGGACTTGCATCATTTCAGGTATTAATAAAATGGAGCTCTTCATTGTGTTAGCTTGAGAAATCCTAGGGAAGTCTCAAGAAAGGAAATATGTTGCTTTATTCATTCATGTGACAGGAGAAATAAAAATAAAAAAATATCAGGTTAAAAACCAAATTGGACTAAAGTTGTGTTTGACCACAACTCGAAATGAGAAGCAAAATGTAATATATATATAGTAGATAGTGGAATAAAATTAAGCACACAAATAAAATTGCCGTTTCTATAAAAATAAAAAATACACATATACTTAATATCCATCATGGGAAAAATTCCAGTGAAGTTACAATTAGATTTTGAGGGTAATTTCAGCAGCAACCTATTTCATTTCTATAACACTATAATGATTTCATCAGTACCAAATTCTCTAGGTAGTATCACACTGGAAAGTTTAAGGATGGCACCATTAAATAGCATCCATAATTGTTACAATCAACTACATATTACACAAAAGGGTGCATTTCCAGATGACTTTTAAATGTACCAATTTACCAGATTAGCATTTTGCTGAAAGAAACACTCAGAGCCTTCAAGAACCTATTACCTATGGACCAAAGCTCATGTCAAGTCCATTTTCTGCTGCAAAAATAAACTGGGCATCCTTTCACAACAGAACCTATAGTACAGCTGAAAATATTTCAGATTACCATGTACTGTTCTGTTATGGAGGGGCAAAACATGGGAGCCTTAAATGCCTCTGAGCACAGGGCTGGGTAAGCTGATGTGCTGAATTTGTGCAGGTGTTTCCTCACCTTGTTCAGGCTCCTTGGCTCTTACAGCCATTGCATGGAGCTGTGAGCTGTGCTTTGCAAAGGCTGGCAGGGTTTGGGCTGTGAACCTGCCAAAACAGGCGCCTATTTAACAGGACAGGAATCTTACAGACACACACACAGGTTCCACAGAGCAGGAAAACCTGAGGCTTCACTTCAAGTGGTACCGGGAGCAAACCTAACCATGCAATCAAGAAACACCCTTCCCCTCTCAAACCACCACAATCATTAGATAATAGACACTGCCTCTGCGCTGAGCGCTTTTAAAAATGATGCTATTTCAAATACAAAACAGTACAAGAACTCTTGGACGTCCTAGGTAGATAAATACTTCACTGCATCTAGAAATAACTAATGGTTGTATAGAGAGATAGATACTCGTATTGGAAAGAAACAAAAAAACAACCCCTACATTCATGAATCCTCTAGCAATTTGAAAATTCAAACAGATTTTTAAGATGTATTATGCAATAATATCTACTCACACATCTAACACAGAAATGCCTCTTAGTGATATGTAGTTGCTAAAATTATATTTATGTTTATAAAGATCTTGCCAGACAAACTAGATTTTTCAAAGAAAAATTACATGCTTAGTGAGTGAAGGGAAATTACTAGAGGCATTCTTCCATTTACTAAAGACTGATAAAAGGACAGATTTTCAGGAATTCAGAATACAGCTTCCTAGATAATTGAACAATTAATCTGAATGTACAAGAAATACAAATGTATATACAAATCAAGTGTTCTGAACGTAAAATGAAACTCTAATTTCTTAACAGATCCATCCTGTTATTCCATTATGAAAACTGTTCCTCTAATGAAAAAGGGCATTTAAACTGCAGAAACACTACTACAGACTGAATGGGAAAATTATGACCAAAATTCCCATTTTCAAGAATAACTTAAAACACTGTTAGATTTCTGATAAGGACTGAAACAAACTAAGGAGAAAAACCCCAACAAACCACAAACCAACCAACCAACAAAAAAATCACTTTGCCTTTTAGTGCCACACCTTTTTTAATTGGCCTCATACAACACCATATTTGTGATCTTTTCCTTGCTAAATCTGCCTTATTTTCACAAACAATCTTCAGGAGAAAATAAATGGTATTTGCAGAAAGAGTGCATAAGCATGAGGGAAGTCACATGGTGGGCATCACCTTGGAAAACAATGAAGAGATTCATCTTATGGAAGAAGATCCAAGACATGTTAGGAAAAATAAATCCAAGGTAATTTGATATCTAGAAACAGAAGGACCATGTTACATCATCTCCTGTCTTCCATTACAGCTCAATCCCATACTCAGTTCTAGGAAACTGAACACATCGAAATGAGGAAAAAGTGGGCTCTTTCCATGGATGATTTAGGAAAAATAAAGGAGAATTTTGCTTGATAACATGGTAATAAAGGTGAAACTGCAAGTGTCCATACACACTGGAAGAAAAAATAGAATAAGAACTAGAAACACCTAAGATCTTTCAATAAACAGGAAATAAAGAGATACAGACAGCTGTAATATTTGCCATATCTCAATCTCAGAAAATACTCAAGTGGTACCACATGATCTTCTAAGGGATGTGGGTAAAGGCCCAAGAATTGCAATTATAGCAGCAGGCAGGTTAAAACCTGAGATAACGTGCAATGTGGGTCAGTCACGTGCTAGCAGGATGATGAGTGGTCAATTGGCTTCTTTCAGCTCTAGATTTTATTTTTTGTACATGAAACTATTTAGCACACACTGAAGCTAGCAGAAAAACATATGCATTATTCATGCTATTTGTGGCAGCCAAGCATTGTAGTTTCAGTGAACAGGACTGGAAGTAATACCAGAGGAAATAGAGACCTTAGAGGAAGACACTAATCTCAGAAAACTCAGAGTGTCACTGTAATTTTTTTTAAGGGTTCTGTTATGGTAATAGTTATGTTTGCAGAAAATTATTTCTGTGCTATTCAGATAAACAGCCTCACAGAGGGCTATTTCTTCCCCAGGAAATGAAGAGTGGATAACACTCACAAGAATGGGAGCAAGCCATTTAAGAGCAAGTGGAGGGAGCTGGTTCCTATGTTATCATCAACAGCCTATACATAACAAATGATCAAACAATTTAGATTTTACAGCAGAACTTACCTTGCACTGCAGCCAGCAGAGGTGGCAACTAATTTTAAACAGGAAACAGTATCACCCCAGTCTATTGCCTGAAAATGACTTCTCATCTACAATTATCTGTCAGTTTTGCCTTCTCATTTTCAGCTATCACCAGCCCCCATACCTACAAAAGTCCTTTCTCCTTGATGCTTATGCTCAGCTCCAAAATAATTTATTAGGAGTTACACGTGCTTATCAAAGACAGACAGGATTCATGCAGAAATTAATGGCAGCCTATGGAAGTTGCTATATATCATTATATAATACATGCCAGCACTGCTGTCACAGTACATGGATTGCCTCATCCTTTGTCAATCAGAATGAAGCATTAGTGCAGTGCAAAGATTATTTTTGTTGTTGTTCTGACAATAAAGTTCTGACTGTAATACAATGGTAATAAGGGATAATCTCTCTGGGATAGTAGATTCACAATCATTTTATGACAGTCAATATGACTATAACATTTCAATTTTGAACACGACCACAAGTAACTTGATCAAAAAATGTTACTTGCTCTTCATAAAAATTGATCCTTTACAAACGTGATGATCCTGAAGCAGTCAAGAATACTTTGGCCTACATCAGCAGCAGGACAGAAATTGAGGCAAGCTCATCCAAGTTCTAGCCTGTTCCTCTGCCCACTCCTTTCTGAGTAAAAGATCAACACTAAACATCACTATTTGCATTACAATAATGTCATCAGCTCCACCTATTGTCACTGATACTGATGGTGACAAGGCTCATTCTACACCAAGGGCCAGCTGGAGCAGAAATGAACAGGACAGCTCCAGAGCAACCTCACCAGCATGGAGGATCCCAAAGGATGATCCCACTACCTCCAAGGCACTCCTGTGGGCCTTTCTGAAGGTCTGCCATGGAGACAATTAATGAAGAAGCACCATCTGCTATGTGTCTGAGAAAATTGCATTTTTCTGGCTTCTTACCGGAGAGCCGGTTCAGCCTTGGAAACACTAAAAGGGCTGTACTCAGCCTTTGGGAAACACTGATGTGCCTTCAAATAAACTATTTTTGGGCTCACTCCATTTGAAAAAAGAAGTCATTCTAGTAAGGACATGAGAAAGAAACATAAAAAGAACTCTGACTTGAGACACAACTTTGCTACAGGTTCTTCTGCTTTGAAACCTATTTCCAGATGCTCTTCCAAAGCCTGCTATCCAGAAGACAGGATCAATATATTCATCCTGAGGCCACATCTTGGCTCCATCAGGAATCAAACCTTGAGCAGAATGCAGCAGTAGGTGGCTTAAGAACAGCCTCTTATCTCCTAAATCTCCAATCTATGCGTTCAAAGCATAAATAGTAATATATTTTGGAGGAAGAGAAAATCTGATGATCTAGTGAAATAAATTCTTGGCAGTAAAGGCAAGCCAAACTGGAGGGGGAAACTGAAGAAAAATCAGCACTTTTGGACAACATGAACTGGCTCTAAAAAGGAAGAGCTAATAGGAAATAGGATTGACATTACAAATCTTTTACATGTTAGGAATAAGATGACACAAGAAACTGTATTGTAAGCTGGAAATGTTGATAAATCAATAAAATTAATTACACACAAAACACCTGAGAACAAAACTGACATTCATTAATCAATTCCATAAGACACTGTATGTCATCAAATACAGGGTTATTGTTTTAACCTAAAGGCCAGACTTTATCCTTCACCTTGGTATTTAATTTCTGCTGTAGGATATTTGCCAGTGCTGATCCAAGCTTTCAGTGTACTGCCCTGGAACTGCTCTGGAGTCAGTCCTGTGTATGCAGTCAGCCATTTCATAGGAGTCTGAAGGCATCTGTGTAAAAGCTTAAATATATACTTTTTCAACCTGATGCACTCCAGAAATTATATTTTTCTCTTTACAAATGTGAATCCTAGGTACCAGCACCAAAAGAAGCAGAAAGGGGAGAGGGTGGTAGCATCACTGAACTGAACCAGGGAAATCAACCCAAACCAGCTTGCACTTTGGCTGGTGTAATACTAATGTGAGTGCTCTTTTCAGTCTCTAACTGGAACAAAGCAGGTTCCATCCCCTGGAGAAATATTGATCTAAGACTGGTAGCATTTTCATCAATTTCAAATCCAAAACTCTGGGTCCTAACTACAAGAAACTGTTAAAGACAAATTCAAGAAGTGCTACTTCAAAAACTGATGTTATTAGTTGCAGAGAAGAGGACTTGCCTGGTATGAAAAGGTAAAGGCAGTAATATGCATCCCTGGGGGTAGGGATTAAAAAGGAGGATGAATTGTTGCTATTAAGAGGACAATCCCAAAATCACTCTAGTTATTTCTCTGCTCATTTGGGGATTTTCATTTAACATGGTATTTATTCATCTAATGGGCCAACTGCTTTTCTAACTGAGAGATTACAGTAATCTCTGACTAGCTCAATATAGAAAATGTATCAATTAGAGAGAAAGAAAAATAAAGATGGAAGAAAGACATATTGCAAGTAACAAAGAACTTCATTTTTCCTCCCTCCCACCTCTCCCCAGATTGAAGTGGTCTTCATTTTAGGGTGCAGTTAGCTGCACGGACACCGTTTGCAATGAACTTTCCAACACTGGTGGGAATACAATTTATTGGTTTGGTGGTAGTTACAAAATTATTTGTGATGAGTTCACAAAATTTACAGCTAAACCCACAGAAAGTGTAGCTCCTTGTAACAGATACTGCGAGTCTATTAAGTAGAGCTCTAAGATGCACACACTGCCAGCACAGTAATGCCATTAATGGGCATGAGGTTTTTGATACAACGATTATACAGGTCTCTTACAGACCAAATAACACCTATTTGGTAGTACAGACTAATGTATTGTGCCAGACAAGAGCAACTATCCCAAGAAAAGCAATTATTGCTGGTACAATTTGCATCTGCTCCAAGAGGGTCTCTGAGCTCATTTCTCTCTACACAGCACTTACACCACTCCACCTGTTCCATCCTGGTTTGAGAGCAGATAGCACAGATTAACAGCTCAAATATGCATTTAAGGTTCACATTTTAATCTAACAAAAAGCCTAAGAGAAAAGACTCATGTGAATGAAACTTTCCACCCACTCAGAGAACAACACAAAAGACAGAACTCTGTGCTCAATCCGCAGAGCATCCCAGCAGAACCTGGCGCTGCCAAAGGCAGGCTGTGACAGATGGCCATGGGAGCAAACTTGGAAAGCAAAGGCTTTCAAGGAAGATGGCTGTGGCTTTAAAGCTAACTAGCAATTGGCATGGCTGTCGGTGTTGGGAGTCTGCCTCCTGAGCGAGGTCTGGCTGCTGTGTTTACATGTGCACCCACACGAGTCCGTGTGCGGCTGGCACGCGGCTCCCTGCAGGGAGGCATTAATAGCTCTGGGTCAGCCCTGGGCTGAGCATCTCTGCCAGAATAGCTGTGCTGGGCAGGAGCTCAAAGAGCTGAACTCACTGATTGCCATAGCCAGCAGGAAGCCCTTGTGTAAGAATGATTATAAGAGCAGAATTCCATTTTTAGTGGCTCTCTTTACTCGGTGGTGTATTTTATACACCAGTACAAAGGGTACCTCAGCTGCCATCACCAAATCCAGAACTGTGACACTCTGCTGCAACAGACACCTTCAATCTCTGTGAGAAATGGACTCCAAGTATAAACTCAGGAGGGTGACACTGGGCTTCTTTTGATGAAGGCATCCTCATTTTTAAACAACAGTAGTGGGAGGATGTTGAGGGAGGAAATGAGAGGGCACTGCTCTCCCAGCTGATGAACTGGAAGACTAAGGAGACACCTTGCTGCCACCAATGCAAAACAGCCCATCCTTCATTTGGCAACTATTACTGACAAAAGCTGAAATCACGTCATGGTAACAGAAGTAAGTTCTAATCCAGAGTAAAATCACTAAGTTCTTCCTTCATCCCCTTGACAATCCTCACTCTCACCTGTTCATTTACATCTTTCCTATTTTCCCCAGAGGTTTGGTCTCACTCAAGAATATATTACAGCAAACCTCTCTGCTCTTTTCTGTACCAGTCCAAAGAATACTCCATTCAGTTTTCTGGTCCACCTGCCATTTAAACTAAAACAAAACATTGCTGACAGAAACTTGCCTATCAAGCCAGCTAACTGCAAAAGTCAGCTTTTCTTCTGAAAAGATTTTTCTAATTTTTTTCCAGATGATGTCTAGTCAATTTTCTAGGTGTTGCGTCTCTCTTTTGGGGATCCACTGCTCACACTCCACATGGAGAACACAACTGGCATCTTCTCAACAGGCAGACTAACATTAGCTACTATACCCCTACCCTTCAGCAGCAGTAGAAAAAAGTCCTCAAAAAGGTGGAAGAAATCTCTGAAAATTACATATAACCAAGGTGGATGGCAAATCTTTGATACCAGTGACCTTCTGCAATATAACCCATAAGCTCCATTCAACAGATCAGTCCAGCCCACAACTGCATCGCAGACATTTATTTCTACCAGCCCAGGTTCTTTAGGGATTGACTTTTGAAGGCACAGCTCACTGGCTTATAGTAATCTCAAGTCCCTTAGCTGTTTTTTTTTTAAAGCAGAGCTGCCACACAGGCAGCACTGCTTGACTCATCACACTGAGGCTCTGTGTGGAGCAGATTTAATTCCTCTATATAGAATACTTGATATATTTATCCTGGCACTTGACTTCTTCCTCATGAGACAGCATCAGAGTCGTGGCAGCTTTAAAAACCTAAGCTTATTCCATATATACAGAAGGAAAATGGCTGAGCTGGCAGGATTTGCTCCACTGAGGACACACATTATCTGTGCTCCCTTCTCTCCTGTAGGTTCATAACAGCCTGAGTGGTTTCAAGTGGACCTTGCAGCTTATTTGGATCATTCTCTCCCCTTCCAGGCCAAAAGAGGGTTGGAAAGAGAAAGAGGGCAGTGAGGATTCTGGTGAGATTTATTTGTTTAGTGAGATTTATTTATATAATAGATGTGGTCCTGGAGTTGCTCATTTGGTGGTTAAAGTCCTTGGCAGGAATTTTATTTCTGAGTGTGTGCCTGTGGCTCCCAGAGCCAGGAATGGGAGCTCTGGTACAGCTGGGAAGCACAACAGGGGTGGGGGGACAGGAACCATCAACCCTCCATATCAATGTCTCTCAGTTTAACATGCAATGTAATTGTCATGTAAAGTGTTACGTAACTAACCCTGCTGCAATACTTCCAAAGAAAATTGTTCCTGAAAATTTATAAAATAGAAGCAGAAAAATATCCAGAAGATACTGCATGTTTAGTTGTACTTTCATTACTGTTATTATTATTACATTATTTCTGAGGCTGAAATAATCAGTAACCGTGCAACTGTGATAAAAAAACGTGTCTTAGAAGGGATATAAATGATAAATTACTATGGAACAAATGACCTTTTACTACCAAAATATCCTGTGAATTCTTAAGTTGTAACATAGAACAAGATCCCAAAGGAAAAGACAGGATAGAGGTCATCCATGTGTCAGAAATTAAATACTAAAGTAACTTTCTGGCACAGGGAGTTTCGGCTGATGCAGCTTTTTAGCCTCTCTAGGACACAGTTTTTCCCAAGAAAAGCATGAAACAAGCATCTCTGGAGTCAGCTGAGCACACCATTCAAGTTCATAGTCTGGTACCTTCACTCCTGAGATGAAACTCAAAGCTGTTCTCCAATAGCACTTTAATATTCTCCCCTGACACTTCATAGTGTCATTTTCATTCATTACTAACAGAGGCAAAACAAACCTTCCTAGGTTGGTTCCTAGCTTTACATTTTTATATTATTATAAAATTTCAGTCTTTTTGAAAAATTTTTTTACTTCCCACATTGGGAGAGGAACTAATATTAAAACATCACTCCCATTCTTTGCTTTCCTTATGATATTTTAATTTAGTTTTTCAAGTTTTGTAAGAAAGGTGGTGTCTCATGGTTGGTATGGGTCCACCTAATGACTACTTATAACACACTGACAGCTATGGTTTTGCTATTGTTGAAATTGTATGTTCCTTATCTTACAGCCATAGACCACACCACAGCCCATAATTCTGCATGTTATGTTAATTTTCCTCTACATTTCAAGTAATTTTGAAGTGCGCTTAATTTATTATGTTTTAAAAAGAACAATAAAAAGGACAATGCAAAGGTCTGTAGGCTCCTGTTAATATTCATATCTGGGGTATTTCATTTATGGAAACCAGCATTCATTTAAGCCAAGTTCTACTACAGAACTTCTGGCAAAAAGGGGGAAAAAAAAAGGAGCCAGATTTAGGCAGCCCAGTCCCACATGTCTGTAGCTGTGTGTGCCACAAGTGGAGAGCAATTAATGCTTGTGCCCAGGCCTGTCCAGGTCAGGGACAAAATGGGATGGGATAATAGGATCCAAATGTATTTCTTCAATATGAATGCAGTACTGATGAGTTTTTCAGTTATGACAGGATTTTTAAGAAGTCTTAAGTGCCACAATGCACATTCCTTTTATCTAATGCTCATCACTGTAATGCAGGATCCTTCAGTGCTCACGACACAAAGGCTCTTTGCTCCCTCAGAATTCATTTCAGAGGAAGCCATTAGATCTCACAGTTGCAGTTTAATGTAGGGATTTTAGGTCATCTCAGAACTTACCCTTTTCCAAGAACAGTTTTAATCATTGTTCAGTACTTGAATATACTTTTATAATTATGCTTCAAGTGTTATTGCAGCTATATTTCAGATTTTACGTACGTAGGAAAATGCTATATTATTTTAATACTGACGGTAGAGTAAAAATCTATTCAATATTCACCTTTCAGGAAGCACAATCAAATATCCAAGAACACTATTAGACTTGCCTAGCATAAAGTTTCAAACTGCTAATGGATTTTAAATTGATGTCATAATGCTGCAATTTAAATACATGATGTTCATTAATTTTGCCAGAACTCTTTGTAGAGTAGGAGTGGTATGAAAGAAGAAGGAAGGTTATATTTTCTCTACCTGCTTCTTTTTATCTGCTTCCACATTTTTGATATACAAAAAGAGTCATTACATCAGCTTGATGTGGGTGGGGGGAAGTTTATTCCAGTAGGTTTCAATTGGGTAACCACCGTGGAGTTGTACTAAATTAATATTTTCTATGGAAAAAAATCACCAGGAATAGGATAAAAATAACTAACACATGATAGGCATGGCATTTCCTAAAGACAGACTTCATGGGACCCCTCACCAAAAATCCATAGGCATAAAGTGGAGGAAATAAGGGAAAGAAAGGTCATCTTGTTCATGCACCTCCTTCTCACTGAAAGGTCAAAATTCATGTACTGAGCGAGACAGCAATATTGCAAAACAGCAGCAGAGCTTCCCACAAACCTCAAGGAGTCACCTCGGACGTGGATATTGAAAAGGGAAAAGAGATCTCATCATGGAAGGCTACTACAAGATCTTCTCCTACTGAGGGGACTGAGGGTGGGCTCTGGATGCAGATTTTCCCCCATTTCAGGAATATCTCCAAAGTGAAACTAAAATGTGTCTAGACATAGTGGCCCAGTATATACAACACTTCACATCTATTTGTATTTCAAATCTAATATATTTACTGTACATAAAGACAGCTTTCCCAAAGCTGTTGCTATGGCTACAAATCAAGGAAACCATAGCAACAACCCTGTATTATGTACAGCCTTAATTGTGGATTAAGTTATGTCTCTCTTTGCATTTTATATTAAATACTCCAATACATCTAGTTTTAATCTTTTTTTCAGACTTTTTAATAATAAAAACCACACAATTCTATAGTGTCAAGTCAAATACACAACACCCTTGAACAATGTCTTTACAGCATTATTCTGATCATACCTAATAACAGCCACATCATTGTTTTTTACTTGAGATAAACACTAATATTCACATCATCATATTTCCTGATCTTTTTTAATACAAATTATTAATCACCACCATTTTAACCAAGTAATTGCTTTTCCCTCATCTCATAAGATTTTTCAAGTCTCATTCCACTCAGTCCTACCCCCCAAAAAAACAGCTCCTCCTAACTTAAACTTTTATTGCTATGGAAAAGATTGGGGAGTTGGGCCTTTTTTAGTTTGGTTTGCCTTTTTCTTCAGAAAGTAAGTATGCAATAAAGAGACAGGAAAGGCAGAGAAGTACCTCATTCTAGATTTTCTAGCTTCCTGTCACTTCAGATGACTGACTGGGTTGGTGGCAAATTATCCTAATTCCTCTGGTTTGTTGACCTTGCACTTTTAAGTACACTAAGGAGTTGGCATGCAGCCAGACCTTGGAGTGCAGCCTGAGAGGAACAGGTAAAGGAGAACAGAGAACAAATGTGAAGAAAAGAAGAAGGATGTTACAAGTGGCTGAGGAACAGGAGGGAGTGCTATCAGACAGCAGGAAACACCAGTGGGTGACTGGATTCAAAGGACACTCTAGGAGAATATGAGCACATTCAACAAAGAATTCATTCAAAGAATTCTGCAAAAAGATTTCCTCAATAGAAGAGAAGAGAAAAAGCAAAAATTCACATCTCTGAAAGGCTTCCCTCCTATCTTCCCTTCCATCACTTTATTTTCTGAGAATTCATTGTGGTTTCCTCACAACATTTGGTCCTTGATGAGACACCATGTATCCCATTTTGCAAAAAACTTGGCCACATCTGTTTGGGGCATTAGCCTGTCTCATAAACTTTTCTCCGTATTTTACATACCACAGCAGCACAAAAAAACTAGAAAGTACCTAAATTTCATGAAATGAGCAGAAATTAAATGTATTTGACACAATAAAGAAATTAATAATTGTGATTTTTCTGGCTATATTAATACAAATAGTATACAAATGCTTATTTGACAAAGTAATATGTGTTCTAAAAATCATAGTCTGAGAAAGCTACAAGTGTGAGTTAGGAACATGAGCTATGTGAAAGCTTTTCACATAAGCATCACAACAAAAATTCCCTCACACAGGGAATAATTAAGTCAAAAGCGCATTTACAATAAGAAAACCATGTTCAGGTTCTTCATTATCATTTTAATTAGCAAATATTAATGCAATCTGCAAATACAACAGGGAAAACAACTAAAATTACTAAGTTTAAGGAGTCCTTCATGACCCAAGCCAAATTGAGACAAATGTGTTACAAATCAATACCGGTCACCAGCTTTCAGGACATTCATTTCCATTTACTGTGAGAACTTCCAAGCGTGTTATCAAATTTAAGAATGAATTAAGGCCCTCACAAACTACTTCTAACCTCTGATGAAGGCAATGGTGAATAAAAATGGATTAGCGTGCTCCTCTCCTCCCCAGTTATCAGTTCAGACTGACAGCGATCCAGTGACCACGGCAGCTCTGCCTCATTCAGATTCCACGCCTGCCACTTTGGCAACAACCCAGGGACAAGGAGAACACACTGCCCTCCCATTCCTGAGGGATGAAGATGCTGGGTGAACCCTTAACCCCTCCGAGCTCAACAGCACCTCCCATTCCTTTCACTGGGACTACCATTCACATCTGAACAGTTCTCCTTTCAGGTGCTTGTCCTTTTCCTGCTTTATGGATAATGTACTTTGGCCTCCAAAATAGTGCTGCATCCTACAGGAGCAATGATTAAAAGCTACATATGTTTAAAAGGACCTGCCTCCTAAAAACTGCCTCTCTCATTCTGAGTTTCACATTTAACCCACTAAAGGTAGGATAATAACTAACTAGTCCAATACACTTACAGGACTAAATATAATGAAGTGGTGAAGTATTTTCATTCTCTATAAAGCTGTTATGTGAATGAATTTCACTCATTAATAACTGTACTTTTATAGGAAAAAAAAAAACAACCTAGCAGTTAATGGAAGTCTGATAGCATTTCTCATGACTGACAGTACCAGAACTGATCACAAACTATAGAAAGAGCTCAAATTTTATGTTGCCTTATTTTGAAAGATTCCATTTTACAAATATTACGAAGAGAGAGGAAAAGTCTGAAGAAAATGCATCACCACCACCAAAACCCAACAGTGGTGCTAGAAATTTTGACAACTAAGACACTTTAAAGCAGGAGTTCCTGTAAAACCTAGTTTCATCAGACAAGTATTTTTATCACACAGCAAGTATTTTGCAAAGCAGATACACATCAGTGAGTTTTAAAGTACAGAATGCAAATACATACCTAGTTTTGAAACAGCTATTGAGTATTAATGCAATACTTCCAGAAAAATCCAGTAAACCTCTAGCTTTATACATTCACTAGACTCACATATTCTCATTTCACATATCACTCCCTTTTCCTCTTTCATGCCCATACAAACAAAAATGAGCTATTTCTTCTTTGGAAGCCCAGGCAAAATGAAACATTTTTAGGACCTTATTACAACAAACAAAAGAAAATTCCCTTTTGCATTAGAGGGATTGAAGGATTGAAATTAATCTGAAAGATTTTCTTGTTTGTATAAACAAGGTTTCACTCAATAAAGGGTGATATTGAGGTCAGTTCACTGCTCTCTTCACTGCAGACATGACTGAAATTTTAAAAATTTCAAAGGTCATTTAAGTGGTAGGAGACTTGTAAAATAGCCACTTTGTTCAGAAACACCCTTGTTCAGTTTTTACACCGGGCAGGTTGTAAAAATGCTTTGGAAGGGATCGGAGAAAAAGAAATGTACTGCTCCATTTGGCCAGGCTGTTAGAACCAGGTCTTACCTCTTGTGTTTTTACATTTATATATCCATAATGAGTTTTCAGAGGCTGCCTTTGGCCATTAGAAAATGGGATCCACTTGACTCTGGTTTGTCCAAAGCAGTTTAGGATCAAAGGGAAAGTTACTTCATTTGTGAGACGAACGATGATCAGACAGAGGAATGCTGCAATGAAACTCACGGCAACAATGGACTTTCTCTGTAATGAAAGGAAGAAAGGAAATAAATTATTAAAATTGAGAGTCAGTTTTAATAAAAAAATACATATCTTCAATTGGAGGATGAAGGAAAAACACTTGAGAAAGCTTTATGTGAAATTATTCCTCTGGTAGTCACCTTGCTGCAGGAGGACAAGGAGACAGGCAACTGGATTGTTTTATTTCAATAAATTTGCATTTCAGAAGTTTGCAGAGTTTCTTTTAGAACTGGTTGCAAATGAGTCAGTTTTGCTCACAAAAAAAAGGGCTTTTTTTAAAGGTTCAAAAAACAGCTAGCAACTTTAAATTTTATTTGCATTTGGAATAAAGATTTTATATAAACATCCACACCAAAGTCTTCACTCAAAGTCATCCATATTCTAGGGATGACAACACACAAAAGGAAAATGCCATCTGCAGTGAGACCACACAAAGTTTACTGGAAAGATTACCATCTCTACAGATCATTCCATGCAACAGAATTCACGCTATAAATTTAAACACTTCAGAATAAATTGTTGGTGAAGTCAGCACCACATTCTGCCTTATTCATGAATTTACCAAATAAGGCATTATTATTTTGGACAAGACGTTCTCCCCTGTTAATAATTTAACCAATCTGAAGCCTGTAATTAGTCCTCCCCTTTCACCTCCTGCCCATGCAGTCAGCAGGACTGGAGAATGTAATCCCAGAAAGATCACAGCTTTTTCCTGGGTAACTCCCAAGTCTGCAGGTGAAAAACTTGTGAGAAAGTAGGATGCTCTCCTTATTTTTAGCTATTTGTTTAAATACTGCAGTCAATTACTTCTAGACAAATTACTTAAGGACAAACATGTCAGTTGGCATGTGTAAAGATTCTAGATATGATACTCTATTGAAAAGATTATTTTCACATTTCCCCTGCGGGAATGAAACAATTATCATTCACACGTGTTTTACTGTACTTTAATTGCATTCTAGGTTTACCTAATTTGCCACAGTTTAATTACTCTACTGAAGGTAATTCTATCATTGTAAACAGTAACATTTACAGAAAATACAGGGGGAAAAAAATCATTTGCCTAAGGGCCTATACATAAATGTATAATAACACTTAATGCCGGATGACAGAATCTGATCACCCCAATTCCCATCTGCCAGCTAATTCCCAACTAACCAGCACAGAACACATTTAACATCACTTATTTTACACGATGGCAGTAAGATCACACGTGATGCCATGGTAAAGGCAAGCTCTCCTCACAACCAGATAAGATTAATCTGTCCTTGCACAACATTGTGAGAATCACAATGAGCCCACAGTAAATTGGAAGGGATGTTATGATATTCCCACAAAAAAGAGTTAACAAAATAATCCATTGCAGGGGTCAATTGCATGGCTCTGTGTTCTGATGTACTGGGAGGTTACAATTTATAAGATAAAAGCATCGAGAGACTGGGCTGGAAAACTTGGGTGAAGGAGGTCACTGTGAGGAGAAAAGGAAGAGGAGGATGAAGAAGTATTGTGGCAGTGTGATTCAGTGAGGAACCTCAGCCAGCTAATGGCTGTGCAATGTAAAATTAAACCCAGCAAATCTTCAGAGGGCAGCGCAGCAGCCACGACCCAATCGCGGCTCTCAGAATTCATGGAAGCCACTGCACTTTTCATCATCTGCATTATAACAGATTTACATTAAATTGCAATAAAATGGCTGGGGAGCACTTCTGTGTCACTTCTCTTTGTAGCAGATGGAGTCAGAAGCATTTTGCTATATATCAGAGCCTTGTAAGTGCTAAAAAAGCAGCCAAGATGTGCAGTGCAAGTGATAATCATAAAGCAATGAGAGGGAGCATGGATTAGTCATATTATTTATTGCAAATCAGAATTAAATTATTGCAAATATTTAAAGGGGAATCTAGAGTCTCATTCCACTACATGAGCATGTTTCAATCAAAACATCCACAGCAGGAAGCAAGATTGCTTGTATGATGCTACTACCTGATTTCCACATATCCTATCTTCCTGGTTTATTGAATATCACTTTTTACTTCCTTTATTTCGTGCAAATCTGTTCTGAACTTGAAAATAGTGCAATCAGCTTTATGTGCTTCTCACTGAGAGTTGTTCTAAACAGCCCTTGCTATGAGAAAAATTCAGATTGTGTAGCTAAATTTCTTGGCCTTCATTACAAACCCACCTGATTTTTATATTTCTTTTATTTAAATGCACTGAACTACCAGATGAAAGAAAAAATATGGCCTTTTGGTTTTTTATGTAAGAAAATATTGTTTGAAAATGAAAACAGCAAAGATTTTTCTCTGTGTGTTGCTTAGCCAGAAAGGATTTGCACTAACAAGAACATTCAAATGAAAGAAAGGAATTTTTAATAACAAACAGAATTAAGGCATCTGTTGAAATTATTTTGTGGAAAAAAAAATCTAGCCATATGCAAACCCAGTGTTTACTTATCAACTTGTACAAAGGACGTTGGTATTAAGTATTCAGTTCCCTGCAATTTTTGTTGAAGGCATGAGATCCAACAAAAGGCATTCTCTGTGGGAAAGACTACTGCAAACTGGCATTTCAGTGGCTCCATAAATTTCACTGTAAAAATACTGAAAAACACTAAAGCACATACTTTTAAAAGTTTCAGCCTTCTTAAATCACCTAGAAAAGAAGTCTGATCAGTGGCCACGAGTATTCTACAGGGCACTTCTACAAGTAATTTTATTTCCTTAAGTCCCTATCTTATTTACCTGCTCATTAAAAATAAAAACAAAACAACCAATCTCAGGTGCTATTTGTCATTAACTGTTTCTTGTAAAATCTCCTTTCCTGCAGATAAAATGGATTTTGTTATTGGTCCTCTGATAAAACTTAAAATTTAGCATTTGAGAATCCAGAAATTCTAGATGTCATTGGGATATGACAGAGAAGTCTGAAGCAACATACAGGGATGAATACCAAATTGTAATTTGTCTCAAAATCTGCCTGCATCAACATTTTAAATACTCACACATCCTACCATTTGGGAGAGCTTAACCAACACTAATTAGTAAGTCTGCAGAGAAACAAATCTTATTCCTTCTTAATTTTCAGTTCTCATGAATGCAAATCGTCTCTTAACAAAAGAAATGTTTCTCTAACATGGACATATACTGTGCATAAATCTCAATCAATCCTTTTTTTTTAGCTAATCTAATGTAGACCTTTTGATACTGACAACATTTACATAAGAAATGTTTATTCAGTTATAAACATCTTTTTTTCCCCATTTTTCAGACACTCAGCGAGGGGTACACAGTAAGACATATGTTAAAGAGTTTCTTACCCGGATGACTTGCATGGTGTATTAGCTTTTGTTACATTTTATTTCAGTCACTATAGTACCTGACTAGCCTGGATGGCAGTGCCAAGAACAAACTTACCCTTCTCATGAATACAGGATCCTCTAGCTAAAGAGTGAGGGTTTTACCTTTAATTAATGAGACTAAGGCTACCTACAGGCTCATTCCCAGTTTAAAAAAAGGAAAAAAAAAAAAGTGATACAAGAGGAAAAAGTTGAGATCAGAGTACCTGAACTGCAATAACTGAGACACCACTGGGCCAAAAGCTCTCACTAGGACTAAACAGTTTCTTCTAATTCTTTTTATTCAATGCCCACAACAGCACCATCCCACTTTGGTGTCAGTTATTTCTCAGGCACCAAGCTCATTCTGTCTAGGATGTATATCAAAATCAATAACTAGCAGGCATGAATCACATTCAATTTATATCTAGGTTGTTAAAGAAAGAATTGAAATAAAACCAGGGGTGTCATACTACTCTGCTGGATAGAATTTAATTAAAAACTTCATGGGAATAAAACAGTAACTACTTTCAGGGGTATAAATATTTGGCAACACGGTCCCTAGCACTATTTATACGCTTCATATCATGGAGTTTTGGCTAATTACCAGTGCCAGGGTGGTTCATTAGTTTCAGTTTGGCAGGAACTTGACAGTCTGAACAAGTTTTAGTCATTTTTCTTTCATAATCTGTTAAGAAGTGAGATGACAAGAATAATTTTTTTATAGTTCAATAACGCCTGACAGAATAGTAAGACACAAACATTTTTTGTGTTGTATACAGTTGTCTGGGAGGGAGGAAGGAAATATTTTCAGCATAGGAAGATAATTTCTTAAGTTGTAAATTTTGCTGAGATCTGTACTAAGTATCTTTATTCTGCTTTCTAGCCAGAGCACAGCACCCTGCCACTTGGCATGTATTATATGGCAGAGACTATCAAACCACTTCACAAGCAGGAATAAATCCCCATCCTAGTGAGTTGCACTGTAAAAAGCCATTTCACAGGTGCATAAACTGAGGCTGAAATCAACTTCCCTAGGATCACAAAGAACTCAATGGAAGATTTTTACTCAACTCTTAAACTTCCATTCTAGAACTATTTTGATTTTCAGGCTGTTTCTATCACAAGTAACTCCCTGAATTTGATAAAAAACAAAGTTGAACAGGATATTATGGAAGATTCCAGTAAAGAACCCTGGGAGCCATGCCCCAAACAGTAATTGCAAATAAGCCTTTTTCCTTTTTTCATAAATTAATTTTCTTCAGTACTCATTCTTTCTTTTATTTTTTAGATACATGGCAGCACCGAGCTTGGAAGGACAAATGAAAGGTAAAGACTTATGTGAGGGCTTTGGGTCTCTTGGATGACACAATATGCAGGAATATTGTATTATTTCCACAATTCCTGCCTTTACGGGCACAGTGAGTAACTCAATCACTTTTTTAATATCTCTGCACATCATTCCACTTTCATTATAGGACTGATGCAGGGTTTCAGTTTTTACTCAAGTATAATACCAAATGAAAACAATAAAGGCTACACTTACTGAATTTGTTCCAATTTGTAGACCACTATATGTAAAAAAAGTTTTATTTAATTTTCTCTTTTATAGTCTTGAGCATCCCATTTAAAAGCTACTTTCTATTACAACAGACCATTAAATGAAATTCTTTCAGCACTCTAGTTCAGTGTACCTTACTGATTTCACAAGTATTGGAAAAAAACATGCCTTCCAGCTATTTCTTTTGTCCTGAAACTCCCTCTAACAGGGCTGCCAAAGAGACAGTCGAGCAGGGGTCCTAGAAGTCTTCAAAGAGAGTAAGATATATACAGTCAGAAACAGTCATGTGTCAAACATCATTTGCATAAAATCAGTAGCTGAAGATTTACTTTCTTCTCTTCCAGAAGTGGAAGTTAACCTGAATATGTTCAAAGACTCCACAGGAGACTGCTGTCAGTGTTTCTCTCTCAGGAGAGAAGAACAAAGCTGGTAGGGATTGTGTCACCAGTAAGATCTCATTTGGGTTAAAAAACCCGTAAAATTAGGATTAAAGCAATTTATTTTTTTTTTAAGGACATCTTTGCTAAACTGGAATGTAAGCAGCCAGGAAGCTGAGAACTAAAAGCAAAAATAAAGTTCAGTGATGAAGAAGTAATGCAAGAAATGCAATGTACCTAAAAATAGGTAGTTACAATGAAAGAAACATGTGAGTTTTATCCTGAATGTGTTTCTCATAAAAAGGTACCCTGAACCAGGACTGTGTTTGGGGACTATGGTGCTTAAGCAGGTATGAGTAGAAGACACATAACTTCTTGCACACCTTCTCTGCAGGAGCTCTGGCCTTTTCTATGGCTAAGGCAGCTAAAGGGCTCTCAAAACACAGCTCATTGTACCTCTTGTATTCTGGCCATTTGTTAAAAACTTGTTACTTCATTCAGTTTTCACCATGATTCACAATTCACAGGGGGTGTGTCTAGGTTCATTGCAGCTCAACATATTCAACCATATCTTTCATTAAAGCCAAAACTCTGCAGAGTGGGTTCAGGCTTACTGGGGTAAGACCTGAGCAATGAACACAACAGTAATCAGCACAGTCCAAATACTTGATGTAATAGCAGCAGTCTGTATTAAAAACCTTATATAAGAGATAATCCTCCTATATGTAATCTCCTTTTATTAGTCTCAGGTAACTGCACAAGTTTCTTACACACAGCATTTTCACCAAAAACAGATACTTATTATTTACCTACTTATTAATGTAATAATATGGAATTATGTAAGGTGAAGAACTTCCAAGTTTCAAGGAGTAATTGTTGATGTATTTTGAAGGCCTTCCATATGCTATCATGCATAAGAAGCGACTATATTTGAAAAGCCCCAGTGATTCTGAGCCCTTCAAATTGCAAAGCATCGCCAGATTTCAGGAATTACTTTGTGTCACTATTCCCTCTTGCCCTAAACTCGAAGCCTGGTAAGAAGGAGCATTTATTAGTCTGGAGATATTCTTATCCCTCCAGGCTTTCCAGCACTTCGAGCTCCCCACATCCTACAGTTCCCACCCTTGGTGTCATCCTCACTCCAAGCTGAACCTGTACTTCCTTCAGCAGTCTGCTCCTGGCCCAGGGTTCCCTATGCCAACAGCCCCACTCCAGCAGGAGCAAACCCATCATTAGCAGAGCCCCAGCTCACACACCACAAGGTCACACCACCACCAAAGCAACCTAAACTTCCGAGCAAGGCATGCCTCTGGCTAGCCTGCTACTCGATTTACACTGCAGCTGAAAGCTGTCCAGTAATTCAAAAGATCTATCCCCATAAAATCCCCATGGCAGCAAAGCACACTTTAAATAAGGTTGTTGATTTTTCATTCTATAAGATCTGTTAAGAATATTTAATCTAAAACTCCAGTTACTGAGTCACTGATGTCCTTCACAACTAGGGTGAACTTCATCAGCAGCTGCGGATGCATATTATATAAACACTAATGTAGTCTCTGCATGATAAAGTGGTATTAAAAAGGAGAAAAAAAAGAAAAGCCTCTGCAGTACAGCTCTCAAATGGCGATTTTTTTTTCTGGTGCTGGATTATTGCCCAGCTCTTCTTATCAATACCTTGGCAAGCTTTCTGACACACACAGGCTGACACACGCTTCCCTATAATAGAACGGCTGCTACAAGAATTTGTGATCTTTCAACCTGGCAGTTGGTTGTTACTACTTACTGAAGTAGTACCTGATTGTAGCTATTTTTCACCTGCTGAGAAAAGTTCAAAGAAAAAAACCACCCATACGTGAGTATTAACTCTTATCCTGCCAGATATACCTCACTCAGATGACCTCTCTTTCTCCTCTATAGAAACATACAAAGATTCATGATCAGCAACATCCTGAGACTGAATCTGTAACTGAGGGATTTTCAAAACATTCTGAAAAGCACTTTCTAGCTGCCAACATTTTCATTAACATACCCTTCAAAAAGTTCATTCTTGCAACCAGAGATAGACTAAAAAATGCATAAACCAGTTGAAAAACAACAACAACAAAAAGCCCCACAAATACATCAAGAAAAATTCTTAGAAGATAATAAAATACCAGGAGACTTCTGGTCAGCAAATCTTTATATTTTAAAAAAATATGTAGTTATTAAAAGTCTTTTGTATTTCTCTGCTATTCTACAGGAAATACCAGAAATACTAAATTTCTTGTTTCAGAACACACAGGAAAGGTAATTTGATGGCTTCTAAAGTGAAAGGGAGAAAAATTCAATTTTTGCTCGCAGCAGTAAAATCATTAGTGTGATTGGTATGCAGCAGCAGGAATGGATGTTAATCACATACCTGTATGTTTAGTAAATACTACACTGGGATGTAACCTCTGGAAGTACTAACTTCTAGATAAGAAAGAAAATAATCAGACAAATAAAATTAAACACTTGACAGCAGCCCAGAGGCAGAAGAAATGAAAGTAAATAAAATGTTGTAACAACCTCACATTCTCAGGCTGCACATCTGTGAAGAAAATGCCTTTTACTGGAAACCTTCACTTGCCTGCAGCTCACTTCTGCCTGTGGGGGAAAGTTTATGCTACACAGCAAAAACTGCATAACTAGAAATTCACACAAATGAATTGTAATTGCCTACCACCATCTGGACAAGCCCAGACTTTCTCCATTGAATTTTCTTCTGTAAAGATCCCTGACTGCCACAGTGGACTTGAAATTAACAAAAAATTGACACCGTGCCTCTGCTTCCTTCTAAAAGCCATTTAACAGTGGAAGACAGAGGAGATCTTGCCCAGCCTGTTACTTGGCAGGACTCTTGCTCTGGCCCTTCACACCAGCCTCATCCCACACTATTCTTTGGGAGGACAGCATGTTTGGAAAGTTCCTCTGGAGGTTCTCTCTGCCAGTGTCTGCAATGCACCTGCTGTTCACAAGCATGAAAAGAAAACAGAAGCAGGGCATCATTACTGATTTTAGTCTTGCACCCTCAGCCAGCCAGGGCACCCTAGCACAGTGCAGGCGAGTGCCTTGTTCCAGAGGCAGGGATGCAAAGCCTGCTCAGTGTGAGGAGCCATGTGGGCTCTTTAAGGTCTGCCTGAATAAAAGCCTGGCTTTGCTCTCAAATATAGAAATACTGAAGTGATAGACAGCTCCTTCACCAGGCAAAGGTCCAAGTTCAGAAAGGAGAAAAAAAAAAAAAAAGAGGAAAAAGAGGGTAACTGTGAATTAGAAAGAAGCTGTCCTCAAGCAGACATGAGAGATGATACATTTCAGCCAGGCTGCAGGAGATCTTTTGTAGTCTCTTCTCCTTTTTTCCTTTTTCGTTTTTTTTCTTTTACATTTGACCAAGAGACACTCCAGCACAGCTGTAGGAATGTTGTCCTGGATTGGCAGGAGGCAAGAGCAGCCTCTATGGATGGCCTTTCACACAAAGCAAGGAAATCTTGGGCTCTAAATTCTTTTGGCAATTTATGAGTTTTCCATCAGACATGGAAATCTCACTGTTTACTTCAGATAAACCTGTTCCAGCCTATTTCATCCATACATAGCTGCCACACACGTCATCAGAAAAGCAAAATGTATTATTGAGTGCCTCCAAGCATTGTCTGCTCCTGGCACGTTGAGGAACATTCCAACAGGCCTAACCATTTACAGCCAAGAAAAAGCACGACCTAATTACAGAGAAGTCTGGGCTGAGATCTGCTCTTTTGTAACGGGAATTTGAAATTTTCTGCCATGTACGTGGGAGCATGCTACTTCTAGTGAGGGGGAAAAACACCCTCCCTGCTTAATTCTTTTTCTTTTCTGCATGCTGTTTTCTTAATTGGAAGCTTAGAAAAAGGGGCTGGGGGGAAAAAAAAAAAACCAACCAAAATCAGGACACTGGTGTAGCAGAATCCTCTCTGAAGGGAGAGCTTAACTATTCCTGTGGCTTCCAGACCTTCAGGGCATCAAACCCTTGAGCAAATGGAGGCACACAAAGGATGTGGGATTTGCTGGGATGGTCACATTAGGATCCATTCTGAGGAGTGCTGCATGTTCCAGCACAGATCAATATGCCATAGGAAATACATGGAACAGGGAGGGGATACAGGGAGCGTGTTTGGATGAAGGCATGAAGAGCCCAGCCAGGCACTTGTATTGGAAACAATAATGATCATATTATTATCACAGCCCTATTGAACAGAGCTTTTCATCTAGAATGCACATCAACTGCATTAAACACTACATGCTCCTAACAGCACATCCAACTATTTTATGATTCCAATGAAAATTAGGAGGCAGGCTTATGTTTTACATCTTTTTTAGGAGGGGCTGCACTGAGCAATGCAGTGTCAGTACCAACACAGGGGGGGCAAATGACCTGTACATTTTTGGCAGAGAGATTTCTTTTACTGACCCTGCTTTACTCACTTCTTCTCACACAGTCACAGGAAGATGTTGCAAAGCAGCAGGAACTTAAACAAAATTTCTCGCCCACTTATGACAATTATATTCCTTCTACAGGAAGGAGTCTGTTCATTATTCATCCTTGGAAAACATGAGCAAAAGGCTATCAGAAGCCACCACAAAGGAGACTCTCCAGATAGCAAAGATTATGCAGCACTGCAGTTACAATACACAATGACTGCTCACATACTGCTCAAGCAGTTGATGACATTTCCCCCCATTGACTGGGGAGCTCCTCAGATCAGGGCACTGAAACTCAATAAAAGCACTGATTGAGGTAGTGCCTTCAACTTAATTATGAGCTTTATTGATCATGTCTTCCCTTTATAAAAAAAAAAAAAAAAAGTGGGGCATGGCAGGGGAAGTAACCACAAAGCACTGCAGTGGGACTTGGCAGAACAAATTCCTTGGAGTGGGAAAATTCTGGCTTTTGTGCTAACCTCTCCCTTCCAGGAATTAGTAAACTGTTTTTACACAAACCTCTTTTCATCAGAAGGAGGCAAACACACTTTCATGTTTACAATAAAATCCATGATCTGAGACTTATTTTGTGAATACACTCAGTTGAATGGGATACCTGCAGTGGAATAGCACCCAAAAGCCACAATCAGGAGTCAATCTCCATTGTGATAAAACTGTAAATTCTTTGGATTCATTATTTCTGCACAGCATCTCAACAGGAGCTAGAGAAAATCATAAAAATTGATAGTTTTCCAAAAGACATTCTCCCAAGCAGTAAAGTTTAATCTCTCACTGATCTGTTATCCTGATAGAATAGTACAGGGACAGTAACATATATATCCTACCCAAACACACATTCCATCATCGTATCACGCTCCTCTCACGCTGGGTGAGCTAACTGAATTGAACTTGACCTTCAAAGCCCTTGGAATGCAACAAAATATCTCTGTTTTCTGACATTTATGGGTGGCTTTTCTGCATGGCTGCTTTTATTGCCTGGAAAATAATGGCAAAAGCTGTGTGTACAAACCCACTACAAACACTGACAAATCACATGAAAGGAAGACAGATTTATTCAGTGTAGATTACTTCACAGCTAATCTAATAAAATCCAAGTTTTACATTTTTAAAGTAGATCAAAAATTCATAGAGTTAGCATTTCAATACCATAGATATATATTACAGCTTTATTTTAATCTGCAAGTGTAATTGAACTGATGTGGATTTTCAGTGCTTTTATTTTTGCTTAAAAAAGCTTTATGTGTTTCATATGAAAATGCATCATTGAACCAGCATATGTACAAGAAAAACCCCATGAAAAATTCATACAGAAGATTATCAATCTCTGTCTAATAAGGCTTAGATAAAAACTCATTTGGACATAATTCCATATTAAAAAACTGAAAGGGCTACACATGAAAATGCAAATATATTCTAGTTGTGTCTTTCTTAAACTTAAAAGAAACCACTCCTAGTCACTCTGTCAGAGCTGATCTAGAAGATTTTGATGGAAGAAATGCAACACAATTGGGCACCTTGCACAGTTTTCCATCCTTCAGTCCATAAAACATAGAGAGACTGTCACGTGTCAGAAATTATTTCAAACCCCTGTTCCCTGCATACACATTCCACTCGTGTGCACGCAAGAAACAAACAAAAGTAGTACAGACCCCCAAAACATTCAAATTGAGTTCAATTTTTGCGTAAGACATAATAAAGACACAATCTACTGTCCAGGTACCTGGTTCTTTGACAGCATATCCAGCTACTTACACCAAACAAAGCCAGCTGTGGAATTCTGTCCCTCCTTCATATAAAGATATCTCTAATTGTTTCAAAGAAGAGCAAGAGAAAGCCAGAAGCACAATTAAATCTGAACAGGAACAGTAGGAGAAATATATATATTTTTAGTTCTTTCCCAGGGCCTTTGGGTATGAGTTACTCAATCCGCAAACTCAGGATCCCTCCGCTCCCACTTGAGCCAAGCCTGGTGTCACCAAACCCAGCTTGTGAACGTTCTTGCTGACATCTGTGGGACCCAGTACTGCACCTCTGCAGCTTTACAGCCCCAGGGCAGCTTCCTAAGGTGCCAGCTGTGCAAGCCTTGACCTGGATATGAACAAGTTCCCACCTTTATTTCTGCAGCTGGTGCAAGGAAGCAGGTTCTGCCCACAACCCCTCCTGTAGGATACGAATCTGTCCCACACACTAACAGCCCTGAGGCCATATATTTTCAATTATCTTAGACACCAGCCTGGTCTAAAGCAGTAGAATAAGGCCACCAAAGCCTTAATGAACTCATCACAGTGTCCCAGAGGTTGCAGAAGGGTTTTTCCTTTCCAGCAGGGAAACTGCCAGAGACACTACTGAGATTAAATAATGCCCCCATGACCCTTAGGGAGTACTTGGCAAAGGTGAGTTTTCCTGAAGTTCATTTAGAACCAGAATCATACTCAGTTACTTCTAAGAATAGATCTTAGACACTTCAACAAATACAATATTCAAAAAACATGCATAATGAATGCAGGAACGTTATTCTTACATCTACTGTTTCATCTGTTGGCAGAGTTTTCCATTATTCCTCTCAAAGGTCTTCACTTTTATCAGTTTTTATCTCCACCTTTACCCCGGTGCTGGTCAGGCAGCAGTTACCAGCACAAGAAGGAATCTGCACAAG
This sequence comes from Emberiza elegans, assembly GCA_024865655.1. Taxonomy (NCBI): domain Eukaryota; kingdom Metazoa; phylum Chordata; class Aves; order Passeriformes; family Fringillidae; genus Emberiza; species Emberiza elegans. The sequence continues at coordinate 76,129,337 of JALJVW010000206.1, forward strand.
CCCTAACACCCCACTGCCCTGTGACCACAGGTTACTGGCCATCTTTCATTGTGCCCACACTCTCTGCCAGAACACTTGGGTCTGTAGTAGTTTGTACACTCATTACAAGTTATGAGAGTTTATGATATGTTCCAGTCACTAAGAGTCACAAAATCTATCCCACTGCTCTGAAAATAAAACAGCATAAGATTTTCCCAGTGATCCTCTAAGTCTTCTAGCCATAAATCTCAACAACTAATGCTGTTTGTTTAAATCAACACCACTATACAGATTAATGAGACAAGTAGTCCACCAGTCAGGGGAGGAACACAAAGATGCATCCTAATGTATTTCATTTCCAGGTTCATTCATATAAGTGTTATGTAATGTGACATTCACACATTACTGAAAAAGTTAAAAGAACAAAAGGCACATCACTAATCAGCTGATCATTTATCATCTGATTTTAAATGCCAAAATTAAAGATGCCCTTTCTTTTTCATTAGATTTTTTTGACTTTTTTTCATTAAATCAAAAATATGTGAGTAATCAGAATATTTATCTGCAATTTCCTTGCTTCTGCACATGTAACTAATCCCAGAGTGCTGGAAAACAGATTTAATTGGTTGAAACCTTAGGTCTGTTGGGACTCCCACAACTAATTCCTAGAAGATGCAACTTCAGATGTTAATGTTCCAAGACATTAAATCCTGATATTTTCAATTTCTCATTCTTAGTTATTTAGCATTCACCACAAATGTCACTGGTCAAACTTCAGCCCGTCTTACTCCATTTCCCTTTGTCTGAAAGCTGCTACCTCACTGAATACCACAACATCTAATTTTATACCCCCTGACTATGCCTAGATACTCTAATCCTCCATAAAGTCACACAGTACTCCCCATTTTGCCAGATAGTGACTCTACTTCAGCAGCTTCTTACTACCCCACAATACTGTTGTCAAATTTTCCTCTTTTACTTATCTTATGGAACTGCAATATTTAATTCTTTAACCCCTTCTTTTTGCAGTTAGGCCCCAACTTTCCATTTAAGTTAAACTTTCCCATCAGTTTCTCCTTTCATAACTGTTTTTAAGAATCTTGTACTTAACTGTTTTTCATTTATACATAGTATTCTGTCTAGCTGACTAATTCCACACTAAATTCCCTCTGAGAACATGATCTTTCATGTCATAATAATTCTTTTTTTTATCCTACTAAATAGCCTTTCTCTTTCTGGGACCAGAAGAAAGAGCAGAGCGGAGCAGCGAGTGTATGTGTCCCTTTTTCCTGTAGTGGTTTGCCTTTTGTTTCTCTGCTATGACACTTGCTCCTGTGGCTGCTGTGATGGTCATATGCTGCTGCATTTCAGCCCTGTTAATAGCTTTAAGGCTTTGGTACTGAGATCCAGATGTTCTGACTGGAGTTGTGTTAAAGAAGAATAAAGTTCTGTTCCACTTAGGCCATGCAAAGTGCCCTCTGTGACAAGAAGCACAGCTGGAAGTTCACCACACTACAGCGAGAGAAGGTGCTTTGGGGGTTACTGGGGGCACCACCTTTTCACAAGGATTTACCTAGAAAGTACTAATTTAAATGAGCTGTCTCTAGATTAGAAGCAGTTTTCTAAACAAACTGCATTTAATGTATCGAATTGGTCCTGCCCATTCTCAGAAACAGACCTTTGATATATCTTCTCCCAATTGGATTTAGCAAGGCAATTAAGCCAAACTCTTCAATCTTCCACAAAGTAGGTCCCCCATTCTCCAGATACATCAGCTCCTCAAACTCTGCCTTCAAGTCATCCTCCTTGACCACAGGCTTAAACTCAGTCTTCCAAAAGGGACCTCACTCTGTGGCTTCAGCTACAAAACGTCCCCGACTGAAGGTATTTCATGGTTCAATTTTATTTAGATTCCTGATAATTTTGTGAGTGATCAGCATGTCCATAATGAGTCCTAAGTCATTTGCTTCTAGCTAATGAGCTGTCAGTATGTCAAGCACCATGGTTGCTCGATGCTGTTTTTCCAGGGCTTGTCTAATTGACTTTTTTTTTTTTACATTGCAGAACATCCATAGAGTCCTCTGTTACTTTAACTTTGGTATCAGCTGTAGGAGACAAATGACCTCCAGAAAGCTTTTACAAAACCACTTTCAGAAATGGTCTCTGTCATGCCAGGCAGGACAGAAAAGGCTGCAACAGCTAGAATAACAGGAGCTGGTGGGCTTAGGGTCAGGTTTTTGGAAAGCACTCTCCACTTTCTGACAGGGAATTTACAGAAATGCGTCTTGAAAATTGCATCTCAATCTATTTTTATGCCTTTAGATACTACTGTAAAAAGTTTGCAATGGTCAGCCTTAACTCAAACATTTTGGAAGTGTCTCAAGGAAACACATTGTGCCATGACAGAAAACCTGCCACAGCCAGGTCACTTTACACAGGAATATTCACTATGGTTTTAAACAGAGGTAAGAGAAAGTCTGATACTAAATGATCTAGCCTCTCAAATTTTGACCAAGATTGTACCAACCGTGTCATATGTGGTCCAGTGAAGAGTGGAAGTGTTAGAGGATGAAGTCAGCTACTAGGGTTACAAACATTTAATTTCACCCTTCAGCCTTTCTACACTAAAGCTGTCATATCCTAAAAGCCTCGTACTGTCACCTCAAAGAGACAGCAGCTGACACAACCCTTTAAAGTGAAAGGAAAAAGAGATTTTGTGATATCATAAAACTGGGGGTGATAAAATAGCAGTAAGTGCAGCAAGATATTTGCTGCTCATCTTTCACATCTTTTTTTCTTGTTGTTATTGGACACTCACAGCAATGGAGAAGCAGTGCAGCTTCTCTTGTATATCCAAAGTGTTTTCCTTTGGTGATCCAAAGAATACAAAAACTTATAGCAAAGCTCTGCACTGGTTAAAGTTCTCTGAGTTTTCTCTGTCTTCCCCGAAGACAGGATAGATATAGACACATAATATTAATACATAGAAAAATAATGGATAAATTGCTGGACTATTTTACTGCACAGAGACCAAGGAAGGAGAATCAGAGAGGTTTTCACAAATCAACTGTGAAGCAAAAACCCCACCAAACCCAGTCATGGTTGGTACACAAGCTAAGTTAGAGAATCAAGTCTGCACCATGAAAAAAACTAAGACCTCAAAAGACCCCCTTTGCCACCTGCAGAAAAGCAGACTACAGCAGGCAACAGTGCTGACGAGGGGAAAATGTTGTTATTCTATTATATAGGGGTAAATGATTTGCTCAATAAGCTGAACTAAAAGCCCATTAAAAATGGCATCAGAGGGAAAGAAATGATACACTAACAGTCAGCTAAGGCACAACTTCAAAATGCAAAGCAGTTCAAAATTTGTCAATTATTCTAAGAGCCCAACCAGGTAAGGTAGTGACACCACTAAGAAACCAACATTTGACTTTTAAATTTTTTTTTAATTATGCTGTTGTCTAATAATGAGTAAGTTCAGTTTGATTCATTTAATTCATTCCTCCTAAGCAGCACATTACAACCCTACTGGAATGAGATTTTAAAAAATTACTATTTCATCAAAGGTTTTTAATACCCATCTATGATTTAATTTGATCACCAAATTTGATCTATAATGATATTAATAGATTAAAAAAATCCATAGTGGAGTCCATTATTGTTGAACTTTATCATCTTTTTGAAAGTACAATGGTAAAATTATCTATTAATTAGATTAATTTCAAGGAAGTTTAAATCATCCTGACCTGTGATACTTGCTTGCAAAGCTTTTGTAAGAGAATAATTAATAGGCAATAGTCCAGGAATATTATTCTGAGCAGATGTGAACCTTGAACTTGCAGTCACTAGACTTAAATTCTAACTAGGAATGCATCATCCTATGGAAACCCCAACACCCAGGAGGGCTGAGAGAAGGGAAAGAAGAAAAAAAGATCCAAGTAGATTGCTGTTGTTATATATAGCCTGTATTATTGCTTAACATGACCACAAGCTAGAAGTGGATAGAAGTAAAAATTCCTGAATTTAGAAGTTCAAGGTGAGAAGGACTGCGCCACTCAAATAATGGAGCCTTGTTCAAAGAACATATCTTACAAGCCATTTAATTTGTTGCCTATTCTGCTGGAAAACTGTATAGCCTTGGGCAAATATTTAACCCTAAGCAGTAGCTAGCAGTAAATACATACACCAAGGAAGACAAATACAAAAATTAAGCATGATTTTGCTATTTTTCCTCACCCTTCCATCATGACAAATCAATTTCTACAGATTTTAGATTAGATCTCTTCCAAACATATATCTGACTCACTGGTTCTAGGTTTAAAAATTTGATTATAAGGTCTTTATGGTAGAATAGCACTATCTACCAAACAAGGAATGGGAAGTAATCTAGATTAGAATCTTGTATTCATGTGTAAATTCTCAACAGAAATCGATCCCCGTGTTTTCTGATGAACCATGTCACACTGAACTGTCTAATAAATTGTAAAATGTTTTCCATGTTGATGGATGGAGCTCTTACTTGTAAAACCTCTTCAGAATATACTGAGAGACTACCAAAATGTTCTGTTTCAGAAACTGAAGAGAGGACAGGACGGTTTCCCATGCACAGAGACTCCCAGAACACGCTGTAAGCAGGGGTGGATGGGAAGTGCTGTTCTGCTGTACGCGCTGTTTTATAACATCTCAGCTTTTAACACGGACACCGTGCAGAACAAAAGCAGATCACTGAACCGAGAAACCTAAAACCATGCTCCCAAGGCTTCAGGAAAGATCAAACTGACTAGAGGTACACTTACAATATTGTGACTAAACAAGGAAAGGCTGGAACAAAGGAAAAGAGCCTTCCCTTGAATCCCTAGTTCAACTCCTACATAGCACACACTGAGCAACACAACATGATAAACACCACTGCCTTAGCTATAATTTTAAGACATTTTACAGCACCAAGCAAGAGCACTTTTTCTCAGGGAAATACTGTGTATTTCTAATGAACTATTTAGCAGATGCTAAATGTGCTGAATTCAAATGAAATGTTTGCACCAGAAAGTCACGGGAAGAAGGACCTCACAGGATGGCCCTTGATCCCCTGTGAGAAGTATTCCATGAGGCACTCAGTAAAGCCTGGAGTTCTTTTATAACAAAGTTTCAAGAATAAATTCTACCAATAACACTTTCTGCTATCTCTCTGGGAAATCTAGTGAAGTGAAATTGATTTTCTTTTTTTATTAGCAAGGCTATTAAGCATGAGGCACCAAGAGATGAATGGAGAGCAAGCAACATAAAGAGACAAAAGTGTCTGAAAATGCCTTTTATTTGTTGCATGGTTTCTTTTTGAGAAGAAATCACAGAATCAGAGAGTATGTCAAGGTAGAAGGGACCCAGAGAGATCCTTAAGTCCAGCTCCTGGCCCTGCACAAGACCATCTCCAAGAGGCACACCATATCCCAGAGAGCATTGTCCAAATGCTTCTTGAGCTCTGTCAGGTTGGTGCTGTCCCTGGGGAGCCTGTTCCAGTGCCCAACCACCCTTTGGGCAAGGAATCTTTTTCCAACAACCAACCTAAACCTATTGAACCTCATATGGTCAGTGATTGCCCAGTCCTGTAATTTGTTATGGTCTCTCTGCAGGGCCTCCCTGCCTTCAAGGGAGTCACAACAGCTCCTGCCAGTTCTGTACGGTCTAAACACGTGCTCAGCATCCCTTCCAGTGCTGTGTCCAAGCCATTCATTTCTGAAGCTGCTCAAGAGCCCTGCCTGCAGGGGGGCAAGATCAGTCTCTGTCCAGGCTCCACTGGCAGCACACAGTGGCTCCAGGAGCTGCCTGCATGCAGGAATGTGCAGGTGCAGCAAGCAGCCACTACAGAAATATGATCCTAAATGTGTGGGAACAACCAGAAAATTTCTCCTAACTTCTGAGATTCATCTGAGCTCACTAGAGACAGTTCCAGTAAAAGTCATATATTACTGATGGCCCACTTCTACTGCTCAGTGTAAAGAAATTTGAAACTGGGGCTTGGAGATGAGGTTAAGAAACTCATTATCCATACCTCCCTCTTTCCATCTTTTTCTTTTAAACTCATGTCCTCATTGCTTTTTCTTTGATTTTTCTCCTGCTTTGATCATCCAGAGCTGACCATACGGGTTTGTTCCCTAGGTCATTTTTCAACAGAAGCGTTAAGTGGTAGGAGAGCTGGAAAACAGAACTAAAGGCATAGGACAGCAAGCATACTGCTGCTGTAAAACAACTGGCCCTTCAGGAAGATCAAACTGACTAGAGGTACACTTACAATATTGTGACTAAACAAGGAAAGGCTGGAACAAGGAAAGAGCCTTCCCTTGAATCCCTAGTTCAACTCCTACATAGCACACACTGAGCAACACAACATGATAAACACCACTGCCTTAGCTATAATTTTAAGACATTTTACAGCACCAAGCAAGAGCACTTTTTCTCAGGGAAATACTGTGTATTTCTAATGAACTATTTAGCAGATGCTAAATGTGCTGAATTCAAATGAAATGTTTGCACCAGAAAGTCACGGGAAGAAGGACCTCACAGGATGGCCCTTGATCCCCTGTGAGAAGTATTCCATGAGGCACTCAGTAAAGCCTGGAGTTCTTTTATAACAAAGTTTCAAGAATAAATTCTACCAATAACACTTTCTGCTATCTCTGGGAAATCTAGTGAAGTGAAATTGATTTTCTTTTTTATTAGCAAGGCTATTAAGCATGAGGCACCAAGAGATGAATGGAGAGCAAGCAACATAAAGAGACAAAAGTGTCTGAAAATGCCTTTTATTTGTTGCATGGTTTCTTTTGAGAAGAAATCACAGAATCAGAGAGTATGTCAAGGTAGAAGGGACCCAGAGATCCTTAAGTCCAGCTCCTGGCCCTGCACAAGACCATCTCCAAGAGGCACACCATATCCCAGAGAGCATTGTCCAAATGCTTCTTGAGCTCTGTCAGGTTGGTGCTGTCCCTGGGGAGCCTGTTCCAGTGCCCAACCACCCTTTGGGCAAGGAATCTTTTTCCAACAACCAACCTAAACCTATTGAACCTCATATGGTCAGTGATTGCCCAGTCCTGTAATTTGTTATGGTCTCTCTGCAGGGCCTCCCTGCCTTCAAGGGAGTCACAACAGCTCCTGCCAGTTCTGTACGGTCTAAACACATGCTCAGCATCCCTTCCAGTGCTGTGTCCAAGCCATTCATTTCTGAAGCTGCTCAAGAGCCCTGCCTGCAGGGGGGCAAGATCAGTCTCTGTCCAGGCTCCACTGGCAGCACACAGTGGCTCCAGGAGCTGCCTGCATGCAGGAATGCGCAGGTGCAGCAAGCAGCCACTACAGAAATATGATCCTAAATGTGTGGAAACAACCAGAAAATTTCTCCTAACTTCTGAGATTCATCTGAGCTCACTAGAGACAGTTCCAGTAAAAGTCATATATTACTGATGGCCCGCTTCTACTGCTCAGTGTAAAGAAATTTGAAACTGGGGCTTGGAGATGAGGTTAAGAAACTCATTATCCATACCTCCCTCTTTCCATCTTTTTCTTTTAAACTCATGTCCTCATTGCTTTTTCTTTGATTTTTCTCCTGCTTTGATCATCCAGAGCTGACCATACGGGTTTGTTCCCCTAGGTCATTTTTCAACAGAAGCGTTAAGTGGTAGGAGAGCTGGAAAACAGAACTAAAAGGCATAGGACAGCAAGCATACTGCTGCTGTAAAACAACTGGCCCTTATTCTGATCTTGTATCTTACTGGTGCACTGTTTTCATGGCTTGTCTTTTATAGATAGCGTGATAAAAATATTGTAGGCATAACGTTCCATTCTCTGGGAGCAGAACCGTTTGGCACACAGTGACAAGGAGAACAAAGGAGAACGAAGGAGGATGCCCCACCCCCAGCACATGCAGCTTACAATGTGTGTGACTAAACAAGGAAAGGCTGGAACAAGGAAAGAGCCTTCCTTGAATCCCTAGTTCAACTCCTACATAGCACACACTGAGCAACACAACATGATAAACACCACTGCCTTAGCTATAATTTTAAGACATTTTACAGCACCAAGCAAGAGCACTTTTCTCAGGAAATACTGTGTATTTCTAATGAACTATTTAGCAGATGCTAAATGTGCTGAATTCAAATGAAATGTTTGCACCAGAAAGTCACGGGAAGAAGGACCTCACAGGATGGCCCTTGATCCCCTGTGAGAAGTATTCCATGAGGCACTCAGTAAAGCCTGGAGTTCTTTTATAACAAAGTTTCAAGAATAAATTCTACCAATAACACTTTCTGCTATCTCTCTGGGAAATCTAGTGAAGTGAAATTGATTTTCTTTTTTTATTAGCAAGGCTATTAAGCATGAGGCACCAAGAGATGAATGGAGAGCAAGCAACATAAAGAGACAAAAGTGTCTGAAAATGCCTTTTATTTGTTGCATGGTTTCTTTTGAGAAGAAATCACAGAATCAGAGAGTATGTCAAGGTAGAAGGGACCCAGAGAGATCCTTAAGTCCAGCTCCTGGCCCTGCACAAGACCATCTCAAGAGGCACACCATATCCCAGAGCATTGTCCAAATGCTTCTTGAGCTCTATCAGGTTGGTGCTGTCCCTGGGGAGCCTGTTCCAGTGCCCAACCACCCTTTGGGCAAGGAATCTTTTTCCAACAACCAACCTAAACCTATTGAACCTCATATGGTCAGTGATTGCCCAGTCCTGTAATTTGTTATGGTCTCTCTGCAGGGCCTCCTGCCTTCAAGGGAGTCACAACAGCTCCTGCCAGTTCTGTACGGTCTAAACACGTGCTCAGCATCCCTTCCAGTGCTGTGTCCAAGCCATTCATTTCTGAAGCTGCTCAAGAGCCCTGCCTGCAGGGGGCAAGATCAGTCTCTGTCAGGCTCCACTGGCAGCACACAGTGGCTCAGGAGCTGCCTGCATGCAGGAATGTGCAGGTGCAGCAAGCAGCCACTACAGAAATATGATCCTAAATGTGTGGGAACAACCAGAAAATTTCTCCTAACTTCTGAGATTCATCTGAGCTCACTAGAGACAGTTCAGTAAAAGTCATATATTACTGATGGCCCACTTCTACTGCTCAGTGTAAAGAAATTTGAAACTGGGGCTTGGAGATGAGGTTAAGAAACTCATTATCCATACCTCCCTCTTTCCATCTTTTTCTTTTAAACTCATGTCCTCATTGCTTTTTCTTTGATTTTTCTCCTGCTTTGATCATCCAGAGCTGACCATACAGGTTTGTTCCTAGGTCATTTTTCAACAGAAGCGTTAAGTGGTAGGAGGCTGGAAAACAGAACTAAAAGGCATAGGACAGCAAGCATACTGCTGCTGTAAAACAACTGGCCCTTATTCTGATCTTGTATCTTCCTGGTGCACTGTTTTCATGGTTGTCTTTTATAGATATGGATAAAATATTGTAGGTATAACGCCCATTCCCTGGGAGCAGAACTGTTTGGCACACAGTGACAAGGAGAACAAAGGAGGATGCCCCACCCCAGCACATGCAGCTTACAATGCATTTATGGTCCAAGGAGAGTGGAATAGAATTCTAGAAGCATAATTAATGGGATACACCTTATTCTTTAACATCTGAAGGAGGCAGAAGTAAAGGAAAATGAAACTTAAAGTGCTCTTATTTCAAACAAAAAGGAGTGGATATTTAAACAGAGAGTCTCAGGGAAAAGATTTCTATCACCACAAATAGTGAATTTGTCCAGAAATATAATGGCAATGATAATGCCACAATGGACCCAACCACCCTTTGGGCAAGGAATCTTTTTCCAACAACCAACCTAAACCTATTGAACCTCATATGGTCAGTGATTGCCCAGTCCTGTAATTTGTTATGGTCTCTCTGCAGGGCCTCCCTGCCTTCAAGGGAGTCACAACAGCTCCTGCCAGTTCTGTACGGTCTAAACACGTGCTCAGCATCCCTTCCAGTGCTGTGTCCAAGCCATTCATTTCTGAAGCTGCTCAAGAGCCCTGCCTGCAGGGGGGCAAGATCAGTCTCTGTCCAGGCTCCACTGGCAGCACACAGTGGCTCCAGGAGCTGCCTGCATGCAGGAATGTGCAGGTGCAGCAAGCAGCCACTACAGAAATATGATCCTAAATGTGTGGAAACAACCAGAAAATTTCTCCTAACTTCTGAGATTCATCTGAGCTCACTAGAGACAGTTCCAGTAAAAGTCATATATTACTGATGGCCCACTTCTACTGCTCAGTGTAAAGAAATTTGAAACTGGGGCTTGGAGATGAGGTTAAGAAACTCATTATCCATACCTCCCTCTTTCCATCTTTTTCTTTTAAACTCATGTCCTCATTGCTTTTTCTTTGATTTTTCTCCTGCTTTGATCATCCAGAGCTGACCATACAGGTTTGTTCCCTAGGTCATTTTTCAACAGAAGCGTTAAGTGGTAGGAGAGCTGGAAAACAGAACTAAAAGGCATAGGACAGCAAGCATACTGCTGCTGTAAAACAACTGGCCCTTATTCTGATCTTGTATCTTACTGGTGCACTGTTTTCATGGCTTGTCTTTTATAGATAGCGTGATAAAAATATTGTAGGCATAACGTTCCATTCTCTGGGAGCAGAACCGTTTGGCACACAGTGACAAGGAGAACAAAGGAGGATGCCCCCACCCCCCAGCACATGCAGCTTACAATGCATTTATGGTCCTATGAGAGTGGAATGAATTCCTAGAAGCAGAATTAATATGATACACCTTATTCTTTAACATCTGAAGGAGGCAGAAGTAAAGGAAAAATGAAACTTAAAGTGCCTCTTATTTCAAACAAAAGGAGGATATTTAAACAGGAGAGTCTCAGGGGAAAGATTTCATATCACTACAAATAGTGAATTTGTCCAGAATATAATGGCAATGATAATGTTACTAATGGAAGTAAGGCATCCTTGCAGTTTCCTGTGGATTGTAAATTAAAGAAACAAGTACCAGAGCTGAGATACCCTTGTATGCATGTGCACATGAGTGCCCAAATACACTGCTCACCCTTTGCAATTACCTAATTGTAATGTCAGATCAAAGATAGCCAGAGTACAGATGGATGATTTCTCATCTGCATCTGGCTGTGGACGTTCTGTTTGTCATTGGGCCTCGGTGAGAGCACGAAGCAGCAATACACTCATTAGTCCCTGGAGGTTTCTGCAGTTTATGATCAAACAAAGATGAATTTTCCATCTTCCTGCTGCTTGTATATCATTTAGCACTACAAGATGTTCCATGAATAATGGAAATAATGAAAATGCGTCCTCTAAGACACTCTCCCCAAGCCAGAGACCACATACACTGCAGTTATTAACCAATTATATATGCATTGATGAACTGGCAGCTGCTGCAGGGCAGACTATGTAGAGTGCCTATTACAGCTTAGCTTTGCCTGCCTTTCCTCAGCCTGGGAACTTGCTTTGGATCCTCAACTTCCATTGGAAGTTTTGTCAGGAAATGGCTCTTTCTCACAAAACTCAGAGGAATGTGAGTAGCTCTGAGACAACCAGGAAATGCAGAAGTTACTTGGAGCAGAGGTCTGGACAAACAGGCACATAAGCATGGCTGTATAAACTTCAGTTGTGACTGTTCCTCCAGTTATTTCCTTGTGGGCTTGCACAACACAGTTCTGAAATACATGATAAATAAGGACAGACTGAGCAGCTTTTAAAGTATGGATTTTTCTTATTTACCTTCAAACTTGAGGATAACAAAGAACATCCTCACTCTATCATAGCTCCACCTGCTTGTTCTTCCCAGGCATTTCTTCAGTCTTCATTTCATAGGAACAGTAAGACAGCATCCAACTCTGAGTGTCAAATAATTTTTTTGGTAGCACTTAAGTACAATGTAACCGCAAAGATCCTTAGGGACTTATTTAATAAAGTAGGCTGAAAGACTCTAATTCTGGATCCTGCTTGCTTTAGTAAATTCTATAACAAATCCAGGACCATGTGGGGATTCACAGTTGTAACTATATTAAGCAGCATGGCCAGCAGAACATTTTAAAGCAACCAAGAGAGAATTTAATCCTTCCAAGGCAAAAATAATTTTTCTTGAACTGTTGCCAAAAATGAGTGCATGTTACACAATTTTAATTCCATTTGTTGGAAGCATATAAGCATTAAGTAGTTCACTGTTAGATGAAAAGTAAGAACTACAGGCAGTAAACAGCTTTAATATAAGAACTCACTACTGAAAACATACTAATATTGGGGGTTTGGGGTAGTGGGGGGTTTGTTATTGGTTGGAGACAACAATTTTCTTGTTATAATTTGAGTGCAGCTTATCTGTCTGCTATCCCTCCTTTCTGCTCATAGTTAATATGCACTTGCAAATTTTGACAAAATGATAAAGAATTCTAGGCTGGTCTTTTCTCTCAGACTTAATTAAATTCCCAAGAGAAAAAACCAGCAGCACCCACACTTGAGGTCAGATAGGCACAACTCAGCTATTCAACATTCTACTTGACATTTTGCTGGCTGGCCAGTGCATGCCCACAGCTCCAGACCTGACAGATCATTTGCCATCTTGCATGTCCAGAGTACAGAAAGAGAGAGCAGGGGAGCAGGAGAGTATAAAGAGGATAAAGGGCACATGAGATCACCACACGTGGAAAAAAACTTGCTCACTCAAATATCAGCAGTGTTGTAAAGAAATTCTAAAATTCCTTCAGCAGCTCATCAGACATGACCAGCTCAAGCCAGAAGAACCCTGAATGCCATTTTACACATTTATCTCAAATTCACTTCAGAAGATGCTTTAATGCAACCAAGCTGGAAAATGCGAGTATTTGTTAAATCACGTATGACAATGGTTCTACAACCACACTGCACTGACAGAGACTGATTTCCCCTCACACACTGCATCTAATGTGATTTTTTTATTTATGCCAATTGAACTATTTCTGCTTTTCATCATTTAAAAGAATTCAGTTCAAGATTAAGAAAAAATTGAGGTTTTTTAATTCCATTAACTAAATGAGAGGTTGAAAGGTGCATATACTACAGCTACAGTAAGTCACAGATCTTAATTGGACTGTGTTATTTTTATATCAATGGTAAAAGTTACAAACTGGTAAGTAGACAAAAATGTATCTTGCCAGACAATATTGCTATGTTGGCATCTCACTAGAGATGAAGAGCAAAATACACTCCATGAGGTTCAGGTGCATGGGAGACTTACACAAAGAGCCAGGAATGGGGTGGAGGTGAAAAAAAAAAAAACAAACCCCACAAAACAACCACAACAACAAAGTTCTGGAATTTGGGGATGTACAACGCACATAGAAAGAACTACACAGCTCCGATTCCCAGGGATGGGATTAAATACATGCTCAAGGCAGCAGTGTGATTAGAATGAATTGGTGCAACAAAATGTTCTGAGAATGGAAGCTGATCCAGTTCAAACAAATGAGAAATGAGGATGCTACAATGTCGAATATTTAATTAATGAAAGAAAAACAGAAAAATTCACTAGAGACAACTGTTCTGTATTCCCAGACTTTGGCTAGCTGGCTTGAGAAGCATTTCTATTACTAAACTCAATTTTAAAAAGGGAAAAGGGATGCAGCTGTGGAAGAATCTAATATTGTTCAATTAACATTTTGGTATAAGATTTTAATGATAGCATCTTGAAAAATTCCATTTAACATGTAGGGAAAGTGTGTGCTCCTTACTGGTTTGGCATGTTGCAGAAATGCTGTGATTATACCTCAGCCCAGAAGATTGAGAAAGCTGTCTTAAAGGATTACAACCTACAGACTCACATTTCTGATTTGTACAACTGCTGGAGGGCATTGTGGAGTGAAAGCATTTTCTGAGGGTATTGTGCAGAATGTGCATCTCAAGTGTTTTACACACATGAATACAGCAAACCTACCTTCCTGGACAGCAGTAAATCAACCAGCCAAGCATCTTAAAAAGAAATAGAGGAGAGTAATACATTACATAATTTTTCTCTGTTTTGTCCTGTGAACACACTTCTGATAGTGCAGAGTGCAGAGGTCTGTTTGATAAAGCAGTTTGATTGATAACAACTGTGCCATTCCTCTGAAGAATCCACATGAGTATCACAGATGGTGAGATAACTTGCTGTAATTTTCTTAGCAAAGAACACTGAATCAAGCTTTCAGCCTACATAGCAGTCAATAATTTCCAACAAAAATCGCTAAAGGAGATTTTTTTTTTTAATTTAAGTAGAGAAGGAATTCTGTACTTGCATCTCTCAAATTTCGATTATCCTGGCATCCACATCTCTGCTGTGATGCTGGAATGTGTTCTACAACCAGCATGTTGAATATTTCTGCCCCAGTGATTCTGACTGCACATGTGGGTTAACGTCAGACCTTGACAGTGATAAGAAAAAGAGTGAAAATATGGGAAAGCAAAGCGGGGGGGAATACATAAATAATACTGAACTACCACTGACTGCACTGAGATGCTTGGAATGCTGTAGCACTGAGGGTGTGGTTAAGCAATCACTTTGTACTACCTTCCCATTACACTATACTAGCTGGGTCATGCAGTGTCCTTGTGTCCTGTTACTTGGAACCCAACTAGAATAGCTGAACTTAATTAAATTTAGAGTTGGTTCATGAGGTGAGGCATCTAAACCTACACATAAGCCAACCACATTTGACATGCTTACAGATTAGATAGAGTGATAGGGGAAATGCCCAAATAAAGCATTTCTATGATCCAAGCTACTCAACTGCAGTTATCCCTCACTAAAGAGTTTTAATCAAATCCACTGACCACAAGATGGACAAGCACAGAGTAGACCCTCAATCTGCAGGTGCAGTGTGGACTGTAAGGGTGTACAGGAGTGTTCTGTAATATCTTAATTGCAAACAACAATGGGCCTTCAAAACATGCACCACACAGGATCTCAGACAGCCTTCTGCAAACTGAATACTTAAGCCTTCTGCTGTAAAAAGTTTATTCCTATTTCTCTAATAGCAGCTCTTCCTTTTTCATCCACAATATCCAACGTAAGACAAAGTTATAGCAAGACAAATTTCCATTTCCAGTCACTCTTCTGTCAACAGGTGAAACCACCATCTAGCCAATGACACAAGAATCAGCACACCTGGATTCTCACATCTCCCTGGACCTGGGCACTTACTGCAGTGACTAGACTAACTTACAGAGCTAGTCCAGGTTTGTTACTTGGGAGGCAAATAAAAAATAACTTGGTCCTTATAACTCAAATGCTGTAGCAACCTTGCTCCCATTAATCTTACAGTTTTTCTGAACAGCACAGAACTTGAAGGCCTGACAATGTTTGTCTTGAAGGTTTACCCTCCATTGCCTCTTCAGGTTTCCCACATGATCCCTCTGCACACAGAATCCTAAAAGCATTCCCACTGTCTGCATTCTTGGATCACGCACAAAACCAGCTGCAAACCTTCTTCCTCTGCCATTGTGTCTGTTCTCTGAAAAGCCTGCTTTGATTCCAGCTCTCACACCTTTCATGTCACTGGCATTTTGTTCCATTCTCACTGGCTTGCCTTTGGAGAGCTCTTTCCCTTGGGAAGAAATGCCACAGCTCCATTGATCGGCCCTGCTCTGTGTACAGCAATTGCACAGCAGACTTTATTGCTTGAACTCCATGGCACAACTTCCATTGGTTTACAACAGCCCTAAGGCTCTCAAAGTGGTCTCATCATCACCACAATTATTTGTTTAAAAAGCTGTTCTGCTCTTTGAGTGCTGTCATTCAGTAAGTCCACCTGCACTAGATGGAATAGCATCCTTGTTCCAAGCCCACATCATCTTTTGGTTTTTGAAAAACAAAAAATCCTTCAACTTAAATACAGAGCATCAACTAAACTGCCAAGGCATCTTTTCACCCCTTGTTACTTTTGGCTGTAGCTGATAAAATGCCAGCTACATATCTTTCCCAGTAACACAGCCTGGGAATTTGCTTCTATGTTGACCTGTTCAAAAGAGTTTCTGCTATGACTAACTCCTGCAAAGAATCCTCAGATTCAAATTAAGATGAAGAGCTTTCTAGCTATTTCCCATGCAAATCTCACTTTCCATTTTATGAATAAAATTTAAAATTTGTCTTCTTTGTATAAGGAATTGTCAGTCTATAATTTTAGAATCCTTAAAAATTCTATTCCCAGGAGTGGGAATAGTCCATCTTTCACTGAAACCTGGCATTTAATTTCCTTTCTGCTTTTCTGCAGTTTTATTTCAGACACTTTTCTCATAACACTGCTTCTGAACTGTCTCATTTTTACTTCTTACTTTAGCATTCTTTTACAAAATACACATTTTTAAACTCTAACAGTACCCAGTCTCCTCAGCTTCTACCACTGAAAAAGAATGCACTGTTTTTTAATTCTATAAAACAAATTGAGTCAAATAGTGTTTTGCTGTGAAGTGCCTAGAATTTGTCCCTTGGCTTTTCTGCTATTGTCATTCTTCAGAGAGAACAGAAATCCTTCCCTCACCAAATTAAAGCCATTAGTCCTTGTGTAGCCACAGCACTTGCCAGACAGAATCTTCCACGGCAGCTGCAGACAGCTCCAGCCTTTTAACTGACTACCTGCTCAAGCATTTCCCACCACAAACAACAACAAAATGCTCTGCTACACTTGCAGCTTGCCTCTTCAGGTGCTGCACAGGAGCACGAGGCTTCCCCTGAGGCCTGCCCACATGGTGGAAGAAAAAACGCCTTCTATTCCCTGAGGAGGGCACTGACACAGCTGGGACACCAGGGAAGGGATGTCTGGCCTCTGCATTCCCATGGCTGCCACCTCCTGATGCAATCATCCACTTTTTTATAGTGTCTTCTCAATCCTAGCCAACGGTTTTACCCCTCCAGGTACAGAGTAAAGAGGTTCTGAAGACATATACTTATTAAAAAGTCAGAAACTGTGCAACCAAAGTCTCTGTGTGTGAGTGGGGGAATATCACCCATCAATCATGCAATCCCAAGCTTTTCCCAGGCTATTCATTAGGAACACAAAATAATCCTATTTCATGTTTCTACGCAGACTCTCCAGACTCCAAGCCCAGTTCTTGTTGCTAACAATAATGGCTGACAGGTAGATGGAGGTTAGAGCAGCTCCATTATAAAGGAAACCCAAAAGAACACTGAGTTAAAGGTTTCACAGCTCACCAACTCTGTCACTGCTTGATGTATCTGCTTTTCAACTCTTGTCTTTGCACGTTCCTCTTAATGCTTTTATACAACTTTCTTGCTGGACTGTTTATTAAAGCAGCTGTGTCATTCACTGGATAAAAAAACCTAATAAAAAAGTTCCCTCTTTAAAACAATTAAAAATAAATGCAACAGATGTGTAGCTCCACTCTTGGCTATTGATTTCAAATCCCACATGACTTCCACTATTTTATTATCATTTACATGGTAACTCAGGGTAGAAATTCCTCAGTGAAATCCACAGAGATTCACTTGGGACCTGACCCTGTTGGGTTCCACCCTCCTGCATTTTCAATTTGCCTTCAAGTTGAGTATTCATTTTTAAACCACACCAAACCGTGCATATGGCTCATGATAAAATTCTCAAGAGGAGGCCACTGGTTTCAGGAACAACAGTAGAAAAAATATGAAGAGAGTAGTGTGAAAAGAAATGTCAGCAAGGCTCTGCCTGATTGAAGTCTCTTCTGCATTCAATATTTGAATTTGCTGCATTATTTATTGCCACCATAAAGAGTTTAATCCTTAAGGCATCATTCTGCATGCAGTTTCTTTATAAGCACACGAAACCCTAAGTAGCTTAATTCCAATACAGTTACATAAATTATTAACTTCATCTCCAAATACGATATGAATTTCATCTGAGAAATTGTCTGAGATCCAGAACTTCTGTGTGGAGACCAAATCTCCTATATTCAAGCTTTTACAAGAGTTCTGTGAAACAATCTTTCACTCGAAGGCTATACTGCAGACAAGGACCATCTTGTGAACTGCAAGCAGGACCAAGGAAATATCTCCAAACCCAAACATTTACCTATAGGAATCCTATTCCAAACTATATTTTTAAATTTTTCTCTCCAACTGACTAAATATAAACACCCCACCACCACTATTCCCACCCCCTTCCCCCAAACCCCAAGCAGATTAACCTACAACTTGGCCAATTGTAAGGTACCTTGATGTAACTTACTACTTTGAGTGCATCAACATGATAACCTAGGACATGGCAAATCTCACAAGAGAAAACTCTGCAAGCACCACTTCTATTATTCATTCCCTACTGTCACCCTGAGTGCTCTCAGAAGAGTTCTCCAAATGTCACCTTCCCACTAACTTTCACATAGCTACATACATGTGGCTAGAAATACTGCTTCAAGTCTATCCCAGTGTAAGTGTTCTATTTCCACAGACACAGAAAATGCATTAGTTTATTCTAAAAAAAAATATCTATGGAAAGAAAGGGAAAAAAAGGCAACAAAAACCAAACCAAGCAAAAACCCAAAAGTTGAATCCACAGAGCTGGTACCTACTTCTATGTTATCCTCAAAACTAAAAGCAGAGAGGATAAATTATTACTTTTAACAACACTAGAACTCTAAAGAGCTTCCTCCAAGGGTCAATGAAGTCCACAGGAAGGCACGGGTTGACTTATATCTGCAGCAGTCCTGACCTTACATTCAATCCATGAGTTTCTGCTTAGTTTGCCTGTATTAGTGAATCAGTTGCTATTTCTGGTATTTCTATCCAAATATCTGACAAATAGCAACACTTTCTGCAAAGATCTGTATTCTGGTACATGAGGAAATATGTATATTCTTTATTAATTACTAGTTTTTATTTCTACTTAGGTTTTAGCCATCTAACTGAAAAAAAAAAAGAAATTAGATAAAATAAGCAGTTCAGAAATGAGATAAAATAAGACACATTAAGCAAGGGACTGTTTGGTTAAACTCCTGGTAAGGATCACCTGATAAATCAGCACAGACCAGAATTCACTATGTGCCCAAAATGGGAAGAAAAAAGCTTTGTGTTTTGTAACAGTTAAAGAAAGCAGCCACAAGATATAAGTATCTTTCTGAAACCATCCTCAGACGTCTTAAGAGGAAAGAAAGAAAGCAAGCATTGCAAGATTCAAGAATGAAAATGCTGATAACATCTCAGTTGAGCCCATTTTAGGATCTGAGCCAAAATTCAGCAAGGAAAGGACACGATGAGCTTCCAGAGGGCAGGGATTTGTTGTTCCCACAGGCAGCCTCGACTGCTGATAAAGCAGGGAGTGGTTGTGGAGCAGGCAGCACGTACCTGGGACATGCACTGCCTATGTGTGTGTCTAACTTTTATTGTATACACTCCCCTGGACACAAGAAGTTTTAAGAAATCCAACATTGCAAGCATTTTAAGTGGACTTCTGGGTTTCTTGAGCTAGCCTATTAAATCACTGGTCCTTCTTTCAATCCCAGGTCCCTTGAACTCAATGAGTTTATTCTGCCTGAGTAAAAGGTTCATGTCCTCCACTGATTTCTTTTCATCTGTCTCTTCAAAGAAAAGCTTAGACAGATTGTAGAAAGGTACATTCTAGGCAAGGTAGAAAATGCTTCCCACAACCAAAACCTTTATGAACATTTTGAATTCTGTTCCATTCCAGTTTTAGTGATGTGTGTGTTTATATTACAGTCTATATTTTGAAATGAGGGAAACTAAGGCAATGCAGCTAGGTCAAGGAGACTGCATTAGGGTGGATGACTAAGCACACCAGATTCAACACACAAACCACAAGATCCATTACAGTTTATTTGTTTCATATTGTTTTTCAACATAGCCTTACCTACAAAACAGCTTTGTAAAAGTAGTGCAAAGCCCTCTGATTTCTCTTGCATGGTTTCTTATTTTTAAAAAAAAAGCCAAACACCTATTTCCTTAGAGCATAAAAGAAATGTGTTTCTTAGAGTCTGCTTTCATTAGAAATCAGGAGTAACATCAACTTTTCTACAAATTACTTTTGGAGGCCACATCTGGTTAGCTTAATTCTTCAAAGATTGCCATGCTCCGTCTCCTTGGCTCTTTCTTCCTTTGTCATATATTGGCTCGTTTTATGTCTGACAGTTCTTTTATTACCAGATTTCATTTTGAATCCGATTTCCCCCTTGTCTCATTACTTCTGTCTTGCTCTCTGTTTGTTCTCTATTTCTTTTTCCTGTCTGACAATTCTCTTATTAGTGGATTTGGTTTTGCCTTTGTTTCACGCTTTCTGCTTTTATTCTCTTGTGTCTTATTTTTGCTTCTTTACTTATTTTTCTCCTGTCAAGGCCTCCTTTTCTTTCTGCCTATTCTCTCAAAAGGTATATGCTTAGCTTTTGTTTAAGGTTACCAGACTTCAGCATGCTCTGGAGCTAGTTTATTGTTAGATATTGCCATGAAGAAGGAACCAGGTTTAAATCAGTTCCTTTGGTCTATGAGCAGCCACTAATCTACGTATTTATATAGCCATAAGCTCTGCTTCTCAGCTACTACAACATGTCCTAGAACCAAACCTTCTGGTTTAAAGAGCAAGGGCACTGCTTTCAAAGTTCATTACTTTCCCCCAGCATTCTCCATAAGCCATTAGGTTCCCCCCAGTTAGTTCAGACAGAAGGTGACACTCAAGCCCTGCCTTCCCTCTGCTCCTTGCAGGCTGTCACAGCGTGTTCAGGACAGTAAATCCTCTCCTGCTGCACCTTAACAGGCACAATCAGTGCTACCTGCAGCTCCTGTGTCTCAGCTCCTCCCCAGGGAATCAGCTCTGTGTGTACACCATGCAGGCTTGCTGTGAGACATTTCAGAGGGAAAATGAGAGCTTTTGTGTGCTTCACTGGGGCTAAAGTGGAAAAAGTGTTATTGATGAGCTTCATCCAGCTGGTCTGCTAATCCTTTAAAGAGCTCCCTGTACTACCAGGATTCCATGTATCCCAGGGACTAGCAAGCACCCACTGAAATAGCCCTGACTGAAAGCCTGGGGACCTCAGTTATTTGCCACTAGCATCACTCATTTCTTTCAGGTGCCAGAACCTGAGGCAAGACCAAGAAAGCACTGCTGGGACAAGGGGCTGATCTGAAAGGAGATGTCTGGCCTATACTGACAGTTCAATAGGATGGTTTATTTTTACAGCAATAGAAAACACAACTGGGTGATCTCACTGCCACTGACTACAAGAAGGAGGAGAATATTATCTCATCGCCCCTTCAGATTGTTGTTCAGGTGTTTTTCAAATTAAAAGGGAGGTCTTGCAGTTATAAATTTTCTCCACTATGCTTATGGATGGAGAATTCTGCTTCCAAAGGCAGCAGCAAAAGGAGCTTTACAAGATTTCTGGGTGAGAGCTCAAACTGATTTATTATTTGTCAAGAGACACATTAAATAAACTTGGCCTTTTTTGCTGTCATCAGCTGTCTGAAAGACAACCTATAAGCACTAGAGTTTTCTTTAATGCCACAGCACTTAGGTTAGAGAAAGCACAGTTGAAGCATCTTACATTTGGAAGGAAGGTGGGATGTCAGGGTGAATGTTGTTTGCTGGGGCTGTCTGCTCCTCCGTGGGGAATTAGTTCCTGTGCAGTGTTTTCTGTGTATGTTTCCACTGGAGGGGAACAAAGTTGTAAATTGCCTTTGGTAATTAAAGTTTGGTGAATCACAAGGAGGATGAAGTGTCATGTCCTTCTCACAGCCTGTAACGAGGATCTCTGTAAAGTGATTCAGCATTCCTTTAAGGATCATCATTGCCAAGGTGCAAGAAGCAACCTTCTGTTAGTTACTTGCAGGACACAGCCTCTCTATTGCCACTGCAGAAATTTTCATGTTTGTTTTTTGTCACAGAACTCCCCCATAGCTTCTGGTTCTTTAGTCTTAAAAATCAAAACTTGCTATGCACAAATTCTGTGTTCTTAGACCAGTATCAGATTCTCAGATTCATCAAACTGATGATGAATGAAAAAGAAAATAAAGACATTTCTGAGACATGTACTGATGGTGGGGCAGGCTTTTTTTTTCTTTAAACAGATGCATGTGCACGAATTTCTCCAGACTAAATTGTATTAATCACATTACCACAGTAAGTCCCACAGCAAAGATTACTCATCTGCTCTGCTGATAAGGAAGGCCATCTCTGTTCCTACAAACCAGACCCCTCTCCACATCACTTAGCTTCCCATCTTGTGATTTAAATAGAAATGGGACTAGACTGCACACCCTTGACACACAAGTCCAACTAACATTTCAGTAACTGTTCACCACTATGCATAAAAGCCCTTTTTAGCTGTCTTTGAGTGCTGCTGAACCTGACACAGCACTAAACGGTGGCAAACAGGCTGGGATTAGAAATTTCAAAAGCATTTAGATGCCTTAAGATGCACTATCGTAATCTGCCTTTGGGAATGATCTGCCCTCACAGCAAAAGCTCCCACATTAGCAACATATTCCAATGCCCACACACTCTCCTGCAGCCATATGCCCTGTTTCAGCATTCTCCACTGTTTATGCTGGATTTTATCACAAAAAGCACCTCATGCATCCTTCCCAGGGCAGCTAGAACCAGGTATTTGTGGACACATGCTGCTTTTAAACCAAATCTGCATGACTGAGATGAGATTCTTTTTTTCCCAGCATCTCAAAAATTAGAGCCCTCAAATAATAAATAAATAATAAATTTCCTAAAGTACTCCTGTGCCCCGTAGAAACTGGAGACTGATCTGTGTTCAAATGCAAGACAAACACTGCAGACCTGCCCACAACTCTGCTCTAGCTGTTAGTCTCATTCTCCAAACTGAGACTGGCAAGCTGCCTCTGCACTACAACTGTTAACAGAATTCAAACAACCCCAAATGAAAGATCCAAAAGGGATCCAGGGTCCTCAGTTTCTCAACTTCTGCGGCTTGAATTCAGACCAAAGCAGTGACTATTCAGAACCCAAAGGCTCATCTGGAGGAAGGAACTGTTGCTAAGTTTCTGCCTGGAGCCCCTCTATACCATATCCAGAATAACTGCATGTGCCATAACCATCATGGACCTGCACACTTCTGCCAAAACAGTACCCACCTTACTGAAACCTAACTTTGCCCAGAGTCTGAAATTACTTAATTCAAACAGCATCCTGCTATAAATCTGCTGGGAAATATTCCCTTGTTTTTTATCAGCAAGATGAAAATTTAAAACACCGTTTATATTTTTCAAGGCCAGGAATTTCTGGCTTTACAATAACACTATTGACTGGTAAATAAACAGAAAAGAGGAGGGTAAAAACATCATCACACAGGATAATATTCCTTTCATAAATACTCAAATTATATATACCTAGCAAAGACAGAGCAAGGCAAGATCCTGAACTGCCTAACACTTCAACTGCTCAGAGAAAGACTTAGATATTGGTAGCAGATAAAAGATAAGTTCTGAAATTAATATCCTTTCATTTCTCATTCACATACTTCACAGGAGTTAAGAGTAAATTACCTCAAACGCATCCTTATTGAAAAAGTAAGGATATGTTTCCATACCCTTAAAACATACAGATTCTCCATTTTGATTTCTTCCATATTTGTTAAAGATGCACATAGTGCCTGTGTTTTTCTTCTGTATCCTGCCCTCAAGAAAAGCCTATTGTATACAGAAAAGAAGTGTAAAACAAGGACAAGGTTTGGGCCAAATCTACCTATCTTGATTGGTCATTATCCACCTGATCCTATTTTCTCTAGAGTTACAAAGTATTTAGATGCAAATGTCAAGTTAATGCATATGAACAAAACAGTTCAAGCAAAAAGAAAGCAATGTATGGATAAAAAACACTACTAAAATGTGTACATATTTCAGACCATACTTCAAGACAGCTCTCCCTCAAAAAAGCTTGAGTTTGCCAGTAAAAACAGCATCCAGCAAGCAAACAAATTCATTTATTTCAGGAGTCAAAGACCAATTCACCTTCCCTGTAGAAACTCTCATGACTGAAATGCTTTCCTAATTGATAGTGAGTATTTTTCTGGTATAGAAATATTTAATCTACAAACATGAAGTGAGCACAGCAGGCTGACTCTGAAGATGTCACCCTGAAATGAGTTGACTCAGTTGGGCATCCCTTCCAACCTCACTTTTCATCACTGTAGTTCTAAAAGCTGTTCCAAAACTTCACTGGTTTGAAAATACATACAACAAGACAGAAACTGCAGGGGAAGTGGGAAAGACTATAATATTCATATAAAGCAAGATAAATTAAAGGAAACGCTATCTTCGGACACTTTATTTTCTTATTAATTTCAGACAAAACCCTGTCTTTTGTGGACAATAACTTCTAATCAATTGGTTCTAATTGTTTCAAAACCAATCACTGATTTTTTTTACAAACCACAGGAAGATTGCCAGTGAAATCTATGCCTCACCCTTACTAAGACTGTTTTATGAGCTGTCACGTCCTGCAAATTTCATTTAAAACTGAGCTCTGCCTCTGAACTATTTAACAATTAGATGAGATGTTTTGCTACAATTTCACTGCAATTCAATTGAGATGAGAGTTCAAGTGAAAGAAAACTTCAAAATGCCACTCAATTTATACTCATCCTTATATTGCTTAAAATACCCAAGATCACCCCCAGCAAAAAATCCAGTTGCTGCAAAAACTTAATGGGCCTTAACATTTCATATTCCACAGACCCAAACACGGACAGACAAACTAGAGGTTGATGTTGTCTAGAATACTGCAGGATACCCAGGGAGCACCCCAGGGTAAAAAGCCCCCTGCTGCTAATGGTCTGTGTTTGAGCCCACAGCAGCGACGCACATGCACAGGGTGAGAGCTCCTGAGGGCACAGTCATGATACAAATGAGACTTCCTCTTCAGAAGGAGGTGAATTTGCCCATGTACATGCAAATAAAGGGTAAAAAGCAAACCAGGCTGAAAGTTAGCTTGAGGAATAAAGAAGCTGACATGTGAGTTTAGGATAACATCAAGACACAGAAGGGAAATAGATGCATGCAGTAGGGAGAAGGAAGGGATGCCTGGAGAGGACAACCATTATTTGCCAAAGAATCACATCACTGTCTCAGCTGGAAAAGATCTTAAAAATCATCAGGTCCAACCACTTACATGACTCCATCAAGTCCACCATTAAATCATGTCCCTAAGTGCAACAGCCATGACTGAAAAACGTCCAGCCCCCCCAGCCACTCCCCACAGGACTCACTCTCCAGGCCCTTCACCAGCTCCATCCCTTCTCTGGACACGCTCCAGCCCCTCAGCGTCCTTCTTGTAGCGAGGGACCCAAAACTGCACACAGGAGGGTCTGGCCTCACCAGTGCTGAGTACAGAGGGACAATCCCTGCCCTGGTCCTGCCGGTCACACTACTGCTGACACAGGCCAGGATGCCACTGGCTTTTCTGGCCACCTGGACACACAGTGGCTTCATGTTCAGCTGAGTGACAATCACCATCCCGGAGTCCTTTCACACCAGGGACCTTCCAGCCAGTCCTCCCCGAGCCTGTAGTGCTGCACGGGGTTGCTGTGACCCTGTGGGCCGTGACATTCACACCTCACCTGTCAGCCTAAACACAAAGAAAACCTGTGAGCCCTACCTAGGTCTGTCCTTGCTATGGAACCATTAGTTGCAAAACCAGGTCTGCCACTAAAGCCTTGACTGGAATAGAAAGCACTTAATACTTGCATGAGGCAAATAGGAACTGACTGAGTCTGCACTGACACGAGATTCAGCTGAAGGCCACTAGAAGTAGTGAGCAGCATTCCAGTATTTTTCCAGCATCGTCCCTCTCATTTATTATTTTTAGCTTGCTGTTCTAAGAAAAGAAGTCACAGATGCCTCTAACCTGCCTGCCTGTTCACCACTTTCAATAGTCAGATTTCCTTGCAAGTTTCATGAAAATCTTCTTGACAGGGCATACTCAGAAGTTATCTACACCCACTGCACTTCTGGTCCATACAGAGACTAGCCAGGTACCCAGGCCTCCTGGAGCTCAGGATCTCTCACAGCACTGGTTGGAGAAAGCCCTGCTACAAAGAAAAAGAACTGGACAACACCAAGGAAAACATCAAAAGTATGGCAAGGAGATGCTCTTTTGTAAAGGCTGTGAGGAAACAGCCAGAACAGCAAGAGACATTGGGGTGTGGAAGGAGGGAGGGAAACATACAATGACACTGGAGTCCCATCCTGAGGCAAGCAGGTTGTGTGAATTCCATTACTGATGGAATGACTTTTTACTCATTAAGAAACTTTAGACAGTCTGTTGGTGTTTGTTCTCATTGCTTCTAGAACAGAGAGATTCATTAGGAGGGTCAGGCAGCGATATGTGCACAGGAAAAGTGAGCCAGTGTAGGGGTGTCTGAATGCCTGCAAAGGTCACAAGTGAAGTGCTCACACTCCAGCAGCAGTGGCACCACCCAGCCACCAAGTCCAAGCCTTATCACAGACCAGCACAAGCCAGAAGCCACTACAAAGACTTGTACATAAATACATTTCCTGTTATCAGGAACCAAATGCTTCCAAGGAGAAAGTGTTAGGGTTTTGTTTACAGCAACAATTGAGAGACAACAGCAAATTAACAGAATTCATATTTCTGATAATCCTTTTTGACAGAATTCATCAGCCAGTGCAGGAATGCTGCAGTTTGATCTGATCAGGAGGAGAAATTTATGATAGAATCAAGTATCTCATGCAATTCTGTCTGATAATTTAAAAATGAGAAAAAATAAAAACCAAGCAAATAAACTAAGAATCCTCCCAATCAATAAAACAACACAAAACAATCCCCCCACAAAAAAAAACCCCAAACACACAGATTTGCCTTGAATGCAACAGAAATTAAAGGAGAAGGAGTTATTTTCTTTACTCAGAGTACCAAACTTCTTTCTAGCTGACACTTAGTCCAGGATTTTTTGGCTTTTACTCTGCACTTGAACGCCAGGGATTTTGTGACAATTTCCAATGCTTTAAATACAGCCCTCTCTTACTGCTCCAGTACCCCATCTACTTTCTCTCTCACCTGTATATCCAAGGCTTCATAAAATCATTTGCAATGAAACCTTCTGGCCACATGCACCCTGTGCCTGCTCGTGTTTGAAGTGGAAGCTGCTGTCACACTACCATCTGCTCTGTAAAAGAGCATCTCTTTTCATAATGGTATTCCCAGACAAAGGGCAACTTCTGCTTCCCCACTGGCAGCAACAGTTTTCGTCCAATTCAGAACAATATCTATTAGCAAAAATACAGGGCAAAAAATACTGGTTTTTCCAACATGAAAAGAAAAATATATTTTTAAATAAAGTCACCTGAAGAGCAACCCAAAAAGCTCTGAAGAAATTAAGGAGAGACAGTAACATTATACACGTGTGTGTGGGTCTGTCCTGTTTTAAACCCTTTAAAAGGAACCATTTTGATGCTAAAGAAAAGGACGAAAATTATTATGATGAAAGGCCAGCTCACAATGTCCTTGGATCAAAGGCCAGCCAAGGCCACCTGCCCTTGCAAGCCTTTTTAAACATAAATCTCCACTCTTTATTCATTTCCTTTCAAAGCCTGACTGAAAGTACAACCCAGTTGTGACAGTGTGGAAATAAATTTAAGAAAATGTTTGAATTCTGAGTGTCTGATCCTACAACTTTAGTCTTATATCAATTAAGAAAGCTTTTTTTTTTTTTTTTTTGGTGCAGGCAACAGGCAACACATCAACTCTTCAATGCAATGTTGTGGAGTTTCACACCCATGACCACTTCTTCTCCCTTGGTCAGGCCAATATCTCTTTTCAGCCTCAGTGGCTTTTGTCTCTGATCATGAGCAGATATTATGGATTCCATGCTCTGTTTGTATTCTTTGGTTCTTACCTTTAGATGCTGGATTTTTTAAACTTTCTTTGCTTTCTTTGAAAAATTCTGATTTCCTGTTCATTTTTAAGGTCAGACTTACAAAACATGCACAACCTACCTGTGCTTGATATAGCTTGTTAAATATTTCATTTTATTTGTGTTTTTATTAGCAGAATTCAGCCCTCTGGGGCACTTTTACAAAGGATGCTTTTGAAATGTAAATGTGATTGATTTGATATTACATCTTATATTATTCTTACTTGCAACAGTGCCTTTGGGAACAAGAGGATGGAATTTTCTTTTTACTGATGAAAAGGTATTTTCCCTTTTCTACACACAAAGAGCCTACAAATTTCTAACAAGAGGTACCCATCTTCATATGCTCATGCTAACCAACTTTCAGCGCTTCTTCCATTTTCTGAATCGTTTTGGGTAACAAAATTAATAAATTTGGTACTCCCATTTAAGATGCAAGTTCAAAGTGACACACAGCGCAGACACAGTTCCACCTTTAACAGGCTGAATAGTACAAACCTCACCAATATTATCCCAGTTGCTAATGAAAAGCGCATACAGAAGTTCGGCTCAGTGGTTGAGAACGTGCTGCTGTGTTTGCAAGCCCCCATTATACCTTACTCATGTAGTGAGAATTATTTGACTGTTTTCAAAAGCAGTTAAATAAACAACAAATCCTTTCTATAACATCCTTTATAAAGAATGTATTCCAGAAGAATATTTCAACACCTGGAAATGACTGGCTGGCACACCCCCATTTGAAACACACACGTTACACTTTTCCCTGTCCCCAAGAGGGTGGAATGATCATAGATAACATTTTTCACTGCAGATCTGCAATCTCCTTCTTGTTTCAAAGAAGGAATGTTTGTGTGACTTCTACAACTCGTCAAACCCCAGCTATTTAGGAGAAATACTTCTCACAGTAATAAACAATGGTAACTGTTTCCAAATAGTGCTGTATTGTCTGGGGAGATATTTAAAGTAAAGCGAGTAACTAAGAAGCGATCTGCGTTTCACACGCACAGTATTAAAATACACCCACAAGAACAAAAGGCATTTGGGTAAAATTTAACCAATATTAAGGATGGAGTTTTTCCAGTGAATTGGTAAAGCTCAGAACATGTAACTAATTAGAACAGAAGGCTGCAACAGTTAGACTCTTTCAGAAAGAATAGTTAAGGTACGTTGCCATATGGTTCTGAAAACTCATTTAATGCAATCCAAATAGAAGAACATGTGCATGTACCCCTGTGAGTTTCCCAAGCATTAATACTGCCTTTTAACTCAGCCATTTAGTGCAGGCACAACTGCTACTGAGCTGCATGACTTTAGAGAGTGAAGGTAAAATTAAACTGTGTAAAGATTACAAAGGCTGTGAAAACAGCATAAACCAAGATAAATATTCACCTATGTGTTATATGACAAAGGATGTTCCATTCTGCTGAAATAAGCTTGGAGTAGCAAAAAACTTTTTAACTTCAAAAGAGCAACTGTATCCTTGCACAAACCTGCACAGTAGTTAGAGCAGCGTGGCCATGCAGCAGATCCTGAGGCAAAGCACTTAATCTATATAATATCTAAATTGCAAAACTACATGCTCAAAATACAGAAGGAGCCACAGCTATAAATCACTTATAGAAAAGCCCTCACATTTGACAGTATCAGGCAC
Organism: Emberiza elegans; assembly: GCA_024865655.1. Taxonomy (NCBI): domain Eukaryota; kingdom Metazoa; phylum Chordata; class Aves; order Passeriformes; family Fringillidae; genus Emberiza; species Emberiza elegans. The sequence continues at coordinate 76,158,802 of JALJVW010000206.1, forward strand.
CATCTGTCTCTATTCAAGTGTGCTCCTTGGAAAAAAAATCAAGAAATTAGAGTTGAAGAAAAAGTTGGCATGACATTCATGAATCTAACAAAGAAATTGAGTTAGAACGGACAAAATAGCATTTAAGACCTTGACCAGTGAAATATGGTTGTCATTCACTACTGTGAAACTACAAACTTTTTTACTAATAAAGCAGCAGCATTGTTAGAAGTTAGCCTTGCCTTTAACTAATATGTTGCATTACTGATAGTGATCCAGAAATAACACCAAAAGCAGAACTTTTGCTCTTCCTCCATCTGAGAAAGTCTGGACCTCATTAAAATCCCAAGGCTTAGTTCACCGCCTAACATATAAACCATTCATCCTTCCATCCCAAAAAAGAAAAATCATGCACCAATGAGTAGTTTGAAAACCTTACTCTCTATTATTCTCTCTTCTGCTGGAGCTATTCTTACCTACTGTGTCAAGATGTATCATTGTTATAAAATCTTTGACTGCTAGTTATTTTTACCATTGCACTTAGCATGTTTTGGCATCAAATAGGATACAAAGTAAGCCCTTTTACTGAAACCTTGCCTAAAGTAAGAATGGAAGACTATTTTTGGTATTGTTCAATTAATAAAACTATCTCATATCCATAATCCCAGACTCATCCCTTAGGAGGCAAAATATAATCCCCTGGGAGGTTTCAGTAAAAATGGAACTGTGCTCCAGTTCTGTAACTGGTAATTTCCTCCCACAAGCTGAGGGTTGATGTGGACACCCTGCACAGGTTCTGCTGATGCCACTGCTGACAGGAAAATGGCCCTGTATTCATACCTGTTCCAGTTCCTCAATCTTAATCACCTGGAGGCTGAAAACACTTGCTTAATTGTGTATATTTTACAAGCAGTCAATGCAAAATTAATTACTATCTCTTCCAGTCCTCCAAAAGACATTTTAAAGGATTTCCAGATGTATACAGTTTTTAAAAGCATCATTCATTGATTTATGTCTCTGCCATAGATCTGTGTGCTTTCTGTTCTCTTCAATCTGAGTCTGGAAAACAAGGTGCCTTTTCTGCATCCCAATGCCTAAATGCATTCATTGACATTTAATAATGTGTTTTACTACTCTGGCCTTTGTGTGTGCTGTATTGCAACTGCCTGGGCACCCCATAGTTTCCCCACAGGTCAATGACACTTCTAAGGAGGGAATAAGCAAAATTCTGTTTGAGCTGATGGTATCAGTTTCTTGCTGCAATGCCTTGAATGAAAGGTTGTAAATAACAGGAACAACACAAGGCAGCCCATGGCTGTGGGTGCCAGCTCCCTTCAGAAACTGCCTTATGGTCACCAGTGAGGCCACGCTTGGAACAACAGGCCACACAAAACAGAAGGTTAACTCAGAATATAATGGGTCTGTAAAGGAGAATTTTTGAAAGCTGCAGTACTGACTTTGAAGGAATTTCTGCAATACAGAATGCATGGGAAAACTGTAAAGAGCAGTAGCTTAAGAATCATTTTTTAATGTCGCTTCCCTGATTGGTAACATTTAGCTAGTGTGGAAAATAGTTATTTAAAAACCCATACTTTAATGTGCAAGCCAGATATCCAGATATTCTCATAATCTTCAACACTGCAGATTTTCAACAGTAGAACTCTGCATCATTGAGCAGTCTTCCAAGAGAGCAACATGAATAATATACATTAATTTATGATTTATTTATCTTTACCCTGACTGCTTTAGTGCCTATATTCTCACAGCATATTGAAATGCAGCCATCTCTGGAACAGAGAAACTAACCTCCCAGAGCTCCAAACCAGCTCACTGTGGGAAAAAGCAGAGCAAAAAGGTGCCAGAACAAACATTACCTGAAGGAAAGGTGTCACAGAGATGTCAGTTCTATATAGAGAAATGTAAATGTCTCATCTGAAAGCCTCCAGTTTTATGGGAACAGAGGCAATGAAAGACACTTCATGAGGGCACACAAGTTAGAGCAAGGGAGAGACTTCTTCTAGATGGATAGTTAATAACTAGTGATCAAAGCTTTCTTCCTTGAAATCAGCAGAACTCCCACCGCTTGCCATGCATTTTCCTTCCCACAGCTATGCTTTGATACAGGAAACCTTAAGTAAAGGTGAATAAAAAACCACTTGAATGAAGAAAACGCCTCTTTTTAAAAATAATTACTAAAGGCCCTTCTTTGTCCTTTCACCCTTTCCCTTCTCCCTCCAGAGAAGGCATCAAAATCTGGTTTTCATCTTCTCAGATCAGCACTGCCTGTTGTTACAACTGCACCAAAGCTGACTGATCAGTTTGGACGTTTTAGTCAGCTACTTCCCATTAACAATCTTTGTTCTGAAGAATACTCTGGACAAAACAGCTGAACATCAGCTACCTGGACACACGTGTCTACCACCATTTTACAAGCCTTGGTGTCTGGCCGACTTTCCCAGAAGGCTGTGTCATGCCTAGATATGTTTTTTCTGTCCCAGAACATATGAAATGGCATTAGAGACCTGTATCAAAGAAACAGAGCCCCATCGTTCAGTACAGACCTTCCCAAAGCAGAAATATTTCATCAGTCTGATAAGAGCTGTTCCAAATTCAGCACCTGGGTCAGGACAGAGGGAGAGGAACCTCAGAGCTTTAGGTGTTTTTACATACAGATTAATTCCACTGTTGTCTCACAGATCCTCTAAAGACCATATGGAGCTTACAGATTTAAGACTGATGTATTCTATAAATTCACTGTACACTTGAGTTTACATATTAGTCACTGCTATTTTGTAACAGTAGATTGTTGCTGTAATATTAGCATTTCATACAGCTTCACAGTTAGGGAAGATGGAATAATCATTTGGGAATCCACAGGGGGCCAGCAAAACCAAGTAAATGTTTTGCTATTCAAATTGTGGTGTGAAGGCAGAATTTTTCATCAAAAGTACTGGTACAGATTTTTCAAAATCTCTTTAAATACCTCTCCTACAAACTCTGTCATAACACATACTAATGTTTTTTCCTGACTGCCAATCATGAAATTAATCACTGCATTACCTAATTATTTCTAAGATCTTTATGATTCTTAGAACATTCTTTCTACACAATTTCCCTTCTCGTTTTGTAAATGATTGAGAGAAAATATTTTTAAATGTGCATTACCTAAGAAAACAACTATGGCAAGAATAACAAATGATTGCTATCTGCTGTCAGAAAAACATTACAAGTTACAATAATTTGACTGAATCTTGAAGTGAAGTCTGGATTACAATATTAAGAATTAGGCAGAAGAAAGTGGAGTTAAAAAAGAAGGGAACACTAAATAGGTAGAAAGAAAATCAGTGAATTTCTTACTTTACTCTTCAGAAGTAAGGTCCACAGGTCCTAGAAATTTGAATGAATGTTTACATTAAACACCAGGTTGCAAAATTGTAATGTTTTTTAGGAGCAAAACTCCACTAAACTCTTCTAGAGGAAAAACATGTTAAATTGTATTTCAAAATACTTCAAAACCTCTGTTGTTTTAGACCAGAGAGACTTCTGGTGCTACTGCTGGTGCAATTGATTTACTTGCGCAGAAATCATTCATCTATCAGTATGGAAAACATAAATGTCAAAGCAGCTATAATATATGTGTACCAATAAAGTCATCTGTTATGCCTTTTTTTTTTTTTTTTTTTTTTTTTAACTCAGCAAATAGAAAAGACTTTCTTAACCTTCAGGAGAACTAAACAAGGTTTTTTAAAACAGAGGATCCCTGGGTAACTTCCATGCAAGTGTTCTTCAGAAGGGACAATGAGCCCAAGCCTCGGACCAGTAACCAAAAACTGCCAGTGCCAGTCTGTGCTCACCAGCATCATTTAAACTTCCTTGCCTCAGCTTTTCGTTGTGGGATTATAAAATAACAGTGTCATACCACTGATGATCTGCAAGGTCAACCTATTCTTGTGGCTGATGGTGTCAGTAAATTTAGTTATAAAGTAGTTCTAAAGAAATCATACGTCTGCAGAAACAGACATAGGCACACCTGTCTTGGTGGAAGAGATGACTCACAAAGAAGCAAAAGACACTCACTGCCCCCATGCTTTCTAGCAGTTCTCAAATCACTTTATTCTACTTACTCAACCATCTCCAATTCATTTTCCCCTTAAGGTAGTATGACTAGATTCAAATAAACAAACAATCAGAAAAACCTGAAAAAATGCCACAACCACACAAAGACACCACCGCTCAAGAAAAAAATAAAAAGGGGAAAAATTAGTTAAAAAAGACCATACCCCAAATAGTGTAGCTCTGTGTGATGAGTTCATGGATGAAGTCAGAAAGCAATAAAGAAATCTCCTCTCATCATCTACATCACAGGAACATGGCTCTGGTGAGGGCTCATCAATCATGCTCCACACCATTAGATGTTCTAGGAGCAGTCACACGCTGAAAGGTGGGAAACTTGGGAAGGAAAATCAACATGATCTGACCACTTCTGAGAGCAACGTGATGGAGAAGTGCCTGAGCGCAGTGCTGAGCTGATGCTGCTCAGGAGGGAGCCCAGGGAGCTCACAGGCTGCACTCCAGCACTGCCCTGGGCAGCTCCCCCAGAGGAGGGATGTAGGGCTACATCCTATGCTCAGTTTTGGTGTTGTTACCAACTGAAAACAAAATACAAGAGGTGGACCAAAAGATGAGGCACTCGTGGGAATGCAATGCTGATGATATTTTAGAAGTGATCTAGAGCTGAGAATTTCAGGGGGGAAAAAAACTGAGGAAAAACTCTCTGTGGTTTGAATGAGGATCCTTTGTCAAGATTTGCTCTGACATTTAAAAATAAAAAAATAACAAAAACAGAAGTTATACATTTGCTGTCTAGCAAAGAAAAGTATCCCAACCCAAAAAAATATTTTATTACTGAAGTTCCATTTATGTCTCTCTGACTTCGGCAACTTTGTATTTTTGGTCCAAAGTGTTTACTATTAAACAGTGTGATAATCACAATTCAATTTATTCTAGGATCAGTGGTGCTTGTGGAATTCTCAGTTGGTGGGGATCTCGAATTTTGTAGTAGACATATCTTTGTGTCTAATGCAGAAGACAGCAAAGAGAACAAATTCACACTAAAGCGGTACAGCACAGGCCAGAATACTTTTATACTACCTGTCCCCCTCCTCTGCCTCCCCCAAAAAACAAACAATAAACCCCCCCACGTTATTTTGCAGCAGATGTTGCCACTGTCTCCTACACATCCCACCTGGTGCTCAGCCGAGAGTCTGCGCTCCCAGGGAACCTGGGGACAGAACACTGAAACCCTGCTGCAGGCCAGGGCACAAGGGCATCACAGAACGTCAGCTATCACAACAACAGGTAACAACAGGAAAAGGTACATCTAAATACAACTCCCCCATCAGAAAATAGATTTTTAAACATTTTTTACAGACTCTGTCAAATTATATTAGGATAATCCTGTTCCAGCCTAATTTAGTATTCAAAATCCACCTGCTTTAGAAGTTTAAGAATCTATATCTTCTCCAACACTACCAGTTTTTTTTCTTGTATGCTGCTTCAGGAAAGCTCTGCTGGGTCCCACAAGTTCACACCAAGAGCTGACTTGATACATCACAGGCATGTACACAGGAAAATGCATGGCGTAACATAAAAAATTATTTTAAATATCTATTTTTTTCCTCAAATGATCTATTAATGATTATTGTTTCTGCTCAGGAATACCATACACCCTGTGCAACACATTATGGTTGTCTGGGATCAATACAATATCAGGGGGATTTTTTTCCTTTCATTGTCCCCCACTAAATCTCACAAATTCTAGCAGGAATAGTCTCTTATGGACTCTTTATCGCTGACAAAGAAAACAGGTCCAAGTCACTGTAAGGTTAATCTTTCTTCACAGCTATCTCTCATCCCTCCAAAGGCTGCATTAAACACCTTCCAAATGACAAAACAAACAGGTAGAGTGAAAACAACAAAGAAAGAGAGACATGAAAAATAGCGGTTCTTCCTTTAAAGCTATCTGGAACATGAATTTGAATTTTGCATCTAATTCCTACACATTGTGGCTTACAGAAACATTAAAAATTTATAAACAGAATGAGAAATAGCTTGAAGAACACAGAACACATCTGTTAACCAAATGGAAAGTATCTTAAAAATTAAAGAGGTTGTGGAAATTATTTGGTTTATTCTTCTGCATTGCACACAATCATTGTGTGTTCTTCACTTCTAATTGAGTCCTCTAAGCTATAAGAGATTAATAAACACAAGTGCCCAGCCATAATGTCTGTTTATACCAGTCTTTGATCAAGCCTAACTGCAACAAATTGGGAAGAGTCTTTAAGTAATTATCAGCATTATTACACTTGCATAACATATTTCTCTTGGACCAAAGCTACCAGTAGCAGTGAGGGAGGAGAGTCTTAAAATGCTTTTGAGACCTCAAAGTATATGAGAAAACGAACTGATCCAAGTAAAAGAGCATGAGCTGACCTGGATACAAGAGGATACAACATGCTAACACTCACACTCAAATAAACCATTTTGAAGGTAAAGGTGTTCTTCATATAGCATTTTCCATCTATTGTGAGGAGCAGACAAGGACGGACATGAGGCCAGCAAGAAAATAAGACTGAGTATAACCATAAAGGGAATATTGGGATGGAATGTCATCACTGTAAGTGGGCTGATTGTAATTTATGTTAATGATATGCATAATGCTACTCTCCTACCCTCCCAGGAAAAAAAAAAAATTAAAAAACCAGCAACAAAACCTCAGAACACCACATACGCTGCAAACCACATTTTACTGTTTGCACAGGCTCCATTTTGAGGTTGTCAGTACACTGAAAGTATCTACAAGATAATTAATGAGATACAGAAAACCAATAAAAAAGGTGTATTTTTCTTCTATGTCTTGTTCTACTTCATTAGCCAGCAGGAGGAAAGTCTTGGAGCGTGCAACTCTGCAATTTGTCTGTTGTCTCAGAAACATACCAAACATATTTGATATGCTGGAGGGAAAAAAAAAAACCTCCTTGACTTCCTTATTATTAATCCACACCTGAGAAGTCATGCAGTTTTCATGCATCTGTACATGAACAGCCAGCAAAAGTGAGAAAACTAGATGTCTATGTCCTTTGGTGATACAATCCAGTCTTTCCATTTAAAAAAAAAACACGTTTTTTTGGTTTTTAATCTAGAATCAGCACCATGAATCAAGGAAAAGATAGCTAGTGTTTTCTACAGCACACTGCCATTACACAACTAAGACAGACACTGTTACTCCATAAAAGAGCAGAGAGTTAATTTCACCACCACCAGAAAGGCTCTCTTCTAGAGATCTATTTTTACTTCTTCAAGACCATTAAAATATGTACACAGCCAATCCTTATTCAGAGCTAAAGGCAATTTTTAAATTACCAGTTATGATGTTAATTCTTTGCTAACAAGATTTGTGAATTATATAGCATGCACAGTTTAATATAACTAGCATGTGCTCACCTGCTGCTAATTGATGAAAAAGCATTACTTTTCTTAAACTTTGAAGAAAAATTATGAATCATTTTCTAACGAGCTATTGCCAATTACTGTAGACAAACGGCTCAAAATAATAAAGATGATGATCTAAAAATCAGTTCTAGGATCACCTTTAACACCACAAATAACTCAGTTACATACCATAAACTAATTAATATCATCTCTTTCATGGCAGTGTGAGTAACAGTAGAGGAAAACGGAAGGGCAATAAAACCAGAATAATGTTGTTTGAACACAATTTCCCACTTTGTTAAATGCAATTTTCAGAAAAAAAGTTGTATTGGTGCACAGGCATACATAATAACTGTAAAACAAGCCTTATTTAAAACAAACAAACCCACTAACATTTCCTTTTAGTTAGTTTATAGAGCTTTCCAATTCCCTTAAAGCTTTTTATTTTAGCTAGCAGAAATTCTGGTAAAGGTAGCCAATGTTTGTTCCCTGACATTTCTGCTGAGAAGAAAAACAAGGATTTGCTCATCTTGCTCTCTGAATCCACAGTACATGTGTGAGAAATAATCAATAGATCTCGGTTGCTACTGCAGAATATTTCTGCAAATAATCACTGCAGTGGTAATCCTTGGGCCAACAGATGGGGGATCATCTCTGACTCTCCCCTTTCAAGAATGAAAGCTTAGGTGTCCCAAAGCTATCCACTTCCTATGTAACATTTCCAAAGCACATTTCTGTCTTGTGTGCACATCACTGCAAACTAATTTGGGCCCCTACTGTTCCAGTTTTGATGATTTTTCCTCACACAGCTGCTGAAAATTTGTTTATTTCACATGCTCACAAAAAGTTGCCAAAATTGATTTTTTAAGTTTCACCAAAGCTTTTAAATGTTTTGAGGTTAAACAGCAAAAAAACACCACCCTTCAACCACCCCAACCCACTCCCAAGTAATTAAGATGAGCCAGATCTTGGCAGCTTCCAATCATAGTAAGATCATTTTGGACATGCTTGGCCTACCCTTTGGCTCTTCTGTCAGAATTCCAGAGATTATCTTCATTAATTAAAATTTTAACAAAAAAACCCCAAACCTGCAGTTTTCAAGGTTGCACACAATGGCATTTGTACAAACCAAAGCCTGCCCATGCCAGCATCCTTTGGGATGTGGGAGTGCGTAACTCCTCTCACTAAAGACCAAACCTGAAAATAATGTCTTCAATGTTAAATGCTTGCACAGGACTAAGTGACTAAGTCCAACGAATATTCTTCAGTAGACATAAAATACTTTTTTCTCTATCAAGCAAAACAACACTAAACAAACCCCCAGAAACCAACCAAAAAAACCCCAGAATAAATATATTACAGAGTTCCTCCTCTTGGAAATATTTGTAAACCTCTGAAGAGAGTTTTTCCAGGAAATACATATTGCAACTTTACAGTGTACATCCATTTTTTATTGGAATTATGTATATAAAGTTTGCTGTTAAGCTCCCTGGAACAAGCACTGTGCTTCTTGATCTTTATTTCAAGACCAAGAGGTCCTTGTCCTTAATTAGCTTCTTAAGGTTGTAAGGTTTTTAGCACCACCTCAGCTTAGATGGATAAAGCCTTAGCATAATGAGATTACTAGAAAGCTCCACATTACAATCCAGAGCATTATAGTAATATATTTAAAATACAGTTCTTCATGTACATGTAGCAGGACAAATGCATAATTATGAATGATATTTACATGCTTCTACCTATACACAAATTCAGTAGCTACATCAATAAGGCTTTTTAACTAAGACATCTTTACAAAACACAGATATTTACTTAAAAAGCTGAGGTTAAAGAAAGAATTTTTAGTGAGAGAGAAGAAAATTTCAGTTTATATACAACCCACTACTGAAGATATTAATTAAAAAGAGAGGGATATGTATCTAGAAGGGCAGAAAATCATGATACCCAGATCACTCACAGAATTCAGAAGAGACTTTTTCACAAACAGGTTCAGGCCAAGGCACACTCCTACGGTTAGTCACAAGTGTAATTCTAGCACAGAAGGTCATGTACGTGCCCCAGGGTACCAGAGAGTTTAGAAAAACTTGAGTTAATGGAGACTGCTCTCTTAAGATCAAAAAGAGGAACAACAAAATTAACTTTACTTGATTAAAACAAATTTGGTCCACTTCCAGAAGAAGGAAAAAAGCTCATCTCTGATCAATTAAGATTCTTTGAGGATACTGCCAAGATGAAAATCACAGCATAATTCAACCAATTCTTTTTTAACAGAAAGAAGAAGAATCTGAGGTGAGTTCTAAGGTGAGCAATTAATTAAGACAGGAAATTATTTTTAGAAAGAATTAACTTTTAAATTTCAAAACAAGACAAAGGTTACAAAGTAAACTTTTAGTAAAAACAACATGCCTTTTGTTCCCATTTTTGCCCATGGCCGCAAGCAGGGCAGGATCTGTGCAGACTCAGCCCTCCCAGTGGGGCACAATGGAGTAAGGCAAGGCTGACAGTAAGGAGACACCCGAACAGCTTTGCACTCAGGTGAATTCTTTGGGAAACCTTGAACCTTTCTGGAGATCAGCACATACGCACCGTGTTCCAGCACTTCTGTGGAATTAGGATCAATATTTTCAAGTGGGATATCAGCGTTATAGATAACCGGCAAGAGCAAATGATTTGACTTTTAAAATACTCAGTGGTCATAAATATGAGAGCCCTGCAAATTATATCAAATGCAAAAGAAAGCAGATCGTGTAAGAGAAGGTGCCCAGGCTAACAGCAGTTCAATAATGATAAGCTTCAACCACTACACTGTACAGCAAAGAAGAAGAAATTCTTGCAGAGTCTGTCCATTAACACATGATAATGGGGAGGGAATGTATCTCCAAGATCCCAGAGTCAGTGATGGTGGATGCTAGGGAATGCCAATGCTATTGGAACAGAGCTATGGGCTACATGGACAATTGGTCTAACCAAAATATTCATATTCCTTTTTAAATCCAAGCTGGTGAGACTGTTATGTGCAAAGAAGAAAGGGCTGAAGTACAAGTGAGGATGGAAAACCACGGGCAGCTGCAATAAGGAAAATAAGCATGAACAAAGAGGACCATCACTATCACCAGTTCTGAAGTTCAATCAAGTTTTTCATTCACAAGTTTCCAAGGATTATACACAAGTATTCATTAATGAGGTAACTAGTCTCTGTCCAATTCATTTTCAGGAGAATTAACTAAAAAAAAAAAAAAAAAGCCAAACACACCAGGAAAGATAACAGTTTCTCAAGCTTGTTGTTTTATGATTATTCTACTATGATTTTATGGCATATTCATGTATGAGGCAACATCTAGACAGCTCTCCATTTTAAAAGTGCTTGAGGAGATGAGGAAATACAGAAACAGGCAAAAAGTTCATGTAAGACTCCTTGGCCCCATCCCCATTTATTCTCCTGCAGTGAACTTGGTGACAGAAAGGAATTAGCTTCTTGAGATACCTGGTATCAGAAGCTAAAAATACTGAGTCTCCCCTCCTGCACACACACACACAAACAACAAACAGTAATCATGACAATGGACCAGAGACCTGTCCCTGAGCAGACTGACATGAAAGGAATTTGGTTAGAAATTGGAAACTCTTCTGATCACAATGAAAAATTGAAGTGAAGTTTGACAGAGAGAATTCGAATAAAAGCAGTCACATTATCATCTGTAATGGGCAAGGGCTGCCACAGGCAACAAACAGCATTTGGATTTTTCAGCACAAACCAGGAACACCTACATCGAATTCTAGAAGCATTTTCAATCCACAATTTCTGTCATATACCAAGAAAGCATAATAATGCATTTAGACAAAAAGCAGATTGGTCAGTTGCCAACCTGTGTGAAATGGCCAAGTCATGCTATTATGAAATCTTATAAAGACAAACTAACATGCAATAGATTAATCAGGGGAAATACAAATATGAGAAGCAAGTAAGAATACTCAGGAACTCTATTATAAAAGATGTACAGATACACACAAAACTAGTGAGCAATACCACATCCAGAGATGACATGTGGCACAGGCTTGCAGGCCACTCACGTGGTACCTCAGAAGGTAAGAAAACAAGGAAAAAGCAAATGCTAAAGTATAAAACATGGATAAACTTAATACAAAGAAGTGTGGAAATCAGAAAGAGCAATACCCAAGACAGTAATGCAATGATTATTATAAGGGGTCTAATTTGCACTAACTGTGGTACAGAGAATAATTGTATCTCACATTCCAGACAAGCAAATAACATATTGAGGCAGGCAGGAACAGGGATCAGTGGCTTGGGAGACAGCATTTTGCATGATTAACATAAATGCAAAGGCCTGTTTGCAGAGCAAAGACAACACTAGGTATGGATCAAGAGACACGTGCACAAGGTTCAAACAATTAAATGTACAACATCATGCAAATTTCCTCAGAATTATGCAGGAAAATAATGTAAAGCTACTGTGAGACAAACTGAATTAAGTAGCCATAAAACTGAAGGAAGTACACAGATTATAATTATATACAAAAACACCAAAGAATAAACTCACAGAGTGAAGTTTCAGAAAGTAGAGACAACACAATCAGTGCCTTCAGTTAAAACAAGTGGATGGCTTCTCCTGGCAATGCTAAAATGAGCAAAGTGCTCTTATGAGAGATGAGGCTGATGCAAAACAAAGATGCAGCCTGAATATGTCTCTTTTAGCTTGATACAGCCATCAGAGGTAGCATGAAGCTTATTACCAATCATCCCACCTTGAAGTAGTACGTGAATGAAAAGAAAATCACATAACGTGAGGCCAGTGAGATGGTGCTTGAAGGATCACTCCTATAAAAGGGACAGTCAGTACCTTGTGTGTGAAGGTCACAATCACCAGAGGAAAAATACACACCTGATTGAAAAGAAATGTCTTGTAGTAGTATTTGCATGTGAAAAGTTTGGTTCAAGGACAGGAAACCACTCTAGTGAAAAGACCATAAATCACCAGAGCACTGTTTAAAAAAAAAAGTCAAGAAAAAAAGACTGAGGTATACGTAACTGACTTGCCATCCAGCACAACTGAGTTTATTCAGGCTTACATCCAGCACCTGCC